>JAAAKM020721499.1:127648030-129044280 GCA_010016025.2 Alatinidae sp. Z8VKAUB7J3
AAAAGAATTGCATTTTAATTCTGATTTTAAATATATAAGTTTTATCAAGTTTAGTCTTATCCATCGAAAGTTACCAGCCTGAGAAAATTTGCCTTATTTTAGAAAATAGAGGGAAACGCTCAGAACCCATAAGCCAATAATGAAACATTTTCATAACAACTTTCTTTGAATTACAGCAAAATAGGTGTGAGATACTAATGGTGTGTGACCTGGTGACCCTCTTCTCACACGACCAAAATCCTGGTTCATCTTTCATTTCCATTTTGGTTAAAATATTCCAGTAAACTTTTCGTATTTCATTAAAAGTGCTTATTGGATAAGGATTGTCAAAATATCTAACATGCCGTCCATCTCCAAGCACCTCAACCAAAATGCTAGTCGAGACGAATTCTACTTTTAAGTTCGATCGCCGTTTTGTCCGATCATGCCGTGGCAGTTCCCGTTCTGTCGGATGAGGGACGCGGTGTCATGGCGCTCGATGTTCGCGACGGGCAGACGCGTTGGTGGGCGGAGACTGGAACGGATGTTGGTGGTTATACGGCGGTGGACCATTCCGGCGGCTCGTATTTCTCGAGTCGACTGTTTGATCCTGACATGACGACTCTACTGGCATTGGACAGCGGGACGGGTGAAGAGCGGTGGCGCTACTCCAACCCTAACGAACTCATCAGTACGCACGTCCGCAAAATCGAACATGTTAAGTGGCTCGACAGGGTACGGAACACGGATATCCTCCGGTTCTTTAAAATACCATCTCTGTCTGAACAACTTGAGTCCCGCTCACTGTGTGCGTACGGTAATTTACTTCACCTACCCACTGAAACACCTGCTCGACTTATATTCGACCTCGATCCAACAGCAAACGACGTGAAACGCCCCAGAGGTAGACCGCATATGAGATGGGCGGATATCATCCGCGGTCGAATCACAGCGTGGGGCATTGACCCCAGCGGTAAAAAAAAACAGATCATCCCAAATGGGGTGTGAGGAGGACATAAGAATAGATCAAAGGAAATTGGAAAATATTGGGAAGGAGTACAGAGATCAATAAATTGGGATGGAGGAAAAGCTTGCAAAGCTATGTGGCCTCAGGCGGTTTGGTGCTATAGTGAGTTGTTACTATTAGTAGCATTATAAACAGTTATTTCAAAATTGATTTGTTTTTTTTTCCATTTTCTCAAAAAAAAATAAATAAAAGCTAGTTACCCTCTCTCCTTACCTTGGCCAAGCTTGTCCTTCTAACTAATTGTTTGCTTATTTTCCACTCAAGTTTCTGTTTTTAAATTTGTTGTCTGTAGCTATTAAAAACTGCAGAATTGGATCAAGGTATCAGTTGCCCAATTATACCCCATTGTACCCCATTATACCAATTATACTCCAGGGTATTTCGTTGCCAAATTAGTTGCCCAACTTTAAGATATATATGTTTATGTTATGTTCAACTTAACCAGCTCAACCAATCAGACTTCATTTTCAGTGTACTTGGTATTTTAAATATTGTTTGTTCTACTACTACTACTGCTGCTACCACTACTATTACTACCGCTACTATTACTACTACTACTGCTACTACAACTAGTATTATTACTACTACTACTATTGCCACTACTACTACTACTATTACTACTACTACTGCTATTACTGCTACTTCTACAACTAGAGTATAATTGCTACTACTACTATTACTACTACTGCTACTACTACTAATAATAATATTACTACTACTACTAATAATAATAATACTACTACTACTACTAATATTATTAATACTATTACTACTATTGGATTTCCGGTCCCCCCAACTCCCCCCCCCCAATGACACTGGATCCAGTCGGGATTTAAAATAAGGTCTGAGTTACGAGGTCCTTCTAAATATGGAATTTCATTGAGATCCGACGACTCCTTCGTAAGTTAAAAATACCTCATTTTTCCCCCAACTCCCCCAAAGAGAGCGGATCCGCTCCGGTTATGTCAATCCCGTATCTAGGACTTGTGCTTATTTTTCCCACCAGATTTCATCCCGATCCCTCCACTCTAAGTGTTTTCCAAGATTTTAGCCCTCATTGCCGATACCGTGCAGGGTCACGATTTGCGGATGATTCAACAGCGCGACCGCCCGAGCCTCATTGTTGAGCCGCCGCATGCCACTGCCGAGAAATGGGTTTCCAACCAAGAGCTTGAGAGCCACGCGCCGATTCAACGAAATCTGCTTCGCCTCGTAGACCACACTGGAAGCCCCTCGACCCTTTCGTTTGAGCAACTGAAAATCACCCAACTGTGAAGGTGGCCCGTCGTAGCCATTCTCGGTCGTCTCAGCGAAGACTCGGCGGACGGTTTTTGAGGTATTACAGATGCGGGCGATTGACAACATGGATATATATAATGTCTTTTGCTTTAGTTCAACATCCCCCTCAACATTCCTTGGAAATTTCAGATTGATGCCCATAGTTGTTCCAGAGATACTGTAGATACGAACTCTTAACAGCCTGGAGGCACAATATTTTTTAAATTTATTTCAATTACCTCCTCAATATTCCAGAGAGTTTCTACTTCATTCCCTTAGCGCTTTCCGAGATATTATAGACACACACTTTTAAAAAACTAGATGCCGATATTTGCTGTTTACGCATCGTGGATTGAGTGGTCCGGTGATTTTACAAATATCTTCTTATTGGAATGTGAGTGAAAGTTTAAAAATTAACTTTCTGCCGCAAAATGACATTTCAGAAAGCCTCAAACAGGCGCGAAAAGAGCAACCAAAAATCAAAATTCAAAAATACCTGTCGCAATACCTGCCCAGTCGATTTGTTGAGGTGATTTTAGAGCAGGTTTTAGACGCAAAAGACCATCAAAAGAATGTCGGTGATTTATCCGATAAAAAAATTACGGCGTGTTCCAGAGCCTCGGCAATCTGTTCAATCAAGCCGATCGCCCGATCGATGTTCATCCGCTCCTGCTTCTCACCAAGCGTGCGCAGGTGTGAACGGAGACTCTCGCCCTCCAGAAGTTCCATCACTAGAAAATGGACCTCGTCCACTTCTTGCACATCGTAAACTTGGCAAATCCGGGGGTGATTGAGCTTTGCCGCCAACTCTGCTTCCCGCTTGAACAGGCGGATGGCCAGGGATTCGCGCAGGAGCGAGGGATGAAGGAATTTCAATGCCACACGTGCCAATCGACATGAAATCAAAAACAGAAGCCAAAGAATTCTATCTGCTTTTTGCTGCTGATAAGTATTTTTTTTTAATGCTATAAGCCTCTGAAAATTTATCCTCATTCCGGACTAAGCACTAGGCTATGATAGCAAAAGAGTAGCACCACTTCATTTTTATTTAAACCTGTTAACAAATATAATGGTTGCTTCCGTGGCAGTGGTATCTCAGCCCCTCCCTCTTAATGGGGCTAGTTGTAGCCCCTAGGTATATACAATGCAAAATAATTCAAAATAGACCTGTCATGTAGGCAAATTTCAGGGCCCTCTAGAGGGGAAGGAGTGGAGGTGGGTACTTCAAAATACCTTCCCAGGACATACTTTAGCCTTTACATCTATCCCTGAAAGTTTCATTTTCCAAACCTAACCCCTTTTCAAGATAGACAAAAGTAAATCAACTAGAACTTTACCCAAATATACAGCCTAAATTTGATTATAAAGTTATAGGTTATATTTTCATCATATTTTGTGATTCTTCATTAAGAATGAGAATCAAAGAAATATAACGAAAGGCTGTTAGCTCATAATCATTTTCGGCAATGAAGGGTTTGCAACTTTTGATAGTAGGTGTACCTATTATTTGTTTCCGGTGTATTTGATGGTAAGACCAATTTCGTTCCAGTGGTAAGACATGTAGGGGACTCGTAAGTAATAATCGGTTGTTAGGCTACAATCATCTTCAGCGATGAGGGGTTTGCAACTTTTGCTAGTTGGTGTACTTATTATTTGTTTCCGGTGCATTTGATGGTAAGACCAATTTCGTTACATGGTAAGACATGTAGGGGGCTATGCTATCTCTTGTCCTGTCTGCAAATCTCTGAGCCTAATTTGGTTTTAACCAGGGTTGTCTCACAACCATAATTAGACGCTGTCTCTGGCGACCCCGCCCCACGATCCATGCCTCTATTTTCTGGCGGTCACGGATGAATTCGGCGCTTAGTCCCTTTGACAGGCTATGTTCTATGTATACTGGAATAAACACTTTGATCCTTGCCTCCCTGTGCCTCTAGCCTAGCCACATATATGTAGGGAGGCACTTGTTTCAGCCGGAAATGGGGGAGAGCTGATTTTAAACAAGAATTTTATGCCCTTCTCAAGAGTCAAAAGTGATCATAGGGTAACTAGCCCCCCCCCCCCGTGGCTCCCTTTTCCTCAAATGCATCCAATCAAAATTTTGAGATAGTTATTTCGTTCAAAATAGTTTGAAGATCAAATAACAAAAACTGCTGGGTCGACACATCCCCCCAGAGCCCTGGGGCAAATGTTATTAGTTGTGCTCCGAGGACATACAAGCTTTTATGTAAGGGGTTGTGGTATAAACTTAGAGAGGGCTCGTTTGATTATCGTCCTTTTCATAGACAGCGCAATCGCGCTGCCTAAGTACAGAACAATGTTGACACAATGTATTATTTGTTTATTTTTTGATTTGTTTTAGACCAGGGTACTTTGTATCGAAGGAGTTGTCGTAGAAACTTCAAAAAGGGCTCACTGGATTGGAAATTGAAAGGGCTAGTTTTTAATAGTCAAACGTGATTGGAAGGCAACTAAACCCCCTCCCCCGCCCACCATTTCCCCAAACAGCTCCAATCGAAATTTTAAGATAGCCATTTTGTTCAACGTTTGGTTCACTATCAGCTATGATTCCAGCTTCTAGTGTATCTAACCAACCAGCATTCTCATTTTAAACCAACATAAAGTTCATTCATATACAAATGTCACTTCAGTCTTTAGTTTATACTACCACATTGTCTTAAAAATCAATATAAATTCCCTACTGATTAAAAAAAAAAAAAAAAATTCTATGAAGTATCTAGAGAGAGACTAGAAGCAGGTGAATACTTAGGCGATGTTAGTATTTAGTGCAAAAGCTAGAATTCACTTAAGTGTACTTTAATTCAATGTAGCGTTGTCTGGACAGTCTTACAGATGTTCTCTTGTCGAACTCCGAACTCGAAGCTTTTACCACTATTCGCACTTAAATTGTTGCAAATACAAGGATTTTTCAGTTCCTAGAAATGGCTAGGTCTTCTGGCTTTTAGTTACGTGAAGAATCTAACTATGCCTGAAAGTTTTCTTTTATTATCCAAATTTACTTAAAATTATTAGCTAATTTTATTAGCTAAAAACTATTTTTGTCATACAAACATTAACTAAAACCAACTAGCTAAAAAGTAAATGCCTATGTAGTGAAAGAGCCCATTCTTGCAGCAATCGGGGCGGGGGTGCCTATATATGAACCACAAGGACACATGATTGTGGATGTGGGAGGAGGGACTATTGACGTCGCAGTGATTTCTCTCGGAGGTATCGTGGCATCAAACTCTGTAAAGTGTGCAGGAAACAGGATAGATGCGGCTATAATCGACTATATAAAAAAGACGCGGAATCTTTCAATTGGAGAAAAAACAGCAGAAGAAGTGAAGATCACTATTGGATCTGCATTGCCGCTTCAAATTGCTATACACATGATTCTTGCACTACCCAACCCAAAAATTTGTGGTGATTCTGAATCCGACAAGTTTACCCCTCTAGCTCTTTCACAAATTTGACTTTTTGAGGTTGAGGCAAAAAAATTTGATTGAGTAAATATCAACAAATGCGATATGATATGTCATTTCTGCGCTCCTTTTTTGCTGATGAATATGAAACTAAATGTTTAAAGTCAAAATAATTGTTTGGGGCTTAGATCTTTGAGAGAGAGAGTGAGGTTGTGGGAGGGGTAAAATTCTTCCAGCCTTTGTCTGTATAATATCAGGAAGTCTTGGTGATTAGGTATTTTACAAGCATTTTCTATAGTTAATTCCGGGAGGAGTTCCAACTAATTTTTTGCTGGCACGTCATCCATTGCCAGTCGAGCAGAGGTTTTAGTACCATCAACTGTCCAATATTCTCTTCTGTAACAATCATCCTGGTAATTTTTGTCTCCATCCATGCATTGCGTCCTACCATAGTAAATGTTAACAAAAGGAATTTGCTATCTAACTTGTACTCTTCGTCTTTTTGTATTCTCAGATATAATGCAACACAGAAATCAACTACATAAGGCAGACACAAATCCAGTAACACAGAGATACATTGGATAGTGGCAAAATTATTCAAAAATTTGTTCTTCTTCTTCGCTCCAATCATCTTCAAGGTTTCCGGCATCAACTGTTTCACAGTTAGAACAGCTTCTTCCTTTACAAATTGCCACCAGTCCAGGTACATTTTAAGCCGTGCTTTTTGCAAGAAAATCGAAGTGTCTATAATTACAGTGAAGCACTGAGAGAAAAGAAGGTGGTTGTTCTTCCGAAGGATAGAGGCTTTGATGGGTCACCGTTGGCGTCCGGCAGACGACGCAGGTCTCGGGTGTTTCGAGCCGGTCGAAGGCGGTGATCTTCTTAGAACACATGCGGCGAACCTCCCGGATTGGGGTGCCATGAAAGTGGCGGGAAGCGCAGGCGCGAGCTTAATGTTTTGCGCATCTCAGCCCCCCAGGAAACTCTGCCGGACCTCGGGATCGGCCAGAAGTTCCTTGCCGGTCCCGGTATGGCCATTGCGCCCCTGCACCAGCACGTACTTGGACTTTCCGCGACGATAGTTTGAAAAGGGGTTTCTTTAAAAAGGATTGACGCGAACCTCATATCCCCTGGAGTATTTCCATAAATTATGTAAATTTCCAAGAATTTACAAATAGATTTGAGATTAAGGAAATAAATTTGAAAAGCCTGTCTTTTTTTAAATTGTTTATCACTTGGAATCTAGTAAAGAAAAAATCAAGGGGTCAGACAGCAGAATCGCTCAGATATGAAACCATACCACAGAAAAGTAATTTTTCAAGGAATACGCATGCTATGTCATAGTACTAACGTCAGAATGACCGAAATGAAGTGGGTGAAAGGAAAATGCTTTGATAATCGTGAAATTAGTCATTTCAGTGTGATAAGATATCCTAAGATATCCATCCTTCCTTTTCGTTCTAAAATGAAATTTTTTTTCATATATCACAATGCTTCGATATTGAAAAATTTTAATTAGCTGCATTTGCTTTAAACCATAAAAATTCAGTTTAAGTGTTTTGAAAGGCAATTATTCAATCAACTTCTTACTTTTACCACCACACTTTATAGTTATATGTCCTCCTGGATTAAAGATCAAACCAACGGTCAAGGAACTTTGGAAAAGGGCTTTTTTCGAATGGTTTTTCGACTGTTTTCATGGGTTGGAAGGGATTGGGAGGTAACAAGGCCCTTTCTTTGGCCTAATAGCTCAGAAACCATTATTACAAAATACAATTTGAGATGGAAAGTCGAAATAGTCATAACAATAATTCAGGGTAGGTTAACAAGCCAAACGGGGTAGGCTAGTTTCTAGTATGAATCTTGGTGCAAATTTATTTTTTGTTCGCCTCCTGTTGCATTTGCACCAGACCGGCGAGCGTTCCCTCGGGAAGCGGATTGCGGACCGGCCGCTTGACCGCGATGAGGTGAGGCACCAGGAAAGTCGAGTAGAGGCGGACTTCACGGCCTAAGTATCTGGCGCAGAGCGAGGCGAACTCCTCGCGCTTGAACGCGGCCCGTATTGAGTGGAGGTAGTCTTCGGTAAAGGCGGGTTCTTGGCGATCGACGTGCATGTTGGCCATTTCTTCGATCGATCGCTCCGATTTCAGGTGGCTGAAATCGGTCAAGCTAGAATTGGATCAAAAAACGAAGTACACTTATACAACCGCCTTGTCCGAAACCCCTATAACGGAAACTTGCTGCCCCTTGGCTTGAACAACAAGGGATGTATACTGGCTTGAAAACCAAGAAAATTATGATAAAGAACGGGTTTATCCCATGGTAAATGGAGAAATAAAATAAATCATTGTATTTATGATGATGTAACATTACTACATTTTATTAGACTGTAGTAAACAATGAACTCTTGCCCATTGTAACTGAAATGTTAAAATGAATATTCTTCTATATGCGTATAATTTTATTAAGTGTCTGAGGGGTTTGCCCCGTCGCCAATACCTCGCTCTTTACACCAAAGTTCGAAATTTGTTCCAATTATTTAGAAATGACCCCTGAATCACAAACCCCGTTTACTTAGAAAAAATAGCTCTTTTGGAATTACTAAAAATACTTTACTGTGAAGAGCGAGGTATTGAGGAGGGGATAAACCCTCTCATATACGTAATAATTTTTGTTCGCTTTAAGTTTTAATGCTGCTCCTTACTTTTAGTAGAAAAAACTTCGGCATTAAAACTTAAAACGAACAGAAATTACTTCGCATATGGGAGAGGCTGCTTCGTCATCAACGCCCCGCTCTTTACGCTAAAGTTTGACTCTTTGTCTTAACTCTACTTTTTGAAACAGTAAAAACCTTTAGCGTAAAGAGTGGGGCGTTGATGAGGAAGCAGCTCCTTTCATATACGAAGTAATTTCTGTTCGTTTTAAGTTTTAATGTCGCTCCATACTTTCAGCTAAAAAAACTTGTTTTTTTTTATTTAATTTCTGGACGTTTTTGAATTATACCACAGCTGCTTCTGGAGGAACTCTAATCACCAGATGCCGAGACACTGCTGAATGGACAGGAAGCCAAACTCGAGCGGGAAGATTTAAATTCAGGGTTTGCAATTCCGCCATTAACCGTGTTGTCTTGCCATCTTTAGTACTGACCCCTGCAAGCCTTTTCCCGACTGATACAAGGGCTTTCATAAACTCAAGTTGGGGAAGGAGCCGAGGAGCCTGAAAGATAATTAAAATGTGACTACTTTAATATGGAAAACGAGGGGCGCTGGTTTCCTGCTCGTGCACCTCGACAAGATCGGTCGCACGAAGAAGAAGAGTAAGAAGGTCGAGAAGGAGGAGAAGAAGTACGCGTTCGGCAAGCGTCCCCTCCCCGAGTGGATCGAGCAGCTCTACTCGGAGACCGACATCCACACGCTGTGGTTCTCGCCCAACGGCAAGTACATGACCTGGGCTTCGACGGACGCCGTGTTCTTCCGCCGCTTCGGTGACCCCGACGAGAAGACGGTCAAGCTGGCGGTCGAGATGGACGACCTAGAGCTGGAGATCAAGGGCGACTAAAAAAGAAAAAAATAAATGACGAAACTCAAAGAGAAAGCGACCAGGACAAAAGGAATGGGGGGGAAATTATTATATGGTCTATGCCCTTTGACTCTCCGGATGTAGACCCCTCTTCTCCCCAATACAAATGCTGGAGCTACGTTCTGCTTTTACCAAGCCAAATCATACAACAGACAACTGATTGGATAGCTTTTGAGGTTTACAAAATATTGAAGGGAGAAATCTGCGTAAACATCGATAAATTTCAACTTCTATAAAAGAAAGAATTAAAACCGTGCTTGCAGCACTTACATCCCCCTTCAAGCAGTACTCTCTCAGCATGGCGAATTTGGTACATCAGTCTCATGGTGGTTTCAAAAATGGAAGACACGAGTCTCGCTCTTTTGAACCACAAGTCCGGAGGACTCAAAATGTAATTTTCCAAGAAGCAATTATTGAATTCGGGAAGAGCGTAAAAAGAGGCATCGTAAAGAGCGTAAAAAGATGTATTCACTTTCATAGTTGCTAAATTACACGAAAATGTCAATATTTACCACAAATCCAAAAAGTGACTTTCATAAAGAAATCCATTTAAACCTGAGTAAAAACTCACACAAAACTGAGGCTTCAGACCAAGCAGTCTTAAATGTGAAAAGATATCCTGATATATAATGTCGAACTTTCAATTCTGGCTTCTCTTGTATACACTAATATATATAGTGCCAGTTATTATTGTCATTTTGATGTATCCGTCTATGTTCCTGTCCGTATGTATCCGTCTTTCCTAGTCCCAAATATCAGCTAAACATACAAACGAGAAAACAAATGTGTATTAGAGTTTTGGTCTACTTCAACTATTTTTAATTGCTACTACTACTACCGCTAATTTACTGCAGCACTAAGCCGCCTAAGGCTACCACAGCTACGCAAGCTCCTTTGCCATCCCAATAAATTCAAAGCCTCAGTCTTTACGCCCTCCCAAGAAGTTCCTATTTCCGATAAATCTTTTCTTATGAATAACCTGCATTTCGTTTGGCCCTAGACATTCTGCCGACAAGGACAATTTTTGGCTATTGTTGCTATTATAATATTTAAGTAATAACAATAAAATTTCGTGTCCGTATATACATTCTACCCCTCCCCCCCAGGTAGGATTGGTCGTTTATTTGTGCTTTTTTTTTACCAGGGATTATCTTATCGAGCAAGGTGGTCTTCGAATCGTAGTAGAGGGCTTATTCTAACAGAAATCTAAAGCTTTAGTGCCATATTCAAGCAACAACAGAGATCATACCACTGAAGCGCCGATTTTTAGCATTTACTGTAAAAAAAAAAGATTTAGACTGGCAGTCCACCCATATGCGGCTGAAAGAAGATTATGAAATATATGAACTATATAAAATCGTTTTTTTTATTTAATCTCAGTTCAAAGGATCTACGCTAGGCCTTTTTGGTGGTTTGTTACTAGCTACTTCAAAGGATTTTGAGCCCCATGGATATAATCAGCAATTGCCCCCTGTTTCCCCAAAATTCCATTTTCAACCAGATATTTGAACTTTAGTGCCCCAAAACTGACCCAGAGGGTGAAGAAAGCTACGACGAGTTACAATGACATCCTCTTGAACTATTTATTTTTCCTTTTTCATAGATAGATTATGCAAGAAAGGATGAGACGGCAAGGAACATAAGAAGAAGAAGATATCCTTCAAAATATCAAATTTCATTGAGATCCGATCACCCGTTCGTAAGCTAAAAATACCTCATTTTTTCAAATTTTTCAGATTTAACCCCACCCCCCACTACTCCAAAGAGAGCGGATCCGTTCCGGATATGTCAATCATGTATCTAGGACTTGTGCTTATTTTTCCCACCAAGTATCATCCCGATCCATTCACTCTGTTTGCCAAGATTTTAGGTTTCCCCCTCCCAACTCCCCCTAAACGTCACCAGATCCGGTCAGAACTTTTCATTCCATCAGAATGAGCCCTCTTGCAACATTCTAGGACCACTTGGTCGATACGATGAACCCTGGGAAAAAAAAACAACAAAAAAAACAAATAAATACGCACCCGTGATCTGTCGTCTGGCTAAAAAATACGGAATTCCACATTTTTATAGATAGGAGCTTGATATTTTTGCTATAGTGTCCTCTGATACGCTGAATGCGATGGTGTGATTTTCGTTAACATTCTATGACTTTAAAGGTGTGTTTCCTCCTATTTTCCAAAATAAGGCGACCGGCGCGGCAACAACCGGCTCGATACATTGCGCAACATCGTGCTTGATGAGCGGGTCGCGTTGTTGTTCCTGATCCCGGGGTTGGACGAAACCGTCCGGGTAAACGGCAGGGCTCATGTTTCGACCGACCCAGACCTGCTGTCCAGTTTTGAAATGTCAGGGAAACAGCCGTCGACAGTCATCATTGTCGCGATCGACACGATGTACTTCCAATGCGCCCGTGCCTTGAAACGATCGCGGCTTTGGGATCCCGCTACCCAAGTCGATCGTGCGGATAATAACACACATCCGTAATCTTTCTTCTGACAAAAAGTACAAAATTCCACGTGTGCGCAGATAGGAGCTTGAAACCTCTACACTAGGGTTCTCTGATCCACTGAATCTGATGGTGTGATTTCCATTAAGGATTTTAAAATTTTAGGGGGTGTTCTCCTCTTTTTAGAAAATCAGGCACATTTTCTAAGTCTCGTAGCCTTTTATGGGTAACATTAAGCTTAATGAATTTTATATATTTGGAATCAACACAATAAGCCAATTCTTTTTATATATTTTAACACGAAGTGACGGATAGGCTTGAAAATATTGGGCAAATTTGTGTACTATGCCCTTACTTGGGAGGGGCCTCCTGAAATTTTTTAAAAGGAAATCATTATTTGGTGGGGGCTCATAGGTTTTCAAAAGAAAATTCAAAGAAATCCTGGGTAAAGAAGCCCTTGAAGGTTTGTACAAGACTCTTTGACGTAACAACCACGGTAATCCTGGAGTAAGGAAAGCCTGACCCTTGTAGGTTTTAAACTATCACGTAATGTAGGAATAGGAAACTATCACCCAGTCAGTGCCCATGCAGCACTAAACCTGCATAATAGGGAACTTGTATAAAGCGTTATAAATAAAGTGCCTAGTTATAGTGACCATAGTATAGGACTAAGTGAAAGTGTCCAAGACCTATGGCAAAGTTCTTGTGTATTTTCAAGTGATTATGATTGATCTCCAACTGCAACAGATACATCCTTGACATTCACAACCACCAGCTCTGGTATCATGTCTCAAGAATCTCAGTCAGATGTTACCCCCTTTGAGCTGATTTAAGAGGATCAGCTAATACCTTCCGCTTCACAAGAAATATTTCTATGAATATTTAGATTTGCAGGTCCACTCAGCCAATTCTTCGCTATGGAGTTGTGAGGTGTTTTTTGGTATTCTTAGGGTAGAAAAAAGTCTTACCAGGCGTACTGATACAAACCGGAAACACTTCCACAAAGCTGAGGAAGCTTTACAAGGCTTTTTAAATCTTCAGAAGAAAAGAAATTACGAGTAGGTAAAAGGCTCCAATTAATGCAGAGTAGATGTTAGTCTTGTAAATTGATTTTGGAGTCTGTTGGATAACCCTTGACATAGGTTTTGAAGTGTTAATCAAAATTAAGTTGTCTTGCTGAATACTTTGTTCATATTAGAGCGAAAAACAGGCATATCAGCCTAGTCTGCAGTGATGTCAATTGAACAGAATGTTGGGAGGAAATAGGAGGCATTTTTTTTCTCATTATTATATTTTCAAATTTTGATAAAAAAAAAAATGGTTTTGAACATCCCATTCACCTTGTCGGCAGCACTATTTATTTGTTTTTGTTTTCACTTTTTCTGTAAGAGCCTTATACTTACGCCTTCTGTGACACACACACACACACACACACACACACACACACACACACACACACACACACACACACATACACACATACACATGTTTACTTCTAGCGCGTTGCTGCGCGAGTGGGAGGGTAGACAACGGCAGTTCTGAGTGTGATTTGCTTGCAGGTCGCTCGACTGCAGTGTGGTCGCTGCGTACACCACTCCCAACAATGAGCCGCGCAACACTCAGGTCAGACACTGCACGCTGTTTCCCCTGCTCATACAATCGCTCCTGCTCTGTCCCGTCCTCAACTACCCCTCTTTTCACCAAAACGCAAATATCACAATAACGGCTTAAATTGTTAAGTTAGGTCTTTCTAGTTAAGTTGTGGCGGATCTTTAACTCGCCATCTTCATTTAATCTTAAAGTCACACTTGGTTTTAAGATTTGATTTTTAAGCATAAAGAACAAAATGCATAACTGTGAGTGATTAACCTGCACAATAGCCCTAAAGATATAGTTACAAGACCGTTAAACTATGTGTACACAAATGGCTTGCCTTAAAATTTGATTGAATGTTCTTGGGACGAGATGCTTGCACGATACGTTATATCATTAAACAAATTCAAGTCGGGAGATAAGTTATGCTTAGTAGCAAAAGTGAGTATAATACATATTCAGAAATTACAAGACGAACTAAATGGAACAGTAAAATATATTAAAGACAACAATCTGAATCAGCCTGTAAAAAAGGAGTAAGTTTGTTACTAGCGAGATCTATTGTTAGTCTATAATCGGTAGTCAGAGTGTCAGGACTAAAAATGACTGAGTTTGAGAAACAAAAAATCTTACGGAATTTACCGAAAAAGCGACTGACGTCGGCAATTCGGATAAAGGCGTCGTTCATCTAAAGTGCTCCGGAAGAGTCTGAGGCTACGCCCCGTTTACGGATCTGTTCCGCCAGAATGACCAGCGCCGTCAGCAGCCAGAGCACCCGGCGCGCCGCGCGGCGCTGCTACTACGCGCTATGCAGCTTTCTCGATGACAATATACGCAAGGTGTTGCTGGCCTTGGAGGAAAGCGGACAAGCCGAAAACACCACGATCGTCTATATCAGCGATCATGGAGAGATGCTGGGCGCTACCCATAAAAAAGAAGGAACTGTTCTTGTTATTCAAGCCAGCGGTTTTTAAGGCTTCTGTAATGGGTTTTTGGCAGCGGCGATTCCAGTGGTGTACTTATTGTTTCGATCTAGTGCCATCTTTTAGGATTTCATGCTATTTTTCGAAATTTCCATGATTTGATTTTTCAAAGTAGTATTATTCTATAAACGCTAATTGAGATAGTAGTTACCATTCCTGTCAGCTACAAATGGTAATTTTCTCTGACTAGCCAGTTTGTTTATAGTTGTTTTTTCCTTTTTTCATTGTTTATTTGTTCCTTTTTTTTTTCATTATTTGTCTTTTTCTTATAATAATATACATATTCCCATAGAAGTTCAATTTTATAATGCCGTAGTAATAATGACATTGACAGCGATAGATCTATGCATATCCCTGCTACCCAACATTATGTTACCCAAACAGTATGACAAATATAGGGCGCTTAGTTTGCCTGCGACTCCAGGAGACTTTACTTTATTTAAAACAGTAAAAAACTTTAGCGTAAAGAGCGGGGCGTTGATGAGGAAGCATCAGCGGCGATGTCCTCTACGGCTTCCATCAACTCCGCCAGATAACGACGGTTCTTCGGGCCACAAGGCGCAAAAGTGACGCCACAGTTACCGATCAATGCTGTGGTTACGCCATGATAGGAAGTGGAAGTCATCATTGGATCCCAGCCTATCTGGGCATCCATGTGGGTATGTAGGTCAATGAAGCCTGGGGTGACAATGGCACCGGATGCGTCGATCTCGCGTTTGCCTTGCCCTGGAACGTTGCCAATTGCTGTAATTGTGTCGCCGTCTATGTGGCATGGGAAACAGCCCCTCACAGACCTTGTTTTTTTACAACAGGGTCAAGAACTCAAGAACAGGGTCTTGAGGAGGGAGCAATCCCATTCATATACGTAATAATAATTGCCGATGTTTTCGCCCGTAAAAACTTAAAAAATAAGAATTTGTTGGTTCTGAAAACCAAATGTCCTTTAAAAAAAGCTAAGTCTTCTTAAACTTTTTGGTGCCGTATATATTTAGCTTAATTTTGATGAGTTTTCACCTAAATGTTTTCCTTCTTTTTTTTTCTTTCAAAATGACTATCTCAAAATTTCGATCGGGTGATTTTGGGAAAAAATTAGCGTGGGAGGGGGCCTAGTTGCCCTCCAATTTTTTTGCTACCTAAAAAGGACACTAGAACTTTTAGTTTTCGTTCGACTGAACCCTATTGCGATTTTCTTGGACCACTAGGTCGATACGATCACCCCTGAAAAAAAAACACGCATCCGTGATCTTTCTTCTGGAAAAAAATCAAAATTCTACATTTTTGCAGATAGGAGCTTGAATCCTCTGCAGTAAAAATTCTTTGGTTGCTTGGCGCACATCCACCGTGATTCCCGGGTAGTTGGCGGTGGGCGCACGCAATCCTGTCAACGCGTTGAAAAGAGAAGTCTTGCCCGCGTTGGGGTTTCCGACCAACAAAACCGTCGCTTCGCTGCTGGCGCTGTCGCCTTGCACTTCGGTTGCCATCAAGTTGTCGACGCCGAGGCGGATTTGGTGGAAGTCGGATCCGTCGTGTCACGCCGACGAACCTTGACCAGCATGGCCAGCCTCTTGGAGACGCCGATGCGGCTGCCCGCGACCGACAGCTCAGTAGCATTGGAGATTTCCACAGCAGCGAGGTCAAGTTTAGCAGTTACGAACTGCTGAAATTGGTTCGGTGGCCCGACGAATCTCGCTACTACCATCGGCTTGCAACATCGCTCCGACGATGGAAAGGAACCACGGTTTACTCCGATCGAGCGTTCTACGACAACGAACGAAAGAGCTGGGTCAATCGCGATTTCGGTGTCTTCGACAACCTCTACATCTACGAACGTGAGGCCGACGAAGGGGCGCGAGCGCCCGCGGCTTCGTGGCTGGGGCTTGCCGACCTCGATCGACCGCGGTTTCGGCATTTCCGCGAAAATCGAAATCTTGACGCCGGGTGGCAGCTTGACCCTTTCCAGCACCGCGGAATAGTCGCCTGCATTTGCTTGCGCGCACAGTGCGAACGCGACGAGACCGGAATATGCAAACCTTCTCAACATGACATCTCCTCACGGAAGTCTGCCGCATCGGATGGATGCGGTCACCACGCTATGGAGCCGGCAGCTGTTCGGCAAGGGCATGGTGTCATGCGGTGATCACGAGATCGCGAGATTGAATAGTTGAGCGGGTTTTTTCTTTTTCATTAGAAATATCCCACACTTTTAGTTTTAGATACTCTTCTTTTTTATAGCCAAATAGTTCTAAAGTTGCTTGATTTGCATCCTCAAATTGTAAAGTTTCCCCGTCTAATACCATTACGGCATCAGATTCTCGTTCGAATAATATGCGATATTTATTTTCACTTGTTTTAAGCGCCTTTTCGACTGTCAGCCGTTCCATTTCCGTAGCAGCACGAGCAGCAAATATTTTAAGAATACTTATATTGTCGGAACCGAAAATGTCAAAGAGATTTGCCTCAGCTGTTGCATTAAAAAAATAAGAGCAATAAACTATAAGTAATTAGTTTATTAGGTATAAATTTTGTTTGTTTTTATTCATGTCAGTTTTACTGCTAGTGATGAACACTGTATATGTGTTCGAAATATCCAGTTAAATAATTTTATATCTGTTCACTGTAAATTAAATGGTTTCATCCCTATTTTGAACTGTTTTACTTTCGTCATGGAAAGGCAGTGTGGTCTATATATATACATCAAATATTTCGTCCTTAGCGGATAAGCACATTTATGCAAAACATAATTGATGGAAACTATTTTTTGGAAAACTAGGAAGATAAGTCTGCAAACCAAGATCAGAAAACTACAGTGATGACAGTGGTTATGTCTAGTCCTGAAACATGGGTGCTCTGAAAGACCGAGAAGGATTTAGTAGATATTTTTATTTATTTTCTATAGGAATCGTCTATGAATTGTTTTGGGTACCCGTCTGACTGACCGTATTTCAAACAGCGAGCTGTACGAAAAATGTGGTCCTATCCCGGTTTAAAAAAAAACTAATTTTGTTTTGGACGTTTTTTAATTCATGATGTTTTGATCTTGGCTTTCCGCACATAAATAATTAGAACGAAATTTGCACATTAATATTCTTTTTGGCTAAATGGCTTTCTCATAGTTTTAATCGGAAGATTTTGAGAAAAAGGAGAGAGGGAGGAAGATTAGCTGCCCTCTAATTTTTGATTACTTAACAACGCAACTAGAACTTTTAATTTTTTTACGAACATTTTCATTAGTAAAAAATATACGTAATTGACGAATTAATAGCATATAAAAAGACGACCCCCCCCCCCAAAAAAAAACAACGCATTGCTAAGTTCACTATTCACTTGAAGTAAAAAAAAATTAACTTATTTATCAAAATTTAGAAGAACTGGAATTTTTTAGCAATATTTCTGGTGGCATTACTACTTCTATTTTTAAATTTGTACAATAATCCTTAATGAAGCGTTTTCAAAACTGGGAGGCACACCTCCCTAAGGTGGCACGGACGAAATCAAAGGGGGGAGTGAATATTTGGCAGAGCTGTTGAAAAATAAAATCCCAGAAAATGTCGTGCTTACGATTCCGCTTGAAAAATACTCCTTAGCATATTTTCATTTGAATAAATACTCGTTTCTATTTATTTCTGATCCTTAACTGATCTTGGGGGAGTCCCCTTGTGTTGGAAATATTTTCCCAAACCCCCTCCCCCAATAGAAAGTTTCTCCCGTAGAAAATCTCCATGGAGATTTTCTCCCGTGAGAAGCCCCCACGCCACCACCCAGAGAAATACAACTCCACTAAAAGTTTTACCCAGACAAGTCTTTCAAAGCATCAGGGTGGTAAAAATCGTCGAAGAGGGAAGAATGAAAATGAAGAGAAAAGAGAATTAGTATTTAAAGAAGATGGACAAGAATATGCACAAGTTATTAGAATGTTGGGAAATGGGAGGTTAGAAGCACAATGTTTTGATGGGAATAAAAGGTTATGTCATATTCGAGGGAAAATGAGAAAGAAGGTTTGGGTAGCTGCTGGTGATATTGTTCTAGTTGGATTGAGAGATTACCAAGATAATAAAGCTGATGTGATTTTAAAATATCAACCTGATGAAGCCGAACGGAAATGATTCCATATATGAAGGGAGTCAGTCCCTCGCCAATACCTTGCTCTTTACGCTAACTTTACTATAGATCTATCTTGATCATCGTATGCAAGATGATTTTCTGTTACTACTATTAAAAACTATTAAACAACTATACTATTAACAACTATTAAACAAAATTGCACTTTTTCGTAAAAAAATTGATTCTATTTTTGAAGTTATTTTGTTAATTACAAAAGTTTTTAAATACATCCATTTCCTTTAAAATGAGCCATTAAACAGCTGTATGCGAGACAAGAAACTTTCCGAAAATTGGTCCCTTCACCAACACGAGAGGCAGCACGCCGGTCACCGTCTGGCCGTCGCGAGCGACGATCAAAAAGGTTTTGTGGCGCAAACCTTCCCGGATCGCTTTGACCCAGGGTTCACGATGGCCCGCCAACCGGGGCAGATTCGCATTCAGATCGCCGAGAATTTCAAGCGACTGGACTTCATCGAGTTCAATCACACCGTTCACAAAAAATCTTTACCTTGTCAGCGAAGCGATGGCATCGATACCGTCGGCATGGCAGCGTACTGAATCATCTGTGCAGCGCTGGAACCGAAGCCCTGCATGAACGTCAGAACGTTGAGTTCCTGCAATCCCAGGCGGTGGTGTAGACCCAGATTTACAGAATTGGTTGTGCCCGCGTTAATCAACAAGCCATCGAGTTGTGTTTTATTAAGCCCGGCGTCTTTCAGCGCGAGATGAACTGCATCTAGAGCTAAGTCATTGGACGAGCGATACACCCGACCCATCTCGGTCATACCTAGACCAGAGATTGCTGCCTTCCCACTCATGGCAAAATTAATAAATACCTTCTAACATCCCTTCTCTCTCCCTGCCAGTCCTGTCTTACATCCACCCGCTGTTCCCCGCTAATCCCCAATCAACCATTGCTCCCTACCACCACCCCAGATCAACTATCCCTCCCTACCAACCGACAAAAAATCAGAATTCAACCGTTAATATCAATGTTATAGTCATTCAAAAATTTAAAATTATGTTTGGTTTAATGTAAAGAGCAAATGACGCGATAGTCACTAAGAGGTGAAAGAGTGGCAGTAGCCATACTCGTGTCGTCCAGTCAGCAAACAATGGGTACATGCAATTATGTACAATAATACGCTGTTATTGATTGTGGGAAGTGCGGGTACCTGAGCTACCTGTCCCCAGCAGTTTAAGGCCACTAGGCCAGCCGGTACCAATACCGCTCTTCCTACTCACTCCCGCTCTCTTCTGCACAATCAAAAACTATAGATAAATCATATCTTTTTAAATTGACTTCTTCATGCTTTAATCATCACTAAACAATATTTCTCTTCTTTAAGATATCAGTAAATGCCTTAAGTATCTGGCCGGTCCGGGGGAATCCGGGATTGGGCGTCATTCCGCATCGGTCCTGCAACTCGCTTCAGACGCCACGCTGCAGAGTGAGAACATCACCCCGCGGGCGGCGGACTTCCAGTCCCAGCTGCTGCAGGCGGAAAGCGTCAACATCAGGCCCGCCACCGCAATCAGGCGGGTGGTTTTCCGACCGGCCGGTCCCCATGGTTGGTGTGGTTGCATCGCGCCCCACCATAACGCGAAGATCGGGGCGGGTGCCAGCATCGAAGTGTGGCAACCCGGTTCTCAAGGAATAGCTTTTTCATAGATCCAAAATGAGC
This sequence comes from Alatinidae sp. Z8VKAUB7J3, assembly GCA_010016025.2. Classification (NCBI taxonomy): domain Eukaryota; kingdom Metazoa; phylum Cnidaria; class Cubozoa; order Carybdeida; family Alatinidae; species Alatinidae sp. Z8VKAUB7J3. The sequence continues at coordinate 127,668,130 of JAAAKM020721499.1, forward strand.
TGCTTTCGAAAATGCAATTGTCGGCAATATGGCAACAAAAATTTTCTCCTAATAAATCCTATAGTTGAATTTCAGCTTTACTATCAAATTTATAGCACGCAGCTTTCCGCTCTGCTTATCATTATATCTATTGATTCCTGCATCCAGATCATTTCGAGGTCCCAGGACTCCATTGACATAGCTATAATCCCGGTCATATTCGATCATACCAAAACCTAGACTGGACTCCACCTCAAGTCTTTCGGCCAACCTCTGGTTGAATCTTAAATTTTTTATATTTGTTTTTACAACTTCATCCCCTCTGCTCGTCACCAGGATGCAGGTCTCAAATAAATTCCTCTATACCTGGGGTCTGATACAACTAGGGGCAGATCTTTTATAACCCAGATAGAGTGGTTATAGGCCCACCCCCTTTGAATCTCAAAATTTTTATATTTGTTTTTACAACTTCATCCCTCAGCTCTTCACCATGATGCAGATTTCCAAATAAATTCCTCCGTACCTGGTGTCTGATACAGCTTTTCCAGGGCATATTCTCGAGGAGACATAGATATTTTTGGGGGAATCTCCAAAAAATCAGGCATATTGGAATATTTTGACAAAACAACATTTTACCTTACTTTTCACGGTAAATCTTTCGTTGTTGAAATTATTGACTGCATTTTCAATACAATATCAAAATTATGGAAGCCGACGGAAGAAGGTGTAGAATGGTTAGGTTAGGTTCTGCTACTTTATGCCTTTTTTATTCCCAAAAACTAGAAATATTCAACAATTTTCAAGAGCTCAATAATGGCAGTTGTTGCAGTCGTAGTATTAATAGTGGTGTTCGTAGCCGTAGTTGTAGCAGTCGTAGTAGTCATAGCAGCCATAGTCATAGTAGTAGTGGTCGCAGTAGTGATAATAGTCGTAGAAGCAGTAGTCGTAACAGTAATAGTATTCTTACTATAAGTAGTCATAATAGAAGTATTCGTACTAGTAATAATATGCATATAGTCGCTTTGACTAGTTCAAGGTCCCCCCAATTATGCGCTTTAAGTTTCAACTTAATACCCTAAGCTGTTCCTGAGATATCAACCGTTCTAAAACTGGGATGGTTGAAAAGATAAAACATGACATTCTGGAGAAGAACTGAACGCGAAAGTTACTGGTGCAGATGTCAGCTGGAAAATCAGACGTGGTACATTTGGTCCTGAGCTAGTTCATGTTGATACTTTTCACTACCTCCCGGGAAATCAGGAACAAGCGGCCCCCCTTCAGGCATGAAATGGAAGAATAATCTTTCCGTGTTGTATACGAATGCCTACGTACTTTCAAACAAACTTGTTGAACTGTATTTTTTGATAAATTTAAGATCAGTCAAAATTCAGGAAAATCGAAAAAGCTGATGTCTTAGAATTAACAGTAAATTACCTCAAAACCCTCGATGCCAAAGAGCAACCTCTCAATGGTAAGATGATGATTATGATGATATTTCTTTTAATCGAAAATACAAATAGTCTTCACAAACTCTTTCGACAGTCTGTTCGAGGCCTAGGTTTTTATTGCCCTCTGCAATTTTATTTAGTAGCGCAGTTTTTTTAGAATATATGATAGAAAGAACCTTTTGAGATGGGTTCCTTTTGGACTTATCGGTGGATATTTTTGAAAAGTGAAAAGCCTTTCATCCTGAAACATCGTTCATGTCAAATTTATCAGAAATAATCGGTGGCACAGAGCAACGCGACAAGCCTCCATCGTTTTTTGTTAGAGTAAACATCTCGGGTGTGGCATCCTTTCCAAACGATGCACTGTCGGCTGTGGTCGTAAGATGAAAACCCGGCCCCTGCAACAGCTGCAGTCATCCCCTCCTTATTGTTCCAGAGTTACCAAAACTGTACATACCAGCTGTATTAAAGTTGGTGCAGGAACGAATGCGCCACCATGCAGTATTACTTTCTCTGCAATTAGGAAGCACAATATGTAGTTTTTTGATACTTTTAAATGAATTGGCTATCTTATAATTTTCAATCAAAAGCAACTTGGTCCTCTTTGAGGCAAAATGTTAGTTTGGTGCCTCGAAATGGCAGAAAACACCACTTTCCCACGGTATCACATTTTGGTCACTTAAAAAGAGCACTTAAACCTTAAATCCCGTTCGAACGAGTGCTCTCCCGATCTTCTAGAACCATTGGTTCGATACAATTTTAGCTTTTTTCTCTTTGACAGTTCAAATTGTTTGTGATCCGTATTTTTATTTTTTCTGTTTCTTATTTTGCCCGTTTTGCTCTGTGTTGCTTTGGTGGGTTTTCTCAATAAACAAATAAATCTATGAGAAATTTATTTGAAAAATCAGCCCTCTGCTACTAAATAGCCACAAATAGTCTCCCACTTTAAAAGAGGACTATCCATTTTCGCCATAAGAAGAGGAAGAATAGTCTTTGTAATGCAAAATTTTGATTCTTAAAAAAATGCATTTTTTACTAAAAACAACAGTTATTTTTTTCGTTAAAATTTGATTCTTTTCAATGAATTTTTAAAAATGGTGGTGAGCGCCTGCTTTGAGATTTATGCTTGGGGCTGGCAATTCATGAAACTTTTCGGGGGCTTTCTTCAGTTTCTTTTACGGAAATACAAAAAGGAAATGTTTTCAAAATACAGGGAGGAGTGTTTTTTTTCGATTTTTATCGATTTTTTTTTCGATTTTGTATTGGTCCAATAAGGGGTATAATTTCGCATACTTCTGCCGTTTACCCTCTCGGGCGAGGCTATGTACTGCCTCAACTACGGGACCATCGACCTGGCCATCGCCGGGCTGACCCGCACGGTCTACCGCGCGGCGCAGGTCAACTTCAGCGACGCCTACCTGACCGTCTCGCAGGCCGCGCTGATCGAGCGCCGCTTCGCCGACGGCGCGCGAGGCACCGATGAGGAGCGGCGCCGCAACACCCTCAGGAGCTACGACGACCTGCGCCGGCTGAGCGGGCTGAAGATCGCCGCGGTCAAGTGGACCCGCCCCCATCGTCTCGCGGTCAGGAACTCATACTGTGGAATCTTATAGAAGGAAACTGAAAAGATATGCAACAATATTTTTTTTTTCATGAAAAAGACTTTGTCCATAAAAAACGAATAGAAATTAATTTTAAAAACTTCGTGAAAACAAAATATGTTTGAAATGTTTTCACCTTTCTTGCTTTCATAAATGAAAAATTATCAAAACCTTAAGGAAGAAATGTCAGTGTATGTCAATTAAACTGACAATGCGCGGTCATTTTTTTTTTTTTTTTCAGTAATGCGCAATTGTGTTGTGGTCATTCTGTAAAATTGAGTGGCCAAAGAGAAATTATGACAAATAGAAGGAAACTTACAGCCAAAAAATTAAAGGAAATAGCAGACAAGGCTCTATAAAATTATAGAATCACCCACAACTTGCCGCAAGTCGACTAAATCAGGCGGAAACTGCGTCAATACGTCATAGCTTGACGAATTACGGTTACCAAGCGGTCGATGTGGATCAGTCTCCCGACTTAGTTGTAATCAATACATGTACAGTTACCAACAACGGTGACGCAGAAACCCGCAAATTGATTCATCGCATTCACCTTCTTCGTTAATAATACTACCCAGACAAGGGAAGGTATCCACTTTATCGATTTTCTCGTTGCCTAACATCACTTCTTTACCCTCAAGTATTTTCAGTGTAAACGTGTTACACACTCTCTCTCTCTCTCTCTCTCTCTCTCTCTCTCTCTCTCTCTCTCTCTCTCTCTCTTCCCCTCCCTCTCCCCCCCTCCCTCCCCCCCCCCTTCCCCCTCCCCCTCCCTCCCTCTCTCCCCCCCTCCCTCCCCTCCTTCCCCTCTCTCCCTTAACTGGTGATTTTTGTCGGGCCAATGTACTTTGCTTAAACATATGTCGCCCAATGCCTCCGTTTTTCGTATTCGATTCAGTAGAGCAGAAGTTGGACATATGCTCTGCAGTTGAGAGTTTTCAAAAATGTTTTAAGTTTTGTGGTGAATGAAAGCCTGGTGGATATTGTTTAGATTTTTCGTTTTTTGTCCTGTGCTGGTGATAAATTCTGTGAAAGATTGACATATCAGCTGTACAGTGATTTGATATTTATTAGAGTTTATTCTGATCCCCCCGATAGCCGCACGGAATACGGTGTCTTTGATACACACTATGTTGGTCAGCTCGCCGAATTTGCCGACTGGTTATCGAAACAACCCGAGGTAACCCGTGTGAGTTCATTAGCGAGCTCGCCGCAAATACGTGACGCGCGCCAGCAAGGACGCTTGCCGGAGCGCCTCGAATTTTACCGACAGAGAGCGAGCGCTGGTGAGATGCAATCCGATTTCGCTGCGCGCCAAATCTCGGGTGATTCTGCCGCGACGATCACCTCAGTATATGTAGCGCCATTAGAGAGTATGAGTGTAGGATTCTTTTAATTTTATAAAAAATATATTATTTTTATAATTTTTGATTAAATCTTTAGTGCGGTTGGGGGTGGGGTGTAGGAGTCAGGGTTTTTTGTTTGTTTGTTTTATTTCTCCCAGAAAGTGTATTAGTAGTTGAAGTGTTCTTTTTTGTGTTGTCTCAAACATGCTAGTATCTATCAGGACCTATTTTGATAATGAGAGGCAATGTTTAGCTTGGTTCTGTATGCCAAGATTTCAGTGTTTTTTTGTTTTTTTTTTGTCATTAAGCCTCTCATTTTTCTTTTAAATTAATCTATTGATTCTTATAGTTTTGCTAGAGCTCATGCCATATGAGCTCTTGGCTCTGCCGACCTCTTCACAAGTGCCATATGAGCTCTTAGCTCTTGTTTTATTCCTTTTTTCTCAGAAGATTTTCGACTTAGTCTCAAAGTTTTGCTACTTCATGGCATAAAAACTGCTGCTGGAAATAGATGGGTTGCAATTTCTGCCATCTTTCTTCTAGTATATTTAAATGTGTGCTTGCATCGTACCAGCGTCGTTTTGCAAGAAGTATTTTTGTTTTTTAATAAGAATTTGTGATTTCTTACGATATATTCTCTGTATTTTAAGAATTATTTTTGTTTTGTAAGAAGTATTGTGCATTTTGTAAGAAAAAATTTGTGATCTGTTAGGATGTATTTTTGTTTTGTAAGAATTATTTTTGTTTTGTAAAAAGTATTTTGCAATAAGAGTTTGTGATTTCTTAGGATGTGCGCTGGAGGGTGTCATAGGACTGTTACTTTGTGTTACGCGAGCCTCAATTGCCAATAGTCATATTGTTTTTGCTCATTGTATTATTGAGCTAACTGTTTTAAGCTTATTGTATTATTAAGCTTATACTTTATTTTCAATATCCTTGGTACTTTAAGCTCATACTCATTGTATTATTAAACTCATACTTCATTTTCACAGTCCTTGATACTTCAAGCTCATACTTGTTGAATTATTATTGCTCATTGTATTATTGAGCCAACTGTATTAAACTTATTGTATTATTAAACTTATACTTCATTTTCAATATCCTTGATACTTTTAGCTCATACTCATTGTACCTATGGAGAAGGAGTGCCGCGTACGCGTTCGGATTGACGGTCTCTGCCAAGAAAAGCTTTCTCTTCCCCCTAAGGTGTCTAATGCTCTCGTGGCCCGCTACAAGATCATGTCCAATCTTGACATTGCCGAGCGCAGGCTTCCTCAGGATGGCCGCATTGTGTTCAAGCAATTCACAAAGCGAAACATCAACATCGACTTGCGTGTTTCTACAGCACCGTTGAATCACGGGGAAGGCCTTGTCATGCGTATTTTGGACAAGACCAAGAGTACGCTGCCAATACAAGTTTTAAATATTATTTAAAGGCCGAAAATATAGATTTATCATTAAAACTCTTACAAACTTTGCTACCAATGGGAATATTTTCTCAGGCTCGTAAATTTTGATGTTTAACTTTAATCTTTTAGTAGCTTCTTACTCATAGTTTGCTACCACGAACAGTTTAGCACATATAGAATAATATGTGATAATATGTGACATATAGATTTATCATTAAAACCCTTACAAACTTTGCTACCAATGGGAATATTTTCTCAGGCTCGTAAATTTTGATGTATGCACACAGCACTTTCTGCTTAGTTCAACATTCTTCTCAATATTTCTTGTAAGCTCAGACTTAATAAATTGAGTGGTTCATGAGAAATTTCCGATACACCATTTTGACAACTTGTATACATTGTGTGGTTTGATTTATTTCAACATCCCCTAAAAAAATCGCCTAAAGGAATGTTTTTTCAAACTTTCCTTTAGTATTCACTTTGTGGTTGCTTTTGACTCGGGACCAAAAAAGGTTGCCGACCCTAGTGTTATAAAGAATTTATTCTTTATTGTGGAGATTGAATAATTGAATATGCAGAGGCTCAACAAGATCCATTTCTCAGGTGATTTTCAATTCGTTCATTCATAATCAAAGATCATTTCCCAATGCGACAAATAACCGATTGAAGTAGTAATTCCATGAATTCATCTCTCATGTGATTCGAGAACAACTGATCAATTTCACATAATCTTTCCCAAGTGCGTCAAACATTTGCTTACACACATCTTTCGACGTATTCAAATTCTCACTATCATCTACAGTGAATGATCAACAAACGCTAATTCTCTTGAAACCTACCATTTCTGGCAGCCAGATTCAGAAACTTCAATAGAAATTCAAAATTAACTTCAAAAGAAATCAGTTCATCTATGTCTTAATGTTATCGCATAAGGACCTTCAAAGCTCTTAGAAGGAAAGAACACCAATTTCATTCCATAACTATAAAGTCTCTCTGAATACGAAGCTGACAAAATAACAGTTTTGACATTAAATAAAATAACAAGGAGAGTAAATTGGAGGACAAGCTATTGAATAGCGACGAAGACCACCACACTGCCTTTCCCAACGCCCCTAGCATTCACTTCCGTGGGCACCCTAGAATCCAATTTCATCGGGGGCCCCAGCTTCCGATTCTCTCGGGGGGATTGGCTTTTGTATGCTGATTTCAAATATATAAATTTCATTAAGTTTAGTCTTACCTATCAAGGGTTAAAAGCTTGAGAAAGTTTTCCTGATTTTCGAAAAAAGGGAGAAACACCCCTAAATTCAAGTGAACTTGATGAAAATCGCACCATAAGATTCAGCAATATCCGAGAATTCAACTGTATAGGTTTCAAGCTCCTAGAACCTGCCATTGGAAACCCAACGCAAGCCATTATGAATAGCAATGATAAATTAGCAGCTAAACATTCCCTGTTATCAATGGTTGTTGGTGAGAATGGGAAACTCAAGAAAAAAGGAGTAGCCTCCAAAATTCTTCAAGTCCAACCAAGAAACCTCACAAAAGCTGCCATTAGAAGAAAGCGCATGTCATTAGCTAATATGTGGGCACTGGCAGGAAGGCAACCCAGATCAGACATGCTTGCAAATTCAACCAAAGAGTTGGTAAATGAGTTCTGGTTTCATTTTCCTCTATATCTTTTCCTGCAACTCTATCTTGGTTTAGCACATTCTCAAAATATTCTGCCCATCTCTCTTTAACTCTTTTTTTTTTATCACTAATTGTGGCTCTGTTCCTATCTTTAACTGGGACAAGTCTGGAATGATAACTCTATCTCAATTTATTAACATGACAGTACAATATTTTACTATTCTGCCGTCTAGCTGCATCTTCCAGATCCTCATCTAATGTATCCATAGCCTCCACTTCAGATATTCTTAATTCATATTTTAATGCTCCCTACGCTTTTCTCACCAAAGTCATCCGGTCAAAATTTTAAGATAACCATTTTGTTCAGCATAGTAGAAAAATTCAATAACTATGTCTTTGGGGATAACTTGACTTTCACCGTCCCTGTAGAGAGGTTTCTAAGTTATGAAATTCGCCCATTGTTTATATATGGTATTTTTTACTGGGAAATATGCTGATATTTTTTGTTTTATGGGGGGGGTGGGATTTCATCTGGATGGATATTCCACGGGGATAGTTTTCTTTCGTAAGGGAAATTTCTGGGGGAAACGGGAAGCCTACCGCAGGCACCCAGCCGACATCGCCGCGTACAACGACTTCAAAAGCGACTGGATTCGACGTGTCGAGAAAATCGCCGTCGCGTGGTTTCGACGGCAGTCTCCCGAATCGGCGTGAAGGAATCTCGATCATTCTGCTTTCCGGCGGACACCCGCGATTTATCCGTTTCAAATACCGTTCATCATGCGTCTTAAACGCGGCCTGTTCGCCGATCAGTGTGGTCGTTCGAGCCGTCTGCGATTTTTTTTCAGATTTCGCGCCCGGAACTCCTCACCATTATTACAAAAAAAAAATGTCTTCCCTGAAAGTTATAGAGTATTGCTTTAGACAACTAAAATGAAAAAAAAAGGTTCTGATGGAAGTAAAGAACTAAGTTGAATCTTAAAGCGAAATAGAATCATTGCTTATGAATTTTTCTTTGATTCTCTGCAGGCTAGTCAAAGGACTATTCAGTTCCTAAGGGAATATCTTGTTTTTCAGTGGGTCTTGTGTTTTCAGTAAAGGGATAGATAAGAATTTTTGGACTGCTTTAGACTTGTTCTGTCAAAAAGTTCAGCCCCATGATGTCTAAAAATAAGCAGTTGTTTTGGAATTCATTATTGTTTTCAGAATCCATGGGTCTTATTGACAGCAAGAATGATCCCTATGAAAAGGAGGAACAAATCTGTGATGAGATGAGTGACAATTCTTAGTGTTGTTACTTTTGTAATACAACTCCTTTTTTTAAACTCCCCTTTGTGTTGACACTAGGTTTTGGTAGTGGGATATGTTGGCCATCAGAGTTGAAAAGCTCCATCAGGATTTTGATGAAATTATTCGCTAATTTATGTTCGTGAGACTTGTTGTATGGTGATTTATCTCTTCGTGAAATTTCTACTTTGATTTTTCTCCTAGTGAAATTGATTCTATGCATGGAACTTGTTGCATGTTGATTTTTTGTTCATGGAATTGATGTGTCCTGATTCTTGTTCTTAAAACTTGTTGTATGTTGATTTTTCTCTTCGTGAAACTTGTACGTGGATTTTTTCTCATCGTGAAACTAATTTTGTTCATGGAACTTGCGTGTTTATTTTTATCCCCGGACCTTATTGCGTGGACAAAATGCTACGTACTGCTCCTGGAGATTCCCCTTTTTAGCCCGACGCGTGACCAGTCGAAGGACCCCTCTAACTAACGGATCAAGGTTTGGGTCTTTTAGAACCTCATGTATAGATTTTCCTCCATATCCCACTTTAAAATTCTCACAATACTCTGCAAGAAGAGCCTCATAACCTTTATATTTCATCTTAATCCCATACCATCCATGGGTTTTCTCATCAAAAGTCACTTCCCTCCTCGGCACTGGCCCAGCAGAACTAGAACTCGCCCCCTCGCTAATAGAATATAGGCAATAAAATTAATTCGAAAGTGACAAAATACTGAAAGTTATTTTGAATAATTTCTATAAGCATAATCTTTGTAAATTGCCTTTTGTGCCATTCAGCTTTTTTGCCAAAAACTGGATTCTTTTATTTTTTACCAGAGCAGCCGTCGCCAACTTGTGCTAAAATTTGGATTTTGCCACGATTGTTTAAAAACGACTCCTGATACACAATGTTCGTTTAATCAGAACGATAACTAACTTTTTTTTAAGTGCCGAAAAACTTCAGAGATTTTAACTTCTGTTATATATTAGGTTGTTTAAGATCATCTAATTTTTCAAGTCAATAAGTTTATATTTGGAGAAAAAAATCCTCTAATTATTCATTTATTTAGCCAAAAACTTTGCTGCTATTCGAGATGCTAATTTTCTGGCTCTTGTAATCACGTAAAAAATAGTATCACTAATATCGCACAGCCCCTGTCTCTTATAAATTCGTATGTATAGTCCTTTTCTACTCTATTCTTCCCTTTCCGTCTCCCCCTCTCTCTCTCTCTACCTTCTCTCTAAATACCTCGCTCTTTACGCTACAGTATTTTTAGTAATTTTATCTATTTATTCTACGGCCTTTGTGATTCAGGGGTCATTCTTACAAAATTAGGACAAAATTAAAGCTTTAATGTAAAGAGCAAAGCATTAACGAGGGGGCAAACCCCCAAATATATATAATAAAAATATACGAATATAAAAGTTCATTAGTAAATAATTTCTTAGGCCACTCTGCTGTTCTATTTACGAAAAAATAATTGAGGGAAGAACGGGTTTAATTTTTATTAAGCAGTGTATACAATTAAAAAAGTTGAAATATTAAAGTTTTTTTTAAATACCTTTTTTTACATTATTACTGTCCTTTGAAATAGTCAACTTAGTAATTTGTTTTGGATTGTTACCTTTAAATTCAGGATAAGAGTAAACCAGCTAAAACTTATACAAGGCCTTTGCTTTGGACCATTTATAATAAGTAATACATTTTTGAAAATTATCTTAAGGCGGGATAGTTAAAAATGTACATCGAGGTTTATCTTAAAAATGTGATCATTTGAAAAAGTAGCAAAATCAGTGCGCCCTTGTTATTACTCTTCTTTTGGACATGTTTATGAAATTGCTGTCTTTTACACAGTTATTCTTGGTGCAAACAGTCTTCCACACTTCAGCGATAATCACTTGTCACAACAATTTAGTTGTCGATTTTGTCAAGTTTAATTTGCTTTTTCAAGCAATTGCTTGAGTCAAAATAAATTAAGTTTACAGGGCAACTAGATGATTTTTCTGGCAATCTATTCTGCGTGATAGTAATAACAATAAGGATAAGGATAAAGATCCTCCAGAGCCATTGCAACGCACGCCGATTTGAATCGCTTGCGGTACAAGCGCACCGCTTCGAAGTAGGCGTTGAAGCAAGCCTCGAAGAGGCCGCCGTTGCAGAAATCGCTGTTGGGGTCGCCCATTGCGTCGACCTCGGCCGCCTTGGCACGGTGCAGCACAAGCGACATTGTGCCGCCGCGCTTGGTCTCGCGTTCGTGCTCCATGAAGTCGTACTGCGCAGCCTTGGTGCGGTTCACGACGTACTGGTAGGAGCGCGCGAGGAACGATGACAGGCGCGAGTGGGCGTAGAAAACCAAAAAAAAAAAATTGAAAAAAATACATTGCTGCTATCGCTCTTCAATTTGGTAGCACTATCGCGCTGCCTATGATTAAAGAGATAGAAAATTTTTTCAACTAAAAGTAACGACCGACTTAAGAACTTGAAAGATTTTTTCCATGCATGAGGGGGCTTTTCCCTCATAAGCCCCTCTCTCCTTACTCTAAATTTTCACTTTTCTCCCAATGCTTTAAGAAAGACCTTACAAACATTGAGATCGTTAAATTAGAAAATAATTTTGTTAAAGTAAACGGATTCCCGGGGCCGATGTCGTCTACCGCGAATCACAAAGCGCCATCGGGTATCACGGCGACCGCTCCCGCACAGCGTCCGATGGACGCTTTCAAAATCGTTTCATGCCATTGAATACTCCTGTCGAAGTCTCCGTCAGTGCAGATGGATTTATCTCGCAGGAGCAACATGTGACTTTGCTTCCTGCCAGCCGCGAGGCGAATGTGACGGTGACGCTCCAGCGCCGTCCGCCGGGCGGTTCGATCGCTGGTGTGGTGCAGGACAGCGATGGCCGCGTTTTTTAAGAAAACAGAAATGAAAATGACGGAAAGGATAGAAATAAAATAAAAAAATAATAAGCGAGAAACTGATCAAACAATGACTTAACAAAGCCACGACTAGGGAAAAGACAAAGAAAAAAAATCAAAATTATGAGAAAAAAATCTTCCTCAATGTTAAATTAAAAAAACAAACAAGTTTTTTAACTGAAAGTAAGGAGTAACATTAAACCTTAAAGCGAACAGAAATTATAACGTACATGAAGAAAGTAGCCCACTCTTCAACACCTCGCTCGGTGGGGAATAAATCATCTCTGAAAGAACAATTATTTGAATCTTTCATTATTTTGAGCAAGATCGATATTCCAAGGTTTTTATGAGAAATCTTAGGAGAAAGGGCAGCCAAAAAGGCAAAGTCCGAAGGCGAGGTTGCTCTCCAACAGCTTTTTGACATCTTCAATATGCATTTAAAGTTTTAACTCAACATCCCTAGGTGTTCCTGAAATATTGCAGATTCAGTTTTTTGATAGACAGGATGCCTATAGTGTGTTAACATTTAGTTTTACATGCTAGTGGTCCTATACTATCGGGAGAGGGCTCATTCTAACGGAAATTAACAGTTCTATTGTCCTCTTTAATATGACCAAAAATTAGAGGGCACCTAGGCCCCCTCCTACGCTCATTTTTTCCCGTCACTAGATCAAAATTCTGAAATAGCCGTTTTTTCAGCATAGTCGAAAACCCTAATAATTATGTCTTTTAGGAAGACTTAATCCCCCATAGTTACCGGGGGAGGGGCTGAAAGTTACAAACTTTGACCATTGTTTACATATAGCAATGGTTATTGAATCCGTTCGTAAGTTAAAAATACCTCATTTTTTCTAATTTTTCAGAAATAGCGCCCCCACGCACACACACCTACCCCTAAGAGAGCGAATCCGTTCCGTTTATGTCAATCATGTATCTAGGACTTGTGTTTATTTTTCCCACCAAGTTTCATCCCGATCCCTCCACTCTAAGTGTTTTCCAAGTTTTAGGTTTTCCCCTCCCAATATCACCAGATCCGGTCAGTATTTAAAATAACAGCTCTGAGACACGATATCTTTCTAAACATCAAATTTCATGCGTACGAATTAGCCATCTCTAAATTTTGATTGAACAACTTTGGGGAAAAGGAGGAGCGGTTGGGCGGGGGAGGGCTATTTCCTCTCCAATCTTTTAGTCATTTGTGAAGGGGCAGCCGAACTTTTAATTTTTATTCTAATGAACTCTATCCCTTTATTCCAGAAACATAGGTTCCATCCAATTCACCCTGACAAAAAAAAAAAAAAACCCAACTAAACGCACTTTGTACTGGCAAAAAAAAAATGCAAAATTCCATATTTTTGTGAATGGAAGCTTGAAGCCGCATTGGACAAGATCACACGGTGCGTGCCACAATCTGAGCGATCCAGTCTCATAAGCTCTGATTATGCGGCGCAGGGATGTGCGAGAGAGCCCTGAATACAAGTCCGCAGTGCAGCGCCGGGAGGAGCGGGTAAGCTGCTGCTTTTCGTTTGAAGAGCAGTGTGTGAACTGTTTTGATGGCCGGTTTTCTCCAGGAGGATTGTGCGGCGACAATGATGCGAGTACGCCCCGTGCTTCGCCGTGCACGTCATCTTCGTGAATGCGAGACGGTGATATCAAAAGGCTTAAAAAAGGACTAAAATTGTCGTTCAACTTATTAAAGAGTCTAAATGCTATCATTTAATTACATGACGTTCTGCACAGCGTTCTATAAATTGATTTTTATCAAAAATAATTACCATACTTTTTTCATCAAAATTGTTTATGCAAGTTTAAGAAAATGGATACGAGCTTGTAAAGAGGTTTGCGGAATGAAAACCCTCTTTATGTAACAAAAACATATGCAACAAGACGAATGTTGCAGATGTTCGATATGTTAGAGATAAATACATTAGGGATTGTTTCCTCCTTTTTTCCAAAATGAGGCAAATTCTCTAATAAGAATCGTAAACATTGATGGGTAAAACTAAACTAAATGAAATTGATATACTTGAAATTAGCATAAAAATCCACTTCTTTTGATACATCTTTGGGTATCAAAATTCCGGTTTTTAGAGTTTCAGTTACTATTGAGTCTGGTCACTCCTCACTTACAATTCGTTACCACGAACTGTTTGGTAAGACCTTGTTTCGTATTAGTCACTTCGTAAAAAGTTTTCCATGTGAAACCTTTTGCAATGATAGTGACTCCTCTTTCTTCTAACATCTCACTAAATACATCTACAATATCTGGTTCATCATCAACAACAATTCCTGTTATTTTCATATCTGAATCGCTCATGATGTTTTTATAACAAAACTCTTTGTTATTAAATTATGCCGGGAATTGATCGTTTCTTGTCTGACTCCCTTGAAACTGCGATAAAAAAAGACCTTAATCAAGAAAAAGAATATCAGATGAAAAAAGTCATGTTTGAAAAATTTGGAATTTCAATTAGGCAATCACAGGATTTTGTGGGAATTCAAAGGAAAAAAACCGGATATAAATTTACCTTTTCTAGTTCTGTATCAGGCACTTCATATCTATGGGATTCTAACCAGGTATCTCCAATTATATTTTCATCTTGTCGCATTACTTTCATCAATGTTTGTCTTCTTTGTGAGTCTTTTTTGAGCATATAAAATCCATCTTCCTCTGTTCCAGCATTGCGCATGCCATCTACTTCAGGCGAGAGGGGTGTGTAAGGTTGTCCAGATGAATCTCGTCTTAGAAGAATTCCCTCTAATAAAGGTATCAAATATGTATCAGAAGAAAAAAAAGAGGAAACGAAGTAAGAAGAAAAGAACTGTCATCCTACTCCTGCAAATCCATGTAAAGTCATCATTAATAAATGTAAGTCGTTGCAAAATTACAAGCAAAAGCACCTTAAATCTAATTAAATATTCTCAAGTGATTACCTCACATTAAAGCTCATCAGAGAAATACCACCTACCTAAGTGGGTTTTGACGTATTAAATTCCTTACCCGGCAAAATGGAGCATCCACCTTATGTTAGCTAAGATAGAGAAAGTGAGGCACTTTCTGATTGCGAGTTCTCTTCGATTCTGCGGATCTCGTTTGAATCGCAACGCTTATTCGCCTCCGGCTCAACACAAAAAATCCCTATACGGGAGCTTTAACCCAGCTTTAAGTAACAACGCAAAATGTGGATAACTCACCAGGAGTAGGTGGGATTTAAGATGTACAACCAAGTCCACGGATAGTAGAACAAGACTTGTAAGCAGCCCGGCGGTCCTCACTTCCACATAAGGACCGCCGAGCCTAGCGAACACCAACTTATCAACACATTCAAAGTGCTGCAATCATGCTCCTACCACTACTAACAAATCACAACAGCGCTAAGTACTTGGAGCGCACACTCCGTGCAGCTGCGCACATTCCTCCTTGTAGATACCTTCGAAGACTATACTGTCTTTCCATTCAAAATAGGGATGAAACTCAAATTGTGTCCGAACTGTGTCAAATACAGTTCAGTTGAACATTTTGTATTTGTTTCACTGTCGATTAAAAGGTTTCATCCCTATTTTGAACTGTTATATTTTCGACACTCCAAATGTTTATATGTCTGGAAGTAATTATAATCATTAGCTTGATTGAAGTTGATTAAAATGATTCTTATTTATACCCATACTTATCTCGACTTGGAGATGCCAAAGTTTTAAGAGACGAACAGTCTGATCAAACAGTTCGTGATAACGAACTGGCGACCCGGCTCAATAGTAATCAAAACTCAAAAAAATAATTTTGATACCAATAGGTACATCGAAAGAATCGCATTTTAATGCTGATTTTAAAAAAAAGGAATCTCCCTTTTAAAAAAGGGGGCAAATCCGCCCCACATAGAGCCCACACCAGGAAGGTCCAATTCATATTCTAACTCGCCATCAAGCGAATAGACGCGCACTAATGGCAAGGCATCTGTCACATAGAGGGCAGTCAAATGCTGGCCCACCTTCGCAACCCCATTCCCCCCTACTTGACTGGTCCCAGAGATCGTCTCGGCTCGCTCCGACACTACTTCCGTCCATTGGGATTTTGCAGGAGACGTTCTGTTGAAGCGCACGATGCGGCCCTTTGGTGCGTCGTCAGTGGTGAAAAGATAAAATTTGGCCAGGAATGCAATGCGTGAATGGGAGATAATCATCTGACGCTTCCCGTGTTTTTCCCCAGCTTACAGGGTCACAACATTGATACCCACGTTCCAAACCAGCGAGAACAGAACTTGAACCACTGACAGACCTTTAACTAATTAAAGCCATTTCTCGACCGTTCTCCCAAAAATTGTGAGCAGACAATTTTTAATAACAACTGCATTTCCATACAACAACAACTGAATAACCAATACAATATGTAAACAATGGGCAAAGTTTACAACTTGCAACCTTCCACTTCAGATTGTGTTTTCTTTTTTCTTTTTTGGCATATTTTTTTATTCTCTTTCTTAAGAGCCCGTCGATTTAGGGTTCGGTTTCTGGGCGTCAATGACGGGAATATGATAAGGCATCTTACAACATTATTTTTATGGTAAGGAGTAATTTTTAAACTGCCCCTACCCACTCCCCACTCAAAAGAAATCCTTCATTTTAGTTTTGTGTCTAATTAAATAGCGAATGGCTCAATAGGGAGTGATAAATTTATTTATCTATTTATTTTAACTGTGAAGTTATAGAGCTGGGCGGTTTCGTAAGGCGTGAGATTCTTGATCTTCTCAACGTCCTTCAGCGCGTCCTCAGCCGTTACATAGTCGTCGGCTTCAGCAGCAACCTGAGCTTCTGAGAGTTTTTTGTAGACCTTTTCACGCATGGTCTGCGTGCGTTTGGTCTGGCGACCCTCAATGGCGCTCTTTTTCTCTTCTTCTTCCTGAGCCCAAATCAATCCGGCCAGGTTTTCCATAGTGCTTACGGGCGTTGCGCCGGCAAGCGGCGCTGCAACCAGCCATTTATTGCATATACATGGTTTTATGAAGCAATTTTTCAAAGCTTTGTTGATTGAGGAAGGCTGTTTCAATTGTCTTAATTTCAGTATGTCCTCAGCTGTTGTTTGAACAGATAAAAGCCACAATATATGCACAGATTCGGCAGTTCACAAAAGAGGAAGATTTTATTAGAAAAATGACAAAACTTCAAAAGTATGCTGTGTTGGCATTCGAAAACACGAGTTTTTGTACGAAATCTTTTTCTCTGTCTAAATAAAAGGTTTCTGGATATTTGATCCTGTTCAATCATTACCTTTACTGTTCTGTAAATTACTGTAAATTTTAGTAAATTACTGTTCTGTTCAATCATTACCGTGAGCATTTTAGATCAGCAAGTAGTTACGTATCAAAAAGAAAGACTTAAACGTAAAAAAAAAAAAAAAAACAACTTAAAAAACTATAATTAAAAGTATTAAAAAAATTTAGCCTGATCTACAATTACACTCACTTACGAGCAAAGAACATCAATTGTAGTTAATTATGCGGGACAAAACAGCCGCTGGACTAGCCTTACGGGGCCAGCGCGATACAGCTTGTAGCGATCGCCGATCACGGTCGCTTGGCCCCGGTACTCGAAATGAATGAGACTTCCGCGATCTTGCCGTTCTTCCGGGAGTAAGGGACCAAGGTCCTGGCTGTCGAGCGTACCTGGGGTCACGGCGATCCGCGCCGCGCTGAGGACGGTGGAGAAATAGTCCCCCGAATGGCACGGGGCAGTGACGGTGTGCGGCTGGGCGATTCCGTCGGGCCAAACCAACAGCCCCGGCACGCGAATGCCGCCTTCATGCAGGCTTTTTACTAAGCGATTTATTGTCCAGACCAGAACCGTACAATCTTGAACCAGAACCACCGCAAAAATCCTGAAATAAAATTTGAACAATACATTCTAAGAAGCTCAAAACGCTGTTGTATCCTCCCCCTGAACGCACCCCCGAAAACACTCACAACAGGACAGAACAAGCTGAAATCATTTTACTGCCGTACAATGCGGTATTAACATTCTTCTGTTCCCTTTTTCTCGAATCAGTTTAACAGCATAAAGTAGTTGTAGTCCATGTGATGTTTCATGGATATGAAGGGTAATGGTTATGGGGAAGTGTAGAGACGTTTTTAGGGGGATTTTTTGGTTGGGGGGAGGGGTTGAGAAGAGGGGATATGTTGTGGGAACTTTCCATCGAGGAATTTGTCATTGGGGAAGAAAATTTCCATGAAGGGAGCGCAGGATTTTCTAGCATTATCCCAAACAATGAAAAAATAAATATGAAAAAGTTTTTTCAACTGGATGTAAGGGGCAGCATTAAAACTTAAAACGAACAGATTTTATTACGCATATGAGGGACTCACCTTGACTTCTAGTTATCAGAAAGGGTTTAGGTTAGGAAAATGAAACTTTCATGGATGGGCCTACAGGCTAAAGTGTGTCCCGGGAAGGTATTTTGAAGTACGTACCTCCATTCCTTCTTCCTCTAGAGGGCCCTGACCTTTAAAAATATATTTGTTATAAAAGTGAAACCTAGCAAAATATATCTTCTACTTAATTGAAGTACAGCAAAATTGTTTTCAGCTTCATAACTTTACTCAATCCCATTTTATAAGGTTTTAAAGATATGCAAATACATCTCCATCAAGCTGGATTTTTCGATATCCGATCGTGTTTCCGCGACGCACTCGGCAAGTCTGGAGAGGGGAACGCACACATCGGTCGACCATGCGATGGCCCCAGGGCGCAAGGCTAGCGCCGCATAGAGCGCGTCATGGCGGGCCTGCCAGAGGGCGCTGCGGTCTTCCGTCCGCTCGGCCCAACGAAAATCCGATCCGCCGAATTCCTGGGTTATCTGCTGCACCTGTTGTGTCTGTTCCTTCACACTGTCGGCGGTTCC
Organism: Alatinidae sp. Z8VKAUB7J3; assembly: GCA_010016025.2. Lineage (NCBI taxonomy): Eukaryota > Metazoa > Cnidaria > Cubozoa > Carybdeida > Alatinidae > Alatinidae sp. Z8VKAUB7J3. The sequence continues at coordinate 127,686,635 of JAAAKM020721499.1, forward strand.
GTGAAACTCGAAAAAAAGGGACGGCACCAAACCTGTTTACAAAATTCAATTGATGTTAGATGGGCACAATGGAGCTGTCTTTGTTGTCCATACAATCATATACATCAAATTATACTTAACTGTCGTGGGGTATACCTCCGGGAGTGCTGAAATCCAATATAACAAACTCAAACTGCTCTAGAACAACAACCGGCTGGAGAAAAATTACCAAACCTGCGTAGTAAATTCAATTGGTGTTAGAAGGACACAATGGAGCTGTCTTTGTTGTCCATACCATCGTATACATCAAATGAAACTCTTAAGTTAAAAATACCTTTATTTTTGTGATTTTCCCGAACTGACACCCCCTCCAACTCTCCCAAAGAGAGCGAATCCGTTTTGGTTATGGCAGTCACGTATCTAGGACTTGTGCTTATTCTTCCTATCAAGTTTAATCCTGATCTCTCCACTCTAAGCGTTTTCCAAGATTTCCAGTCCTCTCCCCAAATCCCCCCAATGACACTGGATCAGGTCGGGTGTTAAAACATGAGATCTGATTTACGAGATCCCTCTAAACATGAAATTTCATCCGATGGCCCCGGTTATGGAGGTCATGCTGGCGGCACGCCTGCTCAGCGGGATCGGGGCGTCGCTGATCATGCCCGTCACTCTCTCGGTGATCACCTCGTCGTTCCCGGATAAGGAACGGTCTCGTGCGATCGGGATGTGGACCGCGGTCGCCGGAGGCGGTGGCATCCTCGGCATGTACCTTTCCGCGCTGCTCGTCGATGTGGCGTCATGGCGGTGGCTGTTCGCCCTGCCCATCGTGCTCACCATCGCGGCGCTGCTGATCGGCGCACGCGCAATTCCCCTGAAAAAACATATTTTTTTTAATTATCCTTAGATTTTGGTTTTCCTAGACTACAAGATGTATTGTATTAAAACCTCATCCAAACCAGAGAAAAAATTCTTCTTTAAAAAGTGCACCAGAAATATATTTCAAAGCCCCTTTATGTGTTCTTATTGGAACGTAAGATTGTATTGGCTTATATGAACGTTGAATGGCATATCGACTTGTATATTTTCCGTAAGGTGGACCTCCATAACTTTGGAAGAAAAAGAAGGGGAAGTGGTGGTATGGAGAGCAGGGTGGGTGCTTCGCGCCCCCCAAGCCCCCCGCGCGCGCAAGTCGTTACGCGCCATATTAGTTACCCGCCATTGTAGCTGTGTCCCTATGTCCCACCTATGAATATACAAAGATATATACATGTTTTTAACTACGTAAAACTTGCGAATATACAACATTCTGCTGTCCAATTGTCTGTCAATATACGAAGCCTTATATACTTATAATAACGTCATATGCAAACGTTATTTTAAAAACAAACAAACATGCATGTCAGGTTTACCGACTCTTGAACATGCAGTCGACACCTGAGTTTTTTTTTTTATCTAATTTTTGAACTATTTTTAACAAAATGATATCTCAAAATCTTTATCGGATGCAATTCGGGAAAAAAGGGGCGTATGGGGGGGGCTAGTTGCCTTCCAATCTTCTTTGAATCTTAAAAAGCAAACTGGAACTTTCAATTTCCAATCAAATTAACCCTCTCTGAAGTTTATAAGAGCATCCCTTTCCAGGGAATAACTCATAACTCTTGCCCCCTGGACCTGGAGAGTTGTGACGACACCGGAGTTTTTGTAGAAGTATCACCTGTCACCATCAGACCTTGTATAAAACTGAAAAAGTTGACTTGTAACACTGACTAAATCCAAGGAGAAAAAAGGCCAGTGAAAATCAACATTCACCAATTTCTGACATTCACGGTATATTTATATTATTATAGTTTTTCCTTGTATTTTGTTTCTTTTTTTTCTGTTGATAAAGGCTTCTAGCATGAAGCCGGAATATCCATTATTCTATATTCTTAGTTCTTTTTATGTCGAGGATAATTTCAACTCCTCTAAAATGGGCATATGTTTATCATCGAATTTTCGTGTTCGTAATGAGAAAAATAAATTGTGTAGATCTTCCAAGGCACTTTCAACATCTTTCGGTTGACCGAAAACTTTCATAAGCATTCGAGATCTTCCACCTTTGCTCTTCTCATCGATCGTCGGACGTTCAATGGTAATTCTCACATGGAAAGTTTCGTGTAAATGTTGTTGTAAACGTTCTTCAAAGTTCGAAATAGAAAACATACTCATCTCTTCCAATGTTTTGATTGGAAAAAATGATGGCGGAGGAAGTGTGGTCTACAGCGAGTGCGGCGCGCAATCAATTACGCGGTGGAGGCCATGATCAAGCTGTGAGACCATGCGCGAATCGCGCCATTTCAGTTTAATTCGGGAACCCGACTTCGGGGCAATGCGCTACGCGAAACTCATTTTTCTGATCATCGGCATCGTATTGCTCGTGTGGGTGGTGCGCCAGGCCAGCCTCGGCGAGATCTGGCGCCAGGTGCAGGCGATCAGCGTCGCCGAGATGCTCGGGGTTTTCGTGATCTACGCGTTGTATTTCGGCGCCGACGCGGTTTATTGATGATTATTTAGTGTCTTAGTTTTTGTGGCTCTTCTATTTTTCTTTTGGTTTATATTTAATATTGATTGCTTGGTATTTGTTTCTTCGTATCCATTCTTTTCCTTTCTAGACATTTTCTTCTGAAGTAGGTTGATTCTCTTTCAACCTGCATTACTTTACTTTTCGGCTGGTTCTCATAAGCGAGCCCGATTTTTCACACTTTACATTTAATGTAGACGGTTTATTACACTGCAGAAGAAACAGCTTATTGGCTGTTTATTCTGTAATGAATCACCCCTGAGAAAAAAAAAACAAAACAAAAAAACAAATAAACACGCACCAATGATCTGTCTTCTGGCAAAAATACAAAATTCCACATTTTTGCATATAGGAGCTTGAAACTTCTACAGTAATTTTTTCTGATTTTCTGAAACTGAAGGTGTGATTTTTGTCAAGATTCAGTGACTTTTAGGGGTTGCTTCTCCGTATTTTATAAAAATAAGGCAAATTTTCTCAGGCTCGTAACTTTTCATGGCAAAACTAAACTTGATTGAACTTATGTATTTATCAATTGTCATAAACTACTATCTATATTATTGTCATATTCCAGGCCTAAATTTAGCCATTGTAGATCAACAGTATTGAGAATCATTTATCCAATTACAACAATAATATGTTCCCACAAAAAAAGTCACTCAAACATGGAAAACAAACTCACAAGCCTCGGCAACACGAACATTTGTGTTGAATTTTTAGTCCCCCTAGTGTTTGAAGTCCGCGTGTCGATATTATTACAAATATGCTTCGTAACATAACTTTTAGTTCCCACTTAAAAAGTCTCTAAGGGGGGATGAGGGCATTTTCAAGGGGGAAAGAGTTAAAAAAAGTTTAAAAAACCACCAAAGATTTGGTTATATGCATTTATTTTACCTTTTTTATGAGTCAGACACGCATCTGACTCGTGTGTCGGATGTGTGTCTTTATAATCTAGCGTATTATAAAGCGTAGCTTTATGAATAAGCTAGATCGTGAAAATAGTCTATATGAGAGCTTTTTTGTTGTGAGATTTAAGTGAATGTATCTTTTCTTTTTCCTTTTTTTTGTCATTATTCCATGTTAGCCAAGTACCAGAATATAGAATGATGCCAGTTCGTATTTTGTATTTTCAGTTACGCCGTTTCCTTCCTTTAATAGATTCTTTTCTCTTTTTTTTTTAACTGACCAATGAGCCTGTCGTATGACAGACAGGAAAAAAAAACCGTAGCATGTACTTGTTTGTAAGGACCGGCGAATAATTCGTCCCCCAAATAAAAAACTATAAGGCCTCACCCACTAAGAAATTAAGATTTTTTTCATTAAGACTAAGCTAAATATAAACGGCTGCAGCCAGACCCAGCGCCTTCCAGACGAACACGATCAGCGCGACCAACGGGACGGGCCTCCAGTTCGACAACGCCGACGGGACCTACGCCTTCAACGGGACCGCGACCCTCCACGGCGGCGACGCCGGGATCGATATCACCAACGGCTCTGGCGGGACCTTCACCTTCGGCGCCAACACCACGATCACGAGCCCGACCGGGACTGGCTTCAACCTCGTCGGCGGGACGGCGGCGGTGACCTACTCGGGTGGGATCACCCAGGCCAACAACGCGCTCGCAGTCTCCGTCAGCGGGAATTAGGGAGATTTCTGCTCAGTTAACTGACACAGGTGAAGAAGATGACTTCGACCTTGCTCAGCAAAAGGATCGACCTTAGTTGTGTAGAATTCTTCACACTTCTTCTTGTAGACCAACCAACACTTTGTCTTGAATTTGGTGGCATAAACGGTTCTACATTTAGTCACGCTGAACTCGTTACATACTTTTTTGTAACCAATGTCTTTTCCGGTTGCATATTTTGACTTGCAAGACACTTTCAATATCTTGTAGCACTTTTTGTTGAATTTGAAGATTGAGTCGGGTCGCTCCTTACTACAGTTCGTTACCACGAACCCCTCCCCCTCTCTATCAGTTAGATTAAAATATGACATAACTATGACATTTACTGTTATTTCCAAGAAAATATGGGTGAAATCTAACAGCCCCTTGCGTTAGATTATGAGGGACAAGAACTGAAACTCACCCCCTCCTAATTGCCTCGCCCACAAAAGTAGATCATCCCCTGATACCCAAAAATCATGAATTGGAGACTAGCTCTTACTTCCTAAAAAGAAGGTTAAGACCTGGCTTCACTTTCCTTTGAAAGTGAAAAAAGCAGCACTTTTTCAACCACAGGGGGGGGGGTATTCAAGACACTTCAGTAAAGTGTCTGAAGTTACCGCTTAACAGGTGTCTGAAATAACCCCACTGTGACTGTAAACTGTTGAACATGCTGCCTATGAAAACTAGAACAGATGGCAGTGCTCTGCAACAACAGAACTAGTCCTAAGGATACCTCACTTGAAGCTACAAAGTTTTAATTTTATTTGAACTCCCGGTGAGCTGCTAAACAACTTGTAAAAGGACAAAACTTATTCCATCCTTGTCGCCGCACAAAAAATTATAATATACAAAGAAAAAGAAAATACATTTTCCTGTTTTCTAAACAAAATGTATAGTATTTAATTTATTTTTCAGTTATTTTGCTGTAAGTAGAAGTGAAAGCTCCCTTTTAGAACTGTTTTGCCTCACGGATGTAGCGAAGATATTTGACATTGACATATAACAAAAGTTATCCTATTTGGAGAATCTAAGCTGACATAAAGCAAACCAAGCGGAATATCCCCCCACCTCGTCAAAATTATTTAAAAACAAACGAGAATTACTTTCAAAAAGCGCTTTCTAACAAATAAATTCTTCAAAGAAAAGTGAAGAGCCATAGCAAAACCTAGGACATGCAGAAATGAAGTAAATGAATGGTGGTAAAAAAAAACTGGGACTTGACTCCCAATAAAATCATGTATTTATATAGCACGGTAATTAGACCGATTATATCATATGAAACAGTGGTTTGGGTAATTCAACTCTTTCAGCTTCCCCTAAAAATAAAATAAGAAGAATATTGATGTATCCTATATTTAGGACCATCTTCAGCAATGCAAATAAGAAAAAACAACTTAAAAGAGAATAAAATCAATAAAAACTAAAATGAACAGTTTTTCAAAACAGTCCCAGCATCCTTACCTCAGCGAAGTTTTATCCTCTTGTAAGTTGTTTTTTTCTTATTTGTATTGCTGAGAACGGCCCTTGGACATAGGGCCGAAATATTCATTCTAATATGTTTCCCACAGTTTTGAGATATTCCCTTTTGTTCTTCTTGTTTTTAGTATTTGGAAGAATGCAGGTTAGTATATCCAAAGCTGGAAAGTCGAATATGCGCTGCTCATTGTCGCGTCCACGATCGTTGATTATTTTGCAGCCATCAGCATGGCCAGGGCATCAACCCAAATCCGGCGCCGACTGTTCCTGATCTTAAGTCTGGGTGTAAACCTTGGATTGTTGTTCGTTTTCAAGTACTTCAACTTTTTCGCCGATTCGGTCAACCTCCTATTCGGCGCCATCGATGCCACCCAACACATTCGATCCCTGGACCTGCTGCTGCCCATTGGAATCTCGTTTTACACATTCCAAACCGATGCGGATATGCTAACATTCACATCTTCATTTCAACCTCTATAAAGTGATTTGCTTTGGCTACATTTCCAGAAGGGTGAAAGACCTGGGGTAACATTCTTCAATACCGTTCCGTCTTGTTCTGTAGTAAAAAATGAACAGTTAAGATAAAAAATAATGCATCGTGTAAATCATCATTTACGAGTATTAAAATACAGTTTGAACACCCATGAACAATATTTATAGTTGGCCTACGCAAAGCAGGGAAGAAAAAATTTCTGTCTCAAGACTGGTCAATACACGAAAAGCCGCAGCACACGATCCAGCAAGCGAGCGACGAAAACAGCAGTCGGCGAGTCAGCTTCGGCACAGAGAGTTCCTCCAAGTCCAGAGAGCGCGAGCGGCTATGATATCGTCTTCCGCCATCGCTCGGAAATTCGGAAAAAGCGATATTGGACCGCTGGCCCGCCACGACTCAACGAGCGGTGGGAGCGCGCCCGGAGCCGCTGCCCCTCCCGAACCGAATCCTCCTCTCGAAGGAAACGTCATGAGTGCACGCCAGAAGATCGCCTCGTCATTGCCAAAGCCTTCAACAAAGTCCCCCATAGTCATTTGCACTCCAAACTTACAGCCGTGGGCATTGATAAAAAACTAGTCAACTGGCTAATGGACTTCCTTGGTGGCAGAATGCAAAAGGTTCAGCTCAGTACCACGGATGGAGAAAAGATCTATTCAACACCTTGCCAAGTTCTGAGCAGCGTCCCTCAAGGAACTGTCCTTGGACCGACCTTATTCCTCATCTACATCAATGACCTGGTAGCTGAAACAAAAAACCATTTGACTCTTTACGCTAACTGTTTGATCATGTTAGGGGTACAGAGTAGGCTACAAAACTTGGTCTGATTGGGCTTTTTCTCCTCTGCATACGTTTTAAATCTTTTTAAATCACTAAAAAAAAAGTGAAACTCAAAACAAACAGAAATTACAATAAATTAGATTACTACAATAAATTACAATAAATTAAACAATAAATAAATTACAATAAACTAAAATAAAATTAGAGCTAGAACCCCCTAAGGCTATAATAACCAAAGGTTTGTGATTTGGAGGCAAAAACTTGGTTCTCTACGAGTTTGGCATTGGCAACATCATCGCGTGCTTCGTAGTTGCGTCCGACTCCTGCCGAAATGACCAAGTCGGGAATCCATTCGACACTTTCCCGATAAATCGTAATATTGTCTTCGCGCAGTTTGGAATATGCAGCAAGAATTTCTGGACTTTGACAGCGGATGCGTTCGTAGGCCGAATCAAAATCAATGAGGTCATGAGCTGTCTGTAATGAGCCTTCGACGGGGCGGTGTTCGAGCTTCAAACCGACAACCGACGTCAACTCGAAGAAATGATGGACGGAAGCCAAGTAATAATAATTCAAAATACTTTTTTTTTTAGTTTCTTTTTTAATTGACATGCAAAGGTTTGCCAAACATGCGCGAATCACGCAAGCAAAATGAGGTGTTTGTACGTATGTTTGGGAGGGGGGCTACTGAATGTTGCATAAGCAGAGGCCATTAGATTCTTGAAACCTATCCCTTCCTCAAGGAGCTGGTCCAATAGATTATTCTGTCTTATTAGTAATCATTTAAATATGAATAACTCATATCATTATCTACCATTTTAGCTAGCGATATTTCAAAAGCTGAGCCATTATTACAAACTGAACTGGAAAACAATTATCATCTAATCGAAGAGTCAGCGATATGTCTAGGCATTGATGTTCTCATGCATTTGGTTAAATTATGTAACAAATATGCACTTCCACTCTCGAGATTTATTACAAACGGGTATGGGGCCTTGCTATGGGAGCACCTCTATCAGGCCTACTCGCAAATATTTTCGTCGAGAATCTTCAAAATTGGGCCCTGGACTCGTATTTTCCTAATCATGTGTTTTGGGGACGTTTGTCGTGATCGCGCGCCGGCTCGGCCACCGTCGGGACGCTCCCGAGATAGGCCCAAAGGTCTTCGAGATCCGCGTCACTCATGCCGGTATAGGGGGCATAGGGGAAGGCGGGGAAATAGATCGTGCCGTCGGGGGCGAGGCCTTGACGCATCGCGCGCTTGAAGTCGACGAGGCTCCACGATCCGATGCCGTGTTCCGGGTCGGGGGTGATGTTCGGGGTATAAAAGTCGCCGAAGGGTGTCGCCAGCCGATGATTGCCGGCGAGGGGGGCGCCCTTGGTGCCCTTCTTAAGAGTAAAAAGTGATGAGATGGCAACTAATCCCCCATGCCCTTTCTCCCTAAATGTATCCGATAAACATTTGAGATAGCAATTCTGTTAAAAATAGTTCGAAGATCAGGTAACAAGAGCTCTGGTGTCGACACAACTCTCCAGGGCCCGGGGATAGGCGTTTTAAGTTATGCTCTGGGGGTATATATGGTTCTTATGGAAGGGATGCTCGTATAAACTTCAGAGGTGACTTATTTAAAAGGATGTTGAAAGTTCTAGGTGCCTTTTACGGAGTAATTTCTGTTCGTTTTACGTTTTAATGTTGTTCCTTACTTTCATTTAAAAAAACTGGTTTTTTATATTTAATCTTGGATACAGCCCTGATAACTACCCACTTGTGACTGCTAATAGTCTGCTAATAGAGTGCTAATAATCTCGAAAGAACGACACAAAAACATTTATAGTGAAGTGATTATATACGCTTAACTGCAACAGTGTATTCAGAAGGAGGGTGGTACCAAGTTTGATATGACCCCCCCTCGAAATATTTATCTGACTCGTGAGCAGCGCTGGAGTCTGGTTCGAGGAGCCGGACGGAGGTCTGCCGATCTCGAACACGCCGCGCGTGTACCTGATCCCGGTGGGCAGCGACGTGCTGCGCTCGCCCACGGCGGGATACTTCGCCACCCGGGAGTGGGAGGTCGTCGACCAGGTCCTGCCCTTGCCCTTCCCGATCGGTGCCAACGACCTCGACGATGCGACCTGGCTGCCGGTGGCGGACACCCTCAACGGGGATTTCACTCAGATCCGCCGCCACGGAAGTCTGCGCGCCTACCCGTTCGTATGTAGTGTAGTTTCTCAGCCAGTAGTTCCCTAAAATGCCTTCAGAGAACCTTTAAGTACTTCTACTGTACTGACGATAGCTAGATCAGATTTCTCACATTCTGGATAAAAACCTCCAATATTGGCTAAATATAGTCTAAGTTACTTTTGGATATATCTTTACCTTAGATCTTAGTTCCTCTAGTGCTTCAAGAGGCACATAACGTCTCAGTGAGTAGCCTTCAATAGTCCTTCAAATTGGCAACTGCATAGGCGTCCTCCCACTCTTAGAGGAGAGCGAAAACTCAAGTGCAACTATCAAGTTAAAAAATGAAATCAATGCCATCTAAAGTTGCCCGGCAGAAGTTTAAAGCTGTCTGTGTTTATGCAGTGTAACCTGAAAATTGGTTATAAGTAAGTAATAAAATATGTGCAGCCGACATATTCTGTAGCGCTATGTTTCAGTGCTGAAAACCTAATTTTATTCGGTATTTTCTTTGGTACGAATGTTTATTCTAGAATAATTATGAGTGCTGTTCTGTTTTTGTTTGTAAAATTATACAATGATCCCATATACTGCCCTCTTATATTCCCCATAAGGGAGGGTAAGAGGGTATTGCATTCACCCAAGGAAGACATAAATTATTAACAAGACACATAAAATATCGTATTATTAAGTGATTTATGATAAATGGACCAGTTAAAGAAGATAGTAATTTAAGTTAAAAACATTCTCTGAGCCAAATTTTCAAGTCAACTCGATTGGCATGGTCCATTTTCTATATTTCTTCAATTAGTTCATAAGAGAACAAACTTAGCGTTTCTACAGCATCATAATTTCGACATCACGTGATTATGTGAGTGAATTAAAACTGTCCAACAAATTACAGGTCTGACCAGCAGTGTGAGGTCTTGGAATGTCATGAACAAGGACAATTTCCTTTGTCAGCATGCCAAGTTCTTTTTTTTAAGCTCTATGCAGCTTTCCTAGGGTTAGGCAGCATGCTTCTGCATTGATAGTGGTTCCTCTGTTGCATAAAATTGACCAAAAAACACCATGCCTATTTCCAAACACCAGCGTCATGATTTTGTGCTGGGAGAGAGGATGTTCATCCTTCAAATTTTCATGGTAAAATATTTACATTTGCAATTTTGCGACAATTTGTGACTATTATATTCAATGGTCACAAAATGCAAACAGGCAAAAGGCCATACTACTACAATATTGAATCTGAATAATAAGTAAAATTAGCATATTGAAATCAAGGAAAAGAATAAGGTTATTTTAGATTTTAATTTTCGAAGTAATACTGTACGAAATGAAGAAGCTAATGAGCTTAAATTTTTTCATCAAACAGATTGAAGTTATTTTGATAGTCAAATAGAAACCAATAAAAAGGATTTCATTTACGGAGTTATTTCTATTCGTTTTAAGTTTTAATGTCACTCCTTACTTTCAGCTAAAAAAAATTAGTTTTTTTTATTTAATTTCAATTAAGATACTCCCGAACTGGTTCCCCAGTATGTACTAGCTCAACTAGAGCAAAAAGAAAATTCTTTCTAACTAAATGGGAGGTTTAGAATGGACAAGCAAAAAATTCTAAAACGAAACAGTAAACAGTTAGACCACCTCTAGCCAAGATTCGCAGATCGGAGGAATAAACCAATTTCGGTAGGTACCGTCGACCATTCGTTCGCGCTGCCGGACCCTGCCGCTCCGTCCCCTCGACGAGGCGCAGGTCGCGGAAATCATGGCCCGCGCCGGCACCGACCTCTCCGCCGAGCAGATGCGCATCATCGCCGACATCTCCGGCGGCTCGCCGGGCCGGGCGATCGATCTCGCGCGCGGGCATGCGCACGTTCGTCGTGTCTACGTTGGGTACGGCGTTGGCGGCTAAGCCCACGCTAGGGGGGCCGAGGATCAGCATCACGAGGTAGATTGCGTTGCCGCTGCCCTGATCACAGACTATGTGATGTTGGTGAATTGGTGTTGGCACGTTTGACGGTTTAGTTTGTTTATTTTCAGCCGTTGTGAATTTATGTTTTTCGGGTCGTCCTATTGATCTGAAATTGGGTCGTTCAGGTGATCGGGCCAAAATGTCGTCCTGTTCAATCGAATTATTATTTCTAATAATCGTAAATTTATGTTTATAAGACTTGTAACAGCTATATCCAAGGAACTGCTTAGAGCAGGGCTTCCTTAACTTTTATCATTCTCGGCCCCATTTGCAATTCCCCTCCCCAACCAAAAAATTCCCCTGAAAACCTCTGTACACTTCCAAATAACCATTACTATATGTAAGCATTGGTCAAAGTTTGTAACTTGTGGCCCCCTCCCTCAGGGACTGTGGAGTTTGGGGAGTAAGTCGTCCCCAAAGACATAGTTATGAGGTTTTTTTGACTACGCTGATTAAAATGGCTATCTCAGAATTTTGATCTGGTGACTTGGGAAAATAATTAGCGTGGGAGGGTGCCTACGTGCCCTCCAATTTTTTTGGTCATTTAAAAAGGGCAATAATATTCGTTTTATAAAAAAGCAGTTGGGAGCAAAGGCAGGCTGCTGCCAAGTAAGCTACATGCTGTTATAGCCTTGGGCTACTAAGATTGTTGAACTTCATTTAAATCACTTGTGTACTTTTTCACTGTTTATATAGAACACTACACCCCTGTTTGTTAATGAACTATCCATCTTGTCAAAATGGAAATCAACAATCACTGAATTTTTGGAAAAGAAACTGTTGGTTGATAGCAGACCTTAGTTGGTTGATACAAACCTTAGATGAAAAGGAGATCAACAAAAAAAAGATGGATAAGCAGACGGTGAAGGAATTTTAAACAATATTTAGTTTATACTTAGAAATTAAATTTCTTTGGCCATAATGTACATTTTTTGTTTAGGAAATATCCACTGAAGTGCGGGAAGAGCCCGAAGATGCACCAGAGAATCAAATAGGATATAACTCCCCGTATGATGTTTGCCCAGTAGACCCTGCTGGCTCAAATGACAACAGTCAGTCCGAGCGAGATAATGGAGAGGGCACCGTTCTAGCAAATTCACCATGTCGTCATTTAGAAAATGTTAACTTTTATTCAACAGACAGAACTAGAATCGGATTAAGCTGTAGTAAAATATTCCTAATTTATGTTTATATTTTTGTCTAACTTGAAACAACGTTATTTTTCCTACTAGTTTTAATGTAGTTTTTTCTTTTTTATTATTATTATATTTCAATTAAATTGTCTGCCTTTTAAAGTATGAACTCCGACTAGTGGCCTCCGATAACCTGAATGAAAACTATACGACAGTGGTTATTCATGTCAAAGATGTGAACGATAACCCCCCAAAACCACGGCGCGTTCCGGTCCCGAGCCATCGATTTAGCGACCGTCAAGTACGATGCAGCCGCCCGTGATCTCATTCAGACCGGCGGTCATCGACAACACGGTGGACTTGCCGCAGCCGGAGTGGCCAATCAGTGAAATAAATTCGCCGCGTTTCAGTTTCAGATCAAAATTGTCAACAACGGTCAGCGGCCCCGACTTCGTGGGATAAGTCTTGCTGACCCTGAAATACTCGACATAGCCCCGCGAAATGGCACTCCTGGCCGCTTGTTCGTACGACTAGATACATTATTGAGTATTTGAAAAGACTGGGTAAAATAACAGTGCCTAAATAAATTGAAGAATTTATTACCCTCTGTACATTATCCTATGGCAAGGTCAAATTAGTGCTTAAAAAGAATCGTTATTTTGTGGAGTCTCAGCATGTTGACGCCATTCAAAAGCTGTTGAAAGACGACGAAATACGAAAAACCTGTGCATCACGAGGCTTAGCAGACGAGGTTATTAGAAGTAGTCGCGGAAGTGTGGCAGCCATGACTTTTGGCTCAAAGGCTGAAACTCTTAGAGTGGAGGGATCGGTATGAAACTTAATGGGAAGAATAAGCACAAGCTTGACAATACGATATTGACATAATTGGTACAGATCCTTTCTCTTTGAGGGAGCTGGGGGTTGTTAATTTGGAAAAATCAGAAAAATTGAGGTATTTTTAACTTAAGAACGGTTGACCGGATCTTAATGAAATTTATTATTTAGAAGGAACCCATGTCTCAGATCTCTTATTTCAAATCCCGACCAGATCTTTTGACATCGGGGGAGTTGGAGGTGGAGATCGTTGGGGATCCAGATCCCACTGATGAAAGATTCGTCATTTGTAAATTTCGAGTATCATCCAGAATAATTCTATGACAGGGCTCAAATTGCAGATACACATGTCAGTTGTGTCTAGCGGAAACGCCTAAGTCGTACTTGGTTGTCTTTTCATGATATTTAAATTCACAGACTTCTGCCAAACATTATGATAAGCCACTTATCTTTTTTTTTTATATCGCTGTCTAAAACCTTTCAGCTCATTTTTTATTTTCAATTTAAACAATAACGGGCTCGTTAGCGATGGAGGAGGGCTAGTTGACCTCCAATCTTTTGGTTACTTAAAAAGGCAACTAGAACTGTTAATTTCGTACGAGTTTTTATTAGTAAAAAATTATATGTAACTAACGAATTAACTTACGTAACGAACTTCTATTTTCGTATTTTTTTTATTATGTATATGAGGGGGCTTTTACCCTCGTTAATGCCTTGCTCTTTACACTAAAGCATAAATTTTGTCCCAATTCCCTAAGAATGACCCCTGAATCACAAAGGCTGTAGAATAAATCGTTGAAAATATTATTATCAAGGGCAAGTGCTCCAATTTTATCAAGTAACGCATACTTTATTTCACCCACATCCTTCGTTAGAACTTCTTTTGTTTTAGGAATTGCCTCGAATAAAATTTTTCGCCTATCCTCATCAACTTGAAGTTTTTCCGAGTATGTTAATTCACTTTCAGCATGCGCTTTTGTGCCTAACTGAATTTCTGAGTCAATCACAGTAGGCGTAAAACCAGCAGTTGGGTCGTTAATGCTTTTTTCTTCTGCCACCCCATACTGGTTACGTGAGAGGATTTTCATCTTCGTCTTGCATTTGATTGAGGATCGTTTCCCAACGATAAAGAAGTTGTTGACGATGTTGATGTGAACGACGAAATTGACTGGCGATTTTCTCGAGTGATGTTTCCAGACCGGAATATTCGATTAATTCTTCATCAATCGCTCGTTTTAATCGTCGAGAATGTTGAGAATATCGTTCTAATTCAGTAGTTAATTCCTATCGAGAAATCCATCGTAGATCATAAAAGAAGAAGTGTTTTAATCCATTTACTTTGATACGAAGATCACCTACGCAGCTCCGTAACCTTCACGGTGGTGGTGATTTCCAGATCTACGGGCGCGTGGTTTGGGAATGTCATCTCCTGTTTGAGATACATCGTGCCGTTGCCGGGCAATTTAACGCCTAAAAGGTAGGATATCTGTGCGGCCAGCAAAGGTTCTGGAACCTTTGTTATCGTTGCCGCATCCACACCTGATTGAAACGCATAGGCCGCGATATCCGATTTTGTATATGCGCGGCTGGTGGTGGCGATTTGTCCAAGTTCCATCATTGGATTTCCAACTTTCGGCCAAATGCAGAATTGGCGCCACGCCCAGCCCGGCCAGGGTCACCAGCGCCAAAAGGGTGGCCACGGCCAAGGGCGCATGCCCCCGCCGGTAGGCTTTGACCGAGGGCTGGGTGACATCCACCATATCCATGTCCGAGGCGAGGCGTTGAATATCCTCGGGCGCGCCGTCCAGCAGCAGGGTGTCGCCCACCCGCACCACCAGCTCATCCAGCTGGCCGCCGATATTCTGATTGCGGCGATGCACCGCCAATGCATAAACCCCATAGCGCCGTCGCATGTAAACTATTAGGTCTGTATTATTCCCTCTAATTAGAAAGTGCTTTCGATGTTTCTTCCTAAGAATTTTTGTGTTTTTTCATCCTGTTTTTTTTTTTCACTACAATTCTATTCTCCCCTAAGGAGGAGGTTTTGTTGATAAAACTTTTTTGGAAAATATTTCTCTAACAAATTTTAAGTATTGACAGTTTTAATTAAATTACCATTGAAATTCGATAATTGTGAATTTGATAAGCCAAAAAATGGAAAAGCACGATTCAAATCATAAATAAAATCCTCGATCCCGACGCTGAGAGGACCCCTGTCTCACTTTGAGACAGGGGTCCTCCGCATTTAGGGCTCAAGGCCGCGGCCTGGCGACCGATGAGAGGTGTGAAGCTTGAATCATGCCGGGTGAGATTACATTTGGGGGGCTCGCGACTGGGCTCGACACAGGGGCGATCATCAACCAGCTGATGTCCATCGAGCGTCGGCCGATCTTCGCCCTCCAGGACAAGCAGCGAACCTACAACTCGCAGGCGAGCAAGCTGCGGAGCTTCAAGACCAAGCTCACAAAATACAAAAATTCCACATTTTTGTAGATAGGAGCTTGAAACCTTTATAGTAAAGTTCTCTGATACGCTGAATCTGATGGTGTGATTTTCGTTAAGATTCTATGACTTTTATGGGATGTTTTCCCCTGTTTTCTAAAATAAGTCCAATTTTCACACGCTCGTAACTTTTGATGGTTACGACTAAACTTGACGAAACTTACGTATTTAAAATCAGCATTAAAATGTGATTCTTTTGATGTAGCTATTGGTATCAAAATTCCGTTTTTTAGAGTTTCGCATTTTGAGGACTAATCCTTTTTATGTAAATTAATTTAAGAAAAAAGTCTCAACTGAGAGTAAGGAGCAACATCAAAACTCAAAACGAACATAAATTATTTTGTATATGAAGGGGTTGCCCCCCTCCTCAATACCTTAATCTTCACGCTAAAGGTTTTAGCACTTTTAATAAAGCTTCCTATTCTAATTAAACGGACCTTGTGTTTCAGGAGTGGTTCTTAGAAAATTGGCACCAACAGTTGAATTTTAGCGTAGAGCAAAGTATTAAGGAGCAGGTAAAATACTTTCCCGAGTAAATTGAAATTACATGGCACGTCCTACCTGGGCCAACTTGAAGATAAAACTCATTGGCTTTCAACATTACGCAAAAATTTTCGTTTCTATTAAATTTTGAATTATTTTATTGCTACTTCATTGTTACTTGGATGTTTATTGTTCTTGGTTTAATTAATAACTTTGTCAGTTGTTGTTTATCCCCATGGTTTTTCTGTGAATAAGATATCGAAAGGCGTCCAAGTTTAAACTAAAATTTTGGTATTTTTAAGTAAAGAGCTGGGGTTAAGTGGGAGGATCATTTCATGGAAGAATTTTTATTGGGGGACGAAAATTTTCCATGGAGGGAGAACCAGGTTCCCCGATATTATTTTAAAAGCGATCAGAAATTAAATAAAAAACAAGTTTTTTCAACTGAAAGTAAGGAGCAATATTAAAACTTAGAGCAAACCTAAATTATTATGTAAAGAAGGGAGATTACCCCCTCCTTAATACCTCTCGCTTTAAGATAAGTTTGTTAGAACTTAAAAAAAAACAACTTATTATTCTACCTAAACTAGTGACATTTCTTCGTTGTAGGCGCATATTTGTAAGTCGAAATTGTAGTTTTCATAATTTTGTTAATAAAGTATTATATTTTCGTGACTTTCTTTATTTCGTTACTATTAACCAAACTTAACTTCTTGACAGAACTTGAGTGTGGCAGCTATTATACACAAGTACCGTTTCTTCTAATTTAGCTCCACATACCCCTTAACATTTTTAGAAATTTTGCCATAATACTTTAAGTCTTTTTGAGCACACCTTGGGTTAAACAGCCCCCCCCTCGCCTTTCATCGACCTCGACCCCCAGGCCAACCTCTCGCTGCACCTGAACCTGGCCCTCGAGCCCGAGGAGCCGTCCACGTACTCGGTTCTGATCGGCAACGACCCTGTATCGGCAGCCGTCCGGCCCACTTCGACCGAAGGGTTGTCGATCGTCGCATCGAACATCGACCTCTCCGGCGCGGAGCTGTTTTCGGGGATTGAGTTTGAATTGGTTGTATCCCAATTCGTCGATCGTATAGTCGCTGTTTCCATGCATGAAATGGATGGTGTCACGCGTTTTCAACGCTGAATTCAGAACCCCCCCCCCAAGGAATTCAGATTTAGCATAGTGTAGAAATTATTCCATGAATTGTACTTAAAAAAGTCAGAAGATCCTGGCCCTCCGACGATTAGTGCATTCGGATAAAACTAGGAATGAAGTTTCTTTTCAAAAATTCTCCGCTGCCAATCAGACGGCCTGCCAATCATTTTTCGTACTTAATTCGGACCCCCATCTCCCCCTGAATTCAGATTTTCTATCATATAGAAATCATTGTATGACTTGTGTTAAAATGATAGAGGGCCGGCCCCAGGGCACGGAACGCGGGCTTCACCGCCGCTTCTTGGCCGGTTTACGCTGACGCAGTGCCGCGCCCCAGGCCAGCTCAACCCACCGCCGCAGTTCCTCGGCATCGTCGAGTGCTGCCTCAGGTAGTTGCCGATAACTCATCGCAAAAGTCTTGCCGTTTTTGCTGTACTCAAAGGCCGGGCAACCGGCCTCGTCGTAGGTCGGCGCCGACTGCGCATCCGCTTTGAGGTAAACGGTCTCGTCGGCAATCAGGGCAAACATCAGCTCCTCAATAGAATCTTAACGCAACATTATTTTTGTGTGAAATATATTATTCCTTTATATATGTATTCTTAAAACTATCTTTTTGGGGAATTAAGAAATTTAAAGTAAAAGTGAGAACACAACACTTCTAAAATAAACCTTTCATTTAAAGCATTTAATAGTTATTTTATTAGAAACCTAGGAAAAAGATTGTTATTCATAAATATGTCCGCCAGTTTCCTGTGGTCGCTTAAGGGCCACTTACAACTAGGCTTTACCATTACCAGGAACAAACTATGCCAATGGTTCCTAAACGACCTGCGAAAACAGGGTAAGAACATTTCGGGGTAAGAAAATGGTGAATTGCCCCCTCCATGACGTCTCGCCAATTTTCCTACCTCCAAAATCTTCCTACCTCGCCAGCTGCCACGTCGGCGGGGAACTGAAGAGGAGGGCAAAATAATTCGCACACTGAATGATGAAACTCCGTGGGTAGACGGCTTATCTCATGGGAATTCGGCGGCATTGAAACCGTCAGAATTCCTCTGCCGAAAACTCGCACGGATTGCAAGGTGCTGCACGGGCTGGACAAGAACGCTGTCACGTTTTGCCGCGCTGGCGAAAACTGCGACCGTCTCCCTATCAGCGTTTCATGAGCCTGGCAACAAGTTTGTTTGCATGAGTTGGTCGGCTCGAAGACCTGATCGATCAATCAAGCCAATGGCGGCCGCCGCCCGAGAGCGGAAGAGTCGTGCACCTTTACGGTTGTACCAGCGACAATGAGGTGTCAAATCTGACAAGCCGGCAGTTGCTGGTCCCGTTGTGCACCACCGTTAACCGAGCTAGATAATCGCTGCGACTTATCATTTTCAAGGGTAAAAAAAGTCTTAAAGTTGAATTTGTAGCAAAAACAATTGTTATATTTGGAAACAGCATAAAAATGCAATCAAGTGGTATATTCACTTTATTTGTAATTCAATTACATGGAGTGCTATATTTGTCCTTTCCATTTATGAATAAACTTATTTTTAATAGACCACAGCCATTATTTTTCCTTCTGGATTGTACACATCCGCTATTGTCATTTCAGGTTTTCTATTTCTATAAACTACACTACAGCACTTCCACCCAAATCGAGCATATCTCTTTCGAAAGTAGCTTTAAATGGTCTTACTACAATCAAGCCTTCGATACCGGGTTGAGCGTATTTTGAGATCAAAAAGAGAAAAATAACCTCCTCATCTTGGGACCTAAAGCCATGTGAAGTTGGGGAAGCAGCATTCTAATCGGAATGTCTAGGGAAGGTAAAACAAAAAAAATGGATGGGACAATACTGTATCCGTTCATATTAGGTGGTACTCGAATTATTATTCATTTATAGATCCAAAGGAATTCATCAATGAGTCAGTGACTATATCTTCAAGGTGTATGAATGCAGAGCCCTATGTGAGGCCTTCCCAATCCCAATCCTTATCCCCTTCCCAATCCAGAATTCTAACCTATAGAAATATTTCACTTGTTTTGACTCGTGGTCGTGCTGGGATTATTTAGGGAATTTTCGGGATTATTATTTATGGGATTTAGCCCAGTGGATTAGTGCGCTTGATATAGGATCCTTTGCCCGAGAGGCCGAGGGGTCGAATCCTAGTGTGCCCTACCCAATTATTTGGTTTGGGACGTGGTCAGTGGGAGTTGAGTGGCTGCGTTCATTTGCTTGCCACGCCCAGCAGGGCTTTGGCAGCTTTCAAAGCCATGCTGTTGCGCAATGAGTAAGGTGTCGTCGTGCGAGCCGCCATCTGCCACAATGACTTGTAGGTTTATTTCTTGTTGGCTTTGCAGCTCCTCAAGTAGTTGTGGCAGGCTTTTAGCCTCATTGTGGCAGGGAATAATAACGCTGATTTGGGCTTTTTCCAGCGAGCATTCTGGGTGAGCTGAATTCATCGGGGCTATATGCATGGCAATAGTAGATAAAAATTAACCTAGGATGGGAGATTTTGGGGGGGGGGGGCAATGCCCCTTTAGAAAATTGACGCAGGGGGAGAAATTCAACCATCACTGCGACACTTTATTGCCTAAACTGTAAGTTTTGTATGCTATCAAAGATGATTCTGTTTCAACCGTGTCAGCGAAATTACCGACTTGAGAATTAGAAACCCACTTCTGAAAATGACAAAAAAAGTTATAATTCACAAGCTTATCTAAGGATATCAATTGATTTTTTTATGTTGGCTCGCGGAGTTGAAAAGCAGCCGGGATGACTCGGCGCATAGCCGAATCCGTACGGAATCAGCTTCGGATTGTCGTGTTTGGCGCTGACCAAGCTAGCATGTGCGGTGGAGGCAAGGAAAGACGAAGTCGAGCAATGATGGAACGAAGAGGCAGCTAGGTCACGCATGCATGTGTGAATGTGTATGTGTGTGTGTGTGTGTGAAGGATATCGATCTCTTCCTTGTCGCCTTGCACGAACTTGCGATGGTCGACGAGCTCGCGTGAGTACATGATGATCGGCTCGACGTGTCTCAATGAAAATGAAATGACCAAAAGGGATGAACTTGTAGCCGCACGTAAAGACTTGAAAAGTCTGATGAAGAAGAAAAAACGGAGGACTGAAATCGTAAAAGAGCTTTATAATTTGGGTTATGATTTGGCCATTCTTCTACCTATGCTATGTACAATCTTTGTACATACCTTTCTATCTAGTGTATCTAGTGTTCTGTACCTTTGTAGAGTTTTATCCTACTTGCAGTTCTTTCGTGCGCCAACATTGAGATGACCTCTGAATATCTAAACTTGAGGCATACAGTAAGGTTCAATGGCACACGCTATTTTGTCCAGTTACCATGGAAATCTGAGGCGATAAAATCATCACTGCCAGACAACAGACAGTTATCAGAAAAATGATTGAAATCTCAGTTGAAGCGACTTCAACTACCAGAGCAATTGAAAGCGTATGATCAGGTGATACAGGAACAGATAAATCCTGGAATAGTTGAAAAGGTACCTGAAGCAGAAGCCAAGGGACAGAGGCACTACATTCCACACCACGCGGTGATTAGGCAGGAAGCAGAGTCAACAAATCGATACTCCGAATCTGGATAGATTAGCGGCGGGCGGTTTGCGGTTTACTGATTTTCATAACAATGCCAAGTGCAGCGAAACGCGCGCTTCGATCATGACGGGACTGTGCCACCAACAGTCCAAAAATCTGGCGAAACCGGGGCACGTGACGGTTGCCGAAGTCCTTCGCACCGCAGGCTACTCCACGCTGATGAGCGGCAAGTGGCATCTGGCATCAACGCCTCCTCAGCGAGGATTTGACCGTTACTTTGGATTTCTTAGTGGGGCGATCAAGGTAATTTGTTATGGTAAGTTCTCCATTTGGTTGCTGGCTTTGAATGATGCTTGGTAAGTCATACATTTTTTTTTTCTTTTTATTTCTTTATACAGGAGTGTCATTGTGCGCAAATACAGTAATATATTATGTAATATATTATTTTGTTCTTATTTGTTATTGATTGCCCGGTAATACGAGCTAGACTCTCAGTCGGGCATTCCCCTACTGTAGTTCTATTTAGTTTGTAGGTAAAAGAACCTGAACCAGTCCTATTGAATGTTTGTTGTAAAAAACCTTCTTTGCCATGGTCCCTTATTATTATATAGTGTTCTGTCGTCGGTGTGCTTCTATAATATAGTAATAATGCAAAGAAAACTGTGAAGAAGACACCGTGACAGTCATTTTCAATTATGATTAGTGCCGTGACTTTTGCAGGAACTTAGGAGTACCAGGTACCAGGTAGTACCTGGTACGTACAGTACAGTACTGCGTACTAGTGAATGAGAAGAGGGCCAAAGAATCTTACGGAAAAAATAAAAAGATATTGAACGCCATTGTGACTCTTTGAAAAGCACCCAAGGTCGACTTATGCGCCGAGCATGTAATCCTTAAGATCATGACCATTGGGCAAGGTGATCTGTTCGGGTTCTCGTGAGGAAAGGACAACACGTTACTGCGTCTGGTTTGGCGGAACGGCTTGAGCCCCTGCTTCACCCGACCGAGCGGTAGCCCCTCTTTCGCTTCGAAATTTCGAGCGTGAGCATCGACGAAAAGGCTTCTTCCTCGCAAGAATGATGCTCGATCAGGGATTGGCCCCGCCACCCGATCCTTCCCCACTCACGCACCACGAAAAAAATACGGAAGTCCACATTTTTGTAGATAGGGGCTTGAAGCTTCTACAGTAAGGTTCTCTGATACGCTGAATCTGATGGTGTGATTTTCGTTTTAGGGTGAATAAGGGGTGTTTCTCCCTATTTTCTAAAATAACGCAAATTTTCTCAGGCTCGTAACTTGTGTCGGGTAAGACTAATCTTGATGAAACTTACATATTTAAAATCAGCATTAAAATGCAATTCTTTTGATGTAACTATTGGCATCAAAACTCCATTTTTTAGAGTTTTGGTTATTAGTAAAGACAGTGGGAGCAGTGAAGATGTTAAAAGTAGAATAGCTAAGGCGGAGGGTTTTTGTTCACAGTTAAAAAAAAGTTTGGAAGAATAGGAAGATAAGTCTGCAAACCAAGATTAGAATATTGGAAGCTATAGTGATGACAATGTTCAAATGTGGCTCTGAGGCATGGGCGCTCCGAAAGTGGACGAAATTTACTAGATGTGTTCCAACGAAATTGTGCACGGATTGTTCTGTGTACCTGGCTGACTGATCGTATTTCAAACAGTAGGTTATTAGGATTAACCTAACTTCACTTCTCGAGTGTTGGCGGTATGATACGTAAGTAACAGAGCTCTTTCAGGATGTAAGAGTTCTTCCAAAACGAAGGCGTGGCTTTTAAATAACGAAACTAACGTTGTAGAAAAAACTTTTTTTGTATATGATTACTTATTATTACCTTCAGTACACACTCACTTCTCTGCCAGCTCTTTCAATACATGTGTTGCTTTCTCTTCTACTGCTTCCACAGACTGAAATCATGTCTCTATTTTTAGATTTTACCCTAGAGGGGAGGGAGTAAAGATGGAGTTAGCCATGTTGTTTTGGTACATTTTATTGAAAAAATCACATCTCCTCTGTGCTGCTGGTAAACCAATGTGGGTATCTTTAGGGAATGCAGACGTTCAGGGTAGGGAAGTTGTTGGTGTGGGGCACAAAGCTTAGTTGTTCTTCTCTGTACGCTCTCTAGGGCTGTCACATCTCCCTTATATTGAGGATTTGTAACGGGGCAGCCAAACTCCAAATGTGGTCTTACAAAACTATGATATAATTTTCTTATTAGCAGAGGGCTATCCTGATTCTATATTTATTTGTCTTGATGTTGATGAACCTGAAAACCGAAGAACAGTTTCTTCATCGAAAATATGCCTTCTTGCTCTTTGCCGGTGTCGGACTGCTGGGCGAACTCTTGATCCTGATACTGCAATCGCCCTACGGCGGCACCAAGGGGACCGCGACACCTCAAGTCGTCTTGGAAACGGGCCAAAGTCACGCCGTCGGCATCACGATGTTTAGTGACTATTTATTACTGTTTGAAATTGTCGGGGTCTTTCTCTTGGGAGCGGGAGTCTATAGATTTTAACATTTTCTCCATTATTTCCCATTTACTTTTTTTTTTATTTCCTTTTTTGTAATGAATTAAAGAGTTGGGCTTCTTTAGGTACAGTTTTTATTCACTTTATTTTCCTTTTTTTTTGTCTAATGAGCAAATTAGCCCCATACCTTTTAAATTAGATCTCGAAGAGATGCCTGATACAACTACTTCAATTAATAACTTTAGCGTTGATAACGCTGCTCATACTCCCTTTCCAAGCGTAGAGGGGTGGCAACTTTGTTTTTTTCAGGTGATCAGGAAAGGGCTAACCCCGTCGTGATAGCGGTGGCTTTCAGGCGCGTGCGCCGGAAAATCGTTCTTGCCAGTCTTCGCGGGCCTCGTCGCTGATCTTGGCAAAAAGGGATTTCAGGTATGGTCCGGCCACAACTATGCGGTAGAGCCTACGACGCATCTTGGATTGATGGAAAAAGGCGGTGTCGTACGTATCGGAATTGCGCATTACAACACGATGGATGAAATCGAAAGCACGCTTTCGGCGATTGCGGGGCACCTCAGCCTGTAACCTAAAGAAAAGGCTTCATGAAGATCTGAGTCAAGTTCTTGGGCCATCAACTTCGCAAAACGGAAGTTAGTTCTGAACGTCTTGTTATTAATGAGCAGCTCAAGGGAAAAAAACGAATAACTGGCAAATAAATCTAAAAGTAAAAAAAGAAAATATAGCGATTTGTGCTTAAAATTAAGTTTTATGTCTTGAGTGCCTTGTCAGGAAATGCGGAATCAACGCGTCTTGTCAGGAATTATATTTTTCTGGTTACATCTAATTATATAAACTAAACTTTTCCAAACTGTTCTTGAGGTAATGCAGATACGCTATTTGATAACCTGAGTGCACATGTTGTTGTTTTTTCTAAGTCGCCTCTTCGCCAGGAATAGATTCTGGTCCAACAGGGGCTCCTGGTGCCAACAAATTTCCAACAGACCAGAGACCAAATCTTTAAAACCTCCCCCTTCGCCCCAACCAACACAAAATTCGAGGTCCTTGTTGACTCCCTCCCCCCAAATTTTAAACTTGGTCCCTATAGCTGTTTCCAGGATATTCTATATATGCTGTTTTGATAGAATGAAGAGAATTAGTAGATTTTTTTTGAAAAAGCAGTCCATAGCCAGTGATTTGAATATGTTGAATATTGTACCTTTAGGTTATGAGTTTGAATTTGAGAAAACACCATTGAAAGCTTTGAAAACAAAGAATAAAGTTTCACTTTTGAAGAATTACACGTTATAAGGAGAGAATTTGATATTTTAATGTATGAAAGTGCTATTGTTGAAATTCCGAGTTCAGAACAAGGGGAATACTTTGTATTTCTCCTGTTTTTTAGGATCCGATGAAAAATGGACGACCCCCTCAGCCTCGACAACGCCACGCAGGTCGGGGATGACGTGGTGTTCGAGATCGAGTTGCACAACAACACGTCCGACGAGGACTGGACGCTGACCATCATCCTGGAAAATGCCCAGCTCAGCGCCTTCGACGGATCGGAGCTCGACGGGTTCTGGACCTGATCGGCGGAAATCCGCTGCGGGTCCGCATTGACCGACAGGATTAATTCGCACTAGGCTCCTGATGACAAAAGAAGGTCCTCACCCGTCCATTCAAATACGAGGTAGAGGTTCATCAGTCATTTTAAACTTAAACATTAATAGATTTCTACGTGAACATATGTCTTAAATATCTCGAATGACGTCACCGTCGTAGCAAAAATGACGACAACTAACTGGATGACGTCAGTCAACACAGAAACATGACGTCACCTGACAGACAGACAGACACACAGACAGACAACTTATTTTTATATATATAGATAAAAATAAGTTGTCTGTGTGCCCAGTGACGTCATGTTTGTGTGTCGACTGACGTCATGTTTGTTGATTGACGAAATTACACACCTTTATGTTTTTTTTTTTTTTTACAGAAAATAATACGCCGCTGGAGGTGCCATCTGATTACGAACACCGTTTAGTGTTCCACACCAGGGCGAAGCTAGGATGGTATTAGTACCGAGATAAAACTTCCCTTCAATCACCCTTTTCACTTCGTCTTCATCTCAGAAGTGAAAAACCGACAGGACAAAATTAGTGATTTAATCAAAAGCATGAGGATTTGTCAAAATCATTAGTAATATCATATCGCTGGGACATACAAACAGAAAGCTTTTATAAAAGCTGGGCTGGATAAACACGTGAGCTTTGCCCAAATTCAAAGACTTATGGCCTCAGAGGATTTTGACAGCATTGTCGACCAGCTCATCCAACACGCGCTGGATAACGGCGGATCAGATAACATCACCGTTACCGTTGTCGAGATGCAAGCTGAATAAATCGAATAATAAGCCTGTCCTTGTGAATATGAATACTGATCAACACGAAATTAATAAATTCTCCTCTCTCGCCAATAGCTGGTGGGATGCTGAAGGCGAGTTACGAACGCTGCATCACATCAATCATCAATATCTTACTTATGACAAAGACCCTCATCTTTCTTTTTATTCTGGTTTCGCAAGTATTAATTGCTCAAAACCCTTATCCTCAAGACTACTTTAGAAATCCCTTAGACATTACACTTGTATTGTCTGGAACTTTTGCCGAACTACGATCCAATCATTTTCATTCGGGTCTGGATATTAAAACGCAACAACGGGAAGGATTGAAAGTTTATACTGCGGCTCACGGTAGAGTAAGCCGAATAAAAATATCGCATTGGGGGTCTGGCAAAGCTTTAGCTATCGAACTCTACGGTGCCCCGATGCACATACTTGTTCATCCGGGCCAGGAGGAACGCTCTGCCTGATGGATCTGGCTCTCGATAAGGAGCCCGGAACGCAGCCTCAGGCCATGCCTGGCCCGCGAGATATCGGGCCGTGGCAAGCATCAGGCGGTGGTTCTCCGTACGCCCCTCCCCATAGCCACCATACCCCGTCAACTGTTGTTCGAACTGCGCTTTGGTACTCTCGGGAAGAAGATGTTGCCAGCGAAGATAGGTATCGACCATGGCCCAGATCGTGCCTAACACATTTTTTATACAGACCCGCTCTTTTTTATCCCTACCAACAATGCCCCCTGATGTACAAATATATAGTGCAAGTCTATTTGTAAAATATTATATTCTCATCATATTTTTTTATATTTCAATAGGATTATTCAGAGAAACAGGTTCTACTTAGAAGAAGAACTTAACATAGGCGCTATAACAGGTAAATACCAACAACCTTAAACTACTTCTGAACAAAAATCCTTTTCGTACAAGCCGTTGATCAAAACATTTTTGAACCCCACATGACGATCTACTTCGTTGACCACTTCTTCGGTTTCATAAGTGCCTTCAACGCCGAGGCCATCAAAAACGTACGCCTCTTCAAAGGGGGCTTCCCAGCTAAGTATGGAGGGCGCACATCCAGCGTCATCGAACTGACAGGACGGACGGGGAGCACTGAACGACGACAAGCCTCCATCAACCTCAACCTGCTCAGCAGTAGCGGCATGGTACAGATGCCGCTGGGACAAAAAGCAGCCTTTCTCTTCACGTTCCGTCGATCGCTCACCGACATCATCCTAGTAGTATCCCTAAAAGTTTAAACTTAATACCCTTGGTTGTTCTTGATATATTGCTGAGGTGTCTTATTGGCAACCATAAAGACAATGCCTTTTGATTCATTTTAAAGCCACATTTAGTTTCAAAGCATAATTGGCCAATTGCATAATTGTGGTAGGTTGACATGCTTAATATCCCTAAAGACATAGTTGCTAGACTATTCTACTATCCTAAGCAAAATGGTTGTCTCAAAATTTTGACTGGATGCATTTGGAAAATGAATTGGCTTGAGAGAAGGAATGATAAAAGGTAAAAGAACTTGCTTAATATTGAGACAAAAGGGTCACACACCGGCACACGTATTTTTTTCTCTGCTTTAAAATTATTTGTGTTTGATTTTTAAGTTCATATTTGATGTTTGGAAGCAAGGACGCATGCAGGGATAAGGGATTTGGACCCACCCATACCACCCCATGAAATGTTGTCTGACTCTTAAAAGTGCAGCAAAAATAATATAAGCTAATTTCTTATACGTTTTTTAAAGTTTTTTGCACCCACACAAAGAAAATCCGGATTACGCTGTTCTTATGAAAGTAAACAGTAAAAATAAAACCCCAAAATAAGCTGAATTTATTCCGTGTAGGGGTTCTGTACGGTCCTTCCTGATCGCCCCTCTACCTCGAGGTGGCAAAAACTTCGGAGGGTGCTCATTAAATTAGATATTGAGAATTAGTTCTGTTTTTTATTATTTGAAAGTGATTGCATTAATTCCTTATTTCCTCACCATTACCATCAATTACAAATTTCAGAACATGATTTTAAGTATTACGACAAGTAGCGACAAGACACAATAACCAGCCATCAGCGCACCACGACGTCAGCGGCGGCTGCCCCGTCTCGCTGTGCG
The DNA here is from genome assembly GCA_010016025.2 of Alatinidae sp. Z8VKAUB7J3. Taxonomy (NCBI): domain Eukaryota; kingdom Metazoa; phylum Cnidaria; class Cubozoa; order Carybdeida; family Alatinidae; species Alatinidae sp. Z8VKAUB7J3. The sequence goes on from JAAAKM020721499.1 coordinate 127,714,410, forward strand.
GGCGGGCATTGTAGGTGCCCGTGATCCAAGAGCCTATGGCGGTATCCAGCTCGTGCAGCGACAATTTAGGATGCGTGGTCGGTTTACCTCCTGTCAGATGACCAGGCAATTCAGGTAGCAGCTCACTGTTCAGCGTGCCGAAGAAGCGTTCGATCTTTCCGCGCCCCTGTGGCCTGGCTACGGCTGAATGGATCAGCGTGATGCGCAAAGCGGCGGCTGCCTTGCAATCCCCGCGTAGAGACGGCGGAAAAGCAGAGGATAAATTCTGCAGTAACTATCAAATATATCTAATTGAAAAATATAGGTTTACGTTTGTGCGGCCCGGTGGCGGTTGCACCGTGAGAGGGGGAATGGGAATCGTGGAGCCCGAGATCAGCATCGCCGCCGTGCACGAGGCCGTCAGTGCCGCCTATCCAGACCGGACTGCCGTCGTGTTCCGCGATCGGCGGTTCAGCTTTGCCGAATGGAATGACCGGACCCGGCGCCTGGCCAACACCCTTGGTTCCTCTATCGCTTATCTTTCGGAAATGCTTTGACTTCAAACAGGTGGTGAATCATTAATGGTATTCATAAAAGAATTTGATATTGGTTTTATTCAATTGTGAGGGGAGCAACAGGATTTTACTCAAAGCTGATCAGGCTAATAATTTATTGTTTCCTTTTGTTTACTAAATAAATATGCTTACGAGTTTGGAAAAAGATATTATTTTTAAGCATGATTTTTTTTTTTAAATAAAATATATCTTAATTGTTGTGGAAGTTTGGTCGAAGCTATAGAAACTCACCATTGTCCTTATTGATGACTGGTTTATTCTTAGCAATTTCCAAAGCTCATCTGATCTTCTGCTATAAGAGTTGTGGGTGAAGGTGGTTTATTTTAAGCCATGTATATATCCTGCTCATTTCTGCATTTATCGTTGACTTAACAGTTGTTCTTTAGGAGCTACACATACTAAGGGTGTATCATCAGTAAATAAGGGTATAGTACTCTTTGTATTACTCGGCCCTTTGTCAACAAAGTTTTCAATTCTGGGCAGAGTTTTCACAACTTGCCGACTTCAAAAATGAAACTTAAATCAATCCCAAAAGATTCTATCTATGTTCTTTGACAACCTGGATGCACTTACACTCTTTTTATTAATTTAAATTGTAAGAATAGAAGTAGTAATAGTAGTATCCCCAAAAGTTTCAACTTAATACCCCCAGAGGCTCTTTTGATTTATTTTTAGAGCAATATTTAGTTTTGAAGTATAATGGGTCAGTTGCATAATTGTGCGGGTTGACGTGCCTAATATCCCTAAAGACATAGTTGCTGGACCGTTCTACTATGGTAAATTGTTATATCTAGTGCTTCTATTAGGCACCAAAACACAATTCGTAAAATAAAGTCAATTTCTTGAAAGAAAATTGAATCTTCATTTACGAGATAATGAATGACGTCATATTCATAAATTATAACCATAAATGACGTTATAGCGAAACTAAAAGACAAAACTTGATTGAGAAATCCCTCAAGCCAGATCAACACACAAAACATAACCACAAAAAAGCCTGAACCCAGAAAAAACAAAAACACAACAAGGTCATCATTTTTAGATGGTTATATTTTATTTGTGACTCCTCAATTTACATGTGGGTGGAATCAAAAAGGGGAAAAGTGGAAAGCAGGATAGTTTGATGCCCACAAAATGGATGTTCTTGACTCAAATTTTTTAGGTAGCCTGCAAACCATTCTTGGGGGATTTCACTGTCTCTCCCCTTCTGTGGCCACACAAGCCCATGGAGTATTATAGCCTTAGCAATCGATTGGCACCAAAGCAGCCAATCGAAGCTTCTTAACTTATTTAAGTGGGTTCTTACTATTTACACGGCTCAGACTATTCCTTCTGTCAAAATATACAAAACGTCACATGTTCGTGGAGAGGAGTTTGAAACCTCTAGACTAGGGTTTTCTTATGTACTGAATTTGAAGATCTGGTTTTCATTAGAATAGCTTGACTTTTTGGGGGTGTTTCACCTTTTTTTGAAAATTGGGCAAATTTTATCAGGCTCGTAGCTTTTGTAGGGTAGCATGAATGAATTTTGTTTATTTAGAATCAGCATAAAAGGCCCATTCTTTGTATGCATTATTTGTTATTAAAATTTGTTTTAGAGTTTCGGCCCCCACCCTTTTTCTGTTAGTACTACCCGGACGAAGAGGTAGAGTATGTTATGCACTAACAATAAGAATCGAAATAAGTGTATAATAAAGAGCCCCTAACTCATTAGTATGAGGATAAGTACAGTAGAGGACAGTACAATGGTAAATATAGTACACACAACATTAAGTTATACAGCACTTTTACCAACATTTAACTAAAATTTAAAAACGGGTATTCAAGAAGGGAGTAGCAAACCTCTTTCACCATTAAGAGATCATTGGATGAAACAGTAACTGTGGAGGAGCTCCTATACCTACTTGAGAAGAAAGAAAGTCAGGTACAAATATTTTATGGTTGTATTATGTTTTTGGCAATTTATTTCAATCCGAACGGAAATAAGGTCGTTTCCGAATTGAGTGGTAACGGCTCATAGGCATGGATCATGAGGAAGTTGGTACTTCATTGTCTGTTTGTGTTTCTGTCTGTCTGTCTCTCTGTCTGTCTGACTGTCTGTGTGTCAGGAGACAAAGACTGATGCTTTAGGTTGATTGAGGTAAACGGTAACTGTGTGATGCATCTAAAGCCCCTCCCCACCCTCTTTTCCCCAAATACATCCAATCGAAATGTTGAAATAGTCATTTTATTCGAAACAGGCCACGATCAGATAACAAAAATTTTGGGGTCAACATAACCTCCCAGAGTCCAGGGAAGGGCTGTAACTTATGCCCCTGGGTCGTATAAGATTTTTATGGAAGCGGTGGTTATATAAACTTTGGAGGGGACTCAAATGATTAGGAATTGAAAGTTCTAGTTCTCTGTTTAAGAGCAAAAAGTGATTGGACAGTAACTAGGGATGGGGGCAGCCATGGTCACGGCATGGATGAATTAGCCCTACTGCATTTGGGCCACACCACCATCAAATTCAAGGAAGTGGCGGGAGCTGGCAAATCACAAATAACTTTCGACCTCGTCCCCTTAGACACCGCCTTGGCTTATGCCGCCGAAGATGCGGACATCACGCTCCAGCTTCATCAAATGCTGAACCCTCGGTTATTGGCTGAGCAACTGGTCACGCCATATGAAACCTTAGAACGCCCGCTGATTCCTGTACTCGTGGACATGGAATGCCTCGAGCCCCGCCTCAAGCGCGCCGGGTACGGAACTGTCGATGCACAGCGGCACATCCACCAGCCCCTGCACCAGTTCGATCACCTGCCGCATCAGCGGCGGTTCGGTCTCGTTAGGGTTGGGGTTCGAGTTATAGACCACGCCCGCGTTGATATCGAGCACAGTCGCCCCCGCGGCCACCTGCGCCAGCGCCTCCTTTTCCACGGTCGAGAAATCGCCCGCTTCCAGCTCGGCCGCCAGCTTCTTGCGGCCCGTCGGGTTGATCCGCTCGCCGATCTTTGATGGTGTAACGTGTGTGTTTTCACCATAAACAATCATATAAAACAGTACTGAACAAGCTGGTTATTAGAAGTTTTTGATGGAGAATCATTTGCAATATATGACCTGATGGTCGTCCACATTTCCACTGGATTGTTTTGCTGATTCTAGTACTGTTTAAAATAAGTGTTCTAGGCGTTTACCCCCCGGAAAATACCCCCCCCCTGCCAAAACATCACGCCGAAAAAACCCCCCCCCCAAACCTCCCCCCACGATCCCCCCCCCCCACAAACACCGTAGCCAACCCAAACCATGGTCAATAAGTCAAATCCGAAAGCGAAGGTGAAGAAGATCATTGAATATGAACCGCGTTTTTTCCTTCTATTTTCAATGTATCTGAACTAAAATTTTGATGATGATGTAAGACACTATGGTTTTCAATTGTCGTCAACCACTTCGAGAAGAAAGACAACCTGAGAAAAAAGACGAAAAACGTGAACCAAATCGGGCCAAGATCAGCCGGAGATCAGTAACGCCGGTGTGGACTGTAAAGTCTAATGCCGTATTCTTTACGCGTCGATCACCTGCCGCGCCTTCACCAGCAGCGCCGCGCCATCCGCCGTCAGGTGCACCCCATGCGGGCCGCGTGTGAACAGGGTCAGGCCCGTTTCCGCGCCCAGCTTGCGCAGCTGGTGGCTGATCGCCGGTTGCTCGATGTGGTTCGTGGCGTTCTATCTGCCGGCAACAATCGGCGCGGTTCAATCGCGAACACGGTTCCAGTTCCTTCTGGTAGCTTTGGGGCCGATCCTGTATTTCGCCGGCATCCACGCAGTCTTCGTCGGATCGATCCGTTGAACTTCCGATTTCCAATCGAATGAGCCCTCTTCCGAAGTTTACACGGCCACCCCTCCACTCTTAAGTATCCCTGGGGTAAAATTATAAATAATAATAGAATTTGAGCCGTGTGGCCTTTACTATAGGCATCGCTATAGCGTCGCATCTGATTTTTTTTTTCCCAGAGGCACTTCATATCGAAGAAATGGTCGCATACATTTCGGAGGGGGCTCATAAGATTGCAAATTCAAAGTTCTAGTCTCACTTTGTTAAAAATAGTTCAAAGATAAAATAGCTGGCGTTGCTGCATTCACTGTCGACCTATTTTCACGCCTTCATGCCCGAGCTAAGTCCCGGAACGGATCAGTTCGGCATCATCCGCAACACTTTACACAGCATCCCCTTCGATCAGCGTCTGGCGAAACTGTCACGGCGCGAGATCGACTGCCTGAACTGGGCCGCTCAGGGCAAGACCGCGGCAGAAAGGGCGGTGATCGAATCGCTGAGCGTTCATACGGTTCGCAGTTATCTGAAGTCGGCGATGAGCAAACTGGATTCCCGCTCTCAGGCCTGGGGGGCAAACGAAAAGTTGCGAGACTCAAGGAAGTACACAGTAAGCGGTAGCGGAAATGCAGGAAAGGGGGAGGGGGGGGGGGGACAAATGACTTCTACTAAAATCTAGGGAAGGAGCCCTTTTCTCGATTTTTTTAGATTTGTCAACGAAAATACAAAAAAGGCATTCTTAATGAAAATACCAAATAGTCATTTTTTTCAAAATTAAAGGGGGTAAAAATCTACAAGCACAGGAGCTCAAGGGAAGCCACTGGCAAAGAGCGGGACTTCGCCCCGACACCCTCGAGACCTACCTGCAGGTCGACTCCGACGTCGTCCCGTTCAACCAGCGCCCCTGGATGAAGGCGGCCGAGAACAGCGACGCGGCCCTCCTCGCGATCGCGGAGGGTAAACACGACGTCGTCCGGCTCAACTACGCCAACGGTGTCATGGTCGGCCACACCGGCGACCTCGAGGCGACCCGCATCGCGCTCGAAGTGGTCGACCGGCAGATCGCGCGGCTCGAGCGCGCCATCCGCAAGACGGGCGACGGCGTCCTGCTCATCACCGCCAATCCATTTTTATAGTTTTTTCACATCCATTTGTATAGTTTTTTCATATCCATTTTTATAGTCCACATCCGTTTGTTAGATTCGTTTGTATAGTTTTGTCACTTCCATTTGTATAGTTTTATCACATCCATTTGTACAGTTTTGTTGCATCCATTTGTATAGTCCCAACGAGTGCATTTTTTGGATATTCTTGTCACACTAATTTGTATAGCCTTATCAAATTCATTTGTAAAGTTTTGTCACATCCATTTGTATATTTTTATCATAGTCTTATCCTCATTAACACTATTCTATTCTTTGCTTATATTTTAATTAAAAAAGCTGTGAAATATGAATTCCTAATATTTAATTGCCAAATCAAAATGAAAATCCGAAAACTTCCAAAAAAAGTCTAAACCCGCAACCCGTGTAGGCCCGAAGATATTACCACATTCAGAAATCTCCTCCACCGCCAGCTGGTCACATCCAGCGATTATCAATAAAAACTTTAACAGCGCTTGATGCTTGAGTACACGCCTTTCACTGTTGGTTCAAATGGCTTGAACCAAGATATTAGAATAGAAACCTGTTTAAGAAACGTGACTGACATAACCAGACCGGATCTGCTCTCTTTCGTGGAGTTGGAGGGGGGGGGGTAATTTTGAAAACTTAGGTATTTTTAACTTACGAAAGGGTGACCAGATCTTAATGAAATTTGATGTATAGAAGGATCTTGTGCTTTAAAGCTCTAATTTTAAATCCCGACCAGATCCTGTGACATTGGGTGGAGTAGGAGGGGGAAACCGGAATTCTTAGAAAACGAGGAAATTGGGGTATTTTTATCTTACGAATTAACTTTTTTTTATTTCTTAATTCATGAGGTTATTATTATGACGATTTTGATTTACTGTTTGAGTTAATTTTGTATTTTGTCAACAACACAGATATCACCTATTAGTATCTGATATTCGTTGTTTCTATTTATATATACTTAAATTACTTCAATATTAGCATTTCGCAACCCACGAGCAAAACTATCCTACCCCTTATTCAGAGAAAAATAATTCACAGACAAACACAATTGAAGAATCTGAACGCTCCTTTTCAAATATTCCATAGTCCATATCACTAATTTGGAGGTTCAGGAACACGTTTGAGTAATGGTGCTAGCTCTAACGTTACAAGAGTTAATGTTAGTGTTAAGAAAATATAGACAAAGAGAAGACAACGATCCATCACTAATGCAACATTTTGCCAATCACGTACAATCTCTTCTTCTTCTTGGACTTCTGTTGGTCGTAAAACAAGACGATTTAGTTCTGTTAGAAGACGTTTACATTCTACTAATGAATGAGATGATGATCGTATTGTTGATATCGAAGGTGCATCGACATCAGTATGAGTTTCGGACGAAGGAAAAAAAAATGAGCAGTCATAATAAAGGTGTTGTTAGAAAACAGCAAACTTCTCAAGTCTGGATCTGAAACTGTATCGTCCATTAAGAAACATTTTGTTGCAAGGTTTTACCGTGAAGAGAAATAATAGATACCGTTATATTCAGCTATTAATTTTATAAATAAAATGGGCTTACACACCACACAGTTTAAAAAGTTTTCTGAAGATAATAACAAAAATCTCATTGAATGTCTACAGCAAATGTCGTAAAAATATGTATTAAGCGTTCCCTGAAAGATTTACCAGCAACCCAACCAGGAATTTGAAAACCCAGGGATTCTATCAACGTTGGAGCGATGTCCAAGGTAGAAATCAATTGTGACGGTTTTTTCCCGACATTTAATCTGGACGATTTAGCGGGTTTAATAATTAAAGGCACTCGCAAGGATACGTCGTTGTAGCGGCCCGTATGACCAGGACCATTTTTAGAAAAACCGTTAACGACTTTTTCGAATAAAACTTCCCCATGATCTGCAGTAGTAACAATCAGTGTCTTTTCATACAATTTTAAGTTTTAATGTCGCTCCTTACTTTCAGTTAAAAAAACTAGTTTTTTTTTATGTAATATAATAATTTAGAAACGATCTGACTTCTGAAGTTTTTTGTTGTTAGCACATCATCACAACCAATTGCACGCGTTGAAATTTTACAGGCTTTATGAAGCCCCATTCTGAACTGTTGTTTACTGCCAATCCTTTAACGTTATTTTATTTGATTAACCTATAGTTCCCTAGGAACAACTGAAAAAGCCGTGAAGATGCATTCAAGGAGGTGTTTGCTTCCGATTTAAATGTCCGGTAAAATCTTTTCTGGTTGTATTTTCTTTATGCTCTTCTTTGCATCTTTATAAACACACATGCATACGTGAAATCCGATTAAACATATTTGTTCTAGTAAAATTGAATCGTTCAAGGAATGTTTTTTTCTCTGATAAAAAAGCTGAAAATGGTGTTCAAAATTTTTACGCATAGGTTTTGTTCTAGACGTTCATTCTGGTGGACCATCTCTGAAATTTTGTATCGCCTTAATGTTATCTGAATGAACCAATCAGATTTTGAAAGTTCCAAATTGAAGATGGATTAAAATCTATCAGTGTTAAATATATGCGGCAGTTACCTGGCCCCACAGCCAATATATCTTTTTTGAGTGATAAATAGAAACATTTACAGAAACAAAAAAGTGGAAACCAAAAGTGCTGCCATTTATTGTTTCCACCCATTTCTGGTCGTGATTTCAGCTGAGTTTATCATTTCATATTTTGCACTTGGGAATGCGGTAGAGAAATGATATCAGATATGCCTCTTAAACTTTAAAAGTTCTCTCATTGCTAAAGAAAGGAGGGATGAAATATATGGAAAAAAGCATTTTAGTTCACTATCTAAATTATTTTCCGAGAGGGTAGGTCACCTCTGCGTGGACTTAAGGAACCTGCAGTTCAGGCATTGCTTAAAGAGCACCATTTGGGCCTAATTTTTAGATGCGAGGAATTGTTATGTTTTATTCTGTAATTTCTCTTTACAGAGTTTTTCACTGAAATATTTTAAGCCCCACCCCCACTCTGTGTGTAGCTGTACTTCCTTTTTTGGCTGATAATATTTTTCTATTGGTTTAAGGTGACACTGTTCGTTGATTTCCGTAAAGCAGTTCTTGACGTCCAATTCGTATTGTCCCTGAATCAGTAAGCCTGACATCGACAAACAGGTTTTGAATATCGCCATAGTTTTCATCGATTCCGCGAGGCAAATAGCTGCTGTTGGTATCCAGTCCTGCGTAGATGCCTTCACAGAAAACACGGAAGTCCTGATTGATTCTCCAATCGGAGTAGAGTCGGAGTCGCGTCAGGTGAAAGTCATTGGAGTTGTTTTGGAATCGGGTAATTCCTGCTGTCTGTATTGGAGCAAAACTGAAAGAAACTATAAACATGGCAATAAAAATTATGCTAGTAAGATCCAGGCTGTATATGCCTCCCTGGCTTCAAACGTTTCTTATCTGAGTAGAGCTCACCGTTTTCAGTTACATAGTAGCCTAACGATTCCTTACTTACTTTCCCTTGCTCATTTTTGGTCTTTTCGTAATTAAGCTAAAAGAAGGCAAATTTGTCACATTTATTTAAGTTTGCAAAGTATTCAATGGAACTTCCAAATTGGACAAGTATTTCTTTTTTGCACTTTTCGCAGGGCCGATCGTATCCGACCAATGGTCCTAGAAGATTGGGAAGGGGCGTTTTCGAACGCCAATCAAAAGCTCTTATGCCCCTTTTAAGTCACCAAAAAGATTGGAGAGCAACTAACCCTCGTCGCCACCTTTTCCCCAAAAACCATCTGATCAAAACTGTTATATAGCCATTTGATTAAGCATTGTCGACAGGCTCAAATAACGATGCCTTTGGGGATGACAAGCCCTCCATAGTCCCTGAGGAAAGGGCTGTAAGTTACACAATTTGTCTGTACAGTTGTATATCTATAAAAAAGAAGCTATTTTCCTAGTTTATTAGTTTTATACATTCCGATACCTCTATTGGAATGTTCTCAAATTTTGAGAACAAATTGACCACTGTAGAATTGTATATCTATAAAAAAGATGCTATTTTCCAAGTTTCATAGTTTTATAAATTTTTATAACTCTATCGGAATGTTCTCAAGTCTTAAGAACTAAATGACAATTGTATATCTAGTGACAAATGACAGTATATCTAGTGACAAATGACTAAAATAATAGTTGGGAGCTACATTAATTGGGCTCACCCTCGCACTGAAATTTTGTCTAGTTCTCTTTCCTCTAGGACCTGTTCCATCTCCAGTTACGAATCAATTTCCTCATAGATGATGTAGGCTCGTTGACTCTGTGGTAATGTTGATAGTTGAACCTTAAAAAATAATAGCAACTTATTACCCCTTTCAAACACTTTAGATTTCATCCTGAAAAAAAATATATTAGGCTGAAAAAGTGTATATTATCAGTCTGAAAATTTCTGGAGAGGGCAAAGTGGCCGTTTGGGTGATTTTGTGACTACCGAAAACGGACTGAAAATGCTATAGTATAGTTAAAATAAATACTGCTACCAACAATGGACTGCCGCACATACGCAAGGGGGTGGATAGATGTCTCCCCGGAGGGTTCCCAGTAAATGTTAGGTGTTTTGTATTAATGAAACATTTAGCCTTTCAGCCCTCCCCAGAAAAAAACTGTTCTAACAACTAACCCTAAGCCATGGACCGTGTACCTGTACGCCAGCAGAATATACCCGACTCCTGGAAGTATACAAGCTACAATATCTCGTGAAAACAGGAACACCTGACGGCTCCATAATCGCAAATCGTGAAACAGGATCATCTTTCGAGCTTCAGTCAGCCTAGCAATTCGTAAAAGTCGGTCATAAAAGCACACTTGGATGTGAACCCCGGTGCCTCTCAAGAATATCCACCACAAAAATGGATGTCATATACTTTGATCAGCTCATCAAGAGCTTTCGATTGCCGTCGAAAAAAATTCTATCTATCTTAGTTCAAAAGTTGATTTTTTGCCGTAGGCCAACATTCTAACGTCACCACTAGGAATACTAATTTGTCAATACCTGTTCTTACTTTCTGTTTTCATCGCCTTGTATCGTTTTTCGTAATAAATATTATTTAACAGCATTTTTAATTAACAGGCTGACTGTGATGACAACTGAAAATACAACGTAACACTGAAGCAAAATTTCACAGTGTAAACAAGAAATTTTGCAAATATTGCGGTGGATCCATACTTTATTACAGGAATTACATTTCAGAATTAAATTTTGGACAATTTCTAGAAAATCCTGGAAAAATCCTGGAGCTGGAAATTCTTCGAACAATTCCTCCGGCGTTCCGATTTGAACCACTTCGCCGACATTCATGACCACTACACGATCGGCGAATGTCAACGCCTCGGTCTGGTCGTGGGTGACGTAGATCATGGTGTTGGCGGTACGCTGGTGAATTTCCTTCAGCTTTGAACGCAGCTGAAATTTCAAATGCGTGTCGATGACCGTGAGTGGTTCGTCAAACAGGATTGCGTTGACATCAGTGCGAACAAGACCGCGGCCGAGCGAAATCTTCTGCTTGCCGTCCGCGGTGAGCCCGTTTGACAACCTGGATACACTATCACTCTTCTTATCTATTTGAAATTGTAAAAATCGAAGTACCTCCAGGTTTAAAGTGTAAAAATACTTAGTACCTCCAGTCATTCTCGATATATTGCTGAGGTGTGTTATTGGCAACCATTTAACATAATGTCTTTTGATTCATTTTTAGAACAACGTTTAGTTTTAAAGTATAATTTTCAATTACATAATTGTGGGGGTTGACTTGCCTAATATCTCTTTAGACATAGTTGCTGGACCTTTCTACTATGCTGAACTTACGATCCCAATTTCGGGATATTCGATGAATCGGAGATACGGTGCTTTTGACCCTCTCATCCTTTTTTCAAAGAACTTTTTTTAGTTCCTTTGCCACTCCAACATCCCCTGACACTTCCATCTTAATGCCCGTAAACTCCGTTTGAATTATTGCTGACATATTATTTTCATAGCCTGGGCACGAAATGTATTTCGACTTCCCTAGCTGCTTCATCATACAAAACAAACTGTACTGAGGCTGATAGGAAAATAAATTGATTTAAATAAGACCAAAAAGTTGATTACGGTTGGTTTACTAAGGTTGTTTGTAAGAAGATAATTGCTCGTTCTAAAGGTGCGAAAAGATGGTATAGATAGGTCACGTCTTAGAGAAATTTTTTGAGGGCCTTAATTAATTTTGGAAAAGATTTTTCAGATAAATAATGTCACAAATACCCAAATGTCCAATACCCTAATGGTTTTATTTTCTAGAGTGAATAAGATGAAAATAAAGCTGATTTACGGAAGAGATTAGAAAAAAACTGTCTTTCTTTTAACCGAGCGATGCTTGGTCCATTTTCCAACATGAAGTATGTGAAATCTAACTATCAAGCAAATTTGTCTGATGATCATTTCAGTTCTATTCTTACAATTGGCTCATCTAATCTGGAACCTGATTTTAATTAAATTTTAAAGTCAAAACAATAGTATCATTCATCACACTAATTTTGTTGCATAAAACTAAAGGCAGGAGTCTATTTAGTTTACCCTGACTTTTTCCAACAAGAGATATTTTAATTTTTTTATGTTTATACTCTAATTTTTGAGGAAATTAAATTACTAGCACTTATGGAGAGGGAAATTTATGCTGAAGTTTAAAAAGATCTCAGCCGTTTTCCAGAAATTGTTTCTATCTAGTCTGCTAAATAGTACATACACACATACAAAAATCGTCTATGCTCTGAAACTCAACTTCGTTGGGATCTTGTAATGTTAAATATGCATGGAATTATCTATTTGAAGTCAATTTTTGTGAAAATAATGCCGTTAATCCTTTTTTAGAAAAATAAATTCTAATTCTTTCACAAATTGTCAATTTACTCTTTAATCGAGCAAAACAGCCTGTGCATATCATTTTATCTAACATTTCTGGGCTACATAAATTAAAAGGCCAAAAGGTGACAAAGCTGGGTTTTGAACTGATGCGTACACTCAAAGGCTTTTAGTTGTGCACTTTATAAATTTATTTAAAAACAAACAGTAAGAGCTCGGTGTAATATAAAAGTAATAGCTTGTAATAGAATAATCTTTATCCAAATCATAAGCTTTTTATCGGCCCAATGAGGCCTAAACAGATATGATTATTAGTCGATTAAAGAGGATTTTAAAATGGCTAACGAAAGCTTTAAATCGCGACCTTGAAGCGAGGGTAGAGGCGAAAGCGCAGGCGCTGGAAGCCAGCTATGTAGAGCGCGCCTCGCTCGAGCGCGAGCGTACCCTGGCAGCAGAGCGGGAACGTCTGATGCGTGACATGCACGACGGGCTGGGTGGCCAACTCATCCACGCGCTCGCCCTGAGTGAGGACGAGCAGCATTCATCGCGACTGCGGGATTCCATTGAGCATGCCCTGATGGACCTGCGTCTGATCGTGGACTCTCTCACACCCCAGGCAGGCGATCTGACATAAACGTAATACTATAGAAATATTAAACATAATAATTAAAATAAATGCTGTTTCATAGTCTTCAGAATTGAATTTGTCAAAAGATTATATTTAGTGTTTGGAAACCGGGGAATTAGCGGTGGTGTAAACTTCAGATGGGGTTCATTTGACTTAAAAGTGAATGTTATAGTGCCCCTTTTAAGTTTCAAAAGGGATTTTAGAGCAACTGGTGGAACCTGGCCAAGTCAGACCTTGAACCAAGCTCTGACCAATTACTTAAAAAGTAATTTTTTCCTGGCGAGAAAGAGTACGGCGGCCGCAATCAAATACAACCAAAAAATTTGATTATAAACAATCGACTTTGCCTTCATTATTTTGGGATCATTGATCGTGATTTGTTTCTTTCTAATATAGACGCTACTGTTTTAAGATTTTGTTGTGCACTTCTGTATCCAGGGTTCAGTTTGAGGGCCATTTCAAAAGACGCACGTGCGTTTTCAAACTGTCCTAACTGTCCGAAAGCGCTGCCAAGATTATTCTGAACTTCAGCAAAGCCGGGGTCGAGGGCGATTGGCAGATATTTTGCCAGTTTAAAAACAAATCATTTTCAGCATAAAAGAAACAAAGATTGAAATACTAGAATAAACTAAAAACACATAAAAAACACCACCAATATGAAACTACAGTTGTTGCAGCAGATCCACATAGGTCACTGTCACTAATAGAGTTACTTCCATGATAAAACCAGAACAACTTTGATCTTCTCATCGAAGTGACTCTATTAGTGACAGTGAACCATGCTCCACCGGTTTAGTCGTTCCATCCCATGTCCAGGCATATCCAGCAGAATAGCCCGGCTGCTTTAAAACGCTTAAAATAATATTTTTTACCGACACATACCATTAAGGATTTTTTATGCGCGCAGTATTTCTTGATTTCAATTCAGTTACGCGCGGCGATATGGATTGTACCGCTCTGGAACAGGCCATATCGCCCTGGCAATTTTATGACGAAACCGATTTAGAGCGGGTCGCCGAGCGCATCGAACATGCCGAAGTTGTCGTTTGTAACAAGTTTTCTTTAAAGCGCGACATCATCCAGTCTGCCAGTCGTTTAAAACTCATCTGGATAATGGCAGAACAGATGGCAGCATCATCCGAATCGGTCGTGATATCTTTAACAAACGAACGATCGATCTTCAGTGTCTCAACCGGAAAACTCTTCAGATATCCAAGTGAACTGTAACCGGTACCAAAATCATCGATTGAGATTCCCATCCCCCAGTCTTTCAGGCGCGATAAAATCTTTATCGTCGCTTTCGTATCATTCATTAATAGAGACTCGGTCACTTCTAGCTCAATGTTCCTTGGCACAATGGAATGATGCATCGTTGTCTCATAGATCTCTAAAAAGTACAATTAAATAATTTAAAAAAGAAAATGCCATCATGTTTTGGCGGAAGAAAAGGAAAATAAGTATATTACGCGTAAAAGAATTGCTGTTTTGCATATGCAAAATTGCTAACCTTTATCAAGTTATTGTGACATTGTGACCGACCAAGTTATTTTTTTTTTTAATGAAACTGAAAAAAATCACGCGTCCAAAATCACCTCACTTTATCAATCGAAACAAATGTTTCGTTTTTTTGAAGTTTGGATTGTGGGAAGTAGTTGTTAATTTTTTTTACTTGTCTTTTTTTGAGTTCGGTCTTTTTTTTTCTTTTTGCGGCAACGTAACGTATTTTTTTTTTCAATTTTGTCTTGTGAGCCAAAAATAAATTATCATTATTTTTAAGTGATCAGTCCAGAGGGACTCTTCCTTTAGGCCCTGTAGCGTGTTTTAAATATAGTAAGAAATAACTGTTTGTGAAAAGGATGTATATTACAGGAAATCCCAACTTTTGGACTAAAAAAAAGAAGAAGCTAAAATGTTTCTATTTTTACATCTTTCATTTCAATATGTGCTATGATGAATTGTACATCTTTCATCATTTATTCTTTTTATTTCATTTAGTTTTAATTAATTTCATAAATTTTATTCTGCGTATTTCTATTCATCTAATCTTCAGTTATTAATTTGATTGAAATAACGCATCCACACCAAACAAGTCAAACATTTTTATTGACTAAATAAAAAAAACAAGTTTTTTTAACTGAAAGTAAGGAGCGACATTAAAACTTAAAATGAACTAAAATTACTTCGGGTATGAAAGGGGCAGTTCCCTCCTTAGCACCCAGTATTTTCAACTGTGGTCATAAAAGGATGGGTGCTTCCGCTGAAGCCACCTCTCACCCTGTCTTCTCTTACCCATTGATCTTTCCAAATTTTTTTTTGAAATTAAAATAATCCTAGGATTTTTAATCCAAATGACTGATGGACCTCAAGTAGGATCACCAGTTCCGTGTCCAAACCCCTTGTAAAGAATTGGTATATCCAAGGCCATCCAGGGAGTTTGACCCCCCCCCCTCCTCAAACGTTTGTTTGACTCGTAAAAACAAAACAAAAATGAATAGCGGCCTCGCTCGGCTTCGAGGTCTCCGGCGAGCGTCTCTGCCCGCTTCTGTTCGTCGGTCTGACGCTGCGCGTTCTCGTCTCGTTCGGCTTCGATGGCCTTGAGCGTTTCGGACTGGGAGTCGGTCTCTTTTCGGAGGGAGTCGAGTTCGGAGCGGACGGTCTCGAGCTCCGCCTCGAGTCCTTCGGCACGCTTCTGCTCTTCGGTGCATCGCTGCGCGTTCTCGTCGCGCTGCGCCTCCGCGGCCTGGAGCGACTCGTTCGTCGCGCCGTGTTCTCTGTCAGTTACTACAAATACTCGGAATCTATAATATTAATGTAGTCAATGAGGAAGTAGGAATTTCAGAGAACTTAATTATGATTAAGAATTTAATTATATTATCTAACCTAATTTCACTACTTTCAAAGTTTACATCAGGCTCGTAACTTTATATGGGTAAGACTAACCTTGATGAAACTTATCTATTTAAAATGTGATTCTTGTGATGTAACTTTTGGTATCAAAACTCCGTTTTTTAGAGTTTCGGCTACTATTGAGCCGGGTCGCTCCTTACTATCCCGACGGCGATGGTCTCAACAATGCTCAGGAGACATTGTTGGGGACGGACGCTGGCGACCCGGATTCAGACAATGATGGCATCTCTAACTTAATCGAATATCAAAACCGAACTTCGCCAATTTCAGAAGACAGCGATAACGATGGTATACCGGATAGCGAAGATGCCTACCCTAACGATGCGACTCGAAGTGAACAAGTAGCAGAACAGCCTTCGAGTGAAGTCGGTAAGCTGGCCTGGAAAAACGCGATTGGCACTACCGTCAATAATAAACTTCTTGATGCCACCAAAATGCCACGTTCCGTCTTTACTCATCGTTTCCACAGCAGACGTTGAGGTCCCGCAATCTCGGACAAGTCCATGGTCGGCGTCAATTTGATTGTGCCCCGATAGAAAACGCCACCCCAACTAGCGCGTCATGCGGGGCCCTAGAACGACGGACGATCCATTCTCTTCTATCCCTACACTTCTCACCGAGCCAGCTTGGCACCCAACCGCCCTCGACTGCAGAACCTTGTGGTCCAGCATATCGTCAGGGCCGTAACGTTGCTTCGTTTCTATTTTTGACGTCCAGCAGCGCAACGACGGCTGATTCAGGGTGCTTCGCTGTGCCGTTTGTCGAGCCAGTCGTCGGCGGCCCGGTCATCGCCAAAAAAATTCAAATCCAGGCTGATGATGCGGTCAAAGCCACGGAATGCGCGCGCTAGCGCGGAACTGGTAAAGGCCGGCGAGACAAACGCAACCACCGCCGGACCGCGGCCGTTTTTGTGCTTGTTGATGTAGCGTGCCGTGCTGACGAGGTCATCAAAATCCGGTAACTCGCAGCCGCATTGAAGCTGTTGGCTGAGCATGATAACACAAGAAATATATAGCACCAACAGCTTAAGAGGGCGTAGTTTTGCTTTGTTTGCTGTCTTTTGGAATGAACCTATTGCTAGTGTTTGAATTTTTTATGGAAAAAGTGTTGTCAAATTTTAATAGTTAGTTTTTCTTAGTAGACAAAGGTCGTCGACTCTCATTACAGTTTCATTTTTCAAAATGAAACTAGGGTGTTTACGTGGCACCTTTGATGGGGTTATATGAAGCTTTTTTGTTTTCGATGCATTGGATTGATGACCAGGTCTTCCGGATCGTGATCGTCTTCGTCGCTAACCGGGTCGCTATCGCCCGGCGCGCGCGTGCCGTCGCCGTCGTTGACGTCGTCCGAAGCCGTATTTACATTGCCCCCCGCGTCGTCGCCGTTGGTATTGTCCGGCGTAGAATCTATATCGACGACCGGGTTGTTTTCGCTATCCGTAGCGTCGGAGATTTCGGCATAGTTGATTAGCTGAGCGCCGCTATTCAAGCCGCCGTCAACCGTCAAGACGATATCTACGGTTGTAGCGCCCTTCGCTTCAGCCGGCAGCCGACGCGCCACTTCAAACCCGTCCATATCCGGCAATTGGATATCCAAGAGGAGCCAATCAAACTCCTCGGCTGCGGCCGCCTCCAAGACTGCTTTTCCCGACGAAACCACGGTGCAGTCCGTGTGACCGATCTTTTTCATCAGCCCACGAACCACCAACTGGTTCACCATATCGTCATCACCGATCAGTATCTTTAACGCCATGACCCTGCGATCTCCTCACCTCGTGTCGCTTCAACTCACCAATACCGCGCTCGTCAAATCCCTGCTTGAAGCGTTTGATGTCGATAAGAAAGTCGGTATCCGCAAGTTCACCCATCGCAGCGATACCTTCAATCTGTCCATTCAAACTGCCCGATGCGTCACGAAGATAACGACCTCCCAACGGGTTAGGCGTTTCCTCACAGATGTTGTGTTTTGCCAATGCCAGTGAATTGGCAGTGCCACAATGACCCGATGCATGGATTACCCAGACAGGATGCTCTGTCGATATGGCATCGAGTTCATCACGGGTCGGCATCCGCCTCTCTTTATCAAAACTAAGGAATAAATATCAGTATATGTCAATCACACTGACAATCCGCGACCATTTTTTTTTTTTCAGTAAAGCTCAAATTATGTTCTGTGGTCTCCCTTCTCAAGAAATTATAAAATTCGAACTTTACTCTTTAATTTGTGTATGATATTAACTGTTTTGATTCATTTCAGAAAGAATGGAGGGTCAAGGCCCTTCCTAGAAATCAATAATATTTTTTTGGAGATTTAATCCATTTTTTTAAAGTGTAACATAGGCTCTGAATGCATTCTTAGAGGGGGTTACGCGGGAGGATCTTTCCATGGAGGAATATTTATTCTACGGCCTTTGTGATTCAGAGGTGATTCTTAAGGATTTGGGACAAAATTGAAGCTTTAGTGTAAAGAGCGTGGTATTGACGAGTGGGGCGAAACCCTTCATACACGTAATAACAATACACAAATATAGAAGTGCGTTACGTAAGTTAATTCGTAAGGTACGTATGTTTATTACTAACAAAAACGTTATTATAAAAAAAAATCTAGTTGCATTTTAAGTAACCAAAATTGGAGGGTAAAACTTCAGAGAATTCTGAGTGGGATGTTCTGAGAATTCAACAACTTAAGTATGTAAGTTTCAAGCCGTTCAGGAAAAAAATTGGCCTTTTTCATGGCCTTATGCTCGGGAGAGTAATATTTATTTCATCTATTTTTTGTTTTGAATGGGGGTCCCAAGGACTTAAAGATCTAAGCTTCACGTCGATCTTAAAAAAAAATTTGTTGGATTTTTTGTGGGATCCATTTTTGGGAGTCCGTACCTCCACATTAGGAGCTTTTTTCTGCCTTAATGAATTGGAGGAAAATACAGATGCAAATTGTTGGTTGCAAATTTCAACTTTCAGCTCAGGATCAGCAGCTGGTTGACTATTCTATAGGATATCAGGGACAGTGCATCTGCTGCAACATTTTCTAGAGACACAACACTAGAAATTTAGGACTATCCCTAACATCCTTAGCCAACTGTTCCTCAAACTTTCTCTTCAACTGCTTGACATGGTTGGTTGTCTAGTTATGAAGAGTTGATAATTTTCTGAGGTTTTATTTTTCCTGTTATGATCCCATGCTCAATATGTCACTTGGTTAATACCAAGGGCCATAACAAGAGCTAAGAACTCATATGGCACTTGTGACGAGGCCGGAAGAGCCAAGAGCACATATGGCATGAGCTAGCAAAATTTAAAAAATCAATAGATTAATTTAAAAGGAAAATCAAAGGCTTAATTCCGGTCGGGATCTAAAATAACAGCTCTGAGACACGAGGTCCTTCTAAACATCAACATTCATTAAGATCCGATCACCCAATCGTAAGTTAAAAATAGTCAATTTGTGCAGGTCCCTTACACGAAAAAACTGCCAAGTAAATTTTATCTGAATAAACTCGAATGTGTGTCTAGTGTTTAGTGTGTCTAGTACGCATTACTGTACAATACGTAATTTTATCCAAGAAACATTAAAAGGATGTTGAGTGCACTCAGAAAAATTTGTTTTTGGTGTAAAATCCCACCCCCCCCCCTTTTCAAGGCCCACTTAATACTGTATTTGATGACTGAAAGTCGAGACGGCTGAGTGCAAGTACTTGAAAGTGGCTTTATAGTTCTTTTTTTGGATAGGGGAATTGTTAGAAGATTAGAATATTGGAAACTACAGTGATGGCATTGGTCAAACATGGGTCTGAAGTATGGGTGCTCCAAAAACGGATGAAGATTTCCCAGATGTTTTCCAGGGAAATTATCTACAGATTGTTCTATGATTGAAGCCACGGTGATGACTGTGGTCAAATATGGTACTGAAGCATGGGTGCTCAGAAAAGCGAAAGAAGGTGTTCTCTAAAAATAAGATACAGAGTTGTTCTGAAATAACTTACTTTTGCTCATAGGAAAACTTTATTTGACCCTATCATAAGCAACTTTCATAACTTACAGCTCTTGCTCCGTAAATCGAAGATGCCACATAATATAAATAAATAAATATAAATATATAATAAATACAAGTATTGTATTTATTAAAAGGTACATATAAATAAATAAATACAAGTATTGAAGTAAACAATGTGTGAAAGTAACATAAAGCACGTTTCGTAACTCAGAGCCATTTCCTTGGGGTCGGGGGCGGGAAGTTCAACCCGGAGGCATAGTTATTTGGAGCTTTCTGAACAAAAGGGCACACTCAAAATTTCTAAAATCGAAGATCCTTTTGCGCATTTAAAAAGCGGACAGGTGGACGACCCGATTCGTCTCAGGCTTCCCTCGTCCATCCTGAAACTGATGCGGGTCAATGACTCTTTGGACCTTGTGATTGGGGATACTTCGGATCGGTGGGTGATTCTTGAAGCAGGTCATGTGTTTCCGGAATTCGGTTACCCGGGATCAGGGAGTGTTTCCACTTCATCTGAATGAAACAGAAAAAGAATCCGATTTAAAAACGAAAAACATACCACGCATTGTGACCCGACTATCTGCCCAAACTGAAGAACAAGTTTTAGATTTACTCTAAACAAGCTACAGTTTTAGATTTACTTAATGATTTTTCGTTTTTTTTTTGGGGGGGGGGGTAAATCCCCCCTCAATGATGCCACTGGTGCTATGTATCCCAGGCAGTACACTATCAACTATTTAAAAAAGACAGAAATCAAAAAGCAAGCCAATGATGGTAGCAATAAATGTAAGGGGAAGAGTTCATCTGAGTTCCCTGATGAAGAAGAATCTCTAGTGGTGAAAAAATATTTTCTTTGAAAGGAAAAGACTATCAAAACAATTAAGTGCAGTCAAAAAACTCCTTATTGGATCAGACAGATTACATGACAGGATTAACCCAGTGCACGTAGAGTTGAACTTCTGGCGATTTTTGTGCAATCGAATCTGGCGCGTTTGAAAAAATACAGCGTTATTCTGAAACGTGTGAGAATGATGGAAAAAATATTGAAAATATTGTTTTCCCTTGTTTGCTTGGTACACACCAAACGAAGTCCAAAAAATAATCTGATCCAATTTTCAACACAACGGCTTGTGAAGAAAACATACAAATTTATTTTATTCTTGACATTTGGAAATTGATTAGACTGATAGAGAGAATAATAGGTGATATTACCACTGTTGTACACGATTGAAAAACTTAATGAATTTTTCCCCTCCCCAAGTACTTTTAAGATTGGATAACAACAAGTTATAGTTTTTGATTATGGAAGACCAAATTAAATACTTAACGTCAGCAGCACGATCTTCCTGTACTTTCCGTATCGGAAAACATAAAAAATTTATGACTAAAATCATCAGTCTTTTCAATTGCGACAGTCGCAGCTCTGGCACCTGAATAACGGTGTCATGTCACCCGCATTACCACTGGCCCTCAACTTCGAAGCGACGCAGACGGGCTCGAGCGGCATTATCTCAAGTGCCGATGACGAAGTTTTCCTGTCAAGTTACGTCGAATTACCGCGTATCGATACTGAGCGCTTGCTGCAGCACGGCCAGGAGACCCGCTTACAGGGCGCGACCGTATTCGTTGATTCAGACAAGCCGATTGTCGGCGCCGAAGCTGTGCTGCATTCCGGTCAGTTCGTCAGAAGGATTTATTTTTTAAAAATTATACAAACTTTACAAAATTCGATCTTTGAGATTAAAATAGGAATATTGATTAAAACCTAATGGTAAACTTTTTTTCACCTCTCTGGTTTCTTTTCCTTCCATAATACTCTTTGCAATAGGACTGTTTTAAGTTTCTCAGGCATATAGCGTTAAACTATTCAAGGTAAATATTAAAAATTACCAGGCTTCAAATTTTTTACTTTTTTTACATTTCCATAATATTCAATAAAGCTTTCAAATGGTACCTAAAATATGGTTTTTACAGCATTGTTGTTTTTTAGGGTCATTAGGGTCACAAGTCAACATGTTGACTTGTATAATAGAAAGTAAATGTACGAGATGAGCAACAATTATTAATTTAAGCTTAGGATTCCAAATAACTTCTTTTTCTTCCAACGATTTATCTAGTCCTGATTTTGATTTTAAAAGAAATGTTAGGCATTGATGATCTTATCCAATTAATTAATTGATGATCAATTGATGATATAATTAATTATAATTAATTAATATAATTGATTAATTGATGATATGATCGTGTTTGCCGACATCCTGCTGATCCCGCATGCGCTGGGCCAGGAGGTCGGGTTCGTCGCCGGCGAGGGCCCGGTGCTGGCCCCGATCCACCAAGCAGACCAGGTCGCGCGCCTGGGGCCCGCGGACCGCGTGGACGACGACCTGGCGCCGGTTTACCAGACCTTGCGGATAGTGCGGGAGACATTGCCTGCCGATGTGGCGCTGATCGGGTTCGCCGGTGCGCCATGGACGGTCGCAACCTACATGGTCGAAGGCCGCAGCGGCCATGACTTTGGTCCTTGTCACCGTTGAAGTGATGGATCCACAGGACTTCCTGTTCTCCCCAGCGCAGCGTGCCGGTCACTTCGCTGCCATTTTCCAGCGTCAGCGTGCCGTAAAGGCGGCCACTGTCCTCGGCCGCAGCGCCCAGGCTCAGCGTGGCCAGTACTGCTGCGGTCAGAAACTTAACTTTGGTGCGGTGCTTAATATTCATAGCGCTATTTTCCAATGTCGGGCCGCTGTGCTCAACAATCGTTGGTCATGCTCTCAAAAGGGGCCGAAAGTAACTCCGCAGAAGAAAATACACAGGTAAGAAAATTTAAAAACTTTCAAAAAATTATGTGCATATACGACTACTCTTTATTTTTTTTCTTTGGAAGAGCTTTTCTTTCTTTTATTATTTTATTTCTTCTATACCATGTCATAGACAGCGCACTAGCACTGTCTAAGTAAAGAGCAAAATGGGTCCTGTATATTTTTTTTAACAAGCCACCTCGTTTGAAGGTTTGGAGGGGACTAGTGCAATTGAAAAGTGAAAGTTCTACTGCTCTTTTAAGATTCAAAGCCATGTTGCATAATTTTCAGGTTCTTCGTGAAGAAGAGGATAAGCGTTTAGCTATACAGAAAAGAGAAGAGGAAGATCGTCTTAGAAGGGAAGTTGAACAGAAAAGACAAGATGAAAAGAACGAAAAAATACGGAGGCTTGAAGAAATTGAAAAGAAGAAACAGATGGCACTCCAGGCAGGCCGCAAGGTAAAATTTTCTACAAAACACTAGTCAAGTATTTAGTATTCTTCATTTTAGTCTCACAGTTGTCATCTTTTACAAGCATTTTAAAACCATTGTTTGCTTTCATGATGTTGGGTTATTGGATTTTCGATGTGTTAAATCCACTAGATATTAATGCTGAGCTTGGTCGGGACAACCGGGCTGTCGGTATTGTGGTGGCAGCCATATTTGTTGGATTAGGAATTGCCGTTGGACTTGTTATCGGAATGGGGTTGAATTAGGCGCTCTCGAATCAAGTGTTCCACACCCCATCAAATTTAGGTTGGTCTTTATGAGTCACTCACCCTTTAACTTAGATAACCGCCACGCCGTGATTACCGGCGGTGCAAGTGGGTTATTGTTTTTCGTTTTTTGCTTTTTTAATATTGACTCCATAATGTTTTTTTTCTTTCATCTTTCATTTTCTTTGTTATACACTTAAGTTAATATTGCTTCAAGATTTTTTTATCCATTTCCTCAAATTTGTTTTTGAGGGTACCTTAAATCATAGTTATCACTGTATCTGCCCAAAGGGGCTATTTGATGTCAGCCAAGCTTAGTCAGAAATAACCTAGCTAGTGTCTTAGTTGAACCTTTCACAGTCCACAATAGATTCAACCTCTGGGTCGGAGTAGACAAAATTAGGCCTTCCTAAATTATCAAAAATATTTGAACCATTACCTCCAAGAGCTACATTGCATTGGAAGGCTGAAATCCGACCAGATTAATCAATTCAAACAGGTTGTGAAAACATGTGGACAGAGATCTGTCAGATTCCAATGACCAAAACGGTGTATTGACAGTGCCTGATTAGGCTTGATATTTTCCAGCGAGTGTGAATGGGAGGGCAAAACTAAATTATTACAGATACTTTTCAACTATATTTTACAAAAAGAATGGTATAATTTCGGAGGCGATCGCGCGGCTGTGCGGCAACTACATCGACAACGTCAAGGCCTATACGCAGAACGAGAAGGTCAAGAACCCGTACACGGGCAAGGACGAGGAGCCGGACGAGCGGCTCATGCGCTCGATCGAGGACAAGATCAACATCCCGGAGTCGCGCAAGGACGACTTCCGGCGCGAGATCATGAACTACATCGGCGCGCTCGCCGTCGAGGGGAAGACGTTCGACTACAAGACGAACGAGCGGCTGCACCGCGCCCTCGAGCTCAAGCTGTTCGAGGTCGTGGTTCCGAGTGCCATTCCGATCTTCCGGTCCATCGAATACCGGAGGCGTGGGATGGCTGGCCAGAGCGTGCACGACCAAGCCGTTCACGTCAATCGGCACGTCCCAGTGGCTCTTAGAGGACAACCGCACGGCATCCAATTCAGCCTGGGTATACCAGTTGGCCAGGTCACCGTTGCCATCGGCGTCGGCGGGATCGGCTGGCAGCAGAGCACCCGGCATGTCCTTCCAAAGGAAATTCTGGAAAGTCCGTACTTGGTCTTCCAAGATGGGGTGTTGACTGGATATTGTGTGTAAAAGCACGGATGAAATCCATCTAGAATTTGGGTTGGATTTGGGGTATTTTTTTTCAACTCCTCGTCTGATGATGGATTCCATTCTCAGAAGATAATTCTCAAAGATATATCTGAGGGGAGGATAATTTTTCCATGGAGATCATATTCTGAAAACTGACCCGACTGGAAAATACACCAACCAATGAAAAGATGGACAAAGTTTTTCTGGATATGAACTCCCTTTATCTATTGGCACTATCTCATTACTCTTTGCCGCACATCAATCACGTCAGTCGCCTCGCGTTGAATACCGAGCCGTCGTTCTTGCATATCCTTCTCATTTATGTCTTGTTGTAATCGTAATTTACTATAGCTATTCGAGATTGGTGAAGTTCTTGGAAGTCGGGGAAACACTAAGGCAAAAAAGTTACGGAAAGGTAAAATAATATCAGTCTCTACAGAAGAAGACAAAAGTTGTGCCGGTGTGAATTTCGTTGCTCCAAGTGTTGTTGCTCTCACGGGTCAACTGTTGACTCCCTCTTCTGGTTCACGTGATCAGCACCACCTGTTTGGACCTTAAGGGTCTAGTGCCGTCTTACTTTCTTTTTTGCTTCTTTTTTTCTTAGAGAATTAGTATTTGATAACAGTATTTTTATGCAGAGTAGGGTTTTAAAATATTTTATAAGAATTGAAATCCAATACGAAATACATTTCACAGATTCACTTCGGGTTATGGCTTCATCGTCAAATACGTTTTCTGAAAATTTCGCTAAATGTGAATGTAAATTAAGTTGCAGTTGCTTTATCAAACAGTTCGTGGTAACGAACTGCGCAGAAGGCAGCGCTTCTGGCGGCCGCGAAAACTATGATGGTGGCTGATGCGCGGATCTTCAAGGAAGAGAGGCTGTTTTACACGCTGCTCCAGGAACAGCTTGCACCGGATGCCGGCGAAGATCCGGCCGATATCTCCGTCGACGATGGGGGCGAACCGGACTTGTCTGTCTTCGACGACCCGGTATCGGTCAAGATTCTCGTTTTCACCTTGAATGTCATGGCTTTCTCGGATGGTGAGTACCATCCCAGTGAATCCGCCATGCTGACGTCGATCTGTTTGTAGCGCTTCCTCGATTTTTGCCCGGTACTCGGCTTCGAGTTCTGGCGTCATGTTCTCCGGACGAATCGTGCCCGCCCCGCCGTGCATGACAATCGCTACGTTGCCCGACGTCGTTGTTTCTTGAGAGGTGGCGGGGTTGCACGAAACAAAAAGAAAGACACTGCAACCAACAAGCACATGGAGGAAAAACAAACGCACGGTTTTCATAGGATGGGAAGACTTGGATTACGAAGGCAGCACAGAGCACCTATAAACAAACGGCGCAACGTTGTGCGACTTCCTGGCGCAGCCCTTCGACAAGGCTGGTGGCAAAGCGGTTCAACCGCTCCAGTCTGCGGTCGTCTTCGTGCCTGACAAGGTAAAAACTGCGGGTCAGGCTGACCTGCTCGGTCAGAATCTTGCGCAGGCCCTGCGTCCAGGGCATCGCGAAGTCATGCCTGATCCCGATGCCGCTGCCATGACGTATCCAGTTGATCTGGACCGACACGGAATTCGATGCCAGGTTCACCCGCTCAACCCCGGTTTCACTCAGGTAATCCAGTTCCTTGCGCGTCTGCGGCAGCACCAGCTGTGGAAGAGACGCCAGCCGCCACGCAAGAGGCAGCGCCGGCTGCGGAAAGTGCTGCACCTGTTCCCGCCTCACCTGCGTTCGAGCCTGACGCCGATGTGGAAGTTCCCGAAGGCACCGAAATGGTATCAACAACCGTTCGTGAAGCGCTTCGGGATGCGATGGCCGAGGAAATGCGCGCAGATGGCGATATTTTCGTGATGGGCGAAGAAGTTGCGGAATATCAGGGTGCCTACAAGGTCACGCAAGGGCTGTTTCATTTTTTAGAATCTCATCATCTTTTCCCCCAAAGAGCGTCATGCTTTTAATCTTGGGTTTTTATTCGTCATTCTTTGGGTTTTACTTTCAGGTTCGTTGTTGTTTTTTCTGACGATTTCTGTCCTTCTCTCTTCAGTTTTTTTTTCTTTTTTTATGGGTATTATTTTCCAACTTGTTCATGGGAACCTAAACATGCTTTGGAGCTTGATTTGTTCCTACTTTCACCATTTGTGTCTTCTCTGTTTTAGATTTTTGATTGGTGACTATTTGGATGTAGTGAGAATAAATTATGTGCATCTAGATCGTAAAAGGATATTGCTATGTCCCAGGCAAAAGTCAAGATATTACGTTGGAACTTCTGGGAAGGTTTTTTTTAGATGTTAAACTAAATTAGAAAACACTCTGTACATCCAATTTTATCCAAAGAGCATATCTGTGATAACTCAGGAGCAGCTAAGGTGATTAAGTTATGTATCTAGTTGTGGGCTTAGATGTGCAGCTAGATGACAAAAGAGCATCTGTGCTGTTTCCCAGGTAAAACTATAGCAAAGTCTGCACCCATAAGTTGCATTCGCAAACACGTATTACTTTAAAGAAGGTAGACGACATCGAGCATAGTTGGGACAAATGAGGTTTCAGCACCACTAGCTCCAGGACAAATACTGTGATTTTATATACTACTAATGAATGAACTGACTTTTTGCCACTTATTGTTATTCACTCGGGCCTTCAACCCCTTCCCCCTCCGAAAAGAAGATTTCCATCTACATTTCTCAACTCACTCGAGGCTTCAAACCCTTGGTTGTTAAAGGATTTAATGTGATTTCTGTTCCCGGAATTGAGCGATCAAAGCACACAACCCGAGCCCGCCACGCCCATCAACAGGCGCATTCTCATCACCGGTGCCTCGCGCGGCTTCGGCGCCGCCGTCGCCCAAGCGCTTGCCGCGCCCGACACCCAGCTCATCCTGACCGCGCGCACGGTCGGCGGGCTGGAGGAAGTGGATGACAAGGTCACCAAGGCGACCGGCCGGGCCGCAACCCTGGTGCCGCTGGACCTCACCGACTTCGAGAAGGTCGACCAGCTCGGCCCCGCCCTGCACGCCCGTTCAAAGATAAACTATAAAATTAATATTAATACCTATGACCGGGCTAAGGCTTTACGAATAATTTTGTCTAGGGTGAGGGCGAAGCTATGAGCGGTATATTTTTGGTATTCCACGGTGGGATTGTTACTTCTACTTCGCCCCTCTTCTGTAGCTGTCCCTGGTCATAGCCAGGAGCAAGGATTTTTATCTGTATCGTCATCACCTAAACCACCTCATTGTGACTGGTAGCTAGACGAAAAGATAAAAAAAAATTACATGCCCGATTCGTACCATTGCAGAGGACGCTCTAGGGTAATGGTGGGAGGAATGTCATCTCCCCACCGAATAGAGCCAACCAGTGCGAGGTAGGCTGCGACGATGGCCAGTGCTAACAGATAAAATACGATTTTTTTATTCACGTGTATGGGGAATATCAAGATATGATAATTCCGTCAACAGAAAATCATTCGTCCTCTTTTTTTATACGAGGAACAGGAAGTCAATTCCCGAGGTTGACGACAAGGTACGAGGAGGAGAATTCCCTCAATCCCGAATTTCCTCCTTGACTTAATTAGTTTTCTGTGTGTGAGTGGGATGATATTTTCAAAAGGCAGAATTTTCCCTGGGGAAGAAAGCTTCCAAGGTGAATTTTTCTGAGGAAATTTCAAATAGGGGGAATTCGCCAGAATTCATATACGGAATTCTTTTAATTTGTCCTACTTTCTGTATGGCTGCTCAATTTTACATGTGGAGAAAAGTTCAGTGCGAATTGTTCGGGGGAAATTTTCAGCGGAATCAGAATTGTCCGGGGTATTTCTGCATGAGGGGAATTTTCCGTGTGAGAAATTTTTCTTCTCCCATGACAATTTCCTCCATGGATAGATACTCCCACGTACCCCTCCACTCAACCCCCCACCAACCGAAAAATCCCACTGAAAACGTCTGTACGCTTCTCAATAACCATACTCGTGTACACTTCTCACACAAATTTTGTAACTTGCAGCCCCTTGGACTGTCAGGGAGTAAGTCGTCCCCAAAGACATTGTTATTAGGTTTTATGACTATGCTGGACAAATGGCTAAGTCAAAATTTTGATTCGTTGACTTTGGGGAAAAAATGAGCGTGGGGAAAAGCTCTCAAATAAAAAGACCAATTAAATTGTATGCAAAATGAAACAAAATACAGTAAATTTTAAACGACAAGGATTCCTTGTAATAGGATCAATTTATTCAATCAATAATATATTTAACTGTTATGCATTTAATTTAAAAGAAAATAAAATTCAAACCAATATTACAGAAAGATTTATTGCTTCGTGGATCATAAGAGATGTAAAACAATTCACCCCCCCCCCCTTCCAAAGATAACTCATGTAAATTCTTGTTCATAAGGCTTGATTTTTTGGTCTCCCCCTTTGGCCAGTCCGTTCGTTAAGTTCAGATTTTTAATCGTCGGGCTATCTGACTGAACGTAAAAAATCCGGTGCGCATTGTTTCCACTTACTGTAATATTATTGGTGCTTCCATCAATAGTGTATGTGTTGGTAATTGGGGGCAAAGGAGACGAAAGTGTAATGGTTGTGTTCGAGATGGAGAAATCAATGTTGTCACCAGATCCATTTGCTGTTGTCATCGCATCTCGCAGAGATCCCGCACCTGAATCATTGTTGTTTGAAACGGTGGTCGAAAAAAAACTTGTTTTTTTTTTATTTAATACTTCACAAGTTCAAGTTACGATTAGTAGTGGATCCCAACTTAAAAGGCCTTAATACTAGTGGCTCTTTAATACTAGTCCAGGCATCTCAAGGACTTTTTTATTTATTTATTTTAGTGTTTGCATTTTAAGACCAATAAACGTTTGGGGTACAGTACCAAAACATCCATGAAGAATACTTCTTCAGAACAACAATTTTTAAGTGTTATTTGTTTGAAGTAGATTTAGTAAAATTAAAAGTAAATCCTCTCCCTTCTACCCGCAAAAAAAATGTGTTTAAGTTACTCCAAAAGCATCCAGCTAATAAGAGTCCAGCCTTATGCAGGTTAGATTTTAATTACTTTTAGTTTTACTGACGAACAACTCTGATTTTCCCGTTCTGTTCTTCACTTGATGAGATGCTGTCTTTTTTTCTTATTGTTAGACGATTTGGTTCTTTTCTGGTTTTTATCAGCATTGAACATGCCTCGTTTGACGCATCTTAGCGGTCTTTTTTTGTCTTGACTTGTCCTTTTTCGGTGGATTTTTTGCAGTTTTAGATTATTTTGTGTTAAATTTTATTTATTTATCCAGAATTATATTTTACTCTTGTATGCAATTTACTGTATTTAGTCCCCTTGGTAATTACTTTTTTAGGTTACATATCATTGTTTCAGGCTATCCATAGCAAATATTTACGCCGTCAAAGCTATCATAAGCCACTAAATGCAATTATGAGATATATTTTGCTCTCCTATGTAATTTCCTTCATTTTTTTAACGGTTTAACACTTTCTCTAGTTACCTTCAAGTTTGAGGCTGCATAATCTATTATAAGTTCATAATCTATAATAATACTATGGCCGATTACTCCTAGTAATTCGATATTCCGATTGCGTTCAAGATGGCGAAGATCTGTCAGAAAAGCGCGTTTGTTTTTAATATGAATCTTGCCGAGCGAAAAAGGAACGCGGGCCGCCTTAATATTACTAGAATATCCATTGGCGTCCCGGATAGAATTACTACCTCTTATACTGCTAAAATAAGCCGTATTTAAAATGAGTTCGGGCGAACCCGTATCAAGAATAAAAAGGCCCGTGGATCTGGTGCTGGAATGTACCGGGGAATTCAGCGAAAGAGAAGACGGCGAAAAGCACATTGCTGCCGGCGCCAAGAAAGTACTTTTTTCACAACCCTGTAAGGCTGATATGGATGCCACGGTGATTTTTGGCATCAATGATCACCTGCTGGAAAAACAGCACCGCATAGTATCCAACGGTTCATGTACCACCAATTGTATTGTGCCGGTTATCCAGGTATTGGATGATCACTTTGGGGTGGAAAGTGGCACTATTACTACAATTCATTCTTCCATGCCTCTCTGCATAACCCGGTGGGCCCGGTGCTGGATGCGATCTCGGTCGAGTTGGCGGCGAGCCTGCCCGGCTTCCTCATCCTCGAGCGCCAGATCGGCGAAAGCGAGATGACCGCCCGTATCCGCCCGACCTCCGCCGCGATGGCGCAGGGACGGGTGGCCACGGCGACGGCCGCGGGCTTCGGTTTCGTGCCCGAGACAGGTGCGCTGGTGCCGGCCGAGGCCGGGACGCGCAAGGGCATGGCCTCTTTCACCGGGACCCCCGGCGCAGGGCCGGGTGATCACCTCACCGGTCACCTTGTAACGGCCCCCTTCCGGGTTCACCATCACTGAGCCCCAGGGGCCAGGTGAAGTGAAATCAAGGCTGTCCGCTTCAATCGACATGCCCTCCGGGCCCCACCATTTTAGCAGATGTTCGGCCTGTGTGACAAAATCGAATACTGTTTGTGGGTCGGCAGCAAAATGCCGGTCAATTTTCAATTCACTCATTTTCTCGTGGTCTCCCTTTCCAGTGCGGCAGCAAGCCGGTCGAGGCTCGTCTGCCAGAATTCTTCTTCTGATCCCAGGCCCACCTGGCGCAGATGGCTCTCCACTCTGCCGCTGAGCTCGGGGCCGCGCAGCCCGAGCACCGTCCGCAGCGGCTCGCCGACGATGTCTCGAATCTTCATTTTGGGGTTCAGGGAGGAATAGGGGTTCTGGAAGACGATACCCAGATCCTGGCGCATGTGGCGCGTGGCGGCGCGGTCGCCAGGTTCGATGACAACATTGTCGAACCTGATCTCTCCGCCATCCGGTTCAATGAGCCGCACGAGCGAGAGGGCGATCGTGCTCTCGGCCGGAACCGAGATCTGGCCACCGCTCGCGTGGATTTCCTCATGGGCCGCGCGCAATGCCGGCACGAACCGCGCCTTGAGTTGCGCGCCAATGGACTGGCCGCCGCTCAGGCATGCCGTCAGGTCGACTGCGACCACGGCCTGCAACACGTCGGCCGCCCCCTGCAGATAGTTCACGCAGCGAAACGCGTTGTTGGTCCTGAGCTGGTCGGGCGACGTGGCGCCCTCGCACCATCCAAGAAGCTCGGCGGAGGACACTTCCGCGCGCGCCGGCGTGCGATGATGAATTCCCGTGTCTTTGGCCTCAAACTGACCTGGGGTCGGCTATTTACGCATATCGCCCTCCTGGCATTCGTGGCGTTGTGGACCCTGCCAACGTTGGGGTTGCTCATCAGTTCGGTGCGCGACAAAGACCAGCTCATCGTCTCCGGCTGGTGGACTGCGTTGTCGACCAGTCAGGGGAACGAGCGGGGACGTACCGGTGACGCCGACGATCAGGTAGAAACCGACGGCAAATTTGTTATCTCTGGCTCGTTCTTTGATGAAGGCAGCGGCCAAGCCGGGGCTTCGCGTCATCGCGGCGACGGTCGAG
The DNA here is from genome assembly GCA_010016025.2 of Alatinidae sp. Z8VKAUB7J3. NCBI lineage: Eukaryota > Metazoa > Cnidaria > Cubozoa > Carybdeida > Alatinidae > Alatinidae sp. Z8VKAUB7J3. The sequence continues at coordinate 127,746,527 of JAAAKM020721499.1, forward strand.
CTGTCGGGGACCGACGTCACCGGGGGCAGCGGCTACTTCACTACGCTGACCGCGGCGCCGGCGATTTGGATGGTGCAGGGCTCACTGGCGATCACTGGACCCGCGTCCGCGGTGTCCGCAGGGCGCGGCGCGCGGTCGGTCGTGGGGGTGGGCAGCGTCGTGGCGGATCCAGGTGTTCAGTTCTCGCCTGCGCCGGCGATCGCCGTGCAGTCGCGGGTCCTCCCGGCGCTGTCCGTCCATCGTCCCGATTGAGGTCCGGCATGGAGCGTTTCCTTTTATCCTTGCGGAATTGGAAGAAGCCGCCCTGGCCGAGCGCTACCTCTCCGAGATGAATTGGAACGACAAGTCCGACCGACGCGGTGACAACCACACCTTCAACGTCAAGTTGGTAAACGAATCGCCCATCAAGTTCTTGCAGTGCCCGTCGACTCCGGGCCGCGACCCCGATTCGCCGGTCTGCGACTACGCGGTTTCTCGGTACATCTCATATAGCGCGGCCGACATCGCCGATCTGGTCCAAAGAGGTCAGCGACGGCGAAGAGGTCATGATCGTCACCCAAAAAGGCATCATGATTCGGATGGAGGTTGACGGGATCTCGCAGGTCGGGCGCAATACCCAAGGCGTTCGGGTGATCAACCTGGACGACGGCGATCGCGTCATCGATATGACCCCGATCATGCGGGACGAAGAAGAAGCTACCGCCGAAGAGCCCGAAGAAGGCGAAAGTGGTGGGGGCGAGGGCGGAAACGCAGACGCGACCCAGAGCGAGGATACCTCCGAAGGAGGCGCGTTAACCTCCTAATACAATCTTTTCTTGTCTAATTTCTCCTTTTTTCAGTCGTTATATGTTAGGAGGGAGTTAGACTTTAAATTTTGGAAAACTTGATTTTTAACAGACTGTTTTAAGAGATTTTTTATTTTAAAACTTTATTTTATCTATAATGTTTTGAGTTCATGATAAAAACTTTCTTTTTAGTCAATAATCATAGCACCATCAACTGCTAAGTATGTCACTATTCTTAGCAATTATCAACGGCATACATTGGCAGACCATATGAAAGTAAGATTGGGCTTATCAGAAGGATACCGCCAGTCGATGTGTATTTGCCCCGACGTTCTCTTACCCAGGCTTAGTCGAGCATTTGTCATTACGGTACGACAATATTTTGCAAAGCGTATGTATATTCCTTAATTTTTACTTTCGATTACATAGCATTAACTGCAACAAAAGTTTTAGTCTGAGCTTAATTGCTTCCTCAAGACTTAGTTTGAAGCCTATCATTGATGAAGCATGTGTTTTACTGTCAGCATTTGAGTGGGAGTGACTAAGCCAATAGAATTCACTTCACCGAGTTGCTTCAGCGAGCGCAGCACTCGCGCCTGAGCAATTCGGACTGCATTCGATGTCATGCCAAGCTCCTTTGCGACGCTCTCAGCCGTTTCTTCGTCGAAGAACACACGACGAAAGGCAAGCAGTGTCTGCGGCGTATGCCGGCTCCTAACCACTTTGAGCAGGCCGCGTACGATCTGTCGATTATGCTCGTCCTCCCAGAGCTGACGAACAGGGTCGTTTGCATCGACAAGCTGCTCTGCCAACGACTCGTACTTGGGACCGCCGAGCTGGCAGCGGAGCGGCAGCGCGTGCTTTGGCCTGTTCCGTGTGGTATCGTGTAGCGTCTCTGAGCTCGTCCGGCTCCATGCGTCGTGCTGGGGGCGAGTCGACGGTCATGGTGCGCCGCTTGTGGCGTGCTGATGAGGCGGTGGGAGGATTCGGTGATGGCTCTGGGCTGTACACGGTACGGGGCATGTTGAAACTGACGCTGTTGCCGCGTACAATGTGCAGCCGAGGTGGTCGCCCGCTGTGTCCGTCCTCATCCCCATCCTCATCATCCTCATCACGTTCCTCTTCCTTGCGGCGTTTTTCTTCCTCGATGCGTTTTAACTCTTCCTCTTTCTTGCGTTTCTCTTCTTCCAGGCGCTTACGCTCAGCTTCCGCTTTTGCTTTTTCCTGTTCAATGCGTTTTCGTTCTTCCTCGGCCTTTTGTTTCTTCTCCTCTTCCAGCTTACGTTTTTCCTCGGCCAGCTGTTTCTTCTCTTCTTCGATTTTGCGTTTGGCTTCCAGTTCCTTTAAACGTAACTGTTCCTGCTCACGTTGCTTCTTCTCCTCGGCCTTTTCTTTTCCCCAAATTACCTCATTAAAAAAACCTCTTAGCCTCAAAAGCCTCATAAAATAACAGCCCCTTCAAAATGCAAATATCTAAGACCTTTTCTTGCGGTTTAGTAACAGTATTTTTAGTAGCAGAAACAGTATTTAGTAACACTCATTGTTCGACATCTCGTATGTTTTCAATTGTTCCTGATCAAGTTTAAAAGCATTGCAATAATATAAAAGACATGAATAAAATAAATGAAAATTAAATCTAATTTAAAAAATTAAATTAGATTTAATTTTTGTTTTATTGTATTTAAGTCTTTCTTCATTTTGATTTTTGAGGTTTATCTCTCTTCCGTTTGAGGATTTTGTTCTATTTTATATTTGAGTGCCACTCAGTGAGGAACTACTCATGTACATTTTGGAGGGAGAGGATAGAGAAGGGTTGCCTGAAAAGGTCTGTCATAGGAACCTCAGGAAACATTTTAACGTTTATGCATAAAAACAACGATTTCCCAAGCTATTGGCCTCCTTTGCATGGATCAATCCTAAACCAATGCTTATGTATTTGATAACTTCGCCCGCCAAGAGCTTGTGTCTGCGCCTGTGTGTTGAAATTGGAGATTCGGGGTGTGTCGGGGGGGGGGGGTTCAATTTGAAACTTTCAGAGAGTGCTTGGGGAAAAGGATTTTAAACTTTGTGTAGGGGGAGGGATGGGGATAAAATAATGTCGTTTTCGATTCGCCGGAAAGTTTTTGCACTACGAGCCCCTGTGTACTCAGAATCTATTCACGGTGAAGTAGCGAGGTAAATCAAAAGACAATAAGCATACCCAGGGTATCATAATGTCGTATCCTGTTAAATCCCACAACCTTCTTTATCACTTGCTAATGCTCTTTTAGACATAATATTAAGACAATTTAAAATTTAAAACTCAAAGAATGGCTTTCAGTTCAAAACTACTAGTTTCAAATACCATTTGAGATAGCAAGTTAACGTGATATACTTTATTATTCAGAATATGGGCATAAAAAAATAAACATTTAATAATCAATTTATCGTAGATCTTACGTTAAAAATCGAAGTAAGAGAATTGATGATTACGACAATTTTATACAAAATATTTATTTTTCGCCAGCGTTGAATTTCGTGGCGTTGTCCTGGCCAACTGCGGCATGAACCCAATTGTCTTTTTGGCGAGTGATAACATTCACCACTCCCATAAAGGCATTGCTGCCATAAATAGCCGACCCTGGTCCGCGAATAACCTCAATTCGCTCTACCAGATCCAATGCCATAAAGGGTAAATAGACTGAGGCCTTACCAAAAGAAAGCTCGTTAACTCTTTGTCCATCCAGTAAAAACAATACGTATCCATTATCCAGATACACGCCCCTGGCATGCTCTTCATAAATCCATGATTTTTTCTTTTGGCAAAAACACAATATTCCACATTTTTGTAGATAGGGGCTTGAAACCTCTACTGTAGTGTTCTCTGATATGGTGAATCTGATGCCCTGATTTCCATTAGCTTTGCTTAACGTTTTGAGGTTTTTCTCCTCTTTTATGAAAATAAGCAAATTTCCTCTGGCCTATAGGAAACATTAAAATTAATGAATTTTGTATATTTGGAAGTAGCATAAAAACCAATTCTTTTAATGTATTAATCATCATCAAGGTACCTTCTCCTTAGCCGGTTCCGCAAAGTTCCCAACGAAAGAACCCGGCTCAACCAATCTGGTTTCCGAAACGGCGTGGGTTGTAATGACCGACTCTTCACCCTGAGACAGATTTATGAAAACAGAGCCAGGCATCGAAAAATCACCGTTGCTGTCTTCATCGGCGTCGTTCCAGCCGGTAATGTTTCCGAAACTCTTCACCCTGAGACAGAATTATGAAAACAGAGCCAGGCATCAACAAATCACCGTTGCTGTCTACATCGACTTCGGTCCGGCCGGTAATGCAGTGCTATCACAAAGATAAACCTGAAAAACATTGGAAAAGGAAAGAAGGCATACTACAGATCCAACAAGTTCCCAAAAAGTTAGATGCTGCTCAATGAAACAATGACCTTGGTCATGACACTCAAGATTTTATACTGACCATTAGTTTTGTCCAGTTCAACTTTCAGCTTCTTCACTTCCATATGCTTAGCAGGCCATAAGTTTTTAAGTCTTCTGGTCTTTGTCATCAACCGTTTACAATTCATGCAGCCAAGTGATTGACAGGCAGTATCTTTGAAAACCACTTTTTTTTATTATTATTGGATGCTTCACAACACGTACATACACGTACATCCACAACACGTACACGTACAACACGTACCTAGTCACTTGATCAAAGAAGAAAAGCTCAAATAGTCACAGATCTGTGACCAACCACAATATGTGCTGCAAGAGGTACAAATGTGCCGCACAATGACTCATGTTCAGAAAAGAATTACGAATGACAATGGCAGAAAAGCTTTGTAGTTTGTTTTAGATAACTAAACTAAGTGATTTACTAAGTGGTGTCATACAATATGTATTTTGAACAGTTTAGTTTTGTATGGCTATATCTAGGATTATTTTTGGGGCAGAGGCTATGATTTTTGAGGGAGTGTTAAAAAAAAACTATAGAGAGCGTATCAAAATTAATTTATATGTATTTTTGTAACCATTTTGTTTTGTGAGTAAAATTTAACCTTTGAGTGATGGGGGGGGCTGAGACTCAATAACACCCATCACTTTGGATGCGTTGTTTTGTTTTGTTGTTTTTTCTTCTTCTTTTTTAGGAAGCTTACAAAAAAAGCTTTGATACGCCCTTTTGAGAACCAGCATGCACAAATTGCATTTTGATTCTGTCCATCACTCCCCCCTCCTTAACATTTACTGAAAGTTTTCCCTTGATACCTTAAGCCTTTTTTCAGACCCAGGATCAAATATCCCCCCTTTTCCCAATTAAAAAAATCCTATATTAAACGCATAACTTACAGTCCTTGTGCCAGGGATGTTGGGGGGTCATATTATCCCTAGAGGCATAGTTATTTCAACTTTGAACTATTTTGGCCAAAATGACTAACTCAAATTTTGTGTCGACCACTGTATTATTTCTGCAAGGCTTGAACTTAGACTGAGGGTAAACAGGAGTGACTCCTCTTCCTCCAATATGACAGACACCTTTCGATAGCACAACGATTTTTCGGTCCGCGAGTGGCATTTGATTAAAGTTTCCAATCGCTTCGAGGCTTTCTTATGGTGTTCAGAGAGCGAGTCAGGGTGAAACACTTTTAAGAACAATTTTTTTACAGCAGCCAAAGAAGTTACTGGCCCGAAAAAGCGAAAAAAAGTGTTGATAAGCAGCCAGACCGCGATGCTATTCATCCCGTGGCCGGAGTGGATGCCGGGCCCGGCAAAACTGGCGATCTGGGTACTTCCGCCTCTGATAGCTGAGCCGGTACTTATGAGTCGCCAACGTGCATCCATAGGACAGCGTCTGCAAGGGCTGGTTGTGGCGGCGCGTCCCGGCAATGAGTTCCCCTCGTTTCCCGTTCTCTGTGCGAGACATCTCTTTAAGCTCTTTCTTGGCGGCACATCTCTAATGTACATCCCATTTTCGCCGCGCGCGGAGGCGCTTCACGATTCGGGAAAAAAATATCTTGTGACTCTAAATATTTTGTTTCTCTTATTTGCTTAGAAATTCACACAGACAATTTGCCATAACTCAAATCAGCAGGGCATACGCTGTGCTGTGACATTATGTAAATTAGGTTAAACCAGCCAAGGAGAATTTATCTCCTCCTATGATGTCCTTATGTTTTCGTTGTGTCTCATCTATTCTCCAAAGCAACTTCAAAACCTCATTTAACCTTACTTCTATAATTTATTTCATTGTCATCGTATTTCCTTAATCTAAAATGGTGTGACCTCGGCGTATATCCGCGCACCACGGGCCTGCGCGTGTTCGAGCGCTTCAAGAACAACCACTCCGGCTCCCTCACCCATCACGAATCCGTCGCGGGCTTCGTCGTAGGGACGCGATGCGCTCTTGGGGTCATCGTTGAAGTTCGTCGAAAGCGCCTTGCACGCCGCGAAACCGGCCATGGCGATGCGGCAAATCGGCGACTCGGCGCCTCCGGCCACCATGACATCGGCATCACCCAGTGCAATCAAACGGCTGGCATCACCAATGGCGTGGGCGATGTACTTGGTTCGCCTGTAGATGAGGACGATGCTTGACTCATCAATATACTATTTTTGGCATTCTTCTGGGAGTCTGAGTTTTCAGCTTCTTTTAATAGCCTAAGTGCCAAAGGCTCGTTCCCACGAACCAATACATGACTTGGGAGGAACCGCATCCTTGGTCCAGCGTTGTTTGTCCAAGGTGAATTGTCACCCAAAGCAAGAGCCACCATAGTTGCCACAGCTCGTGCCCTTCCAAGATTTGAAGAGGCAAAAGATGAGACAGGGGTATTTTTTTGGACATCAGGAAAGTACTGCTTATTGAGTTGGATGGACTCATGAGGGAATAAATATTGAATCAGATATTGAAAAAGTAGGTGGGGATTTCCCTGCGGTTTATGGGTGGGATATAGGAAACATCGGAAAACGCACCAACAATGATTGTGTTCCCTTTAGCGTCATGAAAAAATTAATTATCGACGCTTTTGAAAGAGGAGGAATAAACACCATTTCAAGCCATATGCACAATGCATACACGGGTAAAGATTATAATGATGTAACTCCATCTATTGTTGCAAACTTCCAGTTAAGAGTTTTGGACCATAATTATTACAATAATACCGTTTTATACTTGCCAGATTTTCCACTTAAGAAGTCGCACCAAAAGTATTGTTTTTAGTGCTATATCTCATTTACGAATGGTAAAATTGATAAAAAGCATGTAGATATGAGCAACAAGTTTTCAAACGAGGCATTAAACATCACTCTAAAAAGTTCTGGTAGCCCACTAGCCCCAGCTTTTCCACTTGAGAAATCGCATCAAAAGTACCGTTTTTAATGCCATCTGAATAAGGTCCTGCAAACTATTGCTGATGTCTGCTCAAATAATATACGCGAAGAAGATTTTTTTGCGCGCTACGGCGGCGAAGAATTTGTGCTGCTGCTACCGGAAACGGGCCTGCAGCAAGCCGGCGTGGTCGCTGAGAACCTACGGGTACAAATCGAAAAGCGCAAGTTCCATTACGCCAGTGAACCGGTCACCATTACCATTTCCTGCGGCCTCGCCGGGTTCGGGGCTAATGACACTGGTGAGAGTGTCTTCAAGCGCGCCGACAAGGCGCTTTACGCTGACCGTGGCCTATGGGCTTGCGCGGTTTATGACCATCGGGTTTCAGAACCTGCGGGATGCGGTGTTTGCCAAGGTTGGGCAGCGCGCCCTGCGCCGGTTGGCGCTGGAGACCTTCGAGCATATCCACCGCCTGTCCATGCGCTATCACATCACGCGTAAGACCGGTGGTTTGAGCCGCATTATCGAGCGGGGGGTAAAAGGGGTCGAATTCCTGCTGCGCTTCATGCTGTTTTCCATCGGCCCGCTGATACTGGAACTGTTGCTGATCGCGGCTGCTGTCTTCCTGAAGTTCATCGTCACGGACGACGATTTGATTGATCGAATCGTACGATCGACTGCTGCTCGGCAAAAAGGTATTGATCGATTTTCCAATTCGACCGTTGAGGCTGAACGCGATCCGAGAAGCGGTGACCAGTTCTTCCGTTGGGTCGACATCGAACTCGCCTCGGATGGTATCCATTCGCTGCAAAACAACGGACGAATAATATCGAGAGTTTTTTTCGTTGCCAGCATCTCTAATCGAAACGGGAGTCGTCAGATAGCGTTTTGCTCGCTGCGGCGCAGCTGCCGAGTTTGCTCGCGCCATTGGCCAGTGGCCAATGTGCACCTGCCGCGTGCTGCTCGCGCCATTGGCCAGTGGCCAATGGTGCGAGCAGGTGGGTGAATGGAGCGAGCAATGCTTGTTTTAGGCGATCGCTCGCGCCAATTGGCCAGTGCTCGCGCCATTGGCCAGTGGCCAATGGTGCGAGCACCTACCAGAGCACCTCCCTTTAGCATGTCCCAAAATAGTCATTTTTTGCCAATGTGCTGAAAAATGGCCAAAGGAGGGTGTTAAAACAAAAATCTAGAAAAAATGTGGCCATTTTAGTATACACCAGATATGAAAGCCCACCCCAAGTAGGCTACTGGTCTATTAGCCTCCCTAGAAACGTCCTCCCTGATGAAGGGTTATTTTCAGAATTATTACAGAAAGTTTTTCAGTAGATTGATTGAGTGAAATTCCGTTAGATTTCTTGACAAATTGTCCGATAGCATTCCAAAATCATTTTAATCTGGTAAATTTGCGCCGGACCAATCCGGGTCTTTTCCCCACAATCTTCACGACCTCACCATTTTGTTCAGCATAGTCGAAAGATTTACTAATGTAACGCTGTAATTGTACCATTCGTTAGTATCGTCTTCTATTAATTATGGATGTATAGTATGGGCGAGTATTTTTTACGCAAATTGTAACAGAGTACAGTTACAGCGAAATAAAGCTGTTCGGATTATGGGAAATTATGACCGAGGAACCGATAGTACGTTAAGTATATTTAAAAGTTAAATTTATTGAATATAGGTCAAATTAGGGATAAACAGATAGGCATTTTTGTTTTTCAGTGATCGTATCGAGGCTGTTAGCCGGCGTGGAGTTGTCGTGACCAGCCCGCCAGCCGATAACGACTGAGCTATTCGCGCTGTCAAAATCGGTCCAGGTGTTGATGGTCGTCCCGTCGCCCAGCTTCTCGATCGCGTTATGTCCAACAACCGTCATGCGGCGATAGCTTGGCGTTTCTTTCAGCGCTGAATTATCGATAACAATTGAATCCTCACCGACCAGCGTATTGCGGGTGGCACCGGTTCCAATCGATATGACATTGGTGGGATAAAGTGTGTTGTTCGTCCCCTTCTGAAAGACTATTGTTTTCAAAAAAATTTATTTCAGATTCCACATAGATCGCCGTTTTTTGCATACAACTTTTTTGTCTCGAAAAAAAACCTCTCTTCCTTGTAGCGGACCCGCGCATGGGTGGTTGTGAATAAATTTTCAACTTGAAAACGGCATTTTCAACAATACTCATCAGTAGCTGACGTGTGCAAAACCACATGAAAGTGTCGGTTTCATATAACTGTTAAATCAACTAAATGTAGGTGAGTTAGAATAGATGAATTCAGGTCTTAGGGCTATATATGTCGCTGCCATCTGTTCTGGTTTGTCTAGGAAGCATTTTCAACCGTTTACAGTCAGAGTTGGGAGTTATTTCAGACACCTGTTATAGGATATTTTTGGACACTTTACTTAAGTGTCTGGAATAAACCCTCTTGTGGTCGAAAATGTGCAGTTTGGCTTTCAAAGATAATTTGACAAAGTTACTTTCCCTAGCAGTCGGGAGCCGTTAACATTTTCAAGGTAATACAAAATAAAGCTATAAGAGTTCTTGGAATTTTTCTCCTCTCCCAATTCGGTGTAGGAAGTATTTAAGGTGGCTTCGACTAGTTATAAATTAGGTTAAATAAGGAGACAGGTTGGATTATTTAAGAGACAAAAGGTCACTCTTATTACGACAGAAATCCATCGTCCAGTTACTGACAAAATTCCAAAACCTATTTGCCAATTATGATATATTTACATTGGTCAATACGATAGGAAGAACAGCAAGGGAGGGAGTGGTATCTTTTTGTGCTATAATGTCTGTGCCCAAAAACTGAGCAACTAATCCTTCAGCAAAGTAAGCGCCGCAGGCGCGACGGGTTGCCGTACGCGTTCACGTGCTGACGCCCGCCGACGTGCAGTCATGCGGCAACAGGTCGTGCTCACGCAGGTATGCCAGGCTGTGCGCGCGCTCGTCCGCGGGCGACAGGGCCGGATGACTGCAGGGCCATGTGACCGCAATATCCGGATCGTCCCAGCGCAGTCGGCATTCGGTATCGGGATTATAAAGTTGAGACACTTTGTAATGCAGAACCGCAACGCCCTCCTGAACATAGAATCCATGCGCAATCCCCGTCAAGTATCACATTTATCTCTTGTGTTTCCCATAAGGCCAGCTGGCCTCAGTGTTGGCTGACCGTATAAAAACAAAATGCCCATTAGCAATTTTTTTTTCAGCACCATGGGGAACTTCCAAAGGTGCCAATTACTCAAATGATGTTGTCTTAAGATTTGAGTAAAAATTGATAAAAACCTTGAATGTGTCAACAGTTCGAAAAAATAACGAGAGGCACCCCTCTTGTCTCCTTCCCCTTCAGTAAAAATACTGGATTTCCAACCCTGCTTACAGCATTCGGCTCGACCCGCAGCGGGAGGCTGCAGACGTTCTCGAAGCGGATCAGCCAGTACTCCTTGACCAGCGCGGCGGACACGCCGACCGCCTTCTCGATGTCGCCGGCGTCCTCCGCCTCCTGGGCGTAGGTCAGGCGGCGGCGGATGTCGGCGATCTGCGCCCGCCGGTCGCGGATGAGCTGCGGGAGCTGGCGACGCTTGAGGCCCTCGACGAGCGAGCCGTACGTCTCGTCGCCGGTGTAGCGCTTGAGCAGCAGCTCGAGGCGCGCGTAGCAGGCCTAGAGAGAGAATGAGTAGATATAGGTAGTCTACTTCAAAATACCTTCCTGGGACATGCTTTAGCCTGTAGAACCATCCTTGAAAGTTTCATTTTCCTAACATGACCCCTTCCAAGATAAACTTGGCTAAAGTAGCTTGTCTAGAATTTTACATTCTTTTCTTCCTATAGTAACAGTTTAGCGGTTTGCCCCCTTAGAAAGAAACACTATAAAACTCTTTCAAGGTCCCAAGTGCCTTGGCTTTTTTAGAAACAGTGACAAGCACAGTGGAGGAGCTTTTCCTGCACGCTCGGCCAGTACGCGCGCAAGCTGAAAATCGAACGAAGCCTGGCAATGATCAGAAACTCATCCGAATCACTTACTGCCATCGCGTTGGAGTGCGGCTTTTCCGATCAAAGTCATTTCATTCGCACGTTCAAAAACATCACCGGCATGCGGCCCAACCAGTTTCGCGCTCTCTAGCTTACTGACCGACTAATCCTGTTCTATTTTTCTTCGCCGGCTTGGCTAGGCTGACGCTCGTCCAATCGAACAAGTAGCCCGATGGCCCTATTGCCGCATCGATGATCAATTCCGGCGTGTGGTATTGGTCCTGAGAAAGGCGCAACTGTTTGAGCGCGGAAATCCGTAGGGCCCGGAAGCCGTTAGAACAATCACTGACCCGCACCGGCGCCAACAATCGAATTAACAGGTTGAAGAAATGGATACCCACGAGCCGGATGCGGCTATCTTTTTCTCGCTGACCCAAGATCCGCGAACCAATGACGAAATCGTGACTGTCATCCAATATCGGCTGGACCAATTGCGCCACTTCCTCGCCTAAATGCTGGCTTTCTATCATTATTATAAAAAAAAATAATGAAAAAATAAATATGAAAAAGTTTTGCAACTGAAAGTAAGGAGTAGCATTAAAACTTAAAACGAACAGAGATTATTACGCATATGAGGGGTTCATCTCCTCCTAAATACCTCACTCTTTACGTTAAAATAGTTTTAGTAATTTCAACTATTTATTTTACGGCCTTTCTGATTCAGGGGTCATTCTTAAAGAATTGGGACAAAATTTAAGCTTTTGTGTAAAGAGTGAGGTATTAACAAGGGGACAAGCGGCCGACAGCGTGTCCGCCAGCGCAAAACCGGTGAACTCGTTTTCCGACACGCGCGGCGCGCTCACCGGGTCCGGAATAGCCTGCGCCGTGCGCGCCACGGGATTGAAGATGTTTGACGTTTGCGCCGTCCCGTTGACCACCCCGCGATCCAGCGTTTCGTGGAAATAGCTGCCCTGAAGCGTCACCTGGTGGCTGATCGGTCCGGTTTCGAACTCGCCCCGTCCGCCGATATCCGCGGTCTGTCGGTTTACCTCGAACAGGAAGTTCTGCGGCGTGTTTCACCACTTCGTAAAACAATAAAGTTTGCTGATGATACTGTATTTTTCGCTTTACATAGAGATCTTTCCATGCTCTGTCAAAAACTGAAACTACGTTATAAGTTATTTTTGAATAGTACAACCTACGAGCTCTAACTGGGAAAAAATGTCAATTCTTTCAGGTTGAATTAATTCATTAGAATTAATTTGATCATGATCAGATTAATTCTAATAACGTTTTTCTTCTTTTCCTTGGCCTTGAATTTAGTCGAGTATATTAGTATCTTAGCATAATTGGAACCCCGGCCGACGCGTCAGACGGCTGAAGAGATGCAAATCATGATGGAGCTGATGGCATTGGCAATCGAGACAGACTCGACTCGAGTCATGACTTTGGCCAGCGGATTTGCGAATGGCGACTTTGGACTGCAAGGTGGCTATCACGGATTTTCTCACCACGGCGAAGTTCCAGAGAAAACCAAAGCGCTTCAGCTCATTGAAAGCAACCAAATCACTCAAATGGCCTATTTGATCGACTTGCTGAAGGCAAAGCAGGATCCGATTAATGGTGGGGTGAATGACATTTTAGAATGCAGAAGAATGTAACCTTTTTTTTTTATCTCAAACCAAAAAAAGCAATGTTTTGCGCAAAAATTAACGAGCGAAGTTAAAAGTTAAAATAAACTTATGCTATCATTTACAGTTCACAGTAGTGAACGTTAGGTAAACAGCCATCATGTCAATTCTAAAGTACTTAAAAATGAAAGTATGAAAACAGTAAATAGGCTACAGCAAGGATTCTAATTTTTTTACGCTGATTCAAGACAAGAAAAAAAATTTTAATTTTCATGTTTCTGTTTCCTCGCTGAGCGCTTACGGTAGAAGTAACCTGACCGTTTCAGAAATCAATCGATGAACGAGGCTGAAGGTGGCAGAATTTTCTCTTTGGTTACAAAATCGACAAAAGTGGGGAGGTGCGGTATGAGGCATGGTCTCATTAGAAGTTCACGCCGAGCCCGCCAGTGCCGATGACTGCCGTTCGGAATCCTTCCCGATTAGTGGGGTCGAGGATCGTTCCCAAGCGCCCCGAGAACTCCAACATGCGCCAACGGTAGCCGACGCTGACCTGGTTGCGACGCGGGCTGTGCCGAATGTAGCCAATTGTGGCAGGACGCGTGTAGCGAGCCCAGCATGGGTGGAAGCCTGGTGCAAAATCCGGGCATAAGCTACGGCGGTGATGACGTTGGCGAGAGCAGTCGCGGACTATTTGCAAAGCTGAAGGGGAACGGTTGTGCCGGTGCGTGCAGTACGGGATGCTGCGGTGGAGGGTGCGGCATTTGGGCTCATTACACATCTGTTTTCAGCGAGTTTCTTTACCTCCGACCGCGAAACGCAGATATCGCCGTTTTTTGCGATGCTCTCGTATGATCAAACGGTTCGAGGTAATTAACGTGAGTAAGGTGCGATTCGGGCAAATAGTAACCGAAACTCTAACAAAAAGGATTTTTGATAAAAATTAATACATCATAAGAATTGGCTGTTTAAAATTAAGTTGATATGTACAAAATGTGAAACTGAAATATGACATAGAAAATTAATTAAGTATTATGTTACCCATCAAATATGACGAACCTGAGAAAATTTGTTAGATTTCCGAAAAAGAGAGAAAATTCACCAAAACCTACGAGGTTTTGCAAGGAATGCGCACGCTCCCGATCCGGATGTTACGCAAGTGCATCAACACCGCAGTACTTGCTGACTTTCTCAACGCTCATCCACAAATTGAAGTTGCGTGCAGCTGCTTGCCGTCGGACCCCAATTACGAACTGGCAAATGAACATCTTTTTCTGCAATTGCCTGCTCCGCTCTTTACAACCAGTATGGGCTCAATCCCCAGAGACGCCTTCCAACGATTCTTTGACGCCTTGTCGCCGACGTTTGGCCACATGATTAGCCTTAAGTGGTTTTTTCTAACAGTCAAAAGGTCTAGTAACTATGCCTCCAGGGATGCAATGTCCCCCACAGCCCACAGGGTAAGGACTGTAAATTATGCAATTTGCCCTTTTTTATACTGGATTTATCAGTATCAAAAAGGAGCAATTTTATATTCTAGGTGTGTTCGAAAAGGTGAAACTGCGGGGAATGCTGAGGTGCATGTTAAACTAAATGTAAAGATACTATGTGCGCTCTGTTTGTTCAAAAGGTGTATCTACAGAGCATGTTGAAGGAGATGTTGGGATAAAAAAATGAGGAAGTTAGAAATAACAAAACAACAGTCCTCTATGCTGCAACGAGATCTATTTAAGTGATTTTTTATAAGATGAGGCTGGTGTTTTCCCATCGAAATAAGGCTAAAAGCTCTATATACAGTCGCTTTTCACAACAAGGCAGTCTGGTTGAGCGGTCTTAGGCGCAGACTTTATGTGACAGAGAATAGTTATGCTCCAGCAAGCAAGAACACAAGACAGCAAGCAAGGAAGCAAGCAAGAAAGACAGCAATCGAGAAAGCAAGTCCGTTCTCTTTAGGGGAGCTGGGGGACTGTTGATTTGGAAAAATTAGAAAAATTGAGGTATTTCAACTTAAGAACAGTTGACCAGATCTTAATGAAATTTGATATTTAGAAGGAACTCTTGTCTCAGAGCTCTTATTTAAAACCCTGACCAGATCTGTTGACATTGGAGGGAGTTGGAGGGGAAACCGTAAATCTTGGAAAACGCTTATAAATGTTGTAGATACATGATTGACGTAACCAGACTGGATCTGCTCTCTTTGGGCGAGTTAGGGGGTGCTATTTTATTTTTATTTATGATTTATTTTTATTTTATTGATTTATTTTAAGGCACTTAAAATAACTACCAGAATAATCAAGCGTCAAAGGAACATTTTGCTACATCCTTGGATGTGTCCTGGACACCCTGGGAAATCCAAAACAACTATAGCATCAAATGGAAGTGCCTATTAAATCCTCGGACGACTTCTGAGCTCCTTAGGGAATCCCAGTTAAATCTAGTATCGGTTAGAACTGCCTGTTAAATCCTTGGATGACTGAAGAACTCCTTAAGGTTGTAAGTTATTGTGGGAATGGGATATGAGAGCATGTTCACTGTCTTTAACGTCAAGTATAAGAAGCCAAACTCGATAAAAACTTCTTTTTATGTAAAATTACGCGGTCAGGCTCATAAACTTGATGCATCAACGGCTACGGCTCATGCAATGAGGCTACGGTCTTATCAATTAATCTATCCATCAATCAATTTAATGTGTATTTAGTAAAACTAAATTAATTTATCTGAACGAATGCAATATAATAAATAAATTCTGAGTTTTAGACCTTGTGGCTATCAGCCTCAATTTCAGTTTCAGGGAGTACTTTTTTGATCGCCAACTTTTTTACTTTTCACCAACTTTTTCAACTGATCGTACTTTTTTCACTTGCTTTAGTAGATTAAAAGTTCCATTGGCTTGTTGAATCTTAGACTGTACCTCTTTTTCGCTTAATCCAGTTCGTTGGACTTTACTTCCGAGATATCAGAATTCCACTACCTGCTCTACTGAATTGTAGCTTGTAGCTTACTGAATTGTAGCTTACTGAAGCTCCTGGAGCCTTTCCTTTTTCACTGGCTTCCAGCCTTGAGTCCTTTTCGCAGGCAGCCTCTAGCTCGGACTTTGGAATTGTTCTAGGCGATCTTCTCGCGCATAAATTCTCGGCGAAGATTGCGGCCGCACTGGACGGGGCTCAATCGCAAAACGACGTGCAGACGCTCGCTACAAAGACGACTCTCTTTATCGGAGATGCGATTTCCCGCGCATTGCCGGGAAAGCCGATTTTCGTCGTGCTTGGCAACAATGACTCCGGCTGCGGCGATTACGAAATCACGCCCGGGGGAACCTACCTTTAGGCGCCGATACCGCCATTGGTATAGAGCACTTCGAGGATGCCCGAGGCCATGGTCAGGAACTGGCTGGCCGAGGCTAGGTCGACGCGCTCGGGAATGACGGTCATCAAAAGCGATGTCGATGCGCAGGCGGCCGCCATGGTCAGATATCCGAGTTGCGGCGGACAGTCGATCAGCACGATATCGTAATTGTCCTCAACCTGGCGCAGGGAATCGCGGATGCGGTTGAAGAAAACCGGCTGTTCGCCACGGCTCAGGGCCGTCGGCGTCTCGGTTTATTGGGAAAATCCTTGATATATTGTGAAATGGGAATAACTCTTTTAGTGGAGGTTAAATCACATGCTATAGTTACGAAATACCAGTTGTATTGCAAAACCATAATACCTCTTTTGGAAGAGGTTGAACTACGCAAATAAGACAGGATTTAGAAATCCTGTCTTCATATAATAAGTTTCGGTGGCAAAATTCCGAGAGTTAGTTTTATTCCGGTGTCGATGCAATATAATCAATACAATTTTATATAGAAATTATCTTGTCTAGAGTTGTATATGAGTGTCTGTGTCGAAAATATCTTTTTCGCCTTTGAAAAAAGTACCCTGGACGGCGCCAACAGGTACGTTTTTCTTCCATCCGTTGAGAGTTTCTTTTACTTTTGCGGCAAGGTCTTTAGCTTCGTCGAAATTATCCGCCCAGGAATCCACCCGAAGGGTGGCCGACTCAAGTCCCGAAGGGCCTGAGTGCGAAAGTGTCGAGGTGGCGTTATCAATGAAGTAAACGACCGCAGGAACCGTAGGGGTTTGCGGTAAAGCGACAGGATACATACGCGAAGCGTTCACCTGTCGCAGTAGTCATGCGCCTGTTGATCGCCGAGGGCCCGAAGCACCCGGACCTTCTCGAGTACTACCACCGCAATGTGGTGTCGAAAGGCCTCGCTACAATACAAAACACCATCGCGCGCGGCGTCGCCAGAGGCGAGTTTCGCGCCAGCGCGGTGGACAAGCTGCCGCACCTCATCCTGGCGCCGGTGCTGACATCGATTATCTGGGGCATCCTGTTCACCCAAAAACCACTCGATACCGACAAACTCATCGAAACGCAGCTCGATATGGGGTCGCTGGAGTCGATTTGGTAGTTATAGCGTCCTGTTTGGTGCCCGTGGCGATCCAACAAGCTAAAGACGATAGATCCATCAGAATCAATCTCCATGTCGGCCAAGATCGGCTGCGGATAAATCTGGAAGTTGTTCGAAGCGTTGGTTTTCCACTCATCGGTCCACGCTTCCCACTCGCCGGTCACACTGCTTTGACCACAGCAATTGGTGACGACGGCACGGTTGTAGTTCAGGCCAAAATCGAAAACGGATGTGAATGCCGTTCCATCTAAGCTATCGGCAAAGCTGGGCAGGTTCTGCACAGTGATCCGCTCGGCCTTGCCATTGCGGCACTCGGCCCGCACCTTGACCAGCCCACCGGGCGCTTCCAGCGTCATTTCGGTGACCGGCTCGACCATTGGGATCAACCCGCCATCCAGCAGCACCGTCGACACACAGATCGAGTTTGATCCCGACATCGGCGGCGTATCTTCCGGCTCCATGATGATGAAGGCGGCATCGGCATCGGGGTGTTTTGGTGGCACCAGCAGGTTTACATGGCGAAACACCCCGGCTTTATGAAAAACTTTAAAAAACGCATCAAAATTTGTTTTGAACATTTATGTCACGTTTTCATGAGTTGGACGAGATTTATGGGGTGTGTCAAAAACTCTGCCCCTGTCCCCCAGACATCATAAGGTTATTTAACTTCACCCATTTTGTGCTGGAGATAGAGATGTTCAGATTCAAAGAGCTTACATCACTGGGAAAAGTAATTTTTTCTTTCGATTAAACGAAGCAGTTTTCTTTTTAAAATTCAGGAAAGGGCAGTCTCGAAAAATTTTCTAGATCAAATTCTATTCTTTAAATTATCTCACAATGAAATAACAGAGATTGTAGTGCTTGGTTTGATTCTAAATGTTATATCCCCTTTTTCATTCACCTTCTAAGGTTGGCTTTGGGGTGCCACAAGGCACAATTCCGCTATATATTTATATTAATGATATATTCTTTACGGTGATGAGCCAAGAACAAAACAGTCTGTTATCGTTCATGTCATCTCGAGTTATCCCATGGTAGTTTTTGCTACCGTGGAGACACAGTATGTGCAGGAGCGTAATGCCTTAATGAGCCAGCAAAGACTTCTTTGTTCTTCACTGTGAAAATATTGTCAACATTTCGCCATTTCAAAGTTAATCAGCCATTTTAATTCACTTTAAATATTTTAGTTTTGACTATCCTTTGTCCAGAGAGTCCAAAATCCTTGAAATATGCATGTCCTACTTAGATTATTAGAAGGTGGTGACACCGAGGAGTTTAACATGTTTCACTAGCATTTTGGGTGGGATAGGGTCTAAAAAAACGGAGTGGATTTTGGGAATTTTAAGAAGTTTATTGTCATTGGCGTGCCGCACCGCGCGCTCGCGGAAGCTAGTTCGCCGACAAGAGCTCCCAGAGGCCCTCTGTGTCGTCATCTATCCGCAGCACTCCGATCCACCTAGATCGCACAACGATCTCGCCACCCGCCGGAATCTCGATCCTCGCTCCGGCCCAGTCCCCGTCGTGGACCAGAAGCACGGGGTGAGGTCCCGTGTTGTGCAGCCGTCCCGTTACCGGATGGCTCCCAACGACAATCGCCTTCTCGTCGCTGGGGCTCGTCGCCCAATGAATTACCATCTGTATCAAAATCGAGTTTAAGAATAGTAGCTCTTTAGAAGTAGACACCCTAGAACAAAAAGAGACACATTTTTTGTCTACTAATTTTATGCTCATTTTATAGTTCTTTTCGTGTTTTTGAAAATTCATCCCCAGTCGCTCTAATGGTCTCATATAGCTCTAGACTGTACAGAATAACTAACCAAAAATGATGAAATTCTTCTGTTATAGTATGTAGCAAGTATAAATGAGTCATATTTCCTCGTTGCTTCCTAATTTTAT
Source organism: Alatinidae sp. Z8VKAUB7J3 (assembly GCA_010016025.2). Lineage (NCBI taxonomy): Eukaryota > Metazoa > Cnidaria > Cubozoa > Carybdeida > Alatinidae > Alatinidae sp. Z8VKAUB7J3. Next base: position 127,765,581 of record JAAAKM020721499.1, read on the forward strand.
CTATTTTTTTTTGTTTCAGCCTTCAACCACTTGACTATTCCAAAAATTCGAAGATAAATACAATTAAACGGTGCTAATATTAAAGCTTCTTGTCTTTTATCCACTTTGTAAGAGGAAAAGAAAAGAAAAAACCACGTTTCTAGTTTGGTAGGGGCAACTTTGCGAAATATGTTTATTTATGTGTTATTTATAGCCTTGCTAGCAGACAGACTAATATTCTAAAAACATTGGGTCTATTTTCAAGCGAAACTCACCTTTCTATCAGATTACAAGCAGAAATGCTTTGTCATTAAATGTCTGCACGAGGCGAGCGAGCGTTTCACGAAAAACGGGGACCGCGAGTCCCGGGCACGCGGATCAGCTCACGACGGGGGCTGTCGGCGCGGGCCGCTTCTTGCGACCGAACAGCCACCGGAACGGTGTACTGACGATCTCGGCGCAGCGCGCGGCCGCGGTCAGCACGATGTATTTGTTCGTGCCCTTCGCGAACGACATGATGTCGACGGCGGGACACTCCTCGCAGACGAGGCCCGTCTTTTCCGTGCGCGTGCCGTTCAGGCTGCTGCGCACGTCTAGATTGCACTTTCGATCGTTGTTCATGTAAAATCTCAAAGAATTCTTGAATTGAACTAGAGTGAGACCTATACACAATTACTAAATATGCATCAACATTATTTAATCTAGCTTCTAGGACTAGTGTTTCACACACCATTTCGTTTTATTTGCGCTGATCATCATGGATTTTAACGTGCTAATCTTCACGTACACAGGCGGCAAGTCCCCCGTGCTGACGTAGCTCCCAGTTCTGTGTTATTAAAATGTACCCCAGTATATCCAGAAAAGCAGAGTTGGGGTTCCTTTCCCATCCCGTGCTTCACATCGTTCGTAGACAACCTGAATCGAAATGCCTAAGCTGCGAGAGAGGCCAAAGAGAACGGTAAAGTATTCAGGATAGCCAAACCCAGCAGCTGTGAGGACTGTCCCCGAAACAGCGTCGACATTGGGATAGGGATTGGAAATTTTAGGGTTCTCTTTCAGAACTTTTGGTCCCACAGAGCGGAGTAAGAAGGCAGTCTTTACAAGAGGATGATCCTTAATTCGCTCTTCAGCGATATCATAAAAAATCGCTGCGGCTGCAATTATCCGCAGGTTTGCCTGATGCGGAACGAGCCAGTCCAGATCTTTCTGCTCGAAACCATTTTCGAGCAAAGTCTCTTTGGCGATCGCTCCAAGGGTGCTTACTGCTTTGCGGAAAACCTCGTTGCCTTTCATCTGAATATAGGCAGCCTCGACGGTCACATCGGCGTAGCCGGAGGAAACACCCGCCGGTACATGCAGCAACTCTTCGTGCTTTCCGTCCGAATGGATATGCGTTGAAATGATGCCTTCGTCTTCTGTTGCCTGGTCGTATTCCGGGCCGAATTCCGGCGCGAGCTGGGTCATGGCGATCAGCGGCTCGCGGCCCAGCCGGGCCTCGGTCTCGATCCGCATCACCCCGGCGCCGACCTCCAGCCGCAAGCTTTCTCCGGGCAGGATCGCGGTCGCGTCGATCAGCGCGCGGATGGTGGCGATGGTGGGATGCCCGGCCATCGGGATCGGGCCGGAGGCGAGATAATAGCGCGCGGCGTAATCCGCGTCGCCCCGGGGTTTTTGCAGGAAGGCGCATTCCGAGAGCCGCGATGGCATCTTTCATAAATTTAATTTAGAGGAGTCGCAAATTCTGGTGCATGTTTAATTTAAATTGTATTGACGTTGTAAAATTTTAAATTAAGGCCGTAATCAAATGGATGTTACAGAAACTTGGTAACATATCCATTTGCATACTAACAAATCACTGCAGGTCCAAGGCCCCTGAAACCAACATGGCTTTGCAAGCTCCTCCTTTATCCCAATCTATTTAAAGACTCCCACTTCACACCCTCCCAAAAAGTATCCAAATCACTTTTATCCTCCCTTATTCCGGATTGTGGTCACCACTGCGCTTATCCAGCAGCGCCATGCCGTAGATCGTTGCAGCGACGATACTGTCGGTCCGGGCAAGATCCTCAATTCTCGCCAGCGCATCTTTACGCGCATTGTCGTTCCCTCTGAACAACTCCAGGTAGGCAATGATTGACTGCGCAGGCGTATGATTTTGGAGTTCCGGCCTTCGGAGTTGCTCAAGCCCCGCTTCGATGCCGGCTTCGGCGAGTACTGCCAGAGCGTCGCGGAAAGCCGGGCTATCTGTGGCTGTCTCTGCGATTACTTCTTTGTCCGCAAAACGAACGGTCTCCGCGCCCCGATCCCGGATCTTCGCTGCGCTTCGTCCGGGATGACGATGGAGAGGGAATCCTGAGCTGAGGAAGCCGACGTCTGCCGGCACCCCCTTTTTGATCGCAGCGCATGACCACTTTGTCATTTCAGCCCCATTCAAGCCAATGACCGGGCCTCTTGTTCTTCACCCCGCGCTGCTCCTGCCCTTGCACCCGTGATCTTCTGCAGCATCGGGGCAAGTTCCGGGTGGCGAACCCTGCCGGCTTGATCCTTTATGTCCTGTGATCCGGTCCGGTGTTTTCCCCGTTTCGCTATCCGGTCGGAACCCCGGTATACTCCCGGCCATGGCAGAACAGACGCACACGATCGAAAGTGTCCCCTCGCTCCTCAAGGAGCTGGAGGCGCGGGTGGAAAGCATCCGCGATTCTCTTTAACTGCGACCAGAAGCAGGCCCGGCTCAAGGAGCTTGAGGCCAGGATGGGCGAGCCCAACTTCTGGGATAACCCCGACAAAGCCAACGAGACCGTTGCCGTGTTCATACCCCTGGGTCTCAGGCCGGTGTTGGAAAGAGATAGTATCGCTCGCGAGTTGGTAAGATCAGCGGCATGTAACAGGCGCCGTGCAGCCGGAAGGGGAGGCGTGACCCCCGGCACCTGCTATTTTGCACTCTCTGAAAAACAAAAAGAAACGCAGGTGTTAATTACCTCACTTGAAAATGAAATGACAACATTGGCCGCTGGCCTCAATGAGGCACGTCAGTTGCAATCTAAAGAGAAGAGCGCGCTAAATGCGCTTATGGTTCAGCACGAGAATCGTCCGCCAAGGTGAACTTATTGCTTTCTGCGCCGGGATCAAATGCTTCTTCTTGGATGCGCACCCACATGGTTTAACCGCCTGTCATTGGGGGGAAGAAGGCAATTTCGCGGGCTTCGGTGATGTTGGCGTCGTGTTCAACCAATTCATCATCAATTGCGGCACGGATGATTTCTCGATCCTGAAAGGCAAGGGCAAAACCCTCGTCATTGGCGGCTTTCCAGTCTATCAACTGCGCGACCGTTGTGACTGCTTCAGGCAGATCGATGTCTTCGCTGGCAAACCGGTGGATCTTTTTTCTGCCCCGTATCCGGTAAGACGAACGGTCTACGGTTTGGTCGATCGACAGTTTTCGCCGGGATTGCTGCGAACGTTCGACTTTGCCAACCCTGATCTGCACATCGCCAAACGTTCCGAAACGACCGTGCCACAGCAAGCATTGTTTTTCATGAACGATCCGATGGTGTTGGATCGTGCGCGCGCACTGGCAGCGTATGTGGATGCTGGTGCCAGCACGCTGGAAGCCAAAGTTCGTCTGCTGATTCGGCAGATTTCTTTCGATTTTTTTTTAAAAAGTAATTTTTCAAGGAAACAGTTCATCTTTCAAAGTCTGGAAGAGAAAACCCCACCCTGCTCTCCCTCTCTCATTGGCACCACTGAAAACAAACAAAAAGTTATTTATATGATGAGTCAGGATCGATTCTCCCTGCACTTTTAATTCACAGAGAGACTTTTATTTATACCAGGAGTTCTCAACCTGCGGTATGCGAACCCACATGAGTACGCGGAAGCCTCTGAGGGGGTTAGTGATAAAAATATCAGTAATGGTGGCCCGGCTTCTTAAAACAGAATTCGGGTTTCAGGCATTAAGTACGCAAAAAGCCCTTGAGGCGAAGTCCGCTGCGTACAGCGATCAGCCGGACATTCCGTCATTGAGCGTCACTCTGTAAACGCCTCCACCACTAGTGGCGTTGCCCCACGAAGCAATCTTATGGTGTCAATCCGTCCAAGTCCCAAGCGTCGACTTTTTTGTCGGTAGGGGCGCGAGGCGTTACTGAATTATTTGATTGGCTTCAATGGAGTTTCTCAGATCCTAGCCAGCGCTTCTGTTCGAGTTTGGAGGGGTCAGCGTTCTCCATACAGGAGACATTAGCGTCGAGGATCAGCATCTTCTTCGTGGCATGCCCGTAGGTGAACTCGCGGCGGATCATGTCGTCATGGAGGGGACCTACTGCGGAGAGCCGAACTTTACACGTGACGATCGCCGTGCTGCCGTGGACGTGTTCTTGGCCGCACTTGCTGAACGGATCGACGCGGGCGGTTCGGTACTGGTGCCAGCGTTCTCGTTGGGAAGAGCTCAAGAACTCGTTGGCATGCTAGTCGACCAGACTGTTGGCTTTGTACAGGTACCAAGTTAGCCTAGTTGTCTCTTCCTGTCTCTCTCTCCCTCTTGCTCTTTCATATACATCCTGTTTCTCCCTTTTTCTCCTCCTCTCCCTCCTATATCCCCCCTCTCTCTTCTTCACTTTCTCTTAATTCTGAGATTATACTAAGGGGATAGGGAAGGGATATCATTAAAATTAAATTCATTCCATGTAGTGAAGAAAAAAAATGTCTTTTTGGTTGTAATAAAGATTGGAGGGTTTATTACTATTTAAATTTTGGTTTTAGCTCTCTTGGTGCATTATTGCAATTAGCAATAGTGTTTTACTTAGTTGATGTTCAAAATATCTCCTATCCAATTTCTCTTCTATTAGCAGTAGGACTTGCTGCATTTGGTAATTTTATTCTCAATAAAAAATGGACATTCAAAGAAAAATTGTGGAATTAGATTTTAAAAAATTAAAATAAAAAGAACTGACTGACGTCTAATCCTATTTACCTATTCAAAGGTTGAAGTAGAGGATTGAGACGAAAGTCCAGTTGAAGATGGTACAGATTCAGTGCGCACTCCCTGGGCGGCGCCGGCCGCATCGGTCATTAGGCGGGCGAAATCATCGAGAAGTCGGTTTGGGCCGGTGGTCATGCGATTGCCTCGCTTTGCTGTTCTATCGATGCGAACTGACCCTTCAGGTAGGCCGTTCGCGGAGCGTGTGCAAGTCTTGACCTTGTCGCACCGCATCTGCATGGTCCGCCCGATCAAACGCTCGACCGACCGGACCCGACATGAACACCGCGCAGGCCGCCATTCCCTTTCCCGATATTGATCCGGTCCTGAATTGCTACCGAATGAGTTGTTACTGACTACAGTGTCTAAAAGAAATTAATGATATTGATTTCTTTAGAATAGAATATTATTCTATTTAGAACTAGAAAATTTATTCATTTAGAACTAGAATATTATTCTAGTTTAACAGCCCTTGTGTTTCAGCAGTTGTTTTCAAAGAATTTTCAAATATGTACAGAATTAGCTCTAAAAGAGAGACAATAGGAGGTTGGAGGTAAAAATTGATATTTAATCCCCACGGCCGCATCCAGGACTTTCGTTTAGGGGTGATGGAATGCGCTCTTGAGATCGATCGTGGTCATGAAATCTCGGCGCTGGATGAGCGGGGGTAAGCAGTCGAGGCCTTCTTCCTTGAACGGGAGGCTCTGAACGTGCTTGTTGAGGTAAGTCAGGTCGACGACCAGTCGCGGCTTGCCGTTGTGGCGCGCAACAAAGATCGGACTCACGACTTTCGGGGACTGTGTGCGTGTGATCACTCCCTCGCCAAGCAGTCTCTCGACTGTCTCGGTGATGAATGCGGCGTCTTCCTGTGAGTGGGAGTAGACCATATAAGAAAGCGCTAGAATGTACAACTGTATTCTTAGCGATCTGATCAAAATGGTATACGGACAATTACACAGACATAAAATTGCAGTTCACAATTCCCTTTTCACCGTTGGGTTTTAACCTTTAACATTAATACAAGTATTTAATTAGTTTAACTGTGGACCAGAGTGCTTCTAGGCAGTTATGTGAAAATCTGCATCTTAGACCAGCGCGCCCTTTGACCACTCTTCAGGCATAATTTAGGCAATTAATCTCCTTGCATGTTTAGTCCTTTCTTAGTTTGCTGTGTTTCAACGTGAAAAAGTAATTTCTAATGACTTTCTGCAGAGTAGGCATAGCGGTTGATCCTAGAGATCTAGTTCAAAAAGTTCATATAGTGCGATACTTGGGACTTTTGATGGATTCAGACCTTTCATGGAAGCATCACAGTGATGTTATTTCTTCAAAATTGCTCGAGGAGTTAGAATGCTTCGTAGACTGAAGCATTTCTTGCCAAAGCGGATTCTCCTTTGATTTATCACTCAGTTGTTCCATATATTGCATATGACTGTGTAAACAGTCATTTTCCGACAACTTGGATTGGGGCGTGTCGGCGTGGAACGCGCAGACTTTCCAGATGGTGGAACTACCTGGTTTGTTGTTTTCCGAGGTCTCCAGCAACGTGGTGAGCGAAGCCTCCACTGCCGAAACCTTGAGACACTCGGCCTTCGAGCAGCGCTGGAGGACGTTCCTGTCTGCTGAGCAGGTCATCGAAGCTCCCGAGAAAGACCCGGAAGGCGTCGCGAAACTCTTTCGCGGGACATCACCCGGCCTCTCTGTGATTGACCTCAGGAGATGCCAATCTGGAGCAAACGTGGGGGCAACGGATGCATAGGCATCTGGTGTGTTTCAAACCGCGCGACGGGAGAGAAGTATGGCAGTGGGCTCTTGCTCCCGCTGCCCATCCAAGAAAACGATACCAATTGGGATCATGTGGTTCCCGGGGTCATGCCTGAGGGTGATGTCGAGGTTGGCTACATCCTGAAAGAGGCGGCCTGGGGCAAAGGTTATGCCACGGAAGTCTGTCGGCGGTTGCTTAGGTTTGCCTTCGAGGAAACGCCGCTTGGATCGTCAGTTCCGGCGAGCGCGGCGCCGAACTGGTCAAGCAGCTTCTGGTCTACAGCCGCAATACACCGCCCAGCGTAAAGCGGTTGGACATGGTAGCGGCGGTACGCGACGCCGAGGCACTGATCCAGGGCAGCCTGCCTTCGACGGTGCAACTGAGCACCAATGTGCCGGATTCGAACCTGTACCTGCAGAGCGACCCGGAGCAGCTGCAGCAGGTACTCGTCAACCTGTGCCTGAATGCTGCGGAAGCCACTGACAATCGGGGTGAAATCGAGGAGTCCTAAGTACCGCCCTCGGCCCCTTGAAATGGTTATGGCGCGCGCTGGCGACACCTCGGCATGGAAGCGCTCGGCGCAACATTCAACGACCGGTCCTCTTAAGCGAACAGCTGCCACATGGTGCTTGTGGACGGAACGCAAGACCACCGTTCATCGCCGACCTGTTCGAGCCGGAAAGGCCAACCGACTAGAACCGGGGCGCCCCATTCTTCGTCTCGACCGTTCTTTCAGGCAAGCCACCGGTGAACGAGGAATCCAACCCGAGCCCGCCAATGGACCTTCATTTTTATAAAAAAAAAAAAAGCAAGCTTATGTTTGACTTTGACCGTTCTTAATCGTGTTATTCTCAAATTTTTCTTTGTTGTTTACTCTTTTTTTTATATCTGAGCTAAGTATTTTGTGGTTTTCATCTGATTTTATTGTATGCTAATTCACTGCGAGTGCATATTTGACATAATCATTCCATTATTCATATTATTTAGCTAGATAAAATTTTCACTAGTACCACCTGTAATTAAAAGAATAAATTTGAGAGTTATGTTGCTTGATATCCTGAATCCATTTCTTTCCTCCTATTTGATCTTTCGAGTATGAGATGATGTCGTCATCATGCTCCCACACTTGTTACTTTGCTTGTTGCCATGTCTGGAAAAACAATCAACACTTATGTGTGAATCAAATGACATGCGTCACTTCGAAACATTTTTCTCTTGTTCATGTCACATACAAGTGTGTACACTTGTCATCACAATAGGAAAACAATACTCTGATGTAATGATGATCGACTATTTGATTTCGATCTCGAATGAAATCAAGTAATCCCACTGGGCCAATTTTAATTATATTATCATTATTGAGATTATAATCTGTTTTTATGCTGACATAATAATTAAAGATTCTAAAGAAATGATAGAATCTGCTTTTTATGCCGACATAATATACTGAATTCACATATTTTAATTTTATGGACTAACAGATTATGAAAATTTATATAATTTAAAAAAAGGGGGGATCCCTATTTAAGAATGGAAAGTTTAGGCGATCTTTGTGACTATAACAGCGTGAAATTCAACATGTCTAAGAAACACGAAACAGAGGTTCCGAGTGGCCGAGATCATGGGACAACTGGATTTGCTGCTCTATCCGCGGGAATTCTCGCCCCGGCATTATCGCGGGCACATACAGCTGGCGATGCAGGATACCGCCTTCGCCTTCGTCGCGCCGGCGCTCATGGCGCTGTGTCGGCAACAGGCGCCCCAGATGCAGCTCGATATGTGGTTCAATGACGACAAGGGGCTGCAGGAACTGACCAATGGTGAAATCGATATTCTGATCCTGCCACAGGACATCGGTCAGCACTGGCATGACGATAGCCGGTTGATATCGTGACACGGTTACGGTGACGGGCACGGTGGCGCAGCCGAACCTGCGTTCGGTCAGCTTCGACGTGTTGGAGACAACACTGGTGGCGGGCGATGACTTGAACGCGCGCTTCCGCATCGAGAACAGTGGCACGGCGCCGACCGCACCTTCGGTCGCACGATTCTATCTGAGCAACAATGACGCGATCAGCAGCGGCGACCGACTGCTTTTCTCGGCCAGCATTCCGGCACTCGACCCCGGAGCGGAAACGGTTCTTTTTGGCGCCACGTTGACACTGTCTTCCAAAGCCCTTAGATGTGCTTCATCTTTTGTCTCTCGTTTGAATTAATCTCATTATAATATTGGTAATTGAAATGATACTAAGTGTCCTCTCGGTCTGTCGTCAGTAGGATCAAGTTCTAGTCACTTGGGAGTATATTACTTGTTTGTTGTGCTGAATACTTTTTCTGATGCAGCTCAAAGATCTCGCTCGTTTGACACCTCTAAAAATGTTAAAGAACCAAGTTCGGTCTCCATTGTTTTTTTGTTTTTTTGTATCTCTATCAGGTCATTGTTCTTTTTAGTAAGCGCACTTCAATAGGGTAGGCATGACTATTATTGGGTGCCTCACTAAATTGGGCCCACGAGAGGTTTAATAAGCGTTGATATTCGTTCAAAATACCAGAAGTTATTTTGTAACCTTGTAACTCCAGTTCTTCTACTTCGTGATGACAAAATACATGATTAAGAGCGACTTTTTTTAATGCACCAGCAATGGCATGCTGGTAGCTGTTATCCTCCAATAGCGCCTGATCAAAACTGCCGTTGTATACAGCTTCTAAAGTGCTTACATGACAATTTGCCCTATGACACAAAAGACAGTTTCAGCGACAGAAAAAAGTAATGACAGTCTTGTAAGAGACATTTCAGTAATAACCAATAAACAACGAGACAAAAAGTAATGGTAAAGTCATTTGTGGCAAAATGGTGTAGAACCGAAATGACTGAACCTGAACTTATATAATGTAAATTATATAAGAGAAGACATTATAGGCTTTTGAGGTCACCAAGCTATGCAAATAGTCATAACGTTTTATAGTTCTAAGCCAGCTGGCTTTTTTAGAAGTTAGTTTTATTCTTGGCAAACAAATGCATCTTTACCATAAACTGCGATACGATATTTACAGCGCGCTAAGAGTTCAGCAACAATATTCTTTGAAAAAAGAATGCATTGTTCCTGGAAAGTTGTTATCTTAGAGACCAGATGCGAGGGGTTCTTAACTTCATCTAAGCACTCTGCTAGGCGCTCTCATAAAATCAATTGAGGGGGTGTAGGAGGCGCTCTACTAGGAGCTCTGCTCGGACCAATCTATGGGATACTACTCACAGCTTATGTTTTTGCTGTGGTATAAATCGAGCGAAGGATGTTCCGGGTAAGCTTTCTCAATAGCTTTGCGAATTTTGGCCAGGGCCTTTTCGGGTTGAGCATCGCTTTGATATTTCACGGCGAGTTTGTAATGATAAATGCTCTCTTGTGGGAATCGGACAACTGCATTTTGTAAATCGGTAATCGCTGTTTCCTGGTAATAGGCATGATCATACAAATCGGAAAGCCATTTGTGATGCACTTCCATTGGAAAATCAACATCGCTTTCTACCGCGATTAGGATGTAGCGAATAAGGGTTTTTTTTTTTTAAAGTATGATCCAATCTAAGTGTTCGGAACTTTTTAGTGTTTCATTCAGAAGTTTTAGAGGACAGTGTTTCTTTACTGATGTGGTTTAATTAGTTTTTTGTGCATATCTAATTTTTTTTAATTAATATTCTTTTCGATTTATCATCTTTGTAGACTTTTGTCTCTTTGTGTTTAAAATCAGATAGATTTTGGGCTGTCATTCATCACTGTTCATTCATCGTATTCAAGTATTACATTTTGTGCTGTTAATTATTTTTCTTTTTATGGATGATTACATTGACCCAGTGGGCCTAGAATGTCGGGAGAGGGCTCAATCTAACGAAAATAAAATGTGTTAGTGGCCTTTTCAAGTGACCAAAAAAATGGAGGGTAATTAGGCAACCTCTCATGCCACTTATTCACGAAAATCGTCTGATCAAAATTTTGAGATGGCTTTTTTGTTCAGCATAGTTGACAAGCCCAATTACTATGTTTTTGGAGATAATATGACCCCCTATAACCCCAGGGGAAAGGTTTAAGTAACAAAATTTGCCCATTGTTGGCAACATTTCCTAAATTGTCAACTCCCTATGAAAAATTAATCATAGACTGCTTAGGCACTAATTTTGCCTCAGTTACTACAAAAAAAAAAAAATTACTCTGTGTTTAGGTTCTTAAGATTACCAAGAGGGAGTCATTCCAGAAAAAAAATTCAATTTACTTGCCAGGACATCGTGACTCCTGGAAGAAGACTCTATACTAAATCCAATAAAGGGTCATTTGAGTTAATATGCGATTAAACCAAGGTTTAAAACGTTAAATAGAGCGTTGAATAGCTCCGGCGCGCTGTACTTGGCTGCTAGCACTTGGGGCGCTGGTTCCGTCGGCGGTGCAGGTGCTGCCGGTTCTGGTGCATCCGTAATGGTCGCCGACAAGCCCTCCTGGACGTCATCTCGACCTTCTCCCAAAAGCGCCGCTAATCCCCGGCCAAGTCTTCGCTCTTTTGCCACCTTTCAACCTCCCTGTTGGATCGGCCAAGTCCCGCGCATGCGCAGGAGCACCCCAGATAGTACGGGAAGGTCGGCTGGCGTCGAAGACCAATTCGAGCATCCGCTCCGCACCAATCCAGGCCAAAACTTGTGGCCCCTCGCACGATGCGTCTCGTCACGACCAGCCACGCAACGCGCTCGCGACAGAAAACGCTATCCGAGAGCCCATCGGTGAGCGAAGCGGGCTAGTTGTCCGGGCGATCTACTTAGTCTCTGAGAAGATCTTCGCCGCAATTGTCAATGCACAGCGGCAAACCGGGAAGGCACAGCAACTTCAAAGTGCGCTCCAAAAGTGACTTTGCCCGGACGTTTGCAACATGGGTTGGCTGGAGTGGTCGCGGTGGCCGCGTCAAACGTTACGGGATCATCGGTCACGATCGGCATTCCTTCGATTGCCGGATGGGAGTGTCTGACTTATGGAAACACGCACAGCGGGCAAGTCCGATCTGAATCTCAGCATTTTGGGCCTCGGAACGTGGGCGATCGGCGGCGGCGACTGGAAATTCGGCTGGGGTGATCAGGATGATGCGGAATCCGAGGCAGCCATCCTGAGTGCAGTCGAGCGGGGGATCAACTGGATCGACACAGCGGCCGTCTATGGCGAAGGGCACAGCGAGCGGTAGATATTAGTAAAGCAATCACGAGCGGGAGGAGGTGGGTCAAAGAACCCAGGGTCTTAGCTTCAGAGAAGCCAAGAACAAGCTTTTCTTAACAAAGTAATATGTGTTAGGATTTGATATAAAAATTTATTGTGGGAGAAGCACTGTTTTTTCTCTGTTTCAATACAGCAGATTTCAGTTAATTGCAGGAGCGACAAGGGCTTATACTCCGTTATTTTACACTCCACAATTTTAACGGGAAGCGTAGACCACTGACCAGATTAATGGATATGATATTCTCGTTTGCCAACCAGATCTCGCAAGGGTCTTCGCTAGCCGAAGATACGGTTGAATCGTTACTACTCCTACCCTACGATCACAGCTCATTCGAAGACAACACGCCGGAAGGGGAATTTACCTCCTACGATGCGCCGAACCCGCCTCCCGGTTACACCGTGCAATGGCATGTTGATATCGATAGCGCACTTAATAAAACCGTGAACATCGATGTCAAATGGTCGACGTCCCTGGGGCCAAAATCCTTCTCCTTATCCTTTCTGAAGTCAGCGCCCTAGGGTGTTCAAAAAGGCCAAGGGTATTCATGTGAAGCTTTTTTGCTATGTTAAGAGAAGTGTTAAACTAAATCAAAACTTGTATATCTTTGCTGTTGGTCAAAAGGGTGTATCACAGGAATGGCTTAGGAAATTAAGTTGGAAATATCAGGGAACGATCTACTGACTAAATTGTAAATATGTGCACGCTACTACTACTAATGCTATTACTTCTACTTCAACTGCTGCTAAGGATAAGTGTATTAAGGTGAAAATTTCAGGGAATATTGAGGGGCATGTTGTAAACAGCTTGTCACGTCCTGGAGACGAACCAGTTTGAGAAACGGCGAGAACAACCAGATACGAAAAAACGGCCACAGCGAAACCCGCCGCCGCGATTCTTCGACTTCCTCGTCCAGCAACTGCAAGCAGAGACGATACCGTCAACAACACCCACATTGCAGTAAACAGAAACGACAACCAAAGACTCGATGCGTTTTTTAGGGCGGCGCACGCGACCGCAGCAAAGGCTAGGAAAGCCAACGTGTATCGAATCGAAAACTGCACGATCTTTCCGTTACCATCAAGAACGTCACTGCATTACTTTCTAAATTGATATCTCCGCATTTCTAAGGAAATTTAGCAAATGGAATGTATACTTGTATCTTTTTTTATAATTGTATGTTTTACGCACTAATAATGCTATTTTTAATAAAGCTTGACAAAGGTACCATTCTGTGGGTCACTTGGAAGGAATGCTAATTATGTAACATGTGTACAACCTTCAATGGAATGTGACGCCGGATTTCTCCATTCCGGTTTTGAAATTGCGACCCAACAGTGACCTACATTTACATTATGAAGTGTCTATCTCCACTCCTTCCTCTAGAGGGTCCTGAAATTTGCCAACCATCAGGTCTATACCCAAAGAAATTATAACAAAAAAACATTGGTAAAATTCTAGTTTAGTGACTTTTGGCTATCTTGGAAAGGGGTTAGGTTAGGAAAATGGAACTTTCAGGGATGGGTCTAAAGGCTTAAGTATTTTTACCTGAAATAGTTTTCAGTTTCACAACTTTCCTCAGTCCCAATTTATAAGGTTTTAAAGATATGCAAATAAATTTCCTAAATTCGGCAGACCCGTGACCACCAAGTCGCCGCCGGACACCAATTGGCGAACAAATCGGATTCGTTCGTCTTCGCGCCAAAACGGAAACCAAGCCTGGTCATCGGTCACATCAGTCTGGCCGCTGACAATCTTCTGTCGCTCGGCCAACCATGCAAAATACGATTCTCGGACCGCCTGACGTTCGACTTGAAAGGTAACGCGATCGTTTGGGGCAACCAATTGGTACGCGTCGACAATCAAGTGGCTGCGAAGCTGAAAGGGCAGTTCGGGAAAATCGCCTCTTTCTGGTAATGTTAATGTCGTCAATAGTCTTAAAAATGTACTTTATAATATGTTTTGTAAGTGTTACTTTCTAAAAGTGCTTGGAGGTTAAAAATAATTAGTCTGTTCCAAATCCTAGTAGAAATTACAAGAAAATATATTGCACTTGTTTAGGACAAAGTAAACACTCAGATTGTTTTTTGTGTTTTTCCACTAAGTAGTATATAATCTTGTGCAAATATTTAAATCGCAATGATTTTGGTAGTTTTGACTTCCTTAATCACTAAGTAGCTTTGGGTAAAAAACCTGAGACACTGCCAGTTAATTGATTTTACGCACTCTAGAATTAACAATGAATCATTTTGTTGGGATCAAAATAGATACTTTTGAAAGGGGGAATAAAAATATCCTTTTGAAAATAATAGAGTATAGGCTGAGTATTTGCTTTTGTTTACCCTAAAAAGATTTGAATCTGCACAACTAATTGGTAAGTATTTGTTCAATTGGGACAATGATAGGAAAAAAACTAACAACCTGCAAGCAAAATCTAACTTTTTTTCTTTTTCTTGAAATTTCCAGTACGCTCCTTTTGGCGATCTCGAGGCGGTTGCATCGCTCATCGATGGGCAGACCTGTGCCATCTTGGTGGAGCCTGTGCAAGGAGAGGGAGGAATTCAGCTGCCTCCCGAAGGGTTCTTAGCCGGCTTGCGAGCCCTGGCGGACGAGCACGGACTGCTGCTCATGTTTGATGAGGTTCAGAGCGGATCAGGCCGCACGGGCGAAAGGTTTGCCTATCAGAACTTCGATGTCGTGCCGGATGTGATCACGCTTGCCAAGGCGGTGTGTGGCGGCCAGCTTGCCGATGGTCGTGGTCTTGCCGGTGCCGTTGACACCGACCACGAGGATGACGTGTGGCCGATGCGACAGATCAAGTTCGAGCGCTTGCGCGACCGGATCGAGAACCTTCTCGACCTCGCTGGCGAGAATACCGCGCACATCGGCGTCATTGACATCCTTGCCGTACCGTCCCGATGCCAGGGCGTCGGTTATGCGCATCGCGGTTTCCACGCCAAGGTCGGCCTGGATGAGGACATCCTCGAGATCCTGGAGCGTGTCTTCGTCCAGTTTACTTTCTATAAGCACTGGAAAGATTAAAAAATTTTAAAAGGCATTTAAACTTCTACAATGAGGTTCTCGGTTTGTTTTGTAGTTAAGGAGGGAGGAGATACCTCAAAGGTGCATTTTAATGCCAAAAAGTCCCAGCTCTCATAGTCTTTAGATAAATTAAATCTAAAAACAATTTTTTTTCAACCGAAAGTAAGGAGCTACATTAAAACTCAAAATTGGCAGAAATTATTCCATTTCTGACGAGGTTGCCTCTCACCTCAATATCTTGCTCTTTATTTTTAATAGTCGTAAGTGATTGGAGGGCAACTAATTCCCCTCCCACGCCCACCATTTCCCGAAAAACATCCAATAAAAATTTTTATACAGCCATTTTGTTCAGTGTAGTTAAAATATCAGGAAATTTTGTATTTGGGGATGGCTCTCCCCCCTCCAGCCCTCAGGGAAAGGGTTGTAAGTTATGCCTGGGGGACATAAAAGGTTTATATATAGAAAGGATGATCGTACGAACTAGGGGGCATATTTTTTGAGATTCAGAGTGATGGGAGGTTGGATATGATTCGGGGTGCCAAGGAGAATAACCCGCCTGACACGCTCGCCCCCGTACAAATCCAGTTTCTTGTCAAAATCGTTATCGTTGACCACATCCTGTTTGCCATAACGGATGTAGTAGCGGGCGATGAGGCCACCCATACTATGGGCGACAATATCGACCTTCAAGTCCGGCTGCTGGTAGTCGACCCGGATCTGGTCGATAAAATCGCTTAGCTGGGCGGCAGTCTTTACATTGTCCTGGCGCCAGTCATAAAAAAACACATAAAAATTCTTTTGCTGGACAGTTTCGAGGAATACGACACGTTCGTCACCCACCGCTGCACCGATTTCGGCATGGAGGACAATGCCCCCGCCGGGGACGGCGTGGTGACCGGCTGGGGCACGGTCAACGGCCGCATGGTCTATGTCTACAGCCAGGATTTCACCGTCCTCGGCGGCTCGGTCAGCGCCACCCACGCCCAGAAGATCTGCAAGATCATGGATATGGCGGTGCAGAACGGCGCCCCGGTAATCGGCCTCAACGACAGCGGCGGCGCCCGCATCCAGGAAGGCGTCTTGGGCTAACAAAAGGGAGAATAAAAAAGATTTTCGTGCTTCTAAAAATTATGTATTCTAATGTTAAAAAGTGTTTTACTGTTCCCTCTAAGAAGGGGTATTTGAAAGCATTATCCAATAGGTTATTTTCTAAAAATGAAAATACATCAGTCTTTTCAGGCTAATAATTGGCCATGGCTCGTCCGTTCTTAAGGGTTTGAGGATCCATAGGTTAATATTCTTTTTCAGCATACGATAAGTTCCTTTCTCAGCTTAAAATCATAATTACTTCAAGGGAGGATAACATCTTTCGGGATGATAAGTCTTGGAATAATCTTAGAATTATTTTCACAACAGTTTACAACATTCTAATTGAACGACCGGCCACCCTCGGGGGAACTTTAAATTGGAAAACTGGACATTTTTTTTACCTTAAGAACCAAAATACAGTTGTAGAATTGAAAACAAATTTTGCAATGTTTAAGCAAAAAAAAAACTTTTCCCCCTCCATCATTTACGCACATTTGGATCAGTGTCTTCCTGTTTATTGCACATTCCCGCTACGTTAACACATTATCCTGGTCGGCCAGTTGCGGTTGCCGCGGACCGCATGGCCATCGCCACGGTGCGGAACGTGCTCGATGTGCTGGATGGCAAGCTCGACCCCAAGCTGGTGGTCAATCCGGAGGTGCTGCACGGATGAAGCGCCCGCTCAGGATTGGATTGGTCGGCTCCGGTTTCATGGGGGCCTGCCATGCTAACGCCTTTCGTTCGGTCAGTGGTCTGTTCCACCTGCCCATGGAGCCGGTGCTTGAACTGATCGCAGACGTCGACGAGGCAGCCGCGCAGCGTCTGGCCCAATTGATTTGCACTTTTTATACCATGCAGCCTGTTTGAAGGATTTCAGGTTCCTTCAAGGAATACCAGAAATTTGTTTCCGTAATAAAAATTTGTTGTTATGTTGAATATGCGTAGCAACTTCTATTTCCGTTTTGGTGTCAATTCAGTTTTTTTGCAGTTTCTTTGAAAAATGTATTGTGTAAATTTTGGTTTGTATGGTCCAAATGATGGTTTTTACTAGGTTTGCCGATACTACTGTAACCACGAGGGGAGATTGTAACCCCCCTAGTGTTCAGGGCCTCGTGTATTATGGATTCTTTCTTGTCTCTGACAATCTGAGTGGCCATCTTTATCAAGATTTCATACTTACAAGTGCCATGGATGTACCAGCGAACCTCTTTGCCATATATTGCAGCAAGAGGTAGTTTCAAAATTTCTTTGCTATATTTCTTGCTGTATGTCCTGTATATCATCATACTTTAATGCACATAACTGAGAGAGCAGTTTAGCTTGCTCTGAATTTCGTCACTTGTTTCAGCATGCCTGTTAACCGTTAAATGTATGGTTTTCATCGATATATGTTAGATAGGCTGTGGACAGATCGCCAATGGGCCTTTTTAACAGATTCTGAACCATTAAGGGGGGGGAATGTTTTTGAAATCCCTGATTGTATAACTACAATCAGGTATTACCGATATATGTCAAATGGGTTGGGGCTAGGTGTGCCAATAGGCCTTTTCAAAAGGTTCAAAGCAATTAAAGGTGATAGCATGTTTCTGGAATCCCTAATTGTATAACTAGTTTTAGCGATATATGTTAGATAGGCTGTGGATAGGTACGCCAGTGCTTGAATTTGTGATAGAAGCAATTATTATATTTGTTAAGAGCATAAAAAAAGGGAACAAGTGGTATGCTCACTTTATTGACAAGTCAATAATATAAATTGTAATACATTTGATATGCGAATATATACCCTGATTTAGATATGTTTAGGGGTGGGGTTAAAGTTCATTTGTGATGCAAATGAAGGTTATATCTAGATTCAAAATGCAATTCTGGATATAAATTTGCACACTAGGGGGGTGTTAATGCATATGTAATATAAATGTTAATGTATATGTCTTGGAAAACGCTTAAAGCGGAGAAATCAGGATGAAACTTAGTGGAAAGAATAAGCACAAGTCCGAGGTAGGTGACTGACATAACCGGACAGGATCCCCTCTCTTTGGTGTAGTTGGGGGGGGAGTAATTCGGAAAACTTAGAAAAAATGAGGTATTTGTAACTTACGAACGGACGATCAGATTATAAAAAAATTTGATATCTAGAAGGATATTGTGCTTTAGAACTCTCATTTTAAATCCCAACCATATCCGGTGACACTGAAGGGAGTTGGAGGCGGTTGAGAGTTGGCGAAGCGAACTCGCGGAGCTCTACGCCCTTCGCTCCTCCGCGACCGTCCGGCACAGCCCCTTCATCGCCCCGACGTTCTCGATGATCGCCAACGTAACGGACGACGACGGAATTCCCTGTGCGTGCGCCGGGCTCGTACTGCTCCCATTCGACCTTCTCCAGCTTCCGTTCCAGTTCCTCTATCGCGCGGCCCTTCACGTGAGCGTCTCTCAGGAAGAGTTAGATCAGGCTCTCCAAGATCTCTCAGACGCCCGCGCCTTCGGGATCCAATCGCGAAAACTACGACGGTGATTTCAGCTTGCTGCTGGGTGAACGCGAAGGTCAGCTGTACGCTCACATGCGGGTCCGCGACGATAATCTTGTGTTTCGCGATCCCGAATATCTGCGCTTGGACAATGCTGATCACATCCGTTTGCAGTTCATTCCCCCCGACGGCGACGAAGGTCGGATTACCCTCATGCTGCAGGAAAACGAAGCACTGACCGGGTTCTCCATGGATGCCGATTGGCGTTTTGCCGAAACCGGGCAGGCAGACAATCGGGCGGTCAGCCCGCCGATGCGACGTTCTTCTCGTGCACCGCAAGACCGGCACGGGCGCCGAGCAGGATCGGGGTATGCAGCCCCGCTGCCTGGGCGCGGTCAACCATGTCGCCGATAATGTGGGCGCCCTCAGTGCGGTTTCCTGCCTTCACGTCGCGGAGCATCGACGACGCGAATTTCGAGCCCTGGGTCGAGAACATCTTCTCGTAGAGCGCGATGGTCTTGTCGGTGACCGTATGGCCGAGCGCGTCGGCGGTGTCGCGGCACTCCGCCAGCGGTTGAAGGCAGCGATTTGACGACAATTCGATACGTTTTTTCTCGACCCACAGACTGTTGAATAACATCAATGTTGTGGTTCATGCGCGCGCGATCCAACAACATTAGCGGCCGGCCTGGGCCCTGTTTTTTCAAAAGTGTGTTCAAACGAGAAAAGTAGCTATTGTGCGCCTTAGCCTGTCCGTGCGGCGCCCAAAGGACCCCTCCGCCTAGCAACCCTAAGCCACCCGTTAGCCAACGTCGACGATTTATACTCATGTCCCCAGAAATACTCGTCGCACATTGTTTTGATTGAAACAAAACTTAGTAAGCAATAGTCACTTTTGTATATCACAAAAATGTTTAAACATTATACCATATAACGGTAGAAATCAGAAACACTTGTAGATAACAAACTAAGTCGGAATAGCTATAGCAAAAAAGGCAATAGTACTTAAATTCACGGATTCAATAATCCAAATAATTCAATAATCCCCTTATAGAATTCAATTCTGCAAAATAAATCTCAAGTTCTCCAATTGGGGATCAATTTTTACAAATTCATAACCCTTTTTTCTCGCGCCTTCGATTCTCGAATTGGCTTCGTAAAGTGTTTGCAACATTTCAAGGTCAGTGCTTGCTTGACGAAGATGGCCCTCGTTTTTCGTAACCAGTTGTTCCATTTTTTCCTTCAACGACTTGGGGATCCTTTTACTCGTACTCACTTCAGCTGGCCCGCCAAGTCTACGAACGTCTATTTCCCATTGGCTTTGACCGTCCGAATATCGAACGGTTCCGTCTGAAATGAACGCGTTGGGTAAACATGTATTCAGGCTGACAAACGCCTTAAAATGGAGAACTCTTTGTAACTTTAATTGTCTAGTTTGAAAAGTGATATTTTCGAGAAAGCAAATTTTTAATAATTTTCTCTTTGGCTTTCCCAAATTGATTTAATATCGAGGATTCTCTATTCATATTGATTTAATATTTGTATTTTCTATTCATAAATAATAAGAAGTTGCTAAAACTTTACTAACAGTAAACTCAACTTGTTTTTCTATATTTTGAGTTATTACGGAGCTCACATGGCTGCTATTCCTCAGGATGCAATGTATTTCAGGTACCAAAATGGTGGTTTGGCCACCGCGTGAGATCGATAAATGGAAGGAGTGTGGTGAATGACAACGGAACACATTGCTTATGAAGTTGAGAGTGTTGGAGACGCTGCCGGTGTCGTTTGGCATTTTTTGGATGAACGTGGCCCAGTCACTCTAAGCAAACTGGCGCGTGAAATTGACATGCCTCGTGATTTAGTCATGCAAGGTTTAGGCTGGCTGGCCCGTGAAGGGAAGATCCGATTTGAACGGGGAGCCAGGAGTAAAAAAGTCTTTTTGACATAACAGTTCTGTTTCTTTTGTTGAAAAGTCACTTCTGAACTTACACACATGTTGTAATCAACTCAAGCCGCTTCCTGTGTTTGATGATCATTGTGTTGGTAAAGACTCAATAGGATAGTGCTTGAAAAATTTACCGATGTCTTGCTAACCTATATTTTAGTGTTTTCATGACTTTTGTTTAGTGCTAAAGCATATTTTCTTGATATTAATATGTCAGTTCGAAATTCTTCCAATTTTAGGTGGGTAAATATTTTTTTTCTTGCTTCTTGTCAAAGCATAGTTTTCTGTTACTACATCATGGAATATCCCGAAAAAATCCATCATCCCAAGGAAGATCTGTATCTGTTCGCCAAAATCAAGGAAAGAACACATCAACTCGATAGTGAGCTGGATGCCTTAAGCGCGCAACATAGCATGGGTGAATTAATGGTGCATGGCCTGTTCCAGGCCTTGCTGGATTATGAATTTGGTGGCAAACCTGCTTTTACACGCTTCCACGATCTGGTAGAACAATACGCACTTTTTTATTTCGCCCATATGCGTGCGGAAGAGGAGCGCATCATGGCTGATCTGGGCCCACCTTTGGGTGGGCGATTAACACGTTACATCCCTAAGTTTATTTGTGATAGCGAGACGGACAAACCTGTTTCGTATGCTACGCTCTTTGCGGAGCTCGGGGAGGTGACTAATCCTCAAGATGCGTTAATGTTAATGCCTCGCTATGATGAGCTCAAAGCGCGCGGTTATGTTTATCAAGATAACAGTGCGGCAGATATCTTAGCTGCAATTCAAGAAATGTTTGAATATCTTGAAAAAGGTGCTGAGCTGAATGCAATTGATGAAGCACGTTCCAGGTTGTCATTCTATTCAATGCATTTGCCTGATTTATTTTGCTGTTAATTTTTTCCCGTTAATTTTTTTTTTGTTTTCTGTCTTCTTATTGTCTTTTCCTCTTTATATTTCTTTCCTTTCTTCCTTCATCAGTTGAGTTTCTTTTGTATTAAGTAGCGTGATATGAACGTGGTTTTAATTTGCTGAGGGTGATAACCTCGCTTGCCCTTCCGAGCTTATTGCCTTTCTTGGCAGACGAATGGCGAATAGTCCTTGTTTTCTTTTTTGTTCCCTGTTTCCAGTAGGCTAGTTATTACTAAGGGAGACATAGTTGTAAGAATTATAGGTGGTAGATTAGGCAATAACTTGGTCAAGAAATTGGTATTGAAGTTATCATTCAGCATATCAGCAATATCTTTTGGTTTAGTTGCTTAACTCCAACCTTTTTTGTTGAAATGAGGATACCTCCACCTCAAAGCATTGATTGATAGTTTTTAGGTTT
Source organism: Alatinidae sp. Z8VKAUB7J3 (assembly GCA_010016025.2). Lineage (NCBI taxonomy): Eukaryota > Metazoa > Cnidaria > Cubozoa > Carybdeida > Alatinidae > Alatinidae sp. Z8VKAUB7J3. Next base: position 127,787,421 of record JAAAKM020721499.1, read on the forward strand.
CACAGGTATTCCTGGGAGTGGGTTCTTGTCAGCAACTGCTTAGACACTCCAAAAATAGGCCCTGACTCAGAACTCTTATTTTAAATCTCGACCAGCATTAAGCTTCTGATTTTCCTTTTAAATCAATCTTTTCATTCTTAAAATTTTGCCAGAGCTCATACCATATGAGCTCTTTGCTCTTCTGACCTCATCACAAGTGCCATATGAGATCTTGTTTTGTTTTTTTTTGTTTGTTTTTTTTCCCCAGGGGTGATTGTATCGACTGAGTGGTCCTAGAATGTCACGAGAGGGCTCATTCTAACAGAAATATAAATTTCTAGTGCTCTTTTAAAATGACCCCGAGAGCTTGCACCCATCATCAGCCCGGTTGGGTTAGATCCGGCACACCCTTTTCCTGAGCCTCTCAACAAAAGCCTTGCCTTTATTGTCACCCTTGAAGGTAAGGATGCTTTTGGTCGCGGTAGCAGTAAGGCCATAGTCCAAGCACCGCGGGCGTTGCCACGCCTGGTGAGATTGCCGCCGCAAGTTGCCGGTGGTGAGAATGAATTTGTCATGCTGTCGGCGGTAGTTGCTGCCCATGTATCAGATCTGTTTCCCGGCATGTCTGCCAGTGGCTGATGGAACGCGGGTTGATGTGTTACCCGATGGGCGGGACAATTGATGGCAAACGTGGAAACCACGTTCTCTTGGCGCCGCCGTTCATCATCGACGACGGTCATGTCGACGAGATCGTCGAGAAACTGGGCGGTGCCGTTGATCAGGCGATCGACGCGGCTGGACTGTAAGCCGGGGAACAAGTTGTGGGTGGATCTATGCAGGGAAGAGCCGACGTGCTGACATTGGGACTAAGGGGGATTGCGGTCCTGATCTCTATGGTGATGGCGCTGGCGACGGTCAGTAGAACTGTGAATAAATCTATGAAAGCACTAAAAAGGATATGGAGTTGCTTGTTGCAGGTCTGGTACAAAGAGTAGACTTAATTGAGGACAATTTAAGCAAAATATATGCTGACGAGCAAACAAAGGATGGAGTCAGGATGTTATAGGCACAAAGCAGCAGTTTCTCACTGAACAAGTTAATAAAAGACTAGGCAAATCTATGAGAAACAACAGACCACTAACAAAGCAAAAACAATGTAATAGGTTTTGGTGGCCAAAAATTTTTTGTACCTGTGATGTCATGTTCTCCTTGTGAATGAGATGCGTGGTGGTTTCCACTAGATGCAAAAGCTTGTCAATGTCGGCAGACCAGTCCGACAAAATGGATTCGGGCGTTTGTGGGGCCGAGAAGCGGACAATGTCGGCTGGTCGATCCATTTTGGCATAGACGCTCCCCTCACTCACCATCCCTGCAATTTCCTGTTCAAGACGGGCCGGATCCAACTGCAAGAGCTGAGCCAAGCGAGCACCATGAATCCGCTTGTAGTAGATAGACACCACTCGAATATGGCGATGCAGGCGCTGGTTGACGAGCGGACAGAAAATGGCCCGTTCCAGTCCATTACCGATTTTGCCAATCGTGTCGATCCGCATCAGATCAACAAACGCCAGCTTGAAAACCTGACCCGGTCCGGCGCTTTTGATCGGATCGATATCAATCGCAGGCGCGTCTTTCAGGGGCTGGAAACCATCGTCGCCGTCGCAGGTGCTGCGGCCAACGACCGATCATCCAATCAGATGGGTTTGTTTGGCGGCGCTGACGAGCAACCCCAGGAAATCAGGCTGATGCCGGCTGCGAGATCTTCGAGTATTGCGACGGTCTGTTGCACGCCAAGACCCTGACGATCGACGGCTGCGTCAGCCTGATCGGCTCGTCCAACCTCGACCTGCGCAGCTTCGACCTGAATTATGAAAACAACATCCTGTTGCAGGACCGCGCGATCACCCGTCAAATCTATGCCCGCCAGCAGAGCTATCTGCCCCGTTCGCGGCCGGTGACGCTCGACGAGGTGCTGCAATGGCCGTACTTGCGGCGGATCTGGAACAATATGGCCGCCACCCTGATCAAGCACTTCGTAGTAAATAACAGCAAGTAGTGATTGACACTTGTCAAAAAGATTGAATCTGTTCAAAGGTCTTTCTAAACCTTTGCAGACCAGGACTTGGTCTTTGGGTATTTATTCAGAAATCATACTGAATCGTTTTTTGAAGGTAGAGGAAGAATCCTTTTTCACTATTTTCATTTAAATAGTCAATAGAAAGGGATGGAAGTCCATTTTCGATAATATAAAAGACATAGAGACTGATTACTAGTTAAGAGTCGTAGATTTTTATAGAAGGTGTTTTTTCAAGATGGGTATGTCTGGAGACTTCTGATACCTTCGGGAGCATCAGGGAGATTCCTCCTCATAAAATTTGTCCCAGCTTTTTCAGATTCATTTGTTCTTAAAGGAGTTCCTGTATGCTAAAGCTCGCGAAACAGTCTGTTAAAAACCTATTGAATCGATATCCCCAATGGATATGCAAACAAGAATTTGATGCCCAACGTTTTAAGCGGTTCAATGAAAGGCCGGTAGAATTCAGCTTTGTATTCAGGAAATTAGGGGAATTATACCCGAAGTAAACAGCAAAGGGTGAAGTCCAAGCATAAATTATGCACACGATAATAAGCTAATATAAGAAAACAAATCAGATCGAAAAGAAAAAAAATCAACTTTAAGATTAAAAGAAAGAGAAAGGAAAAGAAAGGAATTTAATTGTAAAAATCAAATAACGATAGTACAACTAAAAAAGTAACAAAACCTATGTATAGGGTGGAGAAAATAGACTTGCTTCATTTTAGAGTTGAAAAATAAATGGTAAAGACGACCGTCGGAGAAAAACGACAAAGAAGTAAATGACACAGACGTTTTATTGTACATAAAGTCTTATTAATAAAAAAAAATTATAAAATCACAAAATCACAGAAACAGTACTGGAAACTCAACAAACGAAAAGCAAAACATGAAAAAGCTTATAAAGGATAAGATACAAACAAAAAAGTATGATTTAAAGAAAGACGGGGACCCTAATAACCAATTCCAGGGGTGTTGTTATTGGAGGTAAATTTCAGCTAAGTTAAGAGGTGCTTCTGAGAGGTTTGAATAAAAATTTATAGTTTTTATATTTCTTACTTCTTGAAATTTTCATCTTAATGGTCTTAGCCTTACAAGTAGTTGCAATAAAAACAATTGTTGGAGCAATAGTAATAGTAGTTAACAGTACTTTACCTTAATAGTATTAGTATCAGAGTAGTTGCAGTCCTAGTAGGAGAATTAGTTGCAGTATTAGTGTTGTATTAGTAGCAGTAGCAGCAGTATTAATAGCGATATTAACATGCCCATGTTGCCTTTTGGTCAGTTGAAAATCCCTTCCATGATAACACAGAAGTTTCATCTTGACATGGTAGCCTGGTGAACAACTCCAGACGGGACTTGATTCAAATACTATATAGATACTTTCAGAAAGCCGTTGTTTTGTCCTTATCATGCAAACGAACTGAGTAATTAGCTCCTGCTTTGCCATATACAAAAAGCAAAAGCTCACTCGCTTTTGTCACATATGGTGGGTTTGAAATGCATAGTGTTGTCACTTTTCTGGAGCTCTTCTCTGCTATTGTTAGAGTACTGGAGAGATTTGTGGACAACCTGTCCGATTCAGGTCTCATGGCGAAAGCCAACTCCGTTTCAAATTAGTGGAAAGAAGCTTACGGTGGTAATGCTCCACTCTTAATGAATATGAATATAATTTCTATGTGTCTGCTGAGTGAATGAAAATTCCCAAAAGATTGACACTAAAATCCTTGGCTTGGCTTTTGGGCCTGATGGTCCAGTGGTTGAAGCGCGGTTTAGTAATCATAAAGTTGTAGGTGTGAATCCCCTCGGCATCCTAAAATTGCAAGCTATGTGGTAATGCTCCACTCTTTGAGAATTTTATATAATTGAATTAATATTTATTCTGAGCGAATTTCAGAAATCATCTACACCAGGTAACACGTGTCAACTATGTTGAAATTTCTGCTAGTGTGGTGGAACATTGCCAGGTATTGCGGGGACTGCGTCGGAACTCTACCATAAGTTGTGGAGCTGTGTGGCACACGTGGTGCTTCACGATGTACAGTAGGTGGCAGAGCACAGGTGCCCCTCTGCCGTGCGAGCGTAACATTGCACCCTAAGTAGTGTCACCTCGGTTTCCCGTGAGACACTAGACTGCAGTATAATTTTTACAAAATATAATTTTCGAAATAAGCCGGATTGAAAAACCTTCTGTAGTTCTTTGGCGATTGTATCGTCCACCATCGCGATCACGCTGGCGGCGGCCTGGCCGGCCATAATTTCCTTGGCCAGATTCGGTCCGGTCAGGACGCCAACGGGCCTTCCCGGCGTTTCGCTTTCGATGACTTCGGTCATCCGCATTTTCGTTCCAAGCTCTAACCCCTTCGCCAAGCTGATAATCGGAACCCATGGCCGGATAAAGGGTTTAGCTTCTTTCAATACCTCCCGGAAATATTGCGCGGCGTATAGGAAATCAAAATTAGTTATCTATTCTACTCCAGGTGATTATGAAAAATTATCAAAGCTAAATGTAACTAAAACTATTTTTCTACCTGTTCTTTTTGATGTATTGGATTTTTTCCAACCCAAAGAAATTGAAAATAAAAATTATCAATCAGATTTTATTGTATTTCATCCCCCTAGTCATATATGGGATGTTAAGGGAAACGATCTCTTGATCCATGGTTTTAAAAAATTCTTACAAAACAATCCTGATGCACTTTTAATTACTGTTAATATGCACAGGGCCGATCGTCACGCGCGAACTGCTTCAGGCCGCCGAAGTCTGGTCGAACGGAATAGCCCGTGACCTTGCGACGGCGACCCAGGAGGCCTTGCGGGCGCGTCTCGGCGAAACGCCGACGGCTACCGACAACGGCGCCACCGATACATCCCAGTAGGGTCCGTCACGGAATGTTGAAGAAGCCCGGCCATGCACGGGCTTTTCTTTCGACTGCCGCTGATTACTTACCAACGATGCCGAAATGCGTTTTGGCGGCCTTACCGTCGCCCATTGCGGTCAGTCCCAGCTTCTCGGACGCTTTCAGGATCAGCGCCCGTCCTTCGCTGTCGGGGGTGGCGATCTCGTCCAGCACCGCGCCTGACGCATCGGCGTTCGCGCGAAGCCTGGGATACTCGCGGAAGCGGGCAAGTTGACGCGTGCGGGCTGCTGCGACCCGGCCGGCGATCTGCGCAGAGCTTTCTCCACCCGACGGCATCTCCAGATCCCTGAAACTGACGGCTGGCACTTCCAGCCGCAGGTCGAAGCGGTCCATCAGCGGGCCCGAAATCCGTAAACTAAGTTTGTCTCATCGAAAGACCTAGATCGTGTGGATTTCAAAAGCGTAGAGGGCCAGGGTAGAATCAAAATAACCTTTTCTGGTTTTTGACTTTAGAGACAATGCTAGCATGCTAGCATATACTCCTATGCTTAGTGATGAATGTGGAAAAATTTCAAGAAACCATAGTCTTTCTATTTCCTTCAAGAATGAGTTTAAGGTTAAACTTTTGTTTTAAATTCCTTCTTGTAGGGGTTTGCATAATTGGTAGATTTAAGGGAGATTTGTTTTGTTCAGTCCTAAAATCACGGTCTCCAGGAATCTTTGGATCAACAAATCATGTTCTAACATCTTTATCTCAACCTGGTTACCTTATAACCTCGATTTTAAACAAAAGATTTAAAGATTCATCTTCTTTTAAACTTGTTTTTGCTTGTCTTGTGAAGTTAATATTTCTTTTGTCCCTGAATAGCTACAGCTTAATGAGCCCTAGAGTATTGAACAACTCGGGTTCTACCCCTAGAGCTTAATAGAAAGTTTGACCGATAATTTTTTTCTGGGGGGAGGGCGTCCGGCCACTCGTCGCTGATCATGAAGCTGCACGACTGCTCGGTCGTGCCGCCGGCGTCATTGGTGGCCGAGATCGCGAGTGTGTTGACGCCGAACCGGGTCGTGATGCTCTGCTCGAGCAGCCCGTCTGCGTCCGGCGTCACCTCGGTGCCATTGAACAGCACGCGCGTGATCTCGCCCATGTCCCCGATGAGGATCGTGGTGTCGAGCGAGTCGCCGGGGGCCATGGAGATCATCGCGCCGGGCTGCGGGAACAAGCATCGAATGCGCGGGCCTGTTTTGGCAAGCTACATTTTAACGAAGGCTTTCAATTAGTCTTTTTTTTTCAAATAGGACCTGAAGAAACTATTAAGAATTTTCGGTATACATTCTTACTTTAAGGAGATCAAATAATTTTTCAACTGAGAGCATGGAGCAACATCAAAACTTAAAACGAACAGAAATTATTACTCATATGAGGGGGTCTACCCTCTCCTTAATAACTCGCTCTTTGCACTAAAGTTTTTTTTAGAATATTTAAAAAACTTATTATTCTAATTAAAAGGTTCGTGTGGTCACCGGCGTCGACGGCTCGAAACAACTCGGAGGCTTGATTTCCGTGACACGGAACTCCATCGTCGATCTGCGAAACGCTTACATCGTCGCTTTCAATTTGGATCGCGTACCCATAGCGATCAAAACTCTCGCCAAAGAAACTCTCCCCGATGCCGTCGGACCACTGGCCGCGAGTGTAGTCGACCAGGACCTTTAATTCGGCATCTTCAAGGCGCCGCGACGCGCGAAAGTCAGTCAGCGCAACGAGTTCGTCGAACGCTGCATCAAACGCGAATTATCATCATCAGCATCATTCTCATCATCATTATCAGCATGTAGTTGAAGGGCTTAGCTAGCTTTTGAGATGTTGCCTGGTTAGTTTAAATTTTGACTACCCTCTGAAAACTAGTTTCAAAAATATGGTAATCCATTCATTTCTCGAACTGACCCTTCCTTTTCCGGTCCATGTTTTGGAAGATACGAAAGAAGCCAAATTCCGAATTTGCATGGGAGCACGAAATTTGAATAAGGAACAGAGGTAAATCATTTTGCAAACAACACATTTCCACCAACGCCTAAGCTTGGGGAGTGCAGAAGCCGGCCGCGTCCCGTCCCCTCGTCGGAGTCGCGCTCGTCATCGGCTCCTGCCTCTCGCTTCCTTTCGGCGCCGCCGTCGCGGCCCAGCTCTTCCCGGTGCTCGGTCCGTGGGGGGTGACCTCACTGCGCGTCGCCATCGCCGCGATCCTCCTGGTCGTCATCGTGCGCCCGCGGCCCGGGAAGTGGACCCGCCCGCAGTGGTTCGCCGCGGTGCTCTTCGGCGTCTCGCTGGCAGCGATGAACGGCTTCTTCTCCGCTCATTTACGGTATTTTCCACGTTTAACCCAAGGTTTGGGAAAAACGGAATAAAGTAATTGAGGGGGTTTACTGCGATATCTCCGGCATAACCTACCGCATCACGAACCGTTAATGGCGGCAAAAACGGAAGTACCAGAAAGGGACCGGAGTTCATACCATATATCGCCAACGTTTGCCCTGTATCCTCGCTCGGAGGCGCCTCCGTATCAAAGACATATTTCGCGACATCAAACAGACCGGCGACCCCGATGGTCGAGTTAATCAAAAACCGTGGCGAAGAAACCGAAGAACAGGATCCAGCCATAGGTCCCGTTGGATCGGAACAGTTGCAGGCACTGATCGCCGTCATCGATATCCAGTACGACGATCTGCCACCCCAGGTGAATGACGCCAGCCAGGATGCCGATAAAAGCGGCCGGACCGGCATCGGCAAAGATCGCAGCGAGAAAGAACAGCGCGGTGGCGCAGCTGTAGAGCAGGATGAGAGCCGGCTTGGTGTGCTCATCGAAGAGGCGGGCCGTCGACTTCACACCGACAAGCGCATCGTCCCTCTCATTGCCGAAACCGGTTCGATTGGTGTTAGGCAACCCGATCACCATTCACTTTTACAGATCCTTGCGATGACTGGCCCTGTAACTGGTACGAGTGCCAATCGTTCCGGTCAGTCACCGATGACGACTCCTGAAAAGATTCTTTCCGAATTTGGGGAAGAACTGGATTTAATCTTCGATAGCGGCCCATCTCCAGGAGGAAAAGCTTCTACTTTAGTAGAGGTTGGTCATGAGGTTTGTCTTCTTCGTCGGGGACCGATTTCCATCGATGTCATGTCGGTAAAGTTTTGAAAAACTAATGCAAATAGAAAAGCCAATTGAATAGATTTTGTTGAATAAAAAAGACAAATAAGAGCATCACCCCAGGGACTGACCATTGGCTTCTAAGGCCTAAATCATAGGCCCTGAAGAACGTTTAGCATTCATATTAACATACCACTGATGCAGAGTAACAAAGGCACTTGTGCGTTAGTCAAAAGTATTGTATTTAACCAAAGGAACCATGCACTACACAAGGAAAAGAAAGAATCCAGCTAAACACTACTTATGTGTGGAAAGATAATTTTCAAGCTCTTGGAGTCAGTTCTTCCTTCCAATTAGCGTCGCTGGCCATTTTAATTTATTTAAGGCTTCTGCCGCAATAATGTCAAGAATTATTCAGATTTTCTGGATATACCTTGTAAAACAATACCCAACCGATAAGTCACAATTTAAATGTAGCGAATGTGTCAAAACATAATGTTTCACAATCTCTGGTAATGCTTTGATATATTCTGTATCTTCACTTAGACGTAATAGTATATCTTTACTATTGTGCTGCCTATGATATGCGGTCGTGAGGCTCGCGGAAGCACGTGGAGAATATGATCAGATTCCTCTGGAGGTTTCGTTTTATCGTGGAAAGTATTTTTATTACAGCTTAGTATTCTATGTGATTGGGTTCATTTTTGTGGCACTATCCTGGCTGTTTGTACAGTCAAGGTTGTTGAACGTTCTGATACCGTTAACTTTAGTCGTTGCCACTACGTATCTTACGGTCGGTATTATACTACGTTGCATCATACGTTCTCGCCCTCCCGTCAGTACGCTTTACGAATCAATTTTGTGCTCGCGAAGCAGTTGGCCGCCGGTGCGTGAGCCAGGACCACTATCCGTAAGCGTTACAGCTTAACGGTCTTTTGGCTGAGCATTTGCCTTTGCCAGTTCATCGGGCAGAGTCTCAGAGGTCCTCCATGGGGTGGTCCTTGTCGTTTCTGAACTATGGATTGGAAGAATGCGAAAGCTCTTGTCTTTGGTGGTGGTCGTTACCGCACTAGCGCTATCGTCCGGTTGCGGAACGCTCCGCTCCATCGAGCAATGGAAATGTGACAACTGGGGAATGTGGGTTAATTAACGCAATAGAAAAAAAGGATAAAAATAGTCAGTTCAAAAGATTGCTAATTTTGAGCCAAAAAAGGATATATTTATGCACCGGAAAAACCTAAAGAAATGAAATAATTTGGACTGGTTATGAACAAGAAAAGTCTTAGATTTGAATTTGGTTTTGTAGAATAAAAATATTAAACACACAGCTGAGGAATAAAAAGGTTTTTTGTGCTTTTATTACGGAAAAACCTTGATTTTCATGAGGGTTGTAATTAGTGATTATAGCTACATTTGCCATCCATAGTCAGCTCGGCCAGACTTGCGATATGTTTACTAGGTACAACTAATAAATGAGTTGTCGCCTTAGGATTTATGTCAGGAAACACGATTAGTTTATCATCCTGATAGATAATATTTGCAGGCAAGTCGCCGGCAACAATTTTACAAAAAATACAATCAGTCATTTTATACCTCTAATTGGTAGGATTATGGTGGTATGTTAGCATATACAAGACAAGAGCCATATCTTTGCTATCATATCTATATGCATAAAATATTTATTAAAACTATTGGACCATCTTGGAGGGGAGGGGGGCTGGAGGGATGGGAAGGAAATTGAGATATTTTGATCTTATGAATGGTCTATCGGATCTTAATGAAACTTGATATATAGAAAGATCTGGTGTCTCTGATGATCCGTTTTCTATTCGGATCGGATACGGGGACATAGGGGGTGGATGGGAAAACGGAAATCTTGGAAAATGCTTAGAGTGAAGAGATCGGGATGAAGATTAATGGGAAGAATAAGCACAAGTTCTAGATATGTGATTGATATAATAAGACCGGATGGGGGTGGTGAGATATCCATCCTCCCCTCAATCTGAATCTCAAAAAGGGCACTAAAATTTCTGATTACCAATCCAATTAGCCCCCTCCAAATTTTATACGATTACTCTTTCTGAATAAACCTTATAGCCCCCAGGTCATAACTTACAACTCTTGCCTCAAGGGCTGTGGGGTGAGGGGTGTCATCCTCAAAGACATATTTTCTGGACCTTTCAACTACTTTGAACAAAATGGCTGTCTTAAAATTTTGATCGAATGGGTTTGGGAAAAAGGTGGGCGTGAACTGTCTGACGGCTCTGAGTCGATGGACGGCTGCGCGTCTGCGGCGGAAGCAGCAACAGACGTCGACGCGACTGTAGCACCGGACTCACCCGATGAAGATGAAGCAGCACCCGCTGATTCCGCGTCGGGTGCTCCCGCACCTGGGGCTTCGGGCACGGACCCCGCAGTTTCGGATGCGCCAATCTCAGACGACTTGGGCTCGGGAACCGCAGGCTTTGCCGTTGACGGAACGGTTGAGCCAGTAAGTAATTAATATTTTCTGACCTTGCAAGTTTGTTTGTATTTCTGAATATTTGTGTTTAAATGTGTTTTTGTCTCTCTCATTCCCTGTGCCTTTTTGTATGTGCGGGTGTTTGGCTGTTTTAGTGTCTTTCATTGTCTGTTTGTATTTCTGAATCTGTGTGTTTGTATTTGTTTTTGTATCTTTCCCTATTGGTGCCTATGTGTCTGGGTGGTTGTTTGCTTGTCTCAGGTTCTGCCTTTGTCTAGTTGTATGCCTAAATCTGTGTGTTTTGTATGTGTTTTGTCTCTATCACTCTGTGTCCACATGTGTTTTGAAAATAACTATGTTTCAAAATCGAAAAAAATTTTTCTTGTTAGATATTTTACTAGGTTACCGTTTTCCTCTTTAGAGGACCAATTGGTGACGAGAGTGTACTCGGGGTAGAAACAATCTTTATTCTTTGGTTCTGTTAGTTTAGTTTATAATCAGCAGTGATTAAGAGTGTCATCAGAGTGTCATCCGTCATATCAGAGTGTCAGGATTAAATATGGATGGATCTCAGAAAAAAAAATCATGCGGAATCTCGTGGCCTTAGTAAAATGTTTGCTTGCGTTAAATTGTGAACCGCGGGGTAATCCTTCACGTAGCTCCAAAGCGCCGCAAAGATAGAAGTTGCGCCTCGGTGCGGATTCACTTTGGTAACCGAGTTGTTCTAGCGCATCAGCTAAGAGTGCTCTAGCTGCGAGGTGATTGGGATCCGTCATCATGACGTGATTGAGAACTTCCACTACCCAACGGTAGTCTCCTGTTGCAAAACTTTCTTTAGCCCGCTCAACAATCACATTGGCACCACCCATGTATTCCACATAACGGGCTCCGGCTTTCATGGTCGCGGAAGAGCGGCCATGACCCGCAAGGCGGCTCGGCATGACGCTGACGCCGGCGAGGCACCCGGTGACGTCCTGGAGCTCGTGACCCTAGACGTCGGCCGGATCCACCCGTACGAACACAATCCCCGGCGTGCGCCTAACACGGAATACGACCGCATCAAGGCCTCGATTCGGGCGGACGGTCTCAGCCAGCCGCTCGTGGTCACCCAGCGACCGGGCGAAACCGACTACATCGTGCACGCCGGCGGGAACACTCGTCTGCGAATCCTGCTGTAGGAGGAACTTTTAAGCTTCCTAATAATGTTACAGTTGGAGGTTCTATTAATTATGCGGACACAGAACAAGTAGGAGGGTTTTTTGGAAATAATCAATTTGCTGGATCAGCTTCTTCTTTTGCAAGAACCTTATGGATGGGTAGAGCTTGGGATACTTCCTTGCCTTATAAGCATCCAATAACGGGAGCATCGGTAACTCCAAATAATGGATGGGACCACCCTCTTTGGTCTTGGGAGCATGATCAAATTATTTCAAATACAAATAGAATTGTGGTTGCTGTGGCTAAATTACATTTGGCAGACTTTACCAGCTAAGGTTCTAGTTTCAAGTATAGGTGTTTAGTCTTGTCCAATATACATAATTCCATAAGTTCCTCCCCAACCGTCTCTCATGGGCCAGAATTGTTCCAAAACTTAGCAGGACCTACCCACTGGAGGTTGGATTATCGCCCACAGTTAAAGATTGTCGCCGGCCAACGGGATTCTAAGCATTTCCCTGCTATTTCGTTCTTTCTATTTATAATATTCGCCTGCTTCTTTTGTAAATTTTATTATGGTGTTTGGCGATCGCCGTGACGCTGCCAGAGCAAAAAGAGACCGACGAAAGCGAGGATGGCGGGAAAGCTGCAACAGACAAGAAGACTGCGCCGACGTAGTGAACCACGCGACTGCTGGCTTATTATCACTGACGGTATTGTTTCCTGACCGCTATTTTGTCCGGCGGTGTTCGCTCGCCTCGATCGTGAAAGTCCCTACTGGGTCGGCTGCCGTTCGACGTCTTCGAGTGAGGCGCCGGATTTGCGCCACAGCTGCTTGCCCTGTCCCCGGCAAAAAAAAAGCAAAATTCAACATTTTTGCAAATAGGAGCTTGAAACCTCTACAGTAGGGTTTTCTGATACTCTGAATCTTATGGTGTGATTTTCATTATGATTCTATGCCCATTAAGGGATGTTTACCCCTTTTTTAAAAATGAGGCAAGTTTTCTCAGGCTCGTAAACTTGATGAAACCTGCATATTTAAAATCAGCATAAAAATTTAATTCTTTTGATGTATCTATTGGTATCGTAATTCAGTTTTTCAGAGTTTCAGTTATATTGAGCCGGTGGCGGCTCGCTGATCCGCACCGAAGCCACTGGCTATGGCGCGGTCTACTTCATGGAAGAGATGCTGAAAAAGACCGGTACCGACTTCCAGGGCAAGAACGTGGTCGTGTCCGGATCGGGCAATGTCGCCACCCACGCCGCGGAAAAGGCGACACAGCTTGGCGGCAAGGTCCTGACGCTGTCGGATTCCTCCGGTTTCATTCATGACCCCGACGGCATCGATCAGGAAAAGATCGACTGGGTCAAGGAATTGAAGGGTAAGCGCCGCGGTCGCATCGTAAGTACTGTTTGAAACCAAGTTTTATTTTTGTAACAATGAATTATTATAATATCTTACGATGTCGGCATGTACACGGGAATTTGCTTCATTGGAGCAAATAGTTTGGCAGGGGAGTAAGAGTCTAAATCAAGCAAATAAAAAAACGCTTTAATTATCTTAAAAACATAGGGAATTTTATGGTAACCATTTTGATATTTGGGGGGAGACACAGCCCCGAAGACACCTAATATGTATGCCTGCTGTGACTAGTTGCATCAAATATGGTATGGAAGGTTCTTCCTCGTAGTGGGTGCCGCTGGGTAGATCACCGCCCCGTCTGGCAATACCCAAGGCGTAGGGGGTCACCTTGAAGTTGCGCTGCTTAGGCGGTTCCAGATTGGTCAACTCGCCTGCCTCTGAGACACGAAACAGGTTGTGCTGCCGGGGTATCGGCGCCCAGTAAGCGACCTCGCTGTTGCGGCGGATGTTGCGCTGAAAATTGATACCCCAAGTCTGCACTTCAGCAGCGCCATACCGCAGCGATTTGAAAGGAATCTCAAACTCCGCGCTCCTGCCGACCGGAGTGCCGGGTGCCACGACCTCGCCGAGCTTCGGTCGCAGGCCGTCGTCACTCGCGGCATCGAGCCACGCGGGCCAACACTCGCGCTCGGTGTCGTAGCCCATCTTGAGCGCGTTGGTCGTGTCGAGCACGCCGAACTCGCCGCACAGCAGGCCGGTGACGTAGTCGGCTTGATGCACCAGGCGCGCGGTCGCGGCAAACACGTCCGGCTCGTGAATCTGTAGCCAGCGCGCTTTGGCCACCGCGAACGAGCTGGCGATGCGGTAGCCTTGTCGTCGGTTCATTTCCCTACCTCATAAAAAATACTGATGGGATCTTCGTCAATGTTAGAGTATGCCATCACGTCATAGCGGGCCGTTGGGTCGTAACCCATGCCAAGCGCACCGTTGGGCATACCGGCAACAGCGATTCCAAAAACTGCTGGGTTTTCTCGATCTAACTTTTCAATTGCCTCTATCGGAATATGACCTTCTAAAACGTAATTCCTGTATACTGCGGTGTGACAGGCATGTAGCTTCGCAGGTACACTGGCTTGTTTTTTGATTGCATTTTGCCTGGAGGTAAAGTTTCGGTACCACCGCGCTTTGAAAGAAATCTTTCCAACATCTCAGCTGGAAAATGCGCGTCAAGTTTCCGCGCAAAAGCGGCCATACTGTGAAATTTCGCTTCGATCTCATCAACCTCACGCGTGTCTTCTTTTTCTTCACCGATCAGGTCAAGATCTAGACCGAAATCGCGCAAGACATCATTTGGCGTTTCGTTCAACGCTACTCTCTTAAATTCCCCAGAACGACGCCCACGTTTTCCCGTCTCCATAGTGATGGCGTACGCCGGGTCCCATTCCGTCCAAGGACGCTCATCATGTGCCGTTTTTAGGGTTTGGTACAGCGCGTAGTCGTGCAGCCAGCTTCCTTCGTTCCAGCAGAACTGGTCAAACGCATCTTTGGAGAGCGATGACGTGCCTGCTTCAAAGGCTAAAAAGGCTTTGCGAAGAAGAGCCTTCTTGAAGGGAATCACGTGCTCGTAATCAACACGTTCTTTAGGGAAATCTGGTGGCGTAGCCACGTCGTCCTTCGAGAGCAGCTGATCGTCAACGAGGCGGGCCAGTTTCGCCGACGGGTAAGGCACGTCCAGCCACTCTTCTTCGCGACTGATGGAACGTTCGATGTCGCGAATGCTGGTCGTGTATTCCTCCAGCTTGTCGCGGTCGTCTTTGCTGAGAACCCGCTTTGACGAACTGCTTTCGAATTCGAGGATGTCGAAGATGCTGCGGCGCTGCTGAAGCGTTCTCAGCACTTCATCTTTGCCAACGTTGCCGCCGAACAGTTTGTGATAGACCTCCAGAGGCGAATGCAATCCGGGCAAGGGACTGCCGTCAGTAACCCCACTTCATCTGGTTCAAGTGCCTTCACTGTGCCAAACAAATAAAATAAAATTAAAGAAAAGGCACTCCCCCGTGAAACCTGACGAAGATAACTATTGTATTACGTAGTAACCTTATTCAGTCTCTTTCATTGCTTTACAAGTTATTCCTTTTACCCTATATGTTTTTATTCAGTATAATTAGAAGCGATGTATTTTCAGGAGCTGCCAAGTTGCCTCTCGCACTTTACGCTTCTCAACTTGCCTTGAACTGGGCATGGACGCCAATATTGTATAAAACAAACCTAGAATATAGTAAAGAACAAACCAAGAATATAATGAAGAACAAACCAACAATATAGCTATCGGGGTTGCATCGTTAGCTAGCAACTTAGCAAGAGATGACCACGTCCCATACTAAGAAGTACCATAGCCTATAAGTCCAAAAAATAGAGTTAGATAAAAACAAGAAATCTACTATTAGAACCGCCTTGTCCGAAACACCAATATAGGAAACTTACAGTCCCTTGACTTGAAAAAAAAAGAAAATCCATTGGCGAGATAATTTTCTGTCCAGAAGCTCCTCCCAGTTGTGTGCTATTTTTTCCATTAGTAAGGGCTCTGGAGTAGAGCCACTGACTTTTGCTTCTTCTGTCACCCCTTCTGGTTTAGCTTCAGCAAAAGGGGTAACTTCTACTTTTTCTTTTTTAGGCCTGACTCTTGTTCCAGGTCGAGCTTTTGTTTCAGACCTTGGAAATTGAAAACCATTTTCTTTCCATACTGCGATGCTGGCTGTTTGTCTTTCTTTTTTATTTTTTTGCTTTGCCGTTAGAATTAATCCTTTGGCCTCCCGATTTGAGGGGATATATATAAGAGATGCGTTTTCCGGAGCTTTGGAAAAATTGTCCATGTTGGAGGATATGCGGATGATCGGCAGCACGATCAGACGATAAAGGGCAAGGTATACAAGACCCGCTGCAAATACAGAGATTAAAAGCGAAAGGATCAGAATATTGCGCGCGTATCGCCACATCGCGATTTGAATATATTCGACTTTCTGCACCAGCTCCAGCACGCCATCATCAGAATTCATGGAACCAAAAACGCGATAAAGGTTTTCCGGTCAACATTGATTACTGTGTGCGAAACATTGCTCCACCTTGTGAGAACCAAACATAATAGCCTATGTTAGTTGTATAGGAAGTTAAAAATTCGTTTTAGTGTCCAGATAAGTACGGCCCTAGTAATTCTTTGACCAAACTTAGAACGTAGAAACGTAGGGCTTTCGCAAATGGTGTGTGAAGAGATGATAAAAAAAAAAAATCAAACGAAGGAGGAATTTCTTGTGAGAGCTGAATAAACAAAGCTATGGACTGAGGGTGGAAGAACAATGTGCGCAGGCTGAATTGAGCACTGGCAATCAATACAAGGCTTTTAATTTTTACACCAGTTTCGATGACAGCAGATTAAGACAACTTATACAAGTTGATAAAACTAACAAAGAAAAGTAAGGCCTAGGTTCACAAACTATTATTCACAGATTTTGCATTCCACGAAATATAAAGATGGATGATTATAAAAGAATTTCAAATCATTCTTTACCTAATGGTGTATTGAGGACAGCAAGTGACATCCATAACTGGTTTGTAGCAATATTGACCACTTCTTCTCCATCCTGTTCATATTATTGTTTATTTGTTCTTCATTCCAAGCAATACTAAAGTGAGTTTTTTCCACAATTTAAAAAGGTATATCACTCAATATTAGTATTGTATCTGGCAAGACCAGCTATAATTAGTTATTAAGATAATTTAATTTTATTCTGAAAGTTGCTGATATCACAGCAGGTGCAAGGTTATAAAAATCGTTATAATTAGTTTGTCGTTGTGACGGACCGTACAAATTTCTGATTCCTAAATAAATGTTCTATTTTTTTACTTGGCTTTTGTGTTTCGTTAGTCTTTCCCGTTTTTACTAATTTTCTTCCATATCATTTACGTTTATCCCACTTCTCTCCGGTTTCTGAATTACATTTTTCTCCTGGTCTCTAAACGAAGTTACTATTGAAAAAGCTTTTTGGGTTATTTTAAACATAAACCCTGCAACAACAAACGACTGATCTTCCCCTCTTAGCCCAGTGTTGGAAAAAACCTGCCAAGAATTTTTTCAGGTTAGATCATGTTAAGTTGGGTGTTTTCAGGCTGCAATTTGTTTATGAGTCAGTGAGAGCCTGACTTTCTTCAGATCAGCAGCAATGCCGGTGGCTTCCTCGCTAACAGCCCGCGCAAACCCCTGCAATGGCTCAAAGACAAAAAGTTCTCTATTGCTGCGCACAGCGACCAAACCGTCATCGCTTAGCGACACAGCATCTGGTTTGATCTTAATTCCAACCGATACCGGTTGTGCTTTGGACTGAGCGCCTGGTCTCCAATTGGGCAGGAAGTGCAGCCTGTGACGTTGCCGGTTACTTAGGCCTTCAACCACGTTTGTCTCACAAATCAAGACTCCCTAAGACACTCCTCCCCAACCAGTGCATACCTCCATCATTGATAAATACATTTTATTTTTATCACGAAATTTATGTCCCATATTAAATCGGTTTTTTCCATTGCTCGTCACTTATTCTGACAGCTTTATATATGGGTAACCACGTGTCCCCCTCTTTACGCCAACTCTTAATCATCATGAATAGCGCAATGTAACCTGGGTGAAACAGTTCCATAAGCAGGTATATTTGCTTCAAGCTTAATTATCACGCACAGGAAGTAAAAGGTTATTTTCCATGTTAAAAAGTGGTTAAATTTAAATTTCTGGTAGAAGCCATTATTATATTCATAAAGAGCATAAGAAAGGCATCAAGTGGTATATTCACTTTATACAAAAGCCAGTTATACTGTTTCCTATAAATTTAACTAGCTTTACACTGGTAGGATTTTCCCAGATTTGTATTTAAAAATCTTTTTGTCCACCTTATTTTGTTTTTCCGTCACCATTTAAGTAAAATATTAAGAAATTTAAGTCTTTTTAAATGGAATTATAATAAGAAGATTTTTTCAAGCTGAGGTAAATTTTCAGCTCATTATCTTCTTTTTTTAAGACGATAAATAATTGGGAGCTATGAAAGGGATGGAATAGATTGATGCGATCGATATCGTTAAAAGAGAAGGTATGCAAGATTTGAAAGTTTTCCGCGCCGTCGCTGGATTCGCACAATATCACGTTTTGTTCTTCGGCTAATTGCAAAAGCATGTAGATAGTAGAATCGTTAAGAACTACGGGCGCTTTGACTTGCGCGTGTTTGTCTATAAAGTTAATTCCAAGGGCTGGAGTCCAGGTTTTCAAGGAATGTTAGCTTTAATTAAACCGGTAATCACATCAACAGAAGGCCTTTGCGTTGCGACGATTAAATGGATGCCTGCTGCCCTCGCCTTTTGTGCCAAACGTGCAATCAATTCTTCCACTTTCTTACCGACGCTCATCATCATATCGGCTAATTCATCTATGATAACCACGATAAACGGTAATTCATCCAGCGTTGGAATCTCGTCTTCCTCAGAAACCGGTTGATACATAGGATCAGGAATCGGGTTATTAAAACGATTGGCTTCTGAAACCTGAGCTGCAGCCGGTTCGCCATCGGCATCGAGTGGGCGAACTGGGGCCCGCTGTTCTGGGACGAGAAACACGGCCAGTGGTTCACCGCCTATTTCAACGAGCGCACGGGCCTCAGCGTGCCCTACCACGGCGCAGACCCGGTGCAGGCGAAGGGCACCGGGGTCACGATCCAGCACCACGGCGGGCCCTGGCAGGCGGCCGACTGGTTCGAGCCGTTCTCGCCCTACCAGATCGAGACGGCGGAGGAGGCGCACCTGGCAATGGCCGCGCGCTATCCGTATCTGGCTGCGCCTCGGCGACCGCGGGCTGATCCTCCCTGCGGCGCCGCGGGGGGCGCCAGGCAGCGTCGCTCCCGGTTTCGGGCGGTTACTGTCACCCGGCGCACGGTCGGCTTTCCTGCCTATCTCTGAGGTCGCCGACATCGGCCACCAACTCGCCGACACCTTCAGTGCCACGCAGCGTCTCGCTGCAGTCGAAGCGGAACCGGTTCCAGTCACTGACGGCGAGCTCCGCTGGCGCGGCGGCAACGACCCGGTGGCGGTAGAGTTTGATGGCGGATTCCTCCATTCTAAATTTTCCTTCGTGGAAATAAATAGGTTCCTACAAAAATGTGCATCCTTAAATTGATACTTTAATCACTTGCAGGAACGGAGTGAATCTCTTGATACATCCAGTATTAAAATCAATTGTATTTAGTATTTATGGTGCAAATTATTGCTATTATTATTTTATTGTTAAATAATTTATTTATGTGTAAATTAAAACCTTGTCATATGGACTTATAGATGGGATGATCAGTTTCAGTTTAATATAGAATGCTTTTTTGTTGATCATCCCCACTGACCCTAACCTTTTTGTTTTTTTTTTCTACTATTTTTATTGACAATAGCAGGGAGAAAAGGAAATGTGCGTCACGGCATAGGTCGCGACCACCCAGACCATGAATACCGTGACTCATATTTTAGACTGCAAAATTCTCTGGGTGCTCCAGACTCAAATACTCTAGAGTAATCAGCTCATTGCCAGTTTGCTTGGGTTGTTAGGTTCAGATATAGAGTTAGTGTTTGGGATTACGGAGGTAAGTACTGTCATCTCATCATGCAGTTGCTCCACTTTGTTTTTCTTTAACATCCCATACAATATTGGTCCTAAAAGTTAATAGATTTGAACAAAATGGATGCCGAACCACTGCAAATCAGAGACACAATGGACAGAGATGTTAGAACAAAGAAGAGAAATGGGTATACAGACTTTGTATTAAAGACTAGGTAGTCACATTTATCAATGGGTGAAACACGATTGGTTTTGTAACTTACACGCGTTTCACAACCCTTTTTTCTGATTTTCGAATTAACCATAGAACATCCAGTGACTGCATACATCAATGAAGCAGCGGACGGATGAGCAACATCACACACAGATCCCATACAGATCCCATACAGAGCCACGCAAACATTGCTACATACCGAGCGAGCAGAGCAGAGTGCAGGAACTGTCCGAGGACAGGATCTGCACTTCGGGAAATGTCCGGACCACCCGTCTTCTCCTTCTCCTCCTCCCGCTGCTTGCTGACTTCATCCTGCGCTGCCGTCGGGGAGTGCTCGTCCGGTCTGCCCTGTTCGGCAGCAGGGGCGGGGGCGGGGGCGGGAGCAGGAGCAGCAGGCTTTTGAACACAAAATAATGGGAGTGATAGAACAAAGAAACTGATGGACTACAAAGTAATTATGTTGATAGAAAACAGTTAAATGAGAGGCGATAAAATGAAGAAACGAAGTTACCATACTAGCCTGGACAAAAAGAAAAGCAACTTATATTATGCATGTTCTAATTTTTTCTCTTTTTGCTCTTTTAACATAAAATAAGGGAGGAGATGCAATAAAGAAACTGATGAATAAGAAAGTAATTCAATTGAGGAAAAAAAGTTTTATGATAGAATAAAGCTCGATGAGAATGAGGTTCGCTAGCTATCACGTAATGCAGAAAGATTTCATTACAATATTCCCATACAAGATTCCCTTGATGAGAATGGGGTTTGCTAGCCATTACGTAATGCAAAAAGGGTTCATTTGAAGGTTTACTGAAGGCATCTTGAGTCTTCTCACAGTAAGATGCAATTTGATGCGGTATTTGATTGTTTAAGGATATTCTCGGTAATAAAAGTTTCCCTTGATGAGGAAGGTGCTTGCTAGCTATCACATAATTTAGAAAAGGTTTTATTTATCTGGGTCGACCGGTTGTCGCAAGGCCTGTCCGATAGCGGCAAACGGCTGTCACCAGCCGACGGCGATCGCATCGTACGCCTGGTCGCGCACCATGTCGGTGTGGAAGTTCACGACGATGCACCGCGCGTTTCTGCCGAACTTCCCGAGACAGGAGATCGGTTCGAAGGGCTTCTACCCCCTGTCGTTGCCGCACCCACCTTCGCTATCCGCAAGCCCGCCGTCGCCGTTTTCACCCTTGAGGATTACGTTGCCGCCGGGATCATGGCGCCGGCTCCCCAGGGGTGATCGTATCGACTGAGTAGTGATAGAATGTCGCGAGAGGGTTCATTCTAACGTAAATTAAAAGTTAAAGTGCCCTTTTTGAGTGACCAAAAAAATGGAGGGCACCTAGGCCCCCTCCCACGCTCATTTTTTCCCAAAAGTCAGTGGATCAAAATCCTGAGATAGCCATTTTATTCATCATAGTCGAAAAACCTAATAACTATGTCTTTGGGGATGACTTTCTCTCCCGCAGTCCCCGTGGAAGGGGCTGCAAGTTGAAACTTTGACTCGATTTCTACAGTTTGGTCATGATTTCTACGAGTTTGCCTGGATTTCTACGGCTTTGTCTTGATGGGCATGGTTTGGTCTGGCTTTTACATGTTGTGGGAATAAGGAAAGGCTTATACAAAAAATTGTTTTAAATTCTATGTCCTGTATTTCAACAGAATTTTACGCCTCACTGTCATGACAACGCCCCAACATATTTCCAATAAGATCCCCATTAGCACTTGTTTCATAATTCAAATATTTTTCAGTGTCAGCATTCAATGAAAAGATAGCTTTGTAGTAATGATGACCACGGCGTCTACAACGATGGTGGTTCTGCTGGATTTCAGGATTACAGAGAGGGCGTTACCAACCACGCAGAGCCGGCGCCTGTGTGGGGTGGCAGCCATACACGACAACAACAGTTTGGTAACTCGTCGAGTGGTGGCGTTGGTACGTCGGGAGCTATCGCGGGGTACAACAATACGGCTGCACCACCTTACAATGATATCAGCGATCACCGCCATTATGATCCATCGGGTCATCCTCCCTTCCCTTCCTCGAATCATCAGTATGAAGTAGCCTTAAGTTATGGATCATTTTATATCCAAATAGTAAATTGGTTATGACTAGATTGTTACAGTTATCCATTAATCAGAAGCCGTTGCCAAATGATTTGTCGTTTACTATGCTAGTAATTACGGTGCCATATTAAGTACAAATTAATTAAGTTTCTTTTCTAGCAATCTTTTTTTAATTTACTTTAGAGCAGTGGTCCAAATTCATAGCAATATGGTGAAAATTTTCTTTCTTTCCTAAAAAAGTATTGTGGTTTCAGCCACTTTCCTTGTTCGGCCTCCGCGGCGGCCGCCCCTGCATTCGCGGCCTGCGCATTACGGTGGACGATATTCTCGATTGGCTGGCGTCGGGCATGAGTGAGGCTGAAATCCTTGCGGACTACCCCGAACTGACACAAGCCGACATCCGGGCGGCTTTAGCCTTCCCTGCGGAACAGAAGCCGTGAGCATCAAGATCGACCCGGCGGAGGTAAGGCTGATCGGCGAGCCGTGCGAAAAGACTGGCATCGTCCGGGTCCGGTATCGCGGGGATGAGTTCGAGGCGAAGGTCTTCAATGCATCGCGCACAGGACGTACGCGTTCAGCAGTTGAAGTTCAATGACGCGAAAACTCGCAGGGAACGTCAGGAGCTTTAATTGAGAGAGGTGTAAAATGAACAAAGACTACCGAAGCCAGCAATTATCGCAACTCGCTAATCAGCAGGTTCGATTCGCGCCGATTGAAAAGCGAATCGAGCAGATCACGCGTGCCGAAAAACTGTTGTACGAGATCAAGCCGGACACCACGTACTCTTACGAATATCTTTGTTTCAAGATTACCGACTATCGCGGCTTTCTGCGCGATGCCGACAATGCGGAGCAAACCGATCGCCTTTTCGGCCGTCTTCTCCTGAATCCGGCGGTATTTTCGTGTGCGACACACTGTGTCCAGGGCGGTGGTCCCGTCGAAACACTGAAAGGCCAGCATCGCGTTGCGGAGCACGGTCCTGTCGTCAAAGACACGAATGGCCTGGAATGTCCGCATCGCCCCGGATCGGGCTATCCGGTCCGGCGTGAGTTTTCGCAGCGACCGACCACCAAGCACAACGTCGCCGGAAAACCGCTTGTAAAAATCAAGGGATTTTTGGGAAGGTATATTTCCCCAGGGTGATCATGCCCATGTCTGTAACCATTTCTAATTTGTTGAAGTTTGGTATTCAAATAGGCATATTTATTGGGTTTTATGTGTACTACTATTTTCAGGGAAGTGGTGTCGGTGTAAATTCTAATATTGTACTTTTTCCTTTTTACGTTATACTAATGGCTTTATTAGGTTTAGGGTTTGGAATGATCATTTCTTCAATGACCACTAAGTATCGTGATCTAAAGGTGTTAGTTGGATTTGTCAACATGATTTTTTTTGCTCAAATAGGGTATTAAGTATATATTTAACCTTGTATCTGTCTTTAAATTTTCTCTAAAAACAATCTGAAATTTGCAACATAGAGGCAATAGGGCATATCATCCTTAGCATCTTTGAGGGGTTGGAAATAAAAATTTCAATTATCTAGGCGTTTTTATTCTATATAGAATATATACAGATTTTAGAAACCTGAAAAATGTTATAATAATTTAATGTGTATATTCGAAAATGTATGTTTTTAATAGGCAATTTTTTCCCCTTGCCTGATCACACCTGTGAGTCCATGCGGCCCGGAACATGGCCGTGGCGAGGGTTATGAGACGTTCCGTTGGTTGCAGGGATTGAATCAGTTTGCCGATATCTTCCTCAACTTTGTCCCTTTTGAGCGACTTGCCGTAAGCATCGCAGGTTTTGGTTTGGCAGAGATAATAGGGATAGAGGCCGCCATTGCCTCGTGAGATCGAGGAGCGCAGCGGCACATCACAGCCGGAACAGACGACCATACCGCGCAGGGCAAAGGTCTCACCGATGTTCTCGCCGAAGTCGACGAGCAGCGGGCGACCTTCGCTCTCGGCGAGCTCACGCGCCGCCTCGTAGTCGGTCATCCACTCGATCTCGGCGCCCTCGGGCAGCGGGGGCGCGGCGTTGAGCCAGAGCACGACGCCGACCGCGCCGGCGCTCGAGAGGATCAGCCCGATCACCTTGCGCGCCAGCTTGCCCTTGCTCGCGCCGTGCGGGTCGATGTGGATCGCGCCGAGGCCGATGCCGAGGATGAACAGCGCGATGCCGCCGACGAGGTAGATCGTCGTCTTTCCAGAAGAAGAAAGAAGAAGAAGAAGAGAAAGAGAAGAATAAAAATGGACACTCTTCTTTTCCATATCATTGTTACCCATTATATAGCCCTCCTTTTCCTACACAATATAGGATGCTACCAGAAATGGTTCCTCCCCAGGGGTTTAATAGTCCTCCTCCATTCACACCTTGCACAAAGCCAGTGAGCAAAGAAGATGCCAGAAAAAATTACACCAACAATGACAGCACCCACATGGACAACAACTACCAAAAACAGCCAAATCTCCCCCAGAATACCACGCTCCGTCCGATGGCGCTTCCCGGCTTGTCAGGCAATCCGGGAGAACCTTCCGCGTTCAAACCCTGGAAACTCCCCTGTTCAACCAGCCGACATCGCGGCCGCCTCGGGTGAGAACGCGGATGCCGACATATTGCAGGACAAGGTTATAGGCCTCGGCCTCGATGGCCTCGGCGTCGGATTGGTGTCCAGGAGACCGGCGGGCCCTTGCCGTCAGTGCCGTGTGAAACGCCTGGGCGAGGGTGTCGAGCATTTCATTGACGACCCTCTGTATATGGAATTTCAAAACTGGAAAGATGTAAATATCTTTTAGCTTCAAAGATTAGAAATGAATAATAAGAATAAAAATAAAATTAAGAACAAACATAGAATTTCAAAGTCTCAACAAGCAGAAGAGCCCAAAACACTTAAAGATAGGATATACCTAAATCACTTAAACTGTCCATTAGCTTTAAAGATAAGAGGTAAATAATAAGAACAAGAAAAAATAATACGTAAGAAAATAAGAACAAACATGGAATTTCTAAAGTTGGAGTTTCATGGAATTACAAAGTTAAAAAGCACATACAATAAAAAAAGTACATAAAGAAAAAAACAAGCAAAAAAAAAAAAAAAAAATACTGGAACAAGACAAGTACATTTATCAGATTGGAGATTTACCAGGAAAATCAAACATATAACTGGAAAAGAATATTTTTTTTCTATATAATAATTGTGCATAATAATGTTATTTAATAATTGTTTCTCTCCAAATTATTGGGGGCTACTGCCCCCCCCCTCCTTGCCCCCTCCTCCAAATGACGCTCCTGACTATAATTGACATTCAGGACTCCCGGCACCTTCGACCCGATCACCATCGGGCACATCGACATCATCCGCCGCGCCAGCGCCCTGGTGGACAAGCTGGTGATCGGCGTGGCGATCAACCGTGACAAGGGGCCGCTGTTCGATCTGGAAGAGCGGGTCGGCATGATTGAAGCGGAATGCGCCAAGCTTAGCGACGAGACCGGCACCGAGATCGTCGCGCATCCGTTTGAAAATCTCTTGATCGACTGCGCCCGCGACGTGGGTGCCCAGATCATCGTGCGCGGCCTGCGGGCGGTTGCTGACTTCATCCGGGCGTACTGTCTGGCGTCGTCTTGTCAGGAGCAAATTTTCGGAGTGGCAACGGGCGAAACGATGGAATGCTAACTGCGATGGAAGTTGCCGAAATGGACCTTAGCAAAGTGGAGGTCGTGGTTCTTTCTGCATGTGAGACTGGACTTGGCGAAGTTGCCGGTGGCGAAGGCGTATTGGGAATCCAACGGGCCTTTCAGCTGGCTGGTGCGAGCACCGTGATTACAAGCTTGTGGACCGTAGATGATCTCGCCACGCAATTGCTCATGGTTTTTCAACGTCATGACGCGCGAGCTTGCTTGGGGACGATTGCGGTCTCGAACAATCACAATCACTTCTTGGTCGGTTGCAATCGCCGGCGCGGTTGCCGTGACGGGCGTGATGATTTCTCGATCCGCTGCCACGCTGGCGATTCGGTCAACAGGCGGAGCTGAAGGACCCGTTGAATTCTGGTACAGGTGCGCCAAATCAACTCGATCCAATTGCCAACGGATGTTTCCAGGGCCGGCATAAATGCCGACATCTTCTTGGTAATCTGCTGCGTTGTCAGATCGAGATAAGAAATGATCCATTAGAATCATCATGGTCGAAGCAGAGACTTAAAACAAACGAAAATTTCTGCTTTGCGGCTTATGAAGCATATTTTTGAAAAACTGTTTAAAATAAACTGGCTTGTCATATTTCCCTATCGGTCTACTTGTAGAAATCTGAAAAAAAACAAGCGCTTTAATGAAAACTAAGCTTGCACGAATAATTCAGAGAATCATAAACGCGCAGTAAAATATTTTGATTTTATGGCAGGTAAAAGACTACTTAGAGCCTTTACACATTTCCAATGGTGCTTCTTTAGCATTCTAAAATTGAGGTAGTTTCCATTTGCTTTCAGTGCGGTGTTGTTTTATGTTTTTTTTTAATTTTTTTTTATATAAGAAAAATATACAATACAATATCAACCTTATTGCACACATGAGCCATACTGTATATGGCTGTTGCCCTTTCATTTCAACACATTTTATATCATTCTCATTATTCTTTCAAATTTGTTTTCCTTTCTTTTCTTATGAAAGGTGTCACACAAACGGTCAAAGGTAAACTAATGGGGAATCCTCTTTTGCGCATGCGTATTAGGTCCCACGGTAATGGATTGTCCTGATCCTTTTCACCTATATCAATATAACTGTAACGATCTGGAACAACAACATCACTCTGCACTCCTTTTAATTGCACTGATCCTCCATCAATTCTATAATACTTCTGCGTAGTAAACTTAAGTGCACCCAGATCCCCTTGAGTATTACCCCTAAGTATTCTGCTCAACGGCAATACATTTTGAACAGTACCTTTACCAAAAGTTTGCTTACTTCCTATCACAATAGGGCTGCGGGGTTCGGCCGCCTTCGCCTCCAGATCGTCGAAGTCCATCCGGTAGTGCCCATCCACCAGACGCAGGGGGTTGCTGACCAGGGTGCGGCCGTTTTCCTTCAGGATGTCGAAAAAATCGAAAAACACCGGCGGCTGGACGATGATTCCATCCCCCGGATCGGTAAAGACCGACGCGGCGACGGCCAGCGCGTTCAGCACGTTGGGCGCGCGCAGAATCTGATCTTCCGTTACGATCCAGCCGTGATGTTCGGCCAGCCAGCGCCAGAGCGCGAACTCGAGCAAGTCGGTTAACTCCTGCCGGCTCAGTTCTTTCTCAATGCCCTCGGGCATGAGTGACTTTTGGGATCCGACAAATTCGTCCACATCCGCGCGAAGAATGGAAGTCTTCTTGCCCTCGGCGTCGAAGAACTCAAGCGTGGTGCGGGATTCGGACGCCAACATGCCGTTGATCACGCGCCCGTCGGTGGTGACGACCGAGTAGAGCCGAAAGTTACTTTCGACGCTCCGGCTCGGATCCAGAATATGCGTCAGCAACTCTTCCTTGGGGGATCGACACGTTGAGGAGGTTGGCGGAGAAGACCTTCCGCCCGTTCGGGGTCACCGCGAGGCCGCTGGGACGAACCAGGGGCCGGAGGGTGCCGTCGATGAAGTTCAACAGCGAGAGGCCGGTCAACGGCGAAGCGGTGACGTCGATGGTGCCCGCGGTGTTGTTCGCCAACCGATCGATGCTCGTCACGTTCTGATCGATCGCGTTGGTCACGTAGGAGTAGGCGATGTCGTTGACGACGTCGGTCGGACCATCGCCCACCGCAAAGCGGTTGTTGGCGTTAGGTTTCAGCCCCTCTCCGTCAAAGAATTCTTTTACCCCCATGGTTTTAATGGAAATACCTCGTTTCTTTGAACCAAGAATATGCATTCCTGTTTGAAAAGCGCGTATTTGAATAATATTTTTGTCCATATTTCGCATAGTCTCGTTAGAGGTAAATTTAAACCAAAGTTTTGGGTAAAATTTTGAAGGCTTCTAATGTGAATGCAACGTTTCTTTCACTGAGTGTTAGGTTTCAACCCCCTCCATTAAAAAGAATTTTAACAGCTCCCGAGCTTTTTCGTACGATTGGCAGGATTTGTTGCGGTCAGGCTATTGGTGCAACACCCCGGTGAACAAAATTACCGAACCTCGAAACCAAAATGGGAACCCTGCTGTTTTTGAAATTGGGCCTGGGAAGTCAAAGTCTTTCTATCTGCCACCGATGCCCACGGTGAAATTGAAGTAGGCGAGAATGGTGGCCCGGTAAATCCACATTAATCCGCTTTTGTTTCGTGATGAGTTGTCTCGGGGCCACTCGGAGAAAGGAATTTGAAAATCGAAGCGGTGATTATGGTAAATTGACGAAAAAGGCAATATTTCCACTCTACTACTACTACTACAACTACCTTACTACTACCACTATTACTACTACTACTACCACTACTACCACTGCTGCTACGACTACCTTGTTACTACTGCTAACAATACTACCCCTAAAACTGCTTCTTCCATAGCGAGTACTACGAATATTAAGGATATTGAAAGGAATATCTGAGTAAACGTTGAGATAAAAGTTGATATAGATGAAAACATATCATGCGCATTCAGATTGCAAAGGCAGGCGTATCTGGAACCTTCCCTCACAATGAAAAATTCTCCCCATAGAAAATCCACCTAACAGCAAATTCATCCTTCCCAAGCGAAGAATGTATGTTTACTTCCCAATATCAAATACTATACGTAAACACTGGGCACATTTTACAGCTTCAGGACTTTTCCCCAAGGGCTATGGGGGGTCATGTTATCTCCAAAGGCATAGTTATATCCTTTCAACTATGCTGAAAAAAGTGACTATCTCGAGATTTTGATCAGACGATTTTAGAAAAAGGAGCAAGCGGAGGGGTCTTCGCCTCCGTCGCCGCCCAAAAGAATAAAGTCTAATTTATTGTGCTCAACGTCTACAGGAATTCTAAAATCCTGGTAATATCCGGTATAGGTTCTATGCTGTAAAGAGCCGTTGTCATTTAAATTACTTTGGGCAGAAAGTATCCAATTACATGAAACAAGCAATATAAAAGTAAAAACTAGTCGAAATAGCTGATCGTTCATCATCATTAATTTTTTAAATGTTACAATAAGACGCCAGGGTTTCGCCGGCGCGAAACCGTTATCGTTCTGCATTGTTGCTAGGCCAGCCACAGTCACAAGTTGTTGGAACCGCAGTTGCAAGTAGTCGAAGTCGCATGTATTTGTAGATCCGAATAGTCATAAATGCAAGCAGTAAAAACAGTCATAACAGTAAAAAGTTGAAGTAGCTCTAGTATAGTGCGTTTTTGATTTTGTTGTTGGTTCAATATTCTCTGTCCGCTGAAAGTTTTTCCTTAATGCACTCTGCAATTCTAGAAATATTGCAGATACGCCCTTCTAACTCCATATTTAGTTAAATATTCCCCTCGACTACAGGGCGGCAAAAACCTATCGATACAGGCTTACACGTCACAGGTATGGCGCTGGGTAGCGAAGCGCTTTACACATGGCTTTCCGAAACGCCACAAGTTGTCTTCCGGGGTGCCGATCACACTCACGAAAGTGCTGTTATTCGCCAGCTACCAAACTTCGTATCCGTTAACTCTGCGGTTCAGATAGATCTTTTTGGTCAGGTCAATTCGGAATTTGCCAATGGCCGACAAATATCAGGTACTGGCGGTGCGGTAGACTTCATGCGAGCCGCTAAGTAATTTTTTTGGGGCTCAGGCTGTGCTCGGGGAATGATCTAATAACGGAAAATATATTTATATTTTTTTTGCTTCCTTTTAGTTACTAAAAAGCCTGGAACTTCTAACAATTATTCTACTTCGGCTTAATAAAATAACTAGCATTTTTCAAATAAAATTTCATAAAGCAAAAAACTTATAAATTTATCTGCATTGTTCATGCTTTTTTCAATTTTTCAATGAAAGTACCAAAAAAGGGCGTTTTCAATGAAAATACTCCCCAAAAAGGTACTTCTTCGTTCGGCTGCGTGCTCGAATTCGTGCAAGAAGCCTAAGCCTTATTTGAAATGAGCAGCTACGAAGATTACGACAGAGTGTCGCGGTCCTACGACCGAACGCGGCACCCTATCGGTCTGCCTCTCGTCCGTGAAGGTTTGCAGCGCGGCAGAACACCCTTGGGAGAGATGAAGCTGGTCGATGCCGGGTGTGGCTCGGGCGCTTATACCGCGGCCTTAAGCGACGACATCCCCCATACCATCGCCATCGATATCAGCCAGGGCATGCTCCAGTCGGCGGCAAATGGCAAGTTGCCATTCCTCAACGGCTTATAACTATCTCCCCGACACCGTCACCTTTCCAACCCAAGTCTTTTAAAAATATTCATCCCTATCGAGCGCTCGAAACTGTCCTGGATGAGGCCTTGGACGCCATTGATATGGCGGCAGTGAAATCAGGCAAAACAACCTTTCTCAATATCGGCGATGAGCCGGAGGAGGTCACATATCGTGACATTTATATCGGACAAATCATGACGCTCTGTATTGTTGGAGGCGGGCTATTGGACGTTGACCTGACGACGAAACTTTAATGATGCGTCAACCAAGACGTGCTTCGCACAATCTAGTTCCATACGAACCTCGCCAAAACCTGACACATCTACTTGCCTTCGATGCTCGTCAATGCGCTTAAGCCACCAGGCGCAAACTTGGAGATCAAGGAATGTCATGACTCTGCGAAAAACCGTGAAATCTTCGTCACCAGCTTGGATCATGCGCCAGTGAAACAGAGAGCGAACAAGAGGGAAGCTCGTGTTTCGAGGATTACCTCCAGTGTGAACGCCGTTGTCGGTTCTGTTTTGTCTCTTATGGAATTGGTATGGTAATACGTCCATACTGGCGCGGCTAGGTAGCTAAATTAGCAAATCCATCACTGGATGGAAAGGTGTGAAACAAGGCATTGTCTTTCAATAATGCCATCCGAACCCTTACTAAAAATATTTCTCCATTTCTACTTGAGCCCTATATTGATGTCAGCCACCTTTGCTACGCAGACAATATCCTTTTTACTATCAGATGATCTCCAAGTTCTCCAAAATAAAATCAATACAGTTTGCTCTTGTCTCAATGTCGTCATCGCCGCCTTCGACGGCTGGAACGATGCGGGTGAAGCCGCCAGCGCTGCGATAGAGGCACTGCGCACATCGTCGGAGTACGACCTCGTGCACTCGGTCGACCCCGAGCTCTACTTCGATTACCAGTACACGCGACCGTCGACTCGCATGGATGCCGAGGGCCGCCGCCAGCTCACCTGGCCGGAAGCCGGACTCTGGCGCCCACGGAACCCCGCGCCCGGCCCGGAATTCTGGCTGCTCACGGGAGCCGAACCGGCACGTACCTGGCAGGCGTAACAGGCCGCCGCGCACGGCAAATTCGAGCTCATTCACCAGGGCAAAGGTTCGGGTCCGCGGTATTTGCGCGCAAATTGCCTGCAGTGCTGCGTCGACGCTGAGGCCCGCTGCGGCATACTCCGCGGCAAGCACAACGAGCTGGCCTTGCCCGACGGAGGCGTTGCGTGAATCCACGGTGTGAATGCGACCGGCAGCCTCGGTTCGCTCGGCGGCCGCTCGCGCACTCTCGTACGTGCCGCTTGCCATCGAGGTCAGGTTGATCGAAAGCACATCTCTCGGACATTGACGCAAACGGCAATGAGGAGCTTACATATCAGGAATTCGAGGTCACCCTCCCATCTCCCTCTCTCCTCTCTCCCTCTCTCTCCTTCCCCCTCTCATCGTCCTCACCTTGTCTCTGCCGCCGACAGGTGTCGACCGAGAAGAGTCAGGATCAGTATGACAAGCAGAACGGGCTGTCGACTGGCTCGATCGTCGGCATCGTTGTCGGCTTTGTCGGTAAGAAGAAGGGGAGGGAATAGTTGTATTGTGTTGCGTTGCATGTGTGTTTTTGATTGAGCACAAGCAGGTTGGCAGCTTTGTCCAATCGCAACGTTTGCAGATATTGCGCAGGGCTGACGCCAGCTTCGCGCTTAAACTCACGCTGCAAATGAAACGGCGATACACCCAGCCACTCTGCCAGACCATCGAGCGTGAGCCGCTGGTCCAGCTGTGCCGCCAGGTAGCGTTTTGCTGTTTCTATCTCATGTGCTCGCAGTCTGTCCGCTCCCCTTCAGCGCCAGCCACGCACCGGCCGCTTTTAAAAATGCAGAGGCAATCGAATACGGGATACGTCAGCAGGTCTTGAGAACTCAGGGTAAACACCCCATCCCGCAGTCTCAAAATCAACATAGCCGCTGACGGTACCGAATAAACAGATCAATGCTTCACCTTCTTCTAACAGTGAGGTCGATAACGCAAGTTTAGTGTGCGGTGCATAAAAAGACTTAGCAGTATTGTCCGCTTTTTGGCGATAACCCAGTAACTGCCATCCATTATTAAAGCTTTTCACAGGCTGCATGGAGCC
This sequence comes from Alatinidae sp. Z8VKAUB7J3, assembly GCA_010016025.2. NCBI lineage: Eukaryota > Metazoa > Cnidaria > Cubozoa > Carybdeida > Alatinidae > Alatinidae sp. Z8VKAUB7J3. Next base: position 127,819,854 of record JAAAKM020721499.1, read on the forward strand.
GTCAACCGTCCCTGATAGCAACTTAAAATAGCACCCAGGTAATCCGTAAGTGCTAGGAGGCAAGACACCTTAGGAGGTAAGACATAAAGGCACTGTTCGTACGCGAAACTGGCGCCGGCTATCTGCTCTTTGGACTTGCCACGATTTCGGCGCTGCTCATTGCTCTGGATGTTTCGACACGTTTGCTTGATCCCGTACGCGGTAGTATCGGGACGCTTGTCAGCCCTCTCTATCTAATTTCTGAGTCAACCCATCTGTTGTTTGACGCGAGTGGCAAGTTCATTACCAGCCATAGCCAGCTGCGCAGCGACAACCTCATGGATGCGTGTTTATTTGATTTTTCTCCAAACCTGAATGCATCCAACCAATATCCCTAGAAAATCATTAGAATGCAAATTAGCTGCTCAAGATACTTTTTTAAAAACCCAGAAAGTGAGTCACAATAGAGATATTTTGCCATTTCATGGCCCAAAAATTCAACTTTGCAACAAAGAGAGCACCTGAAAAGTGACAGCAATTGCATCAGGGTGTTCCTCAGGGTGATAATAAAATTTCAAATTGATTCTAAAACACACATATTGAGATTTCCAGCCTACACAAAGTGCTTTGGTGAAAAGAAAAGAAAAATAATACAATGTGCATATCGCTTTTTATTTAGGGAATGTCAGTGTGCTACCTATGAAAAGAAAAAAAAGGTATAATAAAGGAAGTAACACTAGTGAGGAAGTAAAGAAATTAAGACCATATATAACATTGTTATATACTTTTTTGTCACCATCTTATAAAATTTTTACCTAATCTTATTTTGTATTACTCTAAGATTCAATACGAAAAAGAAACCTTTGATTATGCACAAAAACTTGTAATTGGTAAGTAAATTCATTTTCGTAAGAAATGGTTTTCTTCGAGATCCGCCGAAAGCAGGTTCATTAAACTTAACAGAAATTTAAAGTTATAGCCTAGTTGTTTTTATTTCAGAGAGAAGGTTCTGGTAAATATTCAGTTGTTGGCTACTTAAATACTCTAAACAAATAAAAGTACTACGATTAGCTTCCTTTTTTCAAGATAGTGCAAAATCTCACAGTCACTTTTCTGACGATGCACTCCCACCCCTGTTGGTTCTGGACATAGCCCGATTTTTCCGTTGGGGTTGGTCGGAAAATCGAACGGGAGCACCAGGTCGGCCTGCAGCGACCCGGTCAAGCCCACCGTGCCATCCATCTCCATGAACTGGCCTTCGAAGTCGTACGAGGTGGTGCTCACCCGCACCCCGACGAGTTCGCCATCGCGCAGCGTGACGCCATCGAAGTTCGGGATCAGGGCCTCGTCGGTCACCAGCACGTACCGGCCATTGGTCGCCTGTCGAAGGTACCCCGGCCGTTCCGGGTCGGGTTCCTTGGTCCCCTGTTCGTAGAGCTGGAAGGGCGTTAATTCTGAAAAATTTGAAAAAAATGAGGTATTTTTAACTTATGAAGGAGTAATCAGATCTTAATAAAATTTCATATTTAGAAGGGCCTCAAAACTCAGATCTCTGATTAAATATCCCGACAGGATCCAATGTCATTGGGGGGAGCTGGGGTGACTGGAAATCTTGAAAAAAGCTCAGATTGGAGAGATCAGAATGAAACTTGGTGGGAAGATTTAGCACAAGTCCAATATCCGTGAATGACATAAAGAGACCGGATCCGCCCTCTTTTGGTTATATAGTATTCTTTAAACACGGCAAAGTAGTTTTATTAAGGTTTGCTGTAGGTAAAATTTTCACTACTTTCCCGACATTTTCTAAATTTCTTTTGGGTCCCCAACTATTACCATATTTACTATTTTAAACAATGGTTTTGAGACAGACCATATGCCGCCCCACTTTGAAAAATAGCTCCTATTATTCTCCCTTTTCCTTGTTATCATATTATGCGATAATTCTCCACAGAAAATTTAGAAAAACTAATTTTACTTTTATTAAATATGAGTTCTCTTGCCTTTCTGTCTTCAAATGCATCGGATAAAATTTTTGAGATAGCCATTTTGTTAAAAATAGTCCAAAAGTCAAATAACTAAATTAGTGGTTGACAAAACCCAAACTGCTCTTAGGTAAGGTATGTCTCCTGTGAAAGTTTCCCATTGGTAGCATATAAGGTCTTTTGATAAGAAAATAGGGCATATCCTACCACTAGCAGCGAAAGTGTATATGTGTTTTTGGACCCCATAGCTCAGTATACTGCTTGCGCATGACTACCACCTAAATAAGTTTGTTGGTGCCGAAATATCTAGGCTTTTTTAGTTTGTTTTATTCACTGGCTTAGTTAAAAAGTGTCACCCATTACCTCCATTTATTCACGATTACATTTCATTTATTGACTTATTCACGAAAGAAATTCAGCTTTTTCTATGCTATTATCAAAGCGAATGAAAAAGTCCTAGGTTTTACTTTGTTCTTGTCTTGCGAAAGAAGATGTTAACATAAAGACTATAATATAAATGTTATTACATGTTGAATCCCCTATTTAGAACTGAAATAAATTGTACTCAAGATCGATGGCCAAGTGGTTCAGACCTTCGAAAACGTTTCGACCACCCCGTCCAGCTATTCCTACCAGGCGAACCAATTGGTCACAGCCGACCGAATCGAAATCGCATTCACCAACGATTTCTACGATCCTGGCAACGACATCGACCGCAACTTGACGGTCGATCGCGTTCGAGTCGATGGGCAAATCTTTGAAACCGAAGCACCGTCCACCTACACGACCGGGTTCTACGTCGCCGGACAAGGCATCGTGTCGGGTTTCTATCAAAACGAAACGTTGTTTGTAATTTTCTTGTTACGTGGTTAATTTTTTGATGCGTTTATATCTAGTAACAGTGTGTTTCCTCAGTTAAAATTTCAGTAGATGATATTGTATGATGGCTATGAACCGTGTTGATTGCGCTGTTCCTTTGAATAATCAGTAAATTGATATTTTTCTGATATCTCATCTCCCAAAGAGTAGCACTTACCGTGATCAATTTATTTGAACATTTGTGTTTTGTTTTTTTTTTATAATTAGGCTAAGCTAAAAGCATAAGTCTAGGTTTCGTTAATTGTTTTGTGCCGTCCTCAGTTACAACAAGGGATTCACCACGGGCCCCTGACCTCTAACAAGTCATGCAAAATTGCGTCATTCTCAGTTGCAAGTGGAGGTTTCCCCTTGACATTGCAGGCCCCCTGTTTGGATTGGTTGCTAAGGACTCTAGTGGAATTTGATGCTGGGGCCCCAGTGGGATTGATTGTTAGATCCCCATTGGAATTGCTCATTAGGAACCCCCCGGTGAACTTGGTTGCTAGAGCCCCGGTGAAATTGGGTGCTATGATCCCGTTAAAGTATAATATAGAAATATATTTTATGCATACCTAATATCATTTATGGCACTTGGTTTTCCTCCAGTTTGATTTCCAGACCTAGTATTTACGGGCGAGGAGGGGGAGCACTTGACACTTTTGCTGTTGTTACACAATGATACATGTAGTTTTGTTATCAGAATTCCTTGTTAAATAAATCTATCTATATATTAGAGTTAAGCATTTTTTATAATATAACATTTCTATAGACTTAATGTTATTTCCATGACCTACAATTTTCTTTCAATCCATTTACCTTTTGATTGTAAGCAATTAGTCGGACTGTTTTCTAATAAGAACACGAACAAATGCACAAATCACGAGTTTGATTAACAATAAATGTCATTGCAATGTTTCCGCTATTATCCTCAATTTTCAAAATCACGAGTAAAAAAATCATTGAAGTTTAAAAAATTGAAAGTAACCTTGTTTGCCTTTCATCTCCGCCTTTAATTTTTTGTACTTGTTAGTAGTTAAACTAAATGATATATGTTACAACCAGCATAATAATAATATGATAATAACAATAATGTTATTGACTAAAAAGGCTGTGGTAAATTTAGTTAGTTTGTTTTGAGTTTGATTTTATTATTATTATTTGTTTTTAAAGGAGGGCCACCAGGTTTCCTTCCCGGAAAATCATCCGGAAAAGTTTTGAGGTGTGCTAAGAAATAGCTGTCGAATAAGGAGCTTTCTGTTTGGGAAGGATACCCCATCCCACGGAAGGGCAAGATTTTCTACTTGAAAGTAATTTGATAGTATTAGATAAAAAACAAGTTTTTTTTAACTGAAGGTGGGGATTAACATTAAAACTGAGGGCAAAGGTGTAGTGATCGGACTCGACAATCATGGCGGCCCCCTCTTCGATACCGAATTTTTTAGCGTCAATCCCCAGGACCGGACGGAGATCCACTGTGGGAAGGAAGTCACTTCCGGTTTGTAGAACCTGCCCCCTTCCCTCAACACTTCGGAGTTGTGATGGCTTTGGTCGAAGTTGGCGGACGACCGATGCAATCGGAAGCGACATAGTTTCACCACCGACCTGAAAGAACATCGCATCGAGACTCGTAAGAGTGAGGGGAAGACTCAGTCCCCTGAAGTCACCATGAAACTAACCAACAGTGCACTAAGTCCCAAATGAAGCTTTCAAATCTGTGTTCATTAGAATGGACTGCATGAATGTTTAAGAGAAAATATGCCAACACAAGGCATTCTGTCATTGTGAACTGGGAGGTCTTATACAAGGCTATTCTAGAGGCCAAAGCATGAAGCTTAGGTTCCTTTTTCTGCATAAAAAGACTGTTGAGCCCCCAATCCTTTAACAGTCGTGTGCACCTATGCAGTACTGCATGACATTACTGTTTAATGTTGATATCTAGAGTGAACCAGTTTTTTTCGGTGCGCTGCACTGTGGCGGATGTCTTTGAATACCCAAGCATTCAATCCTTGGCGAAACGCCTTATTGAAATTGGCAAAGGTAATACATCAAGTAATCCTCAGGTAGAGATAGTAAGCGATATAGTCAGTGGCCGAGATATTAGCGCCGCTTTTGATGATCAATCCATGACAGAGATGGACTTGTAGAATGGAAAATTCAGCGATAGAAACTTTGTTGGCCGAGTTAGATGGCCAAGGGATATTTGTGTGGGCTCTCTTTTTTTAATTATATTTTGTTTCTTTTTCAGGATCAACTTCGCACTGAACAAAAAGACATGAAAGAACAAAGGGAAAAACTGTACCAAAAATTAGAAGCTTTGAAATCACAAGGTATTATTATAAGTCCCGCAAATAACGCTGTTGTGGCCACGAATACACAACCCCCACCCCAAGATGAGAATAATTCTCCTCAATCAAGTGGTGCTTCTCCCCCTGGGGCTAAGGACAGACGTAAAAGCGACGCAAAACGTCCCGCTAATTTAACCTTTATTTCAAGTTTAAAATTTCAAGCATAAAACAAAATAGCGCAATCCTGAGGCGCCGGCGAAGAGCAGGTTCCGACTAGAAATCCTTCAGCACGTTCGCCAGGGAAAAGTCGTAGGATTGCAGGTTGCTGTTGTGGACGCGGGAGAACCGCCGGAAATCGATCCTGTCCCAGTTCTCGTTGCTGACCGATGCGTAGTAGCGTTCGATGTTGCCGCGCGAGATCAGACCCCAGGACCCATGGAAGGTGACGCCAAGATCGACAAAATCGCGTCCTCGTCTGTGTTTCTTTAAGGATCCATAGTCAATACTGTCAGTTGGTGAGGATGCGCCCCCTATATTTGTGCCCTCTCCACTAGATTTGGAAAGATACCTTTCTTTCAGTATTTTCATGGAAAAAATTGAAATGAACGACAACTTTGCCCCCCTCCCCGTGATTTAAAAAATTTAAGGAAATTTTCATACAATTAAGACAATAAAAACTAATTATCTAGATCTAAAAAAATAATATAAAAAGATTTAACATAATGTAAAGACAACATTTTAAAAATAATATCGAAACGCACCGGAACACACTATTAAGTTTCCAGTGTCTGTTACTAACCAGCCTTGAAAAAAGTGGAAACTAGAACGCTTCTAGAATTACCAAGACAGGGGAATTTTACTGCCTTGGAATTTCAGGGGTGCTTGGTGAAACCTTTTTCTGGCGATAAATTTTGATTGTAACAAAAATGTAGAATTCCATTGATGTTCTGAAGCACTATAATTTCGGCCTCTTGTCCGTGGCACTGCAATAATCCCAGCCATCGTTTTTACGCCTAATAGGTCATTTTTCAAACTGTCCAATTACTCTCCCCCCCCCCCCCCTTGTATGCAAATATATAGCCCAAATTATATATTTCCCATATATTCTGTCACATGTCTTTGTCTTGTCTTGTGCTAAGCTGAAAGAAACTAAAGAAGAAACTGGTTTGTTCTCAAGTTCTATGCAGCATAAACTTGAATGAGTGGCGCATAATACATAAGTACTGAAATTCCTTCCCCCTACAGAAATAAAAAAAGAAAAAAAAATCTAAAATAAAATTCTCAAATTTGGAAAGCCTGACTTTCAGTATTCAAAGTCTGAAGTACATGGTACATAACTTACTGCTGTTACTTTATGGATGGAGTTGTACACTCCAATGTTTTTGTTATTATAAAAATAATACATACCCAACAACATGCTTGATACTCACTGATCACTACACTACAACTATAAAAAATACTATTTGATTTTCTGGGAGAACAATATTGAATAGCAGCCAGACAGTCACAAGCATTATGAAGCTGTGATATTAGTTTTGTCCTAGTTTAATCCCCAAAATAAACAAAGAATTGCTGCTACATTGAACCGTCAAGTTCTCACGTTCAAACCGCTGAAAAACCAAAGCGATGACGAGTCATCGCACTCCAAAATCAAAAATCAACCGGCCGCTCGCCGCCTTCCCTCTCTCGGCACTCTTGCGTCCGCCGACGGACATGTACCCGCTGGGAAAGCAAAATGCAACTGGCCCAGGGCCGTTTTTTTAGCGTTAAATTTTTCGCGTTATTTTATTGACTCTTCTCTGTTTGCCCCATAGCATCACAGCTGCCTTGGATCCCCTGTGCGACCGTCGCGCGATCGTGGTGAAAGTACATTTAGAAACTTATCGAAAGTGATTGAAACATCCTCATTTTCTTCTAAAACTTCCTCCCGTGATATACAACCAATAGCCTCCTCAAATCTTCTCAAACTTGCCGATTTAAATTGCCTTATTTTCATTTTTTCTCTCCACTCCCACTTCTGTTACTCAAAGACTTGAATGAACAAATTATAGAGAGATGATCAGATCCCGGTACAATCACAACATCCCAAACGCGTATAGAAATCAAACTTCCAGGCTCAAAAAATTTGCTGAAGGGGGTGGCGCTGTTCTCCCCGACGCCCGTGGTGCGGTCGTCCGGGTAGCCGACGACGATCACGTCGCCTTCCCAGTTGAGGTTGAACTGCTTGCCGTTGGCGTTGTCGGTCTTGGAGCCGATGGGGTGCAGGATCACGAGGGTCCCCGCGCCGGTGATGGTCCGGTCGTGGTTGTCGGTGACCTCCGAGCCGCCGTGGAAGAACTGCGACGTGTCGATCAGCACGGTCTTCTTGTCCGCCGCCGATCCGAAGGTGTGGTCGCTGACGATCTTGGGCTTCTTCCCGGATTTGACGTGGCAAAGAACGCGACCAATCGGGCAGACCTGCAACTCCGTATGCAAGGCAACTCCTTCCTCGGCGCCTTCTTCCGCGTGTCCAGCTTCTTGGCGGACAATGAGATTTCGGAAGACCGCTACCGCGAAGTGGTTCGCAACCAGTACGAGAAGAAATTCGGTCGCTTCGGTGAAGCCGTCGTGAATTCCAACATGGAAGTCATGACGCAAGGCTTTAAGCGGGTCGTCGAGATCAACTACGGCGAACTCGAAGATCCCGACACCTTCGGGTTTTAAGATATTTTGAGCAACCAACAGAGTATGTTGAGAGTATTTATTTGAGTTTTATAGAATATTTTATTGATTTAACTTAAATTATTCGCTCTAGCAACTAGTTTGAATTTCTTTGAGACTTGCAAGCCTCAGGGACATGCAATTTGTGTTGCATTTCTGTTTTAAGCATATTTTGAAATCAAATTATTTGTGGATTGGTTACCTAAATATCACTCAAATACATGTTTTTATAAAGTAAGCAGGAATTTTTCGCCTCGTGAATAAGTGCACAGAAGCGATAGAGCTACTTAAAAGCCTTATTGAAACACCATCCATGTCTTCAGAAGAGGATCAAACGGCGGCGTTGATTGAAAACTGGTTTGCGAGATATGAAATACCTTTTAAAAGAACCAAAAACAACGTTTGGACAACCAACAAATATTTTGATAAAAATAAACCAACACTGTTGCTGAATTCGCATCATGATACGGTAAGACCAAACAAAGGCTATACAAAAGATCCGTTTAAAGCTATTGTAGAGGATGGAAAATTATTTGGCTTAGGTGCAGCCATAACGTCATCGACAGCATCTTTGAAACCCGCGCGATCAACATTCAAAGCGGTTTCAAACACACCTGCAAAACTGCTGCTGGCACCATCTTCTCCCAACGCCGAACTGCGTACCGCTATTTTTTTTGCAGCCATTTTTCGCCACAGCCGGCGGCATATGTGTTTCTGCCAGGTCAGCGGTTTTTGCGCATAAAGCGCCAAAAACTCATGACTGAGAAGGATGCCATTTGGCACGTCATAGCCAGAATTTATGAGCCTCGCCAATCGCGTTGCTAATAGAGAATATTTTGTATATTGCAGAACGTTTCCACCCGTAGGCCGGATTTATAAATCGACGTCCCTAAGTCGGAGTTTTGACAAAGTCATCCTTTTGAGGCAATCCGGCTCTCCGCCCCAGCAATCCTAAAACCTATGTACATTGTAGATTAAATTCTTTTGTCTTCCTGGTCTCTGCGGCGTCTCTCTTAGAGGACGCTGCGGGTAGAGTACATTCATCAGCGTCCTCTAAGAGAGACGCTGATGGAACCAGTAAGTCTTTCATCAAAATTTTGACCAACAACTCGATAAACGTGATCAAGGACACCGCGCTGGCCTCGGTGGTGGCGATGCCGGACCTCTTGAAGCAGGCAACCCAGGCGCAGGCGCTGGCCGCCAACCCGACACCGCTGATCGGCGCAGCGGCGATCTACCTCGCCTTCCTGCTGCCCGCGGTGCTTTTGGTGTCGCGGCTGGAAGCACGGCTCAACCGGGGGAGGGCGTGATGGCCGGTTACATAAGCATTCGCAATCTGCACAAGTATTACGGCCACTTCCACGCGCTCACCGGCTGAGGTTCCGATCGCAAAAGTTGTTGTCCGGCCAAACGTCGAAGTCGATCCAGACTTTGCAATTGATGATTTGTTTTTCGAGACTCCCACTGCCCTGTTGGAATCGGGAAACCCGAAGTATTTCAGCGTGGTGACCACCAGCGGTGAACGATTGCAAGCGGAGGCAGTCGGATTAAAAGATAAATCGCTCGAGTTGAAAAATTTGTCGATAGGTGTTGAGTCATTGACGCTTCCGCTGGACCAGGTTTGGGTCGCTATCCCGCCAGGCGAAACCGCCTGCGTGAATCGTCACCGCTGGCCCAGAGCATGGACCGCAAGGCATTCCTTGCGACGCTGAACGAGTTCTTCGATTGCCTGGCGGGCGCCGTGCTGGCCCATGGTGGTGAAGTGCTGCGCTTCATTGGCGACGCCGCACTGGCCATCTTCCCGCTGGGGGAACAAGCTATCGATGATCCCAGCTGTCAATACTGTACTGCGCGCGAAAGTGCGTTGCTGGCCGCAACGGATGCGGCCGCGCGCATCGCGGAGCTGAATGCGCGGCGCATGGCCAATGGTAATCGACAGGGCGAGCATCACCAGCGCGCCGGGAATAATGAACAACAGGCCGGCGATCAGCCCGCCCAAGGTGCGGTGCATGAGCCAGCCGATATAGGTGGCGAGCTGTTGTGCTTCTGGCCCAGGCAGCAACATGCAGTAGTTGAGCGCGTGGAGAAACCGCGCCTCGTCGATCCACTTACGTTCCTCGACAACGGTGCGATGCATCAAGGCGATCTGCCCCGCCGGACCACCGAAGCTCAGCAGACCGATCTTGAGCCAGACGGCGAAAGCCTCCAATTTACGTGTATATGAAGGGATACATGCTAGTTGAAGGCATTTATTCTATCTTATGACCTTAATCTGCATTCCATCCGTCTTGTTGGAGGGACAATACACTACTTGTCAAGAATGACCGGATGTCATTCTGGGCAAGATGCGCACAAATGTCCAAGTGTGTTTATTTTAAAACCCTCATTAGCTGTAGAGTTCCTTTGAAGAGTTGATATGTGTGCTTAGTGCCGTAGTCGTTTTTGTGATGAGTACATCAACAACCTAAGCCACGAGACATGTTTCTAATGTGACGGTACGATTTTCGTTATGATTCCTTGACTTTTTAGAGATGCCCCCCACCGTCGTTTTAAAATCTTGCAAATTTTCTCAGGTTCGTAGCTTTTGATGGGTAACATTAAACCTACTATATTTTAGACATTTGGAATCAGCACCAGAAGTCAATTCTTCTTGTGTATCTTTGTTTTTTAGAATTTCGCTTAATATTGAACGGAGACACTCTTACAGTTTGATTGCACGAACTATTAGATTTCGAGTTTTGTTTTGCTTTTTTTTTCTTCGTTTTTATATGGTGTTCTTATTTCTGATTAAAACATTAAATGACCAGGTTTTGGTTTTGGGAGGATCTACTTAAAAAGTATGGCTTTAAATAGAAGATTGAATTCTTTTCTCACTTTAAACTAAACCATTAAATAATATAGAGTTTCCAGGGAATTTCCAGAAGAACCCAAAAACTTTTTATTGGAGCCACATTTTAGTTCCAGTAATTTTAAGCGTGGTTTTCTATATGGTATTCTTGTTTCTGATAAAAAATTAAATAACGATGTTTATGTTTTGTCCTACTACATTGCGGTCGAGCGGGGTTGCGACGTCGACAAGCCTCGGAACCTAGCCAAGAGTGTCACGGTGGAGTAAGGCTGGCTCCGGCGGGTCGGTTCAATCCTTCTCCGCTTGGGAAGGAGAAGTTCCTTCCACCTTGCTGCGGATCTCACCGTCCTTGACCAGCGTAATCAGCGCATCGCCCTCCGCCACCCCGTCGGGACCGGTCACCAATTTCCCAGACTCGGCCCGCCGCGTCAGCGAGTAGCCGCGCTCCAATACATTCAGCGGAGACGAGAAAATGAACACCGACTGAACAGGCATTAACGATTGCAATCAAATCTTGCAGTATGGAACTTATTACAGAAAATCAAATATACAAAAAACAGTTTTTTTCAACTGAGAGAAAGGAGCAACATTAAAACTTAAAAAACAGAAATCATTACGTATATGAAGGGAGTTACCCCCTCCTCAACATCTTGCTCTTTACGATAAAGTGTGTTAGTACTGTTAAAAAGGTTATTGTTCTAGTTAAACGACCCTTGTGTTTCAGGAGTCATTCTTAAAGAATTGACCGCGCCGCGATCCGGTAGCGATAGCAATAGCTCCGGTGACAAAGAAACGAACCGCCTTTCGACAGCTTGTAACCCTTCGTATTCGACGGACGTCGCTTAACCGATCGCTTCAACGAACGCACACGATAGGGCTCAGAGGTCCACTCCCAAACATTGCCGACCATGTTGTAAAGCCCCCAGGGATTCGGCTCCAAAGACCGCGCAGGTGCAGTCGTTGCGAAGCCGTCTGCCGCGGTGTTCTCTTTTGGAAAAGTACCCTGCCAGATGTTACAGGGTATGGCAATGCACGAGGCTGCGTAACCCCTCGCGTATATCATGGAGGATGTGCAGCGCTACAGGGATGATAATCAGGGTGACCGGCGTTGCCATCAGTTCGGCGAACACAAGCGACACAGCGGCTGGGATCAGGTACTGGGCTTGTTCAGACGTTTCGAACATGAGCGGCATCAGGCCACAGACCGTCGTTGTCGTCGTCAGAAAAACAGCGCGGAACCGGCTGCTGCCGGCCTCCACCAGCGCTTTCAAGAGCGGCTGTCCGTCCTCCCGTAACTTAGCTTCTGAAGACGTGTATTTACATTACCTCTAAGGTCTACTAAAGAATGTGTAGGATATCTATTTAACCATTGCGCGCGTCTGCGTAAACTTCCTGTTGCAATCACAGCATCACGTTGTGACAGAAATTCTTCGTTATTTTTAAAGACTAGAGTGTCTTTGACATTACCACGTTTAATTACCGCTGCTTGCACTATACCTTTTGGCAATAAGGTAGGAACATCTTTTAATGAATGAACCGCAATATCTATGTCATGATTTAACATAGCAATGTCCGGGTATATTTTATTAATTTAGCGAAAAAGCATGCTAAAATTATTAGGTAAAAAATGTTTATGGAATGTTGCAGAAGGATCAAAATCATACCTAAATTCTTATGGCCCCATTTGTCGTCTTGAACACCTTGCAATTTACAATAAATTTTTCGCTCATGGTATATTTTGCCCAAAGTTCTATGGATTTCAAAAATTAAGCAAACAAGGAATCCAATTAAGACCTATAATAGCTTGTACAAAATCACCTACTTTTAATATTTACTCACTTACTTAACTCCTCGTTCATCCTGGGGGACTGTAATTCTTATATACCGCAATTTGACCATGTTGATTCCAATGGTGTAACTTTTGTTTTGAACTGACACAACGAGACGTTTCAGATATTTTTTTGAAATTCCCATAAAGTTGATTTCGTAATAAGATTTCACTGTTAAGATTAGTTGAAATAAAAATTACTATTCCTGAATTAGCTTCAGTTTGCAAATTTTTCAGTAAAAATTGTTTTCAGAACGCCTTTTTAAACTCCCGGTTACATTGGCCGTGGGTCACTCTTTTATGCCTTTTTGATAACCTGTATATTCATAGTTTTAATTTAGTTCAGTTTCCCCTCAAGGCTTACTGAAATTCTCATCGTAATACTTTTAGCCTTGGAAGTATTTGCAATAGAAGTAGTAGTAGTAGTAAACGTAGCATGGTAGTAGTATTAGTGGTTGTGTTATCGATTTTCTCTTTTAAGCATTCTCTGAAAGTTCCAACTCAATACCCAAATCCATTCTTGAAATACGCCCTTTTGACAATCTGCATGTATACAAAATTTTCCTGAGTGTGTTCTCTTGCCCCCGCCCTGCCCGAGGATCTTGCACCGGACGCCATCGGAAGCGGCGAGCGGCAGGCGGAATTGGCGCCCAGTCACAACCAAGAGGTCAGCGCCGAAGACGAAGCGGCACGGCATATCGCCGAGAAAATTCAGAAAGTCGCGTCAACCGGTTACACCCGCGGGTCGATGACGGCACTGCGTGTGTTCGATGGCGGCCGGCAACCGGTGGAAACAGACGCCGCTGCCGAGATCGAGGCGGATATTCAGCGGCGCAAAAGCGGCGGCGGTTCAGGTGGGAATTTTGCTTTTTTTTTTCAATTTCTCCAATCAAATTACCAAAAAAGCTATTTTTTCCCAGTGAAAATATCCAAAAAAAGTTTTTGAGAACCGAAAGAGATAAAAAAAAAATTATATGCCTATTCTGAGATAGACAGTTAATTTGCATGGTACAACCTTTATTTGGAGCTCCACAATTCCCCATTCCAAAAGTAGAAAAGGGTTGAATACTTTTATCTCCTTTCTTTTTTCGTTTTTTCTGGAATGATCGCATTGAACCAGAGGTCATAGATTTTCTGTCTTCCCCTTGATTTCATAAAACACATTTTTGGAGCCAATTTTCTTGGCTCCAAAAAAAAAGAGAAAGAAATCCAAAAAAAGACAATGTGCCCCTCCCTAAGTTCTGGAAATTCATTTTGCCCCCATCCCCCTAATATTTCGTGAATTTGCTCCACTAGAGGGTTTATTGTTTTGTTATCGAAGCTCAAAATTCATATGCTTCCTTTACCCTCATTTTTTTAAAAAAAATTAGTCAAATAAGGACCCAAATTCCTAACTTATTATAATTCGGGCCGAACCCGGCACAAGAAAAGATCCCTTAAATAGCAATCTGGGGTGGGGGAAAAATTAGCTACTGTTAGTATTCATTCCATAGATCAAGTGCTTCAAGTTCTGGTTGTTGCTTTTGATTGGAGATTGATGGATGAATCTCTAGGGACTATCGGCGTATTATTTTGTGGTTTGGTTTTCTAAAACCTGCACTAGGAGCGTTTTGCGGTTGTTTTCAGCGTTTAAACTTAGAATAAAAAAAACTTTTTTAGCTCATTTTGTATCTACTAAAGACAAGGAATGAGAAAGTTAGAGTTTCGAGTTTCAACTCAACGGCACTATGAGGCTGATGTGGCGAGAAGCGTGACCCAGGGCGTCGTTGTTTTGGCGGAGGATGACGCGGCCACGTGTAAACTGGCCGAAATGGCGATCGAGGATATTGGATCGGTCCTCGAGTTCAACGTCGTCCAGGACGGACAAGAGCTGCTGGAGTATCTCCGTGGCGAAGGCGAACACGGTGAAGCCAAGCGGCCGCATCTCGTGTTGTTGGACCTCAACATGCCGCGCAAAAACGGGCTTCTCTGTACACCCGGAGTGCTTCTGAGTAGCACTTCATAACTTCTTCGACGTTGCCCCTCTGTAACTCGATGTTGCCAATCTCGTTCAAGGTTCGCGCACATGTCGGGTGGTTTCCACCGAAACATTCACGCTCAATCTTGAGAGCTTCCCGGAAGTTGTCCACGGCAAGGTCCATGTCGCCCCGTTGGTAGTAGATCTGGCCAATGTTGTAGTACGTGATGCTCAGGTCACGGTGAGCCTTACCAAGAGCTGCCTTTTCGACTCGTGCCGTTTTCAGCCTCGATTACTTCTATATACAAACTTAAATAATCGCTAGTAGACCGAAAATCTAATTGATCCCAGAATTCTTCTGCCATAATTGCGTCGAGCATTTTTCGCGCCTGTGTATGTTTTGAGAGCTTTAAGCATATATCTACTATTTCAGCAACAAATAACGCCTTTTCTCTTTTAGTATTACGTAAAAGATAGAGGCTTTTAAATAAATGGTCTTCAATCAAGCCAAAATCAATATTTTCCGGTAATGTTCTTTTAAATTTTAACAAATGCCAAGTGTAACTAATGACGCTAAGGGTATTAAGGTGAATTTCTTAGGGAATGTTTAGGGGTTGTCTCAGTTAGATGAAAAACTAAATGCATTCAGGTTTCCAAAAGCATATATAATCAATATCATAGGCAGCGGAGCGCTATTATAGATAGCGATAATATAGAATCTTTTAAAGGAGCTAATCTGATTTGAAACTAGATGTTCTAGCGCATTGTCGCCAGTCGCCATATGGCAGTATATTAGTGCTATGTTAGTGCCTTTTCTTTAGTAGTGACTCGCCATTGTTAACTAAGTGTCGAAGTAGGAATAAGCAAGTTCCGTAACTCAGAAACCTGTCCCCAGGGTTGGGGGGTTTAACCCCAGAAGCATAGTTAATTGGCCTTTTAACTCTTTTGAACAAAATGATAACCTCAAAATTTCAAACGGATGCCCTTTGAAAAACTGATGCGTGGGCTAGTTGCCCATTGATAAATTTGACTCTTAAAAAAGTACCAGAAGTTCAATTTCAGATCAAATAAGCCCCCTCCAAAGTTAATACGACCACCCCTTCCATAAAACCTCGCATCAGCCACCGCAAGCACGTCTTCGGTGAGCAGTTCTATCGCATAGTCTGATTGCTTCCCCGGCCTGGCGCCGGGGCTGTACCCGCGCTGGTCAAAGGCGATGGCCCTGTAGCCCGCCTCCGCCAGGGGGCCCAGCAACGGATCCCAGATTATTGACGATTCTGGAAATCCATGGAGCAAGACGACGCCGGGACCGTCGTTACCAAGACCGGCAACCCGCGCCCGAAAAGTCAGGTCACCCAGCACCAGCTGATATTGGCCATCCGGCGAGGTGGTTTACAAAACTTCAATATCTTTTGTCCTTTTTGAGTTTTGGACGTATGAAGAAAGAAATTGATGATGGCAAAGCAGAGACCTGTCTGCAGTTACAGACCAGAGAATAATAGGAAATAAGAGCCTGGGACAAGGCCTGTAACCAGGTTTAGGATTTAAAAGTTCAAGATGCACACCAATGGACAAAAAGTCATCTATGAAAATTTTAAAGCTAAGCCAACACTTGATTCTAAAGATATGGCACAATTTATACTCATACCATGGTCTGTTCCTTTGAGCCCGGTCGGTCGGGCTCTCGATGGAAGCGGCGATGCTCAGCACCGAGAATCTGGATGCGGCAATCGGGTCGGCCATGGCCGTCGCCGTCGACGATGCCGATCGCGCGCCGGACCAAACCGCGCTACTGCATCTCTACAACATGATGCGGGATCGGGGCGGGCATCTGTTACTGGCAAGCCGCACGGCGCCGGGCCGTTGGCAGGGGGGACCGGCGGATCTTAAGTCCCGCATCGCTGGCGCGCCGGCGGCTCAGTTGGGTGCGCCGGACGAGGCGCTCCGGCCTGTTCCATGACGATTCCCATGAACACAAACAACGGTACCGCTACCAGTTGATCGTCCAGCATCACTGAATTGAATTGTAGCGTTTGCAGATAAAACGCCAGTTTGCCGCCGAAACCCCAGGCACCGAATACAAAAGCCAGAAAGATCAGCGTGAAGGAGATTGGAAAGCCGACAAAGATTGAAAACAGCATTACACCGATCATGATCAATCCGATATATTCGGATGGGATGCCGCCAAGCCCTGTTGTACCCACCAGCGACGACCACCATTCTCGGCGGTACTCCGATTCAGATGCCACGTGCCCTTGCATACAAGCTGCCAGGTTGTGAAGTCGGCAGCCTTGTCTGCGCTTATGTTCTGAGCCTCCGCATCGATCAGTTCAGGTGCGATTGTCAGCACAATCTGCTGGGCGATATCGCTTTGCAGCGCAAATAGGTCATCTGTTGCCACATCAAAGCTGCGCGACCAGACGCTTTGTCCAGAAGCAACCTGGATAATCCGTGCGGAAACTCTCGCCTGGTTGTCGCTTCGTCGCAGGGTGCCGGTGCGGAACTTCACCTCGGACAACGTCGAGGTCTCGCTCGACAACATCACTTCCATCCGCTTCGGCGACTATCTGAACTCGATTCCGCTGCCGGCCATGCTGTCGGTCTTCAAGGCGGAGGAATGGGACAACTACGGCCTGCTCGTGGTCGACAGCGCGCTGATCTACTCCATCGTCGACGTGCTGCTCGGCGGACGGCGCGGCACGGCGGCGATGCGCATCGAGGGGCGGCCCTACACAACGATCGAACGCAACCTGGTCGAGCGCATGGTCAACGTGGCGGCTCTGCAACCGTTGGACTTACAAACACGCCGCCGGCAAGTACCTTGCGCAAGGCGGTTATCAATTCTTTTGCAGCACCATCTTTTGTTAAATACCCGGAGGCGCCTTTTTTAAGCGCTTGTAAGGCATAGCGTTTTTCGGAGTACATGCTAATCATTAACACGGGAAGGTCCGGTTTGGCCGATTTTATCTGTTCCAATACTTCCAGGCCGCTAAGCCCTGGCATGGCAACATCCAAAAGCACTAAATCATAGCGAGTTTGATTGACCATTGTTTCTTAGATGACAAACGACCAAAGTTTGGTCAAGATGAAAGTAGCAGTCAATCCGATATACGAAACTGGCATCACACTTCGACGTCGACAAACTCAAATTTCAAACCATCAAAGAGACCCATATCCGACAGTTTGAGTTCTGGGATCACCAACAGTGCCATGAAGGAAAGTGTCATGAAAGGAGCCCGTAAAGGCGAGCCATACTCCTTGACACGTGCATCGAGATGACTGTACTGGTTCGCGACTTCCCTCCCATCTGCATCGCTCATCAATCCACCGATTTTGCTAAAGCGGCAAAAGAACTTAAAAAGCTGGGTGTTAAAATTACTGTTTTAGAACCTAAGCAAATTAAAAAGCTAGGCATGGGTGCACTTGAAGCAGTTGGCCGTGGTAGCGAAGAAGGTTCACGTTTAGTTGTTGCACATTATCAAGGGAATAAAAACACCCCTATCGCATTAGTAGGTAAAGGTATTACGTTTGATTCAGGTGGCTACAGCCTTAAAACTGGTGCTTCAATTGCCCGCATGAAATCAGACATGGCAGGTGCAGATGCAGGCCATCGCCACCATGGCGACCGCCCAGGGCCGCTTCTCGATCGACCACAGCCACGCCGCCGCGGGCCAGGCGAGCAGGATCAGTGCCGTGGTGCCTCGGTTGTAACGAAACAGAGGCAGGTCCGGATCGTCCTGGCGGCCCGTGAGCCACCGAAAGAAACCGGAATCGGTCGAGAGTTCGAAAACCACCAAAGCGATCGCGAGGAACAACCCCGCCGTCAGGGCCCGGCCGATTGCGCGTCGGGCCTCGGGCCCGACCGTGCCGACATGCGAACTCGGCGCTCAAGGCCCCCGCGCTCCTCGGCGATCTCCGTCAGCTTGCGCAGGGAGAAATCCCGCACCGCGAACACCAGCGTCGAGAGCACGACGCTCAGCCCGAGACACATCAACAGCGATATATACGCCCCCGTCACTCGCTCTCCCCGCGCCCGAAGGCGTCTTCCAGACCCAGCGCGCGGAACACCTCGTCCTCGCGCGCGTGCATCCGCTCGTACGACGCCTCATCGCGGTCGTCGTACCCCAGCGCGTGCAGCACACCGTGCAGCGTGTACAGGGCGGGCAAATCACCACGATCTCTTCGCGTGGCTTGAAGCGTTCTCTGAGCTTACCGCCACTGTCTTCCACTGTGGCAAACTTCTTGCACACGTAACCCCTGGCAAAGTCGACGTATCGATTGAGACTCTCACCGGGGCCCAGAAGCCCTTCTCCACCTTGATTGTATCCAAGGATACGAACCTGTTCATCGAGCTCACATTTGTCAGTGATCTTGAGCGCCTGGAGCTTCTCCTTCTTCAATGCGTCGGGATTGTTGAGAAGAAGCCTCTCAATCTGGAATTAGTTAATAAATTAGTCTTAATAGAGGATAATTCAATCAATTAATTGGATAAATCCAATTAATCTTAATTAATTGATTCGTAAATATTTTTTTTTCTTAACGCATCATTTCGACTTTAAAGGGGAATAGGATTCTTTTCTCTTTTCGGATAATTGGAGGAGCTTCTTTCCACTTTTTCCACATCGGGACGCACAAAGTTAAATCTGCGCGCCTAATTCCTGTGGTATCCAATAGCTTTTATGATATTAGAAATATAAATTTCTATCAACCGTTTTATGTCGATTCGACACCTGCCCACGACAACATCCGAGAGCTTGCTGATCGCGAACGGAACAGACATCAAGAGCGTCACGACGCATTGTTGAGTCGGACCGGCGGCGGTGAAAACCCGTACCTTCTGCATCAACAGTTGGGTGACATCATGACGAAGGCGGCCACCGTGGTGCGTCGCAACGACCAGCTATCCGAAGCCATTGGAACCGTCAGCGAGTTGTACGAACGGGCCTCGCAATGCTCGTTGTCAGACTCTGGCAACTGGACCAACCAAAACGGGCCAGGCCCAGGTGGGCCGCCCCGAGGACGTGCCCGGCGATCGACTCGGGGGCGGGGACCCCGGCCAGCACCCAGCCGGTGCGGGGGAGCGAATCGAGGGGCAGGAGGCGTAGAAGGGGGTCGAGCATCGAGGGGAGGGGCTGTTCTGGGGCGATGGACGCCCCCTGGGGGCGTACCTATACTCTCCGGTTCGCCATCGTCGGCCAAGCATGCCCGATCGCCCCCCAGCACACGTGAGAACCTCCTTCGTCGCCGGAAACTGGAAGATGAACCTGGGGTTGGCTCATGACTGACAATATCCACTGGACTTGTATGCAAAGCGTGGGACTGAATTTACTTGGGTTCATAGGCGAGCAAGTGACCTTGCCCGCTTAGAGTCTCGGGCAAACTCTCGTATTTTTTGGAACTGACATAGGACCAAAAAGTCCCCTGGACTCGCAGCCGAGATGAAAAACAGCTCTGAAAAGCTTATTAACATTTCAGATTACCAGACATATTTATTTTGTTGGGTGTAGAGCATATACCAGTGCTGGGTAAATAAAAAATATGAAATCATTAGATCAAAAATTGAGAGTTCAAGTTGCCTGACATAGTTAAACTTGAAATTGAATTTAAAGCAAAACGTAAGAAATCTCCTCTGCTCTCAGATAAACCTTGGCACATCTATTTTTCTCTGTCTTGCCTTTGTGAGGCAGATTTTCTTCAATAGCCTAAATGCGAAGTGGACGGCTGAAATACTGTACATTGCTGACTTAGCTTTTGGATTGAAATTAACTTTAGCTTAATTTAATAGGGTAAAATACAAGCTATTATACAAAGACAAACTAATTCTACGTCGTCGTATCGATATCTTTCCTGTCGATTTGCTGGTGGGTTTAGGGCTGCTGCGAACCCAGTTTGATCCAAGTGCTATCCATCAGTTGGCCTACCATCCTAAGCCGCTGGTTTATCGACCTGGCTTTATTATGTTTCCCAAAAGCCGCCCAGATGCAGAAGAATTAAACCGCATCTTTAATGAGGGTTTAAAAGAGTTACACGAGGATGGAACCTACGATCGAATGTATGAAGATCTACTATCCGGTGATTACTCAAACTAAACCTATCTATTGGCGGGTTCCCTAGTGCGACACAAACGCCGCGCCGGGGAGGCGTTGCAGCGTTTCCTGGACGTGTTCTTGCCTAGAGGTTGCTGTCCGCATCACCCGTCTCAACGCGCACCGATGATGACAGCCATAGCAATGAAGTCGCACTGGCGTTGACACAACTATTAGATGTTGATCATATAACG
The DNA here is from genome assembly GCA_010016025.2 of Alatinidae sp. Z8VKAUB7J3. Lineage (NCBI taxonomy): Eukaryota > Metazoa > Cnidaria > Cubozoa > Carybdeida > Alatinidae > Alatinidae sp. Z8VKAUB7J3. Next base: position 127,840,571 of record JAAAKM020721499.1, read on the forward strand.
AAATGCAATTCATAGAAGATATAGCCTACGACTTCGTCACAATGTCGGACGCCGGACGTTGGGCGATCAGTTACGGCCTGTTCCTATTCGGCGCGATCAGTATTTGAAGAATATTAGCTTAGGCTAAGTTAAAATCTACCTTATTGGTACATTTCTATTATGCGCTCTATGCTCCCCCCCCCGTCACAATTCTTTGTTGTAGTTTTCATAATTTTGTTACAAAAGTATTGCATTTTCATTGCATTTTTGTATATTTCATTAGGATTGACCTAACTTAACTCCTCGAGTGTGTACCATATAATACAAAAGTACCGAATGATCTTTTATGATGCAAAATAAGATTTCCCAGGAATAAAAGGGAGTAAAACAGCAGGGTAGGCCTTAAAGGCCTATTGCCATAGCTAAGCTTGCATAGTCACACAACTGATTCGAGATGGCCTGACACAACCAGGACTGGATATGGGAACTCAAACCCAAGTCCCAAGGAATAAAGCATTGAAAGTCCAGTGTACCATCCACTCGATTAGGGAGGCTCAAATGAATTCTTATGTATGGATTACCAGCGAGCTACCCTGTCACCACCACTATCTCAATAACATTCTTTTTTGTCCGGTATCGGCAGATTATTGGGTTTTTTAGTGGTTCCCTGGATTTCAGTAATTCTTAATTTTAAACATTGAAAAACGCTCAATTAAAAAGTAAGAGTATAATAGACTTTTGTATTGTTACTTTAATTTTAAAAATATAAGCTTTTTCCTAAATTTGCATTAAAATTCTTAATCCAAGAACTTTTTTTAATATCCATATTCAGTTTACATGGTTATGGAAAGACAAAATCATAAAGATTCTTTTATAATTACTCTCAGGTTTCTGTAAACAAGACCAACTAATTTTCTAATAGTGTTATCCTTTGCAGCGTAAGTGATTGGATGAAACCGATAGTCTTATTCGTTTGTCCCAGGGAAAAAATATAAGCTGTTTGAGTACTTGACGGGTATTTATTGGAAAGGCTAAAAAATAGCTTTGACCACTTTACTGTTAGAATTTCGATTGTATTTTTTTCATCGTTTTTTTCAAATACCTTCCTATTTACGAAATCATTAAAATCAAAATCGTCTCGAAATCGTTTGTCAAATCTTAAGGTTAACCATTGTCCGTTCCAAGTAATTACTTTATTTGGGGGCAATTTTTCTAACGCGGGATCTGTTCCACCCCTCCTAACCCATTTGGCTACCAGAAAGGCTTAGCTAGAGAGCATGCTCTCTTTCTACTTGTAGATGCACTGCAGGATATTGGAAGACTGAGGTGACTTCTTGATTTTATGTGCACTTGGTGTTGCAAGAACTTTTTATTTGTGTATACTTGCACAGGTTTTGCTTGAGACCACATGGAAACTGCTCATGGTGCAGTCATTATTTGTCTAAGATATATGTATAGAAATCTAAAAACTAAAATTAAAAATGGTAGTATGGTAAAGATGGCTAGAAGCAGGCATTATAGATCATACACTATTTTCAGTAATAGTCGCAATTGGATTCATAACTACAGTGTTGGCACCAATAATGTCTAGATTTTCCTTAAAGCATACAAAAGAAACAACTACATAATTTTCAATTTCAGTATGACAATGTTGATTTTTAATAACATTCACGCAAGTATGATACACAGAATGAAATCTTGGCAATTCAAAAATAAGAGTAAGGTCTTGCAGTATTTGAAAATCTTTGGAGTAAATTATTTTGTTTGCTTAATTTTTTTTGATAGTCGAATAAACAAGAGCAATTAATCGAACACCATATGATCAGCATAGGATATTTTCTTTCTTCGAAGATATACACTACTTAGCGACAATGACTGATCGATCGTTAGCATACCGAATGGATATATATACGGCTGATAATGAGAAATGTCCAAAGGATATCTAATCGATATTTAATACCTATAATCTTCGTTAGAAGGAATGACATTTGATTGAAGATTGAATGTTATAGAGATAGAATCCCTCTATAGACGCATCTTCGACGGAAAAATTATTTTGATGATCGACTCCCATCAGATTGCGGATTAAAAAATCTCCCTGTTGCGGGTCGTCCTTCAAGGGATCCATTTCGATGCCCAGAAACAGGGACGTCTTCATCAGATTGCGGTAATTCTCGCTCAGCGTTTCATTGATTTCCTGCAGCACTTCCATCGGTGGAACGTTGTCCAGCTTCTGCAACATATTCTGGTGACACTCCGTGATTTTTAACGGCTGACCAATCGGGCGACACCCTTGGGCCACGATGGTATCGAGTTCGATATCTCCACTCAACGCGAACTATTGCTCACGCTCAAAACAAAATCGCACGCAACAACTTAGTAAAATCGTTTTTTATACAAAATCTTTATTCCTTGTAAAAATAAAGAATAAAACATGAAAAATAGGATTTAACACTATTTGCATAAATATTTTTTTGTTCAGATCATTAAAAACCAGCACGAAGCCAATAAATGTTCACCTAAGATTTAGATGGTGCAATGTTTAGTAAGTCCTCTATTTGTGTTCAGTGTTTCTGTTCTTCTAACTGGTTTTCCTTACTTGTTGCTCGTGACCACTATTTAGGCTAATATTTATTTGTATGCCCTGGATAATCCTCTCAATAGTCTTCTTGCTTACTTTCTTTACTTTAAAGCAACTGGATACCCTGTAAATGAGGCCCATTTTAATTTTCGTATTGTTTTTAGTACTTCAATTTTGTACGATTTTTCTTTTTGGTGTATTTTTCAAGTTTTGTTTCGAGCCTTTTGTGAAGTCGTGAAACACTTCTTAAAAAAAGTAAGATTTTGGGATTGAATGCCCATGTCACCTGCTTACCTTTTTCGGAATGTAATCGTTTAGTCCCGAATTTGTCTAAGACAGAATTTATGGTTTTGGGGGACCTAAGCAAAAAGTTGTTAAAGTTGGGATTGACGAGTTAGTTGTTTCTGGGAGTAGAATCAGAAGTTTTAAGACAATTAGATGTTTGGGGATTATTCTTCATAAGCTTTTATCTTTTGTAGTCATGCTGACCATCTCCGTATGAAATTACCCCAGAATTTAGGATGTTTAAATTGGTTAAAGTATATTTTTCCTTTTTCAATATATACAATTTTTATCATTCTTTGCCGTGGTCAATCAGTTAGTAGGAGATCCAAAGTTATTAAAATTGGGAGGAGAAAGAAAAGTTTTAACTGCATTTTTTTCCGACGTTGCTGGGTTTTCAACAATATCGGAAAAGTTAACTCCTGAGGAATTGGTGCTTTTATTAAATGAATATCTTTCTGAAATGACAGATATCATCATGAAATACGAAGGAACCGTTGATAAGTTTGAAGGCGATGCTATCATTGCTTTTTTTGGTGCGCCAATACCCCAGGAAGATCACGCGAGAAGAGCTTGCTTTTCTCCTCAGCTAGCAGGGCACTGGAACATCACATACAGCTGTTTAATGGCTCATTTTAAAGGAAATGGATGTATTTAAAAACTTTTGTAATTAACAAAATAACCTTAAAAATAGAATCATTAAACTGCAATTTTGTTTAATAATTGTTAATAGTATAGTTGTTTAATAGTTGTTAGTAGTAGTAACAGAAAATCATTTTGCATACCAAGATTAAAATAGATTTATAGTAAAGTTAGTGTAAAGAGCAAGGTATTGGCGAGGGGCTGACTCCCTTCGTTAAAAAATGAACCTCAGTGTATGGTACGAAACTTGTTTTTAGTCTTAGGAAATTTCTGCTTTTTTTGCTGGAATATAAAGAAATGTTTGTTTTTAGAACATTTCTTTGATCCGTACATGAAAACTTAAAAAAGAACTGATGGATCAGCTATGCCTGCTGTAAGTAAAGAGACACAGACATGCTGGGAAAAAGAAGGTATAATATCTTGAGAACCAGATAAGGTTCTCGTTGATTTTTGAATTAAAATCAAATAGTTGTGTTGAGGTTCTTTCAGGGGAGTTCCGTGATCCCGACCAGATCGGCACCGGATTTGCTGGCGCGCTGCTTGACCAGGGTGGACCACGCCTCGGCAGTGTTTTGGGTTTTTTCCGGCGCGACCGGATCAAGTTCCCTCGGTCCGCGCGCGCTTCGGTCGCCATAGACGTCCTTGAGCTCCGGAACGGCGTTGAACCTGGCCGTCATCCACGCCTGCGCCTTTCCATGTGGAATCGCGTCGGGCTTGTGCCAGTAGACCGGCGTTGGCCTACGGACCTTCGTTTCCCCCAGGCCATTGCCGAAAAAGAAAAAATCAGCCGCGAAGAAAAACAGCAAAGCAAAAGCTAAAAAGTAGAGACAAGTTATGACTCGTGAATTTGTATTAGCCACCGGAAATAAGGGCAAGGTTAAAGAACTCGCTGAAGTGCTGTCACCTTATGCCATCAATCTGCGGCCCCAATCTGATTTTAATGTTTCAGAGGCAGCAGAAACCGGTAGCACCTTTATTGAAAATGCCATTATCAAAGCCCGCCATGCTCCATCAGAAACCGGACTTCCGGCAATTGCAGATGATGGAGGTCGGGAAGAGCTCCGTCGAGATGATCCGCATCAGGACGTTCGAGCCGGTCAGCAGGAAGACGAAGGGGATCCAGAAGAGGGGCACGCCCAGCTCGGGGCCGAAGTAGATCGCGGCGGTCGTGATCGGGAAGAGCCCGAAGGCGGCCATCGCGACGGGGCGACGGCCGACCCGGTCCGCCGCCCAGCCCATCGCCGGATTGCCGATCACGCCGAAGAGCCCGGCGACGAGCGCCATCAGCGAGTAGCTGCTCGGCTGCCAGCCGTGGCTCGTCTATCTTCGTCATGGCCCGCACCGACGACATCATCAATGTCGCCGGCCATCGGCTTTCGACCGGCGCGATGGAGGAAGTTTTGGCGGATCACAAGGAGGTCGCGGAGTGTGCCGTGATCGGCGTCGAGGATGCGTTGAAGGGACAATTGCCGCTGGGGTTCCTGGTCCTGAATGCGGGCGTCAATACGGCGGGTGAGGATATCGTTCGTGATGTCGTTGGCATGGTCCGGGAGCGCATCGGGCCGGTGGCAGCGTTCAAATCTGCCGTGGTCGTCGACTGCACCTTGCAAAATCTGCTGTGCCAGCGGGTTCTCGACCTGCTGCTGAATCGCACGCTTCAACGGTCGCGCGCCGTACACCGGGTCGAAGCCGGCATCAGCCAGCTTGTCGCGTGCGGCATCCGACAGGCGAATTGAGATATCCCGGTCAGCCAGCCGGTCATGCAGGTAAGACAACTGAATATCCACGATCTTGCGAATATGCTCGCGTGCCAGCGGATGGAAGACGACCAGGTCGTCAATACGGTTCAGGAACTCGGGCCGGAAATGACCACCGACGCAAACATTGTCGACATTTTTCGGCCGTCTATGACATCTTATGTTACTTGAATAATACGGCTCATTTCTTTTCATTAAGTTGCCTGCTATCGGTAAATAAGCGGCAAGAAGAAAAGAGTCACGCAATTAAAAATACAACCAGAATTTATAATGAAGGCTATAAATTTGACATTACTGAGGTGGGAGGCGGGTTAAGTAAAGCAATTTGCTCTTAAGAATGATACAAGTAAGTATATTATAATATCTAAAATCGTTTCCAGAATTTTATAGTGGTTTGTTAAAAAAGTAAAAAAAATTTTAAACGCATTTTGTTTATTTAAATCATACAATAAATAACAGAGTCAAACTCAAAACGAGCAAAAATCAACACGAGTAGGGCTGACAATCCCCATGCCTTCTCAAGACCAGAACATAATTTGTACTTTACTGAAAACAAAATATATTTAAAATGTTTTCACTTTATTTTTACTTGTCCAAAATATTTTTACTAGATATTTCAAGGGGGAAGTCTGCCCCCTTCCACTCCAAGTACAGTGCGAGTGTCTGGTGCCCTTCATCGAATTTAAGCTGCTAGTCACTACGCACTGGCTGAGGCCCGCGAGGAAGTCACCAATCATCTCGCCAGTTTCCCCAATCAATAAAGTTGGGCCGTCCACGCCCGCTAACCAACCCGTCGGCTCGGACGAAGACCGCTCAGCTATTTCGCTGATGAATCAATACTCAACCGGCCAAGCAGCAATGTTGGCCTGCCTGTTAGAAGCCTCCGCACCCAAAGTTGGCAATGTCCATCGAAGTGCGGACTTTGATGATACGACGTTTTATGATTTTGTATTAAGTTCCAGACAACGCACAAAAGGCAAACCCCGTTTTCAACAAGCTTATTGCAACTGGCTATTGTGATTTTTAGTGTTCAATAACAAATTACAATCATTCAATTGCGTTCAATAGCACCTATTGGAACCGTTCCAATTAATTATTTGCTCATTGTGCTTTATAGCTCATTAAGCTATAATTCTTCCTTTTACAGATAGACATGCCAGGAATGCTTTCGTATTAGTTTAGGCTAACAATAATTTTGGTAAGTTTTGAAGTTTCTATGGCTTTACATTGAGCCGGGTCGCTCCTTACTACAGTTCATTACCACGAACTGTTTGATTTATTGATTTTGATGTATCTGTGTATGTGTTGCATATCTGGTTACTATTGAGCAGCGTCGTTCCTAACGAACTGTTTGATTTGTAAAATCATCTAAATTTAAACTTGCGAGTAAAGCATTGAGTTAGTACTCCCATAGTCTCTATCTAAAGAACCTAATTTTAAAATCTTTTTTTTTTAAATATGTTTTCAAAGAAACATAAAGAAACCATTAAACCAAAAACGAGTGAACCGGACTCGACAGCCGCCTCGCTTGCCGATCATGTGCTGTCGGTCCCCGCCCAGACCATGGCCAGCGATCAGGGTGAGCGGCCAGCATCGGTCCTGCCCATGGGGTCGGTGTTCGAGGGCGCGCTGTTCATCCTGTTCGAGGTAATGGTGGAAAAACTGAGGACCATCACCGGTGTGACGCCTGACGATATGCGGGCACGGCATACGAATCTGGAGTGATTGTTTGGTTCGCTTCCGCGAAATATCCGCGTATGACCAGTGGGTCCTCGGCACTCATTTTGAGGTACCTATTTTGTACTTTCTATTTGCCTGCTCAATGTTGCGTTTGGGGGAATGTTGCGTTTGGGGGAATTTTCCATGAGGGAAGGGGAGAATTATCGGGGGAGTAAATAGCTAAACCCGGGAATGACAGTCGCCCACCTTGGAAAACAGGAAAAATCATATTTTTTCATTGATAGCACTGATGTATCTCCAAAATTTTGTTTTAGTGTCTCTATAAAAGACTGCCGGACATAATTTATTAATTTATATGCTAAATATAAATATACACTGTCAAGTAAAGGCAAATTAATCATTTAAGAGTATGCAACAGTTATGAATCTCTTCGTGAGTTATTCTTATGGCACTCAGGAGTTCGTGATTTATTTTATGCATAAACTATGGGCGGGGACTGATTATTTTCCAAACTGATAACGTCTACCATCAAGTATGAAAAACAAAGGTAAATGCACTTTGGAGCAGAGCTAGTCGTGACTTTCACTGTCAGGTCTTATCCACATATTCTGTCTAACAAAACTGTCAGTCTAAAAGCTTGAAACAAAACAGGTGCGCCCGACGTGGCGTTGGCGTGCAGCTCGGCCACGCGCTCGGCGCGCGTCGTGAACGCGTCGTTGGTGCCGTTCGGGTACTTCTTCAGCTGCGTGAGCTGCTTCTTGAGCACAATGCACCGGCCGTAGCCGCGGTCCACCGACGCCTTGTTGAGCACGAGCGCATCCTCGATGTCGTAGCCGCTGTAGCTCATCACCGCCACCACGGCGTTCTGGCCGGCCGGTACGTCGGTGAACTTGATCAGCTCGATCGGCTTCGTCTGCACCATGGGCCGCTGGCTCCCCGACGAGGCGCTGCCCCTGGAGGCTCGTGGCCGCCGGCTGGACGGCGGACGCTACTTGCTGCGTTGGAGCGGCAAGGAGGGGGTCCGCCGCGACCTGCGCGGCGAGATGGAGCTCGCCGAGGGGCGCGTCCGCAAGGTGGAGCTCAACGAAACGCAGCGGCGGCCCCTGGACAATGGTCCAGGTGACCGCCGCTTGAAGATCCATGTGCTCTTCGAGATGAAGGGCCGCCGGTAGCGTCGCTTACCAGGTCATCGGGACGGCGATCTCGGTGGAACATTCTGGAAAGTTCTAACCAATCAGATAAGAGGATTCTTAGGGACTTTCTGGAACATTCTGGAAAGTTCTGGAAAGTTCTAACCAATCAGATAAGAGGATTCTTAGGGACGTTCTGGAACATTCTGGAAACTTCTAGATTGTTAAATCGGAAACGAGGCTAGCGGTTTCATGCAAGGATTGTAAGAACTCTTGAGGTTGGAGAAACCATCGCGCTAGATTAAACCGTTGTACTATAGCGCGATCTGATGACGTTATTGATAGTATGAACCGCAGGAATTTATCATGAGGGGAGAGATTTTCCGTGAAGGGGTCGCAGGATTTTCTAGCATTATTAAAAAAAAAACTATGAGAAAATAAATATTTTTTTCAACTGGAAGTAATGAGCAGCATTAAAACTTAAAACGATCATAAAATATTACGTATATAAGATGGTTGGTCTCCTCCAAAATACCTTGATCATTACGCTAAAGTATTTTTAAATAATTTCAACTATTTAATCTACAGCCTTTGTGATTCAGGGGTCATTCTTAAAGATTTGGGACAAATTTTATTTCGTTGACTTTTTTTAGCTAAGTGACATCAAATGCCCTTAGAAACCAACTCTATTAGGAATTAAACACCATTCATGAGATGGGTCCTTTCTGTAGCGTGCTTTTAAATATTTCTCTTAAATTGTCGCAAACAGCCTGATGAAAATAGGATCTAGAAAAACCTTTGGAACAAAAAAAAATCTTTGGATTTTTTTTGGATTTTTTTTTGGAAATAAAATTTTTGGAGCACAAGACTTTGTGTTGCTGATTACTTTCAGTTATGAAAAACTATTTCGTGCCTTTTATAAAAGAAGTTAGCAGTCACATCATGCTTACGTTGATATAAGAGGTCAAGTAAATTTCAATATTAGACCATAAATTTTATTAGCTCGTTTAACTTCAAACAAAACGGCTTACCAAACATGCTGTTTCTATTAATGTTTAATTAGATCTTATGCAATATCTTTTGAGTATTCTGCATACCATCCTCAAGCTCTAATCTAAAACATCAACTTACTTTCCTTTCAAACATGCCAATTAGGCTACATGTGCCTGCTAGGTAATTTTACTGGCATAGTTATATAGCCTCAATTATATGTGTGATGCCATAGTTATACAGCTTTAATTATAAGCGGGAAGCCATAGTTATATAGTTATTTATAGCCCTAGTCATACGTGCTGTGCCATAGTTATATAGCCCTAACTATATGCGTGATGCCACAGTTATATAGTTGTATATAGCCCTAGTTATGCGTTATGTTACCATAGTTATAGGTCCTTGAAAGTAAATGAGACTTTTGGCTGGATGAGCTTGGCACTTTTTCATTAGTGCCGGATTCAAAAATTGATGTCGGCGGCGATGTCGCTGTCGTAGGAGATGGGACCGCTGGGCGGCAGCAAGCGCAGCGCGGCCAGGAGCGTTTGCGCTCCAGCGTCCTGCATGATCTGCGCGGTCGAGTTTGGGGCTGGGTCGGCCGAGAGCCTCGGCAGGGCCAAGCCTACGACCCCTGCGATCGGCACCAAGATGATGGCCACCGACCAGATACGGCGCATGAACCGTTTCCCAATTCAGTGACTTGCAGGACGTGTCTACAGCACAAAGTGAAGGATTGGCAACAATCGGGCGAACTAGCAAGCATTATATATAGTTAGAAGAACAATTGAGTATTATAGTTTCTTCATATTGTAACCGGTTAATCCCCATAATAGACTTCATAAGGCACCTGCCTTGAATGGTACTGCCCTAGTTGAATACACCACACCCTTTGGCCTAAATCTCGTCCTGCTCCCGCAGAGGTATATCTTTTTTTGATAATTTAATTTAATGGAATAGCAAAAGAGCTGATTTTCGTAGGATACATTCTGGTCCTTTATTTTACTTTATGTTACAGAGGTATGCCTTTGCTGCGCGACCGGACAAGGATGAGATGGACCCAGAACAGCTGATTGCCTGCCCTGCCTGCGACGTGCTGCACCGCGATCAGGAGGTGGCCAAGCATGCGGTCGCCAGATGCGCCCGCTGCGGCACCGTGCTGGCGGCACCCAAGTCCGGGGCGATGACCCGTATCGCGATGCTGTCGCTGACCGCGCTGATCCTGCTGGCCGCCGCGGCCGGTTTCCCGTTTCTGGAGTTGCAGGCTCAGGGACTGTCGCACCGGGCTTCGGTGCTGGATGCGGTGCGAACTAGATTTTTATATGTTAAGAAAAAACCATCTCATGACTTGTTCAGATCATTCAACTTAAATGACATATTGGACAACATAACGGTCCATCAAACATTTAGATTTCCCCTACCAGCCAAACGAACTGGAGATATCTTCCATGGATTATTACCATGTAAAAGTAAGATTACATATTGTGGAGTTAAAAAACAGCCCTTCACTATTCCACAAATAGTTCAACAGTCGATATATGACCAATAAAAAAAAAAAAACAAGCTTTCCAGTTACTATTGGGGCGGCGAGATCATCGACACCTACAAAGGAGCCCACTTTTCAATCGGTGGGATTTTCAAAAGCCTGAAGTCGCTTGTTGTTGGATCCAGTCACATTTCCATCTTGCTTGCAGACCTCAACCCATTCTCCATCCAGACCAACTTCAAAGCGATCACCAAAGACAACGTTCCCGTTTCTGGTACCGCGACCTTCGAACTACAAGTGAATCCAGATCATCCCAAGAATGTCATGGGTTTGGTCAACACCAGCGGGTTCCTGACTCACGACGAAGTCCTTGCTTCGGGTCGCCGATATCCAGGAGCGGTTGAAGTTCGGCGCGCCCTTCTTCAGCGCTTCCAAGATACAGTCCGCGCATGGAGAACATCGGTTTGTCGCCAAAATCGATGCGTTTGGAAATCAGTCCCATAAAACCGAGTTTCGACGGACCACCGGTATGGATAAACCGTGACTGAATCTCCTCGAGCACCCGCGGCGCATCTTCACGCGACCAGGCAAGCCCGAAAGCCCATACTTGCCAGATCGGATAGATCCGATAGGTAATGGCCAGCAGAATGCCGGTATAGCTGCTGCCATCAGCATATTGCTCACTACCTGAGCCATCTGCGCTATAAGTACCGCTATTGCCCTGACCGTCATCCCAACTACTGGAACCATCCGCAGCGTTGTAACTATATTGTGACCCGTCAGCACCGTTATATTCATGCGAACCATCTGCGGACCACGACTCTGTTGAGCCATCAGCATAAGTGGCACTACCGTTACCTTCGGCATCCCAGGTGGAAGTGTTACCCTGCCCATCATCCCAACTGCCACCGCCCTGGCCGTCCCAGATCCGGTGAACTTGCTGTTGAGGTAGCGCAGTATCACCGAGGTGTCGGTGTCGATGGCCTGCGCGCGGGGCACCCACACCGCTGGCGAGTCGCCTCGTTGAACGAGCAGCTGCAGGCGACCACCGTCCTCGGCGTGGTTGATCACGCGGGTTTCGCCGGCCGCGGGCGGGTTGTGCTCGTGCTCCGGCGGCGGCGCCGGGTCGCCCCGCTCTCCCCATGCAACCCCCCGCTCCCCCCCGCACGCTACATCTGCTTTGTGGTCGCCCTCGAGTTGCGGAATGGTATGATTTGGAAAACAATCAGAAATTAAATAAAAAAGAGCTTTTCAAATGAAAGCAAGGAAGAGATTTGAAAAATAATTTGAACAGTCTTTCAAACTTTCAGTCTTTCAGTCTTTCAAACGGTTCGTGGTAACGAATTGTAGTAAGTAGCGACCCGGCTCAAAAGTAACCAAAACTCTAAAAACTGGATTTTGATGTCAATAGCTACATAAAAAAAAATTGCAATTTAATGCTGATTATAAATATATAAGTTTCATCAAGTTTAGTTTTACCCATATGAAGAAGTTTTTTCAGCTGGAAATAAGGAGCAGCATTAAAACTTAAAACGAACAGAAATTTTTACACATATGAGGGGCTCACCTCCTCCTAATACCTCGCTCTTTACGCTAAAGTATTTTTAAGATATTTCAACTATTTATTCTACGGCTTTTGTGATTCAGGGGTCATTCTTAATGAATTGAGACAAAATTTAAACTATAGTGTAAAGAGCGAGGTACTGACGAGGGGGCGAACCCCCTAATATATGTAATAAAAACATGAGAATACAAAAGTTCATCGACTGCTAGGGGGCATGGCTTTCGCCTGGCTGGTGCGACCTTCACGTCCATGTCTGGCATGGCGGTACGGATATCTCGGTCCGCGCATCGGAGGCGGGACGCGGTACAGGCGTAACGGCAATGGCCGAAGCCGGATCGGCGGGGGAAGCCGCGTTTCACGGCCTGCGGGAATATGTCATTGCGGCGCAGCAGGAAACGGTGCGCGCCTTTCTCAATATCGGGTCAATTGGTCTCGTCGCTTGTAACCGGGTACCGGAGCTGATTGACTTGCGCGACCCCAGTACTCAAACGTTTTTCAGACTTTATGGATGGAGTTGACTTTGCATTCATAACTTAATATGGTAATGCCAGAATGTGAATTATTGTCAACAAACAAATGTTCAGAACAGTAACTGAATGAAAATAATTACACACTTTCTTTAGTTTGAGAAGTAGAAAATTAAAGCTATCAATAGAAAAATTACCGTTACTCGTTAACACAACAGCCAATCTGCTGGGCTACATTTCTTTCTTGTCGCTTTATTTCCACCTGCAGTTTTCCCCCCAAAACAATTCTAATAGGGATTTATTCAATTTTATGTTTTACAATGACAGGTGAAAATTTTTTTTAAAAGAAATTTCAGGAATTTACAACTACCAAACGTAAAGCAAGTACTGCGATTAATATGGTTCTCAGTTTAAGCACTCTACTGACATGACTTGCTATGGATTAATACACGAGTTTCAGGGTTTATTATGTGCAGACTATTTAAATTGCACTTATTATCTATTCTAGCTTCTATTATATGCTATTTACTCAACAATTTTACAACATGTTCTATAATAATAGCAGAAGCTTGGGTGGGGATTGATTTATCGTTGGTGTATTTGCAATGTATGGCATATATTCTTTACAATTTGAAGTTAACTACGATGATTTTCAAATAAATATTAACCCCACAATTTTTCCTGACGCCAATGGTATTGCATCAAGTGATTTTGACACTTCATTCTTTGGAAGATGGTTAAAGCATATCTATAAATACGCCTTTCATTTGATGACATGCCCCCGTTTCTGTAGGGTCCATGGACCATCTTGTAATAATTTTGGTTTAAAGGTAGCCCCCTCGGAAGGTCAGGACGACCTCGCCCCTCTGGTCCCGCTCCACCTCGCGCTCCACGGGGGACGGGCTTGCTCCGGTCGCTGCTGGAGCGTCCGGCAGGTCGTACTCCCGCGGGACCCGGCGCAGGGACGCGAGGGCGCTTCGGAACTCCTTCGGGTCCATCCCCCATGAGTCCCCTGGCGAGAGGGCTCTCGAGGGCAGGAGGGACGCCAGGTCGAGGTCGTGGCTCAGCGTCTCCAGGTGCTCGGCGTCGACCTGCTCGGCGGAGGCCTCGTACTGTCAGTGATCTCTCCGAAGCTCCCCAAGACTTTTAAGCAAAAAGGTAGACATGTTGCCCTTGTTTGAACTAGAATCACGCAAGGAATTCAAGTCTGTATTGTTCAAGGAGCGAAGTGAATCCGTAATCCCTTTAACACCCCCTCCCTTCGGCCAACTTTTTGTAGAAAGGTAAGGGCGTGGCACCATGTTTGAACCTGAATCATACAAAATATTTTGATCAGTGAGATTGAATGCCCACCGTTGTCCTGTGGCTCCTCTAAAGCACTCTCCTGTGTCTCCCGTCCTCATCGCTTTGGCTCCAGACGCGCACACGCTGTGTCAGCCACCATCACCATCACTATCATCACCGTCATCTCCGAGATCTGCCTGGCGTCGGTTGCATCTTGCGCTGGTCGTGGCCTTCACCGCTTGTGTGATCCGACCAACGAATGCCGTCATATGGTTGTTTCTCGGTCGGTGCAACAGCCCGCGATGCCACCCAAAAACACCGTCTCACGCTCCAGTTCATTCACAGGCGTTGTGTTGCTCGTCTCTGTTGCCAAGCACTCGCTCCCTTCTGATTACTATTCCAATGAGCCCCCTCCAAAGTTTACACTGTCACCCTTTCTATATGCACCTTATATGCCCCCAGGGCATAACTTACAACCCTTGCTCTGAGGGTTCTAGGGGGTTGTCATCCTCCAAGACATAATTTCCAGACCTTTCAATTACGTTGAACAAAATGGCTATCTCAAATCTTTAATTGGATGTTTCAGGAGAAATGGGAGGTGTGCTATAGATTTCCAGGCGGGGTAGCTTTCTATGCGCAACTGGATTGAGTACTCAAAAGTGTCAGGGTCCCCAAAGAACTTATTGACTTGTCCTTTTGGGATTAAATGATGATAGAACACACAAGTTTGTTCAAATGAGAGTAAATAGCGACTTCTTAACTACAGGCGAAAAGGAGTTATTATGTATATTACAGGTTCTGCCACACCTATAGGCCTATATAGTTTACATAGGTATATATGGTATATAGGTTATATAGGTATATAGGTTACGTATAGTTTACACGCCTATGTCAAAGAGTTCGTGGTAACGAACTGCAGTAAGGAGCGACCCGGCTCAGCTTTCACTAATTTTCTGTTGTATTTTCCATAATTCAGCTACTAAAGTATTATATTTTCAACATATTTTGGCAGGCTATATTTCTAAAGGATTAAACTAACTGCAATCCTTTGGAGTGGTTGCTACAACAAGCAAATACCGATATTTTTCACTAAAAAAGTCAAGTCACTTTACGCTAATCCAATCATTGTTTTTAGAGAAGGCTGACCTTTGAAGCAGTCCTCTGCACAATGACAGAATGACTGCTTAATTTTCTGAATAAACCTATTACTTGAAAGCCGGACACAGGGGACGATCCACGACGCCATCTCGCGGCGCTTCACGGACTTGAGCCCGACACTCCGCCGGGCCGCCGAGTTCGTTCTGGAAAACCCCGAGGATGTGGCGACCCGGTCGCTGCGTCATGTCGCCCGCGAAGCCGATCTGACCCCGACAACATTGTCCCGTCTGGCCCGGGCGGTCGGCTGCGAGAGCTATGACGCGCTGCGCGACCTGTGCCGCGATGAGCTGCGCCGAGGGCGCGCCCGGTTCGCGGAAAAAGCGCTGCAACTGGTTATAGTTTTGATCCAAAGATTTTGAGAAAAAAGGTGCGGGGGAGGAGGCTTAGTTGCCTTCCAATTTTTTGGTTACTTAAAAAAACAACTAGAGCTTTTAATTTTTACGAATGTTTTATTAATAAAAGATATATGCAACTTACGTATTTGCTTACGTAACGAACTTCTGTATTTGCATGTTTTTATTAGGTATATGAGGGGGTTCACCCCCTCGTCAGTCCCTCGCTCTTTACACTAAAGCTTAAATTTTGTCCGAATTCCTTAAGAATGACCCCTGCAACTCTTGAAAATCATCATTTAGAATTAAACATTTTTCCGAAGTCACTATATTCCGTATGATTTTTGGTTTTTCAAATCCAGTCATTTTTCACCTTGACACTCACTACCGGTTATAGACTAACAAGGATTCTTTCTCGCTAGTAACAAACTTACTTCTATTCTGTAGATTCATTCAGATTGTTGTCTTCAATATATTTTACTATTGCGTAGATTCATTCAGATGGTTGTCTTCAATATGTTTTACTAGCTGTTGGTGTGGCGCTGCGCGGCCGCCCTACGTAATAATTTATGTTCGTTTTAATGTTGCTCCTTACTTTCAGTTTACAAAAGTTGTTTTTTAAATTAATCAGTGAAAATAGTGTTAGGACTAGACCTGGGTTTTAGTCGTCACTTCGCTTTGACTTGGATGAACTAAAAGGTGATGAACTAAAGGTGATATTTTCAGTCAAATTTAATGAGTCTTAATTTCCACGAGTCATTTTGAAAAAATTAGAACTAAAGCCCAGTAGCGTAAAGAACAATTACAAAAAATACTATGGTTCTTAATCCTGTAAGACAAAGTCACACGCTAGCAGCCTTCTAGAAAGGATTCTAAACTTTGAATTTATCACATACTTCATGTTTATGAAAAAAAAAATCATGCACTAAAGATAACACCAGAAAACATGAAGAAGAGGGATTAACATAATCGACAAAATTAAGATGCTTAAAGCTGTGAAGAAACTCATTAAAAGAATATCGGAGGATGAAACGAATAACTTCATTTACAGTGTAATATTGTTCGCTAGAATGAGGAAAGTTGAGCCAGTTGCACGTTTGGTCAGAAATCGGTAGGTGACGCAAAGTATGTGCAATTTCAAGCAGTTTTGGAGTTATGTAAACGCTACCTGAAAGAGGGGTGCTGCCGCGAAATATGCTTTGATAACCCCAAGCGAGTCTATGATTACCTGAGCATTCAATTAAAGGGTCTTGAGCACGAAGTGTTTATGGCATTGTATCTCGATAGTCAAAATCAGTTGATTAAAGATGAAATATTATTTACCGGTACAATTAATGCTGCATCTGTTTATCCGAGAGAAGTGATAAAAGCGGCTTTAAAGCACAATCATCCCCTAATAGTCATAGGATCTTAATGAAAATCACGCCATGAGATTAAGTGTATCTGAGAACCCATCTGTAGAGGTTTCAAGCTCCTATCTGAAAAAATGTGCAATTTGTATTTTTTGCCAGAAGAAAGATCACGAATGCGTGTTTAGGCAGTTTTTTTCCCCAGGGGTGATCGTATCGACGCCTCTGGTCCCAGAATGTTGCTAGAGGGCTCATTCGAATGGAAATTGAAAATTCTAGTGCCCTTTTTAAGTGACCAGAAAATTGGAGGGCACCAAAACTACCTTATATCGAAATTTCACACTATTCTCTAATAATGTTCAGCATAGCTATCCTATACTAATGCGCTATACCCAAACTATCTTTTAGAAGGGCGATGTAGGTAGTAAACAAGCTAAAAATATATGTTACACCCTTTGAATTTCACTTTTGGTGGTTGTTTTTATCAAAAAAGTTCTATGAAACTAAATAGTTTAGTTTTTATATAAAAAAAAAAGTTCAGTTTTATTCCTCGCCATTGTGCACTAGTAGGCTATATCAATGAAAAGGACTAGCACCTTATTCAAAGATACAATTTGCTTCACTTCGTCATTCATAGGCTACTCCGTTTCCACCGCAACCCCGTTCGCCAACGCCTCTGGAGGATCGACGACCAACTGTTCTGTTCCTTGAAGGCCCGCCAGGATCGAAACGAATCCCCCATCGGCGGATTCCGTCCGAACGGCTCGCCGTTCCACTTCGCCGTCTCGCACGACAAAAACACAGTCTTTCCCGTCCCGTTCCACCACACAAGCTCGGGGCATCTGGAGCCTCGGTTTGGCGTCGACAATTTTCAATGGTTCGGTGCAAGAAGGTGTCGGTTTTTATCAAACCACGACACACAATGGTCGGCGTTGGTCGGCGGCAAAAGCGTTTTTGAAACGAGTTGAAAACCGCGAGAACTTACACGTGGTTTCCGAAGCCAAGGTTGCTCGTATCCTCATCGAAAACGGACGCGCAACGGGTGTCGTTCTTGAAGATGGACGGCAGTTTGGTGCCGCTGGCGAAGTGGTTATGTGCGCCGGGGCCATCGAAACACCACGGCTATTGCAGCTTTCAGGGATTGGAGCTTGCAGGTCTTGCCGGATCTCCGCCTCGTAGCTGGAGGTGATCAGCACCGTATCGGGCGCCAGGTCGACGACACGCTCGGGCGGGTCCACCGGCAGGCCATAGAAGCCGGCACGCTGTTTCTTCGTGTCCCGGTCGAAGATGTGGAGGTGCGCCAAGTCGCGCACGTGCGTGTTCTGCAGCACCATCTCGCAGAGCCACGACGCGGCATAGAGGCCCAGCCGCCACTCGCTGCCGCGCGCCGCCACCAAACCGTCAATGGTGCGGAAATACCGTCTAGGTGACTAACTCAATATTGACCCATAACGAATAGAAAGAGTAGAAAAATAACTTAGACTTTCAAAGCTTAGAAAGATGCCATTAAAAATCCTTAATTTTAGAAAAGGACTTTAAGAAATTTTTATTTTTAGGAAATTGTAACTTCAGAAATTTTCAATATGTCAAATAAAAGAATTTATCTATACAGATAGTGATAAAATTCTCTAAATTTTATAAACCCCAAAGTATAAGTTGTCTGGTAATTTCCTCAAGAACAATCTCTACTCCTTCAAAACGTCAGGTTAGGTTCGATAAAACCACCCTTAAAAAAATACAAATTATTTCTGAAAGTTGTAACCTATCTAGATTGTTTTTGTGGCAAGAAATCTCAATTTGCCAATTTTAACAGAGCAAAAACTATGTAGCTGATTTCGAGGAAAAATAAACACATATGCACACAATTGTAGCTCGTTTAATTAATTAAAAAGGCATATAATTCTAACAAAAAAATATTTTAAATCAATACATAATTGCTCGTTTAAAGGAGTATATACATTTGCTATTTTTTTGCTTAGATTGAGGCTCCAAGGATCTGCATTTTGGTGGCTCGTTTTGATTATTGGCTTCTTCCAATATAGCTCATAATATCGAAGATGGTTGAGACCTTCATGGTTGATTCAGCCGTCCGATGGTATATTAGAACCAAGATAAGCTAAATGGTCTACCAATTCGATTTGGGGTTTTCCAAGAATTCTTCAGTACGATTTGTTTGGCCTACTGAATGGTTTACTGTCTTATTTATAGGTGTAAAGGCAGGAATATTATTTGGTGTTTGTTTTGCAGCATTTGCTCCTGAAATGAACCACACCCATGAAACACTTTCCTGAAACTTCGGGTCCGCTTCAGGATTTCTTTCCTGAAATGAACCATACCTA
Organism: Alatinidae sp. Z8VKAUB7J3; assembly: GCA_010016025.2. Classification (NCBI taxonomy): domain Eukaryota; kingdom Metazoa; phylum Cnidaria; class Cubozoa; order Carybdeida; family Alatinidae; species Alatinidae sp. Z8VKAUB7J3. The sequence goes on from JAAAKM020721499.1 coordinate 127,859,588, forward strand.
TAAAACACTTTCCTGAAACTTCAGGTCAACTTCAGGATTTCTTTCCTGAAATGAATCATACCTGTGAAACACTTTCCTGAAACTTCGGGTCAGCTTCAGGATTTATTTCCTGAAATGAGCCATACCTATAAAAACTTTCCTGAAACTTCAAGTCAACTTCAGGATTTCTTTCCTGAAATGAACCATACCTATTTTCAGAATATGCCTATAAAAACCATCAAAGGAAAGAACGAGAAGATTCACCAAGACTGATACCACGTGAGTAAATTCCACGTTTAAAACACGAGGCCTATAAACATTCTCAGAACAAACCGCAATTCTATTTATAATCAAACTGAAATAAAAATACAAATAAAAACTTTTAATTGTGACAATGAACGATGAGAAAAACAGACAAATTTTCATATGTATAGACCTACTTTTAGAAGTCAAATATTTGAGCTTCACGGCCAAAAGCTTTTATAAATTGATCAGGGCACCAATGGATTGCTGACGGATGCAAAATACGGACATTAGTCATTGTAGCAAATCATTTTGCGTGTGCGCGTAGGGTTAAATGCGATGTTTGTTCGTGTGCATTTTCTCTAAATTACGTGTTGTGTACACAGAGTTGCCACCCCTAGTGATTTATCACTATGTCCAGGGATTTTTTATGTTGCCTTGTGATTTTTTTCTCCCGCTAGTGATTTATAGTGATTTTTATTCTAAAACTAGTAATTTTTTTCTAAATCTAGCGATTTTTCACTAGTTGGTGTACCTATTGTTTGTTTCCGGTGTATCAAACAGTTCGTGGTAACGAACTGTAGTAAGGAGCGACCCGCCTCAATAGTAACCAAAAGTCAAAAAATGGAATTTTGTGCTAATAGCTACATCAAAAGAATTGCATTTCAATGCTGATTTTAAATATATAAGTTTGATTAAGTTTAGTCTTACCGATCAAAAGTTACGAGCCTGAAGAAATTTGCCTTATTTTAGAAAATAGGGAGAAACGACCTCTAAAAGTCATAGAATCTTAACAAAAATCAAATTCCTGGATGGAAAGTTCCTCTAACATCTCCCTCTCTTCTCAGCCCCTCCCCAGCCAAAAAATCCCCCTGAAAACGACTGTACACTTCCCAATAACCATTACTATATGTAAGCACTTGTGAAGGTTTATAACTTGTAGCCCCTCCCACGGTGACTGTGGGGAAGTAAGTCGTCCCCAAAGACACAGTTATAAGGTTTTTTGACTACACTGAATAAAATGGATATCCTAGAATTTTGATCCGTTAACTTTGGGAAAATAATTAGCGTCGGAGGGAGAGGAGGACATCCTGCTGATCGGGCTCGAGGTCAAGGGCCAGGACGGCCAGACGATCGAGGGCTACCACATGCTCGTCAATCCCGCGGGCGAGATGAAGCTCGGGGCGCGCGACAACCTGATCCAGATCGTCACGATGGTGAAGAAGGAAGGGGGCGACGCCGCATGAGCGAGCTGCCCAACGACGAGCGCGTGCAGAAGTGGTTCGGAGCCGGCTTCGACAAGTCCCTGGTGGGGATCCAGGTCGTCTCCTGGGGGGACGGGCGGGCGACGATGAGTTTCGATTAATTTATCCTTAATTATTCGTGATTATTGACGATTTTAGACATGGTGCCAGCAATATTTTGCCGAGGCCAAAAGTAACCAGTAATTCTGATCGAGTGAGCCCCTTCGATAGTTTCTAAGAAAGCTTTTCCATTTGAATTCGATGAAAAAGCTTCTTGTACTTTTCTAGCCCTTTTTTTGATACATTTTGAGGTGATTGTTCCGCCTTAAGCACTGGGATCCCCATTGAACAATTTTTTATATTGGCCCGTTTAGCACAAAAACTTACGCTTTGAATATCTAATCATTTGAGCTCCCCGGAGTTTATAGGACTACCTCTCCCATAAAAGCATATGTACCCCCTTCCCCCGGGGCGCAAGTTACTACTCTTAGTTCTTCCGTGCTCTGGGGAGGTAAGTTAACCCCGAAGTTTTGTTATCTAATCGTTGGACCATTTCAATGGAAATGGCTATCTCAAATCCATCGGTTGTACTTAAGGAAAAGAGGGTGAAGGGGGGGGGGGTAGATATCCTACGATCACTTTCGACTCTTAAAAAGGTAAATGGACGGTGACGACGAAGTCCACGTTCGCCACCGGGCCCACGACGCTCGCGACCTGCGTCGCCATCGTCTCCGGCGGCGTGATGTCCGCCCCGGTGATCTCGATCGAGAGCAGCGCCGAGCTGCCGACGTTGCCGACGACGTCGCGGGCGGTCGCGTCGCCCTTATTGACCACCTTGAATGCGTAGCGGGCCGCCGTCCCCGCGTAGCGTATTTTGGGCCCTACGGCCTCCACCACCAGTTCGGCACGACGCACACGCACCTTTTGCTCGCTGCTGGCGGTGAACTCGCGAGTCGGTAGCTGCGGCTCAGGACGAGAGAGCGAATGAGCTTCTTGACCGACCAACCGCCCGAGATGAATCGTTCCGCGAGGTGGTCGAGGAGTTGCGGGTGCGACGGGCGCTCGCCGGTCGTCCCAAAGTTGTCGACCGTTCGTACGAGGCCGCGCCCGAAGAGGTGGTGCCACGTTCGGTTGACAAAGACGCGCGCAGCGAGAGCTCGGCTTTCACCGACGAGCCAGTGGGCGAGTTCCTTGCGGCCGCTGGTCGTACGCGGAAGTTCGTTGGAGCAACCTGACCGATGTTTAATCGCTTCTTCTTTTTGGCCTTTATGCCTCCATCCGACACCACTCCTTCATTCACATCGAATGATCGAGCATTCGGCAAGTCGGCATACAATTCCCGGATGGCTTTGGGAGTGAATGTTTTGCCACTGGTCACATGAAGGACTTGCAGCGAGTCCATTTTACCGAGAGTATGCAAACCGTCATCAGTCAGGTTGGCATTGATCCAGAGTGTATTGAGTTGCTTCATATCGGCCAGATGCTGTAGGCCATCGTATTTTCTGCGAGGTGGTATTTACCAGAGGTATTCTTCACAAGAGGTGTTTTCATGGGGGAGGGGGGATAAGAGGTGGTTGCCCACCAATCACTTTTGAATTTTAAAAAGGGCGCAACAACTTTCAATTTACAATCAAATAATAAAAAGTGACTAATATGCATGATTAACAAAAAAACTGCAGTTTTCGAGGCAAGGGCTTTAGGTTATATGCAAAGTGCTTTTTGATAATTTTTGGATGCTAAGGCACCAATTAAAAGACTTGGAATTTCCCAAGTAGCGCTCGGCGCCCTCTCCGTCGAGTTCGACCTCGACCCCTTCCTGGTCGCCAACGGCGCCCAGAAGATCGCCGCCGAAACCGAGCGCCGCACCTGGCGCCGCCTCAAGCGCCGCTGGAAGAGCTAAACACCCAGCCTCTGTGTCCTCTGTGTTTCCAATCACACCCCGATTTTGGTTGGCGGCCCTGAGGTGCAGCGGCGCCTGGTGGAAAGAAACTTGGGAAGTCCCAGACACTCAAACGGCTTCCCTCCGCTGCACCTCAGTGCCGCCCAATCTATGTTCCAAGACATCAAAGTATCCTCTGACTTGAATCGTGAATTTAAGGAAGAATTTAAGAGATCTCGAGAGGTAGCCACCGGTAAGTTTAGTGTCTATATAGTGGTTTTGTATACTTTATTGAAGTGGGAAGAAATATAGTTTTAATGTTTTTAAGATATCTGAAAACGTACAGTTTCAGTGTTTTCTCGCTTTTCGCATGATCTGCACTATGCCAAAGTTTAATCAAATTACAAACATATCTCATCAGTGAGGTAAATTTTAAGTCAAGACTTGCAAGCGTGCCGCCGGTCACCCGGAGAGGCGCGTGCCCAGCCGGCTGTTCGGGGCCAACGCTCTCGATGCGGGCTCCCAGCGTCCTCAAGCTCTGCACCAGAGGCAGGGCGGGGCGCTCACGCAGTCGTCGCGTGCCGTCGACGATGTAGCGTCCGGGAATCGCGGCCAGGGATGCCAGCACGAAGCGGTACATCGTGCCCGCGTTGCCGCAGTCGATTCGCACCTCCTCCGCGCGCGGCGTGACCGGAGGCTCGAGTCTCAACTCGCCTGCATCGTGCTTCAGAGTGCCATTTGTTCTACCACGTGTGATGCACCTCTGTAATACCGTGTCTTTTTGCAACCCAAAGGATACACTTGCAGCTGTATTCCAATAATGACACAGAAATTACTGTTTTTCTGCCCCCTGGTTTGGATTTTGGAGTGCCATTGGTTTCACCACATGTGACATACTTCTATCACACATTGTATTTTCCCATCCGAAATGATACACCTCCACCTGTACTCTAATAATAGCGGAGGGATTAATCTTTCTCCGCCACTGAGCTTGGATCTTGGATGAGTAATAGAGAATACACCCAGACCAGGGTTCACATATGCGAGAGTAGATGGGACAGATTATCGAACGACCAGAATACCAAATTTTATGGGAATTACTTATAAAGACTTACAAGAATCTGTAAAAAATAAAAGCGCTTGCGTTAGTATAAAAAATAATAATAATAATAAATGCTTTCTTTGGTCAATACTCGCTTATCTTCATCCAGCTAAAAATCATGTAGACAGACCATTAAACTATGAAGAAATTAACTTTAAAGAGATTAATATTTTTTCAAGTAGTTCTTTCTCTATTTGAGAGTATCTTTGTTCTGTATCACTCAATGATCATGAACCACATGCTACTGTTTTGTCTTTTACTAGTAGTTGGGCTCCCAGCCTGTGTTGGGAGGTGTCAACAATTATCTCAACCTTTTGACAGTCAGTATTGAAATATGAGAGGTGTTCACAAAATGATTGGCAAATAATTTGACATGAACCACTGTGTTACTTTGTCCAAATAAATTCCTTGGCCTTTCCAAGCTCACGTAGAGGTTGATTCTGACTGGTTAGGCACCGGATCAACCAACTTGGTCCTTGCTCTCGTTGAAGTTTGACCATCTTTTGCCAATTTTTTGAATGCGTTCAGTTGCTTTTGAGGCCATTAGAGTTGATGTTAACAATCTCCGTTTCTGTATCATCTTTATTCATACTTCATGTAAGGGAAAGGGATTCCCACATTTCTGTGAAAATCCTCCAGGCATCTCGCGAACTTTTCCCGTAAACACAGGCATACTTCAGCCTACAACATTAGGCCAAAATTTACCCGGCACAAGGACTAAGATTTTCCCGGTTGACCAAGTGAAAGAAGTTCCTAGGTTGGCAAGATCTGTTGAAATTTAAGTTGTCTGCCATTTGCAGCATGCAAGTTTGGCTGCTCCAGAGCATGTGATATCTTATATACTCAAGGAACTCATAGCAATTGAATTCCAGTGAATTTCTTTATTTCTGTAGCAGTAGTACCAATGCTCATTCCTGTTTCTTGGACCAAGCTTAGGTTTGTTTGCTCTGCTACAAGTTCATAAGAGTTTGAATCAAAATACTCATTTAGTTGTTTTGTAGATTCTTCCTATTGTTACCAAAATTCCATTTTGGTTTTGGTTACTATTGAGCCGGGTCGCTCCTTACTACAGTCCGTTACCACGAACTGTTCGATCAAACTTTAATAACAGATTAAATACTATGCCAATCAACTAATTCTTTTTCTTTTCAGAAGCTTTAGGCATGCACAAAATAAACTTTATACACCTAATTCCAGTAACACAAAATTTTAATTAAACAGGAAAACATCAGTAATTGCTTTTCTTTTCAGAAGCTTTAGGCATGCTCAAAATAAACTTTATATAGATAACTTTAGCCTTCCTTATAACCTATTATTCACATGGAGAGTTTTTGGGGTTAATCTTTCTCTTACTTTATACATATCTTTTATTATTCATTTTCATTCCAATTCTAGCTTAAAAGAGAGGAGAAGAAAGAAAGAGAAAAAGAAAACAAAATAAAGAAATGCAATCTCATTATTATTATTTTTTGATGTACTAAATGATTGATACCTTTGAGTCAACTCAGGTAAAATGTTCCTAAGAATAATTCATTCAATTTAAGGATGTATCCTAATCTTACCATTCATAGATACTGTAGTGTGGCAAGAGCAACTTAATTCAGATAACAAACCACTATCGGCAGGAGAGACACAAGATGAATAACTAGATAAACTTACACCACTAACAACACTAGAGCTTGAAGACTTTGAACTATTTACAATGGCAGGAGTCGAAGCTATTGTACCATGTCTTGGGAAGCCTTGGGTGGGCGTCGAGTGCCCAGGACATCGTTTTTGAAACGATCGACAAGTCACGAATAACCAAACCAGTCTCAATTCTACACTTCACTTCTTCAAGATATGCAAATCAAGCTTGAAACAGACAAAAATAACAACAAACAAGAATCTCGGAATTGCCTCCTTCTCACGCTGTAAAAGTCTAAAACCTACTGCGTCATTTGAGCTTTACTGAAAACGAATCATATTACAAATATTTTCTTTTGTACTTATCACAACATTGAAAATAAACTTAAAAATTACAATAAAATTAAGTTTTAATTTGCCCAGCTTTCAGCAATAATATCATTACATATCAAATATTCAGTTTAATTTTATTAATTCTTTCCAAGGCTGTTAAGCCAACTCCATAAAGAGAAGGTAACAACGCGCAAGGCCAATCAAATAACTTAATCTTTTAACAACGTCCTGCGAAAAGTGACAGCTGCCGCGCTCTAATTGCCTTTTATACAAAGTGGTGACAGAAAAAACATTCTGTTATTATCGCTGAAGAGAATGTAGTAAGCGCAAACGCAAGTTTAAGTACAGATTATAATATTCCAATTGTCACCGCTTCAGGAAAAGAGGCGATTGAAGACTTTGCCGAAACTTATATCGAAACGGTGCTACAAACGGTAACCTATACAACAAACCCCGTGTTTACACGCAAAATTGACTTTTTTCAAACATGGCCTAAAATTCTCCACTAAAATTCTTTCACCGGTTTCCCAGCACACTCCACCAAACAGCTCCTGTTGCGGTAAGATAATTCCTGCATTATTTTTCCTTTTTGTAAACAAAGATTCATTTATTTCTACTATATGACCAATTCCTCAATTTCCCGCAGTTTTTTTGTTGCACAGAAAACACGCTCACTTCACATTAATTTGAACATTCACGGTGAGACACTATATCCAAATACCCTTTCAACTCGATGGTAATCTTTATTATCGTCTTCCGTTGTACATTTTTTCTCCCCTTTGATGATTAGAGAATGATCGCAAAAGTGGACATCAATATCCTTTTTATCTAAGCCAGGAAGCTCTGCCGTAATAAGAACATGCGTTTTGGATTCTGCAATGTCGACCTTTGGAGCTAGACTTTCTAGAAGGTTTTTCCCATTACCAAAAACGTTGGGTTTAAACCCAAAATGGTAGTAATGGTCAAAAAACTTGTCCATTGCCTCATGGATGAACTGCTAGCACATTTTAAACATAAATTAATAGAGTTTTGTTCTAGAAAGCTTTCATACTTGATCAGAGCTTGAATCTTCATCCAATTTTTAATTTCCGAATAGTCTGCCAAGTGGGGCTGTGGTGATTTTAGATAAAGATTGATTTTAAATAACGATTTTTTTTTGTTTTTTCGGTTTTAGACTGGGGTACTCAGTATCGAAGAAATTGTCATAATCTTCAAAATGGAGTCATTTGCTTGAAAATTGAAGGGGCTAGCGCCCTCTTTAACAGGTGTGTATGTCAATGTTACCCTTTTTTTTTGCGTATCTAATAATCTTAATCTTGAAGCTCCATTTATAGTCTATGAGATGAGAATCTATTATAATAGCTGTTTCCGTAAGTAAGCATTATAATGAGATTTAAATGGAAGTGTTGTTGTGTATGTCAATGTTGCCCTCTTTATTTGCCCATCTCATACTCTTAATCTTGAAGCTCCATTTATAGTCTATGAGATGAGAATGTATTATAATAGCTGTTTCCGTAAGTAAGCATTATAATGAGGAGTAAAGGAATTCTAAAGGGAATATTAAGCAAATCTAAGGACACTGAAAGAATCCAAGCTGTCAAAACAGCAGATCTTCGGTATTTCATGAGTAATTAGGTTCTTGCAACATTCTCCGAATGTTGCGAGTAATTTTGGAATTTACTACTATATACCCCTCCCAGGTGCCATTGGGTGTAACTGTAATACCTCATGAATTTCTAAGACTATTGCTATATTTAAAACATATTTTATGTGCTATATTTTAAAACAGTTAGGGATGTCAAGTTGAGACTCAGAGAGAGTCGATGAACTTGGTGGTGTAGGAATTGTCCTTGAACTGCGGGTGGTTGATGATCGCGTTTTGCGAGTTCTGCGTAATGGTCGTGGTGCTACCGGTACGCTGAATGTTCGCGTCACCCTGGATCACCTGGCCGTTGGCCTGGGCGTACACAGGAGTCGCCATTGCGAACGGTGCGAGCGCAATGGCGATGCAAGTGAGTGCGAACTGTGAACGCGAATTCTGCTTCTGCATAGTCGCTTCCCCTAGAAGGAGCTACTGGTCTGGAATCAGGTTCGCGATCCTGCTGCCGCTGTCGATCGATGACAGGCACCACGGCATGCGCTCCGGCGTTCTCCTGCTGTAGATGCTCGCGCAGGCGCTCAATTTTGGCGTTGAGTTCAGCCTCGCTCTCGCCATAAAACTCGGTGATGAGCACACAGTTGGGCTCGCCTTCGACGAACGTCTTGAGCAGCCGCGCATACTCGGGCACCTCGCGGCACAGCGTCAGGCCCAGGTGGTCGATCAGTTCGACGGCAGACGGATCAACCTCCAGAATCACGGGCACCGCAGAGAGTGAACATGACATCCGCCTTCGGTTCCTTTGCGCCGGTCTTCGCGGTCGTGCCAGCCGTTCTGGTGCTCGGTGAAAGCCTGAGCCTTCAGGTGGCCATGGGGCTGTCGATCATGATTGCGGCGCTGCTGATTTCCGCGTCAGGACCAAAGGGGCCGAACCGAACATGGTCCGCTGTGGCGCTCCTGCTGCCACTGAGTGCATCCTTCGTCCGCGGCATCATTCAGCCCGTCGCCAAGGCTGGCATGATCGAGTTGCCCAGCCCGTTCTTTGCGACAATGCACGTGAGAATTCAACCCGCGAGAGCCGATCCAATACGCGATCCAGCAGTGTGCGGCCACTGAGCTCCACCAGTGGTTTCGGCCTGTCATCCGTCAGCGGCCGCGTGCGTGTCCCCATGCCCGCAGCCAGGATCATTGCCGTATCGAGTTCAGCTGCCATAGTCATCGTCTCGCTCGCATCGCGGCTGCATGATATGCCTACTCTTCGACAAACCCGGGTATGTGTTGTTCATACCAAGTCTTCAGCGGCGCGAGATCCGGATGTCGGAAATTGCGCTCCTTCGTAAGTTAAAAATACCTCATTTCTTCTAATTTTTCAGAATTAGACCTCCCCCCGCCAACTGGCCTAAATAGAGCAGATCCGTTCCGGTTATGTCAATCACGTATCTATGACTTCTGCTTGCTTTTCCCAAAAAGTTTCATCCCGATCCCTCCACTGTAAGCGCTTTCCAAGATTTTAGGCTCCCCCCTCCCCCCAATGTCATCGGATCCTGTCGGTATTCAAAATAAGAGCTCTGAGACACGATATTCTCCCAAATTCATTATGATCCGATCTTGTAGTCGATGCCTAAGCCATGCAACCCAAACTTTGGCTCTATCGGGTTGATACTGCTGCTCGCAAACAAACCATCCAAGGAGATTGTGAGGCCCGCCAGCGACAGCCCAGCATCCAACAGGAAGTACAGCTGAGCGTCTTTGTATTGCACCCCCAACTTGCCAAAGTTAACCGGCCCCAGCTGTTTTTGTATGGCAAACCACTTCACGCCATCCGAATTTGCAGGTGGCGCAACTGTGGCCCCATCTGGCGCATTAATTGATTGGCTACCCGATTTTAGATCGTTTGAAAAAAACATGAAACTTTTAAAGAAGAATCAAGACCAGTGAAGTTTTCTGAATATTTCTAACCCGTGAATACTTTCAGAGAGGCGGCCAAAGCCGTTAAACAGTGCAACGACTTCATTTCTTGTCAGTTTGAAATGAGCCTTTTCCTTACTTTTCAAGTTGAAAACAGTGGACTCAGGAGCCTCAAAACTGGGAGAAAACAATATTTTTACAGCTGTTCCGAGTCCTTGAATCTGAAGTTTACCCCATAGACGACACTTTTGACCTCATTGGTGCTGAATGCAAACGAGGTTTGGCAGTGCAACAGTGAACAATTAACAGGTTTGCTTGCAGGTGCGGTGATGGGTGACTTTGCCAAAGGTCCAATCAACAGCGCCTGGCCAGAGCCACTGCAAATAGGAGTGCAATTGCATCGAAAGATTGATGCATTGTCTAACCGCTCCACAAACACACGAAGCTATTGCCAGCGTTATCCCGCCAGCTTACGACGCTTTGCGCCTATTTTTTTAGACTTAGTTGCAGATCACTACTTATGCTGCCATACACGCACCCGTGATCTTTCTTCCGGCAAAAAATGCAAAATTCCACATTTTTGTACATAGGGTCTTGAAACCTCTACAGTTTGTTCTCTAGTGTGCTGAATCTGATGGTGTCATTTCCATCAGGATCAGTTGAAGTTTTGGGAGTGCTTCATCACTTTTCAAAAATTGGCCAAATTTTCTCGTGCTCGTAATTAACAGAGCCGCATCACTCCTTAGTTTCAGTTCGTAACCACGAACTGTTTGACTTAAATCACCTTGTGATGTTGCTCTATAGTCAAACCCTCTGTGATACGCCATCTCCATTTCTGGCACCCTTCCCTCATCATTTCTCAGACATTTTCCCGGTATTTTCTTGTTAAAAGTCATGTTTTAAATCCAATTGTTCGTGTTTCGCAAGACACCCTCAACATGATACCTGATGTCAATTCACGCCACTCTGCTAACCTATGACTAGCCCACTGGGACCCTCTAGTACCCCTCATCATTCCTAGGACATTTTTCAGATATCATCTTGTTCAAACTCACGCATTAAATCCCTTAGTTCCTGTTTTAGCTTCCCTTGCGATGAAGAACGTATCTGCTCAGCATCCATTGGGAAGCTTTCTCGTCTGAAATACCTTTAAGGGACGTCTTTTTATTAGTTTTATTTAGATAAAGTGGAGTCAAACTGCATTTCGGAACCAAGCAAATTTAAAATGATCAGAAATCCTTATTTTAATGAATGAACAGATACTTATCTTTAACCTTTATCTTTAAACTAGTATTTATTAATGGTCTATTATTAAAAACTAAATTAAAAAAGTTTAAAAAAAAGTTTTTAACTGAAAGTAATACAAAACTTTAAAAACGCATTAAAAATGTATTTATATACTTTTTTTGTTTTTAAGAGCCGACAAAAGCTTTGTGGAGGGGGGGGGAAACCCGTTAAACCTGCTTCAGACTTAAACAAGACCTTTGACACTAGGCTGATGAAAAACATCATAAAATAATTATATCATGGTCTGAAATCATCACAATCCTCAAAAGCAAAGTTTTTAAAACTTATAAACGTGGAATGGTGATGAGTGTTCAAGCTATGATCTAGGGTAAAAAGCTTTCTGTAGAAAGTGTTTGTAGAGGTAATATAACAGGAAAATGCAAACAAGATAAAAATATAAAAATCATCGATTTTACTTATTTTTGAGGATAGCCACACACCAAAGAACTGATAACACTTGCTGACAGCTAATTGGACCCCTTGAATGTCATGCCTTGAAACGATATTACTTTTTTAAGGGAAGTGAGGAAGGGGGGAGGGAAAACTTACCGGAATGTTTTTTCATGTGATTGATAACTGAAGCCCGCTGAAGGAACTGTTTACCACAAACTTTGCACGAATTAGGGTCATCGCACCAGCACATCCGGGCGCATGCCGGACGCGTTGTACCAGACGACGCCGTCCACGATGAGCAGTGCATAGGGATGGGACATCGGGCCGCTGGGTGACGGCCACTCGCGGATCGAGCCGTTCGCCGGATCGTAGCGGCCGAGCCGTCCGGCACCCGAGTTCACGTACCAGATGACGCCGTCGCCGGCGATGTCGACGCCGATGCGCTCTTCGAACGGCTCAACGCCATGCTCGACGACTGGCAGGGCGCGCCCAGCGACATCGCGTCCGAACAGCATAAAAGAGTATTAAGTTTGATATCTTCAATAATTAGGCTATACCAATCAATAGTTTTACTTTTTCTGTTGAAACAACAAGGATTCCATGAAAAAATGAAAAGGGGATAGGATTTTCGAATATTGGATGTGTTGGAAGATAGTGAGCATACAATTTGGGTGCTCGAAAACAGGGGATGCAAATGCCTATTGATTTCCATTTTTTCTATAAAATTAGATGACCGTTTCAATTGAAGCTGTGTTTTAAGAACAATCATTAGCATTTTGAATTATAACCAGATACTGTGGCACAACAACAACCACACACACACACCTTTCATGTTGCTCGACACGTCTTTGGGATTCATCCGCTGCACGTCAAGCGAGGCCAGGATACGCAACCGCGAGTCACCCGCGTCCTCCGAGTTTCGTCGCTTCGATACAGTGGAGCGATTGCGGATGGCGGAGGCGCTCTGCACACGACGCAGCGACTTTCGTGGCCGCCAGCCGCCGCTGGTGTCGCTGTCATCGCTGCCACTCCGGGGGGGTTTGGACGGCAGCGCATCATCGCGTGCGAATTGTTAACAACACCATCAAGTGCTGGGTGAACGACGGCTGGAATATGTACAGCAACGGTAACTATCAACGCGATGAATTTAATCCCTTGTACCGTGAACGCCGATTCGGATGTCGAATGCAACAAGCGCCTGCCGAAGTCGGGGGGATTTGATTTCAGATCGATATTCACATGCCATGACGTCGCGCATCCGGCCAGTCGGTGGGCGTGCAGACGGCACTGACGATATCATTATCGTTGCGACGCATCAGCTGGATACCTACGATCGCCCGGATAGGGTGACAACCCTACTTGTTTCAAGCACACTAAAATAATCTAGTTTTTTAATACCTCGACATAAGGATATTAAGATCAATGTTTAGAAAACCTAATTTCTCTTTTAAAATACTGAGGAACAGTGAATGATTTCGAAAAAAAAACTCATCTTTGAGTCTAGAACGATATTGAGATTTTTTTTTTTGTTATTATTGGTTTTTGGACTGTTCTTATGTCAGTGATAATTCTCCTTTATTCCATTTTTTAAATAATTTGGAGGCTGGAAATGTTAGAATGAAATATCAAATTCAAAAATACCTCACGAACGGTCACCCGCTCTTAGGTTAAAAATATCTCAATTTTTGTACTTTTTCCGAATTAATACCCCCTCTAACTCCCCCAAAGAACCTGTTTCGAATATATCAACCACGTATCTAAGACTTTCGCTTATTCTTCCCACCACGTTTCATCCGGATATCTCCACTCTTAGTGTTTTCCAAGATTTCCGGTCCCCCCCCCAAATCCCCGCAATGACACTGGATCCGGTTGGGATTTAAAACATGAGATCTGAGTTGCCGCGGCCGAGCGACGGCGAAGCCTTCCAGGCCCTCCTCGCCTACTTCCTGGTCAAGAGCTGGTCGAGCGGCAACACCGAGGGCAACGGCTACACGGCCCAGCGCGTGCTCGCGACGAAGAGCGAGCGCGACGCGCGGCTCGCCTCGCTCTGGTACGCGATCGCGCACTTCGCGCTGCGCCCCTGGCCCTGGATCGTGGTCGGCCTCGTCGCCGTCGTCCGGCACCCCGGTCTCGCCGACCCCGAAGCCGGCTACGTCCTCGTGATGCTCGAGACGAGCCAAAATCAAAAAAAATGGCAAACTAGCGGTCAAACTAACCACTCAGGATGCCTCTGGCAAAGAAATCGAAAAAAAGAAAAAGGTTGATCTTAAAACGCTACGTCGCCCCGCCAATAACTAACCCTGATTCCGCTTTTAGGTTGTCCGAAAAGAGTCTATGTTTTCAGTTGTGAACCTATAATTCTTTTCCCATGCTGAGGAAAATCGCTATAATCTAGGCATGAAAATTCACTATGGGCTGCGGTTTATTCTATTTTCACTGGTTTCGTTGGTTTGCCTTTCAATAACCCCTTAACCTCTGTGGTGAAGCAAGTGGTGATGTAGTGCCCCCTATCATCAAAAATGATTCGAAATAATTGGGTCTGAAACGCTTTTCCTTATTATAATTTAGAATATTAATAATAATATTTAGTACTTGGCCGTATTCTTGTGGCAAAGTTTCAGCTGCAAGAGCTTGGCGATGAAAAAAGTAATGCATCCAACAAGCGCTTGGCATCTGTTCTTTCAGTCTAGCAATAAATCTACTATTTAAATTGTGCATGACTTTCGCTACAATCTACGTACCATGATCGACAACGTCGGGAAGAACGCGCAATCAAAAAGATTGATCAAAAACGTGCACGACGGTACGGGATGTGTGAACCAGGTAGGAAGGGAAAACTTAAATATTCATTAGCGGGTATGGTCTTTATTTGGGATCCCAAGCGGAACTGTGCCGTTACTTCTTGGAAGGTAGACGTTTCTGCTTCATCCGCGTCAAAATCAGGGACAAAATATACGGACCCCATCATGCTACAAAAGAGTCATGAGCATGACCTCCCGAGTGTGGAGTATATAAAGCTTCTGCTGTACAAGCTTTACGTTTTGCCTCAAGTGATAATCCTTTTGGTCTTCCACCCATCCTACCCCTTACTCTAGCTGATCTGAGTCCTGCCATAGTTCGCTCTCGGATCAAATCTTTTTCAAACTCAGCGAGTGAGGCAAAAATATTAAACATCAATTTGCCTTGAGCTGTGGTCGTATTGATAGGATCATTTAGGCTAATGATAGATACATTCCTTAACATGAGTTCGTTTACTACTTTGATCAAATGATGTAATGATCTCATACTACACAGCCCATGCCCCTCGACTATCCGGATATCGACGACGCACCTCTGTTAGGTCATCCATCACCGACTCCCTCGACGCTCCAAAGTTAAACGCCGATTGGTCAGCGATGGCCAGAACAATCGAGGTTTCGTCATCTGAGTTCAGTTGCACGACTTCTTCTTCCAGCATTGCCAGCCGCGATTCCAGGCGGCGCAATTCCAGTTCATTCAGCTTCTCTTCAATCGAGTTCACTGCGACTTTGGCACGTTCAAATGAGACGCGACTGTCAGCTGAGAGCTTTCGTTCCCTATTCGATTCCATTTTCTCCATTTGCCTTTGCTGTGCTCCCTAGGACAAAGTCCCTCAAAAACTCCTTGTGAATGGGAATAGAATGCCAACCTGTTTGACTACTTATTTAATAAAAAACCAGCTACTAGCCTCATTTCTTGCCTTAAGTCCAGCAAAGTTATTCTCGTACATAGTCTTACCTTAGCCTTAGATCCTCCTGTGCCTCCAGAGGCACCCAGGGCGTCCAAGAAGAGTCTCCAGTTGTCTCTGAAACTTGCGGATAGTAAATTTTGAAGTTAAACAATAGATCTTAGGCTGCAATCATGTAAGTTATCTCTTTATTTTTCCGATTTTATTCTTTGTGGATTTAATTACAAAATGTGTTGAATAGACATTTCCACAGATTCCAATTCGTAACTAAGACTGACAATAACTTTCAAGAAGAAGTAGAAAACTACGAATTAATTTTAAAATATATTGCAAAAAGAAAAAAATACTAAACGTAATTATCTTAATATACATCCCCACAGCAAATTCCCCCCGGAAATCCCCCTCCCCTTTATGGACTGCATTTACTTTCAGGGAGGGATGGTAAACTGCAAACCTATATTGACTGAGACTGGGATGTTAAATAGATGTCTTTAAACTTTTGTTCGACATCATTTTGGCCATCTTCACTCCAAAATCACTGCTTTACGAGCCAAAATGCCTGAAAGTGGTAATTTTTTGTGGCGCTATCTCTTTTTTAACTACCTAGGGGTACTATAAACCTAAAAATCCATTTGAATAAACCCCATTTAATAAAAAAAAATATTTTTGTCATTAAATAAAAAAACTGGGACCCCCCCATGACGTAGAGAAAATAGTCTTGGTTTTATAGGATTTATACTGATTGTATTGAATGTTTTGGCTGTTTTTTCTTAGAAATTCACCGCATTTTATACTTATAAATAAAGTGTTCCTAGAAATGGGTTTATAACTTTTAGGGTAGAAAGTCAGGTGATACTTCGGCAAATATTTATTGGTTGGGCTCTTCAGAAGGAAATATTTTAATAAAAAAAAATTTTGCTTCACAATATACACAAAAACTGTAGTTAACAGATTTTTTGTGACCCTCCATCCACACCACACAGGCGCCGCGAACCGGGCTATTATTTGCATCCACAAACAAATGAACGCGCTTAGGATCAAAGACAATGCGCTCGGGCCTAACTCCTAATCGGGAAACGCGCTCTGTGAGCAATCCTCCAATATAGGCCATTGGCCATTTGCGCTTTCCTAGCGCCCCCATTTCACGTTGGCCTGATTTATGCACGATAAAGGAGGCGTTGGTCAAGGTGACAGAATGTTCGTAGCAACCGACCTTTCCACCACTGTCCGATTCATGAATGGAAGATTTTTGAAACACAACCAAAACCACTGAAGAGCACACGCACGCGCAGTGACAAATGCTTCCGATGGAAAACAAAGTAGCAACTAAAACTATGGCTCGGACGGTTGGGAACTTCCCAAATTGCGCGCTATGAGATATGTGATTTTTGGAAAAACGGTTTCGCTACTGGTATATGCTTAGACTTTGTATAAGCTACTATGCTACTGTATATACTTATACTGGGGTTTATTCATAAATCGTTGGCTGACCATAGCATGAATGCTCCAGTGATCACTCATCAAAAGTAGTAGTAGTATTATTGTATCCTAAACTTAATTTTATTGAGCATTTCTTGGGTAAATTTTAACCTTAACAAGCTATCTCGACACCGAAAATTCGCATTATTATTTCTGGTACCAAAATTTATCCAACTAAAAATACTAACATTTATGCTTTTACAGTTTGTAATATGTGGTTCTGATATTATCTAAGGTATTCAGAGAAACACTTATATATTCCGCAAACTCATTCCGAGAATTCATTCCGTAATTTGGAAATGTTATTAGGACTATAAATTCCTCCGTGGAAAAAACTTCCCACGTAACCCCCTCCCTCGACCCCCCTTTAACGTGAAAAATCCCCCTGAAAACGTCTACACTTCCCAATAACCATAACTATATGTAAACAATGGTCTAAGTTTGTAATTTGCAGCCCATCCCCCGGGGACTCTGGGGGATTAAGTCGTCCCGAAAAACATAATTTTTAGATTTTTCGACTATGCTGAGCAAAATGGCTATCTTAAACTTTTGATCCAGTGACTTTGGGAAAAATGAGCGTGGGAGGGAGCGTGAACCTCTTCTTGATGTCATTGGCTCTCATTGTCACTAGTCTTCTAACTGCAGACAACGTGAGCCTCTTCTTGATGTCATTGGCCGGCTTGTATATATTGGCTCTCATTGTCACTGGTCTTCTAACCGCAGACAATGTGAGCCTCTTCTTGATGTCATGGGCCGGCTTGTATATATTGGCTTTCATTGTCGCTAGTCTTCTAACCGCAGACAATGTGAGCCTCAATGGGAATGCGAGGAATAAGAACAGCCTCACCCTCAAAAGGCCCTGTCAGGCATAAGTGAAACTCCCTGAGATTATAAATTTTTCAAAGGGGAGGGAGGAGGCAAACATTGGAAAGAGCTAGTCAAGACTTGGCAAATAACAGGAATTTATGAACATGCAAATAAGGTAACCAACTGAGTTGATGCAACTCAAAGGTGGGTATTTAAAATAACGAAGGGGGGAGGTAGCAGGAAGCTTAAAAAATTATTTTTTGCCTCGAAAATTCTGGTAATTGATTCCATTTTTTTCCTTAAAAATATTTAAAGGGGCATTTTTGGGGCGGATTTTTATGATGCTTTGGTAGCCAACTAGCCCCACCTCTTGAGAAATGGCACAAAAGTGCCATTTTAAGCTCCATATGGCACTTGCAGATGATGGAATTTATAAAAAGCAGGCATATATAAGAAATAGCTTTAGAACGAGTCATTAAACATCTCTCTATGATGTTCTGGTAAACCGCTAGCCCTGAAAAAAAAAGCGAAAAAAAAACGGGAGACAGATCTGTGTTACACATTCAAAAGTGAATTTCCTTGTTGGTCAGGGTGGAGTCGGCTATAATTTCCTCAAAATAAAGAACAAATGGATATCTAACTACAAAATACAAAAGTATTGCCTCAAAATAATATTGCAAAATAATATTAAAACAAAAAACAAAAAACAAGATAATATAATTAATCAAAATAATATGTATTGTCTGCTGACAAAAATTATAGGTCCATTTGACAAATATACACTAGGAAAGCATTACGACTGCATATTTTCACCGCTTGTATTTTTCATAATTCCATTTTGGAGCTTCTTCTCTGTAACCAAAAAAATTAGGGCCCTTTTTTACCGGTATTATCAGTCGACCCAGAGTTGTAAAATTTAAATGTTTCTGAATCTGTCAGGTCAATTGATTTCGTCAGTATATCGTTCAATCTAAACTCAGAAAAGCAACATATATTGAGTCCACATTTCATTTCATTAGCAAGGAGTATCTGAGTTGCCTGGTCTTTTTTCGAAGATCAGAAAAGTTTTCTCAGCCTCGTAGCCTTTAATCTTTAACATTAAACTTAAAAAAACTTACATATTTATAATCAGTATAATATGCCGATTCTTTTGATATGTCTATTGGTATGACTGATGGGCCGGCAATGACATCAGTCCGTGACCGGAAGCGGTCGGGTCTGTGCGCATGAAAAACCGGCATCGAAGCGGTTTGCTTCGACGCCGGTTTCTTTTTTTTAAACCGCTTGCATCATGTCCATTTCCTTGGCCAAACGCTTACGCGCCACGTGCAGACGACGCTTGATCGTTCCGACCGGCGCGTCGAATTCGTGGCTCATTTCGACCAAAGACTTGCTTTGCAAGTAAAAGGCCTTCAACGTTTGTTGATCCAGAGCTCCCAAGCGGTATTTAAACTTAGGCGCCGAACAAACACCATGTGGATTTTTATGCGCAATTTTTGGTCTCCATTTATTGAAACTATTTGCTAAAAAACTCCTTCTTTGAGAGAATAAAGTAGTAATATGGCTTTCAATCGTTTGCAATCACATTATTGATAGCAATGTCGAACAGAAATTGCACAAAGGTTATTAGCTCAGCAAACCTATAATGTAACTTTTGTGTGTTAATTAGTTTAAAAATAAAGCTCTTGTCAGGTAAAGTTCCGTAAATTCTAAGTTCTTTCATTATTGATGCTTATATTTTTATTATTATTATTGTTATTAAAAGCACAAAAAATTGGTTTTGAAATGCATTTTGTTCGCTCAAGCATAAACAAGAGTTCGATTAGTTTTGTCATGGCTAGCTATGGTATTCTTACCAAGCTTGTAGTAAATAAGTATGTGGTATCCGTCCTTCATTTTTATGGCACTTGCCCATCGGCCAAATGCCATATAGCGATTGAAATCGCTATATTTCAATCGCTACATGGTCGGTCGGTCTGTCTGTCTGTCTGTCAGTCCCGTACACTTTGTAAAGAATGACAGGGAAAGAAAGTGAGTTTGAATCCTACCACCTAAAATCATTTTAACCCTTTTGAAACTTTTCTTGCGGCAAAATTAAAACAAATTGTATTGAAGAACCAGGCGAAGACCATGGGTAACTTATAAACCTGGGTTCCCAACGATGCGATTTCACGCAAAAACAGGCGTTTCAAATTGTTCAAAAGCTGCGTTGAAATATTTCTACTAAGTCGTTGAAAATCGAAAGCTTTCTGAAATGAAAGCTTTTCTGAAGCTTTTGTCAGTCCTACTCATGTTAGTTTTTGCTCCTTTGAGTTCAAAAAAATAATAATAATACATTGTGCCAACATCGTTCTTTACAAAAGCACCGCTATTGCGCTGCTTACGATGTAGCTTTATAATAACAGATGCTAGTGGCTATATTGTCTTTAAAGATATCTGACAGATTTAATTGACAAACAATAGCTTCCTTTCGTTTCATTAAAAAAATAATTAGGTACTTTCCTATCTACTACTGCTTATATTCTACTCAACTTTCTGAACAGTTGAGTGCTAGCTAATTTTTTTTTAAACAGAAGGATCTCTTAGGTCTGGGGACTTTTTCAGGCCTCATTTTTGACTGAACCAATTTTTGAAATTTTGTCTTATGTAGTTGGCTAAGGGTTAAGAATGCGTGTTTCAAGCAAGTAAAAAAAAAATTGGCTCAATTTTGACGATTCCATATTCACAACTTGATTTTTTTCCGTGATTTAGAATCCTCTTAGTTTAGAAACTTACGGATGCTGGTTTTAGGCCATTCGGAAAAACCATTTTGGAAATTTTTTGGGCCTATGCTTATAGCCTCTCCAGAAAAACCCCAAGAGCATGAAAGTTCCAGTTTTATTTATTTCCTTCAGCTTTCTTACGGAAAAAATAAACTATACAAAGTAAAAACTGGTATAAAAAAATGTTTTTCATAGAAAAGTAAAGACGGGTATAATTAATACTTGGGTGCCACGCCCTCCCATATGTCCACTAGATGGATTCCAAAATTCAAGTTTTCATCTTCAGTCACCTCAAACCTTTTGTTTTAAGTAATTAAGCAAATTTTATGCAAATAAATTTTTTCGAACAAACTCTTGAGCCAGTCTGATTTTTCGTCCAAAAGTTTTCTCTATGAGACTAGAGGAGAATTTAATCAGGTGAAAAAAATGATGTCAAGAAAAAAAAAGGACAAATTGGTAAAGGGGGTGATAAATGGTGCTAGTATACCTAGCCCTAGCAGCAGGAAATGCATCTTCCAAAGAACTTTACTGTTCAAAGGACGTCGCTGAGGTACACCAGAAAGGATAGTTGGCCCTAGGGTGCCCTGAAAAGGGTTCCATATTTGAGAAAAATAAGTATAACGAGTATCGCTCGGCCCTGCACCTGTTCCGCCCGCGCGACGCCAACTGGCGTCCCCCGATCCAGACCCTCAGCGCGCACGCCAACACGGGCGTCAGCGAGCTCTGGGAGCAGGTCCTGGCCCACCGCGCCGCGCGCGAGGCGGCTTCGTAGTCGCCGCCACGCAGCTGGGCGTGACTCAATTCCAGCATCAGCCGGGCCTCGACCGCGCCGGCGGGGTAGTTTTTCAACAGTTTCTGATAGCTGCGGGCGGCCGCATCATAACGCCCGGTTTCCAGGGCTTAAGTCGTACTAATAGTCGTTGTGAAACCACATTTCATTAGCTTTATAATGAATATAAAGATATTGGATTTTCTTTCAACGTAGAAAAAACTGCTGTTGTAGGTTTCAATTTTAAAGAGACAAATGACCCCACTTTTTTACTTTAGCTAATGATCAAGTCCCCTTTTCTCAAAAATTAGTTTATCTCGGAAAAAATATGAAAGAAACTGTGAAATTATCCCTTGAAAATTTGAAGAAAAAAATGAGAATTGCTAATACTTCAACTGTATATAATAATGTGAAACACAATTGGATATTTCTAAATATAATGAGGAATTCTACCCCCTCCCACCAAAGGCGTTTCAAGTATTTTGCTCAGGATTTGTATTTTGGGGGAGGAAGTACATAAAAAAGCGTATCAAAAATTCGCTTGAATGTATTTGTGTTGCGTTTTTATAAGTCACACAGAAACTTCATGGGGGGGGGGTTAAATCCCAGAATCCCCCCCCCTGGATACGGACTCGCCTCCTATTTGAACCTCTTTCTTTGCTCGAAAGCTCAATCTTTTTTCAGCTGGCAAAAGAAGTTCTTTTATCTTCAGCCCAATGTAAAAAAAAAAAATTTTTTTTTATAAATGGTGCGGGGGGGCTTGGCTTAAAAAAAAAACCACTTGTTTAGAATTATGAAAAACAATTACGGGTTATTCATTCAAGTTTTTGGGGTAAATTCAACTTTTTTTTTTATTTTGAATTAACATAGTTTTTGCCTATTGTAAAATATTTGGTGAAACTTCAGCAAATAAATTTTATTAGCGTCATCAGTAAGATTACGGACTTCCATATTTACAGATCGAACTGTTTGAAAAATACTGGCTTGTACGTGGTAAAAAGTTATAACTGTCTTGAAAGAATAAATAAATCCAAAGACTCACATAGGAAAGATCTAGAAGTAATATCTTGATTTCGTCACACTCTTGATGCTTACATCATCTGCAGAATCTTGTTTATTGAATAATTGATAATCTATAGCAAAGTGACAACACAGCTTTACCAGGAAAACTGAAGTCTAGCTTATCAATCAAACAGGTCGTGGTAACGAACTGTAGTAAGGAGCGACCCGGCTCAATAGCGGAGAAAGTGGCTATAGGTGCGTACCGCTCGGGAGACTCTGGGGATCGGGCACCAGTTGATACCGGATTGATTCAGCGTTTCTCGGAGCCGATCAAAACGCCCCGAGTCTGCCAAGTCCGACTCGGATTCGATGGATAGGAGGGAAAACTGAAATTGGGAGCCGGTGAGTCGATTCAGATACGAGACAATTTGGGAATACCCCAATGGCTGGAGGATTCCATCAACGCTCAGATACAAGACGCGGTACGGCATGCGACATCACTCGAGATGGGATATTTTATATTTTTCATTATACTCATTTTATATTTTTTTCATTATATTTATCATTTTATATTTTTCATTTCATTTTGCAGTTTCATTTTCATTTTATATATTTATATTTTACATTATATAGATCACACACAGATTTAAACTCAAAAATATATATTGCAGGCTATTTTATATTTCAACATAGTAGCATGTTACTGTAAATCCTTATAGCTAGCTTATATCTTAGCTTATAAGCTAGCTATAGCTAGCTTATAGGTGAAAAGCTTGGGAAAAAAATGTATACTCCTTACTTTCAGTTAAAAAGACTTGTTTTTTATTTAATTTCTGAACGTTTTTGAATCATTGCATGTTTTGATTTTGGCTCTCCACAGAGGAATATTTAAAACAAAATTTGCATTTTTTTTTTTTTTTTGGCTAAATGGCTTTTTCATAATTTTGATCAAATGATTTTGAGAAAAAAAAAGGAGGGGAGGAAGTCTAGTTGCCCTCCGATTTTCGGTTAATTAAAAAGGCAACTAGAACTTTAATTTTTTAAGAATATTTTTATTAGTAAAAGATCATTAAAATTTAAAACGAACAGAAATTAGTTCGTATATGGAAGGGGCTGTTCCCTTCTCAACGCCCCGCTCTTTACTCTAAAGTTTTTTGCTGTTTTAAAAAGTAGAGTTGAGAGAAAGAATCAAACTTTAGCGGAAAGAGCGGGGTGGTGAGGAGGGAACAGCCCCTTTCATATACGGAGTAATTTTTTTTCGTTTTAAGTTTTAATGACGCTCTTACTTTCAGTTAAAAACACTTGTTTTTTTTTATCTATTCCTAAGAAGGATAATCAACCATAGCTCCTTACTTTCAGTTAAAAAAAACTTTTTTTCATTTAATCTCCTTAAGAATCAATATTTGTCTTGCTATTGATATTTTTGTCAAAATTTTGGAACAAATTTTAATGATAGCTGTGCAATAAACTGTGGACGGACGGGTCCACATGTTACATTATTTAAATTAATGGAATGAAAATCTGTATAATCTTTGGGCTAACATAGGACTGATGCCATTCTTGCCACCATTATGTTATAACATTGAATAAATACAAATATGAATCGACACATACTCTTAACCCGAAGGCGGGACTAGGATAGTGGATAGTGATCCTCCAGTGGCGGGGACGGTATCCGTCGGCAAAAGCATTATGCATGCAGGCTCGACCTTTGTGTGCCTGCACTGTACATTGCCACTGCTGCCACTACTAAGCTGTTGACATAGGTTTTACATTTAATAAAACTCTCAAAGCAAAGATGATGGTACTGTAATGAAGGCGTAAGGTACTAATTATTGTAGAAACATGACTGCACAGGTAATCCATTCAAGAGTGTTAAGGTTTGTGACTGTCGGCCACCACATCACAAGGAGAGTCTTCTACGGGGGATTTTCCGAGGAAGAATTTTTTCTGGAGAAGGAAGAGGCTTGCCCGACATGATTTGGAAACCGCTCAGAAGTTAAATGAAAAATACAAGTTTTTACAACTCAAAGTAAGGAGCAATATTAAAAGTTAAAACGAACAGAAATTATTCCTTATACGAGGGGTTGCAACGTAACTGCCAATCCAAGCGCTCACCAAATGAATCTTGACTTGTTTTTGTCCTTTCTGTATCCTCCACACTCACATGCCAACCTGTATTCAAAAAAGACACAGGGGATAGTTTGTTATCTATTTGTATCTTCAAGCACCAAAACTACTTTCTTAAAAACAAAAATGCAAAAATGCCTTCCTGAACTTTCAAGAAAGCAGTTTTTTTTGTATTTCCCCTTTTGAAAAAGCAAGATTCTTTAGATCCAGGAGCCTGATGTAAATATCATATTTTACCGGGATTTAAATCCTTTTAATTTCCTTAAAATGTGTGACCCTTTACTTTTCTTTTAGATTCTTCTTTTGGCCAAAAAATAATTGAAGAAAATTTGACTCATTATAGAAAATAGGGGGAAACACCCCCTAAAAGTCATACAATCTTAACGAAAATCACAATCAGATTTAGCGTATCAAAGAACCTTTTTGTAGAGGTTTCAAGCCCCTATCTACAAAAATGTAGATTTTCGCGTTTTTGCCAGAAGACGGATCACGGATGCGTGTTTATTTGTTTGTTTTTTTGTTGTTTTTCTGTGTTTTTTTCCAGGGGCGATCGTATCGACTGAGTGGTCCTATAATTTTGCGAGAGGACTTATTCTAACCTCACCAGGGCTATCCGCTCCGTCGTCGCTGGTGGTGGATGATGTTGTGGATTCGTCGGACCCTGATGTGCCGGTTTGGGTTGTCGAGTCTGAGCCCGCCGTCTCGTCGCCGACTTCGGTAGGTGGGTCATCGCCGCAGCCTACGCCTACAAGGCCTACAAGCAGCGAGGAAGAAAGGACGAACGCGGCATAAGCACCGGTGGTACGCCGGGAGTGAGACTTCAGCATTTGGGGGTCCTTGGGGGTCCGTGGATATTGGGTGTTTATCGGCGTGCGAGATGGATTGGCAGCCTTTTGTAAAAATAACCATCCCTGACTATTTTTCTTCTAGAAAATGTAGCATTTCTTACTTCAAATATGCAATCTCATAAATTCTTACTGAGGGTTCTCGGACATGCGGAATTGGGTAGTTTAATTTTTATTCAGGATGCCCCCTCCCCATATTGTTAGTTTCCCCCTTTCTTAATATACAAATTAATATACAAATAATGTATTTGTATATTAATATATTAATATACAAATATACAAATTCTCCTGTACTAATAAGTTAAGATCCCTCATTGTCACTCATGTTCATGAATTCTTGAGAGAAAAATCACTTTCTACTCCTGACTCCCTTTTGAAAATGAGTTTTTTTTTAATGTTGCATTTATTATTCAATATAATTTGTGAACTAAAACTTTGTCTTACGGTAGCAAGAAGAATAAGCAGAATCTTCAGGAACTCTAAATAAAAAAATCCACAATTTTTTTTTACATACTGGTTTTGGTCTTTGATGTGTTTAGTTTGTTACAAATTAGGGTTTCGTCAAGAAAGCCACATTTTTGGTTTGATAGAATAACTTTTTTCCCAGCACGATCCTGAGTGATTGCTTTGGCAGACTGTCTGCTGAAAAGTGCTGGTGTGATAATGATAATGATAATGATAATAATCTTATTTAAAGTTGGTCTATTTACAATAGTAATATAATCACTAATTTATACCAACTATTTACAAAAACAACTTTAATAGAAAATATACAAATTTACAATTCTGGCTATTTACAAATCCGGCAATTAAACTTATTGCCAATTCATTGCAAAGTCGATATGGTAGGTTGATTTTAGCCTATACTTTTATGAAATATACATCAGACCAGTTTCGCTAAATGAAGCTGTAAAATAAATGTCAGGTATCACCCCGCAGCATCTCCATTTTCTGCAGCAACAATTTTCTGCAGTAAGGGAAGCAGGAAAGTATCTGCAGCAGGGAAGTTTCTGCAGGAAGTCTTTCTGCAGCAGGGAAGTATCACCCTGCAGCGTCTGGATTCAAACTTAGTCTATACGGGTAGAGATGAGAGATTAAATCCTACTTTTCTCCTTCAACCGCTTTTCTATATTTATTTGCAGATCGAGCAGCTTGCCGACCAGCTCCTCGTCGATCAGGTCGCCGGCCTCGGCGTGGATCAGGCCGGTTTCCTCATTGACCAGATCCGCGCCGATATAGCGGCCGATGATCGCCTCATGGGGCGCGAGGATCCGCTCGACCCCCGCCTCGGCGAGCTTCCTGAGCTTGCGCGGGGTCAGCTTCACGTCGCGCTCGGCGATCACCTCGCCCGATGCCGCGTCGACCAGATCGTGGGCGGGCTTGGAGCCCTTGAGCCGCTCGATATTGAACGCGGTCCTATCTATTGTAAAAATATTTCGAAATATTTATGCAATACCCAGTTTTTACATTTAAACCCTCAACAATAAAATACATACAACATATTTTTATATATAGATAAGATATAATCTGGCGTAACAAACATAGTGTAACAGACATAACAGACAGACAACTTATTTTTATATATTTAGATTGCACCAAACATAAAATTCATACGGGGTCTTGACGTGTTTAACATTATTTAACCAGACTCATCGTTATTTATTGATGATTTAGCTGAATGCATTCAAGAATGGTGTTTTGTTTTCTATAGTTTTTACTTTATTTATATTTTCTTTTCTTCTCCCTTTTGCTCTTCTCTCTGTGTGAGTAAGTGATTATTAAAAAAATTCTGATTAAGTGACTCATTTATCTTCCCTCTTCTTTACAGGCCAGAGAGCCTTTGGGGGAATAGTAAAATGTAATATTTAACGTGTATTTCATCATGGATAAATCTTATCATCTTATGAACTATTTGAGATTTAATTTCAAAATATTGTAAATTGAAAAATGCTGCCACTTTTATTCAAAATTTGAGAAAATTTACCTGCAGTCGGATGGCCCCGTCAATACCAGAGAGCTGCCGACATTTAATAGATTCAAAAGCAATTAAAAAGTCATTTTAAGAGCTGAAATCGAATGAAAACACGAGTCCCTGGAAGAGCAGCTGCTATGTAGATAGGAAACTGTATATAATCTCAGCTTAACTGTTTATGTAATGTATTAATGTAACTGGGATATTTCTTCATTTTATTGAGTTTTGAAGCTGAGGGGATTTGGTGTTTAAATAATTTAAAATGAAAAATAAGGGAGAAAGGTGCTAACTCTAGTTAACTCAAGAAGAATAGGCAAACTTCCCCCTTTTTTTCTGAAGTGTGACTCCGTCCGTGTCTAGCCATATTGAGGAATGAGTGCTTATTGCACTAGCAAGTTCTTGTGATTCCTCAACTAGATTTTATCCTCGGTGCTGCATGGCTAAGCGACTGACTTGGATACTAAGTAACTAGGATACCTATACCCATGATAAAGACCCGACAGTTAAAATGTTGACAATTGTTGACGCCTTATAAATCATCAGAGGCTCAAGAATAACAACTAAACACCCTCAGCTGTTATTAGAATATTGCAGATCCTCATTTTGATAAATGGTACATATTGTCTTTTGATTTCATATAATGTACTCTTCCACATTCTCCAAAGTTTCACATGAACACACTCAACCCTGAGGCCATAGGAGGCATGACATCCCTGGAGGCATAGCTTTTAGGCCTTTCAACTAGTCAAACAAATTGACAATTACAAAATTTTGATCATTGTAGAGGAGAGGGGCACCTAAAATGTTCAAGGAGAGTGGGGATACTGGTTGACAACTCCACAGTAGGGTTCTTCGATACCCTGAATATGGCATGATTTTCGTTAAATTCTATGTCTTCTAGGGGGCCTTTCCACTTTTTTCGAAAATCAGATAAATTTTCTCAGGCTCATAGCTTTTGATGGGTGAGACTAAACTTAATGAAACTTGTATATCTGGAATCAGCATAATAAGCCAATTCTTTTGATATATCTATTGGTATCAAAATTCCGTTTTTTAATGTTTTGGTTACTATTG
Organism: Alatinidae sp. Z8VKAUB7J3; assembly: GCA_010016025.2. NCBI lineage: Eukaryota > Metazoa > Cnidaria > Cubozoa > Carybdeida > Alatinidae > Alatinidae sp. Z8VKAUB7J3. The sequence goes on from JAAAKM020721499.1 coordinate 127,887,725, forward strand.
AGCCGGGTCGCTCCTTACAGTTCGCTACCACGTTTCCATAATCCTTATAGTACCAATGCTCAAGATAGCCCGGGCTTCCATTATCTGGTAAATGGAAGTAATTGAAATAAAAATCACTATTTCTTTCGTGATTTCCTAAAACGGGATAAACAGGAACATAAGGCAACAACTTTTTGGATTGACCGAAAAAATCTTCTGTCAAGTCTGTGTAAACCAATCCGTCTACGGTTAAATCGCCTGGTATAATCACCATAGCTAGATTTTCAAAGAGATCTCCTCCGTTCTTCTCTGCTAAATAGGACAAAGCGCAGGGGGTTCAGGATGAAAAGCCCCTTTCATATGCGAAGTAATTTCTGTTCGTTTTAAGTTTTAATGTTGCCCCTTACTGATCTTAGCTCTCCGCACATAAATGATTAAAATAAATTGCATATTAATTAATTGAAATTAATCGGAAGATTTTGACAAAAAAGGAGTGAGAGAGGAGGCCTAGTTGCCCTCCAATTTTTATTACTTAAAAAGGCAACTAGAACTTTTAATTTTTTACAAAACGATTTCAAATTATACGTAACTTACGAATTAACTTACGTTTCTCACCTTGTTTGTGTGTCTGACTGTGTTTTTGCCTGTCTCTGTGTGTGTCGGGGTGTATGTTGTCTGTCACTCTTTGTTTTTGTGTGTTTGCGTGTCTGACTCTGTGTGTTTGTGTGGGTGTATTTTGTCTCTCTCTCGCCGTGCCTTTGTGTCTGGCGGTGTATCTGCCTGCCTCTGTTTGATTGTGTGTGTCTGAATTTGTGCGTTTGCCTGTGTTTTTGCTTGTCTTTTTCGATTGTGTGTGTCTGAGTTTGTGTGTTTGTCTATGTATGCATGAATTTTTCTTTTGAGTTTCTAGGAGGAAGTGGTTCCAAAAAGATGGAGCAAATTTAAATTGATCTCTTTTTAAACATTATCTGATATTCAAACTGAATTTCTACAATTAGGTTTCCAGCACAAACAAATAATTTCATTTTTGTGCATTGCACCATCTTACGGCCGCTCTGTGCACACCTCGAATGGTTTGATTCTACGAACAATGACAACATACACCCCAGCACAGTTTTCCATGTCACATCTTTTCGTCGCAACAAAAATCTAAGTCGTGCGGTTTTCTTTTTTATAACTTGTGCAAAGCTATGGCACTGTTACGAAAAAGCTAAAATATACATTTACATGGATAATGGCTAAAAATAATTCTTACAGTTGTGGTCGATGTGTTGAATATGGAACTTAAAGTAGTTCTATCAAAGTGAAACAAAATCGTTATTTTTGCTGTATAATTTTATGTAACTTCGCCATATTCTGTTTAAATAAATGAGAAAAGGAAATCAAAATTATAACAGTACAATTTTTTTTATTTGTTTATGGATGCCACAAATGAGTGCTGCGCGTGCGCATATGGCGAAGGCGTTGATGGAATACGCGCCGGATGTGGTTCACGTTCACAATTTCTTTCCTTTGTTGACGCCATCTATTTTTGATGCCTGCCGGGATGCGCATGTCGCTTCGGTGATGACGCTGCACAATTACCGGCTCATCTGTCCGGCGGCGACGCTTTATCGCGACGGCCAAATTTGCGAGGAATGCGTTCACCGTTCGCCCTACCGGGCCGTTCTGCATGGCTGCTATCGCGGCTCGCAGCCGGGGTCTCCGACCTGCAGCCTTTCCAGATATCCCCTTCTTCCTGAAGGGTATCCCAGACCCTAAATGTCGACCCCCTCTTGCCTTCCCCTCCAAATTGAAATGCTAAAATTTACGCCTTTACCAGACTATTATGTTAAAGTGATCGGTGCTCCTATATATGAGGAAGGAATCGATGTCGTGGATACTAGTGCAACAAATGAGTTTTGGGATGTCTTGAGGGTCCAGAGGACGAGAATAAGTTTGAAAATTAATGCTATGCTGCCTAAACTAGAAAGAGATGACGATGGACAGCTACGAACGATGCGGAACTTCTTGGCATTGCTCCACATATGCATTTTCGCGGGAAGTCGTTCACGCTGTGGGACGGTGACGGAGAAGATGCGAATATCCTGCTGAATGTTCCGTCCTATGACTTCAACTGGCAGCACGTCTATCAGCTGGAAGAGCCGCTGCCGCTGAACGATGTGCAGCGTCTGCGGTTACTGGTGACGTTCGATAACTTAAAGGCGAAGCCGTTCAACCCTAATCCGACGAAATGGGTCACGTGGGGCGATCAGTCTTGGGAGGAAATTTTTAAACTTTTCATCTATTCCAAAACTTGGGGGGGGGATCTTTTGGACCTATCATTCTACCTCATCCACTGAAATTTAAGTATATTATGATTTTTTCATGCGCATGTTTTATACTTTGCTTGTGCTGATGACGTGCTTCTTATAGACCGTCTGAAAACTGTTTTGTCTAATATGATTTCTCTTGCTGTTTCTCCTTTCTCAGATATAGGCCGTTCTTTTAACATTGATGAATATGAATTTTATTTTCTCAACAAAACTTCTTTATTTCCCTTCGGTGGTAGAATGCAACAGATCAGTGTTAGGTTGTCTGTCAAAAACTTACATTTCTTAATAGTTCTTCCTGAATTTTCTTGGAATATTCATATGTGGAGACAGAATTAGGCTTGTTTTTTAGAATATTAAGTGCCAGGGCAAGCTGAGTCTCGTCAAAAAAATTATTCCAAACAACTTCTCCTGACATTATAAAAAATCATGAAAATAGAATTCGAAAGGTCTGCCATTAACAAATTCACTCACTGGTATCCCAAAAACGTAAATTTAAAAGCAAACAAGCATTTGGTCACACCCGAAGATGGCGGAGAATGCCCCGTCGCGAAAGCGAGTGCACGCCGCGACGTCCGCGAGGTCGGTGTGACTGTACTTCACACCGGCGAGAGTCGGAATTCGATCGGCGGCGATCGTCAAGAAGTCAGCGACGGGAAAGTGAACGCCGCTAAAAACTGGCAGGTGGTAGTAGTAGAAGGGCAAATCGGGCGCAGCCGACGCGACCGCCTGGCAAAAGCTGACGAGGTCGGCCACTCGAGCCGGTCGAGGAAAGTACGGCGCGATGCACCCTGGAGAAATTTGTCAGAATTCCTATACAAAATTCTTCTTATGTCTTGCTTTGTTTTTTCCGTCTCAATTTTACGCGTGGAGATGTTAAGAGTAATTGTCCGGGGTAAATTTTCACAAGGATGCTCAAGGTTGAATTCTATCCCGATCCCTTAAGAATGACTCCTGAAACGCTATGCTCGTTTAGTTACAACAATAAGAAGCCTTTTTAAGTACTAAAAAGATTTAGCGTAAAGAGCAAGAGTAAAGCTTAGCGTAATTTCTGTTCGTCTTAAGTTGCAGATTCCAAGGTTTTGTAAATTTGATTCAATAATGTCTCGTGAAAAGATGTGGAGACGCACATAAAGCATTAAAGGCGTATCATCAATATCTAAAGAACGGTTGAGGGTATTAATTTGAAAATTTCAGGGGATTTTGAAGAGCTATCGCAGGGCAATCTACCCCCTCGCACTTTTTATATACTCCCTTCTCTCATTGCCAATAAAAATTTTTAGAATTTTGGTGTCATAGTTAGAGAGAAAAAGAATCGCTACAAATTGAAGTTTGGCTACTGAACTTAAAACGAACAGAAATTATTCTACATATGAAAGGGGTTGTCCCCTCCGACCAAATTAGTAGTTATTTCTCTAAACAAGTTTTCATCCAAAGGACACGACGATAAACTAAGAAATGTCAATTTTTGGAGTCGTGAGGCAATAAATCTCAGGCACTCCTTGGCATTGTCAATAGCAGGTTTGGGAATTAGGTAATCAAGGTCTGCTGTTGGGTACCTAAAACATGAGTGTCGATCAGACATGCCAAAGTCTATGTCTAAATGTGTCAACTGTATAATGAGGTAAAAGAATTAAAAAATGAAACATAAAATGATAAAATAAGCACAAAAGATAAAAGCAAAATGACAAACAAATGTCAAAAGATGAAATAATTTCAATGTTTAAGAAATTTTGATGAAAATTGCATAGAAATTACGAGAGACACTCAAATATTACAACGAATGGTATAATTACGAGAGACATTCAAATGGAGACATTTAAGCATTATTAGGAGCATTTTCAAAAATGCTCTTATCAGATAGGAGCACTGATGTCCACGATAAAACTTTAGAAGGCATTTAGTATTCACGGTTCCTAGAGAATGTCTGATCTTTTAAAGGCCATCAATCTTGACATAAAAAAGATTAATGAGTGTGCGTTACAAAGACGAGAACTGGCTTCCACGTATTTTTTTGTGGGAGAAAGCGCTCATTAGAAAGCTTGTCAGAGGTTGACAGAGTTTTGAGAATATTTGTCTTGTGTTTGGAGATATTAATCCTCCGACTATCAAACAACTATCCTCCGACAACCATTGATCGAAACATATCTTGCCGTTGGGCCTAAAACTACAGCAACTGGATTTTAATTCAAATTGAGTTAATGAATTTAATTCAAATTTCACTTAATTGATTTTAAAATAAAAAAAAAGTTCGGCAGCAGCGGATGCCAAAATAAAAAAAGAAAAAAAAAGTACAGTACAAAAATCAGCAAAACAAACCTGTAAGGATATGTTATCTTAAACCTGTTTTAACCTGCTAAACCTAAAACAGGTTTAAACCTGTAAGACATCACAGCATAAGAAGGCATAGCTTTCTTTTGAAGCCATAGTTGTCTCTGGAAATCAACATTGCTCTTCCTGCAAGGTTCTACGACCTGTAATGTAGCGAAAGCATGTGGATTTGGCTGTAATCCATATTTGGATTTGTTCCGGCAATTTAGGTAACATATTCTTTGAACTCTAACAATGTTTGCTTAAATTCAAAAGTCAAAACCATGTCCAGTTATCCTCCCATTATTAATGGTTTCTCCTTATCATGGAGGGAAAAACTCTGTTATTCTCTAGGACATATTCTGAACGATCTGTGTGCTTCTATGTGGTTTACCTATCTTCTTGTGTACTTTCATTCAGATTAAATTTTAAATCAATTCCTCAACAGCCCAAATAGCGCTATACGGTCTTTGAATGGTGACTAAAAGAAAACTGTTGGGTAGCAAACATTAAAATATTATCTTCTTTTCAAAATAAAAACAATTTAAAATTACATTTTACAGCTTTTAAGCTTTTAACAGTTTTCACAGCTATAAACTTGTAAAATAATCAGAATCGTCATTAAGATCAAGAAAAACCTACAGATTATCAGGTATTTTTAAGTCCTTCTAGTCATAGGTAACGTAATAGCACTATATAAGTTTAATTTTACCCATTAAAAATTGCGAGCCTGAGAAAATGTTCATTATTTTAGAAAATAGGGGGAAGCACTCCCTAAAAGTCATAGAATCTTAACGAAAATCACACCATTAGATTCAGATTATCAGGTAACCCTACTGTAGAAGTTTTAAGCTCCTATCTATAAAAATGTGGAATTTTGTATTTTTGTCAGAAGACAGATCACGGATTTGTGTTTATTTTATTTTTATTTTATTTTTTCAGGGGTAATCTTATCGACCCAGTAGTCCTAGTTGAGGAATACCAGATACCTGGCAACAATCCGGCCGGTGTGCTTGCCGGTAGCCCTTTCAAGTTCAGCGAAACCGAAACTGCCTTGTACCAGCGCCCACCTCGTCTGGGTGAACATACTGAAGAAGTTCTAGCGGAATTTGGTATTCAGCGCGAGGAGCACTAGCGGCTAAAGACGGTTCCGGCTTTCCAGCTATTACCCTTCAACGCATTGAGGATGGCAACCAGATTAGCGTCACGCTGAGCTTCCATTTCAGCAATGGTGGTCCCTCCGGCCTGAGACCCTGTTCAAGCGCTGAGTAACCTGCCACCGAAATGATTGAAAAAATTACCATTGCGATAAGCACTTCGAGCAAGGTCATGCCTTTTTCCGATCTGCACCTTATGAAACCCTTTTTCATCTTGCTAAACACCCGCTCTGATCAGAAGGAACCCGCTGCTCGCGAGCGCAATAGGTAGGCCTGCTGGGTGAATAGTGGTGCTGATTTTTCAGTATGGCTAACCTGCACGGTAATTCTTCTTAGCTCCGGCTTTTCAGTAAGTTCCACTTGCTCCTCGGTAGAAGGACAGGAAGTCGTCGTACTTCTCGTTGACGAGGGCCTTCAAGGGCATCAGAAAGACCGCCTTGCGGCCTTCAGTAACGGCCTTGATGCCCGCGACCTCACCAACGAATGTCTTCCCAGAGCTCGTCGGAGCGACGACGATCGTGGACTCTCCATCAAGGATACGGTGGTCGTTGACCGCCGCGAGCTGGACGTCGTTCAATCCGCCGGGGTAGCGGCTCGCCCACACATCGAGAACTTCTGCAGGGAACCCGAACGCCTCGAGTTCGTCGGGGCTTTTATTATTCCTAAAGTGTTCGGCCAGCAAATTAAAGCCGGCACACCCGAGTATGCGCTCTACGGTTTCGCTATCTATTATTTCATTTGTTCTGGTTTTGCTGGTGTTGCAATATGGTCTGCTGATCATGTGGTCATACTGAACATGGTTATGCGAAATGTTTGATTTGAACGTAGTTAAAGTGCCCAAAGAATAAACGTTATCACTAGAACTTAGTAAGGTTAATACTGATAAACTATTGTTGATTATCATTTGTTAGCAAAAAGCTAGGTTGCATCCACAAGTTCAAAGGTTACCGCCATGTCTGTTTCAAAGACAGCATATACTCTAGTTAGGGTTGCATTTATAGCCGCGAGAGCTCCTTCAACTGTTCCGCCATGGTAAGTAGTGTATTCACCATTTACAGAAACCGCCAATCTAAAGGTTCGTAATGTTTGGTCATTAGCATCCCGATTAGTAAATGTATTATCGCTAAAGGTTTTGTTAATGTCATCAATGGTCTGACATTCAAAAGGATCTTCTAACTCATCTTTAGCGCCTTTTTGATAAGGATTTAAGGGTTGGCAACTCCTCGGATTTGAGAATTCTTACTTGTAGAATTTTATTTGTTGTTAATCACCAAGTTTGTTTATCTGCGCTGTGCTTTTAGTCAGTTAACTGAGTAGATTCAGTTTTATTAAATGTAAAATTAACTGAACTGCAGTACCCCTCCCTCCTCCTATTGAAATGATTAAAAAAATAGCTCAATCTAACAGAACGTCGTTTATGATTATTTATTCGTCTTTTTGTAGCATTATGACAAGAAATTAACTTTGATTTTCCATGGAAAAACAGAATTTGGAAACAAACAAGAATATTATGTAGATAGATTATGTGTAAGAATCAATAAGGTAAGTTGTCAGTTTTGACCGAAAGGAGTGAGTGGAGCAAGCAACACGTATAAAAAGGGGAATGGTATTCCAATGCCTAGAACCAAAATATTGTACTGTTTGAAGACCACAGAGTGTAGCCTTTTTCAAAGACAAGAACAGATCACCTCTGGTTACCTGTCGAGTTCCAATTCTTTTTTCTTTTTACATTCATTTAAAATGATACAATACAGGTTTGGACAGTGCCCGTCGCGTATTCCAGCTCCCAGTCCCCTCCCAGCCGCGCTGCTCCAGTCAAATCGTCACTTGCCGCGACGTCAGCACCCGTAAATTCCGCGAGATCGCTAATCAAGGATTGGCCGGCCGCCGAGCTGGCCAACCGACAGCCATAAAACAAAATGTCAGCATCGGATTGAAGCGCCGCGGACCATTGTCGAATCTCTGCTTCCCGCTGCTGCAACTCTTGCTGCGTAAGCAGGCCATTTCCCAACGTGATTTGCCCTTCGCTTTTCATTGTTCCATCTTTCACCACATTTTCCTGATATCGCAACATCATTTCTGTAAAGCTCATTACCGGCAAATAAACATAGCTGCTGCCAGCCATGCTAATGGCACTGACCTATCTATTCCACACTCAATCAATTAGCAAGCACCATTCGTTACAAGCAGGACAGGTTATTAATTTTCCAATAAGTCTTAATTCAAGCACAAAAAATTGAAGCTGAATAAATACTGCTTGCTAGCAATATCGATCACCTCACAGAAGAGGCTACAGAGATATTCAGGGTCGTCAAATTTCCATAACTTGGAATTTCTTTTCGCATTTTATCAAATTTTCAGAACTAGTTTGCGTCAAATTTACGGCGAATAACTATTTACGTAAATCTCCCAGAACGTCTTTCCAGAGCTGAATCTTTTATATAAAATTGCACATGAGCTGGCTGACAACCAACGGTGCGAATAGGCAACTATTGCCCATAACTACACCCTGCAAGCTTGGGGAAGGCGTCGTTTGAGAGATGTAAAAACACATCCTCGGGGAAAATAAAAATAGTGGCTTAAAAACGAACAGATATTATTACGTATATGAAGGGAGTCCCCCATTCCTCAACACCTCGCTCTTTACTAATTAATAATTAGAACAATGAGGAAGCTTATTAATAGTACTGAAAAACTTTAGCGTAAAGAGCGATGTGTTGAGGAGGGGGCAACCCCCCTCATATACGCAATAATTTATGTTCATTTTCTTTTTAATGTTGCTCTTTACTTTCAGTTGATAAAACTTGTTTTTTTTTATCTGAGAAGTATAAAACGGTAATATCATTATAATGGTTAGCAAGCTAGGAATTTCTGAAAACTCATAGCTTAAAAAATAGAATACTTAAAAACTTAAAGCAAAAAATAAAGATTGAATAAACTAAAGAAAAAGAAGAGAGATTCAAAGGAGAACCGAGATTAAGAGAATCCTCCGTTGCTGTTTTTTTCCTAGGAAATCGACGCACTATTAAAATTTCTAGTGTTCACTCTCTCTCTCTCTTCTTCTTCTTTCTTTCTCTTTCCTTATTTAGTAATGTCCTTCGTTCCCCATCTCTCTCTCTTCCCCCCTCATTCTCTCTCTATTAGTTTTAATTATTTGGTTCGTGACGATTCATACTTACTTACGACACAACTGCCTGTCCATGGACTATTCTTTGCGGTTGAATGTGTGTGGCTATGCTATTTGACCTATGTAATTGGATGGGTGAGTAGGGTTAAGGCCTCGTTCAATTACATATCTATATTAATTACTAAAGTAGGAAAATAGTCTTCTTTTTTCATTCTGTCTTTTTTTATATGTACATTATTTGTTACTCATTAAATTTTATTTAATCATTTTATTGTTTATACATTTTTTGCATGGTTAACGAGCGCAGGAGAAAAAGGAAGAAAACACAATAAATGAGAGTTATCTTAAATTGGGCAGGCCCATGGATGACGTTGGCATACACTGCTCTTGTAGGGTGGCTCAGTGGACTGTGGAGGCCTGCAACGTTTTCTGCCACCGTTTTCTTGCATCAAAAACAGCATAGCATCCATTAATTAAGAAAACAAACAACATCAGTCTTTTTTGCATGATTTTGCAGCAAATCCTCTTTTCACTGGGTGCAAAGCCGCACCCAAGTACATCGGTAGGAATGTAGTCCATACGGTTGATGAGGATTTTGTAGCTGCGGCATTGGCTGCAATAGCTAGTAGTATGATAATTCGGGCTAAAAATATAAGAACTAAGTGCGTTGGCACAATTCAAATGGACGCTGATTTTGATGTTTTTCAATTATACGTGCTTGTTGAAAGTCTATTTTCTGTGACCTGCTTTATAGTTGTGCAGCTAAAGTATAAGACAAAGAATGACCTTGATCGTTCAGAGAGGCAGTCGAAATTATGTAAGATATTAATACAAAACCAGCCGAGATTTCCCAGATCGGCGCGGTGATCAATGGCACCCACCCAGGACGCACCTCGGAGTCGCAAATCACCCTGTTTGATGGCACCGGCGTCGGGCTGCAGGATCTTGCTGTGGCAGATGCGGTGGTTGACCTTGCCCTGGCCCAGGGTGTTGCCATAGAAGTCGATTTCTAAAGGCATCGCCAGGCGGGTTCCCGGAAAGAATCCGCCTGGCCCCATTGTTTTGCTAAATTTGATACTGCTTGGCTTTTCTATTATTTCCGAAACAATCTAGCTTGGCAACAGATATAAAGTAGAACTTTTTTTTTATTTAGTAATGCAAAAAGCACGTATTTCAGAAAATACAGATTAACTTTAATCTGTAGTATTGTAGCAGATGGGGGAAAGAAGACTAAAGCCTCAAAAGTACATTTTAGGCTCAGGTCATGTTCATAGCAGCTTAGAACCAGTGATTAATCTATTATATCTCAGTGAAAGGGTTAGAGTTATATGTTATATATGAAAAGGTTATATGAAAGGGTTATATGTTAGGGTTAACAGTGCAAAATGGGTGCTATTCGTGTTTTTAATCTGTTCTTTGTTGTTTTTAGCTCTGGCTCTTTTTTATGCATCTCTCTTAAGTTAGGGCGTCTTCGGATGTGCGTTGAGGAGGTGTGTATTTTGGGGTGGGGGTAATTTTTCGTGATTTTTTTCAAAAAGCGTGGTTTCTATTCGTTGAAACAATGAAACCATATCTGATTTGAAAAAAGGTTAGATTACTTTCGGAATATATCAAGCTCAAAACGAAAATTTCTTAAGAATATCGAAGCTGGAAAAAATTTATAGTACAGTACCAAAGCTCCATATGAAGAATTGGTAAAGCGAATATAAAATATTCGTGGCCGTGGCAATTGCTTTTTGGGGGGTTTTCCCCCTTTTTGGAAAATCAAGCAAATTTTCTCAGGCTTGTTGCTTTTGATGGGTAACATGAAACTCAATGAATTTTATACATTTGAAATCAAAATAAAATGCCAATTCTGTTGATGTATTAACCACTATCAAAATTCTTTTGCTTATAGTTCCGCGAACTTTTTGATAGAATACTGACCAAGGCCTTAGGGAAAGTGGCCTTCTTTAGTGAATCAAAAGAGACTGTAGGGCAGCCAGCCCCCTCCCAACGCCCGTCTTTGTTGCCCATCCCCCTTGGAAAGCTGATCAAATTTTGAGACAGCTATTTTGTTCAATATAGGTAAAGAGTCATGTAACTATACATTTGGCAATGACATGACCCCCACAGCTCTTAGGGTAAGAGCTGAAACCTATTCCTTTACCCATGTCTTACATTTAGGATATAATATCGGGAAAAGCGTATTGGTTTGATTCTGGATTTAGAAAGGACTAAAGCTATTGTTTGACTCTTTCTCACAACTCTACATTTTAAAACAATAAAAAAAACTTTTTTTCCTTACTTGCTAATAAAAAACTTGTTTTTTATTTAATTTCTGAATGTTTTTGAATTAATACATGTTTTGATTTTGGCCCACCGCCCATGAATATTTAAAACGAAATTTGCATATTAATATTTTTTTTGGCTAAATGGCTCTTATTCGTAATAAACATATGTAACTTAAGAATTAAATAAAGTAACGAACTTTTATAATTGTATATTTTCATTACTTTTATGAGTATGAAAAATACTCCCACCCCAAAAAAATCTTTTATTTCCTGATGATTACAAATTTTGTTTGTGGACAATGGGCAAATGGCCCAACTTACATGCCTTTCCAAGGAAATATATGGGTCATGTCATACCCAAAGGTATAATTATTGAACCTGTTAACTGTCCTTAACCAAATGGCTCTCTCAAAATTTAGATCAGAGGACTTTGGGGGGGAGGAGGGGCATGGGATGGGGGCTTGTTGCCCTTCAATCTTTTTGGCAATGTAAAAATTTCCACTAGAGCATTGGGGGAAGGGGATGTGAAAACATGAAAAAAAAGTATTATCACCATAATATTTATTTCGCAGTGTTTGGGGTCCTTTCAAAGCTATTGTCTAACACTACTTCTAACAACTCACCGCAGCGCCAAGCTACCTGAGGCCAACTCAGCTCTACACACTCCTCCTCCATCCCAATCTATTCAAAGCCTCCCTCTTTAGACCCTCCTAGGAAGTTCCCATTTCCCTTATATCTTTCTTTATGACATCCTCCCATCCCAACTGCGGACGACCTGCTTTCCGCTTCCCTTCGCTGCTGCTGTCGCGGCTATGTCACAGCTTGGCGCAGTGTTCCTGGTCGATATGCTCTGGTTCGAATCGGGCAAGAAGAATCAAGTGTCGTTGTAAGGATCGAGAAATTGCGGGGTGGTTGATGAGGCAATGGCAAGAGGAGGATTTATGGTTATTCCTAGTTGAAAGCTCCTATGCTCAATAGAACACATCCAGTACCTCTCGAATATCTAACCTTTTGGCTTGTACTTGAAAGCTGTAACTTCCTCCAACCCACAGCGCATAACTCGTGAGGGAGGGATAGTCCTCCTCATACAAGGAATAATTTCTCCTCATAATGGGTTTAAATGTTACCCTTTACTTTTATCAGCCAAGACTAGGAATACTCCCGGAAATTAAAGAGGGTTATACATCAATTTACACCTCGACCGCCCCTACCATCTCTTCCTTACAACTAATTTTGTGGTTATCTAAAGTCTCAAGGAGAGTTGGGATGTTTTGGCATTAAAATTCACCCTTTGAGGCCTTCTTAACGACAGAAAACCCCACTATAGAAGTTTCAAGCTATTCGTGGGTAGAATAAGCAAATGCCGTAGATACGGGATTAACAAAACCGGATTGGATCCACTCTATTGGGGGGGGGGGGGGGGGGGGGTCCAGTGCTTCGGCGAGTTCGGTACTTCTGGACATGCTAGGACAATGAAAATTGGTACGCGTGTCAGGGACCTGCACAAATTAACTTGATAGAGTTGATTTCCCCGATTGAACCATCTGGGGGGGGGGGGCTGAAGGGGGGGGAAAAATTAGAAAAAAGGAGGTGTTTTTAACTTGTGAGTGAGTGATATGGATGTCTTTTTCATTGAAAATAAAAGTCCCAATTTTCCCCATTTTATAGGAATAATTAATAAAAACCAGACCAAGATTTACCATTGGCCCATTGGGCCCTGCGCCTTTCACTATTTTCGAAATTTCGAGGATTTCTCCGAAAATCTTACAAAAACGGAGCAGCAAAAACACTTGGGCCTAGAAGCGTCAAAGCCTTGGGTGAAACAACATCTTGAGCTGGTGAAGTTTCAGCAATTCATATCATTATTAAATAAAAAAAACTAATTTTTTTAGCAGACTCATAGGAGGTTTGTCGAATTTAATAGAATGATTGACTTGCGCAGAAATGTTTGGACTCTCCGAGCTCCAGTAGGGGCTTAAATACTCGGGCTCACACCACCGGAAAATTCATTCAGCTATGGAAATGGTTATGTAGGCTACCTCCATAATACTTCAATGATTAGATACTCTAACAATATTATCAGTAAAAGTCTTTGTTTCTATGAAACATTCCTAACTGTTTTTACTTCCCAGGTAAGTAAATGGGAAGTTTACTTACATATAGCATTCCTTTATATTTTTGATAAAAATTGCTCTTTAATTCCATTGCTTTGCTTTTCCGCAAGCCAACCCCCAATGGTACTCCATGGTAATTGCCGGCTTATGGCACTCTGTTACTAGCCCATGTTGTATTCTGGTACCCATTATCATTCCTGAGAAATTTTGTGACATTTTCTCGATAGAAATGAGGCTTTAACTCCAATGGTTTATTTTAGCCATTTGAGAGAGGGGTGTGGTGCACTTGGCACTCGTACCAGTTAACGAGAGTAACCAGTATTTATCGTTGGAAAGTGATGTAAAAGAGTCAGTCATTGAAAACCCTTTTCAAAATATAAGAAAAGTGTTTCAGATAATGGCCATCAAAATCAATTATACCCATCAAAAGTTACGAGCCTGAGCAAATTTGCCTCATTTTAGAGAATAGGGAGAAACACCCCCTAAAAGTCATACAAGCTTAACGAAATCACACCATCAGATTCAGCGTATCAGAGAACCTTCTTGTAGAAGTTTCAAGCTCCTATCTACAAAATATTTGTTTTTTTTTGTTTTTTGTTTTTTTTTTCCCAAGAGCTCTTCGACACGAGGTCCTTCTAAATATCAAATTTCCTTAAGATCCGATAACCCGTTCGCAAGTTAAAAACACCTCATTTTTTTTATTTTTTCCGAATTAACCGTTCTTCCACTCCCCCCCAGATGGTTGAATCGCGAAAACGACTATTTCTAATTTAATCTAGTCGGGTCCCTGATACGCCTGCCAACCTTCAGCGATCACTATGCTGATCACGTATCTAGTTTTGGATCTTCTTCATGTAAAAATTGAATCGGTCCAGGATTCGAGCCTGGAACTTCGCAAGAATAAAGTGTCAATTGCAGGTCTTACAGAAACCCGTCTTACCGGAAGCGGAGAAGAGTGAATAGGTAACAGTGACTTATAGCTCTGGTCTGGAGGAAGCACGAGAATCAATGGCGTCGGCCTTGCACTAAATAGCCTTACAAGAAAGGCCTTACTTTTACACGAAGCTGTATCTGACAGATTAATGAAGGCCTGCTTTGGGCACAAGCATGGCAGGATGACTGTCATCGCATGCTATGCCCCAACCAACGATTCTGATGATGCGACTTCAGCACAAGATAGAAAATCAAAAGAAAACTAATCTAAAAACAAATAACAACCACCACCAAATATAATAAATGCAATTGTCGCTACTTATCCACGCAGGGAAAAGCAGCTATGCGAGTTAATTCAATGAGAATCAAAGAGCAAGTGAAGAAAAATTTATGAAAATTGAAACTTAGTTAATTATTCTGTTGCGAAATAGTCCTCTTGTAAGCTAACATAGAAGCGAATCTTTTTGGTCTAGTGGGTAATCTTGTCCCCTGGTGATTGTGTAAAATTAGGACAATCCGCCAAAATATCCTCCCACAACATCCGGACAACACTTACTGGACAAGTACAGGCAAACGCATGCCGACTTTCAACCGGAAGATGAGTAATGACATTGTAATATGTATGGTAGGAAGATATTTGAACACTACATATTAATAACTGGTACGATGATGCGTGTTTTGTGGCAACCTGCCTCCTCTAGGCACTACCACTTGTAAGTCGCACCATTGCTGAGAGCAAGCCTCTGGCTATACTTCTTAAAGGGTGATACCTTTTTTTCTTTACACAAGAACATTTTATGGAAATAAGCAGCAAAGTATGCACAAAGGAACAATAAACTCTTTTGAGTTCAAATGACAAATTTAAGACAAAAAAGAATGTTGAGGAAAATTTTAGTAAAAATGGGTTGAGAATTAAGAAATTACGAAAAGAGGATAAATATATATGCGAATGTACTTACCGTTTATCTTGATTTTTTCCATCTCCCTTGAACTGGCATTTTGCAACCAACAGCAGCTTATAACTAACACCAATATTGCAAGTCTTACCACTGGGACATATATCTACATACAAATTGTGTTTTGATTAGTTCAACACTCTCCTCGACATTCCTTGAAAGCATATTAACAACCTTAGCGTTTTGGGACCTCAAGGGCCAAACATACCCCCTTACCTCAACAACAAATACTGTATGAAAACAATGGGAAATTTGCATCCCTTGCCCTAAGTACTGTGGGAAGGGGGAAAGGGGGGTTTTCAGCCCTAGGGGCATAGATATTAAGCCTTTCACCTATGTTGTACAAAACTGGTTTACGATGTTCATCCGATGTTTTGGGGGGAGTTTGTGCTTGAAAAACCCGCAAACCGTGGAATTTTTAAAATCAAATGATCATTCAAAATCCCATCTGCTCTCTTAAAAGGAACAATGCATCTATCCATAGCATGCAGGCGTATAGCCGGATCCGGAAGGCCATCTTCATCGGTAAATCCCTGAACTGGCGGATCAATATGAATATTCAGGGCTACATCCACAGTGGCGTGAATTGAGCCGTTTAGCGGCAGGGAGTCGGATTGCCCGTTAGCATCCGTGTATGTTTGGATTGTATCAAATAAACCGGCTAAAATTGAAACATACGTTCAGACGTTATTCCGTTACCGAACTATTGTAGTTTTATTTTCTTTCACAATTGTAACTGAGAAGCTTGAAAAACATTTGGCAGCGAACATTACGAACATACGACTGATATTTCTGCGTTTATATGCACACTTTCTTTCCACTTCTTCTTGCCCATTTTATGTACCCCCCCCCGCTAAAAATAATAAAATTAACTGATTATGATGTTTCGATCGTCTTAAGTACTTCTTGTGCGTAAAACTAATTTCGTCTTTTTTCCTATCCCTATCGCTCCCCTAACGAAGCATTGCCTACTCTCCACTGCTAAACGTCAGTACGTTCTGGAGCTCAAAATTTGGGGGTCCAATTTTATTTCATGAAATCAAAAAGTGCCTTACGAGACAGGAAGGCCGTCCCCATGTCCCCCCTGAGATTCATCCCCGTGCCCAACCCAATAGACTAGAGCGAGAAAGGACAAGCAATTGCACAACTAAATTGGACCTTAAAATATGCAGTACTTTTAAAAGTATTTTTTTTACCAATAATTTAATTCTGACTTTTTCTGCTCTAGTACCTATCTTCAAAATTCTTTTCAATAATTTAGATGGCCACTAAAAAGTACAATTAATTTCTTGGAAGGTGTGTACTAAGAAATTTGCTTCTGAGGGGTTCCAATATTTTGAGGGTGGCAAAAATTCAACAAAATGCAAAAAAAATGCAAATTACATCAAAAATAGCAAGTAAGAAATTATTTGAACAACAAAACAATTCTTAATAGTTAGAGGGCACGGCACAAGCCCCAAGACATCCCGCCCCTCATACCTGTCTGCATCTGTTATTTTTGTTAGTATTTATCATCGATTCATTAACATGATGACATTTATACCTTGATTGAATCAAGCGATATACATGCTTAAATATATTAAATAAGAAACAAGTTTTTTAGCTGAAAGTAAGGAGCAATATTAAAATTTAAAACGATCTGAAATTATTCTGTATATGAGGGGAACTACCCCTTCCTCACCCCTCGCTCTTGGCGCTAAAGTCTTAAAGTTCTTTAAAAACACTTCTCACTGAAATTCAGCGGGCCTTGTGTTTGAACAGTCTTTCTTTCTTATTCAGTAGGTTGAAATAACATAGATTTGGGTTTAGACAGACGCTGATGTACTTTCTCTAAAAAGGTTTCGTTCCTTGATAGTAGTAGGATGAAGCGATAGCTCTATGATCACACCAAGAACCCCAAGATATCTCCATTGTTCTTGGCCTTCTTGATAAGTCGTGTACGCAAGTGATATGCACCAGCCCACAAGCAGAAGTCTCCAATCGCTTGACTGTGCAACGAAATGGCTTTTCCTCGGATCTTGTTCAGTCGGTCAGTTCCCAGTGCTGTTGTAATATTTTGGTGTATCATTTTGAAATTTGGCGTATATGGTGCATTTGGTGTATATTTTATATGGTTTAAATTTGGTACACATAATACCATTTTAAATTTTCGTGTAACAAAGATAAAAGCCTAGGAAACTAACTGGAAACAAGGAAATATGTTAAGAAAGCAATCCTTATTTCATAATATACAGAATAACCACATTTTGCGTGCAGTAAACCTGTATCTTGATTTATTTCAGTTTTTGTCTAATTTACTAATATATTTATCATTTTTTTAAAAGTCATCTATAAAAAGTCCTAATTGATAAGACTTTAGCTGTGTTGAGCTACCCTAAACAAGATAAAATTCTACTAGCCTACCAGGCTATAGATTAAATTTCCAGCCAAATTCCAGTTTAGCTACTTTTTGCTATCTTTGAATGGGGTTATGTTAGGGGAATGAAACTTTCAGTGATTAATCCATAGCTTCTCTGAAAACCTATTGCTAAGCTTATGTGATATCCCTCTTCTGTTTTTAAGTCTAGGAATTTTGCATACTTGCCTTGTCTGTAACTATAAAAGGTGCTCAAGTGATAAACCCTTTATTAATCAAATAATAAAAACACTAATTAGAACCAAATTGAAGCTTTCTAAAAATGGTAAACTCGATGAGGCATATATCCTACAAAAATCATTTAAAAGAGAAATTCGTAAATTGGCACGATCGTACTACAAAAATAAGATCGAAGAATTGTTCACTAATAAACCAAAAAACTGGTATTCCGAGGTTAAAAAGCTATGCACCAGGAGTCTTGATCCGCTTAATTTCAACTTACCAGAGCCCCCCGATGTTAGCAGGATTTTGCAATATTTAAAAAGAAAAACAATGAGAAAATAAATATTTTTTTTCAATTGGAAGTAATGAGCAGCATTAAAACTTAAAACGAACATTAAATGTTACGTAAATAAGGGAGTGCGTCTCCTCCACAATACCATACTCTTTACACTAAAGTTTTTTAGTAATTTCAACTTTTAATTGTAAGGCCTTTGCGTTTCAGGGGTCATTCTTAAAGATTTGGGACGAAATTCGAGCTTTAGTGTAAAGAACGAGGTATTGACGACGGGGCAAACGCTGGGAAGCATGAAAAGTGCACTATTAAGTTAATGCACTATAAACCTGAGATTTACAATTCCTCCGTTTTAGTGCAGTCCATAGTAATCGAAAGTTTAAAAATGCCTTTTGAAAAGAAAAACTGTTTAGTGAGAAAAATTGCCACCTGAAGCTGATTCATAAATTACATTATTTCAATTATCCTTCAAAGTAACAGTTTACTACGAAAAAATTAGTTTCAAAAAAGAGTCTGAAGCCCCTCGAAAAAGCTTTAACCTTGGGGCTCACAATCTTCCCCGAGGTGTTGATGGGGGTGAGTGATGACATCACCCACACGTCATCGTGACCGCAGCCTGCAACCTCTGATGCTAAGATCATCGCTATGACACGACCCTTCCTTCCCCTGCTTGGCACCCTGGCCGCGCTGATGCTTGGCGCCACAATGGCCTGCGCCGATCCGCCCGAAATCCTGTCGGTGAAGGCCGAACGCAATGGCATGGGCTGGCGCATTGACGTCACGCTGCGCCATGCCGATACCGGCTGGGATCACTATGCGGATCGTTGGGATGTCGTCGGGGGGCGAGGGGATGGGTTACGTGGGAGGATCTTTCCATGGAGGAATTTGTCATGAGAGAAGAGAATTTCCATGAAGGGGCGCAGGATTTTCTAGCATTATTTAAAACAAAAACAACAAACAACAAAAAATATGAAAAAGTTTGTTTCAATTTTTGATCTTTAGAGTAAAGAGCGAGGTATTAACGAGAGGGCAAACGCTCTCGTATATGTAATAAAAATATTCGAATATAGAAGTTCGTTACGTAAGATAATTCGTAAGTTAGGTATACTCTTTACTGGTTGTCGGTCACAGGCACACCCATGGGCGCGCCTTTTTCTTTCCAGTCCGGGATCAGTTCGTTGATGGCGATCGGATCGACGACCGCACCCGATAGAATATGGGCGCCGACCTCGGAGGCCTTTTCAACCACACGGACCATCAGTTCGTGCCCGGCTTCCTCGGCCAGTTGCATCAACCGGATTGCGGCAGACAGGCCGGATGGTCCGGCGCCGACGATCACGACATCGACCTCCATGCTCTCGCGTTCTACGGTGTCGGCTTCAGCGTCGTCGGCCAGCTTAAGCATGAATAACTTCCATGTATTTGTTTCTATCCTTGTCATGGTTATTTGTTCTGCTTTTTGGATGAATTTGATTGTGCAGCCATCTGCCTTCTGTTATGAGCTGGAAGATGTTTTGTTATGCCCCTATAAGAATTCGCAGGAATTTATCATACTCTAGAGTTAAAGTGAACCTAACCTTGGTTTCTGTTGTAATCAGTTTTAATGTTATTTATTTTGATTAAGAATCTGTGAATTAAAAAAAAAAAAAAATCAAATGGGTGAAATTTGTAAATAAAAATGAAGTAATTTATGAAGATAGTCTCAAGTCTTTTTAGAGTGCACGTGTGCTTGACATTATATCTCAAAGCCCGCTCTTTCCGTTCCTTGAAATTGCAAAGCCAAAGGAATAATCGCAAAATTTTTCCATTTTTTCCTTGGAGATTAGCTGTGACAACTTCAGGTTAAACCATCTAATTGGCTTCATTCCAGTACCGTTATGCACATCAATTCTGTCAGCTCTCCTTTCCCCCACCATTATTAGGAAATGTATTCTGTCTTTTTAATTTCTGTCACCAGTGTGGCTTTCGCGGGAGCCTATGCCGCAAGTCACGCAGGCAAGGCCAAGGTTGGCATGATCACTACCCTGTCCGGTGGTGGTGCGGGGCTCGGAATTGACGTTCGCGACGGCTTCATGCTGGCGATCAAGCAGAACGGCGGGGGCAAGGGCGAGGTGGTGGTCGAGGACGATCAGCGCAAGCCGGATATCGCGGTACAGCTTGCCGACAAAATGGTTCAGTCCGAAAAGGTTGATGTTCTGACCGGCATCATCTGGTCGAATCTTGACTTTATCATATTACAAAATTAGTAATGCTGTAACATCCAGGTGTATCTAGTATAGCAAAAATCAATAGGATTGGGATAATTTTGTACTCTCATGTGGAAAGGGTTTGGAATATGGGATCAATTTAATTGTTTTACTATGCGTAAACAGGGCATTCTCTTTGCATGCAATAGGTTATCATGTAGAATGTATTAGCCGAATCAAAATATTAGAAAGGATTTCATAGTCCACCGTCTTGAAAGAAAATGAAAACTCTTAAAGTATTACGTAACAGATGAAAACAAACCAGACTTACCACGAAAAAGAACTATAGGACTAAAGCAGGACCGTATCCAGTATTTTTTTCGGGGGGGGGGGGGGTGGAAAAGATCTTTTTGGCTGGTAAAAAAACTTTAAAATGTATCAAAGATTTGTTCTTATCCATTTTTGTTACGTTTTTTACGAGTTAGACAAGCGTTTATGGGAGGGGGGTCAAACCCCTAGACGCCCTCACTGGATGCAGCCCTGGAATAAAGTAAAATTTAAATATTTTTTTCCAAATTGTTTCTTTCTTCGATAGACTTTGTCATCCCCACAAGCCTTTCGTAATGTCCTCCCCACCAAGGGGCTAAACTGAGATTGAATTTCCAGGCCAGGTAATTTGACTGTAAATACGTCTGTACTTCGGGATGATCTTTCAACTTCTTCAACTGCATCGCTGTGGATTTGAAAGTTGCTGCATTATCACTGAGGATGAGATTTGGTATTCCCCAGACCGAGAAGAACTTTTCCAGAGACATCATAAAAGTTTCTGCCGTCATATCAGGTGCCAATTCTAGGTGCACTGCTCTCATCCATCCTCTTCATCGTGCTGACCGCTCTGCTGATGCCATTATGTGTGTTGGCCAGCTGGGAGAGCATTGATACCCGGGTCAAAGAATATCTGATTGCATTTTTGCTGCTTGAATTTTTGATGATCGGCGTTTTTGCAACGCTCGATTTGGCCATGTTCTATGTATTCTTTGAGGGTGGCCTTATCCCCATGTTCCTGATTATCGGGATTTGGGGCGGCAAACGCCGTATTCAAGCGAGCTACAAGTTCTTCTTCTATACGTTTGCTGGTTCGGTTGTCCAGCATTATCTGATTCCACTGACAAAACAAGTGGACCTGATTCCAACCCAATGTCCACGCAACCCTGCAGTGTGGATGACCTTGCCATTGACAAGTCTGGCAATCTCTACCTTCTCAATGTTGATGAAAGGGATGACATTACAACAGTGTGGTGGTTGAAAGATCTCTTCAATCTTTCTAATAGAAAGAAAGTCATCAAGAAAATCAAGGGCAAGGATGCCAATGGATTCCGTATGTATGCTTTGGCATTTGACAACAAGGACAACATGATTATTAGGTTAATCCTAATGAAATATACCGAAATAGAACTAAATACAATATTTTAGGAACAAAATTATGGAAAACACAACGGAGAGTTAGTCAAAGCAGGCCCCAAGAACGCATCAAACACGTGTGCTAACAAGCTGTAAGTAATGAGCGACCGGCTAAGTAACGAGTAAGCCGAAGCTCTAAAAAAAACGATGTTTATACCACTAGACATGCCAAAAGAATTGGCTTATTATACTGATTTCGAATACACAAGTTTTATTAAGTTTAGTCTTATCCATCAACGAGCATTCTACTGGTGTATGATTGTAAGAGAAAGGTATATCTACATCACATTACAATATTAGTACTTTGTGATAATGTAAATGACATTATTTCAATATAAAATATCTATATATACTAATATATTATATTTTCTCTATCATTATTAGACTTGTATGGTATTCGAAGAAACTAGGAACTTTAAATATATTTGGGTATATAACCTGCCGCGGTAGGTCTATAATAAACATCATAATATAAATACTTTCCTTTTTGAAAAAAAAAACAGCTTTGACAGTAGCTCATCTTACAGGGTTTTTACCAGTACTTTAACAGACTTAGATCAACTAAGATTGGTAATGACTTGTGGTGGCTGCTCTCGCTTGAACCTCACCAATATCAGATTAGCTTAACCACCAATGAGCCCACAGAAGAAATTGTTACTTTTTATTCGACAATACTCTCTGTTCAATACCATTACTTAGCGAATACCGATCTGACGAGCTGATCTTACATATTTTTATCCAATACTTTAAACGCCATAGATTACCTAAGATTGGTAGTGACACGAGGTGGCCATTGTGTTTTAATTTAATGTCACCTACAAAGAATTTTGCTTCAACTCTGTAAAGGGGCCCCGCGCTGTTAAATTGATTTTAGCTTCACTATGGTCTCATCTTGTCGCTTTTAGTAAGCACAGACGCTAATCAAATTTCTTTCTGCATATTTTAATAAGTTGAGTCAGATATCATTGTATGATATCTTTATAGTGAGTAATATATACTTCCTCACATTACGAACATATCTAATAAACATTGCAAATTAGGTTTTTTGTCCTACAATGTTTACTAAACCTAAAATTAGCAAGGTCTTTCACTCTTTATTCATGCTATCGCTGGCCTTTCCTTCCTGAACCTCATAATCTGAGCTTTTCCAACAACAGCATCACCGCCATTTTGAAACAGTTAGGCCTACTTCTTCACCAAGCTTATCAATCAACAAAGTTTCCTTCTGTGCCCAGCCTCGTTTTCATAAGTACTGATGAATAATTTCTGTATTGTTATTGGCTAATCACACTGTGATTCGTTCTGTGATTTGTTGTTGTCGTTGTTCTGGTCATCGCCAGAGTGAAACACTTTATAATAGCACAAGATACATTGACGTATCTCGGCGTACCGATTGGGTTAAATCTTCGCGCCACGCGTCAAATTCTAAAAAAAAAAAAAAATTCCAGAAAATCTAGGAATACGTATGGTGTACTAGTTGCATTAAACTTTAAATTTAACCATCTTGTCTTAGATAGCGTTTAACATGCATCTACTGTACCGCATCTGCTCGCATGCCGCATCCGCACCATGTTGGTCTCTTCTTACTGCTTCGGATATTAAGGATATGCGGAAGTGTTTCTCCTAGATTTTTCTAAGAGATCTAAGAAGTGTAATGTTGTGCTTAAGCTATTGTCAAAAGTATATTAGATAAACACAACTTGAAAGAAAATAGTATTGGTTATACATGTTATTATTATATAATATCTTGGGAGTATTCTTCAATTCTTGGATTTTTGGCTTTTACTAAGGGATTTTATGCTGAACCCACAGAATCTTGAAATATACGGCATCCTGACATTATTCTCAATGAGAATATTATCATTCTCTGTGGTATCCTCCACAGAGATGAGTTATTTTCGATCAAATCATCCATAATGCCACCATCCTGGTTGGTGAAAAATGTATAGCGTGCGTTGCCTGGCTTTACTGTTGTGATCGCCGAGGGAACGATTGTTTCAAGTTTCTTGGCCGCATCTTCTCCGCGCAGTTCAACCTGTGCCATATGGGACACGTCGAACAGCGCAGCTTTTTCGCGGCATTGTTTATGTTCGGCCATCAATCCTGCCGGATACTGAATGGGAAGTTCCCAACCGGCGAATTCGACCATTTTTCCACCGAGCTCTACATGAAGATCTTTTTATCCTTATCCAAGGTCTGGAACTATTTACCGAGAATAGGAATAAGAATAAGTTCGAATCAAAATAGCACATTAATGAATTTATTTATCAATACTCTCTCCATTGTCCATCATCAACTGGAATAGAGTGGCCTGCCTAATATTTGCAATGTTGATGGCTTCTCTGAGCTTCGTGGCTGAGATTGACCCTCCTAAAAAAATATGTAAATATAAACTTTTTAACAAATTTAATTTTTCCATTTACAGGTTAGCAAGTTTTATATTACAAGCAAATCTCTGAACTGAACGGGCTAGCCGCGAGTAAACCCGATGTATCCGAATCGGCATTTCCTGTTGTTGACATTCCTAATGTCAACAAAAACACCATTGATTATCTCGGTACGGTTACCACGGAAAACAAATGGTGGGATCTCCGATTTCCCAAGGAAAGAACCACTGAACATATTATGACAGTTGATTTTTTTCGGGAAAGACAATCGGTAAAAGTCAAAGTGAATGCCTGGGATGCCAGAAATCCTGATAAAAGAAATGGCCTGCCGAAGGCAATCCGGCTTACTTTTCCGTCGCTTTATTAATTAACGAGAAAGAAATTGTCAAGGATATCGAATGGATGGCTTCTTGGAAAAAATGGGAACCCGGCAAATTTCTCAGTTTACTAGACAAATACGACGTGCCCGCCGAGATGCTGGTGCAGCGTCTGGCCAACATATTGCCTAAGCGCTTTGGTATAAAGGATCTCTTTTTCCTTCGATTTTATACCCGCTCCGATCTATCAAAATTCATTATCACTAAAGAAATGCACCTGTCGCAGTTGCACGACCCTCATGCTTTTAGTGGGGAAATCGAACCCCTACCACCACCACCCTGTATATGGTATTGTATTAGCAAATTCAAAAGCAATCTATTGTTGGCGCATGTCTCCTTTTTCTTTGACAAAAAAGAAGATAAATGCCATCATAACTCAATGAGTTCCTATACTGTCAAAACTCGTACTTGTCTCTTTTTTTATCTTTGTAACGGCAGGATATATAAAAATTCCAACTGCACCCTTCAATTCATTGTACCGAGTTTTACTCACGAAATATACATATCTCATTTTCAAACATTCTCGTTCTACTATGTTAAAAGTGAATATTTGGTTTTTATTATTTCCTTGTTGATTATTACCATGGTATTAAGAAATGAACCAAATATAGGCAGAAATATATTTGCAAAATTCATTTTCTCAAATGAGTGGTCGATTTTTTATGTATGTTCCAAAAAAAGATATAATGTTTTTTGTGTTTGGTATTGGCTTTGTTCAATCGTGTTTCAGAAAAGAATTTTGAAAAAAGGTGTTTGATCTTTTGATTTTCAAAATTGGGACTCATTAACCTTTTATCAGACATCGGTATTCTCACAACCCAGCACTCCGACCTGGTAAACACTGTGCGTGCTATTGAACGCAATCCTAGAAGCGAACACGGTCAAGGGCAGCCTCAGGGAGACAACGATGTATTTGCTGCTGGATTTGATCTAGACACCTTGTTCGTCTCGTCTACTGGTTCCGCAAATGCTTCTTCACTACCTCCTGTGATCGAGCAGAAGCAACAGAAGGTCACGGTGCATCATGACGTCTCTGCTGGAAACTTTTTGGGTGGGAAATCTGGTGCTAGTTTTCTGATTTGAAACTCACTCCTAGACTCTTTGTTATTTTTTTTTTTTTACAGGGGAAAGACTCGTTCGAGGGGCTTATCCACAGCACATCTGGGAGATATCTTCATTGGGGTGTGTTAAGAGGAGCCTTGGGGCCCAACTCCTCTATGGAATCCTAATTTGTTTACACATTTCTGAGCATTCCTTATTCAAATCCCTCCCCCCCCCGACAAAAATTCTATCATTTCTTTAATCGGAATTCAAGATAGTTGTAATTGGTTAAAGTTGCTGTTTTGTTTTTGAAGATCATGCAAACTGTTGGAGAACTGGAGGATGAAGATGATTTTGACTATAAAGAGGCCATACAATACGCAGTACACAAAAGAAAGTTTCTTCTAGAGAAGCATTTGCGTCAATACAAGTTTGGAGAAGACATCACGTTAAACGACGTGAATGTCGTTGCTTCTGAATCATAACGTTTCATACTATTTTTGTAATACAACATAGTTTGTCACAATCCATACAAAAAACACCCGAGTATTTTAAAGCTGTACATGTAAAGGGAAGTAAGACGAATACTCTAATCACTTTCGACAGCGAAAATGGGCACTAGCCCTTTCAATCTCCAACAAAAGAGCTAATTCTGAAATTTCTACGACGAAACCTTCTCTACAGAGTGCCCTGGTCTAAAAGAAAAAAATTAATACATTTTGCCCACATCATGCCATTGTGCCATATTGTATACTATCGCACTGACTTCGACAATCTCTGCTCGTTTTTAGTTTCAACGCTACTTCATGCTCTCAGTTGAAAAGACTGGGTACTTTTGCATTATTCAGAACACACTCAATAAGTGAAGAGGGGACATCCGCTGTCATGTACAAAATAATTTCTGTTCATTTTAAGTTTTAATGTCGCCACTTACTTTCAGTTAAAAAAATCTTGTTTTTTTTTGTATTTAATTTCTGAATGTTTTTTTTTAATTAATCTGTAGATCGAATTCAGATTTCGCAAGTGAGATTTAAAAGTCGATTTTGCAGATCATTGCAAAGATTCTTACAGATCCCCCGTGGAAATAGTTTGGAAATGACACATACAAATGACGACTTTTAAAGAACCTAGACGAGTATATCAGGAAAATATTTCCGACCTGGACCTCTTTGAGAAGGTCTGTTCTCGTCCTGGACATGAAATGAAGCAAAAGCAAGATTTCTATGCCGTGTCGAAAGGCCTTGCTAAACCAGGAGACATGTCGTGCGCGACATTGATGTCCCCCTCCGTGTCTCCCAGTTTACGGAAACTTTGTAGCGCGCGACAAAATTTGTAGCAAGAGACACGCAAGCGTTTCTGGGAGACAAAAGAAACATTTCTTCCCTCCACGACATGCAAATGACTCGGGGGACATGTTGTGTTCCTGTTTCATTTCTTCTGTAGCCTACGAGGCTATAAGCGACCTTAAGTCCTTATCTAGAATTTTACCAGACCCCATGAAAACTGCAACCTTGATCTGTTAGTTTTTCCAGTAAAATTGTAATAAAATGATGGCTGATGTACCGTCGACTCTTGTAAAATTGAATGATAATGTAAAAATGGAATAAAGAAATGCCAAGAATTTAAGTTTGCTCTTCTATTTCTTCCCTAATTACAGGCAGAGTTGTGAACAGTGCTGGAAGATCGGACGGAAAGGGGAAAGGGGTTGGGAGGGGGAGGCTAGCTGCCCCACGATAACTTTTCACTCTTAAAAGTGAACTAGAACTTTCAATTTTTAATCAAATGAGCCCTCTTTAAAGTTTATACGAGCATCCCTTCCATCAGAACCATATTCGCTCCCAGAGCATAACTTACAATTCCTGTCTCCGGGTCCTGGGGGGCTGGGTCGAAACCGGAGTTTTTGTTATCTGACCTTTGAACAATTCTTAACAGAATGTCTATCTCAAAAATTTTATCTCATAAGATTGGGGGGAAAAATTAAAAAAAGTATTAAAGACAGAAAATAGTCTACATCAAGGAAAATAATCTTATAGAACCAAAAACCAATAAAAAAAAAAAAAAAAACCGGAAAGGCGGCTTGACAATATTTGAAATATCTACAAATTGGTTATATGATGGAAATTTTTAGTTGTTAATTTATCACTCAGGGCAAAGAAAAAGAATATGTTAGTCTTAGTGATCTTTGCATTAGTGCCTCTTAAAATCAAACTTGACTTTTTGACCAACAAGCTCCTCACATTAATTTCTGAAAGAGTCGAGCATTACCACAACAGCTTGCAATTTAACCGCGCTGACCGGATTCCAACCCAGGACCTCATGATTACTAAACCAACGCCCCATCAAGGCTCAAAATTGCAAGCTATTGTGGTAATGCTCCACCCTTTGAGAACTATATGTAATTGCAATGTGTCTGCTGAGAATATCTATATACATATATATATATATATATATATATATATATATATATTTTTATACATATATATATACATAAAATGCTAAAAATAAAAAAAAATATATAAGAGAAGCCCACAATGTGGAATCATCGTCGGACGAAGCAAGTGGATTTCGAAAATCCGTCGCAGCCCCATCATGCGTGCTTTGCGAGTCGACAAAACGACGCTGGCGGCGCTGGAAGCCACCACCGAGATTCATCTTGCAGGCCGATCGATCGACGAACTTCCGCTTTTGCAAATGATGTTCAAATCGGCAAGCGAAATTCGATCGGCGTGCGACAACGTTTGCGGTCAACTGACTTCAAATGCCGGTTTGAAAGTTGAGGTGATCGAGTGCGAGTCGCAGATTGGTATTAGATATTAGTTGAAAAGGGGAATTTTTACTAGCTATTTTAATCTTAACAGAAGTGCTGCTGTTGGTAATTTTATTTAAGCATCCTTTTCTGAAACTAAGGGTGATTAGTAGGCCTACTCATCTTAACCCAGTTCTGTTTGTCAAGCAGCTACATCTGAAGTGTTTACACCTTCCGATTTACCCACGCTTAATCACCAATTCTGAAACATGAAAAAATAACCCTTCTTTAGATATTAAAAAAGAAACAAGACTCTTTGTTTCAAAAATTTTACTCACCCGGTGATACCGCTCTATTTCTATGTCAGCAAACACCTTGTCAGCCCGCGCGTTGAAGGCTGGGGCGACAATTTCCTCGATTATCATTACTCTTCGCACCTGAGTCTTAAAGCGGCCGACTAGCCGCGCGGGGACAAAATTGCTGCGATACGCGTTGCTCCGTTTGCTGGGGGCAATACCAACGCTCCTGTTGGTCATCGTCCTGGCATTCATGATGGTGCATGCTGCACCCGGCGGACCGTTCGATGACGAGCGCGTCCTGTCCGCCGATGTAGGGGGTTCATCTTCTTCACAATACCTCTCTCTTTACGCTAAAGTATTTTTTCGTAATTTCATCTATTTCCAACACCCTTTTCCACTAATCCACTATATATTTCAATTTAAGAGGAGTATCAAGTGAATTTTCCCTGAAATATCGATAGTTTTAATTTTATATTTTGGTAATTTGCCAGTTCTTGTGTGTAGTAAATAAAAAAAACAAGTTTTTTTTTAACTGAAAGTAAGGAGCAACATTAAAGCTTAAAACGGACAGAAATTATTCCATATATTGAAACTTGAAATTTTATTTTGCGCAAAATACTCAAAATATAGATCTGTAAAACACTTTACAGCTATACAAATTCTGTGTCGTTTTTTTTTTTAATTTGACTACTTGCTTTGACTTTGAAAAATGTAATTAAAAGGATTGTAATATCATTTTAGTCGATTCAATCGTTATTTCTTCTGGTGAGAGGTTTGACTTCGTGCTTAACGCAGCTCAGAATGTTGACAATTATTGGATCCGATTCCGAGGTCTTTTTGACTGTGAACCAGAAAAAGCACACCAAGCGATCCGCATCGTCATAATCCAATGGGAAGCTATGGGATATGATTGACATCTCATTGTCATTCGTTCACAGAGAAAAGCATGCAGTTTATGTCAAGTGATTATATTTCACACATGAAAGATAAATACAATTCGGGCAAAAATATTGAACAAAAGTAAAAAAGTGTTTCATAGGACAGACATGATGAGAAAAATGTATCAGGCTTGTTTTAATATTAATTCTGACAGATAGCTATTCCTATCGTCTGCTACGGTGTCGGAGCAAACATAACTGGGGCGTAAATATTAAACTAAAACTAAGAAGTTATTACAAACAGAAATTATAAACAGAAGTATAAACAACCAGAAATTATTCCGTATAAATAAGAAGTATCATGGTGGCGTTGTTTCTATATTAAATTTTAATCAAAAACAAGCAAAGATTAATTTGAAAAGTTTTTCCGAGGGAAGTAAAGAGTGAAGTGGAAACTTGAAACGGACAAAAATTACAACTTTACAGCGTATTCAATATACATCAACAAAACTAGTACAAATAAAACAACTAATTATGTTCCCCATAGGCACTAACGAATTAACTTAACGACCGTTTTTTTTTTCCACAAAATTATAGAAAAGTAATTTTCTTTTTTCTGCTTGCTAAAACCAAGTTAGGACAGACCATGAATTTTCTTTCCAACGACTAAAGACAAAATTTAGAACGGTCGTTCTTAGAACAGTCAAAAATCTTAGAACAACAACTGATACGCCTTGTAGAGCATAGTTATCATCCAGATAAAACTCCGCTCATTCATTAATAAGACAGTTTTTTGGCCTAAAAAATAACAAATAGATCCTTTTATGCAAGAGTTCCTGGGGTTGATGATGTCTTTTGAGTTTCATTACCATGACCGAGTCTCAGACAAAATGAGGATGAGACATCCACTTTAATTCCTCCTAAACATTCTTTTAACCAAAATAATAGGCAGTGAGACCTAGAACTGCATGAAAACTGAATTAATTAGAGAAAATAAAGATCTAGCCCGAATTGTTTGTAAAGTATTTTATTTTATTTTTTTTCTTACTTAGGTATATTTCATTAGGATATAGCGTCAGAGGAACAGGTTTTACTTATTCTTTTTAATTTCTGTTCGCCTTAGATTCAATTTTTTCACTCACAATAATTTCTGTTCGATTTATGTTTGACCTATAATACGACGTAATTTCCATTTGTTTTAGGCATTATATTGGTCATAATTTTTCTTTGAAAAACTTTTTGGATTTCTTATTTTTATTTCCTAAAAAGGAAGGTCACGGATTTGTCTTTATTTGCTGGTTTGTCTGAAGCCTTAATAAGTACACATCTTAAGCCCGAGGTTTCCAACTTTTCACGTTGGGATCTTCACATGAAGTCAAAGTTTGTAACTTGCAGCCCCTCCCACGGGGACTGTGGGGGAGGAAGTCGTCCCCAAAGATATAGTTATAAGGTTTTTCGACTATGTTAAATAAAATGGCTATCTCAGAATTTTGATCCGACGACTTTGGGAAAAAAATGAGCGTTTGGGAAGAACAAATATGTATTTGTTTATTAGTAAATAGTACAGTTATTACAACACAAGAACGTTCGTATAATTATAGAAAACACAAGGAAAACAACTTAATTGTTGCCGGTAAGAATATGCCGTCAATACATGGAGGCCGTCCAATATTAAATACTTTTTTTTAAAGATTGAAAATGACTAGCTTCTTGCTAAAAGGTATTTAGATATATTTAAAACCTCAGACTCATAATTAAAACCAAACAATCGATAATATAGTATCAAACCGGAATGTGTCTTTTTTTTACATTTCTAAATTTTTTTCACTGCTTCGTAAATTTTTTTTCTCAATATTTAGATTTCGTGTTTCACAGACTCTCCGCCAACTTGACTTGTAAAGTCACTGGGTAGTATCAAATCTACCCTTGAATAATTGAAACGAAATTTGCATATCAATATTAGTTTTTTTTTGGCTAAATGACATTCTCAAAATTTTGATCTGATAATGTTGAGAAAAAAGGGGCGTGGGAGGGGGCCTTGTTGCCCTCTAATCTTTTTGGCTACTTAAAAAGGCCACTACAACTTTTAATTCTATTTGCGAACTTTTTTTTATTAGTAATGAATATACGTAACTTACGAAATAACTTACATAACGAACTTCTATATTCCT
This sequence comes from Alatinidae sp. Z8VKAUB7J3, assembly GCA_010016025.2. NCBI lineage: Eukaryota > Metazoa > Cnidaria > Cubozoa > Carybdeida > Alatinidae > Alatinidae sp. Z8VKAUB7J3. The sequence continues at coordinate 127,919,302 of JAAAKM020721499.1, forward strand.
ATATTATATAACATACATGAGGGAATTTGAGCCGCGCTTGCGTGGATCGTTGCCGTTGCGCTTCAAGAACTTCATGGCCCAACACCGGTCCATCGTGTACCCACCGCCATGCTTCTTCAGCTGCTGCGGGGCCGTACGGGACAGCACACCACGTCCAATCGCCGCAACAGCACGCGAGCTGACACTCTCACCCGGCTGTCCCAGTTTCTCTATTGATCCCAACACCTTGGCCGTCTGCTCAGCATTCAACAGCGTCTTCCGACCCCGCTGCTTGGGCACAAAGTGGGACTTCGTCTTGAAATGGCCGAGCCATGAAAAAACTACATTACAAAATTCAGTAATTACAAAAGTTGGATTAGAAATCAGAAGTTCTGTGTTCCCTTTTTAAGAGTCAAAGTGAGTGATGGAAGTATTATTGAACGTTTGTTTGTTTCTATTTTTGTTATTTTTCCTTTTTGTAGTCATGGTCCATACGCTTTAAAGCATTAAATATCTACCTGTCTCCCTATCATTTAAGTGTATAACATTACAAGTAATCATATAAGTTATCTTTATGAGATTTAGTGCTTACTATATTCTACATATTCCATTCCGGATGGGAGTTGGTGTGGGCGCGCGGGTGACCAGTTCCATCAGGGCGTCGTAGGATTCCGGCTGATAGCTGACCAACTGCGACATCGCCGCGTGCGGCGTGAGTTGCCGGATCATGTCGGCGCTGATCTGCGCGGACACCATCAGGATACCGCTCAGAAAGTGAGTCTGTTCCTGTCGCGCCAGAGTATCCTCGACCATGTCCGCCAGCCCGCGTGTGTATGGAGCGCCATTGTCGGGCAGCATGATTTGAAGCATCGCCTGATCCCGGTCCCGAAAGTAATTTTGGAAAAGTAAATCCTAAACTCGACTAATTAAGACTGTTGTTTCAACAGTTTGGATTTTCATTTATTTTCTTTTAAATTTCATGTGCATAAACATGAGGCCTGAGACGGTCAATTATTTTGATCAAAACTTTCATCAATCGATTGAAGTTTGCTTCAATCAACCTTCAATCGACCTTTCAATCAACCCTTTAATCTTGACCGAAGCTAATTTCAAGATTAATTACAACCCATGGCCAGATTTTAGTTTCAGTTCAGATTTGAGTGGGGGGTCATGTTATCTCCAAAGACATAGTTATTAAAGCAGGACGGGCTCTCAAGGAATCTTCCTATACCTCCCATGTTAAACATTTGGAGTTTGCCTGACTGTCCTGAATTAGTGATTCCGGCGGTTTTTATTTTAACAGATATAAAAAAAATTTGGTGAGTATTTTGATCTAATTAAATCTTAAAGCCGACAATTATTTTTTTTATAATTCCAAAATAATTATAAAACCTGCTTCGGGTTTACATTCTAAATTGCTATACTTGACACTGTTGTTGGCGTCGCTCCCTGCCTCCATGACCATACTTACGGCCTCCCTTCAGATCCATTGACACAGTTTTGTTGCGTGTTCTCGGCCTTAATCCATGATGTGGATCATCCGGGGGTACCAAACACCCAGTTAGTGAAGGAAAAAACCAAGATTGCTACCTTTTACAAAGACAAATCTGTCGCCGAGCAAAACTCAGTTGAACTTGCACTGGACTTTCTGATGGAAGACGAGTATGCAGAGCTTAGAGCCACTATCCATGCAACAGAGTCAGAAAAGAAGCGTTTGTCGATTGTCAGTTTAATTGATATATATTGATATTTATTCCTAAATAAATTCGAAAGACACTGTCGTTTAATATCTTTTAAATCATCACCTGGGCTTGGCGTGTTATTCGATAAAGATATATCTTTTGATATCGCTAAAAAAAACTCCCTTAATTGTTTTAAAACATGTTTCCGAAAAGACTTTTTGAAAAGTTTAATGACGGCCGCTCCACGCGTAGTTTATACAACCAAGGAAGCATTAACAACCAACCACAAAATCGTGTGCATCCCACAAGTTCCGTCGCCGCTCCCATATTTGGGCCGAACCGCGACGTGATAGCGGCGGTTTCCGTTCCAGGACCCGTCTCGCGGCTCACCCGGGAAATCCAGGACCAGATCCTGGAAGGCGTGCTTGATGCCGCGGCGCGCATTTCGTCCGGCCTTGGTGTGCAGACGGTTGAAGCACGCGAAGAAATGGCCTGAGTCCGGACGGTCTCGGATCCGGCGTTGGGCCGGGCAACTCAACGACAGCAGGGGTGCTGGCTCAGGATTGCCGTGACGGCTGCAAGGTCACCAAATTTATTTGACAAAACAGCCAAACCAAAGTAGAGAATCTGTCTTTTCAAATGGTATCAGTTTTTTTCTCGTTTAAACTAAAATACCAAAACATCGATGCTTTTAAGATCTTTTTACATTTTGACATATGCACATATAACCCACAAATGAAACCAAAAAATCACTTCAAATTCGTTTAAAAAAAAACTATAGTAACTTCAATATTTAAGCATTAGTGCATCCCATCCATATTTGGTATTATAAATAAATAAAAAGCCACAAAAACTATACAAGCTAAAAGAAGGGGAGTTCGCAATCCGCCGTCGCGGCGGGTGTTTGGGTAGTGGGGAGAGGCGACAGGTGAAGTGTTCGGTGTTGATGTGCGCGCTGTGGTTTGGCGGTGCGATCCTCTGTTCTTCGAGTCAGGGCCCGAGGGCGCAAGCCGATCGGTCGGCGGCGCTGCAGCCGGCGTTCGCGATGCACGTCGGCTCGCTCGACGCGCTCGGGTTCGAGAGCTTCGGTGGGTTGGCCAAGTGGCCATAAAACAGCGGTGAATCACCGAGAAAAAGGGATCAAATCTGATAAATAAATACTTCATAAACCCTGTAAACGCTACTCAGAGTTTAAACCCTCCAGAAAATAAAAATAGTCTCTTGAACATTCAATTCCTTCCAGAGTAGTACATAGTCATATGCTACCTGTCCGTATGGTTGCGTCGCGTCTTTGGGCTCTTTGGAGGTCTTTGACACAAAAACGGAAACCAATTTTCAGGTAAGTATACGAATGCAGTATTCTTCTACTGTGCACAATATAGTTTCAAAAATTGATAAACTTGCTAGTGTTTCTTTGAGGATTATATGGCATAGTGTTGCCAAAAACCGATGCTACTATTTGCTTTACCTTTGATAGGCTTAAAAGCTACCCCAAATTTATAGTCAGATGGCATTAAAAAACTCTAGTAGAAAATTACAACACATCGAATTATTTTGAATCAATATCCAAACTTGACCAAAATGTATATTACAGTCACAACGCTAATGATAGAGAAAAACAGTATTTTTTCAATATTCGCAATACTTATGTTTAATATAAACAAATCAATAAATAAGACAATCGAAATTAAGTTTCTTTGCCAAGGTCAGTGGCTAATGCCTGGGAAGTGCGCACACCAGGTTCCATATGCAGGGCCTTGATTTCGAACAAGCCGTCCTTGCGATGGGCTTTGGCATCCATGCGACCTATCAACGCGCCTCTGCGCAATATTGGCAAGGTGAAGTAGCCGTAGCGTCGTTTTGCCTCGGGCACGTAGCACTCTATCCGGTAGTCAAAGTCGAATACGCCTAAGAGTCGTTCGCGCTGACTGACCAGATTGTCGAATGGAGACAGTATCCGTACCCTGTTAGCCCACTCAACTTATAAAGCAAGTGTCTTCAATTTATTAAACCCAAGAGTTCTCCGTGGCTTCTTCAGTTAACCAACTTACAGTTTGTGGACAATGGTCTGAAGACCATTGTGCAAAGCAGGTAATTCCCTATTTTTGTGAGTTTTTATTTCTACTCACAATATTTTTACAAGTATATAACAAGCTAACACAGTAATAAAAAATTACCTTGGAATAGTAACACAGTTTGTCTCTGGATTTTCAAGAGAAATGGCTTTTTCTAGTTCTTGGAGACCACCAGAGCCTTACTCCCAATGAAATTGTTCGCTACGTTCATGCGTTTGCAGCTCCACTTGCCGGCTCCAAAATTGTAGTTGGCGGCGACCCACGGGTTAGCCAGGGATTTATTCGCCCCCTGGTAAAATCCGTATTACTTGCCAGCGGGTGTGATGTAATTGATATTGGTATTACCCCAACGCCAACAGTTCAAATCGCAGTAGAAAAATTAAAAGCTCGCGGCGGTATTGCAATTACTGCAACCCATAATCCGATTCAATGGAATGGCTTAAAATTTGTAAAGCCAACTTCTAAAAAAGAAAACAAATTATGGGTAAAAAAAATAATTAAAAAAAGATACTTTCATTGTTTTCGTCATTATTATGCCTATTTTTCTTCAGTATAGGCTTAAAATACGATTTAGATGCAAGCATTGCACTGAAAATCATAATTCTAAGCCATTTCTTTTATAAAAGAAGAAAGAAGAAACAAAAGATTTCTTATTTAAGAATTCTTCCAATTTCCTAATATGTTCAAGGCTTAGAAAATTACATCGTTGAAGATTAATCACCCATTTAGCTTTCAGTTAAAAAAACTTGTTTTTTTTTTATTTAATGGTCTTCAGGATCGGGTGAGGATAACCTTGACATCTAAAACATTAATTGTTTAAGCCATTTTATACTCAGAAAAAGAGGCAAAAAACTGTTTGCAACAACCAAAAAATACTTGGACAAAAATAAGAAGAAAATCGAACAGGTTGCTAAAAAATCAAAACAAAAAAAAATGTCTGGTCTTCATACTAGAAGAGCAAGGTGGACAACTTATTTTGTCCAAGTTATACCCACTAAATTACCGTCATTAAAGCTTAAATTTTGTCCTGTTTCCTTAAGAATGACCCCTGAATCACAAAGGCCGTAGAATAAATAGTTGAAATTACTAAAAAGACTTTAGCGAAAAGAGCAAGGTATTAGGAGGAGGTGAACCCCTCATATGTGTAATAATTTATGTTTGTTTAAGTTTTAATGCTGCTCCTTACTTTCAGTCGAAAGAGCTTTTTTCATATTTATTTTTTCATTGTTTTTTTTTTTAATAATGCTATAAAATCCTGCGCTCCCTTCATAAAACTTTTCTTCTTAACATTCTTTAAAATTTTAAATAAACAGTCATACTTTAGTGTAAAGAGCAATTTATTGGCGGGGGGGGGGGGCAACCCTTCACAAATGGAATAATTTTCATGTATTACTCAAGTAGTGCCGGTAAACCTGGCTCACCTTCTATGAAATATACCCAACCCCTCACGGAAAACTCCTCAGTGTAAATTTCATTCAACGTAAATTGCACCCGTCACAAATTCCACCCACCCCTCCCTCAAGATATTTATATTCTTGCTGAGAACCTCCCCCCACCCCTGGACCATATCGGGTCTCGTTTCGGTGCTGGCGACACCGGGAACCGTAAAACGACAATATACGCGTGATTTGATCTCGAAATGGGCAGGCAAATGCCATGTGCGGCTGGTCGGAAGCGAAAATCACGCCGCGTTGGCCGAAACCTATATGCGCGAAGGCTATGTCGATGAGGAGGCTGTGCGGGTCGAAATCGAACCCTGCTTCATGGAGCGGGACGGGCGCAGGACCGACATCGTGGTGCTGGCCTGTACGCACTATCCGTTTTTGGTCAACCGCATAGGGACCGGTTGAATTGTCTGCTAGGGCCCTGGTGGAATTGCTTTCTAGGGCTAGGCGTCTTGAAGGTTCCCCACTAGTGGGCCCTGAATGTTTTTTCCTGGCCCTTGTAGGCTTTTTAAACAATCAAAAGAAAAACTATTATGTAACAGACACATGCATCCTTAAGAAAACACTCCCTATTACTTAACGTCCAAAGAAACTCTGATTTGACGGGGGCCCCTCAAGATTTTTTCCTGGTCTTCGCTGTATTTTTAAAACAATCAAAGAAAAAACACTTAGCTCTTCTCGAGCGACTAAGAGTTGGCGGCGGTCTACAGCTCCGCCTGATAGTCGATGGCCACGTAGGACAGCTTCTCCTTGATGTCGCGCACAATCTCGCGCTCGGCGGTGGTGGTGAACGAGTAGCCGCGCTCGGTCAGGATCTTCATCATCAGTGGCGGTGTGGTGGCAGATGGGCATGGGTGGCGGTGAAGGCGAGGAGGAATAGGAGGAGGAGGAGACCATAAGATGAGGAGAAATGGCGGCGTACGTAGTCGGTGTGATCGCGGCCGGCCCATCTTTGGCATGTTTTACTGCATTCAAAGATCCCAACAGGACAGAGATAAAAATCGTTTTTACCAACCAGATCATCTTGCAGTAAAAGCTTGATTACAACGATAACGATGTTGGGCCTGCTAGATAAGATTAATTCATTTACCAGAGCACATCAATCAATAACTGAGAATGATAAATGTTTCACCAACTGCCAACTGCTTCTGGTCTGTGCTGTGGGAAACTGCAAGACAGAGTGTTGGCACAACCAGATTTATAGAGATGCTCCCTGCAGAAAGAGCTTGGGAAGAAATTTGTGTTGGTCAATTAAACAGTCAACTACTACTAAAACCCTCTGGAAAAAAAACAACAAAAAACTGTAGGATATCAGCATAGAAAGTAGTCAAGGGATTAAGTCTAATGGTGATTCACTTCAGTTCAAGACATATGAGGTGGCAGAGACATTGAATAGTCATTTTGCAAGTCAATCTTCAAAAATTTTTACATGTAATAACTCTTGGTTTATGAAAGGTCAGTTTCCCCGAGGGTCTGTCCCTAATCTTGATATAGATTTTGATGAAGTTTTAATAACAGTAGGAGTTACACCAACTGCCCTGTCTTTTGGAATAATTATTCCGTCCACTCCAAAAAAATTAGCTGTCCGTATTATCGCACCCAGGTTGTGCGGGTCTTCTATATGGTCAAGGATAAGATAAAAACTGTGTGCCTGGTTTGACAGGGTGCCAAAATCTTCGTACTGAAAATCATTTATATCCGCGGCTATGCCCTGGTGGTTTGATTTCCCTGTTTTTTTATCGAGGTCGGACTTATTAAGGGCCGTAATCCTGATTCGATGTCAGTGAGTATTATTTCTCCTGGAAGACCATTTACCTACAATCACTTATGAGAGAAAAGTTGGCCCTTTCTCTTGTATCTATCAGCCACTTTGAATATACATCCCTCAGGGAAAAAAATACAGAAGAAATTCTCCTGCCCTCCTCCCAATATGCACAAATTCTTAGCTTGACTCACTTTCTTATTTTGATCCTGTTGATGTTACAGGCTTCTTGAATTAAAAAATCTTTTCTTCAACTAGTAAAAAAAAAAAAAAAATTCTATATGCAACTCACAACGGAAATAAAGCTAAGGACGCTCAATAACTTCGTTCACGTGACACCACAATGACAATATTAAACAAATTCTGCATTTAACGAAGTCTGGACTAATAAATTATTTTACAGAAAAAAAAAACATTTTTCCCAAAAAAGAGAGCTTCTTTTTACAAGAACGAGAAACAGAAGAAAAGTAAAACATAAACACCAATTTTCTTCATGTAACACCCACATGGATGTATTGAAACAGTGTCTGCATCAAATGAAAATTAGGGGTACGGCATTCCTTCTTTTTATTTACTTGGGGATTGACCTTTCTGACGAGAAGCTGTTGTTTTAGCGTCATTATTCTTTTCTTTAGTTCTAGTTGTGTCATGTTTGGCGCCTGATGTTACCATACTTCCATCGGGTTTCACTGAGCTTGAATCACTGCCATCGATTCTAGATGTATTTGGCTCAGCATTTGTCTCATGCTTCTCATCAATCAAATTAACTGCTGTGCTCACCCATTGCTATGGTCCTGCTTATAAAATCTATACTTTGCAGGTGACAAACTATACCGTGATCACTATAACTGCCCTGCGCTTGCAACCAGTCAATAAAAGGCTGCCGGTAATTGACTCCGGTGTCAAAAGCATCGGGGTCTTCTTCGGCAATAGCACCAAAATCATCACCACCTGCATACATGAAGCTATTAAGTAGGACGCGATAGGTTTCTTCGTCCTGCAATCTTAGGTTGGTGCTGTTTACGACCCAACTAACAAGCCTTCGTTCAAGACCTCCGACTATTGGTCTTAGCTCTTCATTGAGATCTCGCGACAGTGTGAGGCCAGAAACTTCTGCGGCAATGATCTTTTTGCGTTTTTGACTTTGATATAAAATACTGTTTATCTCCCAGACTTTCGTAAAATAAAAATTCTTAATGCACATTCACGTGTCTCTGATTTAAAAAAAAAGATCGTTCACATTCATCAATCAAAAAAAAGTTTGTTTTAAATGTTTTCCTTACTTTGAAATTACCTTATTGCATTATTTAGCTTTTAGTAAAAAAAAAGTTTTTGTTATCCATCATTCTTATTCTTGTTCGCTATTTGGCCAAAAAGTGTCATGATTTTTAATCTTGTTTGAAGCTGTGATGTATTTTAAAGTGTCTAATTTTGTCTTTAATGTTTTATTATTTCGTTCTTTTTTTTATTATTGCCACCTCTTCTTTTTTTCTTGCAAAACTATATATAAATGCGCTTATTTTTCTTATAAATGAATAAATTTCATCTAATTCGTTCTCCTGTGTGAGAATTTAAACCAGAAAAAACGGACCTTTTGAATCAAAAGATTTTCTGCTAATAGTCCCTCTGGTTCTCTGTGTGTAGAGTTAATCAATGTTGAATTAGAGCTTCTTTATGCACCGCGCCCTTGCTGGCGGCGTAGGCGGCGTTGGAGGTTCCGTGGAAGCCACGGCCGGCGATCGAGGCGATATTGATGATCCGCCCGCCGCCCTGTTCGATCATCCGCCGCGCCGCGCCCTGGAGGCAGAAGAAGACCCCCTTGGCGTTGACCCGGTGCATCCAATCCCAATCCTGCTCGGTCAGGTCCATGATGTAGGCGGCTCGGGTGACGCCGGCATTATTGACGATCACGTCGAGGCGTCCATATGCCTCCATGACATCCTCGATCATCTTGGATTTTCCTTTTAAAGCAATCTATTGATTATTAAAATTTTGCTAGAGCTCATACCATACTCTTGGCTCTTCCGACCTCGTCACGAGTGCCATATGAGCTCTTAGCTCTTGTTATCCTTCTTTTTAGGATAAGAAATATCCTTCTCCTTTTTTTTCTCCCTTATTAATCCTCTCATTGTTTTTTATTCATCTTTGCATAGAAGAGAGCTCGCGAAGCTGTTTTATTGGGATTTAACCTGCTTTACTCTTATTAATTAGCGTTTCCGAACCGCCTCTCCTTAATCTATTTATCCCAGGAATGATTATTAGAACCCATGGTCCTTGAATATCGGCAGGGGTCTTATTCGAACGGAAATTAAATGTTCTAGTGGCCTTTTTAAGTGATAAAAATGATTGGAGGGCTGAAAGCCACCCTAACATACCTCTTTTACCCAAAATGCATTCGATTAAACTTTATGGAGAGCCATTTGATTCAGCATAGTTAAAATGCCCAATAAATGTTACTGTGGGGATGAATTGACCTCCAATTGTCCGTAAGGAATGGACTGTAAGTTAAATGCCTCAATATATTTTTAGCTGTTGCTTATGATCTATCTCGTCGTTTTGCTTCAGCTTTTGTTAAACCTTACTTATTAACCGAGGGTCTCGTGTCTCGAAATCCACGGATAAAGGATTTCAAGTCTAGTGACTTGAAATCCTTTATCCGTGGGATCATCGTTCGAGTCCTGGTGTCGCTGGTTTTTTATTTTTTTTTTTTTTTTTTTTTTGATTTGGGGTCACTTTGTCCCCCTCTAACCCCAGCCCGCGCCGACCCAACTCCCAATGGGGACCCATGTCCCCCCTCCAGCCCCCTATGTCCCCGGATCCGACTCAAATTGAAAATGGAGCATCTGAGACATAAGTTCTATATATCAAGTTTCATTAAAATCCAATCACCCATTCGTAATAGACCTCGGCAGGTCATCATGCTTGCGTCCTTGATGACGAAGACACCGCCTCATCCGCCTCTTGCGGTGGCGCCGTTTGCCATGGCCCCGTTTCTCGGCTGCTCGATTTCGATCGCGATCGCGGCGTTCGTGCTGGTTCCCTGCAACACCCGGACAAGCCTGACAATTTCTTATGGTCTAAGTTTTAAAGTTGATCCTCGCTTAAGTTGAACAACTTGTTGCTTTTTCTTTTAAATTTAATTTGCGATTGGTTTTCGAGTCACAACCGGGCTCAAAAGGATAGGATGTGGAGTACCGAACCTTCTTTGTATTTGCATATGTCAATGATTGTAAATTGATTGGTAGTTCCACTTTTTAATTTTGTCTGCTCAAAGATTAAAGTGCTTTATTCCAATTAAAATATGAATAAAATTTCAATGTATTTTCAAAATTTGTGATGGCCCCTTTTTATTATTTAATTTTATTGTCCCTAATATGATGTTTCGCTGCTATGTTAAAAGATAAAAGTTTATAATTTTTCTGTCGTTTGTACGATACTTGGATTTGCCTTAATTTGCCAAAAATAGGTTGTAATAGCAGTTGTCCGGTCATAATTCAGTAAGCGATATGCATAAGAAAGTTTATCGTCTAATCAAAAGGGTGGGTCTTTCTGATTTCTAGGAAGGTTCGCATACTACCAAATCGACATTTTTCTTTTTTTATGTGAATTAAAAGGCGGGGTAAAGTAAAGTGAAGCACTATTAGGAATAAATATTTGAGTTTTTTTTCAAGTTGTTTTCAAAATTTTGTATTGTTTCTTTTTTACTAGACCTAGCAGTAGAATAACACCAAGTGAAACAAGGCTGGCACACAGTCAATCAATCATTTTTCTTTGGCATGGGACAACTAGAAAAGGTATTTACATATTATAGCAACCACACCCGACAAGTGAAGTAAGGTTAATTGTAATGGAATATAAAGAATTACTAATCCTGTTCTATATCTGGACAGCCTAAACAGAACCCTGCAAAGTAGCTCAACATTTTTGAACACCTCAGGTTCTTTTTTAAAATGCAAATGCCATATAGTTAATTACAAATTCACACGAGGTACACAAGGCCAAAGAAGTTAATTTGTAATGATGTAACTAGACGCAGTATATTAAAAAATCAATAAGCTACCATTGTTTCATCCACCGAAGAATCAGAAAAGTTGTAAACCAAAAATTATTTAACAGATTTTTATTTTTAAGAAAGGCTTACTAGATAAGAGAAAAGATTTCTTGATAACAATCCAAACTTATATTTTCCATCTTTTCCCATTCATCATCATTGTCACTTCCATCTGTTTCTTCTTCGTCAGATACAACATGCTGGTCTTCTTCAGAAGTTTTCAGTGGTGCATTTCTTTCAGTATAAGGCTGGTTTATGTCATGTTCATCCGTGCAACTAACATTCTGTGGAAAACAACATCAACTTTTTATATTGACAACTTCAAAGCATGCATCATTACTAATACAAACAGTGCATGATCATGTCCACAATTTATATGATGAGGTTAATGTCAGAACCTAAATACCTGCTCTTTACGCTAAAGTATTTCGTTCAGAAATAAAAAAAAAAAGTGTTTTTAACTGAAAGTAAGGAGCAACATTAAAACTTCAAAAGAACAGAAATTACTCCGTATATGAAAGGGGTTGTTCCCTCCTCAATACCCCGTTCTTTACACTAAAGATGTTTACTGTTTTAAAAAGTAGATTTGAGAGAAAGAGTCAAACTTTAGCGTAAAGAACGGGGCACTGAGGAAGGAACAGCCCCTCTCATATACGGAGTAATTTCTGCTCGTTCTTTAACTGGGACAAGTTCGGATAGAATTGATGAATGAAAGTGATTGGTTTTAATTTAACTTTAGGTGGGCTACGCTACTAGTACCACTAACAACACACTACAATATCAAACCACCTGAGCCCAGCAGACCTACACATGGTCCTGCTTCATTCCAATCTTTTCACTACCCCTTTTTTATACTCTCACAGGAAGTTCTCATTTCTCTTAAATCTTTCCTTCCGTGATTTTCTCATCCCGGCTGGGGACAACCTGTTTTTATTTTGGTCCTAAATGGCGACGGAAAGCCTACGTTTCCATCAACAGTTTAAACCGCTTTTAAAAGACGTCCGGACGGCTGATTTCAGAGATTTACTGGGCCTCCTCCTCTCCGCCCGGCAAAAGATGATTCGCCACTTTTCCAGCGGTATGAAACAACGTCTGAAACTCGCCCTCGCTCTCTGCTCTGAAGTTCAACTCATCCTGCTTGACGAACCAAGCACCAACCTTGACCGACAGGGCTTGGATTGGTATCGTTCGCTGGTAAAACAATTCCAGAGGGATCGCCTGCTCATTAGCCGTTCTGCCCGCTTAGACGAGCCGTTATCGAGGCGCGGTTCGCTCGATTCGAGATATCGAGCGTATCTGTCGTCAAGTATTCAATGCGTACCGTCGACGTTGCCGGGGCGGACAACGTGACTTGATAGTTTCCTTGAAATTCGTCAACGCGGTAGTCCGGCACAGCTTTTGTCGGATCGAGCACGACGCCGTCCACGGTCACCAAAACGAAATACGCATTGGGGCCACGGTCAAGCATGCCATTTGGTATCGAGAGGGAAAAAGCCGTTCCATTCCACGCGTAAGTTGTAGGCCGCCACACTCTCAGCTTGACCCACCTCTTCAACAACGGATACCGACAACGTTTCGAAAGCCACACCGATCTGCGTCAGCAGCTCGCGGCGCCGAGGCGATTTGGATGCCAGCCACAGCGTGACGCCATCGTTTGCCTCAAGCGCGGTGATAGGGATGGCCTTCCAGTCTGGTCCAGGCGCGATAGAGCTGCTCGGCCAGAACGATACGTACCAGTGGATGCGGCAAGGTAAGAGGCCCGAGCGACCAGCGCAGGTGGCAGCGAAGATTTTACGATTATCATAACAGTCATAGATGGCTATCAAAGGTAGCTTGGCTATTCTGAGTAATATCATTCAAATTTCTAACAGATATTTCTTTATGTAGATTAACCTTGAGCTGTTACTACCAGATACAAGGATGTCCCGCCTTATTGACATTGGAAAGTCTGGCAACACATCTTCTAGATTGCGATTTCAACCCCAAAAGGCTTGTTACTTGCCAATCAGGATGTGGTATTTCTATAACCTTTGAGTTTGAATAGTTCAAAAAGAAAATTCATCCGTGTAAATTTTACCCAAAGAATTTTTAACTAAACAATCATAATGTTGATTTAGCATCTGTTATTGAAAGGGTTTGAAAAAGACTTAGTTTTAGTTTTATATTTTGGTATTTTTAACTAAATCTCAGGCCCCTCTCACTTACTTTGAAGCGAGTATTGTCTGCTCAGACAAGGGCGTCATGAAGGTGCTGTGTTCCCTCATTGCCGCCTTGTCTAGATAAAATTAAAATTTCTGTGCTGAAAAAGTATTAGGGAAGATGTCGTTTTTTGTATTGAAAAAATCACGTAGATATGAGCAATATCTTTCAAATGAGCCATTAAACATAACTCTTATAAGTTCTGCTTGCCCAATAGCCCCAGCTTTTATACTTGAGACACGGCACCAAAAGTGCTGCTTTTAGTGCCATTTATAACTTGCAGAATGTATAGGAAGAACGTAGGTATGAGCAATATTTATATGAGCTATAAAAAATCTGTCTACGATGCTCTGGTAGCTTACTAGTGCCACAACTTTAGAATTGGCACAAAAAATGCCATTTTAGTGCCATATCATAAATAACTTACTAATATATCAGAGCTCTTGCAGGAAAAGAGTTCCTGCAGAACTCTTTCGTCCCAGAAAAGAGTTCTTTTCGCTTTATTTTTATTTTATTTTTTTTTCTTGAGAGGTTATGACCCACTTATCCCTGAAAAACACAAATAACTTACTTTTAAAGGTTTACAGTTCTCTCTAACATATCGTCCTGCAGAACTCTTCTCGTCCCACTCGAGTCGACCATGATAGAAGTATTTGGTCTTAGTCTTCCTTGCCATTCTATAGGATATGGTGTTTCAGAAGTAAAACCTTTCGTTTGTCATAAAAGTTATTACAAAAAGGGTTTAAACAGGGGTGAATTTGGGAAAAAGTGAAGTAATAGGAAGTAGCTGCTTAGTAACACTGAATGATAATTGGTCATTAAAAAAAAATATATTTAACGAAATACTGCAGTGTCATCTATTTAATGCCTCATATCGGCTTAGTAAATACTTCTGCATACAACTTCGAACTTTTGTGGCCAAACGCCGAATCAGTGGCTTAATTATGAAACAGAAAGTTTTCCTCTCGGATGCATTAACAGGAAGGGAGAATTGAATTCACACCCTAATTTCTTCAATTATGTTGATAAAGATTCGCACAGCAAATATATACGAGCCTATCAGGGGCCGACTGCTGCGGCTCTGACGAAGACCTCACACCCAGTGCTACAATATATGTGGTGTTGTAAAATTATCGGAAATAAAAAATCGGTCAGTAAAATTGGTAAATTAAGGTAAATATGGTACTCTCTAGGAAATACAGGGTAAAATTGGTGTTTCAGAGTTGCCCAGTAGCTACAAGACCCCCAAAACACATATTTAATAATCCAGACCATACTGTTTTATTTAACCAAGGTAGCCTAATATCACATGACAAAGGTATTGTCCAGCACTACAGAGTAGCTGTTGAAATTTACAAATACCGAAATTTAGGTCTAGCTTTCAACAGAGATTCAGGTGATTTAAGAATAAATAAATCGTATTTTAGTTTTCTCAAAAGAGAAGCCGATACTTTAGTAATCCCTGAAATAAACGTTGAACCACTTCCCCAATCATATTATCAAATATGTCATCAGCCCCTTCCCGACTCGGAGTGGGGCGAGAGGGTCCGGGCGTGCGTGGTCCCGCGCGAGCACCCGTTCGACGATCGCGAGCTCATCGCGTGGGCGCGGGAGCAGCTCGCCGGACCCAAGCTGCCGCGAGAGGTCGTGGTGATGGACGAGCTGCCGAAGAACCCGACCGGGAAGGTGCTCAAGTGTCAGCTGCGGGACGCCTGAGCACCTCCGCGAGGTACGGGGCGCTGGCCGATCCCTCCGCCTCCGCGATCTGCTCGGGGGTGCCCTCGGCGACCACCAAGCCAATATGAGTAGACTTTAACGAAATATAATACGAGGTTATATTTTTCAAATTTTCTATTTCCGCTAGTTAACATCCAGGAATTTCTAGCTTATTGTGTACAAGGGTAATAATGCGATTTTGGAGTCCGAAAAAAAAGCAAGGCAAGTATTCCAGAAACGTCGCTAGTGACACATCTGAAGCTAGAATTGCGATTCCAGTGTCTGAAAAAAAAACTTTACACACATGGTTTACAGATGGCTTGGAGTCATTTGTGATGTTTTTAAACTATGTTAATGGACAGGTTTTTTTTATTTAATTTTTAAAAGTTTTTGAATTAATGCATGTTTTGATTTTGACTCTCCGCACATAAATACTTAAAACGAAATTTGCATATTAATTTTTTTTCGCTAAATGGTTTTCTCATGGTTTTAATCGGAAGATTTTTATGAAAAAAAGAAGCGGGGGAGTAGGCCTAACTGCTTTACAATTTTTTGATTACTTAAAAAGGCAATTAGAACTTTAAATTTTTTACGGACGTTTTCATTAGTAAAAAATATATGTAACTCATGAATTGATCAAACATTACCCTTTTTCCCAATGATAAATCCTATATGTAAATAAGGGGCAGATCGCATAACTTAAAACCCTTTTTCCGGGGTGTTTGGGGGCACTGCATCCTCGGAGGCTATTTTTAGATCTTGGGACTATTTCAAACAAAGGAGCTATTTCAAATTTTAATCCGTGCTGAATGGATATTTAAAAAGGACGAAGCAGTCCTTTGCCCTCCAAGCACTTTCCATCATCCCCCTCAACATGTCCTTAAAGCTTGAGCTATACCCTCACCCATTCCTGGGATTCTGGGAATTATGAGGGGTTTATCAATTGACCAAATGATATTGTATGCACGCTACTGCTACTCATAAACAGCAACTATTGCTACTGCTATTGCAACTACTTTTGTAAGCTGACTACTGCTAAGGCAGAGGATATTAAGTTGAAAATTGCAGTAAAATTTTGAGGGAGGAGCTTGTCAAAAGGGCACATCAGCAATAGCGTAGGAACAACTTAACGCAGTATGTTACAATTTCAAAATATGTTGAGGGGATATTCAACTAACTAAAAGCCAATATCCCTTTAATACAGATTCGGAGTTATTTCAACAGTTTTTTAAGAATATTTTCAGAGGCAAAATAAGCTAATTACAAAGAAATTAAAAGAAATGTTGTGAAAAATCACAAGAGTCTTGAGACTTTGGGTAGGATACGGATCCAAAAACTTTCCCCCTTTCTTCTATTTCTACGTGATTGGTAACTACCAACTTAATAATTTTAGTTACTTGGAATCAGCTTGAAAATGGAGTCTTTTTATGCATGTATTGTTTTCAAAATTCAATATTTAAACTGACCGGTCTGCGCTGAAGGCAATGGCGCGCGGCGTGGCTTCGGCGCCTTCCGCGGTCTCCGGCGCGGCACCCTCCTGCGGCAGATCCTCGGCCGCCAGCACCACCGCGCCTTCCAGCCGGGTCTCTCCATCGGTCTTAAAATCTATGGTGGCCTCGAAATCCGTGACCGGCCCGCTGCCCTTGGCCGCAAGCTGCAGGTCCGGCCCGCCGGGCAGGTTTAAGAGCTTCGACAAGAGCCCGCCGTCATCCTCCTGCAACGACAGGTCAAGAGCGAGCACCCCGGTTCTCTTGACGTTCTTATCATTTATCCATTTATCTATTCATTTATTTATCAGTGTGCACCGTCCTTCGCATTCGTAGTTACGTTTTAGTTCATCATTTCTTGTTGGGCTTTCGTTCTAGAGGCCTGCATCTTCCGAAAATTCCCTGCCGTGATGAAATCCTTTTACAATTGAGATTTTAACTCGCAAATATCCCATTTTAAATGCATCGGGGCTCTACCTTGTGGCTATGCTTATTGATGATGAAACTGGCATGATAGTCAAAGAATCATAATTTAACTTGGCAGTTCTAGATGGCCAGAAAACATTACCCCCCCCCCATTTGGATCGTGGTGCGTGGCGCGTTCCAAAACATCGTAATTATGATCCTCGCTGGAGGCGAACTCCATCTTCGGGGACGGAAAAAACGAGGGAGCCAACGCCGGTGCCGCAGCCCCGGAGGGAGCGAGGCGCGGAACGGATCTCTGGAACCGAAAAGGCATAAACTACGAACCGAATAGGTGATCAACTAACCCCGTTTCGCGTCCGAAACGGCGCTCTGGACGGGTACTTAGGCTAGTTGACCTCTGATGTTAACATATTTTTATTTTCTCTAGTCGTAACATTAGCTCCCAATCATCCACCGGTGGGCATTGACATCCAGCTGGGGGGGGGGGTATCCACGTTCCCATTACTCTGAATGTCAAAGAGAGCAATAAATCTTCTCATTAGTAATCCAATAAGCCCCATCAGAATTTAAACGATGATCCTTTCCATATAAACCTTATTTGCCACCAGGGCATAACTTACAACCCTTACTCTGCGAGCTGTAGGAGAGTTGTCATCCTCAAAACTTTTATTTATTTTCATTGATTTTCTTTTGATTTTCGCAAAAGCACATGAAATTGGAACAATCAGCGTGATACGGTGTGGTGCGTTCTATTTTTACTACATGGACAGTTTGAACTGAATGATCCTTCTGTTAAAAATTGATCTTATGATCTGGAGATTTGGCAGCAGTTTGTCTAAGGAAATTCTTTTAGTTCTTATGTCTTGTAAAATTATGCAAGACTCATGAAACAGTCATCCATAATGATTTATGAATGAAAAATTCCAAGATATTCGTTACATTGCGATAGGCAACAATGTTTTCAGCCAACTTAGGCCCGATTCCTGCGACCCGCGACAACAGCGGTACACTGGCCGTGTTCAAGTCGACGCCGACTTGATTCACGCATGACTCCACTGTGCGATCCAGGCACTTTCGCAACAAAGTTTGGTTTACATCGTGTTGGTATTGGCCCACACCAATCGATTTAGGGTCAATCTTAACAAGCTCAGCTAGAGGATCTTGTAGACGACGCGCGATAGACACAGCACCACGCAGTGATACGTCCATGTTCGGGGATAGATACTATGAAATTTAAAAGATCGTAGACGTTTGAGTTAAATTTTAAAATCCACTCTGTCAAAGATCTTTCTAAAATCAAAAGAATTTCACCAAATTGGAAATATTCATTTATAGTATCAAAAAGACAATGTACGGCGCTGGGCATTGAGTGGCCTTCTTTAAATTCAAGCTGGATCTCAACATCCACATTTTTACAAAGTTATTATGAATCCTTTTATGCACAAACATTTTCTGAGACATGGGGAAGGTTTGTTGTGGATCTATAATTCACATTACTGTTTTAGACGATATCCTGTCTTAAACATCCACCAAACAATAGCCAAACAGATGGATGCGAATAACAGCACCATCGACAGACTTATATGAATACTAACATCTGAGACTTCATAAAAGCTCCAACGAAAACCACTGACCAGATAAACAACCGGATTAAACAACGTGATCGTCTGCCACAGAGGCGGCAACATCGAGATTGAATAGAAACTGCCACCGAGAAACGTCAACGGTGTGACGATCATCATCGGGACGATCTGCAGTTGGTCAAAATTTGGTGATGGAGGCCGCGCCTTGGAACAGCTGGATCACGAACCAGACGCCGAGGAAGAGGACCGCGGGCAACACCATTATCTCGATGAAGAAGAAGATCGGGATCAGGGTCAGGACCTTTGCGTGAGGGTACAGATAGAGATACGCGCCCATCACTCCCGCGATCGCGCCACTCGCACCCACGGTGGGGATCGTCGACTCGGGGCCGGCGAACAGGTGGGCGAGGCTCGCCGCGGCGCCGCAGCCCAAGTAGAAGAGCAGGTAGCCGAAGTGCCCGAAGATTTGGAGATGGAGTGACTGTGGACGGAATTTACAGAGTTACACCATTGACCCTCGTCCCAAACCAAATAATTCGTGGCACATGGACTCGAACATCTGCTTTAAGGTAAATAGGATTGCAAGGGGCAGAGGTAAATTAAAACAACCTAATTGCATTCAGGTCATCGAGATAGCATACCTACAATACATTGGGAATAGCTTGGGGGGATTTGAAAGTCCCAGTTACTGTCGTGGAAACAAAGGGGGAGACGGAGCAAGGGGATTTCATTTTTTTTTGTGTTATTCTTTTGATTAAAGAAGCTTTCGTTTTCCCCCTCCTGGTTACAATTATAAGAGGGTAATGCCTTACATTTGTTTGATATTGACTGGATAGAAATAACGTAACAAGTTCTAGTTTTAGATTGGTCCGTCTCGTCATAAGGGACGCAGGTACAACTTTTAGGGGGGAATCGCAGCAAGAGTATTTAACATTGTATTTAACATGCCAGGCTCAAGTGCTAATACTTCAGATTGTTAAATAGTTTAAAAAAAAGCAAAGTCTTTTTTAAGGAAATATAATCCATGTAAACAGGCTCTGAGACTACAATGGCTTGGGATTGGAAAAATGAAGAGAAACGAAATGACCAAATAAAATGAGGATAATTTTAAGAAAGTGACTAAAGAAAGAAAATAAATAATTCAGAAAGGATCTCAGCTAAGACTTTTCAATACTAAAAAAATGTATATGCATACACAATGATACAAGAAACACAGCTTTGAAAGTAGCCTTACGAAAGCAAAACAATAACTGAAAACAAAAAACAAATGAAAAAAGAACATTGAAAAATTGCACCTATTCATAGGTCCTATCTTCACTTCATCCTTAATTGTAAGCCTTGAAAGCCCCTCACCTGTTTTTGCGTTTTACAAGAAAAGAAGAAAACCCTGAAAACAAGAAAGGGTCCATGGCGAGTAGGAAGAAAAGAAGAAACATTGCAGTAGTATTTCACCTGTATGAAATAAGGTGTCCGCAACGTAGATAAGAAGCGTGTGAAGATCACTACTGCTCCCATTTTGTTTCCAAGATTGACTGTAAGCAAGAACCAAAAAAATCAAAAAATTTTCAATTTAGCCGTATCCAAAAAAGAAATTATTCCTCTTCGCTTAACTTTATGGTTTTAAAACAGCATTTCCTCAAGAAAAGCACAAAATGATCCTTAATAAGCTATTAATTTGAAAACAAAATTTACTAAGACTGTACCTTTTTTCAAAAAAGGTAGTTCTTGACTTCCAAGTGTTCTGGTATCACTGAAGGAGGAAGAGCATATAAGAAAGAAATATCGATTGGATTTATTTGGCAGCACTGCAAACGGAATAAAATTTTATAACAGTTTGCTAGACGCAGACGTGGAAGCAGTGACTGAGGGTTCCAAAATAAAGGAGGAAGATTTTCTAGATGTTTTACAGAAAAATTACTTACAAATTGTATTGGGTATCCGACTGACTGACCGTATTTCAAACAGTAGGCTATTCAAAAAATGTGGTTCAATCCCACTTTCTAGGGATATAATGAGAGAAAGGTTGAAATGGTTAGGGTAAGTTCTGCGAATGCATTGCCGAACACATTGCCAAAGATTGTCCTTTGTGGCCAACTTTTAGCGTTAAATGGAAAGTAGGTAGTCCAAGTAAATCTGCCTCCCCTTTATGAAATATACTCCTTCCCCTCACGGAATACTCCTCCGTGGAAATTTTATCCAAAGTAAGGTGCACCCCCCCTCGTCAAGTTCCTTACAGACGGTTCCATCCTGTTTGCTAGCACTAAACTTTCTATTTTCAATGAATTTATTTTTTCCAGTTTTAGTAGAAATTAAGGTTAAAAAAACACTTACAGACGGCTCAGACGGTGTTCGTAAAGTTCGTAAAGTCGTTCGCAAAGTTCGTGAAGTTGCTTCGTTAACCTTCACGGATGTGTGTTTGTTCGTTTTTTCCCCAGGGATGATCGTATCGACCAGAGGTGCTAGATTTTCGCAAATGACTCCTTCAAACGGAAATGTAAAGTTAAGTGCACTTTTACCAACTAGATTAGATGGTAACTAGGTCCTATCCGCAGCCCTTTTTCCCAAAATTATTCGATCAAAATTTTTAGAAAGTCATTTTGCTCATCATAGCAGTAAGGCCCAATAACTATGTCTTGGGATATAACATGACCACCCCCCCCCCTCAGCCCCACAAAAAGATGTCACAACCGGACTTCCCTGGTTCGATGAGACAGCCACAGCCGCAGGGATCATTGAATCGGCAGTCGCGTTTCCAGAACCCTGGCGCAATACCCAGTACGTTCATGTTGAACTCGGCCACGCATACCTTCGCTCAGGCAATCTCGAACAGGCACAGGAAGTGTTCGATCGAATGCCCAGGAGAGTGCCAAGGTACAAATCGCTTACAGGCTGGATTTCGGCCCGGGATGTTTCAAAGATCGACGAACTCCATGCTGAATGGGTTGCGTCCTCACGATGAATTAACCATAGGTTCGAACCGAAGGCCAAGAACCCAGGCCTTGATAGCGGAAGGTAACGGCCCAATTGTGAGAGCTGACTACTTAAATCTCCAATGGGGATTCAAAAGGGCCCGTTCAAAAGGGTCCAAGAGCTGAGCTGCCAATATAGGCGAGCCAAGTGAGAATTGGAATTGACTAAAGGCTTTAAAAGCGGGCTTTTCATGATTTAAGTGACCCATAAAGTTCCTTATTTTTAAACTATATATACAGAATGTTACCATCTGACTAGCCGTAATAATGAAGTGGTGAGCAAGGTCTATACGCCTCTCTTTGCCCTGTACCGCTACAATCAAATTGAGCCAGGGCACGTTCGCCAGACCCTCCTCTTTAATACGGTTGTTTGGGAGAAAAAGCATGATGAGAGACGAATAGCAATTGGGCCCATTATTGATTGGAAGGAGGGCAAAGACTCCTCGCATGTGCAGTTTTTGTATGGGCTCTTTGGATTGACCAAGAAAAACGGCAAACAGGGCTTTAAGCTTTTTTAAAAATATTTTTAAAATATCTTTTAAGGGTTCAGGCCGCGCGCAGCGCCAGCACCGCGTTGAGCCCGCCGAAGGCGAAGGCATTGGACAGCACCGCGCTCACCTGTGCCTCGCGCGCCGTGTTCGGCACCACGTCGAGCGCGCATTCCGGATCGGGCTCTTCATAGCCGATGGTCGGGGCGATGACGCCGTCGCGCAGCGCCATGATGCAGGCCAGAAGCTCCACCGCGCCGGTGCCGCCGATCAAATGACCATGCATCGACTTGGTGGAGGAGATCATCAGATCATCGGCATGGGGCCCGAAGTTGCGCATGAAGCGCGCCATGGTATTTGCGATCGACTTTCGTGCGACCTGCGCGTTGGTGAGGTCTTCGGCGCGCCAGTCGATGGCAAGGAACTCCACCAGGTGCGGACTCATTTTGTCGCCATGTTGTTCAACCAGGCGGCGCATGCCGGCAAATAAACGACGAGCAGCCTGTTGCAAATCGCCTTCGGCGGAAAGAACGACCTGCCGCTCGGGAGGAATCGATGGAAAAGATCTGCGGAAAGAAATTAAGCCTATCTTTTGCCCTGCATATTGCGGTTTTAAGAATGTAGTTGAGACTGTCTTAAGGAATTAGTCATCATTTTTTTTTTTTTTTACTGGAGAGAACTTTCTTCTTGAGGTATGCTATTTTTGAAAGTTCAAGGGGTTGATAAATTCTTTGTGAGCGGAGCCGACCAAAGTTGCTGCACCACTTCACGTTGCCCTAACATCGCGTATCAAGGCAAAGGTTCTTATTATCCTCTGTTTTCAAATGTAGGTGTTCTTATTATCCCTTATTGTCAAATTTGTTCAATTTTTAGGTTTCTAAGTCCATCTTTAACCATCCAAAAATACCATAGTTGCAATAAAGACCGCTAATTCTAAAGGATTAAGGCCTATTTTTGGAAATATGTTTAATATTCTGGAAAGACTTTCATAGCTATCACCTGTTTCTGGAATATTACTCAGAAACTTCTTGTACATACCCTTTTCTTTTTCTACCAAGCTTAAAACGTTTTCACTAATATTCCTAGCCGTGTTTCTTACTTTCCTCCCTAAGACACCCTCTGCTATTTTGAAGAATATCTCTCTGAAATCATTCCAACTTCTAGATAATACATTAGACACTGGAAAATAAATGGAACAAGAAAGAGAAGTTAAGAGACGAGGGGGGGGGAAGAAGGAGGGAGTGAGAAGGAATCGAGGAGTCTATATATAACGTCAGCTAAAGGCAATGCTGCACAGGGGCATCAATTCACAAAAATGAGTTTTTTCAAAGAGTTTTTTTTCATTCCTTAACAAAACTCAAGATACTAAAAATTTAAATCCAGGAGGGATTTTTATGTTTTTTGGTTTTGTAATGAAAATACTAAAAGGGATATTTTTCCTGAAAAAAAAAACAAAAAAAACAAATAAACACCCGTGATCGGTCTTCTGGTAAAAAGAAAACGAAATCCCACATTTTGTAGATAGGAGATTGGAACTTCTACAGCAGGATTCTCTGATATGCTGAATGCGATGGTGTGATTTTCGTTAAGATTCTATGACTTTCAGGGGGTGTTTCCCCCTAATTTTCAAATAAAGCAAATTTTCTAAGGCTCGTAATTTTTGATGGGTAAAAGTTAATTTGATGAAACTTATGTATTTAAAATTTGCATAAAAATTCTAGTTGCCTTTTTAAGTAGCCAAAAAATTGGAGGGGCAACTAGGCCTCCTCCCCCGCACCTTTTTTCTCAAGATTGTCCGGTCGAAAATAGGAGAAAGCCATTTAGCCAAAAAAGAAAAATTAATATGCAAATTTAGTTTTATTCATTCATGTACCGTGACCCAAAATCAAAACCAGCATTAATCCAAAAACGTTCAGAAATTAAATATAAAAAAACATTTTTTTTAAACTGAAAATAAGGAGCGACATTAAAACTCGGAACGATGAGAAATTATCGGCGATGGAGCCTGAAACACCAGCGGAGATACAACGGGCAATAGATCCGGTGGCGGAAGTTGTAGATCAGCAAACTCGCGTATCTTCAGTTGTGGTCGATTTGCCAACTGAAGTTGTGACGCAAAGTGTGGAGGAGAGTTAGTGAACTTGGCAGACAGTAAAAGCGGTGATCAAGGTCAACTAACTCGAGTGGTTATCGTTGAGGATGATTGGACAACTCTAACGGCGATGGAACAAACCATACGTGGCATGTCTCGTTATCGCGTGCAAGCCACCCATTGGATCTCTCCTAGCAAGCTCTATATTTGCAAATTTCTTCCATAAATTGGAAATTACTTGAATTTCATTTGTATATAATCTTTAATATTACAAATTTTCTCCTTTATTCGATTAGTTTTTATGTTATTTATCATTTATTTGTTATTTTTCTGGTAGACGAATTTTGAGTTTGCAACGTCTAAAAAAACATATTGTTTTGAAAAAAATTTGCACATATTATTACCTCGTCTGGAAAGTTTTTGCAAAGTATAAATCGAGTAGGAAAGTTTTTGTTCTCTCGTGTAACTGAACCCTCATATTCAGTTTTTAGTATTCTACAAATATGAGGAAATATCGTGGGGTAAAACATATGTTAAAGTCTGTATATGTTCAACGTTGTTGGAATTGTTAGCTGTTCACGATACAGCTAGTGATCATTTCAGTGACACTTCATAAAAGGAATCGCAGACATTTTAATAATAATAATAGTTTATATTTTTTAGTTCAAATTGTACGGAATTGAATGAAATTTCTTTTATAATATAAAAAAGAAAGTTTGCTAGGCTTACTCTTTGGTCTTCACGGTCATGCCCGTCGTCTATCCTTCGGGACAGCCTTGCGGGCTTCCCCATCCTTCGAGACGCCGCTGCGCGGCTCCTCAGGATGAGGCGTCGCCCCGGTTTCGTCCCTCACCCTGAGGAGCCGCGCAGCCGCGTCCCGAAGGGCGCGGCCGACCGGGCTCAGGGCATGGCCCGGAGCGCGGCGCGCGCGGCCTCCATCAACGCCTCGACATCGTTATGGCCGACGCCCGCAAGACCCTGATACCGCGCATCGATTCCCCGCGCCGACAGGGCAGAAACTTGCCATTTCATTGCTATACTGCGATGTTCTATGACGATTCCCAGTCCGTGACACTCAATGGATGTAAAACGACCCACTCTAGCAAGCAATACCACACATGATATTTTTTAAGTATTTTCCAATAAAAGATTCGTTCACACAACAATTGATCATTTAAACTTTAAAAATCCCCATTAGGCTTTCTTCTGATGACTCCTAGCAATTGAAGCCAGCGTGGCACAATGTACCAGCCCTAATGACACAATTCTGTTGCAAACTATCATACCTTATAGTTTTTATAGTTTGAGTAAACTATACAAATATAGAAAAATTGTAATAAATCCCTGCTTAGTTTTGAATGAATTTTTGTTTGCGAAAATGTGCCTTTTTGTTTGAAATATTTGTAAATAACTTTGCTTTAAATGACAATTTTACGTCTTGAATTTTCTTTGAATTTTCTTTGGTGTGAAAAAAAAAATCTAATTTTAAGCCTTGCTTTTTTTTTCAGTATTGTCTCAGCGTTTCATAACATTTTCCCAATCTTTCTATTTTATTTTTATTCTATGGCGCATTCGCTTCACGCATCGGGTCCTCCGCCTTGTAAAACGCCCGGCATCCTTGCGTGGAGGCCGGGCGCTTTTGTCTCTATTGACCGGACGCTACTCTGTCGACTTGGCGATATCCACCAGCTTGCGCATGTCCGGGTTGGCGGCTAAGTATTCCTCATAGACCGAGTCCATCGCGTTCTGGAAAGAGCTCTTGTCGGCAATCTCGTTGACCTTGATGCCGGCAGCCTCGACATCCTTGCGAGCCTGGTCCGATTGAACGGCCCAAAGTTCGAATAATTAAGCAATAATTACTCTAGCCTCATTTTCCAGGTCGGAGAGGATAATGACCCAACAAATGCAGGCAGAAAACAAGAAACATGATCTCAGCTCTTGGAAGTACTCAGAATTAAGAGACACTATCAACAATTCCTGTGACATTGCTCTCCTCGAGGTAATATAATTGCTTAATCTTGGGTCTAGTAACAGGTGATATGTAAGGGAAGTACCCCTCCCCAACGTTTTCTGCCAGTTGACGCAAAAATTTTGTTAAGTAAAACAATGGCACTTAGATCAACGAGTTCCCTGAGGGCTCGGTGAGTTCGCAGGAAGGGCTCGCGAACTGGCGGACGTTCTACGAAGTGGCATCGCATCCGCGCTGTTCGAACTGCCATGTCGGCGCGGACAACCGCCCCATGTGGTCGGGTCCGAGCTACGGAAAGGCCCGCGTCCACGGCATGAACATCAATGCCGGCGAAAGCCGTATCGGCTCCGAGACGCTGACGTGTTCCACCTGCCATACGACGCTGTCCGCGCCCGATCCGCGAGCCAATGCGGTGCCGCACAGTGCCAACAATAAAACACCAT
Source organism: Alatinidae sp. Z8VKAUB7J3 (assembly GCA_010016025.2). Taxonomy (NCBI): domain Eukaryota; kingdom Metazoa; phylum Cnidaria; class Cubozoa; order Carybdeida; family Alatinidae; species Alatinidae sp. Z8VKAUB7J3. Next base: position 127,945,668 of record JAAAKM020721499.1, read on the forward strand.
CTGCCATATTAAGTACACGCTCTACTTCTCCACCAAAATCGGCGTGACCTGGTGTATCTATAATATTGATCTTTGTGTCCTTATAAGTTACAGAAACGTTTTTAGAAGTAATAGTAATTCCGCGTTCTCTTTCAAGATCGTTATTATCAAGAATTAAATCTCCTGTATTCTCATTCTCACGAAACAATTGACAGTGATACATAATTTTATCTACCAAAGTGGTTTTCCCGTGATCTACGTGCGCAATAATTGCAATGTTAAAGGGATAAAATAGTGCTCATATCCAAGCCAAGGGTTTTTCTCAAGGGGACGTATCTGTGGATGGATTCTGACCGACTTGTGATTAACATTGATAAATCTTGAGTTTTATTTCTTTTTCTGAGTCGGAAGTGACCATCTGGAGATATGTGGTAGCGAAACATCCAGAGTTTTTATTAGTCGGCCAGAAAAGCGTTTTGCAAAATGCTTGGGAGTCCTGTTTGATGAGAACCTGTCATTCCTGCACCAAATTCAAGCAGTAGAGCTGAAGATATGCCTTCTCTCGAGTAACCCCTAAGTTTTGATGTGGTCTCATTAAAATGCTTTTCAGTCCATGTATTTGTTAGGCAATAGGGAATAGAGTAGGGGGTATTCAGGTAACTTTTTCTTGACAACGTACTTTCTTCTTGTTCTTTGATTCTTCTTTCTTCTTTGATTCTCGCTCTTTACCTACACAAAAAACTAATCTTTTCATGCTAAAGGACTAATCGTAAATTTCTCAACCCTACTTCTTCCCTTTCTCACTTTTTTCTGGGAATCTCCCTTAAATGGGGGTTGTTCGTTTTGCCTGTAGCTGCTTGCCACTCTGGAGTTCACATCGCAGCGTCGGCGCATGTCGGTCATTGTGCGCAACAAGCACAACCAGATTCTGCTACTGTCCAAGGGTGCCGATTCGGTCATGCTGGAGCGTCTTGCTCCATCCGTCTCTGAGGAGCTTCGCGTACGTCCTTCCCCTCACTCTTCTCTCTCATCCCCCACCTCTCTCCCTCACACGCTCTCACTCCTCACACGCTCTCCCTCACTCCTCACCACTATGCGCAGAACAAGACCATAACAATGCGCTTTGTGTTTCCTGCCTTTCTGGTCAAGCGCAAGGAAGACGAGCTCAAGAACTACGAAGCCCTCGGCAGTGGTACCGTCGGTGGCGCGGCCGATCCTAAGAAGGCCAAGGAAACCGATTTCTGGAGACGGATGTTGCAGCATGGCCATGTCCCCGACGAAGACGAGGTCGCGCGCGTCCTCGACGCGGTTCGCCGAGCCGGGCGCGAAGAACTCGCAGTCGACCCCGTTGGGGATGACTCGGACGTCGATGTCCGACCGCGCGCCGCTGATTCAAAAGGAAAATAAGAGACCTAATGCCGGTCAGGATTTAAAATGAGAACTCTGAGTCACAATGTCCTTCTAAATATCAAAACATTAAGATCCGATCACCCACTCGTATGTTATAAATACCTAATTTTTCTAATTTTTCCTCTCCCTTTAGCCCCCCAGATGGTCGAATCTGGGAAAATGACTTTATCAAGCCAATTCGTGCAGCTCCCTGACACGCCTACCAATTTTCATCGTCCTAGCACGTCCAGAAGCACCAAACTAGCCAAATCACTGGCTCATCTTGTGCCATTGCAAGTCGACATGACACACCTAGTAGACTGAAACAATACATTAGAAAATGGAATTGGGCGGAGCGCAAACGGTAGAAGTATTATTAGAAGGATTTAGTAATACCTTAAAATGGATCGCCGTAGTCGTTATTCTGGGCGCTTTTATAGGCGAGGTGTTGAGGGAGACCGGCGGCGGCCTTCGCATCGCCGATACGGTCGTCAAATGGACCGGCCCTAAAAAATTGCCCTGGGCAATGGGGATTACCGGCTACCTGGTTTCTAGTTATAATGATTCCTCCCCCCCCATCCGAATTTACTGTGATAAATAAGAGCTAAACATCTCAATCTTACGTACAATAACGTACAATACTATAATAATGTACAATATTGTAATAAATGTCAAATAATTATAAACAATAATTGGTTTAAACACTCTATACGCAGACAATTCAATAGCAGGAATATGAAAAAGAGACGGAAAAACTAAAAAAAAAAGTTCTAACCGGGGGCACCCATACACAAGGACAAAAATGCGGATAATTCAACTAAAAAAGCTTATACTGGAATGACATACATACTAGCAGCTCGTCAGGTAAGTTCTTATTATTGGTTACCATTAACTGAACGAATGATTAAATGGACGCTCATTTCAACGAGTGAACATTGGTTTATTCCTTTTTTTTCAGCCTTGATAAAATATTAGAAAGGCATTTCGTATCAACTTTTTGAACGCAAACCGCCCTATCCTTAGATTTATAAATACAACCTAACCTTAACTTGTTACATATAAATACATACGCAAGCAGCGCCTAACTTAGATTCGCACACTTCTAGGGTGAGTTTTTACAACACAATCGTAAATATTGAGTTACATCAAAGTTTTGATTGGAGATGGTAAATGCCCCTACCCTCTAGCTGATAGATTACCGACCTCCACGGCAGTAAAGCATTACTTCACCCAGGGCCTCACTCATTATGATGACCAATATCAGCTTTTCCAACATCAAACAGTTCATGGTAACAAACTGTAGTAAGGAGTGACCCAGCTCCCAGTTATAGGGAGAAGTGACCCAGTTACATCAAAAGAATCGCATTTTAATGCTGATTTTAAACCTTCCCGTATACTTGGCCGAGACGCCTCAGTAGTACCCGCATCGCCCACAAATATTAATTCGGAGTCAAGCTCAAGACGGAAAAAAGCCAACGAAGCCTGCAAACCCGGCACTATCGCCGTTCTAAATCCGGTTTCAAATCCTGTTGAACGCACCAGCGGATTGACGGGATTGATCATATCACCGGAACCAGGGTCAACGACTGTCGTTGTCCCTCGCGCGTCATTACTGTGGAAACTGCTGCCGTAGTTAAAATAAAACTCAGTCTCAAACCATGTTACGCTCTTGCCCTCGCCGGGGTTGCGGGACGTACCGCAAAGGCAAATCCCACGATCAACAGCGCCAATGCGGCCAGAATGGCAAAGCCAAAGCGCAGGCTGGTGGCCTCGGCAACAAAACCGATCAGGGGCGGTCCCAGCAGGATGCCGCCGTAGCTGAGGGTGGAAACCGCCGAAATCGCCCGGCCCGGGGACATCACCGGGTCATTGGCCGCCCGGGTAAAGGCAATGGGAATGATCACCGCATAGCCCAGCCCCATCAGGGCAAATCCGGTGTATTCGACCCTTCATCCCAACGGTATGAACATCTCGATTTCCCGGCCATCGCGTCATCCGACGAGGGGCGCTCGATCGCGCTTCCGCTAGCGCCGCGTGCCATGTTCGCGCTGCACGCGCGCTATGGGCGGTTGCGGTTCGAGGCCTTGGTTCCCGAGGCGGAGCGTCTTGCCCGGTTTGGCGAGCCCGTTTCCACGCGTCTCGCCTCCGACCTCCGCTGGGCCGATCCGAGGATGCTGAATAACGCCGAGGTCGCAAGCGTCCTTGGAGCCGAGCGCAAGCATCTGCAAAATCTCACGACACAATGAGTAACGAGTAAATTCCAATGACCAAGACAAAACGAATTTTACTCAGCATTAAATACCGAAAAAAAACAGATTTACATAGCAACTACCTCTATTCTGTGTGATAGAAGAGCTTTCCTGCGCAATATCAGCATAAACAGTATCTCCAGCTCGGAAGGGATTATTTTCAAAAATCTTTAGTCGCTCATCACAACTTTAAGATAACTTGGTGCAATAAAACTTAGATAAAAAAGCAACTAGTAGTGATATCTGCTAAAGTTGTCAACCCCTTTTAACTAAATGATATATCTCATGAAGGAATTTTTCTACCAAAAAAGGATGACATATACTTTGATCTGCTCATCAAGAGATATCGATTGTCATAGAGAAAAAAATCTATCTGTCTTAGTTCAAAAGTTGAGTTTGTTTGCCGTAGGCCAAGTTTCTAACGTCATCACTTAGAAAGGAGCAAAGGATAAACTCTACTTTCTTTAGGAATGAGAGAACTTTTTAAGTTTAAGAGGAACATCTGATAACATTTCTCTAGTTGATATAGTTAGAATGGAAAGCCAGAAAAAAGTTTTGTTCGAAGGTTCTTTAGTAGCTAATTTGCTCAAAGCTTCAAGAATTGCAAGTGACTAAAATAAGTTTGCTGGGGTTTTTTAAAAGTTAATCAGACTGCGTTGGGCAAAAAATGTTATTTTGATTTAAAACAATAGTACGGATGTACGATTGTTACTAAGAAGCAGTTTTTAACAATTATTTATTATACAGAAACTAAACAACTACTTGTTAAAATAAATTCCAAATGATTCTTAAGTGTGGCCATAACAATGTGGCATTTTACGCCATTTTGTGCCACAAAAGATCAATCTCGCCCTACGAAGGTCAAAAATAGCAAGGAATATGAATTTCAATAGAACCAGTTAGTTTTTTATTTTCTAAAATCTTGATCAAGAGGCTTTGAGTTCCTCAATTTTGACAAATAGTTACAAAGTGGCTTTCCCTGCTCTTTTGTGCCATGAAATTTCAATTTTTCACTAAAGATAGTCAATATGCCAGGGAATATAATTTCTAATAGTCTTAATATATTTTTTAAAGCAAGGATCGTTATCATTACAAGCGGCCCCAGTCTGGCAATTTTCGCAGCCGTCCGGCGTGCCGTCCCCGTCGGCGTCCTGCGTATCGTCGTGACCGGGACAGAGATCGCAAAAATCCGGAACCCCGTCGTTATCGCTATCCAGGGCGTCGTCGCCCCCCGGACAGGCGTCGTCGGCGTCGCAGACGCCGTCCGAGTCGCTATCCTGAAAAGTTCCGGCGCAGTTACAAGCCGCGTCATAAACGTCGTTTATCGTACAAGGATCGTTATCATTACAAGACAATAAATATAATTACATATTAGTTAGTGTTCTTATCTTTTCAATGCAAATACGGAAGCAAGTCTTCTTGACTTCCCATTTTTCGGTTCATTAGCTTGATTTGAAGCAAAAAAATTCTTTGTCAGATGGGGTGAGATATTTTATTCAAAAACCTAGCTATGAATAGAGATGCGGGTGAATTTGACTGAAATCAATTTATACTAATTTACTATGGTTAGATAATGGTAAATTAATTTCTCCCAATGCTTTTGACCTCTGTCATTTATCTGCTGATGACACTTAAGTATGTTTGGAAAAGCTCATAAACAAATTTTCTGGGAAGAAAAGATTAAATTTTACCTGTCTTTTTTTTAAATTGGGAAATGGCAAAGACGGTTCCGTAAAAATCACAATGCATATCATTTTTGTTTTCTAGGATATGAACATCTTGATACTAATATAAACTGTCTTTTAGAGTTATTCATCACTTAATTCCTAGAATTTCTGTAAGATTTTTTTACTGTTTGGGGAGTTTCCCCTCTTTTTCGAAAATTACTCAACTTTTCGAGACCGGCTGATTTCTTTCCCTTCTTGAAAAGAATAGCCTCAGAAGACCATATATTTGTAAGTAGTTTAAAATATGGCTTCTTGATAGCCTTTCTGCCATATTTAATAAGTTCATCTGGGATTCCGTCGTGGCCAGGTATTTTCCTATTTCTTAGGGACTTCAGAGCAGTGTCAACTTCATCATAGAGAATTGGACCTGAGTATATAATAAGATTAAAGAGTTGTGTATCTGGGATGTCAAGGAGTTCTTCTTTTTTTCTTGTTATCATTTTTTAGTCTAATTTCCTATATCCTGCCGCGCATGTAGGCCCACAGCATTCTGCAGGACTTTGCGAAATTACCGGGGCCCATATTCGATACATTTGAGGCGGCAAATGGGCTTTTTGCGGTTGTTGCATAGGCCGGCGTAAGTGCCAATGGAAGGAGTGCAGACAACGCCTTACCGGCTGCCGCGCCAGGAGTGTCGCGACTAGCCTGATAGTCGGTCATTGCGATGTCGGCCATGTTGTTGAGTGCGGAATTTGCTGCATTTTGTTCAGCGCTGCTATCCGAGGTCGGTTCCTGGATCCTCAATCCAGGGCACCAATCCACTCGGCCATCCATCCATCATTAGTGGTTAAGATTAATGGAAGAAAATAAGGAGCAACTTTTCGGTGATGTACCACCGCCACTCCCCCCCCCCCAAGAGCCATAAATCAAAAGAAATAAAAAAAAAAAAAAATTGTTATAAGAAGTATTCCCAGTTATTGTAACTTAGAAAAACGCAGGAAAAGGATTTCCAGAGGTCCCTTTGCTTTGGAACCTACTTAAAAAAATTGTCAACGCTGAAAAATATGTTGGTCCCGTATTACCAAGCTAAGGTCAAATCCACTGCGCCACCAAAGGACACTTTGTTTGTAGCTATTTCACCGCTTCGAGCTTTTAAAAATGTTGGACGTCGACTTTTGCCCCGGCTTATCTTTTATCATTATGAAATACATATTGCCGAAACCTCGTTTTAAATAAAAGGCATGGGAAGCATTGATGATCTTAATCCATGTCAAAATCACAAGCCCAATCATCGGAACTATCATTTTGAGTTTTGACACGTTTTGATTCTCGCTGTCGCTTATCTTACTTTATATTCACTTTTCCTTGTTTTTACAGTTTTTCTAAGAAATTCATAAATTCCTTAGAACCTATATATTCATAGAGCATATACCTCCACCCCCCTAATGTGCAAATATTCACCCAGAATTGCATCCTGAATCTAAATATAACTTTCTTTTGTATCACAAATGAACTTTACCCCCATATTAGCCATATGGCGGATGTCCCCCTAGCAAGGGCGCCGGAAGAAAATTGTCTGGGGGGGGGGGCGAACGCCAAAATATCAGTGAGGGTTGGGTGAAATATATATTTTAATATATATTTTATAAATGCACTGCTAATTATTCTACACATTTGCTGTGAAGAAGATCTCTAAGTATTCGGTTTAGCTATGCGGCCCTGAAAACGAACGTTCAGGAATCTGTTCCAGGTTGGAAATAGGAAAGTAGTTATCTGGTTGAACATAGACAAGATAAAAAAGGGAAGAATAGAAATAAGTTAAAACTAATCTGTCTTCAATGTTTTATTCGGTCTGGATGCGAATTTTCGGAAATAATTTTGGTTTTGGAAATAGGAAGTAAAACATTTCTCTTTCTTTACATATTCAATTTCAAAATCTAAAACCAGCGTTTAATAACTTCAAGTAAAATTTTGACAAATCTTGACGACGAATAATGTAAGAACAGTATAGCATTCAGAATTGGAATACTGCATTTGAAATGGTTTAATCTCAGTTGAGGAAGATGATATTTTTGTCAATGCATGAAGAACCGTCTACATTTCAAATGTATCGGTCTGTTTTTTATGCAATGTAAAACAAGAGACTTAAACTAACGAACAAGAGAGTAGTGAAAAATAAGTGGCCTATTTAAACTGTAATTTATTCCCTACGCAACTACTATTTAATAGCGTAAAATATATGTTACTTTGTCAGTAAATATATGTTTAGAAGTAATGCGAATGTTTTTGCTTCTGATGGAACTCTGATTCTATTGCAATTTATTAAGTGGTGGGTTGATGTTTTTTTCAATCCCTTATCCCACAAGGGAAATATTCCCCTCTATTAGGCTTTTAATTGTCTATTTTTAGCTTTTGTGGTCCCTATTTATGCTTATTCTCCCCCCACCCAAAAAAGTTCGACAGCCCGTCCAAGAACACCCGGCTGCACGGCAATGACAAGGTGATCGTGCAACAGGACGAACGCGCCTTCAGCGCCCTCGGTGCCTCCGGCTCGGAAGAGCTGATCTATTTCCCCAAGGAATATGTCACCGCGCTTGAAGCCGTCTCACTCATGGGCGGCATCAACGACCAGCGGGCAAACCCCAAGGGCGTGCTGATCCTGCGGGAATATGCCGCGCGGCACATCGTGCTCGAGCCGGCCAATGGCCCGAAACGCCAGCACGTGATCTTTCAGACAACACATACAAAAAAAAGACAAAAAACAATGAATACACTCATTTGTTAGAACAGCGGAAGCATATTTTAACAGAAAAAACTGCTGAAAATTGGCCAAAAATCACCAGACAGTTTTCTAGTTTTTCCACGCAAGCTTAAACCATTTCTTCAAGTAATAAAATAAAAAAATAAAAAGTTTTTTTCAACTGAAAGTAAGGAACAACATTAAAACTTAAAAGGAACAGGAATTACTCCGTATATGAAAGGGGCTTTGCGCTGATAAGGTGCATAAGCAATCCGTCGCAATATACCCATCATGAATATCGGACGGCTTGCGAAAATGGGAATTTTTCGCTCTGACATCGAAAAAGCCGTCGCCGAAGAATATGTTCAGAAGTTGGGAATTGCGACCAATTCCATTGAAAAATATACCGAGAAACTATCCGGCGGAAATCAGCAGAAAGTCGTACTGGCAAAATGCCTCTATGCAGATGCCGATATGCTGTTGCTGGATGAACCGACCCGGGGTGTCGATGTCGGTGCAAAATCGGAAATTTATGAACTGATCCGCTGATAAACTTGTAGTAATCTTAATTTACCTATGGTAAATAATTTAGGGAAATGTACCTGCTATTGACGGGTATACACACAATTTTGACTTTAAATTTTCATTGCTTTAGAAATTGGGAATTTTCAATATTCACAGCTTCCATATATCTAAAATTTCGCCAACTAATTTTTAACTGCTCCCAAAATTATCCTCAGTTAGCCGTCAGTTACTGAAGGCGTCCCAATATGATAAAGAAATTTTTGATCATCGTGTTTTAAAAATAGGAATGGAGTATCGTACGAAAATCTAGTAAACTTTTAACGGGCTCTCTCATTTCAAAGAAAGAAACTTTTGCTCAGGTTCGAGGCAACGTTAGAGCGACTATAGCACCCCCACTCGCTAAATCTTATTGTATCCTTATTGTTTTTAAATAATTTTCATGGCTTTGAAAAGTGTCTGGAATCCTCATGGGCTAGAACAGATATGTATCATGTGATACAGATTGATACTGGATGAGAACCTAGCATCTGATGAACAGTTTAAAGGGATGAAGTCTCAATTTTGTGACGGACTGGTCAAATTTTGTCGGCTGGAACAAAGTAAGACAAAAAAAATCGCATAAGAATTCTGGCAAATTCCCCCAGCATAAAATTTCATCTGGAAAGCTCATCCCCGGAAATTTCCTTCCCCATCGAAACCTCTGATCGTGTAAAATCTCCCCCCCCCCCAACGAAAATGTCTGTATGTTTCCCAATAACAAATATTATAAATAAACAACGGGTAAATTTCGTAACTTACAGCCCTTTTCTCATGGGCTTTGGGGGGTCTTTTATCCCCAGAAACTTAGTTATCAACTACTTGTTGGGAACAGCTAAGTGGGAAACCGGCTAGTATAATATCAGAAAGCTGTTTCATTATTAATTTTAAGTGCAAAACAAACAAGTTAATTCAAGAAAATGAAAGAATCAATTCTATGGACAAATAAAATGAAAGTTAAGTGGAATGAGATAAAATCAAATTTTATTGTTTTTTGGGTTTTTCAGTAATTATTACACTGTGTATTTCTTTTTATTTCACCCAAGTCTACAAAAATCTTTCCTTCAAAATAAATATATGTCTGCGGTCTTCAGTAGGCTCATTTGGTTGAAAATAAGAAGTTTTGGTTCCCTTTTAAGAATCAAAAGCGAGCAAGAACCTTGCCTTGTGGGCTGTAGGAGGGTTGTAATATTCACAGACATAATTACTGGACCTATTAACCACGCTCAACAAAATGGCTATCTCAAAAATCGGACTGGATGTCTTTGGGGAAATGATTGTTCCTTCCAACTACCCCTCTTTTCATCAAAGTCATCTGATTGAAATTGCCCCTTCCCTCCAACTACCCCTCTTTTCGCCAAAGCCACATAGGGTTTTATTTGTATTAATCTATTAATTTAAATCCATTTTTTTTCAGTAAAGTACAAATTATGGTCTGGTCTTGAGAAGGCATGAGGGTTGTTAGCCCTATTCATGTAAGTTACTGTTGGTTTTGAGCATGGCTCAGTTATCTAATGTAATTTTTGTTCTTTTGGGGTTTCATTAATTTATTGATGGTGATTTGTGGTAATTTTATGTTTTGAAGTGGATTGATGGGGATTCGAAGTAGCTTTACGCTTTGAATATTAGTTGACTTTATTTTTACTCCGCAAGGTGCTGGATGCGGCGGAGATCGGCGCGCTGGCGCATCTTTACCGCGGCGAGGTCTACCGTTCGACCATCTGGCGCACCCGGCTCGACACCACGACGAACTGGGCGGTTGTCACGCTCGGCATCGCGCTGTCGATCTCTTACAGCTCGCCTGCCGCCTCGCCGCTGCCGCTGATCCTCGTCGGTATCCTGATCCTGTTCTTCCTGATGCTCGAGGCGCGGCGCTACCGCTACTTCAACGTCTGGCGCGCGCGCTGCCGCTGGATGGAGACGCTAGATGATTTTAAATAAAGTTATGGTTAATAAGTAAACAATGCACATGTTTTTATTGATAATATTTCACAACCAACTGTGCCCTTCCTTATATTTTTCACATTCATAGAAGATTTGGCTGTTTACAACAGAAAAGGTTTCCGATCACTAGGCGTTTATCCAGCAATACTAACCAATATGTACCATTTTTTATGCAAGTTATTGATTAAAAAAAAAAAATCTAAAAGAACGACTCGGCCCAATAGTAACCAAAACCAAAAAAAAAAAAATTGTGATAAGATTTCCTTCAACTCCCCCATAAACACGCGCAAAACTCGTTGATGAGGCGGAGACGGAACGATATCGCACTTTAGCTTCGGTTGTTACTGTTTGCTTGGTGCGTTGGTGCGTTCTCGGTTACTAGTACTGTACTCTCTCTCTCTATTACGTAAAACGTTCAGACTTCGTGCGATTTCAAGTAAAGCGGTAGGCGGTACACTCTATTTCGGGTTTCCGATATGGGAGCTAAATCTGTTCTTCTTCTCACCGATAGGCACTTCTTTAGTCCTTTTCACGACCTCGACCCGAGCAACCCGGAAGGCGCCGACCTCGGCGCGCCGTCCCCCAACTCGGCTGTGATGCTGATGCGGCTCACCGCCGACGCCGCCGAGGACATGGACGTCAGCGACCTGACGCTCACGGCCGCGGGCACCGCCCCCGACGCCACGTCCATCTCGGGCATGGCCCTGTTCATCGACGACGGCGACGGGGTCTTCGAGCCGGGCGCCGACGACGGCGCGGCCATCGCCACCAGCCTGGCCCCGTTCACCGTCGACGACGGCCAGGTCACGTAGCATGGGCGCGTGGCTGCAGTACGGGCTGGGCAACGAAAGTGACGACTTGCCGGCGTTCGTGGTCATGGTGACCAAGAACAAGGGTGGCCAGCCGCTGTACGCGCGGCTCTGGGGTTCGGGGTTCTTGCCGTCGCGGCACCAGGGCGTGCAGCTGCGCGCCGGCGCAGACCCGGTGCTCTACCTGAACAACCCGCCCGGGATGTCGCGCAAGCTGCGGCGCCGCATGCTCGACGCCCCCGGAGAACAGCACGGACGGCAGGGCCAAGGCGGTCGCTGGAAAAGCTAAGGCTAGCGGGCTACCAAAACTTTTATGAGTTATGTTTAATGGCTCATTTGAAAGCTATTGGTCGTATCTACGTGATGTTTATCAATTCTACAATTCGTAAGCGTGATTATTCGTAGCACTAAGAAACACTTTTGCTGTCCCTTCTTAAGTAGAAAATTTTGAAAGTATAAAATGATATCATTGTAATAATTATGATCCGAAATCCTTAACTGGGTGTTTGCAAGAACATCTCCCGGATGTCCACCCTCTAAAAACCTTTAATAAGCTATGATCTTATGATTGGGTTATAATTCTTATGTCTTATGTGTTTTGTGTTATGATAGTGTTGTGTTATGGATCTTATGATTATGTTCTTATGATTGTAAAAACTACTTATTTTTGTTGAGTGTACGAATTTCTTCTTTTTTCTCTTTATTTCCCCTTATGTTGTACTCTGTCATTTAGAAGATTTGCACTCTTCTTTGTCTTGACGGATTATAAATAGATTGAATTGAACAAGGTATACAAGAGTTTTTTTTTGCAGTTTTGTCTAATTTTCGCCCCCTGGGCATGGTCTTCTCGGTCATGCTGTGGATGCCCAGCTGGGGCGGCATGATCAACGGCCTCATGACGCTCTCCGGCAACTGGGACCGGGTGCGCACCGATCCGATCATTCAGATGATGGTCGTCGCGCTCGCTTTCTACGGCATGTCGACCTTCGAGGGGCCGATGATGTCGATCAAGGCGGTCAACGGTCTCAGTCACTACACCGACTGGACGGTCGGTCACGTGCATTCCGGCGCGCTCGGCTGGGTGGGCATGATTTCCTTCGCCGCGATCTGGTTGAGAAGAAAACCGCCATTTGTATCGACAATTTGAAACAGTAGATCCGCACTTCCTCCGGGGAGTATATCGTCATAATAGGTGGCGCGGATCGTTGCGTCCAATCCGATACCAGCCGTCGGAAGATTGGAGTTTTTCTGGTCGTCGATCGACAGGAGTGTATCATTAAGGACGATAAGTGTTGCAGGGTCCGCCGGAGTTCCATCCTGATCATCCGCCATAGGATCCAGCCGCTTTAAGAATATTTCGGTGGCACCAAGTCTAGCATCTTGAAAAATACTTAAATCCTACGAAAACTGCGGTTTCAACCGATTTCACATGTATAAAACATCAAATATATTAAAATGAACAGTTATGTTTTTCCTTTGTTAAGACGATTGGCTCTTCAGATCATTTTTTGACCAAGAGGTTAAGGTCATTTTGTTACCTTCTTTAAAGTTTTTTTTTTGAACTAATTATGCTCCAAAATATTGGCGTTTTGTCCTGTTTTTATCACTGGCCGAAAGTTTTACTCGTTTTTCTCCGTTTAATGCTTTTCATTAAGTTATTTCACTGTACTACAGCACCTAAACAAACTGAGATTTTATAACCGAGTGACTACACCATATACTAAAAGTGTTAAGGAAATGAGTACTGTTCAGGAAGATGTCAGAGAAACATACAATTTTTTGCAAATTATATTAAAAAAAGATTTTTTCAAAATGATCATAAAATCTGGAGCTAAAAATTTTAACGTAGATGTACTGCATTTATCATGGTTATTACCAGTATCATATCCCAGTTTACCCATAGTGACTCAATTAGAAGCTGGATTAAACAGAAATCTGAAGACAAAATCCAGCAACACCGCCATGTCCTCCATCACCGGCGGGATCGTCATCTTGGTCCGCACCGCGCGCATCCGGCCATGCTCGGCGCTACCGTGCTCAAGCACGTCAGGCCCGTATTTGGTGTCCCGACCGGCGCGGTAGTAGAGATTGGGCAGCACGACGAAATAACCGGCGGTGCCGAGCCGGCGCGCCACGGCGGCCGCATAGTCGGCTTCGTTGTAGGCCGCATCCTCGAACCCGATGGAATAGGTCTTCACCGGGCGGGTGGAGGCTTCCAACACATGATCACTCATTGGAAGACACGACCTTTGGTTCTTCTGGGCCATCGACTTTGACCGGCGGCGGGAAAATGGGAGGATTCCCGTACTGCTGAATCTCGCGCTTCAACTTGTCGGCACACGCAGCGATCGGCATTCCAGTGCAGTGAAATCCAAATGGAAACAGCACGTTGAATCCCTTTACCTTCTTGTAACGGGCTGCAAACTCAGCCTGCGATCACGATCAAGGAGACGCGCCCGCACGACCTTGGTGATTGTAAATGCGTGACCGATGTTGAAAATCACAGCCAAAGGTGTCCATCGTTGGTATGCCAGTTGTTGCAATGCGCCAATAGGCAACACGATTAATGCTAAATGGCCGTTGGTTGGGTTTATCAGCACCAGCATAGTTGAGGACTTGGAAAAAACTGCGGGGCCGATTAAGGGCAGTGTATTTTGCAAGTTTGCCAATCAACCAATTCCAAATGACGTCAAAGGCCCGTGGTCACATAAACGCATCGTGGCGACAATGTTATTAAAGCTTGTGGTGTGGCGAATACTTGGAAAGGGGGCCAGCACCGCGCACCAGCCGCCAAGAAGTTCGCCAAAGACCTGGCTGATTTCCGGGGCGGTGATGAAGTCTCCGGATGTGCCGAAAGGATCGCGGGACTGGTAATAGCCATGTTCGCGATGGCTTAAGGCCAGGGTCATGTATTCGGCAAGCGAGATGGGGCCGCCGCGTTCGATGCGGCGGCGAAGAAGCTGCGCAAGGGGGTTCAGGCGGACGGTTTTTTCCATGCCAGAAAAATCAGCCCAAGTCCGGCCAGCATAAGGGGGACGGAAAGAAGCTCGGTGAAAGCGGAAGCGGAAAAAGTGCGCACGCCATGGCGCTGATTGGATTGTTGCCCTCGCCGCCGGCACGCATTGTGCGGGGTTCAGCCCTGTTTTACGGCACCAATCTACTGCATCTGTCGCAGTCGGATATGAGGAGTGTCAGAGGCCGCGAAATTGGGTTCGTGTTTCAAGTTCCGATGACGTCACTACATCCTCTGTTGAAGATCGGCACCCAGATAACCGAGGTTCTTCGCAAACACGTGGATATGACGAGCAAAGAGGTGCACAATCGGGTAGGAAGCATGGTGAGAGTGACACTGGGCAACAGTCCAAACAGGCCGTGCACCGTATTCTTCGTCGGGAGCGCTGCTTCTTTCACGCCACTCGCCGCGCGTGTTGATGTCTTCAAGACCTGAAATCAGCTTTGCCAACGCTTCGGCCGCCGCTGTCTCGTTCTTGCGGTGCTGCACCATCACTTGCGCACCTCGTTTGAACCCGTCTTCGCCTTCGATCGCCTCTCCCCATGGTGCAAGCACTACACAGGTTGATACCCATGAATCGTAACCCTCCTTTTCCTAACCAAACCCCTTTCCAAGATAGCAAGAAGTCACTAACCTAGAATTTTACCCTAACTATTGCTGAAAATGTACCACAGCCCCCCCCCCCCCATGACTGGTCAAGATCTGTCAAAGCTCGCCTGATGGGTCAAATCCACTGAATAAATCAATGATTAAACAGTTGGGCATATGTATGCTAACAATCCATGCACAAAATGAAAATAATTTTCAAGGAGCTCCAAAAAAAGAAAAACGATCTCCCCAATCAAAACCAATCCTCCTTTACACCATACCTGCCTTGAAGTCATCCTGCCCGATAATGTTGTAACCAATCTGGATATTTTTGATCTTGAGGAAATCGCCGGGATAATAAGCCCTGGAACTATGGTATAGCGGACGCTCTACCGATCCGTCGGGTTTGGGGTGGTCGTTGGTGGGATTGGATTCAGTCCAGTAATCCACATTCAGGTTATTATAACGGCCCTGCAGCGTAGCTTTGCCGGTTTCGAAGGTATTATTCACAGTATGTCCAAATACGCCTAATAACAGGAAGGAAAGGTCTATTCCGTCAACGGCGGCTACCACGACCTCGAGAAGCTCGTCGTCACCCACGTCAGCGACGTCGCCGTGCGCGATCTCGCCCACCTCGTCGAGGTCGTGGAGATCGAAGCGGGGCCCTTCGTGCGGATGACGGGCAGCGACGGCACGCGCGTCGTGCTCGACCGCGCTCAGGTCCAGGAGCGCCACGATCCGCCGCTTCAGCGCTACGGCGTCCCGCGTGACCGCACGCTCGATCTTCAGCGCGCCAAGTCGCTGCCCGTGCCGTTGTCGATCACGGCCTAGAGGCGTCGCTGTTTCCGCCGCGCCGCCGCTATACCGACTCGGACATAGTATCCGACCTGGCGTGGCTGTTCGGCGCGGGCTTCGCGCCGCTGGCGGCGCTGGCGCTGACGGCATGGGGCGGTCTGATGCTGTCGGGGCTTTACCTGCTGTCGGGGGCGGTGGCGACGATTCTGGCGCTGTGGCTTGCCCGGCGGCTGGAATTCGGCACCTCCTGGTAGGGCGATCGGGAGGCACGAACCGAAAATGGCGGCCCCTGGAAGAAGGGCCGCCTTTTCATCACCTTGATGTCCAACATGAGCTAATTTTGTTACTCTCTCATGCAGACAATTTGGCAAAACTAATTTACTTCCCTTTAATATTAAACCTTTGTCTGTATGCACTATAAACTCATCTGCACACTTTTTGTACTGTTGTAGATCAGTATCCTTTATATCCCAAAATCCAGTTTTCACAGCTTACTGAACTTTTTGTAATGTCTCATCGTTTTGTGTAGCAAGTTTGACTTCATCAAGCGTTATTGTTTTTGGTATTATGCTGGATAAGGTAATTTACGTAGGCCAGGTACAGAATCAGTGTTTTTTTTTTTTTTGGGGGGGGGGCACCAACGAAATTAGGCCCTCCCATTGGCATTTTCAGCCCTCCACCCCTATAATTAATGTAGTTTTCAACCTTCTAGGGGAAATCCCCAAAAACCAATCCCTGGATCTGTCCCCGCTGCCTCGGTAAAGAGAATGAGGCTATATATCCGATATTGAATTTCTGTTTTCAGCCATAGCAATGAGTTTTTGGGAGTAGGGCTGCCAGAACCCATCTATAGGTGTTTTGGAATATTACCTGAATTCACCACTTCCATCAGTAGTACTACAATTGTTGAGAAACGCTCCATAGAGCTTCAAGTGACTCTAATCTTAAAGACCACTTTGTTTATGAAAGTCCCCTGGGATAAAGCTTGCCTTCAACATCTTTTACACTCATGCGAAATAAATTGAAGACCTTGGATCCCCCGGCAAAAAAGTTGTAGATTTGTTATAAAACACCAAACATATTGCACGTCAAGGAGCTTGATTCACAGCAATGCTGGATGATAATGTTCCCTCTGTGGGCTAGGCAATAGAGACGCTTCAAATAAAATTTCAAAACCAAGGGAACCTTAATGAAAACAATCTGGTTGTATTGATTCTTGACGTTCTATCTTATTTTATTTTCTTTTAGAACAAATTTAAAACTATTTTTAATAATCGATCTCCAAATTCATCCATTTAAACAAATACGCAATTAAAACAAAATATATTTCAATATGATTCTTATAATCAATCTTCTGTCAATATTCGTCTGTACTCAAAGGCTGTAACTGATAGGGGTCGGCATGACCCCACCCCAACAGAAGCTACAACTTTCTATTATAGCTCAAACGATAGATCTCGCTGAGATGAGTCGATTTGTCCTTATCTCTTTGTTCTAGTATTTTTTTATTGCTGTCAATTTAGAATATTAATTATTCTGTCCTAATTTATCGGTCCAAAACAAAAAACACATTTAATTTAAATTGCATTAGCAAATTGGAACACTGAGTATTCATTTAAAAATGAACATTGGTGAGTTTTTTAGAAAAATTTGAAATGATAATTTATAACAAGGAAATTTCTATCAGCAATAATTAGTTGGGTTCGCTATTCCTAATTGTCAAAATTTCCGAGTCGCAACGGATGTGAAGTGTCCTACGAACGGATGAGTCATATTCCCACCACTCGCCAGAATTGTTGAAGTGTGTATGAAAAAGTTAACCCATATCGCCCCACCCCATGATATCCCAATTGGGATATCATATTTTTGATTATTCAAATATATTGCTATTTTCTTAGCCTGTAGAGATTTGGTACATGTTGACATAAAACCGGTTTCACAATTTCTCGAAAATTGTATTATTTGGCTTCACCATGTCTAATTGATTGTCATCCAATTACCTAATTATTAGGGAATTCTAATATCTCATACACAACTCACTCAGAAGATATGTTCTTAAATGGTCGCTTTTCGATTTATTAATTTTTTTTTATTTGGGATTCTTTTTGTTTGTTTTTCCATCTTATATCTCTAATATTGGTCTTTCTTTGAATATCAAGAAGTGTAATTTCATTTATTTTAATATTAAGAAATACAAGTGATTTTTACTGAGGATATAATACTGAGGGAAAGTACATAACTAAATCCGTTTTTGACCTTCGTGGCCCTGCTTGCCGCCCCGCCGGTCAAGGCGCCCCCACAGGTGTGGACGAAGATCCGCACGCGCATCGAGCGCGAGGGCGAAGGCATGGGCGACCCGGTGCGAAACACCGAGCCCAGCCCGGTCATCGCGCTGTCGTGCAGCTTCTGCCGCGGGGGCATGACCCGCGAGTCGGCCGTCTACTGCGCCTCGTGCCTCGCCCCGCATCACCCTGAGTGCTTCCGCGAGCACGGCCGCTGCAGCGTGATGGGCTGCGGCGAGCTGCAGATCACAACTTTTCTTAATATAACAAGACAACAAAACGGCTCCAGCCCACTTGCGCCGCACGTGGCGGCCCTTTCTATATAAGCTGAAATGAAATCAATTCTCCAGAACCGTCAACGAAAGAGTTCCTACAGAGACGAGTTATCTGTCGCCTTCTCTAGCTAGAGTGCGCCTTCTCTACCTAGGGTGCATCGTTCTTTAATGAACTCAAGAGCCTCCTGTTTCCTCGTGAACTGCAACTCGCAGGGTGCGCCCTTGCCTGTACCTCTGTTTTTGAAAAAGCTATTTATGTATAATTATAAAATTATATTGTATGATTACGGATTTATATAGATTATGGATTTCAAAAAACTAGTATTTTTCCTAGTTCATCCACAAAATTCAATCATGGATGATTATAAAACTATATTTATGTATAACAATAAAATTATATTGTATGACTACAGAATTATTCAGATAATGGATTTTAGAAACGAGTATTTTCCTAGTTCACCCAATAGCTTCAATTATGGATGATTGTGGAACTATATTTATGTATAATTATAAAATATACTGTATGACAATAGGCCACTTGAACGATATATTGTCATCCAGAAGTACCCCAAGGAATCGAGCAAACCGGTCAGCTAGCGGGATATGGATCCCTTAGATGTTTGAGGCTCTGTCACTCTGCTATTGCCTATCTCTGAATTTTGATCCGGTAACTTTTGGGAAAAAATGAGCGTGGGATGGGGTCTAGGTGCCCTCCAATTTTTTGGTCACATAAAAAGGGCACTAGAACTTCATTTCCATTAGAATGAGCTCTCTTGCGAAATTCTATGACCACTCAGCCAATACTTACAACAACTGGAGTTTCAACATTATTTTCTAAGGCCTAAGAAATTGGAAAATGAGACATAAAATATTTAATATAGTATAAAAGTGAAAATACTAAGGGAAAGCAAATAAAATTATTAATAGTAATTTTACTCGCCCTCGTCGTCTACTTTTCGAGGTGGACATAACACATCCTCCTCATAAAAAAAAAACTTTATAAGATCTAACCAATGAAAAGCAAGAAATTAATTGACTTATACGATTGGCTGCTGAAGCGTTGTAAAAAATTATACCGATTGTTACATCGACATTATGGTGTTTGAAGAGGTGATTAAGATGAAAATGATGTATCTGTATAGATTTTTGTATAGATAATTTTCTGTAAAAATCAAGTTTAGAAAAGAAATTTGGCTGGTATGGAACATCCAATATCAAATAAAGAATAATTTCTGTCATTTAAAATCTTATTATTGCTTTTTTCTTTCGGTTTAAAAACCTCATTTGTTCATGTTTAAAACTCATAATTTGGTGCCGGGTCTGTTTAGAGGATTTACAAGCCAGATATAAATATTCAAGGTTCGTGTGGTTGGTCACCGCGATGTACCCGGTCGCCCGGCGATGTTTGGCACCACGAAACAGTTCCTCGATTATTTTAGTCTGAAAAAACTCGACGACCTGCCGCCGCTCGCAGACCTCTCCGACTGGGAGAGTTTGCGCGTGCAGTTGAACCTTCCGGAAGTCGAAGGGCAGGACGGGTCCGGGGAGTTGGCGGCCGAATCGGGTCCTGCGGCGGTCAACGACGAATCGGCTGATCCCGGACTTTCGGACGCTATCGTCGACGAAGTAGCGATTATCAGTTGTTCATCAATCGCGTGGGTCAATTCTTGAAGGGTGGCTACATGATGATCGTGAGACGACGACGTCGTCGTCTTCGTTCTTGTCCGCGATGTTGCTTTGCGTCCGTTCGAATCGTTGTCGTCATCACGATTTTGACCTCGTGTAGAAGCTGCTGCTCTTGCTGCCGCCTGTGCTAATCGATGTACGACGCTGTCTTTCGCATACTTGTTCTCGCCGTTTTTGTTTCCTCCGTCACGCTTCGTAGAAATAGTCCCTGCTTTCTGTTGACGACTATCTGCTATACTTTGTCGACATTGATTGCCGTCCATCTGACATGATAATGAACCAGGACTATTCTCTATAAACTGAAGGGTTAGTACCATCAAAGAGCGATGCCTCACTTGTCAGTTGGCTTAAGAGTAGAATGGAAATCCAGATCTGAACCATGCAGTAAGGAGGTCAGAGATGTTGATCATCTATATTTAGGTTGAAAAGGAATGAGTATTTGTACTAAATCAGGTTTACAATCCAAGTTGTTAGGGACCTGGTTTTGTATTAAAGCAAATTATAAAGATCGATGTGATCAACGCGCAGTCGTTTCAGGCTGGCGTCACAGGCGTGCTGAAGGTGCCGAGCCGAAAGACCGCGATCGTTGATGTCGTCGGACATCGGCTCATACACTTTCGTAGCCAGTACTAGCCCGTCCCGCCGTGATTTGTTTTAGTTCAACCAGGTCCCGAGCAACTCTTCCGTCGCACCAACGCCCAAGTTGCCGCCGTACTGATTTGCGGTGTCGATAAAGTTGATACCCGCGTCGACCGCACAATCGAGAATTTGATGTGCATCAATACTTCTACACTATAACTTAGATGTTCTCTAAAATTACACAAAATGGTTACCATCAAGACAGTAAGATTATAAAATGATATACTGAATATCTACATCCACAGATTATAAGTGGATCCCATAAAAATAACACCATGCTTAGTAAACTGTTGAATGCCCTTGGATGCACAAAGTGAACCGATTCTAGGGGGTGGGGCTTCTCATATTGTTGCTGTTATGCCCTGGAGTCTTATCTGAGTCTGACCGCTCCCGAGTTCATGGCAAATAAAAAACTTAGCTGTGCCATGACTTTCTAATCTGTTGCCTTCCATATGACTATGTGAATATCAGGTCTTTGTTAAGGTTGATCATGACAATTCTTGACCAATGCTGTTTTCCCAGCTATGCCAAGAAATCATGAATAACCGCCAAAATTTGAGCGATTCTGAGGCGAGATTTTGCAAGGGAGGGGAGATTTTCCAAGGGAAGAATTTTTCATAGGAAGAAAATTTAGTGTGAGGGAGCTTTTCAGGACAAATTTTACACCAGGGGAGGGGATTTCCTTGCATTATTTGCGCCAGCAGTCCGAGCTGGTGATCATCGTGACGCCGCACCTTGTGACCCCGACCCGGGGGCAGGTGCTCGCCCTGCCGACCGACCGGGTCAAGCCGCCCTCAGAGCGCGACCTCTTTCTCTATGGCCGCACCGCGGCAGAGGGCAGCCGCCCCGTAAAAGGGGCTGCCGGAGAAGTCGCCAAGCAGGATTTCAGCGGCTCCTACGGCTATGTGATGGATTGATCCGATGCAGGCACGACAGCAAAAGACCGGTTTCATGAAGCTTCGCACCGCAGGCTGTATCCACCAAAAAACGTGTACCTGTGTAGCGATCGGTGACATAGAAGAGGCGACTTGTTGTGGATGAGCCAGGAGGACTTGTCGCTTCTAGTCGCTGGCTTGAGAGTTTTCCTGGTTCTGAGGGGAGGTGGTGGTGGTGGGTGGGCTGGCTGAGTTGAATGTGCAGGGTGGGTTGCAGTGTCTGGCATTACTGCCGTATTTCCAGTGGTACCAACAAAAAGGATGATTCTGATTTTGATGAGTTGGCGATAGAGAGAAGGATGAACTGCGACTTCTGGGCATGAGAGAAGTTTCCTGTTTTAAAAAAGGAGAAAGACATCCTCAAAAGATCGCATAATCCTTATGAAAATTACTCCATAAAATTCAATATATGCAATGACCCAACACCAAAACTTTCTTATTTCAATTTGCAAAAACATAAAATTTCGCATTTTTTTCGAGAAACTATGTACGTTCTATTTTTTTTTTTGTATTTTTGCGTATCAAGCCGATCGTATTTTGTATCGTATCAAGCCGATACTAATTGAATATTAGAAAAGGTCTAATCGAATGATTTAGCACCTCGAATATAGTATTTTCGCTCTAATACCTGCATCTTAAAAGAAAAATGAAAGGTTTTATGATTTGATACTATTATGGCATCAAAGGCATCGATGCATGCCGGAAATTAATGCTTCCTGGAATTTTTTTGGTTCTGGAACATTGTTTTTCGGATTCAACACCTCAAATATAGCATTTACGCTCTCTAAACAACCTACAAAGTAAACATAGAAGATTTTTATGATTTTGACACTATTATGGCAACAAAGGCATCGATGCATGCCGGAAAGTGATATTATTTGTTCTTCTTTGTTACGTAATTTTTGTTTTTACCCTGTGTCTAAATCATAAATGTTGTTAGTATGTGTCATAAATTAGCAAGTAAAGAAGCGAAAATTAAATAAGGAACGTTGAAGATTCGCTCCATAAGTTATTGTTGCTCAGTGCTGGGATATGCTGGGATAGTGCTGGGATATAAAGATCTAGAATGCATTGTAAAAGCCAATTATCATGATTGCATTGGTGTTAGCGAAAAAGTATTTAGAGGGTTGGCAAAGAGCATTTTTAAGGGGAAATTTTATGCCTCTTGAAGAACGTAGAAAAAATTTAGTGAAAAATAGATTGAGGGATGGTCCTTATAGTTGCCCTATGTGTGGAAAGATGGATGAGTCTTTAAATCATTTTTAGGGGATTGTAGGGAGTTGAGGGAGTTGCGCTTAGAAATATTTGGAAGGGAGGTTGGCGGAGAGATTCGATTTTGAAAGTTTTGAGAATTAGGTGTTACCAAAATATAAATAATGTCGGAAAGTACATCCGGGTAGGTATGAGGTATCGTGATGATTTACAACTCGGAGTAGAAGCCCTCCTCTTAGAATTCAATTTATCTTTTGTCAGTTCTAATTTAAATGTTTTTAAGTTTCTCACTTTTTCTGGAGATGGAGGTCTAAAATGAATTATAACGGTAAGTATATTTTTGGAGTCATTCTAAGTGTTTTAGGGCTTTTCAGTAATCTATTTGCTCAATTTCAATCAGATGCTAACACAGTTGCATTGTATCATTTAGACGAGGGATCAGGAACTATATTGAACGATGCAAGTGGATATGGCAACCATGGCAGCTAATATTCCTAAATTGTACTAAATATTGATAGATGCCTCTAAATTAACTACATCTTGCTAATTTTACTAAACTTTACTAAACTTACTACATTTTAATAAGTTTAACTAACTGTTCCTAAATTTTACTAAATATTGCTTGATTTTACTAAATTTACTCGGATTTGCTTGATTTTACTAAATTTACTAAAATTTGCTAAATCTACTAAAATTTACGAAACTTACTAAATTTACTAAGCTTAACTAACTGTTCCTAAATTTTATTAAATATTGCTTGATTTATACCCGCCAGCGCGCGATCGAGGCCCGTCGGATGGATCCAGATCATCGCCCGAAGCTCGACTCGCTGACTCGGCGACGGAACGAGCACGACCGAATCAGTGTCAACAGCCACGCCGGCGCCGACCCGGACAATCCGTACCACCCGTTCGTCTCGCGCGATGCGATGGCGAGGCATGTGCAGCAGGAGGTTGTGGCGCGCAAGAACATGCACCTCCTGCTGGCCATCGCCGCCGTGTGTCTTCTCCTCGATCCAATCGTGTGCATCCTGCCGCAGATATTTAGCCGGGTCGCTCCTTACTACAGGTCGTTACCACGAACTGTTTTTTTTTTGTATTTTTGGATGCTCCAAAGTCCTGATTAAAACGAAAAACAAGTAATTTGGACGAGGAGTAATGCCTTTTTGGGATATTTTGACAACTGGCATTGATTGGAGGGGAGTGATGGGGCTGGTGTTGTCCTCCTTGATCCCCCTAGATTTTGAAAACACATTTTTTCGAGATATTTTCATTGAATATACCTTTTTTTATATTTTTATTGAAAAATTCCGAAAAAAAGACCGACCCCCATGACCTCGGCGATCACCTCGCGGGTGATATCGTCCTGGGTTGGGCCGAGTCCGCCGCTGACGATTACCGCGTCGGAGCGGTCGAGCGCCTGCTGGATCGTGTCGCGCATGCGCTGGCGGTTGTCGCCGATGGTGACGTGATAGAGGCAGTCGATGCCGGCGAGCGCCAATTGCTCGCCGATCCAGGCGGCGTTCGAGTTGACGATCTGGCCCAATAGCAGCTCGGTGCCGATGGCGACGAATTCACAACGCATGACCTTGTCTCCAAAATGGCTATCTCAGAATTTTGACCCGTTGACTTTGGAGAAAAATGAGCGTGGAAGGGGGTCTAGGTGCCCTCTAATATTTTTGATCACTTAAAAAGGACACTTAGAATTTTCAATTTCCGGTAGAATGAGCCCTCCAGCAGCAATCAATGACCACTGGGTCGATACGATCACCCCCGGGGAAAAGAAAGGAAAAAAACAAAACAAAAAAAAAAACAAACAAATAAAAACGCACCCGTGATCGGTGTTCTGGCAAAAAATATCAAATTCCACATTTCTGCTTCGGTCTTGGTATCGACGACTTTGGAAACACCATCCCAATCGCCGGTGACTTTGACGCTGTAAGGCACGTCGTAGCCCTTGTAGGTGAACGTCAAGCTGACCGTGAACAGCGCGTTGGAAACACCTTCGGGCGAACTGACAATCGGTGCCAGGATGTCCGTGGCGCTACGGCTGAGCGGGAAAGCAAGCTGGGCAATATCGTCGCTCAAAGGGGCGGCGATCGGCCCAATCTTGACCATCGATCCTTTCTTTTCCGGATCGAGAAACTAGAATTTTACCTTTATTTTCAGTTATCAGTTTCCTTTTCTCTGGTTTTAGTTCTGAAAATACAACTCCTGTTATTTGGATAGAATTTAACACCATATCAATGGGTTTATTCTAAATTTAGAAAATGTATTTGCAGATCTTTGAAACCTCATAAATTAGGATTGAGCAAAGCTGAAAACAGTTTTCTTATAGCCTACTTCATTTAGGAAGAAGATTTGTAGTTCAAGATTATACCTTCATAGCACAGATGTTGAAGGTCATCAAAGATAACTTCCCTCTAGCATTGACTCAAGAAAAAAAAATGCTTGCTTACAGTAGATGTTTAAAAAAAAAGACATGTTTAGGCAGCCTTTCTTGGTAGTGAGTATTTTCAAGCATATATTCATTGAAAAAAAATTATAGAGCATAATGGTCCGTCTTTTTTGATAATTTGTTCTCAAAGAAAGGAAAAAATACTTGAAGAACCTATTTAATTAGGTTTTATCATTTCTCTTAAAAAAGCAAATAAGAAAGTTTAAGATAAAATAAGAAAATAAGATATAATAATATATAATAAATATAGCCATCAAAGACAATAATGGCGACTGGATATTTGGCCGAAACGTAGTTCCAGTATCGGTCTAAGATCTCCGAATATGTTTCTTTTTCGCCCAGGGAATTCTGTGAAACAAAGCGACCCTGTTTAAGACGTAGGTGCAATTCAAACTGAATTTTCCCCCAATAGTGTCAATTTCTGAAAGTTGCTTGATAGCTTTCTACTAGTTCTGTTTTTGATTTGTTTCGGAAGATACCAAAATAATCAAAAAGCGACGCAGGATAGGAGCATATTTGAATGGTTTTTTTTTTTTTTTTTGTGTGTTTGGGGGGGGGGGGGGGGTAAGGCTGTATCCAGAGGAAGAGGGGGATTAAGGGGTTTGAACCCTCCCCCTCCAAAATGTTTGTCCAACTTGTAAAAACAAAACACAAATGAATATGATTTTTTTCGAGGGGTCTTTTAAAAAATGTTGGATCCCCTCTAAAAATGGAGGGGGGAGTAAAACCCGGTAGCCATGGTCAGAATTCTGTTAAAATCCGGAGGAAGGGGGGAGTTGGAGCCGATCATCACAAATCATTTTGAGATACCCATTTTGTTCAAAACAATCTAAAGATCAAATAACAAAACTGAGGTATCAACACAGCCTCCCCCCCTAGAGCCAAGAGGAGTGCTGTAGGTTATGCCATGGGGGCATATAAGGTTTTTGGTAAGGGATGGTCGCATAAACATCATAGGTGGCTCATTTGATAGGAAACTGGAATTTCTATTTACCTCTTTAAGAGTCATCAAAAGTGATCAGCGGACATATACCCCCCCCCCTGCACCCTCTTTTCTGTAATTCCATCCGATCAGACGTCTTAACAATGGACGCAGCAGAATTTTTTGAATCTTGAATTCCGGATCTAGAATTAGTGTGAATCTTGAATTCCGGATCTTGAATCTTGAATCTTGGATCTTGAATCTTGAATCTTGAATTAGTGACTCCCGTTTCGGCTCTGTCATGCGAGACTTGAGTAGGACTTTGACCTCGACGAACTGTTTTGATCAGTATGTTGTTGCATTGACGAATTGACGAACTAGTGTGTGTTTGTTTGGTAATTCTAATTCCATACCTACCAAATTCCGAAACAGAGGGCAACTAACCCCCATCCCACGCCCACCATTTTCCTAAGCCCATGCAATCCAAATTTGCAGATAGCCATTTTGTTCAACGTAATTGAAAGATCTGGAAACATGTCTTTGAGGATGATACCCCCCCAGAGCCCTCACGGAAAGGGTTAAAATTTATGCCCCGGATGCATATAAGATATATATAGAAAGAGTGATCGTATTAAATTCGGAGGGAACATTGGATTGGTAATCAGAAGTTATAGTGTCCTATTTAAGATTCAAAGCGGTCAGAGCGTGGAAACTATTATTTGTTTTCTAAAGACTTAGAAGCTGCTTAATCTCTATTATACATAGATAATGTTCTTGTAAAACGTTCTGGCATAAATAACGTTCTTGCCAATATTATTATATGTTTTTTTGAATACTTAGAAGCTGCTTAATTTCTATTGTACATAGATAATGTTCTTGTTAAACGTTTTGGCATAAATAACGTTCTTGCCAAAACTATTATTTGTTTTCTAAAGACTTAGAAGCTGCTTAATCTCTATTATACATAGATAATGTTCTTGTAAAACGGAGGTTTTTATTAGATGTAAATTTAAGCCCTATTTAGATATATTTCTGGGATATATTAATGAAAATATATCGTTTCTTTAAGTAGGTGTTAGACTTCAGTCCCCCTCCGCCGCAAAAACCGTTTAACATCTCCCATCTTAACTTTAAGCTGTGGAACGTGTTAGGCAAAGGCAGTTCACGTCTCCGTGGCTAACTATGGATGACTCACGGGACCCTCTGGCACCTTTTTTCATTCCAAAGGCATTTCCTGCAAAAATATCCGTTTACACTAGAATCATAGAAGTGCAACACTGGATGAAGTTGTTCCTCAAGTACTTGGCTCTTGGCATGTCCTTTCGATAATTGGACCAAGCTGTGTGCCTACTTATCTGCCTTGATGGCTGGACAAAGGGGGTACAATGCGAGAGCTCTTCTGAGGGAGGTGAATTCATTTACTTGTAGAAAAAGGTCATCAACGCTACATTAAACCATTCATTTAGAGGCTGGAGCATCATGTGTTAAGGTGCAGCCCGTCCTTTTTGACCTATTCTAGAGCATTACCGACAGCGTTTTCTCACCCGCCGACTTGGCGTTCCGCAAGTCGGTGAACAGCTGCGGCAGTTCGGAAAACCAAACCTTTACCGGATTGACGCTATCGAAATCGCGGGCCAGTCCGTAACGCGGGGTTTCCTCTTCGACCTGGAAACTGCCGAACATGCGGTCCCAGATGATAAGAATACCGCCATAGTTCTTGTCCAGATATTTCTGGGCCGAACCGTGATGGACGCGGTGAGGGGATGGTGTGTTGAGCACGTATTCCAAAGGGCCAAGCTTGCCGATGGATTCCGTATCATCACGGCCTGCACCTCCAAGCTGGCGACACGTGACCCAGGGCAACGGCGTGCTCCTTGTGAAAAAGGTCCAGAATAAAATGGGTGGTCAATGATTGATGCTGGCGTGTTCTTACGTGCCTCCACTTGCTCTTTTAGCCATCGCTGTGGCTTGTACTTCATGGGATCTTCTACTAGTTCTGGATCCATTTGATTGGTCATACTATCAAATGCTACCGCCGATCCAGCAGGCAATGTGATGCCGTGAACATCTGTGGGGACGGCGACCTCCTTAACGAGGTCCACTCAGCAGACCCTCAATTTCAGGCTTCGTCCTGTAGGTGATGCCGTAGATAAAGTCTCCGATTTTGTCCATGAGCTCCAAGTAACTCGTGAGAAACGAAACAGTCTTAAAGTTGAATTTAGTGCTTTAGAGATTGAGGAGCGCCTTAAGGCTTTGGGCTTTACGAAGCCCTCACTTAAGCCTTTTCAATATCGAGATATTGCTCGTCTTCTTGCGCTTCCACATGGCGCTAATTTCTCTGTTCCAGGCGCAGGAAAGACAACTGTAACTTGCATGTTTTGATTTTGCCTCACCGCAGATGAATAATTAAAACGAAATTTGCATTTTTTTTTTGCTAAATGGCTCTCTAATAGTTTTGATTGTACTATTTTGATAAGAAAAAATGGGGTGGGAGAGGAGGCCTAGCTGCTCTCCAATTTTTAGTTACTTAAAAAGGAAACTAGAACTTTTAACTTTTTTACGAACGTTTTTATTAGTAACAAATATACGTAACTTACGAATAACTAACGTAACGAATTTTTATTTTTGTATATTTTTATTACGTATATCAAAAGAATCGGAATCTATGTTGATTTTAATTTTAAATATTTAAGTTTCATCAAGTTTAGTCTTGCCCATCAAAAGTTACAAGCCTGCGAAAATTTGCCTTATTTTCAAAAAAGGCGGAAACACCCCCTAAAAGACATCTTAATGACAATTACGCCGTCAGATTCTGCGTATCAGAGAACCCTATCAAGCTCCTATCTGCAAAAATGTGGAATTTTATATTTTTTTGCCAGAAGAAAGATCAGGGATGTGTTTATTTGTTTTTTTCCCCAGGGGTAAGATTACCGGCATGATTTTGAAAACAATAAAAAATTATTATATTTCAAACGAAAGTGCAAAAGGAACATTTTTCACCTGAGATCGTCCGCAAGAAATTTCCTGGGTGGAAATTTCAGCTAGAATGGAATTGTCTTGGAGAAATTTCTCTGGAGAGGGGGTATTTTTACGTGAAAAGAGCTTTCCACGATGGAATTTTTCCGTGGGGGAAGGAATTCTTCACGGAGGAAAGCCAGATTTCCCGGAATTATTGAGAATGATTAGAAATTAAATTTTTTATCTGATTTTAAAATTCAGATACACTTTATTTCGTCTTTTGAAACATATCCTTCTTCTTGAAGCAACGTTCATCACACAGATGAAAGACAATAACATCACCTCATATTTTTATCACTTTACTTAAGAGTAAAGATTTAGTTTTAAAGGTTTTGAATCGAACATCGTCCGAAATTTTTTACGATTTAAAGAAAAAAACAATTGTCACAATTAGTTTGAAACTGATTTTTGCAGCTTTCTCTCGTACACAGTGCACAAAATTGTGCCCAGTAATGAGTTGCTCCGGCCACCGCCTGACACCTTTTCTGCCTACCGAAGAAGAATTGTGCGACAGCGGTTATTGCGATGGGTTTACCTGCGAATACAACGCTTTCCTGTTGCGCAACCTGCTCACAAAAGAACGCATTTATGAGCAATATCTGGACGTCCTTTATGCTGAAGAAGATGCGATTGGCAAACTCTATGAAAATCAGCTGGCAAATTCGAAAACATCAGCCGGCAAGCTCGAAGTGGTGCGGCAATCCGCATACACGGTTTCCCTAATTGACGAGGTAATTGAGTAAGTAACGATGATTTTATATTTTATCGAAACCGCCCACAGCTTATTTAGACAAAAAGACAGAGCAAGAATCACAAATAAAAGCGACGGAATGTAATGATAGATATAGGTAATTTTTCTTGGGGATATTGCCCATGGCACTATGTAGGCCATGAAACTTAGTACGACAAATATAAGATGATAGTATTTGTTTTTTATGCTGTAATAAACTGAATAAATAAGTGCTGCGATACCGGCCCACCAGATTACCGGGTTACCCATTGCATAGATATATTCAATTTCGTTAAAATTATTCATATGCGAAGAGCCAAAATCAAACATGCATTAATTCAAAATTTTCAGAAATTAATTAAAAAAAAACAAGTTTTTTTCACCTGAAAGTAAGGAGCGACATTAAAACTTAAAACGAATGAAATTATTCCGTATATGAAAGGGGTTGTCTCCTCCTCAACTTCCCGCTCTTTACGCTAAAGTTTGGCTCTTAGTCACAGTTCTATTTTTTAGAACTGTAAAAAAATTAATAAGAGCGAGACATTGAGGAGGGGACAACCCCCCTAGCAAAGAATGAAGCCAAGTCATTTGTAGCCTAAAATTTATAACTGTCAAGTCTTCACTTCAGAATCTGCATTTTGATTTAGTCTGTTGCAATTTTAAATAAATGGAAAAATAAATATTAGATAGGTTTGCTCAGCACAAAAAAAAATAACTCACCATCTTTAAAAGGGTCTAATTCAATCAGCAAACAGGACAAAGTTAGCATACGGAGAATTTTTATTAATAAATCAGCCCCTAGGCTAAGGCCCACAATATCTGAAATTTATCGTTTGTTCGGGACATCCGTCACAAACTAGTGGAGGTAAATTGAACCACCTTCATATGGCCAAATGAACTTTTTAGACCCCAGTGAAGCTGTTGAGGAAAGCCTCGAACATCCTTTAAATTATGGGATCTCTCGTAATCTAATGAATATCTTCGAAGATATATTGACAGACACATACGATTATGCCAAAGTCAAATCAAAAATGTAAGAAGTAATGGGTGATGCAAATTAATTTGCTGCTTCATTGGAAGAACAGCCTCAAAACGCAAAGCTCGTTTTCACTTTTCATTTTTTTTAGTGGCTATGCAAAAGAAGAAGATCTATCTTTCTACTCAGAAAATAAAGATAAATTCGGCACTAAGAAGCGTAGGGACTTACAAGTGGCAATAGAAGAAATCGAAACGAATCCAGATATTAGCGACGAAAGTGCAATCTTGATCACACCATGAAGTTCAAAATACTTTTACGGAGGTTTCAGCCAACTGCTTCCAAAAATAGGGAAATTGGTATTTTTCTTGATGGAGTCAAAAATCTGTGCTAAGATTTCCCCTTTTCCTACCCCCTACCTAAAATAATACTCAAAACCAACGATGTCTTTAAGCTGGGCGTGCAGTCTTAATGGCCTTGCTACAGCAAAGATTCAAATTATGACTTCGTGGTCTTCCATTCTACTCCTAAACCGTTTCAAAAACAATTCAAACAAATGCATGTATATCTTAACACACTTGGCCAAAAAAAGAAACTAAGGCTATAAAATAATTAGTAACGGAAAGTTGAATGCAGTGGCATAACTAGTGGCGTGTTTGGGGTGTGGACCATTCGGAGTGGCACTTCCCAGGGGGCCAGAATTGAACACAGAATCTTAACCCTACCTTACATGGGCTTTTTGGCTGTTCTCATACATGGGGGGGTGGGGGGGGGGGGGGGGGGGGGCTAGTAGGCCCGCGGCACTTTGACACACTATAACTTTATATCGAGCGATGCTATTACAAAGATTTTTCGCACGTTTATAGTTTTACTCTTTTCCAACATATTAAAGAAAAAAAAATTAATTTGGTGTGAATGACGTCAACTATGGCTATGAAATGTTGCGCGATATTCTAAAATTTCAAAAATTGGATGAAATAAATTTTTGTGTCTTTCCCCTTTTTAGTTTTTTTTTGGTTTTTACTTTTTTTGTTTTTTTTTCTTTTTTTTTTTTTGTTTTTTTTTTTTTTTTTTTTTTTCTTTTTTTTTTTTTTTTTTTTTTTTTTTTTTTTTTTTTTTTTTAGTTTTCTTTTTCTCCTTTATTTTTCGGTTTTTTTCCTTTTTTTAGTTTTTTTTTCTTTTTCAGTTTTTTTAGTTTTTTTTATTAGTTCTTAGTTTTTTTTTCTTTTTAGTTTTTTTTAGTTTTACAGATCGCAAAAAAACGAATTATTTATCTTGTATTAAATAAAAAATCGATTTCTCCCGCTTTTATACCAGCCAGCTTTTGATATTATCTAAAAAAAAAAGAAATTCCCTCTTTAAAATTATCGGGCGTAGGCAATTTTTACAATCCGGAAAAATACATAAAAGGAAAATTGCTCTCTCCCCAAAGTATCGATCCACATGAAAAAAAAGGTATTTCCCTTAAAAGTGGTCGTTCAAGACTATGCATGGGGCGGTTTTGAATTTATTCCTCAATTGATTGTCCCTCCGTTCTATTCAACATTTCATATAGTTATGTGACACTCATTTGCATTTCCATTGAAGTTACCGATCGTTATCTGTTACTTTATCTGTCACAAGAAGGATATAGAATTGTTCGCTAAGTAGTCCCTATAGGGCATTTTTACGGCTTAGTAGACCTTGCGCGGATTCTTACTCCATTCAAAAAGTGGAACATTTTGACTCGAGTCATTTTAATCATTAAAAATCATAAATAGAAGGTGCTACGGTCGACCTGAATAATTTTTTGTGAATGAAAGCATCTAGCACCCCTGAGGTCCCGTGTGAGAGTGTGAAAACGGATGAAAAATAACCGAGCCCTAGGAGTCTGTGGTATCCCTGTAGAACTGCTGAAATATGCTGAGGCAGCGACCCTTCTCCTGCTCCAAGTACTGTTCGCCACGGTATTTCGTACGGAAGGGATTCCAAAAGCCTGGCGAGTGGGCATCATTCTGTCTATCTGGAAACAGATAGGCAGTCGCAGAATCTGCTCCAACTATCGTGGCATCACACTCCTCTCTGTGCCCGGGAAGCTTTTCCAACCGGTGCGGTCAGCGAGCTTGTTCCTTAAGCTTCTGCTGCGTACCATGCTCGCCTCAAAAAAACGTGGGGTGTGAGTCATGCTGAGTGGCAGCATCGTCGCGCTGGTAACGCCAATGACCGCGACGGGAGACGTCGATTGGCCAGCGCTTGAGCAACTGGTGGAATGGCATGTAGAGCAAGGTACGCACGGTATTGTGCCCATGGGTACGACCGGCGAATCTGCAACGCTGGATACGGATGAACACCTCAAGGTGATCAAACGTAACCTCGATACCAGCAGAACGCTGATTGTTATCAATTGGTAGATATTTTTGGAATTTAGCTGAATAATCCAAAAATCAGTGAAAATATTACTAGAATTTCAAAGAGGTGAATAGACCTCCAACAAGATCGACCGACCTCACAAACATATGAAGAAGAAGAAGATTAAGTCCCAGTTGCTGTTTATATGACTCTTCTCTTCAAATTGATTTGGTGATAAGCCAGAAATGCAAAAGCAAAATCGGAGTGTGGAAATTTTATTGTGTATATACAATTCAGGTAACATGAAGTGTGAGTAGAATGGCAAGTTGTGGAGGATCATGCAGTCATACTCTTGAAGGAAAGAAACAATGCATTGGTGACTGTAGCCATTGTCAGATAGGGTTTTGGTCAAAATGGTCATCATGTTCCGGAGGGTGCAAGATGATTGGTAATGTCTTAATCAATGTCTTTTATATCGAACTATCATGGAATAATGTTTGAAGATGCTACCTATTGCTAACTGAGGGCAATGCTTCGGGATATTTGAAAGATCCGGGATTATTAATGTGTAATAGCCAGTTATTTTTCTGTTTTCTTCGTTTTGGATTTTTGTTACCTCAGACAATTTGCTAACACTCTTTTCTTTAGCTACCCTTATTGGTCTAGTCTAATGTGATGCTCCAGGCTGTATATTTGATAATTGTTCAGGTGGTGGGACAAGAACATATTTTCTTCTAACAAATTATTATTTATGTTACTTACTAGCTGTTGGGGTGGCGCTTCGCGCCACCCCAACACCTAGTTCGTGGGGGGCCCCCAAGCCCCCCGCGCGCGTAAGTCGTTAGGCGCCATATTAGTTTCTAATTATTGCATAAACAATAATTTATTATATGCAATCCATGCTATGTCAATTTATTGTTAATATACTTATTATATAGTGTTTTCATACCATGTTTTTATGCTATTAGATTATGCTTTGCTATTTTTGATAAAAGTGTAAAATAACACTTAAGCACTGTTATAGCAATATGTGGTAAGCTTTTTTCAAGTTTGTTGTTACCTGAGAGCTACCCTTAGTTATTTGTGTGTTTTCCACTGTAGCATTTGCAGCAATGTTTTTTTTTACATATTTTTTTCTGATCACATAAAAGTTTGTACTCAGTCGAAACGCCCCAGCAACCATCTTAAGAAAAAGAGTTCTTGCCTTATATATTTTTGAATTGTCTCTCGTTTGTTTGGCGTGTTTTATTCAGCCATTTCTCTGTTATGGTATCATTTACTTGTTTTGTTATACCCCCTTGGCTTTTTTTGAGCTGTAGTAAAGAGCCAATGGCAGGTATAATGTTCTGTGAAACTATTGTCTTTAAAAATATAATTTTGAAATTATTTATCTTATATGCAGATATTTTAGCACCTACTTTCAAAAAGTGAAAATGAAACATTCCAAGAAAGTAGGTACACATGATAAAGTTATCATTGCGTTGAATGCTGACAAAATGACAAGTATTTTAGATATGAAACCAGTGGTAGTGGTGACACCATTGAAAACGTATGCTTGCATTATCGTGACAGTCAAAAAATGAATTTCTTTGCAATATCGAAAATATTCAATACTTATGATGGTGGATATGCAAGAGTAACGTTTCCAGAGATGTTAGTGCTCAAAGAGAATGCAAACATATCTGTTGGTTGTCACAGTAAAAGATTATATGACACCTCAGTTGTGCACACTAAACAGTTCGCGGCAATGAACTGTCAGCAAGGAACGGCTAGGACCAATAGTAACCGAATCTCTAAAAAACGGAATGTTTTCAACTTCCCATCTGTAAAAATGAGGAATTTTGAATTTTCCGCCAAAAGATAGATCATGGATGCGATTTATTTGATCGTTTTTGTTTTGTGTTTGTTTTGTTTTTTTTGTTTTTCTGTTTTGTCTTCCCACGGATGATCGTGCTGAACCAATGGTCTTAGCGTAAAGAGTGGGGCGTAAAGGGCTAGAAGTTTAGAAGGTCGATGCCCAAGGCCGTGATCGAGTTCGTTGCTTTTCGGTTGATTTTAGTAGTTGTAAGCACCAAGACATGGTGAATTGTAGAAACAGTCAAGACAGATGGTCCGGGTGAGAAGGAAATCTGGCATAAACCCTTTTTTGGATTGTATAAAAATGATGCCATTTCACTTGTTGATATGTAAGTCTGTAATCTATCCGTCCATACATTATTCCTTAAAGCAGAACTAAGGTAAATCAAGGAGCGACATTAAAAACTTAAAACAAACAAAAATCATTCCGCATATGAATGGCGATGTCCTCTCCTCAACGCCTCGCTCTTTACGCCAAAGTTTATATTGTTTTAAAAGGTAGAATTGTGACAAAGAGTCAAACTTTAGCGTAAAGAGTGAGGCGTTGAGAAGGGGACAGTCCCTTTCATATACGGAATAATTTCTGTTCATTTTAAGTTTTAATATTGCTCCTTACTTTCAGTAAAAAAACGTGTTTTTTTTACTTAATAACTAAAGAGGAATGATGGTTTCAAAAATTCCTTCTTCATTTCTTGACGGATCATGTCTGACAGAGTACGGAAGATATTCCGAAACATAAACAGCAAGGCCACCTTTAGCCATCCTACTTCGATTCAAATATTCCGTCTTGTAACCAGGGAGATGCAATAGAGATTCGTTTTTCGAATCAAGGAAGGTCTCACAAAGACCAATGAAGTCAGGGTGGCCACTACGCACTATTTTTTTCAACTCATCAAACAAAGAACAAAGATTCTGAACATTAAGCTGAAGCGCAGAGAATCAGAGGGTCTAACCTTTCATTTACGAATAATTTTTGTTTGTTCTGAGTTTTAATGTTGCGTCATACTTTCGGTTTAAAAAACTTGTTTTTCTAACTTAATTTTACATACTATATTCGATAAGGCCGTCATAAAGTGTCTCATGGTACAGTAAAGGTGCATTTAGGAGACATTCATGGAATAGAAAAATTGGAATATCATAGAGAACGAATTATGAGTTCATTTATAAACTGAGTTTTATCTAATTAGTCTTTATTAAACTGACCTAATAAGGCAATGACCTTGATCAGTATTCTGACAAAATAGCAAAATTCGACATTTTTGAATTTAGGAGCTTGAAACCTCTACAGTAAGGTTCTTTGATAAATCTAAATATTTCCATTCAGATTCCTTGAATTTTTGGAATGTTTTCCCCCATTTCAAAAATCTAACGAATTTTCTCAGGCTCGTCTTGGGCTGGTAACTTCTGATGGCCAACATTAAACTTGATGAATCTTATATATTTGGAATCAGCACAATAAGCTGATTCTTTTGGTGTGTCTGTTGATATCAAAGGTAGTTAATTAGAAAATACAAAAAAAATTAATCTAATACAAGGAACTACTGATAATAACTAGTAAAAAAGAAAGAAAGAAGCTACTGTACGTATGTCCAACACAGTTCGCAATTTAAAAGAAAGTGATCGATAAGAGTAACTAACGTATACAATACAATACAATAATTAAAACGAATACAATAATAGATGATAGGATAGTGGATAAAACTATTTAAAATTTAAATTCCGATTTCTTTTTTAAACTTTTCGTAACAAAAGATGAAATCAAAAGAAGACACGGCCACTTTATCTGATAAGAATACTTTAATCACTGTAAAATTTTCTGTTTGTGTTCGTTCACTTCGGCCTGCTTGATTCACGCCATTACATATTCCTGCTGTTACAATTACAAGCATCCAACAAGCTTTGCTGGCAACATTGAAAAATATAAAGAATTAGCAGAAAAACCAAGAATAAAACTACTCTTCTTTATTCTCCTAAATCAAAAATAATGAGACTGGTGGTTCAAATTTTAGAATTCTGGTGCATTTTCTAAAGCTGGTGTTCCAGCACCATCGCAATTTCCTAGAGCTTTCCTTTTGTTTGTTTCAAAATAATGAAGTTCTTCGGCCAGTGCCTCAATTTTCTTAGTGTTGCAACATAAAACCGTCGAAGTAAATAAGCGAAACTAATAATTTCATTCTATAACGCATTTCGCCCGTAAAAATTCAAACATTTGTACTTAAAAAAAAACATCGCTTTTTGAAGAAACATTTGGACGAGTAGGCTTATGCCTACTCGTCCAAATATCATACTTTTTCTTACTTCATATATTTTTTATATTTTATTTTTCCATGTCTCATCATGCGGCCAATCTGACAGGAGCGCGCGGCGCGGGGCAAGTCACAAATCTGCGGGGCGGCTGCGCCAGCGTTCGGCCAGAGGATCCATGATCTGCCGCCATTTCGCCGGCCAGAGCGCGATCAGCGCCATCACCGGCAGCGAATGCGGAAGGGTGGGCATCCGCGTCTCGTCGAGCCGCACCCCGGGGTAGGCCACGCCGGGGCGGCTGTGGTCATCGGAATGGCGCGGCGCGTTCAGCATCAGCGCCGAGGAACACCAATGCGGCGAATATTTTTTAGAGCTATAGGCCTACATCACCGTGGCTTCCAGTATACTAAATCCGTTTTGAAAACTTATGCGTCTATTTTCCAAATATTTTTTAGAGCCATATTTGACCATTGTCACAGTATACTAATTTTATTTAGACATTTATCCGTCTATTTTCCCAAATATTTCTCAGAGCCAAATATGACGACTATCATTACCATAGCTTCTAGTATGCTAATTTTATTTTGAAAACTTATGCGTCTGTTTTCCAAATATGTTTTTGAGCCATATTTGACAGTATAACCACAGATGATGATCGTTCTCATCAAAAATTACATTCTTTATTTTTTGTCGCCTTCTTGAGATAATTATTGCTGTGTTTAAACTATATAATTGAATGTGGAAGTTTTTTCTTTAAAATTAGGGTCCCTAATTTTATAATTATTTAAGATATATGGTTCGTAATTATCTATATAACCAGTTCAAAAAAAAATCTCGTTTTCTCTGCACTCAGGCAGACTTGACTGCATACTTAAAATATCTTTGAATTGCTTTTAGCTCGTAACCTCTTTCTAACGTTAGGTGTTACAGTACCAGTTTTAGGGTTTGGCATTAGACCACGTGGACCTAAGATTTGACCTAGTTGACCAACAACACGCATAGCGTCTGGAGATGCAACAACAACGTCAAAGTTCATCTCGCCTTTCTTAACTAGTTCAGCAAGATCTTCCATGCCCACTAATTCAGCACCAGCTTCTTTCGCAGCTTCTGCGTTAGCGCCTTGTGTGAATACAGCAACACGAACTTCACGACCAGTACCGTTAGGTAGTACAGTTGCACCACGAACGTTTGAAATTTGCATATTTATTTTTTTGGCTAATTGGCTTTCTGATAGTTTTGATCGAATGAGTTTGAGAAAAAAAGGAGCGGGGGAGGAAGCATAGTTGCCCTCCAATTTTGTGGTTACTTAAAAAGGCAACTAGAACTTTTAATTTGAATAAACTTTGTTTATTGTAGTAGAATATGTAAAAAACTGAAAATTATGATCAAGAGAAAGATACGAAAGGGGGAAAGGTTAAATTTGGTAAACGCTATCTGAGTTTAGAAAAGAATGAATGTCGAGAGGTGCCCGGACGAAAGGGCTCCCGCAGGAGTCCGAGGGCACCCCGCCTTGGCCGCTGCTGCCGACCAGTTGGGCGTAGGCGGTGGCCTGATCCGACATGTCGAGCTGCGGCGCCGCGCCGGTCGGCGAGTGGCAGGTATCACACTGGCCGAACACATCGTGGAAGATCTCGGTCCACGGGCGTTGCTCGACGATCGAGACGAACTCCGGCTTGGTCGTCGTGTGGGTGCGGCCGGTCGGCCCATCGGTCACGGTCAGGGTGACGTCGAAGTCCTTCACCGTGTTCTGTTAATCCAGCTTTATCAAAGGAGAATACCGTGTGTAAATTGGAAACCTTCGCTTCTGTGAACTTTGTCATTGCGATGCACTTTTCACGGACGGTCAGATTCTGGTATTCTTCTGTCCGTCGTGGATCCCTCGATCGAAGGACCCGTCGATCGACGTCATCATGTGGATCTGGTTTCCAGGCATTCTGTTTAACGTGGATGGTGGATGGAATGGGCTGAGAATTGTTATCGGGGTTGATCTGGTCCTGGGCCCGCTGCTCACCCTCATCGTTACGCCTCTTAATCCAGTAGGAAATCTCACATGACTCAAGCACAGGAAGCCGGGAAACGCGCGGCAGGCGAAGCAGCGCTCCAGTATGTGTCGGACGGCGCCCTTGTCGGCCTAGGTACCGGTTCCACGATAAAATTTTTTCTGTTGGCCCTTGGGGAAAAAGTCAAAGCAGGGTTTCGTATTCAAGGAATTCCCACGTCTCAAGATACCGCTCGCCTCGCGAATGAATTGAACATTCCCCTGCTGCCCTATGAAAGCAATTGGGAACTCGATGTGGCGAAGGATGCACTAATGAACCAAATCGCTACCCGAAAAATAAGAAATGAGGTGTAGCCTGACGCAAAGCCAATGGCCATCACCGGGATTGAACCGACTAAATGCAGCCAGGTGTAAGCCAGTCGAGGCTCCACGCGATCACAAAGCCAGCCGATGAACAGACGGGCAAAAACAGTCGCCGCTACCGAACCAATAATGCACCAACCCACTTGCCCCTTGCTTAACGACATCTCCTCCCTGACGACTTTCATCAGGGGCGCGATCCCGAACCAGGCAAAAGATAAGAAAAAAAAAATTCAAAAGAAAAAGTAACTCGCACTCGCAACTTTAAACAACTTAAACGTTTAAATCATTCATCCAATCAATTCATTCAAAATTATCTACATTAAAGAAGACAAATTAACGGAGAATCAGCAATTTCTACATTGTTCAGGACACTGATACTTTTTGTTTTTCTTTTTTTAGTGGGGGGGGGGGAAAACATAAAGGAAAAATCGTACCATCTTGAAATATAACTCAAAAGTCAAAATAGGGATAATAAGTAAATGCAAGGAAAAACTTTGCGTGCCCAAAATACAACGCAACAGACGTAAAAATAAGATAGATTCAGCCTTATTTATAGTTTGTTGTACTTATTAAACTTAACTGACATATTCTTAACCTGAATTTCCCTTTCTAAGACATCTCCCAAAGTATATTAAAATGGATCAGCTAATTCAAACAATTTTTTTTGTTCAAAAAGGTTTATACGATATGTTAGTGAGTTACATATAATCAGAATATAATAATTAAACATAAAATCTGTTGGTAACAATAGTGGGAAGGTTAACTTTAGAGAGATAGAGTGAGAGAGAGAGAGAGAGAGAAATATGCAAACAAACAGAGTCAGACACATAAATACATAAAAAAAGATAAAGAAACATTTGTCGAGATTTCAATCGCTCACCAAGGGATCGTGCAGCAGGCTTGAGGTTTTCCGAGCGGTTTTTGTTTAAATCCTTGCCAGAGCCTCAATCGTGTAGTGTAGAGGATACAAAATCCGTGGCAGCCAGTACAATATATGTTTTAGCCATGGGTAGTGCCGTGTGAAACAGCTTAGCAAACCAAGTGGTATACGTAACTTATAAATTAGCTTACGTAACGAACTTT
This sequence comes from Alatinidae sp. Z8VKAUB7J3, assembly GCA_010016025.2. Lineage (NCBI taxonomy): Eukaryota > Metazoa > Cnidaria > Cubozoa > Carybdeida > Alatinidae > Alatinidae sp. Z8VKAUB7J3. The sequence goes on from JAAAKM020721499.1 coordinate 127,986,408, forward strand.
AGTATTCTCATGTTTTTATTACATATATGAGGGGGTTCACCCCCTCGTCAGTACCTCGCTCTTGACACTAAAGCTTAAATTTTGTCCCAATTCATTAAGAATGACCCCTGAATCACAAAAGCCGTAGAATAAATAGTGGAAATTACCAAAAATACTTTAGCGTAAAGAGCGAGTTATTAGGAGGAGGTGAGCCCCTCATAAGCATAATAATTTCTGTTCGCTTTAATTTTTAATATAGATGAATAAAGATAGTTAAACGTAAGTGGTTTCTGAAGGGTCTGTAGACACTTCGTACGGCTTTTATTTTTGTTTAAAATACAATAGCACTATAAGCCAGCTTAACTTATAGCTATAGGTCAATATCCGATTTCATACAAGCCAAGTAACCGCGAACGTTTTTTTTTTGTTTTAAATACGGTCAATTTAAAGAACAACAAAAAACCGAATCTGCCTAATCAAGTTTTTTTTTAAATTACATTCAATGTTAGTGTTTCTCATTTTCTTAACACTATTATATTATACATCAAATATTCACTTTAATTTTGTAAGTTCTCTACGAGACTGTTCAAGAAAAATATAGTTTTACTACAAACAAGAGTTTGGATACTCCCCCTTCCTTAACTGTAAAAATCTAAGGCCTACTGCGTCATTAGCGCCTCACTAAAAACGAATTATGTTACAAATGTTTCTTTTCGCGTTATTATATATTGAAAATGAGATTAAAAACTATAGGGAAATGAAATCTGTAACTGATAATCTTTCAATAATAACTTTCATTATATATCAAATATTATAGTTGTTTCTGTCTCGCAATATTTCTTCCAAGATATCCATTATGTAATGAGAGAACCCATAATTTAAAGCATTTGCAATGCATTATTTAACAGTTTTATCAGGGGCCCCAAAAATATAGGACATATGAAAGTGGTTTTAAATCACCTTCAGGAATTTGTAATGGATGTGCCGCTAAACTGATTTTGTGATAAATTCGTCCAGCTACTTCAAAGCTGAAAATATTGCGACTATTCATGACTTTATAATCGCCTACGCTGAGTGAAGCTAAAGCAAAACATGGCTTTACGCTCTTACGAGAAGGAGCATTATGAGAATGAATGCATTGTGATAAAAGATACCTAACCTAACTTCACTTATTCAGTGTGTTCTGAATAATACACAAGTACCGAGTATTTCAATAAGGCAAAATTTTAAATTATCTTATGTATCGTCAGTCGGGATCAAAAGGTCGTATCTCTGTAATTGTAAAATTTTAGTAGAGGATACAAAAACCTCACAAATTTCTTGTTTCCCCTCCGATAACTATAAAACAAAAAAGCATCGACATGAAACCCCCAGAGCCCCCGGGGGTATGAGTACAAGCTATGAACTTAGCCTATTGTGTACATATAGTATTGGCTAATGGGAAGCATATAGATACTTTTCGTCGGGTGATTTTCTTACGGGAGGAGGGGGAGGTTAAGTGGAAACGATCCGAAATTAAATAAACAATTAAGTTTTTTAACTGAATGTAAGGAGCGACATTAAAACTTAAAACGAACATAAATTATTACGAATATGAGGAGGGTTGTCCCCTCCTCAATACCTCGCTTTTACGCAAAATTTTGAGAAATTTGAAGACCGCTCATTCGGGATCGTTTTAATTGTTGAGGGAATCAACCATTTGTAGAACAAAAATTTGAGAACATTATATAGTTAAACATAGTTTTGTGATTTTTTTTCGTTTTTATTCTATTCTCTATATACGCTAAGAAATCATGATATATAGAAAAATAATGGTTTAATATTGAGCCTTATTCTACACTGTGCTTTTCCTGTGACTAGCACTTTTGTGTGTTGAAAGTAGGTTTTTAGTCAGAAGAACTATTGGACTGTTGCACTCAAGGACAGTAAAAAGAAGCCAGGCAAGCCAGTCAAACGAATTTGCTCAAGCCAGTCAAAATAAATACCCAGGTTATTTTTGACTTCTGGAGATTTTTAATTTCTGCCTTTTACAAAATTAATTGGTTTTAAAATCATACAAACTGAGAACGTACATCTAGTGAATTCGTTTCGCTTGACGCAAACGAATTCGCTAGATGCTTATTACGCTTATGACAGTCAAAAAAAGCCAGACAAGCCAGTCAAACGAATTTGCTTAAGCCAGTAAAAAAAAAAAATTATTCGAAGGCATGGTTGGGCCAAACACTCTCGACAATCACCGTGCCACGCTGGAGACCTTCAAAGAGTTCGGTATGCAGGACGAGGCTGCCCAGGTCGTTGCCGATACGCACCCTCGTGCCGTCGCCGATACCGAGCGGCGTGGCATCGTCGGGGTGAACTTTCACCGTTGGCCGGCCTTCCTGTGCGATCGATGTCGGCGTTTCGGTGAAGCTGGAGTTCAGGAAGTGCCGCGCCGGTGCGGTGACCAGGCGAAACGGTCGTTCTTTCGTTGCCTTGAGTGGGGTTCGCATTCCTGGCCAGCAGGTCTGCTGCCTGCATGATCTGTCCGGACTGGCAGTAACCGCATTGTGGCACTTGTTCCTCGACCCACGCCGCTTGCAATGCCTTGCTCTCACTCGTGTCGATCCCCTCAATGGTTGTGACTGCGGCGTTTTCCACTGCGGACAGGGGTGTCACGCAGGCACGCGTTGCATTGCCATCGAGGTGTACCGTGCACGCACCGCACATGGCGATGCCGCAGCCGAACTTGGTGCCCTTGAGTTTCAGCTCGTCGCTTATCTGGGAAGATATTTTCCACAGAGATTTAAAGTGAACAAAATAAGAACAAAAATATAAAATTTATGTCAAAAATAAGACATATTTTATATATCAGGATGGATATCAGACACATTTTGCACGGAGAGGGTTAAAATATCAAAAACGTGTTCTTAGGATTAATTTTGAGGGAGTTCTAAAGATCAGTCCGAAGAAAAAATTCCCTTTCACATAATTTCCTCTGCGTGGCACTATAAATATAGGGATAAACTTCAAATAAAGAATTTGGGAGGGGGTGAGGCATACATGCGCGCCTCTCTCCGCCGAACCTCTCGTGCTGCCTGTCGCGACTCCGAGGCGCGCCTCTGCTGTTCAGCTCGTCTCCTAGCTGCCTCTGCTGCAGCTTTTCGCTCCTGCGCACGAATCCGCGCCGCTTCTACTTGGCGCTCTCGCTCGCGGCGATCTGCCTCCTCTTGCAGCCGTGCCCGCTCCGCCTCAATCAACTTGCACTGTTCTTGCTCCGCCAATGCTCTCCTCCGAGCGTACTCCTTGTCTCTCGCCATCTCGTAGCGTAGACCAGACATATTTTTCAATCACATTCTAGATCAGTCACATGATCAAAATATCGAAACTAGCAAAAATAAAAAGAGCAAATTAAGATTGTCAAGTTAATTTAAACAGAAGTGCAAATTGTCTTTTTATCAACTTAAAAAAACATTCTACCTAGTTTAAATGTTAAAACATATCTGAACAAAGATAGTGATAGAGAGCTAGTTGAATAACCGTATTTGAGACAGAAAGTGGCGTGAAAAACGGTTTGCCATTCCATTTTTCGGGTTTAGAGTGAAAGTTCTATTTTAGCTATATCGATATCTACTACTGTCAAGTAATTTATCACATTTTAGGGGGCTATTTAAGGTCAGTGGTAACTTGGTGTGTTTGCCAAGGGGTCTTTTCTGACTTTCACGGGTTTTGTATCAATTTTTGGGCAAATAAGAACTCTTACAAATAACACAGACGAAGCTGCAGCCTGAATGTGGTATCCATCACTGAGTTGGATTAGTTTTCTGGGGAATTTAAGTTCCCTTTTAAAGATCCTAACAACCATGACAGGATCAACCGCTGTCGAACCATCCCTCTCCGGTGGCCCTGAGCGATGTGGAAACCGGCCAGATCATCTACGAAAGCCCGGCCGGGGCTGAACTCTTCGGCCGTGAATGGAAAGTGGACCGCCCACTCCAGGCCTACGCGGTCTACGTGCGGCCCGAAGAGCGTGAGGAGATGGTGGAGCGCCTTCGCGCCGGTAAAGAGGTGAAGGACTTCCAGACCCAGCTCAAACGTACCGACGGCACCTCGTTCTGGGCCTCGGTCAACGCCCGGCTTGCGGAATTCGAGGGCCGGTCCATTGGCAAGGGTTTTAAGTTATGCCTTGGGGCGCATAGGGTTTTTTTGGGAACGGGTGGTCATATGAAAGCTTCGGATCGGATGGAGCTCATTTGATTGGAAGTCCGAAGTTCTAGTTCCATTTTTAATAGTGAAAATGAATGGAGGGCAATCAACCCCACCCATGCCTATCATTCCCCAAAATATATCCAATTGAAATTTTAATAGATCTATTCTGTTCAGTCTTTTGGAAAGTTACAGTCATTATGTCATTGGTGATGTCAACCTGCCCAAAGTCGCATTGAGGAGGAAACAGCCCCTTTCATATACGAAGTAATTTCTGTTCGTTTTAAGTTTTAATGTCGCTTCTTACTTTCAGCTAAAAAAACTTTTTTTTATCTATAACAAATTCATTAGATTGAATGTATTTATGATATAGCCTGTCTGCGATCGAAATACTTTGTCCCACCTTTAAGATCATGTGCCCAAGATTAAAAAAAAAAAAAAAACAAGTTTTTTAACTGAAAGTAAGGCGCGACATTAAAACTTAAAACGAACAGAAATTACTTCGTATAATATAATGAAATATGATCTAACAAGATATTTTACAAAACCAATTTATAATATTATTAAACCAGTTACAAAAAGACCTTTGAGGCAAGCAGCCACAAACGCAAGGTTATCTTTGAAAACTTATTTAATCATTTTGTTCTGTTTTGTTTGAATAAATTTATTATCTCATTTAATTCTATTTATCAGTCCTGGTTGAAATTCGTTGAAGTAAGGATGCTATGGCTGTTTTTAAAAAGTTTTGAAAAATCATTATTAGCTTTAATTCTGACATTTTAATGTACAGATTTTTGTATTCGTACTTCTTTGGACAAGAAATTTACTTACTTCCCCCTAAAGCTCACAGTACCTAGGCATGTTTTCTCACATCTGTCTACCTTTTAGAGGGACTCATTCCCTTCAAATTACTACCCAGGTTTTAAAGCTGTTAAACGTGGCTTATCCACAATTTAGATGTTAAGTTAGCTTTCCGCTCAACTTTTCGGAGTATTCTGCTTCTTTACAGCACCGCATCCTCTACGCTCTGTAGCAGACTACCTTCCCCTTCTTTTGAACAATTTGAGGCCAGCGCCGAAGAAGTGTCCCACGGGGACGCCCATGGGCCGGGCGGGGACCAGCACGGATGACAGGCCGAGGGCCTGTGTAGATTCATCACTGCACCCACGACGTGACCTGCCGCGGAATCCCGTTGATCCGGGACCCAATTCAGTGCGTTGCGGGCGCCGATTGGCAGTCATGGTGCGCGTCGTGCACCCGAAGCGGTACCCAGGGGGCCATTGAGCCCCGTGATTCTGCACCCAATGGCTTTGGCATGTTTCTTGTTCCGGTTTCTCCTGTCAACAGGAAAATAATATAGAAAAGTCAGAAGTGCTCACTGACACTAATGTGAAACGCATTACTGCTGGGATAGAAACTGTACCCGCCAAGAAAGCCCTAGTCCTAGAAAGAAAAAAAAGTCAGAGAAGTGAAAAAGGCTAAATGACAAAAGGTGTGTTTCTCGTAACAAGAGTTGCAGTTGGAGCTACGATTTTGACGTAGATGAGCCTGTACACAACAACTCTTCAGACACCAGTATGGACGTTAAAGACGGGCCCTCTACCAGCAACTTTCGATGACCGGGGCGAAGGTTTTATTCCTCCGAATATTACAGTTCCGAATAGTGGACTCAAAACGACAATCGTTGGGGTCAAACTCGAGTTTCAGATCGGTCCAGGAGAGACCGACGACGCGATGTTTATCTGGCTCCCAGAAGAGAAGGTGCTGTTCGCTGGTGATAACTTTTATCGTTCGTTTCCTAATCTCTATGCAATTCGAGGTACGGCCTATCGAAATGTGTTGAAGTGGTCTGAAAGTGTGGGGAAGATGGCTGATTACCAACCCCAAGCATTGGATATGAGTAGAAAACAAGCAAAAGTGAGAATGTCAACAGCTAAAGCAAAAGGAATGGAACAAACGACAGCGAGAATCACAACGAATTACCAACGAAAATTTGGAACAGCGATCTGTGGTTAGAAGCTGGGAAAAACAATCTTTGGTATCTATGATGTCTTAAGAAATCATATTGGATGATACATGAATCCAAACTGCTAAAGCAAAAGGGGTGGAAAAAATATCCTAGGTAATGATAAACGAAAATGAAAGATAGAATCGTATTTGAAGAAGAAACATTTGGTTTTTCTGTGTTATAATTAAAAAAAAATGTGTAAAATGCACTTGTATCTATTTTAGGACCCACCTAAGGTCTATTCATATTTGAAAACGCAAATTTCTATGATTTTTATTTTGGTTGTTCCAAAATTACAAAGTGTAGAGGGCAAAGTGATCTTAATGAAAATCATTCCGTCAGATACATCATACCAGAGAACCCTACTGCAGAGGTTTCAAGCTCCTATGCACAAAAATGTGGAATTTTGCATTTTTTGCCAGAAAAAAGATCATGGATACGAAAGTTTGAGAATCTTTCTAGATATTCATGAACCTTCCCTTCATAGCTCACTTTCATTACTTCCCGTTTTTTTCGTTGTTGATTTTCCTTTTTTATTATTTTAGATAAAAAACTTTAGTTTTTGATTTGCACTTATAACTTAGACCATGATGTGGATTTTTCACGGATTTTTCACTAATTGGGTTTCGTAAAACTAGACAAGGAGTCTTAACCTGCAATTTGCCAATGGACATCTAGAGCTCAGATAATAAGGTCCGGTGACTTGGGAGGTGCAGTATGAACATTATGATGACTTGATAATATCATCAACTCTGTCAGGTAACCCCTGAACCAGAAAGGCCGTAGAATAAATAGTTGAAATTTTTTAAAAAAAATTTAGCATAAAGAGTGAAGTGTTTATCTCCTCCTAAATACCTCGCTCTTTATGCTAAAGTATTTTTAGAACCCCTCATATGCGTAATAATCTCTGTTCCTTTTTGAAGTTTTAGTGCTTCTCCTTACTTTCAATTGAAAAAACTTTTTCATGTTTATATTTTCATTGTTTTTTTTATAGCGGTATTTTTTTTTCAGATAAGCCGCCGAACAACTTTTCAAACACCTTCGGCGGTGTGGGATTACACGAGCGCCGTGTGATTAAAGGAATTACAGGAGTCAATAAAAGAAAGTCGTGATAAGATTTGTCAAATTAGCTATTAAGAATTTTTTTTGGCAAGAAAATTAAAAAAACAATCGTCTTGGTATTATTTAGGCGCCAAATGACTAATTAAGGGCTCGATAAAGTTCTCTGATCAAACAGTAAGACATGAAAATATAGCTCTATTCCGCTTCCTCCTGGAAACGGCACATTTACTACATAAAGTATCTCAACCTTCAGTCAACTCATCTTTAAGTCTTTTCAATGCAGAAAATGTTGATAAAAGTATAAAACATGACTATTATGAACAATTTTATCCGAACAACCGTTCTCTGAAAACATAAATTTTCCAATTCATTCCAGAGAAGATTATTCCATAGATTTGACTTCCACATTCATAGACTTAAACGCAATTGTCAAAAAATCTGATAACAACAAACCAACTGCAGCGGAGGGGATATCTTACGAAAATTATAAAGAAAATGCCAGGACGAAACTATTTCCATGCATATATTCAATATTGATATATCCAGTCGGTGCATTGAATACATCCGTATCCGATTGCACCAATCACTAGACTGTGGGGACAACCTCCAGGATGTCAGCCACCTAAATTATGATTTCAAAATAATAATACAGTTTTAGTTATATGTTAAGATGTTAGAATTAACTGCAACAGATCCAAATTGAACATTATGTTTTCCAATTACAGATTACTGAATTTCTGAGGGAAAACTTAGACATTTCTGAGTAAGATGACGAAATAAAGTAATTTAATAGATTTTTTCCTAAATTTATTTACGAAATAAGATTAGAGAAACCAGATAGGATCGGTCGATAGGGCTCGGTTATTTGTAGGGGGTGGACTGTATTTATTTTTAGTATTTGTCAAACCTTTTATTTTTATTTTTTTTTTCAAACCACATATTAGTTTTCTTTTATTTTTTTTTATATTTCAAGCCACATATTTCGTGATTGTAGACCCATCTGATGTATTTTTCATTTCTAACGACCCAAGTACGATCGTATGGCAGCCCATACCCCAATTTACACTTGGAGTTGCGTATACTTTTTTTGGCGTCATTCCAAGAATGATGAAACATTATTTTTAATGATACATAATAAATTTCATAAAATCGATGGGAAACTGCTTAGGATCAAAGAATGCTGTTGAATCAGTTGTTATCTCAAAAGACCTGATGCGAGGGATGTCCAAGGATATATTTTATCATTTCACTGACAACATAAATAATTAAGCAATACCAGATAACGCATCATTCTCGAAGTTCTTGGAAACATACCAAAAACCAAAAATTTCCAAATTTCAGTTTAAAAATTCCAATTTCCAATTTCAATCAAGTTGGCTAACATTAAGAATCATGAGTTTCTTATAACAATTACCTGTATCATTTTCACCATGGACATAATTTCCTAGTAGTCTAATAACGTTTTTTTGTAAATCCTGAACACTTTTAAAATTAATACAAAATCCACTTGTCCACATCATGCAACCGTAAGAAATATAAGGCATGATAATAGAATCTATGTTCAAGATCAGGTCAGTCTAGTCCTTTGTCAACCGTGGGTTTTGGGCGTTTTGAGTTATTGGACGCCATAATTTCAGAGTGAGCGGCAACGTTGAGCGGAAAAATTCGACACAGATAGCGGTCTGTAATTTAAATACTGATAGCGCTCTGTTATTTTGAGTACAGGAAAAGAATAGCGCTCCGTAATGGATGTCAATTCACCACTATCATCATCACATAAACAAAACAGGTCTTGAGAGTTCAGCTTTCAATGACAAAATACTGCATTGAATAAACACCAATTCAAGTAATTTATATATTGTTCTTTTCAGGGTGCTTGAGTTTGGCGTAGTGCAGCACTTTTTTGTCTGGCAGCACCACGTTCTTCATCACGTAGGCGTTTATCATTCGTGATTGCAGGATAGAGTGTGCTTAAGAGCGTGAGGAGTATCGCATGAGGTTGCTCAGCGCTGGGTACGTATTGGCAGATATGACTGAGTAGTGCATGAAAGCCATCAAGTCCAATTTTTTTAATCACTTTGGGGGGCAATTGGCAATCGGTGATGAGGGTTTGACCAGAAGCGTTGTGGACCGTGGCCACTGGATTCGGCTTCAGCTCCTTCTCCTGCCACTAGCTAGCCGATCCAGCTCCAGCAGCACCACTGTCCACCCACTGAGAGTCCACATCCACGTCCGCGTCCCGGTCCATCGCCCCAGCCAGCTTCTCGCCCAGCCCGCCACTGGACACCCTCCGATTCAGATCCAGATCCGCATGTGTCATCTTGGCGTCTTCTGCCAAATCCTCATCTCCTAGGCCCATGCGAGGCGAGACCTGTGCGTCGGGGGGCGGCGCCGCCTGCAGCCGCATAGAGTAGTGAGGACTGACCTTTCTCTGCACTTTCAAATATAATCTGGAAAACTTCATTGTACTTTTCACTCTTTATTTAAAAGCTTTGGATTTAGATATTTTTTTTTCTTTGGCTGAAAATAAGTTACGTCTGAAAATAAGAAAATAAGTTTACGTCTGAAGTAATCTGCTTAGTTTAAGAGTCATGTCAGATATATCACTCAAACCGTAAACAGTAATAATAAAGTCACGTGTTAAAATTGCTCACAGCGAGCTTTTGTGAATGAACAATTTTTTGCTTTTGTGAATGAACAACCAAGCCACTGTCTTAGGAATTATTCAATGCAAAATTATGGCTGAATTTTGATTATGGGCTTGCGTATTGCAAATGAGATTCAGATTTGTAGTCAGTAAGCTGAGGAATTATTAATTGCGAACTTGGGTGTAAATCAAATACCATTTGCGAATTTTGGTCTTACTGAGATTTTATTTTGGGTTTCTCTATTGCAAAATTTGCTGTAAATTCTTCAGCAAAAGCGTTAAAAGTATTGATTTTTGTAGAAATCAAATGCCATGCGTTGAAAATATACTTTGCCCAATGGTGGTCAGTATGAAGTCCAGCGATTGCTCTATATCACCCAATAGAGCACCCGAAGTGCTAAAAAAGGGTAAGTTTACCTGCCTCGCTAAAAAAGCATCAAAACTTTCGAAAGTTTGTTTTACGATACGGCAATTCCAATGGCGGCTTTACAAAAGCAAATAATCGCTCTGAAGTGCGCGATGGAGCACTAAAGAAAGCACGAAATGGAAGCGTAAATTCCCTTATGAAATCTGGTGATTAGACTCATCAATCTGCCATTTGTTCTGGTTCACCTTATACTCACCCATCTGAGTTTGGAGTATATACTTTGGTTATCTCCCCTTGAGGTTATCTCCCCTTGATTGCTCTAAGTATCTGATCTCTGGATGAGCAAATTTTAAAAGTGGTCACAGACGCTTTCACGCCCCTAGCTTCTTTCTTTGCCAGAGGAAAGATCAGAAGACGGGATACCGAGAAGACCGAGCCACCGCTCCAACACACAAGTCGTCAGCGTCTACGAGAATGGTCGTCGGAAAACTTCCAAATATTGATATCTGGTGCTTGTTTCAACAATCAAAATCTGCTGCAAAAAGAGAGAGAGATTGCCAGCTTTATGTTTTGCCAGGCAAAGGTAAAAAGGAATCACGCGGTGTGGTTGGAAAAACAAGCGGCGCACTGCTTAGATTAGCCCTAGGCTATTCAGTGGTCACATCAAGAAAAGGACTAGGGTCGCACTGTTTAGATTAACCCTATGCTATTCATTGGTCACATCAAGAGAAAGGACTAGGGTCGGACTGCTTAGATAAGCCCTAGGCTATTCGGTGGGCGCATCGAGGGGAAGGACGTCCGCTTCCAGGCTATCGACGATCTGTGCAGTGACAAGAACGCCGCGATTACTCAGTCGATCGATCACACGCGACAGCAATCCTTGCCGGCCTGGACCTGCTGCGAAATTGTTGATGATCAGGAGCCGCCTGCGCGGCGGGCATGGCTCAGCTGCTACGACGCCGGAACGCTCTCCGCGGCGGCGCTTCTCTGGACGGCTTTTTGGACCTTTTCGAACGCCCGCACCTCAATCTGACGAATCCGTTCTCGGCTGACGCCAAACTCCGACGAGAGTTTATGGCTTTTCTAACAATTTTGACATCAAAATATATTCGAGATACTTTGTTCAGACCATTAAAAAAAAAGAAAAAAAAAGAAAAATAGGGCAAGATACCCTAAGGTTGTAAAAGATTTTTTAGGGTGGGCTGAAGTTAGTGGTGTTTGCTTAGACTTGAGGCGCACCAAAAATGAACCAGTGATCGAAGAGTTGATACATAAACTACAGCAACAAAAACAACTGATTTCTAGTTACTGTATCACTTCATTATCATTTTTTTGTCATTTGTCCTAACTGATTTGAGTGGTTGCACATTGATATTTTAGTAAGTATGGCCAATTTCATATGCAGCATTCAAAAATTACCAAATTCAACGCCTTTGTGCCTTTAAAATGTACAAACAGATTTTGTAGAAAGATTTCAGGCCTAGAAGCATTTGAGGTGATGCTTTAAAGGCACACTGTCGTGGCTGTGATTGGCTAGTCGTGATGTCGAAACCACTGACAAAAGACCTGGCCTCTAAATAATTACCAAGCCTTTATGCTCTTGGGTTATACTATAAAGACGAAGCACACAATTTTTATAACAAATGCTGTGATGACAAATGCTATGACGTAATGGGCCACTGCAATGATTGTATGTTTTCTGAGGAAGGAGTACCACAAACCACTTAGGTTTTATGCCGTCTCTTTTGGGACATATTTTTCAAAGGTATATTTAGATTTCCCTAATTTTTTGAGAATATATTTTAGATTTTTATTAGTATTATTTTATAGCTTTGTGAATATAAATAATATCTATGTCTGTGTGTGGCTAACGAATCTTTGTCTTTTTTTTAATTGGACTTTCTTTGACCACCGCCGACGGGCGGTCTGCCGTGCTGTTCGCGGGCACCAAGTCCGTTGGCACGCGCTACTGGTATGGGTTCGTCAACCCCGAGGGCCCCGACCGTTCGTGCGTGGCGGGCGACTTCGTCGGTCAGTTCCCGGTCTGCCGGCTGGCCGACGGGTCTTCGTGTCCCGCGGCCGAATTGGTCGAGTGCGCCAACCACAACGACTTTCGCGGTTGGTGGAGCACCCGGTTCGAGGCGCAGTTCATACGCTACGACCCCGCCGATCTTGCGCTGGCTATGGTCAAAATTACCATTAACGGTTCTCTTAATACACAGATTAGCAGCATCTGGTTTTTTGCAACTTGCCACAAAACAGTAAAAATGAGATGCACTGGAAAAAAGTACTTTTCCTGGTAAAAAGAGCTTATAACAACGAAAAGCCTCTAACACTGAGTCATCTTCTTTACCAATATTACGACATTTACATACCTTTCTCATCATCATTAGCTGGAATAGTTACACAAGAATGGCTTCCTCCAGGACAAGCATCTCCCACCGAATTCTCTGACGGTCAAGGTTAAATTGTATAAGATTTCGTCTTTTCGGACATCAGGATATTCTATTGATCCAGTTTTAAAAATATTGGTCTATACAGATAATTAATCACTATACTGGTAAATACTGGTATTTAATTTCTTCTTTTCGTACATGGGAATATTCTATTTATTGATCCAGTTTTAAAACACTGGTCTATACTGGTAATTAATTACTATACTGGTAAATACTGGTGTTTAATTTCTTTTTTTTGGACATTGGACATATTCATTGGACATATTCTCTTTTCATTGGGCCTGATTTGTCAGCGAGAACTCGCATCTTTTCGATCTGTGTCCTTTGGTCGCTCCAACCAGAGCTTCCCAGCCGTGGAATAGCGAATGTATGGATAGGAATATCGCTGGCCAAACCAACTGGGTCGAACTCTGCAAGCTAGTTTTTGTTGGCTCTACTTTTGTAGGGCTCCGTGCTACGGTATTGGACATTACTGAATCATCCGGGCTCAAATCTAACGATAATTGTCTTCGTTGAGTGCTTGATTTAAACTGTGACGCCGGGTTGAATTGCGCTGGCCTCGCTGTCAAAGCGAGCCAAATACAAGCCGCGGACTGAGCGGATGTAGAAACGAGTAAACTCTGACTTTGTACAAAAGGAGCCAAGTCCTGAGTCAGTGCTAAAACCAGCTACTCTTGACTAAGTGCAAGTTACACGTTACACAAATTTGGTAGATGTCCAAGTTACACGAGTTTTGTGACATGGTGCAGAAACCAGCTAAATCCTAACCCAGTCATGTAGGCTGCAGGCTGCAGAATTGTGTCAACGTGAAAAAAAAATCCAATAAAATTCATCAGTGTCAAATTCCCGTGAAAAGTGTATTTCTTGGAAACTTCCCTCCTCGTGGAAAACTCAGTGGAAAAATTCCCCAAAAGAAAATTCTTCCCCTCACCCGAAAAATGTATGCATACTCCCCAATAACAAATACTTTGCGTAAGAATTGCGCAAATTTTATAACTTATAGACCTTTGCCCTAGGGTTGTGGGGGTTACGTTATATCCAAAGGCACAGTTATTGGGTCTTTCAACTCTGCTGAACAAAATGGCTGTCTCAAAATTTTGATCGGACTATGTATTTGTCTTTGTATGCTCTGGAATTTCGGGTGTCTTAATTTTTTTTTCTCTTTTTCCATAATTTTCTATAACAATTGGAGTTAAGTTTGCACGTTCCTGTTTTTGCTGAAGTTAAGAATACGGACATACTTTTTCTATTCCACTCAGTATTTGTGGGCAAATTTTCTATGCCACATTTTAGATAATAAGCCAAAATAGACAAGCTAACATAAGCCAAAATGCGAAAAATGGGGGATGAGTAGTGCAGAACCACTGTTGCAATTCAATTGAGTGTAGTTTGTTTTTGGAAATGATAGGCGTCGGAGGAGGGGGGGGGGAGTTAGACATCACTTTGACTCTTAAAAAGTGCTCTATAGCTTCCAATTTCAAATCAAATGAGAACCATCTGAATTTTTAACGACTAGGTTCCAAACATAAATTTGCGCTTTACAGAATTTTTTTTTTAATGTTTTCACTTTTAAAACTTTCATAAACCAAATATTATTAACATTTTAAGGAATAAATATCAGCAAATGCATATTAAACTGAAAATACAGATTCACTTGTATTTTTGCAAGCATCAAAACCTGAGGGTTTTGGCTGGTCAGCACGGGCTCAACATGGCCGCCTGGACAATGGCCAACCCCTCGGTGGTGCTGGTCTACCTGGCCGTTTCACAGGATGTGCCTGTGTTCATCGCCGGAATGCTGGTGACGGTCAGAAACTCCGCCAATCTTCTATCAGCCCTGTTTGGCGCAGATAGGGTGGCATCCCGCACCTCGCAAAAGGCCGACATCGCCAAAAAATCGGACCGTTTCTATTCGGCCAAACACAAACTCACTCCCTCCAATATTCCACGTTTTATATCGTAAACCTGTGTTCATTTTTGGGAATTTATAATTTTTTGTGCAGCAGGGCATTTGTAGCTATATCATAATTGGTCAGTATGGTTGCATATAAAACACTGAATTTTACCTTGGCATGGGGTGTCCGGCTTGTTCGAACGTCCATTGTGCACACTTTTTTTTATTTTAGCAAGGAGTAAGAGCTTTACAGTTCATAGTAATATGCCCATAAGCTTGGCAGTTGTAACTGCGAGGAAGGAGAGGGAGTAAGTCGTCAATGCGTAGAACAATTTTATTGAAAATAATCATTTTTATGTAATAGCACAACAAAAGTAGAGCTCGCGAGGATGTGCTAAAATAAAAAAAAAAATAAAGAGTACGGAGCATGCTACCATTTACCGAAACCAACATAAAAAAAACAACAACAAAAAACAGCGAAACACTATAACATAAAACCCCAAACCAACACATTAAAAAATACAGAGAAATAATACCCACTAAAAATATAGTTAATCTGTTTCGAAAGCATACCTACCGAGCAACTTTAGACGTAAATCAGCTCAGACCAGGTGAATGTTCATGCTAACTTTCGTGATGTGTGGACGCTATATGTTCTCCACGTTACTTATATTAACCAAGAATTCCCTTGCATATTATATTATATGTTCTCCACATCTACTTATGTAGATTACGATGTGCTGAGCTGAATGGCTTTATGCACATTATATGTTGAAAAAGCCATATAAGTATGACTATTCATATCTTGAAAATGTCATGACATCTAAACTTTAAAACAAGGGTAGGTAGTTCTCCAAAGAATGTGTAAACATCAATTCAATTTTGCAAAATCGGCAGAAATTTTGCAAATTTCTGATTTCTGCTGTAAATTTGGCAGAAATCCGATAGCGACTCGGAAAAATTGATGAAATTCACCCCCCCCCCCAGTAAAAAGAGGCTCGGGACGCTCCAGGACTACCTTATTCTCCCCTAAATAACTTGTTAGGCAATTTGATTTAGAACATTCTAAAATGCATTCGATAACATATGCACCATTAGAAAACACAAAAAATGACGAACTTATACTTATTGACGACATGACTGCCTGTCCATGGAGAAAACAAATCCAGCCATGTTTTTGGAAAAATTCTTTAGCTTGTGCTGTATTTCGTTCTTCAACATCAAATGTTTGAACAAATTCAGGATCTGAGGCACTTCTTCCATATGCATTATCATTATCAGGTAAGTTAATTTCTTCTCCTCCAGGAAGTGTAATCCTCGGACCACGAAATGATTCTATATCATTGCTTTCGTTATTATAGAACTACCCGCTCATGATTTATTTATTTATTTTATTTATTTATTTTTTATTTTTATTTTTGCTTTTTTATTTATAAAATTTAATATATTTTCTCTTTTAAGAAAATTTTATCTCTTGTAAATTTTTCGGCTTTAATATATGTTCTGGGCAGTATTCAAAGATGTTTGTAGAACATGACTTGTTTCTTATGTTTCTAATGAGTAAATAATGGTCTTCATTTTACTTAGGCTTTGGGAAAAGAGGTACTAGTCTAGACTAACAGTTTTTCTCAAAGAGCACAGAAGATGGCAAAATGCTTGCTGCATGAAGGCCCCCTATCTGAAGCTTTTCCTCATATTTCGAGGAATCTTCCTGAGCCAGGGTTTTGGTTAAGTTCTCCACGCCGGCGCGGGCGGCGCCGGTATGAGCCATTCCGGGGAAACCTCTAAACATATTTGCGATAATATTGACGATAACGCCTTCTTTTTGCGGCATAAAAAAGGTTTTTGCCATTTGCTGCGACATGTAAAAGGTTCCGTTCAGATTATTGTTAATTACGGCCGCCCAGCCCTTTTCGCTAATCAATTCGGCAGGGGCGGGAAATTGACCGCCGGCATTATTGATCAATATGTCCAAGCGACCATGCCAGTCCATTTTCACTGTTTTGTTGAATTATGACTATGATACCACTCTGTACCAAGTCTATATAAACCCTTTTTACTATTGAGCAATAAAAACGCACATTCAAAAATTATAGCACACGATGATTTCCTTACAAAAATATATTCACAATCGAAAATATCAAACATCTTTGATATTTCCGTGATACAAATTATCTCTCAATCAAGCTTCTGTATCCACACTAGCGATCAGTGAAATTGATTATGCAAGAGTTCATTCAACCTCAAAAGTGCGTTAAGGTTAATATTGTCCCCTGTTTTGTTTAACTACTGTATAGATTGGATTCTAGAAAGAGCACTCTCGAGTTTTGATGGTGTTGTTATGGGATTGGGCATTAATGGATCTGACCTGTACTGTGCAGATGACATCGACGCTCTTACTGCTGACCCAGCAACTGCCTAAGCAGTGTTAAATGAAATAGCACATTTCTTTCAGCTACTGGGTATGAAGATCAACACGGCCAAAATTAAAGTCATGGATCTAAATATACAGTCAGATTATCAGCTTGTCCTTTACGGACTTATTGTTTATAATAATGCCTGGATATTGAATAAAATAATAGCACTTACGTTCTGAGAGAATTGCCGTTAAACTTCTTCATGCTTTCAAACAGTTAAGAACGAAAAGTATAGCAATCGTGGCTATTATCTTTTCTTTAATACTAATACGTGTTTTCATTTATTTGTTTACGGTTAAAAATCTAATTTACATAATGTTAAGACTTTGGTTCGGCGAGGCTTGCTAACTAAGAGGAAATTCCTCTAACACCTCATATCAGATAAAAGTAGGAGATAAATCCCCTTCACAACTTCCCACTTTTTGTTGGAAGTTGTGCTTCACTACACCTTCGGTATTTGTACATCGTCAATTGTGGCTGTTCTGCTTGGTTGATTATAGGTTCGGAGAAAGTCTCGGGAGTGGGTGAGGAAGGAAGACTAGAGAAAGACAATTCGCGGCCACAATCCTATTGATGACATTCTCATCCTTTCCCGCTTCATCTACCCAAGCCAGAAACACGGTATTATCATCAATGAATCGCCCAAATTCGTCTGTATGTCCTCCCGTCCCATATCCCTCAAGGACAAGGGCGCGCAACTTCCCCAGATCGTAATCGAGAAGTCCGGCCGGACCCATGTTCCGGGCAACCAGCACCACGTCATCCGGCAAATCAGCGGCGGCGGCGGTGCTTTCATGGCCGGTCAAATGTTGGATCAGACGATGGGCCAGGTCGTCCAGGTCGTGACGCTTCTCCCGAATAACCGGATCGGGGACCGATTCCATTCGGATATGGGTTGCCTCCTGAACCTTTTGAACGGACGCTTCTGCCGTAAGACCGCTTCCCAGCGCATCGACCGACTCTTTTTTCCTTCTTTTCGGATAAATCATGTAGGAGAGGACTCTTTCTCTCTAGGACATGTCCAACGGGGTGCTGCTGTTCATCATCCATGACGAATCCCGAATCCTAAAGAAAAAGATTCCACACACACACACAAACAAAAAGGTTTCGTACACATTTGTTGAATTGCGCGTACACACACGCCGCAGCAGTGGACGAAGCGAAAGGGTGATGCACCGCCTTACTTTGTTTTTGCGTCGTGACCGACAGGTAGTAGTATCGGGTCTTTCTTGACCGGATCACGGAGGCCGACTGGCGGCTGTTCACCACCCTGCTGCGCTTTGACCCGGTTTATGTCGGCCACTTCAAATGCAACCGGAAGCGCCTCGTGGACTACCCCAATCTTTGGGCCTTCACGCGGGAGCTCTATCAATGGCCCGGCGTCGCTGCGACCGTGAACATGCGGCACATCAAGAACCACTATTTTGCCAGTCATCGCAGCATCAACCCGACCGGGATCGTCCCGACAGGACCCGAGCTTGATCTGACCGCGCCGCATGGGCGCACCATTCCTATCGCCACCTGATTGCAATCATCGGCCAGCCAGTAGCATTTTCCTGGTCGGACCGACGCGGACACGCTGTGTCCGTCAAAACCGGTAGGGTTTGACCGGCAGAATCGAACCGATTTCGCCTCTGCCGTGCCCTGATCCAGTGGCGGCTGTCCCGATCAACCGTCAAGATCACCCTGATCAACCGTCAAAGCTTCGCCAACCACTTCCACCACATCACCGGCAAACAATTGTTTGCGGCGGTGAGTTTCCAACTGTCCGTTGACAAGCACTTCGGCCAGCGAAAGCGAACTGGCCCATATCAACGACCGGCTTGCCGAACTGGTGGACAAGTCCGGAAACAATTTCAGCTTCCACTTCCACAAGATCAGGTCGGACTATCACGACTGTGTATATCAGCCGAAAGCCTTCGTCGAACCGGGCTTCGGCAAGGAACTGGACCAGGCCTGGCGCGCGCACATCACATCGGCCGGCCTCTGCGTCCCGGTGTTGTTCCTCTCGGTGATCGAGCGCAAATCCATGGCCGAGCGGATGCCGATCTTAGGAGGTTTTCAGAAAAACAGCTTATTCCCCTGGACCCCTCTTAGGTCTATACATACACGAAAACTGCAATTTTCCAAGATCTTTTTTCTGGTTGTTTCAAGATCGTGAAGTTCTTAGGGCAGTATTACGTTTTCGTCAGTGTTGCCGCTTTGAACCATGAAAACAGATAAGCACAGCTAATTAGTTGTATTTGACAACACTTTTCGTCTTTAAAAGGTCAAACAATAACAGTGTGCTAATTCCAAAAGAGAACTACACCTTTGCAGGAAAGCTACGCATTCTTAACAGGCAAACTCCACCAAATAGATGTAATCCGCCCACTTATATTGCTGATTCCAGACATAATTACGAAGCATATCTTCAATAACCCTGTTGGTGCGCTCCGTCTGTCCATCCGTCTGAGGATGATAAGCTGTGCTCATAGCAAGCTTAGTCTGGATCGTGCGGAAAAAATCCTGCCAGAAAGCACTAACAAATTTAGGATCCCGATCAGTTACAATACATCTAGGCATGCCATGTAACCGAAAAATCTCCCTTGTAAATAACAAGGCGGTGTCCAAAGCCCTATTTTGAATGCCAAAATGATTAATTCAAGTTCTCTTCTTTATATTTATAGAGAAAAATAGTTTTATCTTAGCTACTTTTTACTGTTCTTAAAATTTAGTTTCCGTTGTTAAAATTGAGTTTTTTTAAGCAGCAGTAAACGCTCAAACTGCTTTAAATTGAAATTCTGTTCTTTTGTTTTTGGCTATAAGTTATGGATTTTGGGTATTTTATTTTCTAGATTTATTCTACCGTTAAAATGTTTTATGGGGAAATGTAGTTAAATGACCTACAGTACCCTTCATATACGTATTAATTTTTATTCACTTTAAATCTTATTGTTGTTTCCTACTTCCAGTTGAAAAACTTGTTTTTTAATTTTATTTCTGATTTTTTTTTTAAATATTGCCAGGAAATCTGGCTAAACCACCATGGAAAAATCCCTTCTCCCAACAGATTTTTTCTCTTGACAATTCAATCCTTGTGAAAATTTACCCCGGTTGATTACCCTTAACTTCTCCATGCGTAAAATTGAGTCGGCAAAGAAAAAGCAAGACATAAGAAGAATTTCATACTATTTTCATATTCAAATTTTTCCTCTTTGTTTTGTTCACCAAAAAATAGCACCCTAATAATTTTTTAGGTGAATAGTCATAGAAAATTTTAAAAATCCGTAATTTTTGTGTATTAGCTTGGGAGTACATCACCCATGTATATACACCCAACTGTATGCGTACATAATGAGATATACATTTCAGTTTTAAACTTTTTGGTATGAGGAACAAGTAAAATACGACTGCTTTTTTTGATGAATACAGTCTTTTGTTCATAAATATTTGGACTCCTGACATTCTATAATATTTTTTCGAAGAACATTCAAGGGCCGTTTAGTTACAATCGGAAGATTTTTAAAAGTACTAAATACCTTTGGCACAAAGAGCAGGGCATTGAGGAGGTCGAAACCACTTTACAATTTCGAATAATCTATATTCGTTTTATGTTTTAACGTTGCTCCTTACTTTCAGATGAAAAACATGTTTTTTATTTAACCACAAATATAGGGTCAAACAAGAATTGGTCTTCCGATGCCATGTTCGTACTTTTTGGGATTTAAGATCTGACACAGAGAAGACGGGCTTGTCGCCTTCGCCTTCGTCAACTCCCGCTCGTTCGTCGCACATACCGGCGGCATCCGGAAGCTGTACGGGACGAACCCAATGGCGTTTGGCTGGCCACGTCCGGGCAAACCGCCGATGATCTTCGACCAGGCATCGAGCGCCTCGGCCCGGGGTGAGATCCAAATTCATCTGCGCGACGGTCATGACATTCCCGAAGGATGGGCGATCGATAGGGATGGCAATCCGACGACCGACCCGGAAGCCGGCCTGGCGGGCGCGCAGTTGCCGGGAAACCTTTATCTTCACTTCTTTCACTGTTGTACAATTTAAAAAAAAAAAAAAAAAATCTGAAAAACAGGAATGGATTCAACTGCATTTTTCAGTTTTCAAATACTCCATAAATCTAATTAAACACCATCACTGGCATCTAATTATTTCTCAAAAAAACATGTTAATAGACAAATAGAGATAAGTTAGGTTTGGTTAGATGGCATTTGTTTATAAACACTTTTCAAAACTAGGAGAATAGGCATAAATATTTATAAATGTGATAGAAAAACTGGACTTGTGTTTTCATTTTCTTGCTCATGCACGCTGCTTCCTTTCTTGTCCTTCAATATACTCCTGTAATTCTGTTTTCTTAGAGTTATCCTGATAACTTTGTATCTTCAGTATGTCTTCCTTTACCTCCTCCATTTCCGATTTAGTATCTTTTTTTACTTCTTCCATTTCAGTTTTCAGCAAAACCAGATCATCCCTGAGTGACTTGTTTTCATCATTCAGTCTTCGAATCTCATGTGTCAAAGCTTCATGAACTTCTATCCATTTAGTTTCCCTTGCAGTTTACCTTTTTTTTTATTTTTTTTATAGTTTTTTCTTCTATCTTTATTTTATTTTCCTTCTTTATTTTTTAGTTTTTTTTCCGGAACGTGCCCCAGCAACACGTGTGCAAGGTGCTAATTTTAACTGCGTAAAATTTGAAGATATACAACTGGTAATACTTCGACATACATTCTTTTTTTTTTACTTTCTCTTTCAGCTGCAAGCCAGGTTTCGCGTTGCTCTTGTAATACATCGACATGCTTTTTTGGTAATTTCTCTCTGAGCCGCAAGCCTACAACCTTCCAAACCTGCACCACCACATCATCCTGAAGCAGTGAAGGTATGTGCAGCAGAATGCTACCGGCCACCTGCTCCTAAATGACCCGGTCACTGGCCCTCAGGCGGAAACGGGCCCGGAAGAAGTCCCATGATGCTACCTGGCCCTCCCAATACCAGGCTTCCAGGGTGTGCACACCAGCCTGCCTCCAACGGGCCTGCTTTCGGGCATGCACAGTGGCGGCCAGAGGCAAATGCGTCGGAGGCAAAGGGACCCACAAGAAAGGCGAGGAGTGAGACGAATGTACCCCCCCCCCCATACAAAAACGGGATAAAACGGGATAAACAATGAATAGTTAGCTTAGATTATGAAAAAGCAAACAAACACAGAGTAAAAATAATAGGGAAAATCTTTTCAAGACAGTGAAAATCCCCAAGGGCCGTCTTCAGCACAATATGAGAAAAAAAATATATTTAAACTTACATTAAAATGTGAGAATTGAAACTCATAATAATTTTTTTTTTACTTTTTAAAAACCACCCCCAGCATCCTTACTTCAACGAAGTTCAACCAATAATGTCAAGAAAAAAAAATCCATTTTTGCATGTATATTATTATTATTAACACAATTAGATATAAAATAGTTTCAATTCTAGCCAACGGAGAGCAGAGCTTAAAGACGTAGATGTTAAAACTTTAAAATATAAATACTTTAAACGTTTTATTATCTGCTTTCAGCCTTCCGACTCCTCCGATTAAACTAATTTAATAAAATTTAGAAGGAAAAAGAACAGCAATAAAAAATTATCGATTTTAACGCTTGTTGTCAAACGTTTAGCTAAAAAGAAGAATTAATTGTTGGATGGTTTGGTCGAGAACATTCGGTTCAACGAGGTAGTTATCAGAAATTTGTCGATGCACTTATTCCTGCATCGGCAGCTGATTTGAGTTATGCAATGAGTTTATTTTATGCTGTGACGGCATCCGGTGCAGATCGGATGATGGAAGCTCTACGTGATATTGATTTGATTGAATATCCTGGTGATCCATTTGTAACTGGCATTCTTCGAGATGCTGCACACGTACTTACGACTAATTTAGCGGCCGCAGCCGATCAATTGAAATATATTTTTTTTGTCACTTAAAAAGGGGACTCGAACTTTTAATTTCTCTTTGAATTAGCCCTCTTCCGATATCCTAGGAACACTGGGCTGCTACAATCACCCCTGAAAAAAAACAATAACAAGAAAATCCACTCATCCGTGATCTTTCTTTCGGCAAAAACTACAAAATTCCACTTTTTTGCAGATAGGAGCTTGAAACATTTATAGTAGGGCTCTCTGATACGCTGAATCTGATGGTGTGATTTTTATTAAGACTCTATGACTTTTAGTGGGTCTCTCTACAAAAGCGGCCTGTTCCTGCCCGCGCCAGCCTGGTTGTTGCAGAACTCGCATCGACTCGGCAATCACTGTTTTTTTGAATGCCGTTTGCTTCGCGAAGCGGATGAACGCCGTCCGCACGTTGCTGCGAACGCCGGGATGCCGGTCGTCGAGCGTGGAAGACAAGAGCTTGATGTGTGCGACGGAAACCGTCTCGATCAGTGCTTTCGAAGCCAGATCGCGAACTTTCGAATCTCGGCTCTTTAACAGTCTTGCAGCTGAAGGAACGACCCTGCCGGTCACCTCGACCTCGGCGCTGGGGGCGGTGGCGATCTCGCTGATCGGCCTCGACAAACGCGTCCCCCCCGACCTCGACGGTTCAACACACCGGTCGGTTTATCTGCCGGTCATTCGGGACCGGCTTCCCGACGCTTTGGAGTTGTTCGACTTCGCCGAGCCGACGAACAATAACTTCCTCTGTGTACGAGAGCTTTGGGTGCGTGGCGACCTGTACCGTCGCCGTGCGGACATCATCGGATTCGTCAACGGCTTGCCACTGCTGTTCATGGAGCTCAAGACAACGTCGACGAGGTTACGGCGCGCTCGAGTCAGATGCTCGCCTTGTCGACGCGACAACAAGAGGTGACCGCTGACTTGGTGGATCGCATCGAGCGGCGCCGGAAAGCGCGGGTCGATGCGGCTGACAAGGCGGAGGCCGGGGGCAATGAGCGAGGTGCGGACGCCGGTTCGCTGGTCGGCAACCAGGAAGAGCTTGCCGTGCTCGCGGTGCTGCGCGCGATCGGCGAAGCGCTGCGCGGTGCGCAGATATCTGCGCGCGAGGCGGCGACCGGTCGATGATACGGCTCAAATTCCACAGGAAAATAGAATTCATTAACCAACATCACAATTTCACACTCCTGCCTCTTCAATAAATTATAATTAAAAGAAATATGATGAAAACCCCAAGACCTTCTCTTTTTTGGGCTAAAAACCCTTCGGGTTATCCTATACAACACCAGTTGAAATGACATTTTTTTGCGTGACTTATAATTAGGTTTTCGTTCCTGAGATTATTATAATTTCAGATTTTATTTTACTAAAAAGAAAAGTAAGATCTCTATTGTATTTGTTTGTTCTTCAAATTGTAGACGTAACTACAAAGTTGGCAACGGGTATTAGTGCTCCCGTGTGGCGTTTGTGAGGTTTGCGCGTATGCTTATGTGGACGGACTAGTAGGCTATACTGTTGTATTCTCTGTTGCTGCCCACGATTTACCTTTAGGATTGGTACGTATTCGGTTTGGGTCTCATTGCTCGGTTCTAGGTTCGTCTCACAACTATACACATCTCTTTTCAGTTGCTGTCTTGCTTCCACCTCCCGGGTTTTTGCGCAGGTAACAAGTAGTTCTCATAAGTGTCAAAAACGTATTTTATTGTGTAATTACCCTTCTGTATGGTTTTTTCCCCTTTTTCTAATTCGCGCCACTTTTTCAAGGTGCGGCGCTTATTAGAGGGCGGCGCTAACAAGAGGAAATGCGGTACTTATTTTTAATACAATGAATTGTATGGAACATAAGACATATTAAGGTTTTGATCTGATGGTAACACATCACAATTAACTAAAAATCGGAATATTTAAACATTACAAACATAAACACAATGTAGAGATTCCACAAAATCTAGTCCGACCAGACCGAGATCCAGCGCGGCTCGCAGCACCGTGCAGTCCTGGCGCGAAGCCACCTCGCGAACCAACGCGATATCCTGCTCCGACAGCACCCCGCGCTCGGCCAGTTGTTCAGGAGCCGAATCCGTATCGAACGACAGCAGACGCAGCGCCGCGGCACCGCCGCGCATATCGCTCACCGTGCCGTTCGCGCTTCGCTCCATCAGTCTCCCGCTCCGTTCAACGGTTCTCGAGGTCCGACGCGTCGCCCTCGCCCCCGGGCCGACCGTCCGATCAATTGTTCCCTTAAGTACACGAAAATAGTCTACCAATCCCTCTTGGGATCCCTTTGGCGCAATGTAAAGCCTCCAAAATAAAAGAAAAAGCTGTTCATGACTGATTCCCTTCAAAATTAACTATTCACAACTGAACTTATTTGTAATGCAATTGTATACATTTATTTAGGAATCGGAAAAACCGAAGTATGGTGAAAAGCCTTCTAAAAGTTTACTTCAGATTTTTGCAGCGCATACGTGATACCAATTATGACTAAAATAATAAAATAAACCTAACTTTTTTTTGGGGGGGGGGGGCGTATATTCAATCTAAAATTTGTTTCCAAGTGGGATTCCCTTGCAGAATTCGTATCCAAGCAATTCGGTAGAAACTAATTTTGATTTTTTTTCTAACCTCTTTCTTTGCAAGATTTTAGCTTTTTTTACAGAATTATATAGATATAAATTCCCAGCAATTCGAAAAGAAAAACTTGGGCCCATTTCTAATGTCAGTGTTCCCAAAATAACTTCGTCTTATTGCTTTAGGGTTTTCTTGGCCCAGGGACACTTATGATATATGCGTCGTAGCTTGTGCGGTCTGGTAGCCGGCCTTCTCTGCATCACCAACAACGTTGCGTGGAGCCAGCAGCAGTTTGACTATCTCATGGTCGAGCAAGGCAATTCCGTCCTGGACACTCGGTCCGTTCGCTTGCCAGAAGACCTGTCGGTCGATGCGACGCAAGTCAGCTACTGCGAGAACGCGGAAGCGGACACATCCCTCGAAGATCGGATCGCAGAGCTGGAGGGCCGCTGGGAAAAGTTGGCCGATGCCGAAGCGAAGAAAAAAGCGGATTTTGACTATTAAAAAGCGCACTAGCCCTTTCAATTTCAAATCTAATGAGCCCTTTTTGAAGCTTTTATTACAAAAAATCACCATCTCAAAATAAAAATATTAAAAATAAATATTAGCTGTTCTTTTTTACAATTTCGTCTAAATATTAAGATATCACCTGTTAGGGGGCATCTGTTCCCAATTACCTGCCTTAAAAACAATACATTTTATACATCATAGCTTGGCATCGGAAAATTTTAACCTTAAGAAAGAGCGAAGGAATTTTTTACTGTTAGTGGAGGATTTGGTAATTCTTGCCGTATATTCACCTCCTTTGTTCTTGATCTCACCGTTTGCTTTCGTAAGTTAGACTTAGTTATGTGTTACTGCGACTCACGCGCCCCATCGGGGCGACCGAATCCTTAACGTATTGACATTGGGTTCTAACCTCTATTTTTGCTTATACAATGAAAGCATCTGCCTTAAATTTTATCACAGTCGGGGCGCTATTCGCGTTTGCGGCAGTCGGATTTGGCGCGTTTGGCGCTCATTTTCTTAAACACCAACTCACGGCAAGCTTAAAACCTAAACCCTGCGAGCAGTATAATAGTATAATGTTTGTAGGCATGAATATATAATGAGTCGGAGGCAATAGGCTTGAGACTTTCTGTGTAGGATTGTGATTCTTGTTGATAAAAAAGCCCCACCAAGCGCTGAAAGCCATGTTGTGACCAGAATGGGTCCAGTACTGCACAAAGCCTCCATTCATACCGGAGGTCCCAGGGACTTGCTGTCCAGTTCTAAACCGACTTAAGCGTTTCTGTGTAGACTTGAGAAGATATGTTGATCCCAGTTTTAAGGGGAGTTATTTATTTTCCCAAATACATTATAATATTGCTGAGAAAACTTTTAGGTATATTTCCCTCGATTTGAATTTCGCTCGTTAATACCCACCTTAAACTCCTTCTTATATCCGATAGGGCACTAAGTGGGTGCTTCTTCACCTCTTATCTAATTGTGGCTGCTTTTGCCTCTTTTAGTTTTATTTTATGCGTTTTTTTTTCCACAGCTTTATATAGTCAAATGGCTGAAAGATCGCCAGGAAAAACCTCTCCAGGTCGTTCAAATAAAAATGGAATTTTGACACATTAAAAGAATTCGATTTTTATGATGATTTTAAATATATACGTTTAATTAAGTGGTTAACCCATTAAAGGCTACGAGCCTGAAAAAAATTTCCTGATTTTTGGGAAAAGGGGAAAGCACCCTCTAAAAGTCATAGAAACTTAAAAAAAAGTCGCACCATCAGGTCCAGCGTGTCAGAAGACTCTACTGCAGATGTATCAAGCTCCTATCTACAAAAATTTGGAATTATGAATTTTTTTTTTCCCAGAAGAAAGATCACGGGCGTGACCCACACGCTGTGCCTGCCATCGCTGTACGAACCGCTGCTGCAAACGGCCAACGCCGGTGAGCTGACGTCGCTGCAAACCCTCGTGGTCGCCGGCGAGGCCTGTCCGTCGTCGCTGGTCGTCGCCCACCGAGCGGCGTTGCCGCAGACCGCGCTCGTCAACGAGTACGGTCCGACCGAAGCAACGGTCTGGGCCACCGCGCACCGCGTGACGGCCGCCGACATCGCGGCGACGGTTCCGATCGGGCGACCCATCGGAGCTGTCGAGACCTGAATCGAAACATTTTAAAACTTTTGCGTCCATTTTATCCTTTTTGTATAAGGTTGTGATAGTCTAGAATTAAAATGAGTCACGCCCATTTCATTTTGACATGGAAAGCGGAGTCTCATTTTGCCTACACAAAATCTCGTCTGAAACTGCAGAGGTTTCTTATCAAATTGTTTTTTTTTTTGTTTTTTTTTTGTACAAAATCGAGAGCCTTAATAAAGAACACAGGCTGTACTACCATGATTTATCTCCAGTTTTAATTAAAAAAATAGAAAAAAAAATACTCTCTATGAACCAACTAAAGTCTTCTGGAAATGCATCGTATTGAACTTCAACACGGTACTCCAAACAATCTGGTTGTGGGTAATACGAAGCATACGTCGTCGATGAGCTGTAATAGGAACCACCTGAAGTGTAATATGACGACGAGCAACCTGACGTTGTTCCTGTACCTCGTGTTCCATAATAGGTTGTACTGCTTGTCCCCCCGTAGTAGGTCGTACTTCCACCCGTTGAGTATGAGTTGGTGGCACTATAACTTGTTCCAGAGGAGGAACGAGTTTATTGAAGACGGTGAGCACATTTCTTTAGCAGTTCGTATACTGTACCTGTTGGGCCAAGAAGGTCCAAGAGTCAAACACCCTCGTCGCTAGATTCGTTATATCTACAATTGTACTCAACTCAAAAATTTTGTTGTTCGTGCTGCTGCTATTTCTACCCTTGCTCACTTTGGGGCACTCTGTCAAGACATTTTGCCAGATGCCTTAGTTGTGCTGGATTGCTGCAAAATCGATCCTGATGATGAAGTACGCAACAGAGCAACTAAGTTTCACCTAGGTATGAACAGACATAAAATTGGTGCAGGGACAAAAAAAATGCTTTATTTTGATGTCTTTGTTACTTTAAGAGCTATACTCTCAGTGTAAGTTTTTTGGTACACTATTTTTCTGCAGCCCTAGGGTTTTAACGTTCCAGCATAGAATGACGATTTTACCATACTTCAACCATATAAGTGCCTTGGGTACTTGTCGGTTAATGGAAACACTTTCAAGAATTACGCAGTGTAACATCCGACAATAACAAATTCTCTTGTCTGGAACTGATTATGATTAATAACATATGCAGAATTGTTGAGAAAGCAAGGAATTCTAGGCAAAGCAACTGAAAATCTTTTAAGTGCTAAAACCGACATTGATCAAATGCAAAATATTTTTCCTTGTACAAATGTTGTGTTTCCTAATATTGAAAGAAACTGCAACTCAATCCTTATAAATGCTGCCAACTCTCGCATTCAGTTAGGATTGCCACAAAAATGCATAAACATTCTAAATGAAATTCCTATTCAGAATTGTGATATCATTGACTCATATCATGACATTTCTTTTAAAAGCGGCTTCTATAAGATCTAGGAGGCTCATATGCCTCAATTCCTCAATGCGAGTGCTGCTTAAAAACATGGTGGGTAATCTTTCGTTTCAGGCAGCTTGTATGTGCGAAATGTGGTAATTGCCAAAGGGTCATGGGTAGCCATTATAGGAGGAAAAATTCATGGATTTAATTGGACTTTACGACCGAAAGATGCAATTCTTAGCCCTGTTATGTGACTGCCGCGTGAACGATTTAAGACCTAAAAATAGGCCGAATGGTAATGAATTGAATTCTATGTCTCCGAGTAGATCGTCTTGCCGATGTAGTCGCTGTAGGCGTCC
This sequence comes from Alatinidae sp. Z8VKAUB7J3, assembly GCA_010016025.2. Taxonomy (NCBI): domain Eukaryota; kingdom Metazoa; phylum Cnidaria; class Cubozoa; order Carybdeida; family Alatinidae; species Alatinidae sp. Z8VKAUB7J3. The sequence goes on from JAAAKM020721499.1 coordinate 128,015,775, forward strand.
TGGGTGATGGCGTCGAGCTCGCCCGGGAGCGTCTTCTTGCAGTGGACGTGCTGCAGCTCGCCGTCGAAGAAGATGGGCGCCGCGTTGTAGAACCCTTTCACGTCGTGCTCGTCGTCGTACCAGCACACGGTGCCGCCCACGATGACCCAGTCCTTGTACTTCCCGCTGATCGTGGCCAGCTTGTCGAACACGTCCTTCTTCTGCGCGTTGGTGATGTACCAGAACCCCTCGACGTTGTTGTTCCCCGTGTCCCGGTCGTCATTTGTGTCCCGGTTTCCTTGTCTGTAATTTCTCTTTGAGTGTCGCGGTCGTCATTTATATTCCCTATGTCGAGGCAGTCTTTTGTGTTCTGGTATCCCGGTCTGTAATTTCTCTTTGAGTTACCTGGTCATCATTTATATACCCTGTGTCGCGGTCGTCAATTTTGACCCGATGGTTTGTGGATGATGATTGCTAATCGATCATTCCTTGTGTCCCGGTCGTTTTCTCTTTGAGTGTCCCGGTCGTCATCGATGATCCCGAAGACGCGGTCGACACCCTCCGCGGCGAGCATGCGGGAGACGACCTCTCCGCCTTTCAGGCGCTTCTTGTTCCGTTTGCCGGCGATCGTCGCTGTCGTCATCGTGTGTCCTCCAGTGACACCGGTACGCCTGCCGCGCCGTGAAGATTTAACCAATCGGTGAAATCAATCGGTTGAACCTGTGGTTAACCGTACCGATCGCCGTGAAGCCGCGGATCCGACCGACGGAACACACGGCGGTCGCACCGCGTGGCCCCGGTATCATCCCGAACGACCAGGAGATCAACGCCGGCAAGCAAATGCGGCTTGAGGGGACTGGCATCGGCCAGCGCCGCCATGGCGCGCGTGGGCCTTAGGTTGGAAAACACATCCAGCGCTTGGCGCAGGCGAAGCAGGCCCTGTTCGGGCCTGACGTTGGCCGTGGGATCATCCCACTTCGGCCCGCCCACGGCGCCGAGTAATACGCCATCACAGCCATCGCAGGCGGCAACTGTCGCCGCCGGCAGTGGGTCGCCCGTGGCGTCGATGGCGCTGCCACCGATGATCTTCCGGTCCTTGTACAAACTATATCTGACCTTCATGTTAAAAACCCGCTTTATGGTATATCGTTTATTGCTAAAATTACTAACTTGACATCTTCCACAAGACATGGTCAAAAGCTGTAGAATTACCACGTTGCTCAACAATTTCTTGTGCAGTCAAGCGGGCGGTGTAAATTTTTGGGATGTGAATAAAACTGAAATCAGTCTTCTTTGAGTATTGAGAGAGTGCTTTTTTCTCTAGGTGTCGGCAAGCAATTTCGTAAGAAGAAATCAAAGATGGTGGTCGGCGCGGTGATGCGCCGGCGCGGGGAAGTCGACAAAGCTATTCGGGTACACCAGGGCGTGCTGGCCCGGACCGCACTGGCGAGGAGCAATCGCGATCGTGCCGAGCTCGAACTAGCCCGGGACTACTTCGCCGCCGTGCTGTTGGATCGTGCGGAAAAATTGTTCCTTGGCGTCGCAGATAAGAGCAAAGCGCTAAGGCCCGGTGCATTGCGTGCACTGTCGCAGATATACGAGCGAGAACGAGACTGGGGTCGGGCGATCTCGGTTGGCACGCACATAAAATTGTTTAAATCCCTTTTTTACGTTTTTACGAGTCACACAAACATTTCGGGGGGGGGTTAACCCCCTAATCCTACCTGCCCCGGGATAGGTCCTTGCAAACAACCTTTCCCGAGCCGTCTCTCCCTGGTTTTAATGCAGCAATTCACCTAACCCAAAATTGTTCTTGGTACTCCATAATTTCCATAAAATAAAGTAAGTTTTTTCTAAAATCTCCTCAGAAAATCTTCGTCAACTAAAATCAGCAGACTGTTGTTTGTGTCAGCGCTCCCAAAAAAGTTTAAAATACCTCTCAAATTCCACAAAGTGCTTTTAGACCCGATATATCAATATGGCAGATATTTTGATCATAGTAAGTTAGCTTCCTTCTCTTATTCCTGGTAGGAATAAGATCGAGCATTGAACTTCCCTCTTCCCTGCTAAAAAAGATGCGGATAGATTGGTTTTCATCCCTCCCCCCTAAAATTTTGCCGGACTCATAAAAAAATAGCGAAAATATATATAAACAGTTTTTTTGCAATCTGTAAAGAGTTCTTTTTGTAAACCCCCTCCAACTCCCCCAAATATTACCAGATCCGGTTGGGATATAAAACAAGAGCTTTGAGACACAAAGTCCTTCTAAATGTTAAATTTCATTAAGATTCGATAACCCGTTCGTAAGTTAAAAATGCCTCATTTTTTCTAATTTTTCCGAATTAACTGTCCTTCCACTCCCCCAGATGGTTTTATCGAGGAAGCGACTATTTCTAATTTAATGTGGACCGGTCCCTGATACGCCTGCCAAATTTCAGTGATCGCTATATTGATCGAGTTTCTAGTTTCGAGAGAAAGAATCAAGCAGCTTGAGTTTGTCGGCATCTTTTTCATTGTCAGCGGCATTCTTATCCTGGTCCTGACAAGCTCATAAGCGGTTTCGGAAACATGTCCGGCTCCTGTCGATTTCGCTCCAATAAAATTCCAGAGATCTCGTTGTCGCACGCGGTCGTACGTGCCGCTGCAGTTTCAGGTCGCAGAGGTCGACTAGGGTCTGTTGAGTATCAAGTTGTGGATTCTGGTTTTTCGAAATTGGCCCAGCATTAGGAATTCGTGCGCAGGACATGACCGCGAGCTTCGTGAGGGTTTGCGGTAATCGGCTGTCTTGTTCGCCAAATTTCTCAGCCTCTTGAAGTGCGGCCTTTAACTCGTCTTCTGCTTCCTGGAATCGGCCTTGCTGCATCCGTAGTTCTCCAGCATCTTTATGCAGGTCCCACGGGGACTTAGCTTCCTCGCAGGCGGGGAGTCCGAAGGTCAACAGCCCACAGAGGCTCAAGGCCTCAATCCATTGCTTGATTGCCATCAACGAATCCTTCCGTTCTCTAGATTTGGTCCGGTTAAGACGTGAAGATTTGAAAAGTAAAATAGCCAAGGCTCAGGGTGTTTTTTTTTTCACAGTTAAAAACAAGTTTGGACGAATAGGAAGACAAGTCTGCAAAACAAGATTAGAATACTGAAAGGTACAGTGATGACAGTGGTCAAATATGGCTCTGAATCATGGGCGCTCCAAAAAGCGGATGAAGATTTACTAGATGTTTTCCAGAGAAATTGCCTACGGATTGTGCTGGGTACCCGGCTGACTGACCTTATTTCAAACAGTAGGCCGTAAGAAAAATGTGTTACCCCTCATACACGTAATATTTTCTGTTCGTTTTAAGTTTTAATGTTGCTCCTTATTTTAAGTTGAAAAAAACTTGTTTTTATTTATTTAATCTTATATAAGAGCTGCTTAGTTGAGTCCAGAGAACATCGGGTGTTTTTCATTTTAATTAGTGCTAGACGGTGAGTTTTGTGTCTTGACATTGACTTCGCACTATAGGTATTATTCCACATTATCCTTTCTCATTAAAAAATATTGTCAATTATATTAAATTTACACTGGATATGACTTTGCAAAACAATAACCTCTTTTGCCTGTGTTCTATGAGCCTGTATTCTTGTTTCCCTGTACACAATCATGGTGAAACAAGAATACAGGCTCATAGAACACAGGCAAAAGAGGTTATTGTTGTGGAGTATTCATTACCTGTTCCCAGATAATGGCGGAACCGATTGGAAAGCTGCAGCGAAAGGAATTATTATAGGGTGTTGCTAGACTCGACAGGTTTGTCTTATTTTGAGATTGATTTTGAATTTGACGAAACCTGAAATTCGCTTCTAAATAGAAGTAGATCTTGAAGCTTTTTGTATATTGAAGTCCTCTTTTAAATTTGGTTCCGCGGGGCCGTATCCAAGATTTTTGTTTCAAAGGGGGGGGGGATAATATAAAAAACGTTAAAAAAGTACCAACAGTTTGTTTATATGGATTTTGTTACGTTTTTAAGAGTCGGACAGACATTTCAGGGGGGGGGTCAAACCCCCTCCCTGGATACGCCCTTGGTCAGCATATTCACATATTTTTTTACTGACATTTTTCTCGACCCCTTGCCCCTCGGACAAAGATTCCGAACACTTATTGGATCTTGAACTTTTGCCTCGGCTTGTCTTTTGTCATTACGAAAGACATATCGCCAAACCTTTGTTTCTTTTAATTGTTCAGGTGGTGGGACGAAAACTCCTTTTTCAACCAAAGATTTATCTTGTCCATATTTTTGATTTTCAAAAGGTATGGTAGGCATTGATGACCTTACCCATGTCAAAATCCAAAACCCAATCATCATCGCTATCATTTCCAATTTGTTTTGTTCGTTTTATCTTGGCTTGTCTTTCGCCATTATGAAATACATATCAGGCCCTAGACAGTTACCCGACAAGGATGATCCTGGGCAATCTATCATCCTTTAACCACAGAACGTTTCTTAACCATCTCAACATTTCTCTCATTATATCCCTAGACAGTGGGAAAGACCCAGACGCTGCGTACAATTTACTGTTTGAGCCCTACTCCCTGTTTATGTACCCTATCCTTCCAGTTTGAGTAAATAAATTCTGTACCTCCTAATTTCATGTTTTTCAAGCCCTGAGATATGAGTTCCTGAAATTCTTAATAAGTACTGTTATAAGTTTGCGTTTTTAATAAAAAATATTGTACTTGTTATGAACATACCCAATCAGAAAAGTTAGGTTTATCCTGATAAAAGATAACCTTCATATAACCTTTAGTTTGTATATAATGATATAATTTGGGCTATATATTGGCATATTGGTGCGAGGGAGCACCCATGGCCCAACTTCCCCCTAATGTGCAAATATATAGCCCAAATTATACATCCGTTAATTGTTTTGTAGCTATGAAACCGGTTTGAGATGTATCCTAAGCGTAATTCTTTAGTGTGTTCTGTGTAAGTTGGAGGTGGTAAATGTCGAATTTCAGACAGCATGGAAACGAGGCTAATCAAGACCTCTTTCATTTTGCGAGTCTTCCCAAGCTGGAATCAACTTCATATCTTGTAAAAATATGGATTTGTGTTAAAAAGCAATAAATTACAAATAATAAGCTAAAATATATATATTAAATTGCACTAAACTGCTCAGAAGATTAAAAAGTTGTGTGGAGTTTTTTGTCTTCTTCGCACCTCAAAACATCATGAATTGGTGTTGAACCACGCATTTAGAATTCAAAGAGACAAAAGAAAAAGACAAAAACTGTTTTCCTATTTAGCAATTGAGACAAATTAGCACTTGAACAAGGCCTTGACCTCACTCACTTATCCTATCACCTAGGGCAAAACAGTATAATTAAATAATTAACCAAAAATAAGGGTGCATGTACAAGCAATATTGTACAAACTTTAGCATAAGTTGTGGGTGGTTAAGGAGGGGGCAGATCCCCTCATTTACGGAATAATCTATGTTCGCTTTATGTATTAATCCTAGCCGCTCTTTACATTTATTTGACGTCAATCACAAATTCATTTTCGAAACACTGGAAAACTTCAACATCCCTTTGAAATACTATTGCCTGATTGAAGATATTTACAGGCATTCATCTTTTTCAATGATATGTGGTACCCAACTAAGTAAGTCCTTCAACATCATTAGAGGAACCAAAACAGGGGATCCGTTAAGTGCGTTATTATTTATCATGGTCATAGACAGAGTATGTAAACCTATGGTTGCTACTGCTATAAGTTGTATGGCCATTCAGAATGAAAGAATGGTCAATCATATACACATAAAATATCGATATACAAAAAGTTTCATGAAAAAAATCAGGAAGCGACATGTTCCACAAACAAAATCAGCGTGCAACAAGTTCCATGAACAAAAACTGTTTAATGACGAGGAAGATCAATGTGCAAGTTTTACCAAGAGAAAAATCAACATGCGACAAGTTTTACAAGCAATGTAAGCATGCAGTAGGTTCCATGAGCGAAAATGAACATGCAACAATTATGACGAACAAAGAATCAGCATACAGCAAGTTCCATAAACAAAATTGGTTTCACCAGACGGCTACAGACAATTGTGGAAATGCCACAAGCTTAAGCCAAACCATAACGGTTAGAGATACTACTGCGCCAACAGTCGCTTGTGCTATCGATAAGATCATTGATCTTGGTTGTAATATAGATGAAGCCGATGTACCTGGTGGATTAAGCCACATTTATAATGGGGACATAACGGCTGCTGATAACTGTGATGATAAACCAGAAATTAAACTCGATCGTACCGAACGCATTAACGAAGGATGTAAGCAATTCTTAATCTATTATTACAAGGCCGTAGCCTCCATGGGAAGAACCTTCGACATAACTCCCTCCCCTCGATCCCCTCCTCGACCAATAAAAAATCCCCCTGAAAATGTCTGTACACTTCCTAATAACCATTACTATATGTAAACACTGGTTAAAGTTTGAAACTTGCAGCCGCTCCCCCGGGGACTCTGAGGGAGTAAGCCGTTCCCAAAGACATAGTTTTCAGGTTTTTTGATTACACTGAACAAAATGTTTACGGAAAAAATGGTTAGGAAAGGAGACTTTGGGAAAAACTGAGCTTCGGAGGGGGGGCAGAGGAAGCGTGCTGGGCCCATAAACTAGAGGTCGGTAGATCGAAACTACCTATTGCTAAATATGATGTAGTTGTTTTAGAATCTATATTTCAAACAAATAATCATTTTAAGAATACGTTCATTACGAAGTTGCTAGATAACAACAAGTAGAGTGGCGCAGTGGAAGCGTTCTGGGCCCATAACACAGAGGTCGTGCTCTGTGAGGCCTTCTGCATATCAAAAGCAAAGGCAAAGTGATATGAAGCGCGCATAAGTTTGCGCAAGTCTATTTACCGCTCTTCATATATGCAGAAACTCGCCCTGCTGCTTACACTGCCTTTTTATTGCTTCGCACAGGGCGCGGTGGAAAGCGTACCTGTGCAGGTGGTGGCTGCGCAGCAAACCGAGATGTTTTCGCGAAGCTGGCTGCCGGGCACGGTTAGCGGCACGCTCGACGTGGATCGTTGCGACTACCTGCTGCGTGACAGTTACATGACCGACGCGCGGTACGGGCTGTACGCCATAGTTTTGCTATTTTCTATGCTTTTCAAATCTTGAAATTTGCATTGTTGTGTTTTTTTGTATTTTTTTTTAATCTACATTTATTCATGAAGGGAGATGAAGGGCCAATGTAATTTCGAAAGCTCTTGTATATCGTTATTATTATTATTATCATCATCGTTAGTATTATTATTATTATTATTAACGTTAGTACTGAAACTGTAAATTGTACAGAACAGTACAGAACAATAAATGGCAATGAAGTTAAAAAAAAAAAAAAAATTAATTCATTTTTAAGAAATAATTCAGTTGCCTTGGTCGCTACTGTTAACTAAAACTTTTCCTATAGGTTCTTTGTTAAATCATTTCAGCAGTATTGACATGGGCACCAGCAGGAGGGGGGCTAGGGAACCATTGCCCTACAAGCTGACTCTCTTTTGGCCCCTGAAGCCAAAAAAAGGAGAGCCAAAACTTATGGAATTACTTAACAAAACTGAATTCAAGGGTTTCTTTCTTATATTTGTTAAGTAGGCTATTCTTTTTTGTATTTTTTTTTTTGCAATTAATTTTCTATTCCATTTTCATATAATTTTTTTTTTGCTTCACACAGCCTACTTTTTTCTTGTCTTCAGATTATCAGCCTCGCCGTAAGGGCCGTAGACTTCGTGAGGTTTACCCAACACAAACTGCGCGTTAAAGCTCTCAGGCTCACCGAATTTATCCGCTTCCATACGATGACAGATCGCACAGGAGACGCCATCGCGTGCGAGCGCACCAAAACCAGCTTCGCGCTCATTTGTCAGAGGATCCACCTCATCAGGAATCGCATATGTGTGAGGCAGCTTGTCCGCTAACGATTTAACGCTGCGGTAACCCATCGGCGCGTGACAGCTGAAACATGCGCTTGAGCCAGGCGGTCAGCCCGCGGCGGGCCGTGTCGACGCGCTCGCGCATGCGCGCCATCGCGACAGGGAAGTCGACGCTGACCTCGCCAGTCGTCACGCCGACGTCCGCCGCGCGTCGCACCATATGCGCAACGCGTGCCGATTTGCGCAGCGTTTTTGTCGGTGTACATCCGTTGTTGACACATGTCCCGCCCAGCTTGTCGCCCTCGATCAGGGCAACGGATTGGCCACGCTTTGACAGCCCTACGGCAAGCGAGGGGGCCGCTTGGCCGGCGACGAAAACGTCCAGGCTGTAGAGCTCTTCCACGCTGCAACGTCACAGGTAGCCTCGCAGGAAGGTCGGCGTGGCCACCAGGATCGTGCCCTTGTTCTTCTGGCACAGCTTTCCGACCTATTTCGCGTCGAGCGGGTTGAAGTGGTAAGCACCACGGGCCTCGATCGACAGGACGGTCCACAGAGTGACTGTGTAGCCGAACGAGTGGAAGGAGGGCAGCAGGCCCAAGATCACGTCGGTGGGGCCCTGCCGGATGATCTGCTCGATAACTTCCAGCCCAGGAAGACCATAGGATGTCGCATTACGACGCGACCGAACAGACAGTTTGGAACAACAATGACAAAAGCAAACTGTCTCACGAAGGGGGAGTGAAGGCGGTCATGGCCGATGGCAGCGTGCAATTCATTGAAACATGGACATCAATTGAAGAACGACAAGCAATGATCACCATCGCAGCAGGGGACAACGAAATGGAAGAAAAAGAAGCAGAGCAGAAATAGGTCAGGTTGTGCTTGACGAGGAATCGTTCTAAGATTTACAACATAGCAAGTGGTTCCAGCGAGGCGCGTGCGGCCTACCGCGACGCGCTGGTCGCTTACCTGCAGGAGCGTTTCGAGCAACGGGACGAAGACAGCCAGCGCCGCCTGACCACCAACCCGCTGCGCATCCTCGACAGCAAGAACGAGGCGACCCAGGCCGTTCTGGTCGGTGCGCCGACCCTGGGCGACTACCTCGATGAGGAGTCGCGCCTGCACTTCGACGGCGTCAGGGCGCGCCTGGATGCCGCCGGCATCCGCTACGAGATCAATCACAAGCTGGTCCGCGGCCTACAGATTTTGAGATAATTATTTTCAACAAATATATGAGTTTTGAAATGGTTGAAGCACACGGGCAGCGGCGTGTCGATCGCGCACACGCACTGGGCTACGCACGGCGAGCCGAGCGACGTGAACGCGCACCCGCAGATGAGCGACTCGCAGGCGTACGACTTTGTCGTCGTGCACAACGGCATCATCACCAACTACGCGGCGCTCAAGGCGAGCCTGTGTCGCCAGGGCTACGCGTTCGCGAGCGACACCGACACCGAGGTGATCGCCGTGTTCCTAAAGGGAATTTGTTTACAATTTTTTACGCGCTTTTAATAACACAATTAATAGAAAAGGTGTGGCTCTCGTTACTGAGATTCAGTCAATGACTTCTACGGCGTGTTCTGGTCTTCTCGTTTCCTATAAGTTCATCGTACAAAATTTCACACTTCACTCCATACAATTGCTGTGATCAGTGTATGGCGAAAACGTTTAGCAAAGTGAGTCCGTTGTTAAACGTAATATTCAAATTTTGTACCACCAACCAACTTTTCAAACATTTACTTGATGCAAACGATCAAAACTCCTTTTTGGATTCTCGATTCCTATTATCACGAGTCGGTCCTTACCTGTGGCTCATTGCCATGTGCCGTTCAATCCTATAACATAGATAAAATAATGTAAAAACCAAAGAATTCTTGTCATATAGAAATACTGATTTCAAAACTTGACTACGACCGAAAAAAGGAGATGTTCTGAACCAAAAACGTTGCTGTGTAACTTTCAGCAGGTAAGCCTGATTAAAAATGACATTTCTGATATTTTCCGGGAATTCCTTGGAGCAAATTCTTAGATAAATCCACTACTTTGACGTCCCGCCCCGAGAGTGCGGGGTCGGGGGAAGCGAGAAACTCCTGCAGCAGGGTGACGGTCTCTCGTGCCGCTGCCGCCTCGCTGGTGGCCTTCAGGTAACCGGTTAGGGTGCCAACGGCACCGACCATCGCAACCAGCACAGCCAGCGCACCAATCATGGTTGGGATGCGGTTGCGGCGGAAAAAATTCTGCAATCGATAAAGCTTTCCAGGCGGGGCTGCTTTCACCGGCTGATGCCTCAGGAGTCGGCGAATATCAGTGTCCTTTATAAGTGACAGAAAATATTGGAGGGTAAATTGCCAGAGCGAGGCATTTCCACGGGGAAGGACAGTTTTCCAGGGATAAATCTCAACGGAGGGGGGATGAATTCCCGGAATAATTTTTTCCAAATCAAACAGCTTTTTTAATCGAACACAATGTGACAACAAGTCTCATTAAAGCAAAACCAAGCAAAAAAAAAACATCAAAAGCGACCGATTAGATATCACTAATGTAGGAGTAAATTTTTCATGGGGAAATTTTTGTGGGGGAGGACCCAAAGATTTTGCTTTAGGTCCACCCCTATTTTGAGTCGGTCCATTTTTGAATAAAATATTTATGGATTCATGCCTGTGAGATTTTGAGCCTAAATAATTTGATTTCCTTTGAGATCCAGTTTCAAAAAAGTATGTCTTGACTCACGAGTTTTTTAAGCCGTGCGAGAAGACCTAGAGACAGAAGTCCTACCAGGCGTGTATGCCGCCTCTAAAAAAAATCAATATTTAAACAATTTATAGTTTTCTTTGACGTTACCTGTTTATTGCCGTTTCGACTGAGTTTTTAGAAGTTCGCTCTTATCAATAGAGCAATTTAGCCAGTATTAATAGCTGGTTGCCAAACTCTGGGATCTAACGTATAGTCTTTTTAATCTACTATTCTGTGCCATTTGTATCCTTTTCCTTTTGTTTTTTACCCTTGAAGTGCATTCTCTTTGTTTATGGTAAGCTCTCTGATGTCTTGTACTCTTTCCTAAATTGTACTCTGTGTACCCTTCTGGGTTTTGCAGCCTTGACTCGTTTCAGCACAAAATTGATTCTTTACTTTTGTTAGATAGAATATCCAGGGGACGTTTTCGTGGAGGGGGATTTTAAACAGGAAAAACTTACCATGGACATTTTTCAGGGGGATTTTCCGTGAGGGTGGGGCTCGAATATCTCTACATTATTTTTAAAACGATCTGAAATTAAATTAAAAAAACAACACGAGTTTTTTCAACTGAAAGTAAGGAGCAACATTAAAACCTAAAACAAACAGACTTTGTTCCGTAAGGGGATCTCCCCTCCACAATATCATAACCTTTACGCTAAAGTTTGACTTTTGTTCTAAGACTGTCCTTGTTGGCTAGCCTTCTTGGGCCAAAACGACAAGCGTGTCCTCCCCGAACGGGATGGGAGGCTGTAAGGAAAGATTTAAGGGAAATGAAGGCTTCGTGGGAGGGTGTAAAAAGGAAGATTTTAAATAGACTGGGATGTAGGAGGACTGTACGTAGATGTGTGCTTGGCGGCTTGATCCTGCAGTGCGTTGTTAGTTGTAGTATTTGGCCTAATGTGACGTATTGAAATTAAAGATCCAGTTCGGTATCCATACATTATTAGCATATTGTAGGTCACTTGAGGCACCCTGATGTTTCAAATGGATCAGCGGATAAGCCCGCCCCTGCCCGTCAAGATCAGAATGTCCGGTACGCACAAACCCCATCGCCTCGTAAAAACCATCGGCTTTTGAGTTTTGCGCATTCACATCCGTTGTCATGCTGGGGTGCAGATCCAATCCATGCCGTACAAGCACCTTGCCAATACCCGCACCATGATGGGCCGGATCGACAAAAAGTGCTTCCATATGTCCATCATCAATCAGCATGAAGTCAAGCGCGATATCATAATTTGTTAATTTCTTGATATAATCGTTTCCTTATCTTACGAAATCGAATATCAGACCCGATTATTCAACTTCCAAGAACTTTCAAGATATATTAAATTTTCCGTTTTAGCAAACATGTCTAAGTTAAGCCTAACATTGCTGATTGGCACTTTTATTGTCTTTGCTGCAATGCCTGCACCAGCAGAGGGATGGTCCTTCAGAGGGTGCTGGGCTACATGGAGCAGATGTACCCGCTGGAGCTCCCCAGCTACAGGCATCTTATGGCAATCGTGTCCCAAGCCGCGCCAGATGCACAAACGGACCGCGCGGGCCTTGCGCCGTCGCGCGGTTCATCCAGGTCAGCACGGCGTCCGGGGCAAAGTCGCTGACCGCGCGGCCATAAGCCAAACGCGACGCCAGGTCGAACGGTCCGCCGAAACGCAGGCCGACGGTTTCGACACCGGCGAGGTTGAGGGCTTCCTGCCGCACATCGTGGCGGCGGATGATCGCCCGCTGCTCGACGCCGGCGTCCGCCAGGGCCCGACGCGCCGCCTCGAGCTGGCGGTCCCAGATCTAAGGAGCAACATTAAAACTTAAAATAAACAGATATTATTATTGCGTAAATTAGGGGGGTTGCCTCCTCCTCAACGCCTCGCTCTTCACGCTATAGTCTTTCGGTGGTTCAAAAAAGTTACTTATTGTTGTGGTTAAAGGACCCTTGTGTTTCAGGAGTAATTTTAATGAATTTGAACAAAATTTAAACTCTAACGTAAAGAGCGAGGTGCTGAGAAGGGGACCGACCCCTCATATACACAATAATTTCTGTTTGTTTTGTTTTAATGTTGCTCCTTAGAAACAGTTTCCTTTTTGTTTTTGTTTTTTGTTTTTTAGCTTTTTCTTTTCTTAGTTTTTTTTCTTTTTTAGTTTTTCTTTTTTTAGTTTCTTCTGTTTATTGATTTGTTTTCTTCAATTTGTCAATGTTCATTCTAACATTGACACTTGGAAAAAACTTTACGTGCCGAGCAAGCTAAAGCTCCAACAATTTATAATAAACCTAAATATTTTGGGTTTCTGTTTTAAGGTTTTCAAATTAACTTAATCTTTTGTTAAAATATATTGAAATATTTGATAGACGAGGAAAGGACGCCTGAAATTGCCGATCTGGCGACGATGTTCTAGTTGGGTAATGACTGGACTTACTTTTCATGCAAGGTCTAAATTGTTGTTTTGAACTTAAATTTATGTGTCATAAGACTAAGTCTGTTTGAATTGAGTCCTAGTTGTTAAAGTTTTCACTTTCAGTAGCTATTAAAGCAAAGGGCATACACGATTTTGAATATTGACTGATTGTTGTCTTTAAGACCGTTGGTAGAAGTAACTTCAGTACAACTCGGATCGAATTGTCCATAGATTACAAAATGAGCTGAACTCAAAATTCTTGGAAAAATTTAAAGTGGAGACGAGAATGTGGATCTCAATCAAAACATTCAGTTGGGCTTTTCTAATCCAAAATCTTAAAGATGAGGCATTGCAGCTACCTCGCTTGTGAAGTAATAAATTCTCCTTAATCTTGGAGATGACGGATTGCAGCTACCTCGCTTGTGAAGTAATAAATCCTCCTCTTTAATGCGTCAAGTTCAGATCCAGTGCAGCTTAAAAATTGCAGTGCAATATAGATCAACGGTTTCTGGACATCGCGGGAACGGTTGAACGGGTGTTAGAGAGTACCGATATTGAGACGCCACGTTCCCTTGACGATGTGCTGGACTGTGACGCATCTGGGCGCGTCCGGGCTCGTGAAATCATCGTGCGGTCCCGTCGGGCCGCGGAATAGGGGCTCTATCAGGCGACAAGGACCGATCCGGGCGTCTCTGGCTGTTCGGATGGATTGATTGCCCGGCAGGAATCGAGGAAAGACCTAATTCATGGACGGTTTGCTTGGCTCAATCGGCGGATTCAGTCTCCCTCCGCATCCCCGTCCGAGTTGTCCTGGTCGGGGTTCCGGTCGAGTGGGCAGTTGTCGATATCGTCCGTGATGCCGTCGTTATCGTCGTCGACGTCACAGTCGTTGCCCATGCCGTCGTCGTCGGTATCCGTCTGCGCACCGTTGGCTTCGTTCGGGCAGTTGTCGACGTCGTTGTCGACCCCGTCACCGTCTAGGTCGTCGTCACAGACGTCACCCTGTCCGTCACCGTCGGTGTTCTGCTGGTCCGAGTTCTCGGTGTCCGGACAGTTGACCGGGCCATCTAATCTCGACAATGCAGTTCAATAATTATTACGTTTATAAGACTGTAAAAACAAAGCAGGAGGAAAATAAACAACTAACAGAGAAAAACCTAATATCTAGCACCGATATCATATTCAGGGGAGGGGTTACCTGGTTTAAGCCCACTCAAAAGTTTTGTCCGACTGGTACAAAAGGAGCAAAAATACATGTAAACAAATTTTTGCACACAGAAACCTTGACAACCACAAATCTTTTCTGTATCCCTCTGACTTTTTTGTAGATCCCCAAAAAAGAAAAAAAGAAAGAAAAATTAAAAAAAGAAAAATTAAGAAAAAACAACAAAAAACTTGAAACTAAAAATCAGTGTGAAACTTCAAACTAAAAATCACCCCTGAAGGACAAAAAATGTCCTTCAGGGATGTTTTGACCTGTGTTTTTCTGTGGGTATGGGTCATGCCTTGCAAATCACCTGTTTAAAATAGTGGATTCATAGGAAAGTAATATTTTAAGAAGGGAAAAAATTTAGCCTGATAAAGTCGGATAGAACCACACTTTTGCACAACAAAAGGTTTTTCAAAAACCTGGATTTTTGGGACAAAAACTTCAGCTGCAATTTCGCCTGAATAGAAATGATCTTTGTATCAAATTAATCATTATATTAAGATCTATTCGTTTGCCGAGCTTTATTTTTGACCCTGCTTAGAATTTTTCATAGGATATTATCTAAACTTGCTTTAAATAGGAAAATTTTCCGATTTTTGTGCCTTTTCAACGCCTTTTTCTTATAAAAAAATTTTTTTCTAAAGGAAAAACAATGCGAAATCCAAAAATACAATTCGGATTAGGGGACTCAAAGGCTGCTGTTTCAAAATTTCACACAATGACTAGGTTATATACAATCATAATATTGAAAATTTTCTCTAGACACTTCCAGATTTAAATTTAATGACCAATTAAGCACAGAAAACTTTTGAAGTCAATATGGCGAAATGATTGATCTTTAGTCAAAATGGAAACACCGAACTTCATCGAGTCAAAAAAGGAAATTCTAAAAGAAATTGTCTTCTAAATGATTTGTCGTTTTTGTGGGCTGACCTAAGGGTTTTCGTATATGTTTGTCTTAGCGTCCTTACCTCACAAAGGTTCAGCTAAGACTAACAAGCAAAGCTATAAATCTCAAATACACGTCAACACCATCTAGCATTTAGCGTTAGTTGGCATTTTTTAAGTTTTATAATCATTTTTCTGTCAGGAACTGAGTTACCCACAGTTTTACATTCGTGCTATTCGAATTGATAAAAAATCGAAGCCATTCTTTTTCGCACCTTTTATAGCTAGTGTTGCATGTGCTTTGGATACAGCTTCATTTCGAGTGGGTATTGATTATACCATATGAAAGACCTGCGATCGAGGAATATCGCCAATGAAGATCTGTTACGTCGTTCAAGGCATCGGCCTGGCTGAGGAAGAACGCGTCCGGCGCGAAGCCCGGCTGAACGAAATCGCGGCCTCCGATACCACGGTCGTCGTGGACCAGGACGAGGACGGGCCACGCTCCATCGAAAATGCCGTCAATGAGTACAAGGCCATGCCGCAGGTGCTGGAATTCATCTGCGGCCGGCAGACCGATTTCGACGGCTTCATCATCGGCTGTGCCGGCGACAGCGGTCTGCAGAATGCAAAATTATTTCGTAGCCTTTGCAAAACAACTAATATTTTATTCTATTTTTTTTTTTTTTTTTTTATATCAATTCGGCTAAAAACTTTACAATTTACTACACGAACAAAATAAACAGAACAAGACGATAGTGCAAGGAGCATGAAGATACATGGCAACCCTGCACTTATTACAAATATTAATACTAGTGACTACTTATACCAATACAAGAAGATAAACTTAAAGCAATACACACAAAAAACATTTATAATAAAGTAAAGATGGCATAGGAGGTCTTTCGAGGATCCTTCGATTTTCATGCTTTATATTATCCTGATGACCATTTAGCTCGTCTGTTGACTTTAAATCGTTTTGTTGAGTTATTTCTACATAAGATAGTGATACAACTTGATGTAAACATTTAATATGGCTGTATATTGAACCTAAATACCAAAACTAAACATTGAAATAAAATTGACAAAACCTGAAGAAATTCTGTCGATTCATTTATTGCATTGAAAATTAGCGCTAGCAATGTTAAAACAGAATAAACAATACTTTTCAGAAATAGAAATTTCAATTACATGAAATCGGTTGCCGTGGACCCGTCTTCTGGCCTTCTTTGGCCTGGCTCCGGGCAGACTTTTTAGAATGTCGTCCATCATCTTAGCGCCGAGCGGTTTCCCGAATTGCTTGTGGATTTGGCTCACTGCCTTGCGAGAGAGGACAATCAACTCGGAGTCGAGATAGGTCACACCGACCTGTGCCCAGCATTGCAAAGCCCATGCTGTGTCGTAGTCGGTCTGATGTGCTTTGCCGTTTGCCGACGCCTGCAGTATTGAGCCCTAGCCATCTTGAAACCTAGACTGATGAATTTTTACGTTTGTACCCAGATTTTGTACCCCTCGGACAGCAAAGGGAATTACCTTGTCCTTTACCAGTTGTGAGAATAACATTCTCTTGCATAGCGCTGTTGGAAATCAATAGGTGTCTAGACTCTAGACCATATAACGGGATTTCTTTGCTCTTGTTGGAAAAACAATGCATAACAGGATTCCTTTGCTTATGGTAGCAGCATTGAAAATAAAAGACTTGTATAACACCAAAAAAGCTGTGTAAACAATTGCACTGACGAATGAAATTGTAAGTAAAGGGCACTTGGATTCGGCTATGGCTCCCTATTGGGTGCTTCGCAAGGGCAGGTAGTTACATCATGCCGCAAGTAATCGTATTCCTGTTTTTGATCACACTCTCTTTTGGCGTGTTGGCTGAAGAAAGACGACTTGAAGAATTTTTTGAACAATTAAATCAGGCGGCTGCAGTGCTGAAATCTCAGGTTGATTTAGATACACAACAAGCGCGTTTAAAAGCCAGTGAAGCCCAAAAGGGCTGGGAATTTGCAGTGATTTTACGAATTGTATTCGAAAAGGACATTATGCTAATTATTGACAAAAAACAGTCGATAAAAATGACCAGCCAGTGGGTAAAATATCTTGCTCTCCCCCCCCCAAACATTTTGGCTAGTAGCGACACTGCCTGGAAGATTGCATACACAGAAGCTTCTTAACTCCTAAAGACTGCTATTGTTTACCCATTTGCCGACTCTCATGTCCACCAAGTACTCTACCGACTCTAACTTTCGTCCTTTATCGTAAGAAAATCTTTCATACTACCTTGTCCGTGTAGAGTCGTGTGAAATACTCAGGAGCCGTGTCAAACGCAAAGATCAATTTTGAGGCTCTAGTGGGACTGTTCAACAAATCCATGATGGTAAAGCTATCATAAGCGTAGCTGAAGCTGTCAAAACCTACACAAAGGAGGGGGGTCTCTGACATCGATTTCAAGACTCTCTCCCCCCCCCCAAAAAAAGGGAGATAAAGTTGTGGTCTTAAAATAAGTTTTGTTACATGTTTTGGTCCTTTCCTCAAGAAAAAGTCACGATTCCTCCTCCCTATTGTCCTGGTTATTATAAATTGGATTCGGATTGAGTTAAAACCAACTTGTGATTTTGGTGATGAAAATTCTAATCATTGTTGTTGTTTTATCGATAAGTTCTATGAAAATAAAAGAGGTGAAATTCTGTTCAAATTACAAAAGCGCTCTCATTTGAATTTTTTTAAATACTAATGCTAATTGGTAAATTAGAATGTTTTTCATGTGCATTAAGTTTGTTTGAATAAAAAACAGACTGGAGGTTGTTCAATTTTTTCTTTTTTTCTTTTCTCTCTCAGTCATTTGTGTCCCGGTGTCCCAGTCTGTACTTTCTCGTTGAGTGTCGAGGTCGTCATTTATGTTCCCTGTGTCCCGGCATCCCGGCCGTCATTTGTTTCCCGGTGTCACGGTCTGTAATTTCTCTTCGAAAAATCCCTGTGTCCCGGTCGTCATTTATATATCTTCCCTGTCCCCCCGTCGTCCCCTTTGTAGTTGTGTCAGTGTGTCCCGGTTGTCATTTATATTCCCTGTGTCCCGGTGTCCCAGTCTGTAATTTCTCTTTGAGGTTCCCGGTCCTATTCTAAATTTTCGGTGACCTCCTCGATAGAAAATTGGTCTCCCCGAAAATCGTAGCTCCCAAAATCACTCAACTCAACTACTTTCCAAGATAGCAAAATGTCTTTCATTTAGAATTTTACCTTGCTGTACAGTTCTGATGTTTCGTTTTTTTAGCGTTTTCGTAAAGACAATATATGTCTAATGCTGTGAGTTTTCTTTTTCAAGACCTTACAAGTACCATTCTGGTGTTTTGAAACCTTTGCCGCTTAAAATCGGTTGTGGTTACTATTCCAGCACCACACATGAATAATTCAAATGAAATTTGCATATTAATTTATTTTTTTGCTAAATGGCTTTCTCATAGTTTTCATTGGACGATTTTGATAAAAAAATGGGGCGGGGGAGGAGTCCTAGTTCCATTTTTTAGTTACTTAAAAGGGCAACTAGATTTTTTTAACGAATGTTTTTGTTAGTAATAAACATAAGTACCTTACGAATTAACTTACATAACGAACTTCTATGTTTGTGTATTTTTATTACGTATCTGAGGGGTTTCGCCCCACGTCAATACAGCAAAGGCCAAACAAAAAGATCATTAGTCTGTACTTGATCCTTTGGAGCCCCAAAGAGCTGATGGAAATTTGTATCACTTGGTCCACAAAGATGACAAAAAAAACTTTCCAACACAAGTTTCAAGATGTGGGCAGTGCAGGCATTCTTTCAGCAACGCCGACGTAGTTTTTGTCCGCTCTACTGGAATAAGGGAATTTACGGCAAAAAAACTGGTCAAATTGAAAGGCAGGTTGGAAAATATTATTTCCATTTTTTGGATGAATGCTTGAAAAAATTAAACCAAAAAAAAAAAAAAATGGATGAAAAAACATAGTAATTAGCCTTGTCCCAATTCTATACTGATCCCAAAATGGCGAGGCACTTTTGATTTTGAATCGGGCAGATTTTTGTCAATTCTCGTTTCTTGGTTTTGATTAAGATGCGAAGTTACCTCTCGATGGGAGACATGTAAAAACAGGAGAAAATACGGGACGCCTGAAATTGGGAACATCGTGGCTTTAAATGCGCCTTTTCACGCTTTATTTCTTCGCCCAATACGTAATCCTGACCCCCACCCCAATCATAATTGGACGGAAATCTTTCAGCTAACAGGCCTGACATAATTATCAAAGACAAGGAAGAAAAGAAATGCATTATGATTGACATGAGTATACCATCTGAAAGAAATGTATCGATTAAAGAAGGCCACCTTTTAAAGATTTGAAATATTTGAGCCCTATGCTGTCTTTTCTTGAATAGTATGACAAATATATACAGGCATGTAAAAGGACTGACTTTTACTGCCATACTTTGTCGTGCCTTTAGATTTAATTTACTTATTAGCTTCATTTGTGGCCGACCGCAGTAGGTAACTCCCAACCGTGAACTACCACCACACCTCTCAAGCACATGCCTTATCCTGGGTTCAACATACGTCCAAGCCCCCATGTTCTTTGGTTCCTCTTGAACATAATAAATCTCCACATCACTGCTGTTGCTTCTCTTTTCCAAGGCCTTTCGCAAGGAAAAGAATGGAAACGGGCAAAGTTGTTCAAGTCTAACCAAGGCCACCTCAGTAGTCAAACCAAGAGCCTTTCTCTTGTTTGCAAGATGGTAATACATTTTCCCTTTGAAAATGTGGATTCAAATTAAGTCTTTTTGTTTTTGCTCAACAGCCCAATAAAAATCCATAGAAAGCTTCAATTCAATGCACTGGCAAGTTTCAATTGAGCCTTTGGATCTAGCATGATATATTTCTCACTATTCTTGAAAATCTATAGTTATAATCTTGGTGGCTCTTGAAACAATACTAATACATGCCTGTGAAAATCTTAACGCATACTGGGTGTTTTCATTTTATTCAATATCCCGATAAAAATCCACACAAAGATTCAATTTGATATCCGACTGGGCAGGGGAGACTCTTTTGTTGTCGTGTCGCGTCGTAGTCTCGGCACATTATTATATTATATAGGATGTTGGGTCGACGAGATGGGTTTATTATTATTGTTGTTGTTTGCCTCCTATCAGTCCACCAATATATATTATATATTGATGGATGACGATATGGATGGATGGGTACAAAAACCAAGAAAAAAAAAACCTTCTTCTTTCGTTCGTTCGTTGCCATCGTCCGTATATAAAATTATTACACGAAAAAACGAGCTGTCACTGCTCTATTAGGGCGAAATGCACCTGACGCACGCCATGGACGCTGACCTCCTTAAACTCTCAGAAAATGCCTACAGGGACGTCAACATCGCTGTCGCCAATGAGCTGGCGAATGTCGCTGAGCCGCTCGGAATTGACGTCCGCGAAGTCATATCACTCGCCAATCGCCATCCCCGTGTCAGCGTTCTAAGCCCCGGCCCTGGAGTCGGCGGACATTGTATTGCTTTCGATCCGTGGTTCATCGTTGCGAGTGACCCTGAAAACACACCACTGATTCAGGCAGCGCGCCGTAAAATAAATAGTTAAAATTACTAAAAAATACTTCAGCGTAAAGAGCAAGGTATTGTGGAGGAAACAAACCCCCTTATATACGTAATTTCTGTTCGTTTCAAGTTTTAATGCTGCTCATTACTACCAGTTGAATTTTTTTATTGTTTTTTAAATAATGCTAGACAATCCTGCACCCCCTTCATGGAAATTCTCTTCCCTCGTGATAAATTCCTCCATGGAAAGAATCTCCCGAGTAATCCCGACCCACCCCCACCCCGAAACGAAAAAGCCCCCTTTGTAATTTTAATCACAAAAATTTTATTTTTTTGTTCATTTACATGGGATTATGGCTAAGGGGGAGGAATTGTTTACATAAGTAGTTGTTAGTAATTAAGTTTATATTGTTTATATTATATTGTTTATATTTGTCATTGTTACTGCTTTGACTAGGAAGTGACCTACACAATTTGTAGCATTTTTTTTTTTGCAATTTTGAGTATAGCTATTACTATTGCTGTACTGTGCCAAAATTCTACAGAAGTATTTTTGGTGGGGGGAGGGGTAGAAATAGGAAAGCTGTTTTTCTGCTCACATGTCTGGACGTGGCAGTTTGTTATTAATTTTGATTTTAGTGTTAGGTATATTAATTCAAATCTTCCTAGGAAATAAAAGGCTCTTTTCGACAAGACAGGGAATTGTTCAAAACGGCATGATTTAAATTGAGGCTTCCCAGGCGGGGTTTAGATGCTTGTGTTGCAGAAGGTGTAAGGAAAGGAAGTTTTGGGGTGATTTCAAAGAGTTTCCATAGTTAACTATTTAAGTTATTGTATTCAGTTTTGAAACCTCAGAGGGAAAACGGTAAAACATAGCAGCTAGGTAGACAGTGGACGCACCCCACGATGCCCACTTTTATCTCTCACCAAATATACAAGTTGTTTCCATCGCATTTTTTTAGCTCTAAAAAAGATGCTTAACGTGACACCTTGTTTCTTATTATTTGCCAACAGAAAATAGCAACCAAAATACTCAAAAAAATTCTTTAAAACAATCTTAAATTCATATTAATTTCAATAAAAAAGATATTTGTCACTTCTCTTAATTCCCACCCCTGATGGATAAAAATAGAAGGCGTTCTTGATAGAAGTTACTTCCAAGTGACGTCAAAGTCCTTGAATCTTGCAGGTGCTCTTCTTGTCCTGACTGGTCTCTCTGTAGAAATCTCTATAGTTTCTGATTGTTCTTTTCCATTGTTTCCTTTTTGATAATCTTTTTTATCTGAACTTTCAGAGGGTAAATAAACAGTCTGTTCCTCTGGATCTATTACGATTGGTTCTCCTTGGTCTATGACTGATTGTTCTCTTTCTTGATATTTCTTTACATGGGTCACATTTCGTTGATATTGACTCAAATTTAACCAGCTTGAAGGCTATTCGCACTTAGGTTTTACTAATACCGAAATGTAACTAGCGCTAATTTAGACCAGTCAGATTTCCCCCCAAAATTGTTCACTGGCCGGAAAATTCTGATTGGCTTAAAATAGCACTTTCCAACTCTTGGTATTAGTAAAATGACATTATCAATTGGACACTAAAAAGTCAATATGCTAAAACTTTAAACTGCGGACAAATTTTCGTAAAAAACGTGGAAAGCAAGCCTAAAATTCGATAAAAATCGACCACTCCTGAATTCGGCCATTGAGAGCCAAGATGGGCGCAACGATCTTCTGTCCGCTAAAATTAAGGATCTGGACAAGAAAATTGTCGAGATCAAAGACCTGCGCCGCCAGCGTGAAGACCTGCTGGCCCGTATGCGGGTTATTCAGGAATTGCAGGGTAACCGTTCTGTAATTGTACGTGTGTTCGACCAGATGTTGCACACCTTGGCTAAAGGTGTGCACTACAGCGAGCTGCGCATGGAAGGAAACATTATTACTCTGGCCGGTGTTGCTGAGTCGAAGAGCTCGACCTTGAGCGCATCCTCCAGCCGCCTCAGATTATGGCTGAGCGTTGCCTTGGGGATATTTGTCGCTGCCGCCGCGCGAGTGTGACTGCCGGCGCGGGCGATCTGGACGAAACAGTGAATGTCTTTCAGTTCATAGCTGTAATGCATTTGCCTGTCCAAGATTTTGGACGATGTGTCTTGATCATCAATCTATTTTGTACCGATGCAATTTGCTACCCCTTACTCCAACAAACAAGAAACAACAGGGGTACGTGCCACATGGCACAGGCAGAAGAGAAGCTTGTATCGAAAGTTTCTGATTATGTAAATTTTTACATTTTTATCATTTAACCTATCCTAAAACTTACTATATGCAACTTGTTAAATGTGCTTACTGCAAGCAAAGTGAGAAATGCAAACGAAATTGGCTAGTAAATTGGTAAATTGAGTGTCTACCTTAATCGTAAACTTAAACTTAATTCCTTGAAATTCCTCTAATGCCGAGTCATATATTTGCCTACTTCTACTACTACTACTACTACTACTACTACTACTACTACTACTACTACGGTCGATCACGGCGGCGAGGCGGCGCTGTCGTTGACGCGCGTCTTCGACGCCGGCTTCGCCTCCGGGGGCATCGACGCCTGGCTCGATCAATACGCCCCACGCGGGCCACCGGCCACAGACACCGAATAAACTGCGAAGGCGCGAAGACCCCGGGTGACCGCCAAGAAGAACTGAACCACAGAGGACACAGAGATCGCAGAGGAGATCGCCATGACCATGATCTGACCCCACACCCCAAACCCTACACCCTACACCCTACACCCCAGACACGGAGAACCTAAGTAGCTTAACCATAAGGCTTTATCAACCTCAGGCGTAAACTGTTTTTGTAAACGCTCTAAACGCGCTTTGAGCATTGGAAGGTCACGCTCTTGGTAACCCATTTCGCGCTCTGCATTAGGTTTTTCGCTCTCTTTTGCTAAGCGATATAAACGAATCGCGGTGCTTAGTAGATCCGCCTGTTTTGCATAATCAAAGTAAAAGTGACTTTGTTGCTGTGCGTGCGCTTCTACTAATAATGAATTTAATGCGGGATATGAATCTGCGTACGCTTGTTAGGATTTATGCAACTACCCAGGGAAAATTAATAACAAGGCATAAAATTGTAACTATTTGTTAAAATAAATACATTGTTTTGCCTTTAAGTGGGATACATATAATCGTTATTCGTTTGCTTTAAGTCATGATGTGTCAAATAAGCAATAACAATGAGCTAATAGAGTCTGGCGTGAATTCAATTCCTCCGTCCTGTTAATCCATGAAAGAATCATCCATTTTGTTATTCTTTGCTTTTAAGACCTGAGGTGTCCAATCAGATGTTTCAATTGAATCGTGAGGGATTGGTTGTTGGCATGTTTCTTTTCATTCTGGTCTTTTCCGTTAATTACAAAAGAAAAAAAAATACATGCTTTGTAAAAACATTTGGTGACGATGACATTTCAAATTACTTGAAGCGAAATTTGCAGGATATCTTTCTCGACTTTTCGGTTTAACAACTAGTCTGATATGCTTTTCAGCCCATCAAATCATTTGAATTATTTACTCCTACCTTGTAGTCGTGACTTTGAATCCCCTGGTCTTATTGAAAGATCAGCTCCTTTACCTCACCCCAGAGGCACTTCATATGGAAAGGGTGGTCGTATAAACTTTGGAGGGGATTTCTTTATTAGAGATCAAAAGCTCTAGTGCCATTTTGAGATTCAAAAGTGATCAAGGGGTGATTAGCCCCCCCCCTCGCCCTTTTTTCCCGAGTGCTTCCAATCAAACTTTTGAGATAAATATTTTTTTTAAATAGTCCGAAGTTAAAAAAAACTATGATTCCTGGTTTTATAAACCCCGCCAGTTCCCGGGGCAAGGGCTATAAGTTACGCTAGTTGGCCATTGTTAGACCATGAGTCTGTTTCAATTAGTTTTGGAATAGAATATCGTTAATAAGTTTTTTTTTGGGGGGGGGACTATGGTCCTACAGGAACAAATGGGACTTGGCACGATTTTGGTATTAAATATGGAGTCTAAGGGTTTCTTTTGGGAGGGGGATGATAATAAAGAGAAGGCCAGGGGTCAAATTTGCTAAGTTTTGAAATAAAATAGAGCTCATAAGTTTTTTGGGTGGGGTTCAAGATGAAATTGTATGTTTCGTGAACTATTTTCAAAACCCTTGCTTGACTTAGTGTTAGTAACATTAATTTTCAAGTCCATTATAGCATCCTAAAGTCGCAAGACATCTAAAATTTCACTCATTTTGCTCACACTTTCATCTAGGGTGCTTCAATCATCAGCATAACCTAAGTACAGGAGATGTTTTTTATCTCCATTTGGTTCCGTCGTCTCCCATTGCCTTTCCTGTGCTTTTTAAGACAAAGTCCATCAAAGTGATCCGTATAAAGGGGGATAGAACACAGCCCTGTTTAACTCCTGATCTATAAAAAAAAAACTAGCACACAAATTGACTCGGTTACTTTTTTGCAACATTGATTTTGCTTCATCTTAAACAGCAAATGTTGTGATGAATCACCGAGTCTATTCAACTCCAACTGAGTTGGTTTGATTCGGAGTTGTAATATATATGTTTTGAGAAATATGTAACCAAGTTAATTTTGATAATATTATTTACACTTGTTTCAAAATTCATACTCGTTTTAAGTATGTCTTTACTGTTTATTAAATTAAAAAAAAACGAGTTTTTCCAACTGACACTAAGGAGCAACATTAAAAGTCGAGAGTTGGTGTCAGCGACAGACTGATCGTGGTGCTGAGGCCAAAGAATCAGGCGTCGTGGCCGAGTGGTTAGGCATCGGATTGCAAAACCGTGTACAGCGGTTCGAATCCGCTCGACGCCTCTGAGAAGTATCGCGAATGACATGTTTCGCGAATCCCTTCTAAGTCATTTCGAAAAGCTTGCACATTGGTGCAAGCTTTTTCTTTTTTCATCCTCTCTTGGCGGACTTTTCTCACGAAATATTGCCATCTCCGAAGGCTGGTGTCGCATCCTAGGAATGGGGGTCGCTCCTTACTACAGTTCGTTACCACGAACTGATTGATAATTGAGTCCTTAGTTTTATAGATCATGTGCAAGCGTCTCATTCACCCAATAGAAAGCTTTAACAAAAGTTAATTTCTAATCCGGTATACCAGATAAATCTATTAAACCCTTTAAGTGAATTGTGCTATATACGAGGTTATGCGGTTATGGTAGGAAATGAGGTTAGCAGCTCGTTTTGTACTTAATCTGGAGCTGAGCAGATTTGTTATTTATCTCTATATATATGGCCGGCAGATGCGTGCCGCCGCCGGTATAGGCGTCGTTGCCTACGAACATGTCGCCTTCGGCGATGTCCGCAACCTCGTGCCGCTCCAGGATGGCCTCGACCACGCCCATCAGCGAGCCGAGATGGATCGGGATATGTTCCGCCTGATACAGGGTGCGGCCGGCGGCGTCGAAGATCACCGTGGAGCAGTCGCGCCGCTCCTTGATGTTGGTGGAGTAGGAGGCGCGGACCAGTGTCTCGCCCATTTCGTCGGCGATCGAGGCGATAGCGTTGCCGATGAGATGGCTGTAGTAGGCGATGACGATCCGGGTTTCGGCGTGGCACAGGGTGTGAAGCTGTTCCAGGGTTTGCTGGCAATCATCCAGGAAACCCAGCGTGTCGGACAGGATGATGACGTCAAAGGGCCCACCGAGACGCCGTTTCAAGCCGCCGATGTTCTCAACGTCTGCGTGATGGAATTCAAGCGACGGGTGCTTCTTCCGGGCGACCTCGATCATCTTTTCGGAGAGGTCGACACCGACGCCGCGTTCGGGCTTCAGGCCGGCAAGCAGGCTGGACGGCGAGTTTTGATTAAGTTCATTTTCGCTCCCAATAAATTTTTTTGAATATATCACTATCATACATAGTTGTAATAATAGTCATAGTAGTAGTATTGGTGTTACAAGGAGTAGTATTAATAGCAATAACGGTAATATATGCATTTAAAAATTCTTATAAAAAGTTATTGCTTTTGCCATATTTATAGTTATCCTAATTCTGTTTTTAGAATATTGATTAACATTTGGTAGTCTTTCTTTAGTTAAGGCCTTTTTTCGCGTCAACCAGCTGGTTTATCAGTATGGTGGGTATCCCAGATATCAGTATTGCAGAACGGGATTAAAATAACGGGGCTCCGTAGGGGACAGGCGAGGGATCCCATGAGACAAAGTTTTTTGCTCCGGGATCAACCAGCCCGAGGTATAACTATCTTGACCCCATATGGTGCATGTATAAAACATGTTTCAATTCCAAAAAGAGGAAGCATCAAAAAAAAGATAATGGCAATAACAACTGCTTAGAATCCCTGTCCATTTCAGATCATATTGCTATGTATAATTCCTGTCCATTTCAGCAACTACACGAACTTGGTTGACGTTTCCTAATGTTTTGTCGCGGTCGTCTCGTTGCTTCGTCTGGGTTATGGCGGGAGACCGACTCTCTCCTGACGAGCGGACATTGGCCCTCTGCGAATATGTCGGCATTTTTATCAATTGAGTATTCCGAAAACGAGGCAGAAAGGAAAGATCTTGAGCTCGGCAACAGCTGTCAAGCTACTGGAAAGTGATGAACATTATTTTGTCGTCGGCTAATGTTTGTCTTCTGGCTCCTTCCGACAGACGACAGAGCAAGTCATAATGTTTTGTTATATATTACAATAACTTTATAATATTTGTTAAATATATTTGATAACATATTATGTTTGGAGATTCATTTCCAGTTTCAACCTATGCAAAAAAAGCATTTTGGAGTTCAGAATTTCTAATGTCCAGAGTTCAGATGGAAAAACAAAAACAGTACAGAGTAGCAAACAACTTTAATCAAAAAGTTTCTGAATGCTCAATCTAAACCAGACTAAACTCATCTTTCCTATGCTAAAATATAATTGGTAATACTTAAATTATTTACCAGCGCCGGCGCGGTTTCTGCTTTGATACAGCCATGTCATCCGTCCCGTGATTCAAGAATTACGACCGTCAAAGCAGAATAAAATTACCAATCTGTTGCCGCGGCGGGAAACCACGGTGCGGGCGGGAGGTGACGGCATGGCAAAAGAAAAACCCCCGCTCCTGGTGGAGCGGGGGCAAAGGCTGCGGATCCATGCGGACCGGCTGCGCCTTATTCTTCTTCGGCGGCCTCGATCTCGGCCAGGCGGGCCTTGTCGGCGGCGCCTTTGGCGGAGGTTGCCGCTATGCCACTGCTCGCGAACTCGGGGAAGACCTTCAGCGCTACCTGCGCGGTGAACCAGTCCTTGTGCAGCCACCCACCCTGACATACCTGCTGCGAAAGTACATTTCCCGTCACAGACTGCCCATCGCCGCTGCCATCGGCGCCCAGATTCTGGTGATTGCAGGTGTCGTCATGGCCCTCGTTCAGATCAGCGCGGACCGCACACTGGCATTGAAAGCGCAGGGAGAAGCCGAAGCCGCAAGACAACGAGCGGAGGAATCAAGCGAATGTACCCATTCCATAAAATAATTATAAGTTAACTATGGGCAACAAGCATAACTGATAGTCCTTTCGCTGAGGGTTGTAAAAGAAGGGGTTGATATCCTCATACACATAATTCATCGACCTTTCAACTATGCCGAACAAAATGGCCATCTCCAAATTTCGATATTATGTATTTGGAGAAATAATGGGCATGAGGGCGGATTGTTTGGCCTATAATCACTTTTGACTCATAAAAACGGCAGTAGAAATTTCATTATCCATTCGAATAAACTCATTTTAAAGTAAGCAGCGTGTAGCCGCCCATGAATCCCATCAGCCAGTTCATGCCCTACGTCGTCGAGAAGACGGGGCGTTCGGAGCGCAGCTACGACAACTACAGCCGCTGGCTAGAGGACAGGATCGTCTTCCTGGGCTCCGAGATCACCGACGTGGCCGCGAACACCGTGATCGCGCAGCTGCTGTTCCTCCAGAAGGAGAATCGCGACCAGGACATCAACCTGTTCATCAACAGCCCCGGCGGCAGCGTGACCGCGGGGCTCGCGATCTACGACACCATGCAGCTGAGTACATCAATTTGGAAAATTCAGGAAATGATAAAGGAGATGATCAAATAGGCAGTATTGACACGCTATTAACATTACTACAACTACCACCACTACTACTTCTACAATACTCCATTTACAGTATCGAGGAGAAATTTGAATTATACCAAAAAACGCTATGTGCATGTACATTGCCAAAATGGCGTATCACAAGAATAGATTTGGGTATTTATTTGATACTTTCAGAGAATGCTAAAAGGGGATGATCATCTCATTAAAAGGTGTTATATGCCAATTTTTTATTGAGAAAATAGGGAATTTTGATCCTGGATCTCTAAAAAAGCTTAGAGTATACTTTTAGTAGTAGTAGTAGTAGTAGTAGTAGCAGTAATAGAAGTATTAGTAGAGTTCCAACGTATTAACCAAATCAATTCTTGAAATACGCTCTTTTGACAATGTGTATGCATATTGCGTCTTTTAATTTTCCCTCAATATTGTAAATAGAGTGGTGTGGTAGTAGTACTAGTAGTAGTAGTGGTAGCATGCAAATATTCCCTTTTTGATCATCTCCCCACACCCAGCACTTTCTCCAGATCGGCGACCCGCTGGGATACCCGGGCCTTGGGTATACCGAGCACATCGGCAGCCCGGCTGAACGATCCATGCTCGACCACGCAACTGAAGGTCCTCATCGCACTCAACTTGTCCATATGAGTCACCTTTAAAGACAACGATAGACAGGCCAGGGACGCCGCATCATCCAGGGCGCCGGTCCGGCGCCTGCTGGGAGCGCGCCAGGGCGGGCCGGGGAAATGCCCCGTCCGGGCACATCACTTCAACGGCCCAATCCATCGCACTTCCTTGCCGAAGGGCCAAGAAGCGAAAAACAGCACACCCACCAAGGACTGTAAAGTCTACTGCCGTATCTGTTACCTAGTGTTTATTTTCTTTATCTTAGCATACCGAAAGTGCAAATTTTATTCTTATAACCTTTTAACGCATAAATGAGCAAGCTTTGAACTCAAATAAGAATTAGCATAAAATATTAACAAAGCAAATCTGATAGATTAAACTTTATTTTCACAAAAATAAGAAACCTGCAAGTTACAAAAACTGAAGAAATCCTATTGGTCATATGTATTTGTAACTATTTTGCCGTAATTTTTGTTAAAATTTGTCAATTCGATATAAATTAGTTTTAAGTTCATATTTTATGGTTGTTTTATTTTCGAAAGAAAGATATAGTTAGTTTTATGGTTATTTATTGTCTAAAAGGGCAGATGAACACAATAGAGGAGGGATCTATATATAGTACACCTCCTTTGTGCGCAAAGTAGGAGACCGATAGACGACTCCCCATCTTATATATTTTTTTTTCATTTCAATAGACCTTAACTAACACGGTTTTTTGGCTCTCTTTCAATGTACCGTAGCGGTAATAAGGCCTTTTAGAGAGAATGGATTACCCTGCATTTCTTTTTTTTTTATGGGCAAATTAAAAGAAAAAATAAGTCTATAATTTTAAGTTTTCGCAAAGAGGTTGAAATTTATTATAGATTCAATACATCTTCTCCTGGGGGAGGCTATCCAGAGAGGGCCAGCTTAATTGCTGAGCCACAATCATTGGCTTCAATCGGAGTGGGATGGGCAGAATTTTGACTCCCTAGATTTGGAAAATTCAATCCATAAAACTGTATGTCTATAGTCGAATTTATGGGTCTTGGATGCATGTGAAGTTTTTTAGACTGTTTTAGATGGCTTGTTCTATAATGTTTCATTTTTTCATACTTCAATTTTTCAAATTGCTTTACATGTTTTGTCATACAGCAGCTTTTTTTATCAACTCAGTTAAATAAATTTTCTAAAAGGACACATCCTTCATGGGGGCCGTATAAAGACCTTTTTTCGGGGGGGGGGTGGGTGCAGTTTATGCATTCGTCAAAAATTTGATTAAATGATAGGTCACGCAAAAGAAAATATACATGTTAAAAAAAAAATTTTGTGCCTAGCTTACATTTTGAAAATAAATAATTTTAATTTTTTAAGAAATCAAAATGAAGTTTTGCAATGAAAAATCTAATCGACTCTTTTATGCATTTTAAAGCAATATGTTTAGAATGTGGAAAGTACTAATGAAACTTTTGAGTATATCACCCTGATGGAACAAGATTAGTTATATAAAATGTAACCCAATTAATTTAGAGAGCTTTCGTTAATATGTTTAATTATGAATGTGACGTTTATCTTTGACTTAACGAATCAATTAAAGAGCAATTTGACCACTTCTCTATTGGTAAACACAAGTATGCCGGCATATTGATTTTTGTCTCTTTGGTTAGCGTTTTACAAAGAGACCCGTTTTAGATATGTAACAGGACTGTGTTGCTACAAAGTCTTCCTTATTACTTCTAAATCTTTTTAATATTGTATCTGGTTCCTCATTACAAAATAAATCTCTAAAATATATTGTGTCATAGCCTTAAAACAAAACAAAATTAAAACAAACAGGGGAGACTAGCAGAAATAAAGTCCTGTAAAAATTCAAACTTAAAATAATCAGAAATTAATGTCAAAGAATAAAGTAAACTTAAAACTAACACAAATAAAATTAATCATATCAAAAATGTAAATAATAAGTACTGATACTGATGAATAAATAAATCCTAAAGCAATTAAAAAGTAAATAGAATATTCAGATCAAACCTAAACAAACACAAATTAATACAAGCTGGAATTTGGCAAAAACTTCTTGCAAACAGTGGTCTCAGATTTTGACAGTTTCTAGTGAGCCTGACACAACCCTTTTGGAAGTGGGATTCTCAAGACCAGGCCTGCGTAAGTTGTTTACTGCCTGAAGAAAAGTTTTGAAATTTCCGCGTGGTTTCTCCGTCATCACCCTTTATGCTTAAATTTCTTCACGAGCCTGCCATTAAGGAATCTCATATTGTAAGGCTGTAGGAATTTTGTCAAGGCAATTTTAAATGAAAACACGCTTATGGTAAACAAGATTTTATTGTTCATAGATTTTTTATTTAAGGAACAGGTTTTCAACTATTCTGTGCCCGGATTGAGTATAATCAATGAATTTGTTTGTTGTCCATGAACTATAGAGTCCGTCGTGACACTAGCGGGACAGCATTGTTAGTTCTTGCTCATAATAGTTGAGTTTCAGCTAAATGGATCAAGCTCTCATGGCTCACGGCGGTTCTGAAGTCACCTGAAAGGGCTATTTGGAAGTTGTTAGATCAGTCTCAGCTGATTCTTGGCGGACAACTAATTTCTAAGAACTTTTTCATCAAAGATTGTTTTTCTTTAGGTATACCTCAAGGACAGAATTTCCCCCGCGTAGAGCGTCGTCGTCTTGCCGGAGCCCGTGGGGCCGGTGACGAGGAAGATGCCGTTCGGCCGCTTGATGATGCGATCGAAGCGGTTGAGGTCCTCGCCGACGAAGCCGAGCTTGTCGAGGCCGACCAGGCCCGCCTGTTTGTCGAGGATACGCATGACGACGCTCTCGCCGTGCACGGCCGGCAGCGACGAGACGCGCATGTCGATCTCCTTCGAGAGCACGCGCATCATGATGCGGCCGTCCTGCGGCTTGCGCTTCTCGGAGATGTCCATGACACCAGGGTCAGCAATTGGGCGTTGCGCCTGTTCGCGCAGATTACACAAAATCACGAAGTCAGCAGCGAGGATTCTGCATTTGCAGTTGGCGCAAAAATTGGTTCGGTGAAGCAAAAAGGTGACTCGGAGTTTTCAGTGATCTACCAGGATATCGAAGCAGACTCGGTTGTGAGCGCGTTCAACGACTCCGACTTCGGTGGTGGTGGCATCGATGCGTCAGTCTATATTGTCAAAGCCAGGTACGGTGTCTCCGCAAAAATATTTCTCGGCGGTACACTTTGCGCCACCTCCAAGCCTGCGCTCCGACGCGCACATCGAACTACAACACCATAGGCGGCAACGCAATTTTGTTTTTTTTTCCAACCGGCATATTTTCACATAGCAATGAATCACAGCTTTACGATTCTATTAACGACGCTAGTCCAATTGCTCCAACTTTTTGATTCAGACTGCCAGTTTCCTGTCTCCAGCCGCTAGAATCGCTACAGCACATGTGTCCATAAAACAATTCGTGTCTTCATAACTGCTTTGTTTATCTAAGATGTGATATTCTGAATTCGATGACGCCGTAGCCGGTCGTGTTCAATCCCGGGTCGATCCCAAGGATCCGCGTTTTGCTCACGAGCTTCGTTCCCAGGTGGTTCCTTCATTTTTGTCCAACAAGGCATTTCCCATTTCGGACAAGCGACTGCGGATTGCATCGCCGGTGGCATAATCTTTTCGTTCGCGTGCTTCTTGGCGAAGATCGATCAGCAGCCGAACGACCTGGTCCAACAATTCCGCGTCACCTTCATCACCGCCGCCTGCTTGAGACGCCGGTTTTGCAAACTATAGATTTTATTTTTAAAGATTAGATGATAAAAGTTTCTTTTAATTTTATAGTTTTAGCTCTAAAATTGTTTTTCTAAGGTTTTAATTTCAAGGTTTTAAATTTAAAGTATTAGTTATAAAGTAATAGTTTTAAAAACCTTTTGGTTTTAGGGTTTTCGTTTTAATGTCTTAGCTTTAACATTTTACTTAAGCATTAGTATTAAACTTTTATTTGAAGTTTTAAAGTATAGTTATAAAAATTTAAGTTTAAAAGTATTGGTTTTAAGGTTTTAGTCGGTTATTTTTATATATTAAGATGTTATCATTGTGTTGACAAAAAATTAATCCTTTCTACGTAGTTGCTTGGAAAAGCTGTATATTAAATCAACCTTTCTAGCAGATTTGAAGAAAGATTATGTTCGTTTACTTTAAACAATTTTTGAAGGGTTGATCCAGAAAATGGGGAACCCGAAAAAAAGAGTTGAGGAAGTTACAGGTGTTTTCGCATATGTGTGTAATATGCTAATTAAGCCCTTCCGATTCGTTGGAAAAACAACAAATTATAGGTTTGAGAGACAGGCATAAAAAAAGAGAAAATAGTCTAAAAGAAAGAATAATGTACTCTTTTTATGAGGATCAGAGAAAATAACTTTGCCCCGTTTTCCAGCTCAAAATTTGAAGTCTTTCTCCTCCTCTCCAACAAAAATGTCCTGTAATTTTCAATTTGACCCCCTAACTGTGAGACATAACAGGGTAGACTTGAAATAGTTTTGACTTTGGAAATAATCATTTATTGAGTGAAAAAATAGCCTGTACGCGTGAAATAGTGTCAGTGTCCGGGCTTTTTTCCAATCGACTGATCCCCAGATCCATGATGCCGGCCGCGGCAACCGCCCAATGGGCACAGGTCGGCTTGCCGGCCGCGGATGTGACGGACGCCTTTGCCGGGGGCGAGCTGATCGAGGCGGCCGGTGAGAGGGAAGAAGCACTGGCGATTGCGGTGGCCATCCGTCTTGCCGCCGAAGCACCCGCCGCCGCGCCGCCCGATGGGTTGGCGCCTCCGCGCCAGATCGCGCTGGTGACGCCGGACCGCAACCTTGCCCGCCGGGTCGCCGGCGAATTGCGGCGAGACATTAAACTGAGAATTCATCAAGATTCAGTCAGATACAGACACTACTACCAGCTAAAAAGGGGTATACTAGAGTCTGAAATACGTGAGTTAGGTTTTTTTTACCAAAGTCTAAGATAGATGAATCAGATTCTTTTTATAGTTAGTGACAAATGATATGGGAATTTATCAAGATTAAGTGAGACACGGACACTGCTACTAGCGAGTTAGAGACATATGAAGTGGAGATTTATCAAGATAAAGTCAGACACAGACCCTAATACCACCTTTCAAGTGTAATTGGCGTCTTCTGATTCATGAATTCCTTCGTATTGCAATATTAGTTCAGATTTTTTTAATCAACAACTTCAACAATACGTTCATGCAAGGTCCCCCCGCCCAAAAAAAAAACAAAGACACATGTAAGAAGAATATATTTAATAGCAATACGTTTGGCACAGTTCTAGTACCATGGATCGTTTTTGCTAATGCTGGGAAATGAATTTCTGACTTGTCAATCTGAATTTGTGACTTTTCAATTGCGCTAATTGAAATGACAATTTTGAAGCTTTGTTTGTCAGGATCCTGTAAGTTTGTCCAAGTTCTTGTAGTAGTAGCAAGCCAAAAAAGGGAGACTACTCTCCTGTACTTCCGTGGTATTCCTTAAAAACAGTACCTAAGGAAGCCAAGGGAACCCGAACTTTTTTACTCACTGACTTGTGCATCTGTTGGTGCTGTGTAAAATTCTTAGCCGTAGAAAACACGGTGCAACATCTAATGGGTTATCTTATATGGAATTTAAACTCTGTTAAATGTACTGTGTTTCTGTGTTGTAGTGTTAATACTTTTTGAAGAAGAAAGGTGACAAGGCGAGCTGAGGCGGGTGTCTTCAGGATCCGGCGGGCTGAGGGGGCCGCCGAAACCCACCAACGAGAAACGGATAACAGCAGTCTGGGGCGTTGACGCAAGGCAACTCCTTCCTGCTTCTTGGCTCTTTTTGGGCTCCCTCTTCTTTGTGGGGTAGGGGAAACCAATTTTCGATTCAAGTCCCACAACATTCGGGCGAGGGTTGCGGTGCAAAAGACACTTTTGCTTCGAAACGCCTGTTGGAAGTGTACCTGCATGACGCATGTTCTAAAATAAGTATTAAAATCCTCAGTGGTATATATAGCAGTTTAGACAATTTTATGCATAAATAAATGCAATCCTTATACAAAAACATAACTGTATTTTGTGACTGGCTGGTATTCAGAAGGTGAAAAATTTTGAAGTAATATTGCAGTTGCGTTCTGTTTTTTTGGTTAAACTCAAGTTGTGTGAATTTCATCTTTTTATAATTTTTTTTTTAATGTTTGAAAAAAATTAGGGTCATTCCAAAGATTGAAACTGGCAATTCAGAGACCCCGTTTTCGAAAAAAAATACAGACATACATATATAAATGCACAATTATTGTTCGTTTAAAGAGATATTATGTATGTAAAAGCATGAGAGTGTAACATTAAGCACGGGCCAAACGGCCAATCAGTTTAGACGAAGAGTAGCGACAAAACACCCTTGAGCGGACTTTTCGCTAA
Source organism: Alatinidae sp. Z8VKAUB7J3 (assembly GCA_010016025.2). Classification (NCBI taxonomy): domain Eukaryota; kingdom Metazoa; phylum Cnidaria; class Cubozoa; order Carybdeida; family Alatinidae; species Alatinidae sp. Z8VKAUB7J3. The sequence goes on from JAAAKM020721499.1 coordinate 128,051,635, forward strand.
AGAAACACTGCAAATATTTGAAAAGTCAAACTACAATAATTTAAAAACGCCTTTTTCGTCTGCATGTCTTTCTCTTTCCTCAGTTAACGACTAAATTATTAAAGGTACACATGAAGTGAAAAATAATTTACATTAATTAAATTAGAACTTGAATGGAAGAAATCGTAAATAGCTTCTGTTAGATCGTGCCTTTTATATTGTCAGATTACACCGGATCGAACCATAGAATTAAATCAAGAGGCCATTTAAAACCGTTCTCAAGTGTTCTTCACTTTAACAACTGTAACAACATAATCTCGTTTTAGATTACAATTCAATTCAACAAACAATTCAGTTCAATACACAACATCCCTCCTTCCTAAATGTTTACTAATAATTACACTGCTCGGCTTCAATTTGTTGTTAAACTGCTCTTATTTTTGGGTAAGTAGGAAAAGTAAGCCGTCTATCAAAGATACCTCTCATTTTGGAATTTTATGAGTATCTTGTGTTTGAATTGTGCATATTCCTTCTTGCCCCTGTACATCTGTCATTATTATCCTACCTAGGCAACGTAACATGGAGAAAGAAAAATATAAGCAAAACAAAATATCTGGTCAAACTTTTTCTACTACGCGTCATAGATCAAACAGCAATTGAGTCACTCATAACATTGGATTCGGGGGCATATAAGGTTTCTATAAGAAAGGTAGTCATATAAGCTTCGGAAGGGGCTTATTGGATTGGTAATCAAAAGTTGCATTGTCCTTTTAAAAGTCAAAGTGATCGGAGGGCAGCCCCTCACGCCCATCATTCCCCTAAACACAACCAGTCACAATTTTGACATAGCCATTCTGTTCAGCGTAGTTAAAATATCTGGGTATTATATCTTTGAGGATGACAACCTCCCCACAGCCCTCAGGGCAAGGGTTATAAGGTATGCCCGAGGGGCACGTAACGTTCCATTTGTCCTGCAGTGCCTGGACAAATCCGATGACCGCCCCCGCGATCGTCAAGGTCTGGTCGTCGGGGAGCTTCTCTTCTTCGAGCTTGTAAACGACCGTCATTGCGGAATGGGTGAAGATCCTGATCTGATCCAGATACCGGTCCTTGACGGGATCACTGGTGGAGAAGCCGAACGCCATGTAGTTCTTGCGGTCGGAGGTCACGCCCATCGACAGCAACAGCGCGTTCAGGCGATCCTCGTTCGACGTCTCGAAATAGACCGTTCCGCCAGTGTTTGTCGGCCTTCGCCATCGACAGTGGTATAAATGGTACTTAAGGCTTCATGGCGCTCAATGATACTGTCGAGTGCGAACTGCAATGCCGATATATCCAGGGCTCCCACCAGTCGAAGTCCTTCAGGAATGTGATACTGGGTGCTATGCCCTTCCAGTTGCTCAATAAACCAAAGACGTTGCTGAGCGAAAGACAAGGGTAAGTCACCACTGCGGTTCGCTATTCTGCTAATAGCAGAAACCCGGTTTTCCACAACCGGGCTTTCGTCATCTTGCGCCCGGTATGGCCGCAGCCCTGCTGGCCACTGTCGCGGGTCTCGGTGTCGCGATACCGGCACTGTTTGGCTACAACTATCTCGGTTCGAAAGCCAAGGACATCTCAGCCGACATGCATGTTTTTGCTGATGAGTTCGAAGCCCGCGTCAACGAGTACTACGGCGCCTGAGGCGGCAGCACTATGGCGGCGGAAGTCAAAGGCGAGACCGAGCCATACGACGACATCAACATCACCCCCATGGTTGATCTGACGTTTGTCCTGCTCATCATTTTTAGTAGCAAGACAATCGGCAGATCGCCCGAGACGCCAAAGCGCCACAACCCGGACTGGCCAAGCTGGTTACGGGCAATGACGCTGGGTGTGGAACGGCGCCAGGCACTGGCGAAAATGACGGAAGTAGCCAGGCGGCCATAGACTTGAGCCTCGGCTTCGGTGGCGTTGTTGAGGTAACGCAGCACCTCCTGACTTTGAAACCATGCCATTTCAAAGGCGCGTTCAACAAAGTGACGGTCGCAATATTTCTCCATCAATTCCAATGCGGCCTCGCGCGTCTGGGCGGGCCGGCCTACCTCGCGCGTCTCGCCGGCGCAGCGGTCTCGCGCTTTGCCGTGCGCGATTACGCGCAGATGATCTACGATCTGGCGGTGCGCCGCGATCTCATCCGCCTCGGCCGCGACATCTCGGACCGCGCCACCAAGGTCGATGTGAAATCGGAGCCGCGCGAAAAGATCGTGCAGGCCGAGCAGTCGCTCTACAAGCTGGCCGAGCAGGGCCAGACAGAGGGCGGCTTCCAGTCCTTCCTGCGCGCCGTCACCGACGCGGTGAACGCTACTTTTATCAGAAATGTCTGATAAATTCTTGCAATTTTGTCTGCAACACTGCTTAGGAACATACAATGATCTTGCCAAGCACGCTGCTTTCTCCATATGCCCAATTGCAAACACATATATTTGAGTGGCAACGGAGGCTAAGCAGACCTTACTGTAACGTGATGTGTCGAAGTCATCTGGCCACCCAAGTATTCAAAGGTATCTTGGTACTTGCCTTTTTGGTAGTTCTAACTTGGCGTATGTCCCGCAGGCGAATGGTGGTGGGCGAACTCTCCCTATGTTCTGCTAGCGTGTGGTGCAAAGTAATAATTGGGTCCCGATGATAGGCAAAAAGCTATTAGATGGACAATTCGGGGATTGCCAATCGATCTAAAATTATCAAAAATTTATTGAGCTACCCAGTTTCAAACACAATTTTGTTGCAGGGTGAAATGTTTGTTCCTAAAGATGCAAGCAGTCCATCAAAACATAGAAATGTTGTACCCATTTGTTTAAAGCTTAAATTAACTAAGTTGACTCGTTTGAGGCTTCATAAAATTAGCCACAGTTGTGCATGAATTGTACGCTACGCATGTATCAAATGTCCTTGACTCATCTCAACCTCTGCTAACCTGTAAGGGCCTCTGTATGATAGTCATGACACTGAGTGTGAAGTTAGAATTAAGGAACTATGGAGGAGCTTTGGAACAACAGTTGAACAGTTGACTAAAAAAGAGGTCCAAGAATAAGGAACTTTTAGGACTAGGCCTTGAGCTAGGTTCTTTAAAAAAAACAATCTTCAGAATTAAGGGGGCTGTGTTCTCTGTAAAACCACTTTCTTCAAGGGGGGAACGCATAAAATTTGTCTTCATTCACTACGAAAATTTCCGTCTCCTGTCGGACCGAACCTTTAGGGCTCTTGCTGTCTTCCCCAGATATTTATCGCAGGCGCCGTGGTAAAAGTTGAATACGGGGATAGTTAAAGTACTATGGACGGTTGTTAGACCTGATCGCTTGAATTGTGGAAAACGACACAGCCATGAATATTATCATGAATAGAATCAGGAAAATTTGGGCTGATCAAGCACAAATATGGGGATAATCGTTCATTATTTGCATTGAACAGTGATAAAAGAACATCAGTTGTTAGGTATAAGTCATAATAATTACCAAGTGTTTCCATTTTAAATGCTCTCCACTCATGCTGCTCATGTGCATAGTCTTCACCAGAAATACAAGTTTGATTAAGTCTGCTCTAAAATATTTCCTTTCCTGTTAATGTTGTTTCATAGAAACGTTCCCAACTATCCATATACTCAAATGGGTACATTCCTTTTCGGATTAGAAGAAGGAAATGGTTCTGATCACTTCAAAACTTAGTATGGTTGAACTGTTCCTCGAAAAGGATGTAGATTTTTTTTTTTTTGGGGGGGATTGTCTGCTTGGAGTGATTTTCCACGGTGAGATTTTAAAGGGGGAAGGAAGTTTCCGTGGGGTGAATTTTCTAGAGTAAATTTTATGCTGAGGGAATTCGCTAGAATTGCTCTACGATTTTTTTTTTTATTTTTTCTTACTTTTACTTTGCCGACTTAATTTTACATGTGGGGATGTCCCGGGGAAATTTTAGCGTGGTTAGAATGGAAGAAAATTTTTACGGGGGGATATTTTCCGTGGGAAGAATGGAAAATGTGCAACGATATGCATAAGAACCATAAGCAGCACCACATTATGTCTGTGGCAATAGCTTTCCATTGCCTAAGGCAGATTCTTTTAAGATTCCATTAAGGCTTTTCAAAATTTTTAGCTGATTGGTCTTTTTCCTTTTTGACAATTTTAGCCCTTACAATATATATTTTTATTTTCAAAAGTTAGGCACTGCCTATCTTGCCTGTATTTACGTACAATTCACTATCGTCGACAGTTTGATTGAAAATACGTCAACTTTCAGATATAATAAGGTTAAGGTCAAACGTGGGAATCTTGAGGGGTATTGTAATTAAGTCAAACGACGCTATGTATATCCAGTTTATCAAACAGGCGTATTTGCAATATCTTGATAACATCTAAGGGTATCAAATTGAAACTTTCATTGCATGTTGAGGGAGATGCTAAAAAGCGGCTGGTTGGTGACCAGTCCCCATCCCAAGCTCTTTGTAAATCCCCTCCCCCCAAAAATATGCGATAAGGTTAAATTTTCTGGAAATATTGAGGGGGATGTCAAACAAAATCAAAATACACCAGATCGCTCTGACCACTCTGGAGTTGTCCCGCCGCGACCTTGGCATCGGCGCGCCGCAGCACATTAGCAAGTTCCCCAATGGTCATTCCCAATCCATTTAGCTTCTCAGGATCCACCTCGACACGGATCTCCTCCTGCGGCGTCCCATAAAGCCGCACCAGATCCGTTCCCGAGACCGCCCGCAACCGATCGGCCAACTCTTCAGCTTGTCGGTTGAGAATAGCCATCTTCCCCTCGGAACCATCCGCCCAACGCAATGCGGTAATCATGGTGTGTCGCCGAGCCCGGCTCATTATCCTGACGTCGACGAACGCTACGCGATCTTACGATCTCTCGGCACAGGGAGTGTCGGGTCGGTTTATCTCGCGCAAGATCAGAAGCTCTCGCGGCAAGTCGCCCTCAAGGTGCTTCGTCCCGAACGTCTCAATCGAGGCAGTGTCGATAGTATCAAGCGGGAGTTCCTCGCGATCTCCTCGCTCGAGCATCCGCACATCGCTCCCGCGTACGATTTCGGGTACACGCGATCGGGGGAGATTCCGTACTACACTCGTGATATTAAAATGCTGACTTGGAGGTATCTTCATCCATCCCTAACTAGAAGAAAATATTTTTAAGTTCAAAACAAATTTTGCAGTCTTGGGTAAATTCTCTGTTGATTTGCAATTCCAAATATTTGTATACAAGGGCTTTAAACCTCTGTGGTGCGGTTCTCAGCTTTTTTTGAAGTTAGAGGGGAAGGAGATGCCTCAAAGGGTGTATTTTAATGCCAAAACATCCCAACTCTCATTGAGCCTTCAGATAAATACAGAATTAGTTCTAAGAGAGAGGCCCATTGTTAAGATGTAAGGTTTTTATGAGAAGGGTGGTCGAATAAACTTTGGAGGGGGCTCATTCAATTGGAAATCGAAAGTTCCAGTGCCCTTTTTTAAGATTTAGCGTGCTCTTCAACCAGTGCTGCCGAATGAGTTGTTACCGACTACAGTGTCTTGAAAAATCTTATTCTAGTTCAATTAGTTGTTTTTCAGCAGCCGTTTTTAAAGAATTTAGAGAAAAAGTTCACCTTTAGAATTAAGAGTAAGGTTTTGCGGAGGGGGTATCCCCCTCTCCAAATTTCGACTTTAGCTCCCCGACTTCTCTTCCTCTTCTTCCAAACTTTTTTTTAACTATGAAAAACGCCATGGTCCTTTGCTATTCTACTCTTAAAGTCCTCCCTGCACTCACCATCTTCACTAATACCTAGATAAGTGAGGCTTTCAACTTGATCAAGCTTCTCATTGCCCAACATCACCTTTTCATCTTCGCTTATTCCTAGTCTTAGTCTTCTTGAAATTAATTTTCAAACTTATTCTTGCACCCTGAACTCGCAAAACCTCTAAAAGTTTCGCAGTTTACTAGCCTTGGGACCCGAAGGCATCAAAATTCAGGATAAGAGCGTGCTAATCCCAGTACCCTAAGAACCCCAATAAATTGGATTCAAGTTCTGATAATGTTTTTACCTGGGCTCAATTAGGTTAATTTAAGTGGACCTTTCGGGAAACATAAAATAATGTAAGTTTTCGGAATGTACATCATTTCCTGATTAAAAAGAAAATATAAAACCTGATTTTTAAACTAAAATTTATTTAAGAGTATCAAAATGATTTTAATTGAACCATTACCTAGATGAACTTCAGCTAGGATAGTCTCCACGCAGGCTAGGAATTCCCAGATGAATGTCAACAATCAGATAAACGAAAGAAATCCCGATGCAGCTTTAAGAGAGAAAGGTCCCCGTTCTGAAAGTTTTCAACTTCAATGTAATACAGTGGACTCTCTCTATCTCGAACTCGCAAGGGATCAAAAGATTTGTTCGAGATAGACACAGTTCGAGATAAAGAATATTACTGGGAAAATCAAACTTTTGACTTAATAAATAGGTCGGGCTATTGAGGGTTAGCCTATCCTAATTATTTGTCTTTCGTTGTCATGAAACACAATGTTTTCTTTTCTATTCAAATTCCTCAGGTCGAGGGAGTACACGCCAAAGATGTTCTCCATCTGGGCAGCTCCTTATCCATTCAGGATCAAATATTTGCACAAGTCACAACGTATAATGAATTCGAGACCTGTGCTGGTGAAGAGGGGATGTTGGGTTTAGCCTTTGCTGAATTGAGCTCTCATAACTTCCCAACACCCCTCTCTAATCTAAAATCGATTCTACGATATCCTATATTAAAACAACTGAACCTTTTAAAACAGAAGCACCGGATGTGGAAAACGTCTTGACTAATGAGTTTCAACAACAAAATGTTAGTTTGGACCTAAAACTAATTAGTATTGATGCTCCCAACAGTGCTATTGATAAACAAAGTGGTTCAAGCCCACTCAAAATTTGCATAGAGGAAGAGTGGTTTAGAAGACCTAGTTGCAAAGTCAATATTAAATAGTTTTTCTAATTTTAATTCAATAGTTCACGATGGGGATGAGACATCCCCATTGTGAACTCTATACTGGGGTGGTTTTGAATTCTGAGAAAGCTAAGATAAAATTAATTAAATTGAGTCTACTAATTTCAGGAGGCGAGACGATAGAGCGAGCTGTTGTGTTAATAGTGATACAATGGTGTTTTTTTCATTCATTTGGTCTATTCTATCTTGAGGCCCATTCACAATTATCGAGAGTCAGCTAGCGATGCTTTAAGTCAATTAGATTTTCCTTTGGATTTTCTGATTGGCTAAAAATTTCTATTGAAAATTCTGATTGGTTCAAATTGGTGATGGCTAAATCGACCTTGGTTCTCGAAGCGAAATGCCGAATGTAAGTCAAAGGTACTTGAGAGCCATCGTGACAAAATTTTAATCAGGGCTAACCTGAATATGATGCCGGCTTTATGCCGGGAGGATGATGACAACCATAAACAAGAAATTCAGTTTTAGCAGAAGCAAGTGACGGCCCGATGTCAGACAACCCGGTTTTAAGGCTGTTACCTGCAGATGCTACTGATTGCAAATTATCAGAGTTTTGATACCATTGCCAAAAGGAGGCTAAAATGAATGAGGTTTACAATCCTTCCAAACGGAGTGGCTTGGAAAACAAATGTAGCCATATCACTATTTATTAAGGAAGCCCTATTGCGCACCTATGAAACTGATCTCGCTTGAGTTATATATATTTTTTTTTTTTTTTTGACTCTGCAGTCTACTTGAAGACGTTTCTGCTCTTCAACCTGTTGTGCTGCGTCAACTTATGTTATCAGCAAAAACCCTAGTTTTAGAGAATTTCAAGAATATAGGAAAGTATCTCGTGTCAGTTCATTATTTCAGAACATCCCTTGGGCACCACCGGCGAAATCACGCTCGCCGTCAGCCATCCGGAAAACCTGTTTGTCGCGGACGCCGACACCGCCGGGACGATCGTCTAAGTCGGAGATACCCATATCCACCTTGAGGACCCTTCCGAAGCCGGGCTTGTCCGCGAGACCAGCATCGACCCGTTCCGCCGTCTGTACCGGCTTGCCGGGTCGCCTGCAGACGCCACGGCGATTGCCGAAACCGGCCAGGCTCGACGGATTGTCGACGCGGCGCTGGAAATGATGTCATCGCTCATCGGGCTTAATATATTTGGATATCTTTTTAGTTAAGAATTGAATTCCAAGTTTTCCTAATTTTTTTTAAAGATGTACATAGTTTTGTATGTTTCCATTGAACCAATTTAAAGAATATTATTTCATTTTAACGTTTTTGGTACATAAAAGCAAATAGGCATCAATGAGCTCTTACATTTTGGAGACATTGTGAAAGATACTTTATATCCCAATGCAATTGCTCTAGTGTTTGAACAGGCGCTGTTAAATCATTTGAGGCAGAATGTCTAACTCGAACGTAAAGAGTGAGGGCTCCATGTTTGTTATGGCGTTAATAATAGAGCAGCTGATAAAGCTCTGTCTTTAACGCTTCTAACCAAACCTGCAAGCATGTTTGTGTGGTGTGATTGACCAGTGCTTCACATTACCGCGTCAGTGCAACACCTGATTGGATACCGGCTGCGTTAAACGAGAGCAATTAGATTTTGAACACTTTGATTATCAATTGGTCGTTTGAATAAAAATGTTAAAATTAGTGCTTTACAGTCCCACATAAATCATTAAGATACGCAGCACTTCAGGAGAGTTGTGAATCAGCTTTTCCAGTATCTGTAGCATGTGCCCGGGCTTGTACTCTCTGTGGTTGAACAGGACTGCATTCCCTGTACACAATTTGAGCTTCCATATATTTATCTTGACTGTGCGCCCGAACCCCAGCGGATAGTATTTGGAAAGTCTTTCCATAGTCTGCTCCCCCTTTTGCATTTTTTTAAGCTGCTCGTCTGGATCTAGCGTTAGGGATTCCTCAGCCTCTTCGTCATCCGACTCATCTTCTTCTTCCCCCTCAGCACTCTTGCTCGGATTGCGCGTTGTTTTTTCTGTATATTTGAAACAGCGCGTTGTTTCTTAGCACTATTGGAATTTTCTATGCAAAATAAGCGTCAAAATAAATTCTGGCCCACTGATGAATTCTGAAAGAGGATATCCGGATAGCTATTATTGAAAACTAACCTCCCGCTGCCCACACGATTTTTAGAGGGCACGAATTCTGAACCCTTAAGCCTTTAATTAGTGTTGGATATATTCGATGCTCATTATATCAGATGGAATATCAAAGCAAAACATAATTACCGACGCCAAGAAGCGACCATGTTTTCTTAGCCTCACAAATATTCTTGCGTAACAGAATATTAGAACTGGATAAGAGGTCCCCATCGTCAGAATGTAGAGAATTGTACGGAATGCAGTATTCTGCGTTGACCAGTCTGCGAAACACACCCCGTGATGGAGGCTGTACTCATATTTGCCGACACCGAGGAGAGGCAGCGCGGAAAACAGCAGAGCTATGAACAACAGTGTTAACGAGTATGTCACCACTCGACATCGCGCAAAAGCTGTCGCGAACGACGATTGCTCGACTTGCCTTGCGGTTCCCAAGCAGTTTGATTTGTTTCATATGTATAAACCTGAAATGCGACTTCTGCCTCCCAGCCAGCGAGCCACATGTACAGGACCTGGTGCGTGGAGACAGCGCCTGCTGTGGCATGGCTGCAGGCAGCATGCCAAGCGATACGTGAAACGAGCAACACAGCACCTTCTGTCGTTGACAGAAGCGATTGCAACACGAACACTCCAACACAAGCAACACGCGCGGGAAACAAGCCAGATCCGCAACGCCGTCGTGATCTGAGGGGAACTGTTTTAGGGTGGCTGGGGCGGCCTTCGATCCTGCTGGAGCTGGTCATTTACGTGGGCCTCGGTGTGCTATGGGTCTTCCCACTAAAACGCCTGTTCATGGGCGTCGGGCAAGCGGACCCGGATGGACCTTCCAGTGAGGATTAAAAATAGAATGTTGCGGTGCCGCCCCGGTTGGGGCGGCATTTTTATTAATTGGATTTGAAATGAAGACAGCGGTTGTATTTGGTGCATCTGGTTTGATCGGATCCGCCTGTGTGCGTGCGTTACACGCTGAAGGGTCGGTCCGATGCAAACAGGGCAGTCAGAGAATGGGGGAAGACTGGGAACGACGAACTCGCTGCTGCTCCGACGGTAGCTGAGCCGCTTCTCCCGTCTGGTCACTCCCACCAGCGTTCAGCAGCGAGGGTTGATCCTCTAGAATGGCCTGCACTCTGGACGTGAGGTTGTCCAAGAAGGACGGGAACACCTCGTCTTCAGGTTGTCTGCAGGGCGAAAAAGCAACGTGCGATTGAGAACGGCGCCGAGGAGGGGTGCACGTCGAGCCCCGAGCACGTCTACCTCTCCATTCGCCATTTTCGACATCTCCCTGAAGGCCGCTGTTTTTGTGTTTTTACAGATCATAAATCGTTTGTCCACGCCTTGTCCTCCTCCGATCGTTACTCGCCAAGAGAAACTCGTCACTTGGACCTCATTTCCCTATTTACCACTAACAAACGCCGCGTAAAGGGAGAGGAAAACACTGTTGCCGACGCCCATTCTCGCATCGAAATTAAAAGCATCTCATCTTCCTCTCGTATTGACTTTTCTGTTATGCCTTCACATCAGCGTTCCTTGCGACAAGGATTTGCCAACACCAACCGCTTTGTGCTGCCGGATCATGGTTGCGCAGTGTGCGACAGTGACGAATCGTCGTGGCTCACGCGCACTCTGGGGCTTGTGTTGCGCGGTGTCACGTGGGTGATTGTTGTCGTCGTGACCATTGCGTGCATCGTCGTCAGCATCGTGTACTCGACGCAAATGGAGCCGATTACGGTGATGCAATGGATCGGGTCGGTGTTGGTGTCGAGTGTGATGTCGTGGGTGGTGATGCAGCCTGTTACGATTGTGGGGGCCACGTTGTTCATTGGATGCTTTCATCAGCGATACCAAGAGGTCGGGATCCATCGATTCGCGACTTTCTGTACTAAACAGTTCCAGCAGATGATCGACGTTTCGGGGCGAGCTGAATGCCAGAAAGAACTGCTCGGCGGTTTCTCGAAACTTCGGGTCAGAGCTTTCGGTCGGAACGTATTGCGGCAATGCGTCTGGCATGTCGTATTGGATGTTGACGTCCAGAGACGGAGGGGTGGGGGCGCGAAAATCGATCATCTCTGGAATTTCCCGCGGAACGCGGGAGAGCCCTGTATGGCGTCGTGCCAATTGAAAATTCCACAGAAGGTGTCGTGAATTACACCTTGGACATGTTTATTGATTCCAATCTGCTTATCTATGGAGAAGTTTACCAGGAAGTGTCTCACCACCTGATGAGCAAATCAGATCGAGTTGAAGATCTTGAAAAAATTTATTCTCACCCCCATGCGATTGCCCAATGCCGTACCTGGTTAGAAACACATCTCCCGAATGTACAGATTGCGGAAACACCAAGTACCGCCCGTGCTGCGTTGAAAACCAAGACCTGTCAGATCTGCTCATTGAGGAATTGAACCAGAAACCATTTACATGACAGCGACCATATTTATCAAAACTATGTGACACATGTAATAGTTTTTCACCCAAGATGCTTTGCAAATGTTGCTTCATGGCATCATAAGGTTCATCTGCCATAGTCTTACCTAGTCTCTGTGGAGGGAGTAACTGAGCTTCTTTGAAATCAAAGGACAATGTGCAACTATGAATCCAAAGTTCTCTCTCAAATGCAGAATTAATTTTCTCTCCAGGGGGATTACCTCCGAGAACGATGTCAGTACCACGTCCTGCCATGTTGGTTGCGATGGTAACCATTCCTCGGCGCCCGGCCTGTGCCACGATTTCAGCTTCGCGCTTGTGCTGCTTCGCATTCAACAGATCGTGCTTGACGCCGCGCTTATCAAGTAGGCGAGAGAGTTTCTCACTCTTTTCGATTGAGGTGGTACCGATCAGGACCGGTCGTCCCCCGTAAGAAATGTTGTAAATCTCGGAGCGATTAACCTGTTTCTTTTCTTTCGTGTTGGCTGGCTACAGCACCTGCTCGTATACAGCACCTACCTATTAATGTAAGCAAATATCGAAAGAGCTCATGAGTTTTTTTCGTGGTGCTCTTTCGGCATGTTTTCTTGGACACAGACATTTACAAACACCCGCGCCCCGCACGTCACAACTGCCCGCCATTTGCAGCTATCACCCTTGTCAAAAAACGCTATCAGTCAAAAGTATTTTGTTGACAAATTGGAACTAAGAAACATCTGACTTTCAAGAATATTCAATTGAAGTGCAGAAAATGTAAATATTCCATTAAGCTGTCCAAGACCTAGAGGGAATTGAAAAAATATCTAGCCGATCAGCGGAAGGCTCAGCAAATGTGACTATTGAGGTTGAAAATGGCTATGACCCCAGAGAAATGCTAGCTGATATAAAAAGTCGGGTCGATGCGATTAATACCTTTCCTGCGGATGCAGAGAAGCCAGTTATTTCTTTAGCGCAACGAAAACGGGATGTTATTACTGTGACTGTAGCTGGCAGCTATGGTGAAAAAGAAACAAGAGAGTTCGCAGAACAAGTCAGAGACGATTTGCGTCTTATCGTTATTTACTACAATGACATGCCAATTTCCGTGGCGTTGTTGTTAATTTCTGGGGGAACGATACATCACCCATTTGCCGCCACGATACGACAATACAATCGTTTTTCTGTAAACAATGTCCTTTACTGGAAAATTATCGAATTTGCCTGCGAAAAAGATTTGGCATTCTTTGATATGGGTAGAAGCCATATCCGGCAGGGTACCTACAGGTTTAAAGTATCATGGGGCGCTAAACCTGTTCAGCTTTATTACTATTATTTACTAGCTGGACCTCGATTCCGTTGTTCTCGGCATCTGCGATGAGCAGGTGGGAGGCGGTGACGGCCGCTTCGCTTTGGACCGTCAGAGCAGCGACGCGACAGCCACCTCCACTGCCTGGACCGCATGCGTTTCCGGCATTTAAGATTTGGACGTGGTCCAGCGTTACATCGGACGAGTTGATGTAGAGCGACTCCCATTGCCCGGGCGCGCCAACGGTCAAGTTGGCGTCGTAGTTTGAGTCGCCACCAAAGGCGTCGTCGTGCCAACTTGTGAAGGTGATCGGGCAAGCCGTAGAAGCCATAGGCTTGCCCGCCATTTTGAAAACCTGTCGTTTTGGTTATGACGGCAAAGGTCAATACAAATTAACCTCAGCCGCTGATATCGATGATGCTTGGAGTATGCTCGAACCTGGGCCGTGTGTGTTAGAAGCGTTTTGTGAATTTACACATGAAGTGTCGATGATTGCCGCGCGCGATATCAAAAGCAATGTGGTGTTCTATCCCCTCACCCACAACCAACATCAAGATGGTATCTTACGAATTTCCAGTGCACCCGTCATTTGTCGGTCATTTTATAAAACGTAAATGCCTTCCAATCTCTTTTCAGGTGGATATCGCTGTATCAATAAATATGTTTTGAACTTCTTGCTACTAACGATGCAGAAGTTTATTGTAAATAACATCAACATCCTCAATGCCATCATCATTTCGATTGATCTGACCGAAGATTGATTTGATTGATAAGATTACGTAGTCTTACGCTGCTAAACTGCTTCTGGTTCAACCATTTGTACGCCATAAGAACAATTTAACCTAATAGATAAAGGGAAAGATGACACTGGGGACTTGGCTGGCGCGTGCAACAGGCCTGCCAGAGGTATTTGCGATAAGCGTAGGCGGGAAGTCGTTCCCAGTGATCTGGTCAGTTATCGGGGGAGCACTCTTCTGCGCTGTGCTCGGGCTACTCCGCTACCGGAGGCCAATTGCCCGCGAATGTGGTCAAGAGGCGATCAGCTAGAGCGACCGACGACCAGAAAATGCGAGGTGCGTACCTCCGGGCATGACGTGACGGTTTCAAGACTTGCTGCTAGGGCTGTGGCATCTCGAGGCGAACGTGATCAGTTGTTAGCAGGATTTTATGGCGGGTTGGCTGTAGAATGTATGGCATTGGGTAAAGCTGTGATCTGTTACATGCGGGAAGGAGATTTAAAATTTATGCCAGAAGAGATGGTGTTAGATATGCCGATTATTAATTCTACACCGGATGAAATATATGATGTGCTGAAAAGGACAATCCAGCTGGATCGTCGAGAATTGATGGAGATTGGTCAAAATTCACGAGATTATGTTGAAAATTGGCATCACCCCGAGAAAATTGCCAAGGAGATCGTAGAGCCGTCGGTCCGGACCGTCTTGGGGTCGGACGGCACGAGCGAGAGGATGAGCTGGTCGCGCGCGCGCGTCGCCGCGACGTAGAGGACGCGCTTCTCCTCGGCCCCGTTCGCGCTCCGTCCCTTCTCCTGGATCAGGCGGCGGCGGACGCTCGACTTGGTCGCGAAGCCGTGCTCGGGGTGCGGCGCCTTGGCGCCGAGGCCGAGCGTGCGGTGGACCGCGAAGTCCTCGCGGTCGTCGGCGAACGGCTGGTGCAGCTCGGGCACCATCACGATCGGGTTTGACGACCTCGCCTCGCGCTCGCTGCGGCAGCTCCTGTATCATTCCGCTAACCGGTGCGTGGACAATCAAACGGTTCACACGATATCGATGCTTGGCGATCTGTTGGTATATTTCGACGAGTTGGCGCGACAGTTCGGATCGCTCTTCGTTGTACAACCCAAGAGCGTTCGTATCGGCTACCGCAAGCTGATTGCGGGCCTCTGCCACTTGCTCCGACATGCTCCGACGCCGCCCTTCAGCAGCGAATGCTCGGCTCTTGGCTTGTTCCAGTTTCTTTCGCGTTGGCTGAAAGAATGTCATCCTTTGCCGCAAGAACGGCCTTGGCGCTGGCCTGAAGCGCTGCGTTTTTCTGTTGGGCCGTGGCCGTCGCCAATCCTCGTGCGGCGATTTTTGCGCGCGCGCCGATGGATTGCATCATTTCAGAAATGTCTGTCAGTTCGTCTTGTGCAATGGCGTTCATCAGTCCATTCCTTCTGCCTCTTTCGAGGTCAAAACCAAATTGTCGCGATGAACCAATTCTGTGCGGCTCACCGGGCCCAAAATATCGACTATAACTACATGTAATTTCTAGATATTTGCAATCTCCAGATTATCTAGCTTGAGGCTGTCCACCGACCTGGTGTCGGTGATAATGCCGAAACTCGCGCGCTCCGGGGCGAAGTAGCAATCCGCCACGCGTTTCAGATCCGCTGTGGTTGTTGCCAGCACCCGCTGGCGGAACAGGCTGCGTTGCTCCAGGGTTCTGCCGAACAGGTGGTTATAATAGGCCTGCTTGGCTTCTCCGGCAGGTGAATTCGACTTGTCCATGCTCGCAATCACGCCAAGTCCTCCGTCTTCTTCTCCGTCGTTTTCTTCTCCTCTGTCTCCGTCGTCTTCTAGCTCCTCGTCACCCTCGTCGTCCAGTTCCTCGCCCTCTTCACCATCGTCTTCGTCTGCTTCCTCTTCCTCTGCGTCGTCTTCATCTGCTTCCTGCTCGTCTGCATCGTCCTCGTCTGCATCGTCGTCTTCGTCATCCGTGTCGCCCGTCTCGTCGCCGTCCTCCTCTTCTTCGCCATCCTCTTCGAGGTCGTCCTCGAGTTCGTCGTCATCGTCTTCCTCGAGGTGCTCGATGCGTACGAGGCGGTCGAGAAGCAGTTCGGCGAGGAGCCGGGGTTCACGCTGCGGATCGAGCACGCGCAGTTCATCGACGAGGCGGACCTGCCCCGGTTCGCGCGGGCGGGCAAGAAGCGCGCGGTGATCGCGAGCCTGCAGCCGTGTCACCTGCTGACGGACATGGAGGCGATCGAGCGCCTGGTGCCGCACCGGGCGGCGCGGAGTTTCCCGCTGAAAGACCTGATCGACGCGGCGGCGAGCGCGGGTCGCGACCCGGCGGAGATGATTATGGCGAGTATCTAGCCGAGGATTTCAAGGACCTGGTGCCGCTGTTCCAGCATGTGCATGGCGGTCAGGCAATCCACATGGTTGAGAAGGAAGTACGCTCACCGGCCGATCTGGACGGCACGAAGATGCGTATCCCCAGCCGAACGGGAGAATGGATTTTGGAAGCGCTGGGTGCCAGCCCGGTACAAATGCCGGTTGGCGAGATTCCGACGGCGCTGTCCAAGAAAGTCGTCGACGGTGCCCTGATACCGTTTGAGATCATCCCGCCCCTGCAACTCTAGACGGCGACTCGCTAGAAGAGGCTCGAAAGCGACTCCAATCCCATTTGCCAGACGACATTCAAGTATTGGACATTCTCCGAACGACACGAAATTTCTGTGCCAAGACGCAACGAGATCGTGTCCGCTATCAATACATGGTTCCCTCCTTTTTGCTACATAGCAACTACCGTGGTCTACTCGAGGAAAATGGGATTCCTCTACAAGGTCGACGAGACAAGGGTAGACAACCCTTGACGACGGAGGAAATTCAAAAGCTCCAAACTTATTTCAAGGGGTTTCCAAGGCGGAGTGGCCAAGCAGTACCTGGATCACCCGAATGTCGGTTCCGTTTTCCAGCAAGTGGGTCGCGAAACTGTGCCGCAGAGTGTGGAGTGACACGTTTTTCCTGATGCCTGCAAAGTCGCACGCGGCGTGGAACGCCCGGCTTAGCTGCCTGTTTGAGACCGGGTCCGCTGGGTTGCGGCCAGGGAAAAGCCAGCCCGCAGGACGCGATTCTCGATAATATGAGCGCAACAGGTCAAGTAGGTGGGGTGACAGCATCACCTGCCGGTTGATTGAGGTGAGCCTGGGCGGTGTTCTCGTGGTATGTGTTGAGGACGGGCGGAGGGGTGTGCTAGTGGCGGCGGTTAGTTGTTGTTTATGCACCCCTGTGTGAGCTACAAGGCTGTGGCGGCGTGCGGGCGTGCGGGCTGATTGTGTGTGTTCGGGGCAGGGACGGGAGGGAGTTGCGTGTGCAAGACTGCGCTGCGAGCGGTAGGGACAAGGCACCATGCGCTTTCTTCTGCACTCATTACTCCTGTTGCTGTCACTGTTGCTACTGATTGGTGTGGCTGACAAGCTCATAGACCTGCCCCAGACCGGTGGCGCCGATCGGGTGGCCCTTGCACTCCAGCCCACCCGACGGGTTGACCGGCACACGCCCGCCAATCGTGGTCTCGCCACGTTCGGAGGCTGCCGCGCCCTCACCAAAGGGAAAAAGACCAAGGTTTTCGATCTGGATCAGCTCGCCCACAGCAGTGGCGTCATGCGCCTCGGCGACCGAGACGTCCTCGGGCCCAAGCCCGGCCTTCTCATAGGCGCGCCGGGCCGCCTTAGCGGTCAGATGGGGACCCGAAAGATCAAGAGGAACCACCACCAGATGTCAGTGCCAAGGACAACAGCTCGCCATCGCTAGCAAGCACACCTGCTTTGTTGGTGGCGACGTTTCTGATTCAACTTGCGGTGCCCCTCGTATTTGTACTTTTTGATTGGATATAAGGAATAGATCCATAACATACGGGGGTTGGAGGAACCATCATCCACACTCCACACTCGAATTACCTAATATTAAGCCAATGTATTACTAGTAGTATCACTACACTTACTCTTTTCCGAACAGCAGTATCGCATGATGTTGATCATAACGAAATTTAGGGAGGCAGAAACGGCACCGTAGCGATTGGATGCTGTTCTGTAAGTAAACGTTTATGACCGTAAATCACTGCAGAGGTGCGGAACGTGCTTCTACAAAGAGCGTATTGTTTACATTTGTAACGCTGGTGGCTGCCTTGGCAGCTTTGTTTGTTTTTACCGTGCAAGCTAGAGCGGCCGCAAAAGCGGTTATGGGTGTTACTTGCAAGGGTGGCTTTTTTATCCAAAGCCCTGATCGCAACATTTTTTCTTTCCTATACGTTTTTTCCGCTCGAAGAGGACAAGTCGGTCGCGTCGACCGGCGCCGTCGAGCGAAAGTCGGGCGGGTAGGATATAACTGATTTGCCGCGTCAAACGCGGTGCTGAGAACAAGGCAATGCTGGGATATCGAAATGGCTGATGCACATCAAAAACATCATGATTATCACATAATCGATCCGAGCCCGTGGCCGTTTATCGGCTCGGTCGGCGCCCTGGTGATGGCCATTGGCGGTATCGCGTTCATGCGCTATTCGGCCGGCGACTGATAACCGCGCTCCAGCAGCGCCCCCACGCGTTCGATGAGACCTTCCGTCGTCGACTGCAGCCCGACCCCCGCCGCCACAGATACGACCGTGCGCGTGCCGCCGATAAGACGGTGCAACGACATTTGGGTTGCCCTCGCCTCCAGCGCCCACCAGCACTGGTCGAGCGCCGCTTTCGCAAAAGGGTTGCCGCGGAAGCTGTTAAGAACTGCGGCAAGAGCTCCGGCATCGGGAAATTCACGATTGAGAATTGCCGGTGCAAAGAAGGATTGGAGATGTGTCATTCAGCTATCAAGACTTTGGTAACGATAAAGCAACGAATTTCTACTTCTGGTTGTGCTAAAACTCATCTAGCGATGGAGTTCTAGCATGATAAGGCGTCGTTCATTTATTCTCGCTCTGACAATTGCCATTACTGTTGCTTTTGTTTTTGCGTCGTATTTCGGTTATCGCGAAATTATTCACGCGCAAAACTCACGACAGTTACAAGGTATTGCGACCCAAACACTGACTCGTACGGAAGTCGCCATTGATTTGGTTGTTATGAAGGTCGCCGACAGTTCGAATTCGCAGGATGATGCGCCAGCAGAATGTCGCGCTGGAGGCCTCACTCGAGTCCGTTCGCGCGACACTTTTCGATCCGGTGACGCGAAAGATCTTCGACAGTTTGAAGGGCAACAAGAAGCTCACGCAGCGAATGTCGGACGACACCGCTGGGGAGAAGGAAGCCCTCGCTCAGCACCTTTCGGGCTGGGGCAGGCAGGACGAAGAGCAGCAGGACCTCGTTGGAGCGCTCATCCGATCCGCGTCCAAGGAGGACGGCTCACTCTTCTGCCAAGAGGTTTGTTATCAGGGTCACTTGGGATTTGCAAAGCAGTCTCAATGATGTCCATGAACTTGGTAGGGCGGAAGAGCCAGTGCGAGAACTTATCATCTGCAAGATCGATCAGGATTGGCATTGCTAACAATGCAGGTGGTACATTGGGAAAGTAGTGTACATCAAACCGCACACCTTGCTGGATTTTACGCCTGGAAAAGTTGGTTACCAGATCAGAATTGGCCACATCCTGGGATGCATGAAGGGTTCTTTGCCTCTTGGGTGTGTTGTTGGCTCACGGGCAGGTTTACCCGGAAGATTGCGCCGCCGCCTGCCCGGTCTTCACCGCGTATCCAGCCACCATGAGACTCAATTATATTGCGACAAACAGATAGTCCAACGCCCATTCCGTTTGGTTTGGTCGTCACGAATGGCTGGAATAGCTTTTCCTTCACCTCAGTCGAGAGACCTGGCCCTGTATCCTCCACAGCAATCTCGACCCTGTCTGAAGGGAGTTTGCGCAGTCTAACCCAGATCCGTCGATCACCATCACAAAAGGCCAGCTCATCTGCCAAGGAAGATCGTGTGCTTCTCGTGGCCATGGCTGACCCCCGCGATTTCTTTATTGCCGAAGATATTCATTTAAGAACCGGTTTTGAAGTGCAAAGTTACTTGGCCCTGCCAGAAGATATTTTACGTGAACTCGATCAAGTTTACGGTGTGGGCAATGGGGTTCAATCTGAAGAGCTCATCAAAGGCATCGGCGATCAAATTCCAGATGCCGGCGAAGGCATTTCTCTCGATAGTGTAGAAGAATCAGTTGATGTCACCGAAGTGGATGCTGCGGGTATGCGCTTGCAATTTGTTAGTGTTAATGTTTACCGCGCTTTAACCAGAGTGAATGAAAGAGAAATACGCTGCCTTTTCCCTGGTGCAATGGTCATTCCTGAGGGGGGTGCCAACCTGCTAGGGGTGAAGGGCTGTCAAGAAATCGCTGAGTTGCTTCGCGCTCACTATGGAAAAAAACTCCCAAACGAAATTTATTTGGCATGCGGAACCGGCGGGACGATGGCTGGTGTTATTGCGGGCCTGTTCGGTGATTCATTCATTTGTGGTGTCAATGTAGTTTTTCTGAGCTAGCTCCATATTAAGCTACCAGGCTTCAGTGATCGAATTTCAACCACACCGAAACTTTTGAGCGTTCTGCCCAGAGTCGGGCTCAATTATAATAGCGCTGAAACCAAAAGGAAGAAGATACAACCTTAGCTCAAAAAGGAAACGACATGAATACTTCAAGGATGGGCGTTGGTTGTAATCCGTATTCTTCTATGGCAAGTATTTTGCAATTTTACTTGGCGGGTTACTTGTATGGACTGCAACGCGCTCTCTTTCGAACATGGCATATAGGTTTGTAACCAGGGGCTAAGCCAATCCCTAATTTTTAAAGGCAGCACCGTTGTATTTTGGGAGGAAGAATTTATGGCTTGATTAACACCGGCCTCCCGCGTAAATGCAAACACCGTTGCGTTTAAAAATGTCCAGGCATTCAAGTGGTCGCGAGTATTAACGGTCTTCAGTATTTTACTGCCAAACTTCTGAAAATAAATATCAACTGCCTCTCGAAAGGCGTGATTGGCTTCCCAGAGGTATTGTCGCACCAGTTCCTGTAATTCCGCTAGCGCCATTTTAGCTCGAAGTTACTGCAAGGCTACCGCAAGCAGCTGAGTGCAAGTTATCCTGCACTCATTGCATTGTTTGCAAGGTATTGCAGGATATTGCAAACGAAACAATAATATGCCCCAAAGAGAGTTTTCTTGAAAACGACTGCTCTACAGCCAGAACGGGTGCTTACTTCAGGCCAAGAAAGTTCTTGCTTCTGTTGAATGACCTTGTCTCAAGCATTCAAATATAGCTGATCAACTGGAGTAAACTCTACTGAAGGGTATAAAAGAGTATTCAACTGGAATACAACAGTAAGCAAAATCCACAATCTATTGATTATAAAATTTGTTCTAGCAATATCGATGCTCTTGAAAGATGCTTTCCATTATATTGTTTTTGCTCTTTCAGATGTTCCATCTAAGTCAACAGTAATGCAGATCAGTAAGTAATTTCTAAATCTACTTTAATTGCTTCGCAATATGATCTTTTCTTCCATCCTGGTTGCTTTAGAAATTGTAGTTTGAACATTCACTAAACAATCATCCCTAGAAACTGAATGTTATAAATTTGAGCGAAATTACTTATCGGTTCACTCGTTACCTTGATGATACGTTTACAAACCAATTGGAGGGCGCGCCCGACAGGCCATCCTACGGTGATTTGGAAGCCGATCTCGCCCGTCTCGTACGCCACCTCGACGCTCAAGCCGGCGATGAAGAGCCAAAACCAAGTGTGTCGCTATCCCAGATCACGGAGGGCTGGCAGAAGCATACCGTTGTTACGGGAGACAAGGCGCAGGCTATGTCGAAGTGGCTCAGCGACATGCTCGCCGTTGTGAATGAAGATCGTCTTTGACTTACTTCAGCAATATTCCACTAACATTCCCTGAAAGTCTCACCTTAATATTCTTAGCCTTTTTGGAGACAAAAGATCAAAAATCCCTCCTGTGTCTTATAGTAAAATCTATTTGTAAATAAAGCGCGACTTCCATACTTTATAGCCTTTGCCCGGGTGCTGTGGCGGGTCATTTTATCCTCAAAGGCATAGTCATTCGACCTTTCGACTATTTCAAAAAAAGTGACAATCTCAAAAATTTTATCAGATGTCATCGCGGAGATGGATGCAATTTGGCCCACTCTCGGGAAAGATTTGATGACCCTCCCCCCAACAGAAATTTTATTATGGTAATCAACGGGAAAACTAATCAAGAAAACTCATAAAAACCGTTTTCTCAGAATTGCCAATTTGCATTTCTCGCTTCTCTTCCATCATCACTAGAAATATAATATTTTTATGCCTTTGTTTCTATCATTTCTTAGTTTTTCTGTAGCCTGTATTCCCCTTAAAATTACTTTTTTGGGAATTTGTGTCTGGGAATGCTCAGGGATCCTTGGCGCCCTGAAAGAGATGCTAACGTAAAATCACATGTTCTTGATGTGCTGATTGATCCAGTCCATGTAATCCCCAACCGGCGTGAATGCAGTGTAATACTTGCAATATTCAATAACAAAACTAGCCACACCATATTGTATCCAGCGTCCGTCGCTCTGCTGACAAACATATGGCCCTCCGCTGTCGCCTCTGCAAGCGTTTGCTGTTGTTTTACCCACGAAACCAGCACACACCATATCCCTTCGGTAAAAACATTTGCTCGGGGGTGCTACTGGCAGCATTGCTGATCTAGGATCTTGCTTACCTTCTGTGATTTCGAGATATCTGCTTAAAACACTCATTCCAACAAGGCCTACCAAAATGCAGTCGGCTTACTAACCATTCTGTACTCAGTTTATGTGATAAAGATAGATCCTAGAAATAATTAAATAGCTTTCAATTGTAAGGCAATATTTTCGAGAAAAGGATCCCTAACAGGTGGAATTGTCTATGAGAATTGGGATTGGTAGCTGTGTTATGGCTCGCACAGAGAGACGTATAGAGACAAAGTTTTCTGAATGTGCGCCGCATCGGCTGGATCCGCGTCCTGCCCTGCCATGGGCACCACTCCTTGCTCGTCCTTCTCTACCACTGGCCGAACATCCCGTTGAGAGTCCAGAGCCGACTCGACGACAGTCTTTGTGATTTTGTTCAACGGGCCATCAACCTTGCCATCCTCTTGTGCAAGCACGGCAGATTCACTGGACCGGGTCCGCTTCGTCGGGGTCACCGTGTCTGCGTTATCATCGGGTGTGACATTTGCTGCAAGGACCTTCCAGCGTGGCTTCAACGGAGCGAATTTGAAAGAGGGGATTATTGGTATAACTTTAAAACACAAAAAGATGGTTAAAATCTGTGTCGTTTACAGGTGTAGTAATTCACCAGCTAAAGGCATCACGCTTCACGAATTTCGAAAAGAAGCAAACAGATGCCGGCAGTGGATACAAAGGACTAGAAAATGGGAAAGCAAACCCAAAACAAGCCATATTTGCAGCACTCATTTCTCTAGGGATGCCATTTCAAACTATCTTTGGGTTGAAATGGGTATTGCTAAAAAGGTATACACAGTTCCTATGAGCGGGACACTGCTGGGCAATTTCCGGTGTGAGCTTCAATTCCCGAAATCTATTGCTCCAAAGATCGATCGAGAGAAGTGTGTCGCGAACAGCGCTGCGAGAGCCTGCAAGCCACTTGATTGCTTCGGTCGCCTGGAGGCTGGCGATGACGTGCGTTGCCGAGCCCACGACACCAGCGGTATCACAAGTGTCGACCGCAGCTGCAGGGGGTGGCTCTGGGACGAGACAGCGAAAACATGGTGGTCCCTCGCCTGTAAAGAGTCGTACTTGTCCCGAGGCTACAACCTCGCGCCGTTCGGTGACGGCGCAGTGGTGCGCCATGACACCGCCGAAGACGCCTTCGAGACGATGCCCGCCGCCGCCGACCGGGCGATCTGGATGGATCCCGCCCGACGCACCTCCGGTCACGGGGAGACGCGGCGCGTGTCGGCCGACGACTACTCCCCCTCCCTCGACTGGGCGTTCGACGTCGCACGCCGCGTGTCCACGGGCATCAAGCTCGGCCCCGCGCACGACCGAGATGCGCTGCCCGCCGACGCGGAGTCGCAGTGGGTGCGCGTGCTGGAGTTCCTCATCAAGAAGCCGAGAATCCTGGCTCGTGTCCATGCTTCCCAGATCCGGGTTCAATTCTGGAGAAAGGGAACTGATCTGGAGGGCTTCCTTCAGGAGTTTTTCAAGGAGTTCTCGCTCGATTCCCGGGGCCTGGATCGCTCGGAGTTCCGGAGGGAGCTCGAGCTTCTCGTCACTCAGCTCGTCCAGACTCCCCGGGCACTCGACCGGCTGGCAGGATCTCTCGCGCATCTACCGGGCATTCAGCGCGTGAGTCATCTGGTAGCATCTCAGTTGGAATCTATTTTTTGCCGGTCATTGCTGGGTGATGGCACATGGCTGGTCTTGCCTACTTTGACGAAGATAGGGCAATGGATTGAGCGCTTGTGACGGGCAAATCAATGGGGGGAGAGTGTTGCCGTTTGGCAACACAGTTTACAAATTCTAAACCCCGATAGTATCTAGGATAACTCAGGTTTGAAAATGATTTGTCACTGAGCGTTTTCTTCTTCCAGCTCTAACTCGTTGGCAACTTTCCTGACGCCAGGTTCCATGCGAACCGTCGGCTCGGTCTTCCTGGTGCGCGTCGACGACGAGCTAGCAAAGCTCCGGCTGCTCTATGTGGAGCCCACCGCCCGCGGCTTCGGCCTCGGCCGCCGGCTGGTCGAGGAGTGCCTCAGCTTTGCCCGCGCCTGCGGCTACCGGCGCATGACCCTCTGGACCAACGCCAACCTGACTGCCGCGCGCAAGATCTACCAGTCCATTGGCTTCGAGCTGATCGCCGAGGAGGCGCACCACAGCTTCGGCCACGATCTGATCGGGCAGAACTGGGAGTTGGAAGAGCATGACTGACTACACAACAGATAGTAGAGGGGATGTTGGATCATGGTATGACGATAAATTTGTCTATTTGTATTTTACTGTTTATTCACAACCCACTGCAATCTGAATACTGAAATCGCTGCATTCGTAAATGGCATCGTTCTTGCTTTGTTCCTGCTGACCAACCAGTTAAAGCAGATGACACTCATTGACCTAATGGCCCAAAAAGAGTTATTCCTGTTCTGGAACAAGGCCTACTTTAATGCACCTATAACACATAAAAAGCTTCATTGGGCGCGTGCGAAGAAACCGACATAACGGGTCCAGAATGGCACATAGTGCCAGAGATGAGGCAGGGCGGCGTAGGCGTCGTGCATGGCCCGAGCTTCGACGGCTTTGGCCCCAATGGGTTTTTCGCAGAACAGGTGCTTGCCGGCTTGGGCACACGCCATCACGGCCTCGTGGTGCAAGGCGTCTGGGGTGGCGACGATGACCAGGTTTACATCCGGGTGGTGCACCACCTCTTCCCAATTGGCTGTGGCTAGAGAGGCTTGACCATCGGCGGCGGCGTAGGAAACTTTCTGAACGGTTCAGACTGCACTTTATCAGTTCCTACACCTGTTTATTTCGCTCATCAGCTATCCAGCACACCAGTACGCATATTTAAATGAATATGTTCACTAATTTCTTTACCACTTCTGCTTGTTTTGATGCTATTGAGTGTTAGTGCTGTTGCAATGTGTTTGGGGGGGAGAGCTGGTGGGCAAATATGTGGTGTATCCAAATATTGTGTATTTCAACAATGGCACATAGCAATAAGAATAAAAACTGTTTGTTCAAGGTATTGTAGCCGAAACGTTCATCGCGCAGTTCAACCTGACAGAGAAGGCCACGGCCCGGATGGCAGAATTTGGCGTAGCGACACCCTGGGAGGCGTTCGTGGCAGTACGCCTGCAGTATTATGATGCGATGGTCGCTGATCCCGAGGTGATACGCGCTCATCAATGGCCCTACCGCGTAGCACTGCTGCGGCAGGCGCGTCAAAATCAGTGTAAGATTGCGTTGGCGACCACCTCCCGTCGGAAGCAAGCCCTCCATGTCTTGCATGCCCTAGGCTTGGTTGGTGACGCGGGACCGTTCGTGACTCGGCGGGATCACCTCGTACACGTCGCCGCGGTAGATGTCGCCAAAGACGGCTATCGCGTAGAGCAGGAACGCGATCACCCCGAGCACTTGGCCGAATCCCATCCCGACGACGATGGGGAGCGCCGCCGTGAACAACACCGACCAGGCCATCATCGGCAACGATACGATCCCGAGGCAGCAGGCCAGGGTCACCAGCTTCCGCGAGCGGCACCGCGTCAGGATCTTCCTCGGCTCGAAGGCGGGTCTCACGGCTGGAGCTCTCATCGAGCTGAGCAGTAATGCTGTCGAGGGCAACGAGTACTGGCCGCACCTGGGTGCCGGTTAGGCCTTCTACTTCTCTTATGCAGGGCGTGTTTTGAGGGTTTGGTATTGCCAGGGTCAGTTCCCGCCGGATCTTAAACATCGGGAACACGCCCAATCGGTGCATGGTGCGTGTATCGAGGACAGCTGAAACCTCAGGATCGTACAAGCCTGGACGCAAGGAGGTTTCGGGGACGGCGAGCTGATGACTGAGCGCCGCCAGCACGTCCTGTAGAACTTCTTATTGGGTTTGTCTTTCCCCGTGGGGTTGCCAATCTGTCCCTGCAAGTAATCGTGCTTTTCCTTTTCGAACTTGCGAAGACCGTCCCAGTAGGCCCACTGATGCAGAAACAAAACGTTAGTGGAAAGGCGAACAGAATCGGTGCATTATGCGTATAAACGTCTAATTCTGAACGACACAAACGGGAAAATGGTCACCTGCTTACCTGGGTATCAGTATCAATGTTCATCTTGATGACACCGTTCTTCACGGCTGTCTGGATCTCGTGGTTATCCAATGATCCCTCTACACCAAGCACATAAACCGTTATCTCACGAAGATAGCAAGTGATTGTGCCTATCAACGTCAACACCAACATCAAGTACACAGCTAATCGAAGCTGCAAATAGAAATAATGGAACTAGAGGAGCTGCTAAAAGCTCTCTTAATCTATCAATCTGTGGCTTTTTTACTCTGTTGACGTGATGCTTTAAAAATCACAAGCCATTTGATATATAGAAATATTGTTTGATTTTTAATTGCAGCCTGGTTCATTTTATGCTTGATCGTTCCTGTCTTTTGGATAAATGACGATGCTAGATCATTGAATGATCGGCAGTACTGGATCATCAATCGAAATTAAGGAAACTTACTCTACGCCTGCGTGACCGATGATGAGATCTTTTTGTAGCATCCGATTGTGTGGATCGCACAAGATCCGACATAGAATGACTATTCGACTTTGAATGCACTTTTGTTGAAATACGTATGCGATCTCTCATGATGGTTGTGCAAATGAATTTACATATTCAATTTCAATCGAAAGAGTATAATTAATTACTGGTGCCATAGGAGCAATAGAAGAGAGTAGGATTGTACATGACAGTTCATGGAAAGTAAATTCTCTATCGATGTCGTCATTGGAAGCATGCTTGTTGATGTGTATTCAAAATGTGGCAGCTTGGAAGATCAAAAATGTAGTCTCGTGGAGTACGATGATTTCAGGGTGTGCCCAAAATGGAAACATCATCTTGGCTAGAGAGTGCTTTGAGGAAATGCAGCAAAAAGGCATCAAACCAGATGAGTCTACTTTAACTAGCATCTCGATGGCACGCAGTCCGGCCCATGTGGTGATTGCGTCTGCAGACCATCGGACACAGGACTGGCGTTTTCGCGATGAACACGGCTTGGACGCCCAAACGATAATTGGCGATCTTATTCGGCTCGTCGATCGCATGCCGGGGCATTTGGGCTTCTACAATGGTGTCGATGCCGGCGCCTCCATCCCGGGCCACCTGCATTACCAGTTCGTCAAGCGACCTGCCGAGTCTCCGGTGTTTCCGCTCGAAGCTGCAGCCCGGAACATTCCGGCGAACGACGATCAACCCGGCATTGTGCCTATCGTCCGATTCGACCCGATGCCGGAACGCGCACGAGCCCCCTGACGGGACTGCGCGAAAAGCGCGACTTCCCCCGCAGCTACGGCTGTGACGGGGGCATCGATTACGGCCGCTTCCTCACCATGCGCTCGGGCACCGCCGCCTTCTACGACAAGGAGCTCGAGAGCGGCACGATCAACGTGAGTGGACCTCGATCCGGCTGCACGAACAGCATCATCCCCGCGGCGGGACTCCTCAACCTGCCGTACTTCTACGAGGGCTGTACCTGTAGCTTTACCCGGTCTTCGCCCACCTGCTCAATCTGCATGGTGTCGAAATGGGCGATGACATCCGGGTTCATGTAGGCGGGGGTGGAAATCTCGTACAGCAACTGTGCGGTCACCGTGCCCACCGACACCAGGCCGCCGGTGCCGGGATGTTTGGTAATGGTGAAGGTGCCGTCCCGTTCGATTTCCGCAATGGGGTAGCCCACGTTGCGGAAAGTGGGCACCTCCTCGAAAAAGGCGTAGTTGCCGCCGCAGCATTGTGCGCCACATTCGATGATGTGACCAGAAGTCGCGCCCCTCCACTACTTCGAGATCAAAGAGGTCAAGAAAACCCTCTTGGATGATGGAGCGATAAACCAAGATACTCTCATCGCCCTCTTTACCTTCCCATTCTCGCAGTGCCGATGCTGCGTCTATATCCGTCGGATCCGTCTGCGCAGCTGTGACTCCGAGGACATTGGGGTGATTTTGGAGGGTTTGTGCGAGCGTACGGTATCGGTCGTCAAACAGCGTTCGATCTTCGATATGGACCATGATGACCTGATCGCGCTCCAGACCTGTCTAGCCCACCTTGATGTGACACAGTATAATGGTTTAAACAAATAAACTGGAAGCGAATTAACCGATGGCTCTTTGCCAGGCATCCCAAGAACGATAGTTTTACTGAATCATAACAAATAGTTAGTATATTCAGCTGAAAAAGCATTCACATCAGTTGTGTTACATTGCAACAAGGGAAGGGGGGCAAAATGTAATTTTTTTAGAAACAAAAGGCGAGAGGGGAAATATTGACTTTTTTGACAATTTTTACCAACGAAAACACCAAAAACGTAGTTTTGTTGTTATTAGGGCTCGTCAGCTGTGCAGTGAGAAATTCCAACATGGTTGGCGTTGCTTGATAGTTTGGTAACGATACATTGTTTCGATTAGCATTGTTTTGCTGCGGTTGCATCATTTGCTGTAAAAGTTCCGGTGAGTTGTGCATGTGCCTGGAATTTCCTATAAGTTGCATGGGATCCGAGGGCATTGAGATAGCCGGTTGTACGAGAGATTGTAGATTTCTCACACCGGAATTATCATTTCGTGTTTCTTCAGGATTAAACGAAATCTCTTTTATGTAATTAAGCCTCCAGAAGGGATTCCCATGAAATCTGTGACAGTAGGAGACTGGTTCTCTTGTGGGTTGAATTTTTCCGATAATGTAGTGTGTTGGGGTTGGGATATGGAAAGCCAGAATTTAACTGTGCATCCGCAGGTTAGTTTTGAAAGGATATATGCAGGCAGGGGCTATCTGTGTGGAATCGAGAAGGGATCCAAAAGGACGTTGTGTTGGGGAGGCGGTAACGGCGCTGGTGAAGCAAGTGCTCCTGGAGGCTACAATTTCTCTGCTCTTCTCCAGATACACCTTTTTCAGTTCTTCAGAGCCGTGGGCGTGCAGGGCGCTGATGGCGCCATGGGTGAGGCCCGGGTACATGCCCAGCGAGAGGTTGGTGGAGCAGACCATCTCATCGACAATAAATTTGAGGGTGTGCGGAAGTCCCTGGCCACCAAACTCAAGCGGGGCATCCAGGGCGGTCCAGCCACCTTCAACAAACTTTTGATAGGCTTCCTTGAAACCGGCAGGCGTGGTCACCTCGTGAGTCTCGGGATCGTAACTGCAACCTTCGCGCAACCTTCAGGCGGGCGCGGTCGACGTCGACTTCCTCGTGCCCGAGCTCGGCACGGTCGCGATCGAAGGCGAGCTCTTCGGCGACACGACGGCGGGGACGCCGACGTTCTCCGGCGACGAGCCGGGCTTCTTCAGCTTCAGCGACGGCCAGGCCGGTCTCCTCGGCGGCTCGAACGACAACCTGCCCGGCGGGGCCGCGGTCAGCCTCGACTTCCTGGTCGAGCCGACGCTGAACCTCAGCCTTTCCTACTGGGACGACGGCCTCGGGCAGTTCGGTTGGATCGGTACGTTGCCGTCTCGTGGCCGGTGCTTGTTACTCGGGCGCGGGAGAGCAATTGCGCCGTGCTGACCACCGCACAGACTTAAGTCAATGACCGAGTGCATTCTGGTGGCGTCAGACGTGGCAGCGCGCGGACTCGACATCCCCATGGTGGACCATGTGGTGCACTATCAGGTGCCCAAGAACAGCGATGTACGTGGCCGGCAGACAGTGCGCGGAGAGGGCTGGAATGGAGAGTATTGACAAGGGGCTTGCAGGTGTATGTGCATCGCAGGGAGAAACCAAAGATGTAAGTCTTTTGTACATACAGACAAAACAGCTTCTTTCACGCATGTATAAAATATGAAGATGCAGGTTGTAATCTCTGGTTACTTGCAGTTTCGTGCAAAATAAGCAAGCAAAATCCAAGGAACAAGACATCGTCAACGCCCAAGATATCATAAATGCAAGCAGGTTAATGTGGTCTACTGAAGATAGAAAGTGCATAAAAAGGTTGACAAAAGAGTTTTTCTTTTTAAATTTCAATCCTTCGGAACCTGCTTTCCTACTAGCAGTCACGGTAACAATCGCCACTAATGATGAAGGCACGGCTGTAGTTAACTTAGGTAAAAAATGAATAATGGCCATGGTTAAAGCCACTAAACCAAGCATGATGTAAAGAGCTTGTCCTTCCATCCACTGTTGACCGCCCATGCCATCAGGCACTT
This sequence comes from Alatinidae sp. Z8VKAUB7J3, assembly GCA_010016025.2. Taxonomy (NCBI): domain Eukaryota; kingdom Metazoa; phylum Cnidaria; class Cubozoa; order Carybdeida; family Alatinidae; species Alatinidae sp. Z8VKAUB7J3. The sequence continues at coordinate 128,082,090 of JAAAKM020721499.1, forward strand.
TGAACTCACCGAGTTGCGCTAAGAAAATAACAATCGCAAGACCATTAACAAAACCCAGCATAACTGGGTGAGGCACCATTCGGATAAACTTACCCAGCTTAAAAATGCCGGCAAGTATTTGGTAGAGGCATCCAGGGCCTGGAGCACTTCTTATGCGGAGGCTACTGAAACGTTCAGCGACCAGAGCAAAAACACAACGTGGTTGGCCGATGCGCGTGGGCCAGTACCCTCTGTCTGTGCCGTGCCTGTTCACCTCTCAGAGAGAGGGATCTATGCAGCGATAATGCTGCCGGTATACGATAGGGTAAGAGAAGCACTACAGCATCTCTGCACAGCGAGTTTTGCTCCTGAATGTACATTCAGGGTATGCCCACTGACAATCGTTCACTAAGAGTGTGCAACACCCCGCATTTCGTTTTGATTGTTTTTGTTTTATCCAAGCGCTACCTTTCGTTTCTGAGGGAGTGGTCACCAAGAAATAAGGTGAGTGTGGCGGGTGGGGTGGTGGTGGCCGCCACATGCGATAGGGGCCTCCATGGGTCCCGCCTATGGCCTTCAGCCAGCTCTTGCTTCTTCCCCATGTTTTCCGCCAAAAGTTTTGGTTCCGACGGTGCACCCACCGGCCACTTTTGTGCGCGTGTCCGAGCGCCCTGCTTGGCGTGGGTGTCATCTCTTCTGACAAGGTAATTCAACTCTAAAAACAGAGATAAATGCAAAAGATAGAAGAATTTTTTGAACCTGGCGATTTGAGGGGGCATGGGCCCAAAAGCCTTTTTCTTGCGCAGGTGCCTTTAATCAGCTATCCTTTGTGACTATTGAATATTTTGTTGATCTCTTCACCACTTTGGTGAGTGAAAGATTACCTCTTGATCCACGCACTAAAAAATTCAACCACTGTAAATTGTGATTCTAGCCAACAAAATTTACTGCCAGAAAAGATCTTATGCGTTTTGAAGCGATCATCAACAAGTATGATGTAGTCATTCCTGGGCGCTGTGTGGTTTTGTCTTACTTCGAAAACAACACGGGAACGCAGGCATTGGTTGCGCTAGTGGAAGTGCCTGAATCTGTGGTGGATGAGAGTGTGATCGCTGGCGAAATCAAACGACGTATCTATGAGGAAGCGGAACTGATGATTGACTGTGTTATGGTTTTGCCCCCCCAGAGCTTGTTGAAGTCTACCAGTGGCAAGATCAGCCGGACTGCAAATGCAGAAAAGTTTCTATCCGTGGTCTTTCTCGTAGCCAATAGTCTGCCGCTGTGCCTGCTCCCACTGAACTTGATGCCACCATCGCAAAGCACCTCTCGCTGCGATACACCTGTGAGCTAGAGCGTTTCCCTGAGCCGTTACGCGAGCAATTTATTTTGCTTGAGTTGGATAAAGAAGCAAAGGCTTTTCTTGAGCGAGTATGGCAGAAACGTCCCGGAGCCATCCGAAGTGAGCTGCGTGGGTTCTTCCGCGAGTATGCGTCTGACTTTGATGTGAATGGGTTGCTCGACATCTATGCCACCCCGACCAGAGCGTCCGCGGGATCTCCTCTGGGGGGCGCCGAGCTTATCGCTCGCCATCTTCTCTCGAAGCTCCAGGTCGAAGCTGACGTCGCTCGAGTCAGCAGACGACTGGTGGACCTCGACGGCGATCACGTTTCGCCCTGCGACGAGACCGGCTGGCTTCACCGCGTGAACGTAGAAGTCGTCTTCGACGAACGACGAGCGCGCGGCGTAGGAACTGTGCTCTACCGAATCGTCCCGCATGTTGTCGCGCACGATCTCGCGACCGTTGGCGGCAACTTCCCTTCCTGCAAATACTTTCTCAATTTCCGCTGTCAGGGTTTCTGAAGTAAAAGGCTTTACTACATAGGCATTTACACCCAGCTGAATTGCTTCGCATATTTGCTCTTTTTTCGATTCGGCTGTCAGCATTAAGACGGGTAGCGAGGCCAGTTGGGTGTCGGCACGAACGGCTTTAAGTAAATCTATCCCTGCCATGCCCGGCATATTCCAGTCAGTGATCAAAAAATCGATATCCCCTTTTTTTAATATTGAAAGCGCGGTTTTTCTTCTTATCCAGAGTTTTATCTTCTGCTAGGAAAATCTCATAACTATCTTTACTCGCATCAACCTCTCTTTTAATATCGCCAACCATGGTTGAACTCTCTTGCTTGAGGACTTTCTTTTCCTCTAGAATTCTCAAAAGCTGTGCCTCTCTTGTGTCGAGTTCTTCTTCCATCAACAGTGAGCCAGCAAGGCGTTGCATTTTTAGTTCCTCCTAAAAAATAGCACCTAGTCAATTAGATGCCATTAAACGATGCAAAGGAAACACAATTAATCCGCTACCTCCAGACCTTTTGATCCTTGATGGCCTCCAGTCTGGCCTTCAACGTCTCCTCCTTTTGTCCCCTCTGCCTTCTGCCGGCGTTTTGCGTTCCCCTTCGTCCGCCGCCCGCCGCAGGTCGAGCTTGTTGCTGCTGGTTCTTCTCAGGCGTCTTCTTGGACCAATTGGAGGTCATTCTGGCCCCGCTTGCTCCTCCGCTACGTTGACCTCTCCTGTAACGTCCTCCTACACGTCCCAGAAGTCAGCTGCACCGGACTGGCGCACAAAGCAAATTCGGTTCCGGGTATGATGCCGTGACCCACGCCGTTGAGGCGTTCACATCCAAAGTTTCAGGCCCCATGACGGATCCCTTTGCCAAATCGGGGATGGAGTTGCTCGCGGCCAATCTTGAACGCGCCTATCAAGAACCCGGCAATCTTGATGCCCGCGGCGCTTGTCTTATCGGTTCCATGCAAGCCGGTATCGCATTCAACAGCGCGCATCTCGGTTTGGCGCATGCGATCGCTGGGGCAATGGGGGCGTTGCACCACACCCCGCACGGGCTTGCCAACGCTTTGTGATGAACACCAGCCCGTCACCGTACAACGGCCGCGCCGAGGCGTTCATGCCTTCGTGATAGACCGTCCACAGGGTGTCACCGCCCGACGGATCATAGGCGATCGTTGCCACGGCGCTGGGGTAGACGAGTTGCTCTTGACCGTTGACGGTGATCACATGGCCGGTGCAATACGCTTTCATACGGTCGCCGTCGTTGGTGCCGTAGTCGATCTGGCGTTCTTTTTTCCAGACTGTTTCGCCCGTTTCTTTATCGAGCGCGACGACATACTGGACATGGCCTTGGGGAACATTGCAGGTAGTCAAGATTTATTTTCAAATCACTTATTAGTGTCAATTAATAGATCGAATTATAATGCACAACCAGGTGATTGCTGCGTGTATCGTGATCACGTGCTCAAGCACAATGCTCTTATGCTCGTCCTTGAGCTCTGCACACCGGACACAGCTTACTGTACGATGTGCACTATAGCCTGGACAATATCAAATTTTTGCAGGTTCAAGCCTGAACCAAAATTTGAACTGATAAGACCTGCTATAAATGTACTTGCAAGGGGGTGAACTCGTCCACGGTCGAGGCCGGCCAGTCGTTCCGTTCGTTCGACGCGAAGGTCAGGATCCGCCCGTCGGGAAGGTTCGCCATCGAGACGGGCACGTGCGGCCACTCGAGGACCGGGCCCCAGCTTCCGCCGACCGAGACCGGGAAGGTCGGCGCGGGGTCGGGTGGGGAGACGGGCTGGGCGGAGGCGGGGAGCGGACGAACCGCCCCCGCCAACGCGGCGATCAGAGAGAGCGCGGCGAGGAGGACCGAGCATTGGACCGACCCTCGAGTCCGTTCGCGGTAGGTGAAACCGTGGAAGTCGTCGAGCTTTGGGGAGACCGGCGGCTACTTCGACGCTGCTCAGCAGTCATTGCAGAGACGATTCCGTGGCGCGACCCCGACGGGGCTCGTCGCTATCGCGTACGAGTGATGTTCACGGATGCTGCGGCCACACCGCGCCATCGCGACCAAGTCGAGGATCCGGATCGGATCCGAAGAATCTTGGATCTCTGTGCGTTCAGCGCATCGGGTTTACGCGCACAGGTCCCGCTCAGCGATCAGGTCGTTGCTCTGATGAACGCCACGAATCACTGTCTTCTCAAGACGAGCAATCGGACTATTCCGAAGACGAAGAGGCCGGGCAACAGCCGGCGGAAACAGGTGCCGTCGATCCGGAGCGCCAGCAGCAGAACGGTCATTTGGGAGCCAGAAGAACGACGAGTGCACCTGTCAAAAGCCAAGCTGCAACCTCTATCAGTGCTCATAATGAGGTACCAACACCTCTATCAGCGCCAGTCGCTACTAGCGCTGATGATAATGAGTCTATTAATCCTCCGCCTAAGGATTTATGTTCCAAACAGAAACCTTTAGATTTAAAATAAATTTGGCCGTGAATATAAAGCGCCAAAAAGTCTTACAAAACAAGATAATTAAGAAAACAACAATATGTGTAGTGTAAAAAGCGCTGAGGTTGTTTGCTGCAAAAATCAATCTGTACATAAAGCATCTACCAATGATCTTATCAGCAGCTAAATTGAAAACAGCACAAAAAAACTAATTCACCTGTTCTTGTAACTTTTCTGGTTGATGATTCCATGAAGCCGCATTTTCAGTGCTGCCCTTGTAGAAAAAGACGTAATGCTGCTCGCCATTGGCGCGTTGCTCGCAGTAATCGACCACTTGCCCCCACGCCATCGTTTCTTTAGCACGGTTGACGTTGCGAATGATGCCGCGCTCGGTGATGATGGTGGACGTGTAGATTTGAGCCGCCACCAGCCAGAACACGCCCGAGATGGCATAGCCGATGAGAAAACCGATGTGCAAGCTCGTGAACCCAAGCAGCGATGCAATCGCCGTTGCCGCCACGACGCCGAGATAAAACATGGGCCAGAGCGAGACGTCGTTCATTGCGATGGCGTCTCTTGAAGGCGGTGTGCTTAAAAAGTTCTGTGGACAGGGAGTCGTGTCAGTCGATGCCGTGCAGTTCCAGCATCAGCGTGGCGAGGAGTTGGCTGCGCTCGACGAGCGATCGCAGTTCGATCCACTCGGTGGTCCGGTGAAGGTCGCCGCCCCGGACACCCAGCGTGTCGATCGTCGGGAGCCCGGCGTCCTGCATAATGTTCCCATCGCAGACACCGCCCGTCGAGGCGAACGGCAGGGATTGGCCGAGGGATTCCGGCTTTGATGGAAGGCGATGCGGCCTGGGACGCCATCGCATCAGCACTGGAGGAAGGCCTATGAGCCTTCGTCACCCTTTTGCCACTGCTGCACTCCTTTTATTGACGACGGCTGCCTTCGGGCAGCCGTCTACGCTCGATGAAATCGCCCGTACCGATGGTTGGTATGCATGGCGCGTTGATGCAGTACCCAATGTGGGCGACCGATGCTGCTATGTTAGGTATGCCAAAACCACCGGAAAGCGCGCCTGCGATCTCGACGTAGGCGGCGGTCAGCGCCTGGAGCACCTGCCGGGTCGCTTGCGCCGCGGCCCGGTAGGGACGGAGCGCGGCATGGGTCATCTCATAGACCTGATAGAGCATTCAGAATGGCCTCGAACACGGGAGAACACGTGATCTATACACGATTTTGTGCACCGCAGCAAAAAATTGTTCGCACTGACCCGCGGCGGCGGATCACACAGGCCTAATCGAGCAAGTAGGCCGCCCATCCGGCCACGGCAGCGGCGATGGCCGCGTAGAGCCAGACGCGGGCCTTGCCGGCGTCGCTCTGGAGATTTAGTCCAAAATTTCTTCTTATTGCTCGACATGCGTAGGATGTAAGTTGAGCTCTAGTAGGAAATTCACTACGTAGCAAAATATTTTAAATGATAATGGGTAGCCGAATCAAGCCATTTGTAGGACTGCAATATTTTAACCGTTTTCGAATGACGGGCATGACTGGGCCCCCAAACATGCAATTGAGCCAAGGATGGGGAAGGTACGACAGATTCATTTGCGGAGAGGTGACATGGTATAACATTTGGTTATTGTTTTGCTAACGTGTGATTTGGCGCGGACGCAGCCGCTGGTGGTGCAGCCGGTGATGATCAGCGTGTCGACGCCCTGGGTCTTCAGATACGTGTCGAGATTGGTGCCGAAGAACGAGCTGGCGTACTTTTTCGACACGATGTAGTCGGAATGCTCGGGCCGGATGCGGTCGTCGACATCGCACATCGGCGAGCCGCGCACCAAAACGGCCAGCGACGGCACCTTCTTGATGTACACGCCGGCGTCGCGGAAATCCTCATCGTATTCGATGATGGTGTAGGCAATCGGCAGCCGCTCGCGCACCTGTTTGTCCCGTGAGCTTAAATCAGGGCATGGAGATGCGATCTTGGTATGACATTTATCCTGACTTTAGTGCCAACAAAGCAGATATTGAGGCGTCTTCACAGCGAATTTGTGCTCTCATCGAACAAGAACAAGCAAAGGGTATTCCTAGCGGAAAACTTCTGTTAGCTGGCTTTTCTCAAGGTGGTGTAATTGTGCTTCATACCGCATTACACTATCCAAAACCCTTAGCAGGGGTGATGGCGCTTTCTACCTATATGCCAACAGCAGATGGTGCGGGCAGGCTGGCATAATCCGCGGGTTGCTCAAGCGGCTTGCTGGGCAGGACCATAAATTCATCCGGTCCCCCGGTGAACGAGCGCAAGTCACGCAGACCAATGTCGCGCTCTTTGCCCGAACAGGCTGTCAGCGCCAAAACGGCCATCATCAATACCATTGAACGCGGCATTGCCACCCTCCTGCAAATCCTGATCCCGTCTTAACGGATCAAAGCCGCGCCGTCACGTGGCCTTTTTGGGTCCCCCCCAGAGAACCAGCCCAAAAGCGCCGCTGACTAGACGTGGAGTTAGAAGTAAAAACGAAAACTGTCTCTGAGATATAATCAGAAAACCATTGAAATGAAAGTGGTATTACTCTTTAATGAGTGAAATACTGATACTCTTAATATCTAGCAAATAAAACTTTGAGTAGAGATTTTAGTATTAATTCGATATGTGTAGAAATTCGACAAAATATTTTATTAGCTCGAGATGTGTAAAAGTCTTTTACTATATTGCTTGATTTCCATAGTTTGGATTCTTTCCTAGCAATGTGTATTTATTTTGCGGCAACAGCCCCAGCATTTGAAATTTCTTCAAAGGTCAGCCATAGCCCCCATCTCAATAAAGTTTAGCAAAGTTTTTGCAAACATAGCCTGGGTTCAACTACCCATTGGCTCAATAGGACAATGATCATGTTTTGAAAAATGCCCTGCAAATGAAAATTGCTATAAAATGTTATAAAATCAGATAAAATGAAAAAGTGCCCAAATGTAAATCACGTTAAATTCCTTGGAGTCAATGCCATTTCCTCTGCTGACTTTGCAAAGTATGGCTCAATTTCTGGGGTGTTGCCGTGTCACTCGCAGAACCCGAGCTTCTGGCCCTGGAGGGCGGCGTTGTGTGGATCGGCATCGGATCAGCGGTCACCGCGACGCTGGTCGGTGCGTTCTGCTCGGTGCTCTGCCAGCCATATCTGAAGCGCTATGGCACGTTCCCGGTGGGAGTCATCGCAACGAGCGCATCCCTTGTTCCGCTTGGTCTGCTGGCCATGGTCGAAACCGGGCGGGCGGACTTCGCGAGCTGGGGTCCGACGACCTTTGCCAACATCGGATTTGTCGGCATGTTTATCTGGAAGGCTCCGACCAGCACCGCGGCTGGTTCCATTCCTCGCTCTTGGAAAGCTGTGGCACCCGTGGCCGTGCTCCCTATGACACGGTCATCACCCATGGATTCACCATGGCCGAAGACGGACGAAAAATGTCCAAGTCTCTGAATAACCAGACATTTCCGCAAGACATCATGAATCAGTCGGGCGCTGATATCCTGCGACTGTGGGTGGCGACGACCGACTATTGGGAAGATCAACGGCTGGGCAAGTCCGTCATCCAGACCAATGTGGTTGGCGGCACGTGCTCACAGGAGCCTGACGTGAGTTCCACCGCGCCTCCAGGTCGCTCCGGCCCATCGACGATGCCGCCGAGTCCCGCCAAGGTCGGGCTGGTTCTCGCGGGAGGGGCAGCCCGGGGCGCCTACGAGGTGGGTGTGCTCGAGCACATCGTCGAGCACGTCTCCCGGGACGTAGGCTTCGACGTCCCCTTCGACGTGATCTGCGGCACCAGCGTCGGGGCCATCAACGCCTGTTGCGTCGCGGCGTGGGCGGACGAGCACCGGGCCGCTCACCTGCGATCTGCCGGTGGACGGGCAGGGGCGGGTGACCGTAAGCGATCCGGCGGTGACTGCCCTTCAGGCGGCGAATTCGGAGACCGGCGTCGTGCAGGAGCTGCCGCAGGGGCTGGCCGTGGTCGATGCCACGCAGGTCTTCGGCAAGCTCCCCTTCGCCTTCAACTGGTCCGGTGCGCAGATGGCCATCGTCTCGGCGCACAAGCTGGGCGGGCCGAAGGGAATCGGCGCTCTGGTGATGAAGCGCGGCACCGATCTTCCGCCTCAGATGGGCAGTATATTGCGGGCCAAGTCGGTGAGCCAGAGCACGACAAAGAACTCGTACAGCTTAAACAGTCACTTGAACAAAAATATTATTGGCCAACAATTAATATTCAATTTAAAGCAAGCCGGCCAAGAATAAATCGGCAACCAAAGCGAATTTGGAATAAATCAGAAAATACAATTTACACTAGCTACAGGCCGTATTGGCGCCGTAAATTAAGTAATATTCTACCGCATTATAGTTTAGCGCTAATGCACGAAACGGCTGTAAATCAAGGGGTGCCGATTGGAGAGCACGATCGCACTCACTCATCGTAGACAGCGTGCACGTCACGTCGGTTGGGAGCGTCGAGGACTGTCCGTCGAAGCGCGCAGATGCATGCAGTGAGCGGACGAGCAGAAGCCCGCGTGATTGGGTTTGCGACTCCGTACCGGATTGTAGATACGAAGCCACCATGTGCCGCTGATTGGCTGATCAAGCAGTCGTGGATACACACGATGGTTCTTGGTGCTGGCTGTGGAGAGTGACGAAGACGGTGAGGGATGCTCGTTCAACGCTCTGGATCAAGCGTTATCGATGGTCGAAGAAGCATTAAGGAACTCGACGATTGCCGAATTGATGGCCCAGCCAGGGCAACCTCTTCCCTTGGTCGATATTGCTCAAGCAAACGCCGACCAGTGCAAATTTCCTGAGTGACTATGCCAAGTTGTGTTGGGAGACAAACTGCCAAATGGCAGGTCAGTCCTTCATTGACCGAAAGCGGCCCATCTTTTCTCGCTTGTTCTCATCCCTAAAGTATCACCGCGGCTCGAATTGGCGCATCAGGTAGTTTCCGGCCGATAGCTACTGGAAAAGAGGCCGAAGCCCGTCGAACGGTACAGGCCACGATTCCCTCTCAATCATCCAAAGAACTTTCTCACCGCTTCTCTCAGGCATTGTTCTCTCGTCCAAGGCAAGATTACCAGACGGCCCAGGAGGTCTTGACCTACTTCACCATTTCAACGCCAAAAGAAGGAGTTCCCCCATGCCTATACTGGCAATTAGAAACCAGCCTGCAGACCTTTCGAGCCCACAACCCCGGGAGAACGGCCTGGTTGTTTGTCTATGATGAAATGAAGGTCTTCACGAAATCTTTCTAAATCCTGTAATTTTCCGATCCTTGTTCGTAGCAATGAAGTGGTAGCAATAGATTGAACTTCCTAATTAGGGGCATAGACCTCTTCCTAAAATTTAACTGATAAAAAGTTATTGGGGAGTGACTTTCCAAGAAGCTAGACTCTCTGAGCATTACTGATTTTCAACAGAGTATGAACCAAAGGCATCTCAGTTAGACCATTCTACAAACAAAACTTACGAATACAATAGGGCTAGTAAGTAAAAGAAAAAAATTTGCCGGCGTCGATGGCGCCGCCGACAAGGCCGTATTCGAACAGCTGTCCGGCTATCCCAAAGCGCTCGGCATGTCCTCCTTCGTTATGGCTCTCATGGCCGGCCTCCCGGGCGTACCCATGATTCCGTTTCTGGCACTTGCCGGTGCGGCTGGTGGTTTGGCCTGGTATGCGGACAAGAAGAACAAGCGTGTTGCCGATACGGTGGCAGCCGAAGAGATGATCGATGCTGTCGATCCGGAGCCGGCGGAAGCGCCGATATCCGAATCCCTGCAAATGGTCCACGGGTGCGGCGGGGTCGGGGGCGTAGACAGTGTGGCGCGCGTCGCTTTCCGGCATGGCGATCATGTCGGTCACATAGTGGCGGGGTTTTCCGAAGCCGGTCGGACCGGTGTTTCGCGCCCGCGCGACGAAGACGAAGCGCACACCCGACGGAAAGATCGCGCGCTGGCGGATGACCGCCTCCGGCGACTGCTGGGCCCGGAACAGGACCCATAAGGGGCAGGCTGGCGCGTAGCGGGGAATGGACAGGCCGTCGAGGCCCACCTGCTTGATGATGATATAGTTTTGTAGCCTATGTTTATTTATATCTAATAACTTTGATTTAAGTGATTTGTGTAGCTGTAGATATTTGAGGGAAATGATTGTCTGGAAGTGCAACCTCGGAAGCCTTGCAAAAATAAGTGCGCCGTTTCTTTATCGTCAAGCTTGCTTTGTTAAATGCTTGATCGTGTTTCATTTCTAGGGTTACTGGTGCTCTTGGATTTTCACTGTTATTCTTAGTTTGTAAGTATAAGAATTACGATTGAGTTAATATGCTAACAAATGTAATGCTCGTACAACACACGTATACTCTCCAAGTGTATCAAGCTACAGTGACGGTGCTTTGGGACAGACTTACTCAACCCAGGCCCCAGGCAAAAGCAGTGTTATTTCTCTTCTATCAACCCAAATCAGTTCAGCCACAGAAACACACTCACTTCCTCACACATCAGCAGTATCGGAGGGTCCTCTTACGCTACGGAACACTACCACAGGTGTAGAATTGTTGTCCGAGACCACCCACCCACTAACGTTAACAATCGTTACAACGAGCTCTCAGCCGAAAGTTTCTTGAGAAAATTGGTTTATAAATCAGATCCTTTTTAGTCACATTAACTATTTTAAGTGTCAAAAACGAAATTTTGGAATGAACTCTAAAAACAAATGGGAATTCAATTTAAAAACTATCTTTGGCTATGAACATTGTATGCAATTAATGCCAACGTATATAGATTAAATAGCGTGTAAGTACTGTCAATGTCCTGTCAGTAAAATCACCTAGTCATCATGCCTAACCTTTAACCGGAAAATTTGTACAGTTAAAGGTACTATGTTTCTTAGAATGTGCCGACCTGCGACTCGATCGAAAAGAGTCAGTTCTAGGGAACAAATCAAGCGCCGTTGTCGTCCCTGGTAAGCCGGATTTAAGTGAGTTGATTCTCCGTATCAACAACGAAGACCCGGACGAGGTCATGCCACCACCGGCTTTTCACAAGCCACTCTCCGCAAAGGAAAAAAAGGTTCTGGCCGATTGGATTTCTCAAGGTGCAAAGTATGAAAAACATTGGGCCTTCATTCCGCCTGAACAAAGTCAACTTCCGAAAACCAAAACGACCCGCTGGGGTTCGAGACCATCGGAACTTTGTCTGCGTGCACCACCGTCACTGAAACCACCCCACTTTTACTTCCATCTGGAAACGTGGCGGCATCAGCAGGAATGGTGAGGGCGAAACCTGGAACCTGAGGTAACGTCAGCGTGCCGCCTTGTGTTTCACTGACAAACAGGCCGTTAGGGATGTCCAACGGCAACAAATAGATGGGCATCCCTATCGTGTTGATCTGTCCTGAGACTGTTACCAACTCGAATGCTAATTTTGGCCACGTCCCAGGTAGTTGTGCCGAGACCAGAGAAAAAAGTTGATCTAGCAGTTATATTATTAGGAGCATAAATATTAATGAGCTGTAAATGTGATTGATTCATCTCGAAATAAAGCCTTACATATCGACCAGATGAATCTCGTGTGCAGGATAGGAGATTGCCAGGAAAGTTTCGTTTCAAAAGAATCGCAACTCCACAACTATGGCTTGTGCTAGTAGAAAAAAATGCCTGTCCGTCCCACAAACTTTTTATTTTATCATGGTCAAGGTCAGAGACTAAATGCGTCTCTAGCAAAAAGCGACGCGGTAGCGTCATGTTCCGGGCCGGTCCGGCATGAGGCGGAAGCGCCAGAGGTCCCCCCCGTCGTGGAAACCGGGGACCGACAGCGTCCGCCCAGCCGGCGCCGTCCATTCGACCTCGAGGTCCGTGTCGCGAAAGGGGTCGGCGAGCGCGCCGTCGTGGCGGACGGTACCCTCGAAGCGGCCCCACTGTACTGCTCCTGTAGCTGTCATATCGCTGGCCTCAGGTGAGAATCCGTGGTGATTCGCGGGACTGCGTCCGGCTGTGTCCGATCTACATTATGTCTGGAATCTCACTGAATTGCCAGGTCGTAAGGAAATTGGGAAGTAAGTGGGTATTTCGTGTGAAGTATAATGCTGATGGTTCAATGGAGAGGCGTAAGGCTAGACTTGTCGCACAAGGCTACTCACAGAGGTATGGAGTTGATTACGATGAGACATTTAGTCCTGTTGTACGATTTGCATCTCTGAGAACTTTAACTGCAATGTCTGTTAAGCAAGGGCTAAAACTCCATCAAATGGATTTAACTACAGCTTTTCTAAATGGTGACTTTCACCAATGGCAACCTGAATGCGCCGACCATCATGCTCGCGGAGAAGGCCAGCGATTTGATCCTGGGCAGGCCCGCCCTGGTAGATGACACGGCCGAACCCTGGACCGACCCACAGTGGCAGGTGCGGCAACGCCCAGGCGCGCCACGGCGGCAGGTGTAGGGCGCAAGTACGAACGCATGAACACGATACTGACCATCGCGATCGCCGTTACCCTGCTCACTACAGCGTTGACTGTCCTGCGCTTTGGTTCAACCATCTGTGAAGGGCACATGCCGGCCCTGATTCGGATAGACCGATGAAGGAATTCTCTTTCACTTGAAATTCCATATTGGTCATTGGACGAGTCTGAATCTTGATGTGTCTCGGGCCAGAGATGGGTTTTGGAAAGGACATCTCCTGCGAGTTTTGGGAAAGAAGGCTTCCGTAGGAAACATTATCCAGTACGACCTCTTGTTGCGACTTGGCCGTGAAAGACAGGATTGTTCTGATTCCTGGTTTCACTGACACATCCCAGCGGCTTTTAAGCAGGTTGAAATCAGATAACAGTAACTTGGAAAGGATATTGGTAAATGGATAGCGACCATATCGGTATTTGATGAGTTTGAGAGCATCGGCAATTATGCATTTAATCATTCTGATTACTCCTATCCTCAAATTAGCGGACAACCTATTTTTCAAGCAGAAAATATTGGACACCCATTGCTTAATCCGCTTAAACGTGTGGATAACTCTATCGATTTTCAAAAGTTCCAATACGTATTATTAACTGGCAGTAATATGTCTGGAAAAAGTACCTTTTTAAGGTCCTTGGGTGTGAACCTGGTCTTATTTAGGAATAGTTCTTCTTGAAAACTACGCAATTGGCAGAACAGCATGTTTGCCAATAATTATATGCTATCAAATGAAATGAAAATCTTGCAGCAATTTCTAGGTTTGAATGGCTTAAGGACATTGCCTGGACCAACAATCGTGGGGATTATAAACTGATAGTTTCAAGAGGATCCTGCGAAAAACCACTTAAACTTTCAAAGTTGAAACTTCATTTAGGTCCGACTGTTTTCTAGGCTTCAAGATAAGTTTTAACTTAATTCAAATAGAAAATCTGATGCGGTTGGCTTAGCTTTCATACGGCGGAAGGAGCCGGGCCGCGGTAGCAAACCACCTCTGGTTGTCATGGCTGTGGGTGCTGCTCTGCTTTTGTCTGCGTTCAACTCACCACTGTACCGTGGACCATGTGGACACAGCAACTGGATCGAGGCTTCGACACCACAATGGACACCTTCGACTATGATCTGGCAGGCATGAATGACAAGGTGAACCAGATCCCCTTCCTCAAGACTCGGTGTGTACCCACCTACTTCTTGTGGGGTGATGTGCGACCATCAGACCTGCTGTCACAAGAACTTAACTTATTATACCTGATACAAAACTATACTCAATTAACTAGCTCTTGTGTGCTAGAAATTGGACCGAATTTTCATAATGCTGATTCTAAGTCGGAACTAATACATCAGTGAGCGGCTGCTGCTTTTATCCAGTCTTATCTACCGAAAAGACATTTGTCATTAAACATAGTTTGTTGCTAAAAATGCCCATTTTTGTTGATCAAAGTTCATTCTATTTCAGTTCGCATTTGAGTTTTTCTCTTGCAGTAATTGTTCCATAGGAAAATACGGAGTTCTCGGACTTCGTCCACAAAAGAAACAGTGAAACGGCACATTTGGAGTGGGATATTCGATGTTTTAGTAAGTCAGGTAGAAGCTGCGACTTACTGAGAAGAATATCATTCATATTTTAGAAGTAACACATTTGTCATCAACAATTGACATTTTTCTATCCTACGAAGATATGAATAGGATTTCGGATGTTTTTATTCCTTCATTCAGAACTATTAGTTCCTATGCTTTTGCGACCCAGATTTTTAATTTGGATCACTGGGCGCCCCGGAAGAAGAAGAGCGGGACCAGCCGGCTGAAGCGCAAGCGCTTCTGACGGCCCGAGGAGGCTCATGAGCGGCAGCAAGGAGCACCTGGCCAAGATGCTGGCCGAGGTCAAGTTCCAGGAGAAGCAGCGCGACAAGCTGAAGGCCAAACTGGAGCCGGCCGAGCAGCGGATCCGGAACGCCCTCAAGGCGGGGGACCGCGCCATGGCGGAGAAGTGCGCCCTGGCGTTCGAGGAGCTCAAGCAGGAGATCGCCAAGATCGAGCAGCGGATGAGGACAGTACAATGAAAAGTTTTCAAAAAACAATTAGAGGAGTCGCGCTTGCCGCATCATTGCTTTGAGGCCTTACTGTTGTGGATTTCTGGTCCCTGGAGGAGGCTCAGGCACAGAGCGTTCCCACACAAGATAAACACTATTTAATAATCAATTTATCCAGCGGAAAGTGTTTGGATGTTTCACATGCAAGCGTTCTCACAAGAGAACCGGTTAATCAATATAGGTGCCACGGTGCCAAAAATCAGCGATGGTATTTCCGTAAATGGGATCGTTGTTAGTACTTAAGTTTTCTTCGAGCAAGAGTGGTACGGAATCTAACGAAAACTCTTGCCCGGAATTACCGATGCGAAACCAATGCCAATCCTGATGGAGAGTGGTCGTTCCGTCCATATTCCAGTCAAAGAAACCTAGAGAGCTAACCGGATCTACCTGAATAGACCATCTTCCGTCAGTTGCAACAGACAATCCGCACGCCATTTCTAATTCTATAAGGAAAGAAGCTGCCACTATAAAACCAACAATTAACGTCCTGCGATACAATTTTATCATGCCCAGCGCCTTGGCCAGGGAGTAGGACAAAGTCCCCGAGCCGATACCCTGTGCTGTCGTTTTACCAGTCAGGATGGCCACAGCGCCAGAGTCTGATGCCCACTGAAGCAACGCCGCAAGTGGATCAGCCGACCGGATCCAGACAAGTCTCGATGCGCCAAGCCCGGCATAAACCTTCAAATCTGTCGGGCTGCCGGTGTCCGAAACATGCACAACTTCGACGGCCACACCGGTCTTCAGGGCCATCGAAAACGCTGTCGCCTCGGCCGGATCGCGATCTCAACATTACATCCTTAATTATTCCTGAGATCTTAAAGACATAAAATATTAACAACCAGAATGAATATTGTATAGTTTGATTAGTTTAGGATCTCAACGGATAGCTCCTGATAGTTTTTACCTAATAAACTCTGCCGTTTCTGAAATACCGAAGCTTAGCTTATTCACCACTGGGATGTACGTCTTGTCCTTAATTTCAATATACGGTTAGACAATCTTTGAGTATTTCAATGTATAAATAACACTTCAATAGGGATAATTCTTGTTTTAGACGATGTGTTCCTTGAGGAACCATCTTCACCTTGCGGCAGTTAAAGTGGAATTCCTCGTACCAACCTTTCTCATCAAGCATGTTGCTGATAGCAGTCAGTGTCGCCCAAGCTGCGCCCATGTTGGCAGTGATAAGCTGTGGGGTTGAATTGATGTGGCGCAAGCACCCATCATTCATTTCCGGAATACCATCAGTAGGGTTAGCTAGGTCAGGATACTTAGCAATCGGGTGGGTAGTTAGTGTTTCCCCACCTTCCTTTATATAGAGAACAACTTGTCCTGTGTGAGCTCCAGGGATCCTCGATCCATGCGGCGTTTGCGGAGCACACGGGCGAGTTTGCTCATGCGATCCAGCAGCTCAAATACATCCGGCGACAGACGATCCTTCCACTGGACCGCGCGTTCGAGGTAATCATCCACGTCTTCGTAGGCAAACCGACGTTTGCTGCGAATGGCGGCCGTACAGAAGTCGGTGTCGACCAGCGCGCCGTCGGGCGTGTACTCGATGAAGGCGGACTTTGTATAGCGGATGCGATCCGGTTGTAGGCTGGCCAGGTTGTTGTCAACATGGCTACATGAGCATAGACAGTGCCCGCATACTGCTTTGCAAACGTACGTAGTCGATTTGAATCTTTCGTATCTTTTACCTTCTCCCAAGCAGCTGCAGCTTGATCGGTTGGGTTTTCTGCGGAGGTGAGCCGTCCACC
The DNA here is from genome assembly GCA_010016025.2 of Alatinidae sp. Z8VKAUB7J3. Lineage (NCBI taxonomy): Eukaryota > Metazoa > Cnidaria > Cubozoa > Carybdeida > Alatinidae > Alatinidae sp. Z8VKAUB7J3. The sequence goes on from JAAAKM020721499.1 coordinate 128,098,701, forward strand.
AAACATCACACGTTGTGATCGACGAATTCCATCCAACGTCCATGGCACCTGATCACCACCCGTTGCAGCACTCACGGCGACACGTACATTGTGGAACATCAGAAGGTCGGGAACACCTGGCTTTACAATCGAGTTTACCATTCAGATTGTCCGTGAAACCACAGAACCAAAGAAATACCCTGTTTCTGACGTAATTTCATGCAGCGCTCAAAACAGCTACTCTGGTCCGTTCAAGTACGTCATAACGGGATTATACTATAGTAACCTATATGAGATTTGAAGGCAGTCTGTCCCTCATCCGTTTGGTTAAACAAAACAAGAAGCTCTTTATGGTGAAATAAAAGCTCTGGTATCTTTGTCATTTTTATTTATGTGAAATTGATAAATGTCTCATTCATCTTTTGAATGAGCTGTATTCCGGGTACATGCATGGATTGGCTTGAACATCGGAGTGCTCGTCTATGCGGTCTGTCTGACCGGCACCCTTGCGGTTTTCAGCAGCGAACTGGAGTGGCTCGCGGAGCCACTTCTTCGCGCACAGGAAAATGACTCCGTTGCCGATGGTTCATTTTCCTGGCAGTCAACCTATGACGCAATCGAAAGGGCGTATCCGGAATCCGCGATCGCGATCCTTAGCCGGCCAAGCGGCGAAAACGACGTTGCAAGTGGCGTCATCGCTTACGGGTCCTCTTGAGTAACACCCAGAAACTTGAAACTGAAGGTCTTGCCCTGTGCAGCCAATCTGCCAGCAGGACTATCCTTCTACTGATAAACATGCATCCAAAACAGCGGTGGACTGGGTGGTGGTAGGGCATCTATGCACAAAAACGGTGTAGCGAGAGGCGGGGGGGAGGGCAGGGGCCCCAACGGGACGAATGTCTACCAGACACCCTTTGTTCCAAAACACCGCAAATCTGTCGCATTAAGTATTACCGAATCCGCATTACCGACGCCCCCGGAGCACTCGACTTAGATTTCAAGTGTTTTATAGAGACATCTAGAATTTTCGATAAATAAGTCTGCAAAACTGGATGTAAAACATGCCCATTCCTATATTAACATGCTCTTTTTGTAAAAATAAATATACCCTGGATAGGTTCAAATTGATTTATGAAATTTCGCACTGATTGCGTAATCTCCCTCACAATGTGATCTTCTAGCATTCATAATCTGTAGCGTTTATTTTATAGAATTTCCCACTTTATTATCATTATGTCTCCACTACCCTCTCGTATTTGCGCATACCATGGATCAGCTCCGATAATGGCGATCACGACAAACATCGTCGTGATGAAACCTGCAAAGAACGGCGGACCGCCCGCAAGCACATACCCGCGCCAGCCCTTCACGCGCCGCGACTGCTGCGCGGCAACCTCGTATCCCGTTGCCAGCAACATCAATAGAGCAAAGCCAAGCGTCGCCCATACAGTGTTGGACGCGAAAATCGCTTTCATCAGGAGGCCCAACAGCGTCAGCTGTACGACTGTGCGCACGGCAGCGACAGCCAGCCGCCGTGGGCTATCTCTCTTACCAAAATTATATGGTAGGGTTTCCTGAAAACAACATTTGGATGGTAGGGTTATTTCTAGTACGAAGACTATAAGGTAGGGTTAACTCCAGTACGAAACTTAGAAGGTAGGGTTATCTCTAGAACGAAAATTATAGGGTAGGGTCATCTTTAACCAAGTATTATAGTTTAGGGTTATCTTTAAATCAAATTTGTAGGGTAGGGTTATCTTTAAAACAAAAGTTATAGGATAGGGTTATGTTTAGTAGGATAATTACAGGGTAGCGAAGCTTGGGAAATTGATGTTTCGGATTTGTGACAGGAACAGAAAATTCAATTGAAGGGCAGTTGTATGAAAGGAGTGAACACGTTCTGAAATTTGATGTCAGGAAGCGAAAGGCATTTAGGATTAGCATGACAGGTATTTTGAGGAATCTTTTGGATTGCAGCTGCCCTATGGGTCCAAAGGAGGGCTGGAAAACTTTGTTGAGTCATTTTGAAACCACGTCGCAGTTACATCGACTATCGATAAGAAAGGAACTTCGAATTTGGATGGTCGTGGGCCTTTTTGGCAGGGAGACAAAACCAATGACCACCTTGCAGGCCAAGCAAGCTTCTAAATCCGGTGCCGTTCACGGCGGTGTCGGTCACAATGAGACCGATGACGGATTTTCCGATCTGCATCCGGCATATTCCACCCTTCAGGCAATGGCAGAAAGCAATCGCTGCCTGTATTGCTACGACGCCCCTTGTGTCACCGCATGCCCGACATCGATCGATATTCCGACCTTTATCCGCAAAATCAGCACCGGTAACCCGGATGGCGCGGCAAAAACCATCTGCTTTTGCTTCTAGGGCGGGCTCGGATTCTACCGGTGCGGGCGCAACAGCCGGGCAACTGCCAGCCTGCCCTGGCCGAGCACTACCTCTACCTCAACGACGTTCAGGCCCGCATCTTTAACAATGGCAACCTGTTTTGGCGGGGGGATCCTGGGGTCTACGCGGTGCCTAAAGCTGACGGTGTCAATGCCCTCTTTGTCTCCGGCCTGTGGGTGGGCGGCTTTGTGGGCGATGAACTGCGTGTAGCCGCCGCCCGCTACGGCAACTTCAACTTCTGGTGAAGGAATCATACGACGAGGGCCTCTACCATCACGCCACCTGACTCACCACGAGCTCGAGATCGCTCAATCACTAAGGAAAGCTCTTCATGACCTCGCCAAATCAATCCGACTCTTCTGAAACGACCCTCACGCAGGATCTGCTCTACGCGGCTCGCTACTATCTGGGCGGCCGACGGGGCCTTCTCATTCTGGCAGCCGTTGCGGTTTTCGCCGGCTTGGCGCTGAACTGGTCCTGGCTGGTCGCCGCCGGAATCGCGCCCATCCTGCTCGGCATCGTGTTGTTCACGACGGTGAGCCGGCTGTTCTTGGTCTGCGAGTCGACGAACAGCCAGGACCCGCCGATACCGCCGTGCACGACGCTGTCGTGCCAGAGGTTGTTGCGAATGATGACGTCGGACGAGTCGTCCACCGTGATCAAGGACAGCTCGCCGCGCTCGTTCGTGCCCGCCGATTCGCCGAGGTCCGTGAACTCACAGTTCTGGATGACGGCACCGGTCGTGTCGAAGATACCGATGCAGAACACGCCGCGGGGGTTGTCGGGCGACGGATTGGTCTTTTTCTTGTCCCAGGAAACATGGCGCTGAACGACATCGGAGATCGGTACACGATCTCTAATTTCATCCAGAACGGATTGGCCAAAGCGCATATTTAGTTTCCGTCAATTATTGGGCCTGGTTGTTGTAACCCCAAAATGAACCGTGCGGCACGCAATTATAGCGCGCCGCACAGCAAAAACCGAAACTGTGGATAAATCTCGACAGAAGATAAGGCCAAAGCCTAGCGAAGCATACCTTTTACGATGCTGGACGCCTTGGAAAAATCCATTATATGGCGTTGAAATCTTGCTTTTTACCATTTCCAAAGTTCGTAATTTGATGGATTTGGATTTCTAACACTCAAAGACCTCCATCACAGTGGCACATTGCCTTTGAGAATCTGCAGGTTTTTGCACCTCTCGCTAGGTTATTAGGAATGTACAAAATAAAGGTGCTTGAAGCATTCTAATCTCCACCATTGTCACAGTCTGTAAAACTAACATGGTGGCTTGTGCAGGCAGAACTGGAGGAGTTATCTTTTGTGTAACTATTTGATGCTGAATGTTTGCCGCGCTGGCCGGTGTCGGCGCGATCCGTGGCATCGTCCACCTGGCGGCGCAGGCCGGTGTCCGCTACTCGCTGACCAATCCGCATGCCTACCTGCAGGCCAACCTGGCCGGGCACCTGAACATGCTGGAGATCGCGCGCCACTGCGACGGGCTGGAGCACATGGTCTATGCCAGTTCCTCCTCCGTCTATGGCGGCAACAAGGACCTGCCCTTCTCGGTCGATGACCGGGTGGACCATCCGGTCTCCCTCTACGCCGCCACGAAGAAGGCGGACGTCCACATCGCCATCCGGCCCTTTTAGATAGCCTTTTGCCGCGGCCCGCCGGACCACTTGCTCAAAGGTGATGCCGGCCACAATCTCGTCGGCAATGCCCATATAGAGCAACTGCGGATATTTGCTGTTGAAGATGACCAGCCGATCGTCCGCGTCATAGAGGGAAAAGGCCTCAGAAATGCTTTCGATGGCGTCACTGAGGCGCCGGCGGGTGTCGCGAATTTCCCGCAGGTTTGACTCCTGAACCTCAATGGCCGTGTCACGAAACACGCCCAGGGCTGATCCAGGGCAATGCTCCGGGCGCAGTACGCGCTGGCGCAGGTCGCCGGGAGGGGCAGGTCGGCGTCGCTTTTGAATCGACCAAAGGCGATTGCGATCAACTGCCGGGCGGTTGCTGGGGTGGCTGCGGCCTCTGCTTGTACCAACTCATCCGCGAGGTCTGCAGGGAAATCGCGGCGGACCGTAACCCGTTGCAGCGCGTCCTCTTGTTGTTGGAACAATTTCACCGCCAGCGGGCCAAGCGCGGGTTCGGTTTGCGCCAGACCAGCCAGGTTGGCGCCATGTCTTCGCACGGACCAAAGATGGTTGAACCAAGCGCCTCGACTTCGACCAACTCGCTGCGGACGACCGACAGGACGAGATCCAGGTCATGAATCATGAGGTCCAGCACAGCGCCGATATCAATCGAACGGAAGGTATAGCCACTGGTGCGAACAGCTTCGATGTATCGGGGCCGGCGGATGTGGGATTGGACAGCACGCCAAGCCGGGTTGAAACGTTCGACGTGGCCAACCTGCAGAGTCAGCTGCCGAGCACGGGCTTCCGCAACGAGGGTGTTGCAAATGCTCGGGGATGTGCAGAATCAGAGGGACGCGGAGGCCGCTGTCGTACGGCCATTGTTTGCCGCGTACCATCGCGCGTCCGTGGTCGCCCATGAAGAGAATAATGGTGTTATCGGCGAGGCCATCGCGCTCCAATAGATCGAGGACGACGCCTACTTTGTAATCGAGCGCCATCACCGTGTTGAGGTACTGTGCCCAATCCTCTCGGACGACGGGATGGTCCGGGTAGTATGGCGGAAGCTGTACACGGTCTGGATGGGCAGGGGTTGATACACGTCACGGCGGACAAATATGCCGGAATCCCCATAGTACAAGCCTCGGCGCCGGAACCAGGCATAGAACCCGGTCAGCCACTCGGCAAAAGCGGTGCCGCCGTCGAAGACCAGACGGAAGTTGCCACCGATTTTTCCATTTTGATCAACGGCCATGCGGATTGCAGCCAGTGCGCCCTGGGAAACATCGCAATCGGCGTGGAGAAACCAGAGTACGTCGCCGGTTGCGACCGCCGCCCCTGCGGATAACTGATGTCCGCGTCCCTGTGGCGGTTACGCGATCAATCTCGAACACTCGCTCAGTCAATCGAATCTGCTTGGTTGATGTTTGCCCGTACAGAGGGGCGCATCCCGCCAAACCAACGAGCAACGTTGCCAACAAACGCATCTTGAGTCTCCACTGTTTGATTGAAAGCCGGTCCAAGGGGACTTCCGGATCCCAACCAACAAGATGGAGCAGGGGAGGCTGTTGCTGCTTGAAAATGTCGATTTTTCGAACAACACTTCTGCTCGATCGTCATTTACTCCGGTGCTGAGACCCGATTGAGCCAAGCTCCGAGCCGCCTCCGGGGGGAGATTCTAAGGCCTTACGGAGCCAGTGTTTGCCACGATTCTGGGCCCGAGAAAGTCCGTTTCTGAAGCCGCGTGGGCTCCGATTCCGAAGATGAAAGAGTCCGAGAGAGCGGGTGAAAAACTCTGGACCACCTCCTAGGATGACAGCAGAATACGCCGCCTTAGCTACCCCTGAGATTCATGGAATGTTCGGCAAGTCGTTCGATGTGTCATCGAGTGGCATGCGTTCACCTATTCCCTGCGAGCGTCTGGTCTTGTTCGACCGACGACTATGGCCGAATTTGTCCCGCGCATTTCGAATGGCATTTGCGTTCGATCCGCTTCAACCTCCCTTGCTGACGTCATCGTTTCCGACCGGACGAAACGCTCTCGATCCACGTGGAACCAAGTCGGAGCGACTTTAGGTGAGTTAGCGGTGTGTTGATACCAATGTGCTCGTAGCGCACGGTAACCTCCTTTCCAGCGGGATTCTACTACAAAGAAGCACTCTAGCAAAAAGGAGAAACTAGTGACGAGTCAAGCTCCATCGTGTTCAATTCCTGGGGGGCACCATTGGTTTCCAAGGTATAAACTAAAAGTTGGATATGTGTTTTATGCGGAAGATAATTCCTGTTCTGCCATGTGTACACTCCATCCAACGGAAGCAAAGTCGGGTCGACGATTCCGCTTAGCCGGTGAACAATTAGTAATCTGTTGCTAATCAGACCTCTGCTTCTCCTTCTATTAACCGGTATCTTTGCTTCCATTTCAAATCAGTGCTCAGCAAGACAACCAGAGCTCTGCTTCAAATATGCTCAAACCTCCGTTGGCACCGAATGCAACCAGCGCTGTACGTCCGGCACCGCGATTTCACGCGCGACCCAGCCGGCATCGTCGTCGGAGAAGGGCCGCAAGACCAGCCGCTCGGTCCGGATCATGACATCAGTAGAGCTTGCGCAAATAGGTCCAGGTCGGCACCTGCTGCCCGCGCGCCAAGGAATAGCTTTCGGCATCGCCGATATAGTCAAAACCGCTGTTGGTCAGCACCCGGGCCGAGGCCGGATTGTCCTGGAATACACTGGCAAACATGGTGGCGTTCTGGATCTCCGTCAATGTTTTATTGTGTGCGCTAAAGATTCGACAAGTCTCAGTATTCTAGAGAAAATCGGTAAGCCGTTGGTCGATATCCCTATGTGGTGTTGCTGTATATGTTATGTCGCAATAATGTCAAGTTAGGTCATGTACTAAAACGGTGTTGCCGGATCATTAATAATCTTTGGTTCTTTCATATAACCGATCCTATATGGGTTTCTTGTCTTCTACCAATTTCTAAAAGAAAATCTTGCTTTTGTGGTGTTAATTGTTTCGTGCTCTAATGTAGCTTCCGCCGCTCTAACCAACTGAGCTATCCCGCCAAGGCGCACAGCTATACGGAGGCTGGCGCTGTAATGTCAAGAATGAGGTGGGCTTTGGGCGCCGTTTTTGCTGAGTGATAACAGCGCCCCGGGGCCACCTGGTCTTTACTCTGCCGCGTCGGCCGTGACTTGGGCTTCGCGGCGGAAGCGCATCATCGTGAAAATACCCCACGGCTTCAGGGGTTGGCGATGGATCATATGCAGATCGTTGCAGCCCATGACGCGTGAGATGTCGAAGACCGGGGGTGAGGTAGGTAGGTAGCTAAGGCCTGATTTCACAAGGTCATCAAGTTGTAATATTCAGGTGGCAAAAACGGCAATAGAGATGTATTCCTTATGTTACTCAATTTACTACCAAAGAGTGACTTTTTCTGTGCTCAGCCAAAAGGGCCATACACTACGCCCAGCTCAGTAATTTGCGCTATTTTCTCTCAATTGTCATCTACGTAATGTTATCTAGAAACATCGCTGTAAAACAGTATCGGAAACATTTGGTGAAACACTTCCCTTGGGGCTCGCTTGAAGCGGATACCGTCCGCTCCTATATGGTGATTTCTGCCGGGGATCCCTTTGATCCTCTCAAAATCGACGACTCCCTAAAGGCACTGTTCGGAACCGGCCTGTTTGCCGATGTCCAGATTTTCCGGCAGGGCAGCAATCTGGTGGTTGAGGTTGAAGAAAACCCGATCATCAATCGGATTAATTTCGAGGGCAACAGCGAGGTCGACGACGACACCTTGCTGGCCGAAGTGCAACTGCGCCCGAGAACGGTTTTCACCCGGGCCCGGGTGCAAGGCGTGACTATCCGTTGCCCAATGTCGCCAATGACCTGTCCGGCCGCGTCGCTATGGTAACCGGCTGCACGTCTGGCCTGGGAAAGCGGTTCGCCCAGGTGATCGCCGCCAGTGGGGCGAAAGTGGCCATGACAGGCCGACGCGTTGAGCGCCTGGAAGCGTTGGCAGAAGAGATTCGCGCAAACGGAGGTGAGGTTGAACCCATCGCACTGGACATGCGGGAATCCGAGTCAATACTCGCCTGCGTGGACAAGGCTGAGGCCGCCTTCGGCACCATCGACTTAAAAATTTAATGCATAGTCATACATGTTTATGAGGTTTTTATTCATCTCCTTTGTCTTGTTGTTCAAAAACTCCTTCTGTTCAGAGCAGCGTTCCATCAGCATTAGTTTTACTTCACCTGGCTTTGTTGTGAATTGCTAAAAAGTTGCCATTAGAGTACTACAGTTCTACTGTAAACATAGTTTCACACAAGGCATACAGCAGGACAAAAAAACTGACAGAATTGTTTGTAAACAGAATGGGAGGCCAGTGATAATAAATGCAAAGTGCCTTGTAGAAAGGGATTCCCATTGTGGAAGGAGAAAGTCGACTTATCTGATGTCATCATAGAATCTGAGGATGGAATGCAGTTTAACTGTCATCGATGCATTTTATACTCTCGATTAGGTGAGATTTTAGCAACCATTTTGGCACCTGGCGTATTAGGCCTAGTTCTGTGAAGCTTATTGTGTATTACTTTAACTACTATCGACTTATCTGGATGTTCTGTAGTAGAAAATGTAATAACTGCATTAACAGCTTACACGAAAGAGCAGCAATGAGAATAGCTCATGTGAACATAGTTAGTGCCATTGATTGTATACCAACAGATACAGTCAATAAACCCAATAATACCAATGTCAAAACGCGTCTTGAGCCTGTAGGTGAAACCGCAGTAGAAATTGTCTATGACTTACATTGGATTAATGATTATTCTACTGGCTACGATCTAACAGAAGAAAATAGCTAAACTATCAAGAGAGAGCATGATGAATTGTTTTATGGAACAGATTCAAAATTTCAAAAGTTGTTCAATGATATTAATAATATGGAACATTGTATGTAACATTTTGGTAATACTGCTCTGGTCACCATTGTTTCGAGAACAACGCATAGCAACACCAAGATCTGTGTATATATAACCACGATTCTTGTAGTTTGCACGCTGTATAGCAGTGGCATGGTTACGACGTGGAACTTGCAAAAGACGAACACACCGTTCAATCCCATTCACCACGAAGTAGCCACCAAATTCTGTATACTATTCGGGAAAAAAGACAATGAGGAGAAAGATCACTCCAAGAAATGTTCGACAAGACGAGGGAAATTTGTGTACCTACCTCTTCCAGTAGAAATGGGGTTAGTAGATGTGGCTTTAGTACAAGTGGTGTTAGTAGGAGTGGTGTTGGTTGATGTGGTTTTAGTAGAAGTGTCGTTAGTAGGATTGGTGTTAGTAGAAGTGGCGCTAGTAGAAGTGGTGCTATTAGACAAGTTGCTAGTAAAAGTGGTGATAGTAAAAGTGGTGTCAGTAGAAGTGTGTTAGTAGGAGTGGTGTTAGTAGAAGGGTGTTAGTAGAAGTGGTGTTAAAGGAAGCAGGTGTGTTAATAGCTCCAGCAACTGCAGTATTTCTGGAAATTGTTGGGATTTGAGATTTTGTAAAAAGAACTCAGATTGCGAAGGAATGGGTATCTGCGATTTAGTAAAAGGTATATGTTTAGCTAGATAGATAGGGTTATTAACCAAATCATTTCTGCCTTATAAAGGTAAACTGGAGTTATTTATGCCTAACGGGATACCTTTTGATTTACTACCTTTCGGTTGGATTAAATTTTTTCATCTCAGTCCTTCTATAAGTACCAATTTTGGTATACTTATCCCAAATTTGAGTGAAATAGAGCATTGGCAGGACCATCAGGGCGAGAGCGGTACGTTTCATGGCGTGAACCTCGTTGTTCGTAAGTGACGGGGTCAGATTAGTGCCGCTAGCTGAAGCCAGACTGAATCGGCGCTTAAGCCAAGCTTAATCCGTCACCCCGCTCGGCCAGCCTTCGCGGCGGGCTTGCTGAACACGTAGAACAGGTTGGGTTCGGCGACGATATAGATGTTGCCGTCCTCGTCCATGGCCACGCCCTCGGCCTGCTCGATCCCGTCCTCCAGCCCGTTGAGGCCGCCATTGAGTCGATAGTGGCTGATATTCTTCTTCTAGGCCAGTCAAGCAAAACGACACTCTCTCGCAAATTTTGTCAGCTTCTTCGGCTTCTTTCATGCACGATTCATTCTCAGCAACATTTTCCACCAAGCCATCGAGAATGTCTTTATCCAACTGTTTCAAGAGTTCAAACTTTTCTCCAAGATCATTATGAAACTGCTTCAATCTTTGTCGAGTGTCGTAGTTGGTTCTTGCTTCTTGAAATCCTCTATTTTATTTAACTGCTTTCTGATTACACCTCGGCTGCTCGGCCGCGCCGTGGCTGATCAACCGCTCGAATCGCTCGGCAATGGTTGCCACCGTATCTGCGTCAAACATCTCCGCGTTGTACTCAACGTCCAACCATAGTCCGGCAGGTGCATTGTTGTCCTTTAGCTCAACGATGCTGAAGTCAAGATCAAACTTAGCGCTGGTGGGTGGGGGTTGAACCTCCTCACAACTAAGCCCATCCAGACCAAGCTGCGCCTGGGGGGTGTTGTGCAGAACCAGCATGGTTTGAAAGAGCGGTTGTCTACCCAGCACTGAATACTTGGATTTGTATAGAGGTTAACAAAGATTAAAGGTGAGATAAGTAAATGGCTGCTATCAACCAGGATTAAACAATTCAGCAGTGGATTGACTTACTAACCAGCTAATAATAACGACCAAGACCAAAAGGTAAGGCAAGTATATGTTTAAAAAATCAGGATTGGATATCCAATACTTCCATTTTATTTTTCGCCAATACTTGTTCATCACTTCTGATGTAATTGGCTTCTTACCATTATAACGCCAACTATTTCTTGGGGACTTGTTCTAATTTCGGTCCAAGGTTATGGTAAATTCTCCTTCGCAGCCTGTGCGCCCTTCTGGCTACTACCCCTTCAGGATCTAGATCTCTGATCAACTGCTCAACGATGTATCTTGGCACAGAAACATCTCTAAGTCTAAGGTGGTGCCAAATGCCACGATAGCCCCTCACTGAATCGGGGCCATCCAAAATTCTTTGGACAATAGCTTTGACTTCATCTAAGTCAAAGTGACTGTTGCGCCTCACGAGGCCCATGGCTCTAAGACGCCTTTTCAATGTGCTCATGCTTTGTCTATTTCAACCTTAAAAGAGTTGGCGAATTTTTCTAACTGCAGATTAACATACAAAGGTAATTTGGTTGATAACAGGTGAAAATTCGATCTATGACGAATTATTCAGCGTCAAAAAAAATCTCCTAAATCCGGATAAGATAAATGAACCTATTTGTCTCTTTACCGGAAGAAGTTTTATAGGGTTTAATAGGGGGGAGAGGAATGGAAAAAGAATTGGTTGAATAATAATATCACCGTACCTTTTTACTGAATTTCATGTTGAGGTCTAATCGTCCACCTGGAGCTTGTGACTGACTTGTCGACTGAAAGTTTTATTAATGCATTTCTAAGGTTTGTATGTCGTAGGGGCAGCCCATTAAGGCTTTCAACCCTCTCCTGATATCGAGGTCAACGGACAGTTTATCAGTCTCGCCTCCAAGAATGGTATCTAAATGCGCATTTGTAATAGTATTCTTTGTGTTTTTCAACGCTTTTTTGTAGATTTATGGTAGATTTGACAGATCCAGTAAATGTTTACATTTGGCGTATATGCACACAGAAAGAACAAGGATGGCAAGAGAGATTTTTGTCCAAAAATCGCTTGTTTTATTCAAATCATTGTTGAGGGGATCGGGAACGCTGGACATAAATGTCACATGGAAGAAGACATCTTTAATGTCTTTTCAATCTGACACATTTTAGTATTTTTAATCTTTTTTGCTTCATAATCATAAAAACCGCTAGGAACCTCATCACCTTTCATGTCATGTAGACAATACGTTATAGGTGCAATGTTTCAGATTCTGGAGCCTTTAAAATTTTCAGTGAACCATAAGTAGTTACCCTGATTTTGTTCTTTCTTTACAGGTACACATTTCTGAGCTTGGAGAAGATGGCCTTCCTTCTTGGTTATCCTACAATTCACACAACAACAAATTAGTTGGAATTCCAACAAAAAAGGATGTTCGAAAGCTCTATCTGGTGCTCAGGTCATCCGTGAAAGACTTGATGAAAACAACCAAATTTGAAATCGAAGTACGAGAATGGAAACATCAATCTTTTTGTCGTGATGGAAACCCGTCCTTGATGGCAGCAGCAATCCTAAATGCAAATATTGACGATTTTAGATGTCTTTGCTTAGTGCGTGTTGGACGCATGAAATGATAGGTCTAGGGAAGCATTGGTTTGATGAATGTGTATGTTTGAATCCTCATTGCACGTCTAACTATGTACTGATGTCAAGCATCTATGCTGTAGAGGCTAACAAGAATTATAAAGCACTTGGCTGGAAGTAGAGAGGGAAGACAAGACAAGACTGACTCTCTAAGAACATTCTCCCTTTATGGAATGAACTGCTTAATCAAGCTCCATGTAGATTTTAAATGTACTTGCTATGAACATTCGGACTAGAGTACTGGCGTAGAAAACGGAACGATAGATTCTTCCTGTTAAGCGCATGCGTTGTTTCTAGGAGATGAATCAAACTAGCAACAAGCAAACAAGACGGAGGACTCTGACTTATACCGTGTACTTCTTCTTTCTGCATCTCTTGTGTCCTTAACAACACTTCTTAAGCACAGTTTGACATTTACATCTTTGAATAAATTCATTTAATCAACACAGAAGAAGCCTACTTGTAAATACAAGAAAAAAATACACTATACTTACATCTGGGTCCACATTGGGTGGGGATTCCACCATCACGTTTCCAGCTGTCCCGGATCGCGTGTTTCTGCCCATTCGGCTCTACGCCGAGACTCCTTCGTCGGAAGTGGTCCGAGAAGAGTTTTCGCATGTAGTGCCACACCGGGTCATCGGAGGTGAAGAGCACCTTCAAACGTATCAGGTGGACGATCGGACTATCCAGGTGTACGTTGGGTTTCAGCGGGGTGGGCGAACAGACGATCAAGTACGTGACGCTGTGGGGGCAGCACTGCGGACCCGGCCGCGGCCTGTTAAAAAGTCACCTAGTGCCACTCGACGGGTATCCGATGCCATGAATTCAGCTGGACATCTGGCTATCGCTAGGGGAATCCGCAATCGTAACCGAGATGGCGCCGCAAACGGATCGCCCTGCACGTGATCGATACACAGCGTCCAATCGGGGTCGAGCTGATACACGCCGCGAATATCTTTATAGGCGCCATAACCCCGCCCATCAATGCGCTGCAGGATCGTTTTCAGTCGGTCAATTGGTAATGGAGATTGCACATCGGGCGTCATCGGCATTTTGGGTAACTGTTCAGGTTGGTAGGGTAGTTGATGGACTGATCCATAAGCCAACTGCTGTTATAAGTGCCAGGCAGGGTATGAGCCGGAAGTACTTGCCCTGAAGCATCCTCCTTGCCCCAGGTATCCACGTAAAAATCGTTTTGCGTTACTCCCAAAAGAGTAGATAGCGGTACATTGGAGATGTTGGTTTCATTGATTCCATCACCGTCCAAATCCAGGTTCAAAGTGATGTCAATATCCGCTTCCTCAACTTCTAAAAGGGTAATGAAGTCTTCGTATTGAAGGCTACAAAATCTGTAACTGATGATGATCCATTGTTTTGGTGGTATTTCCTTGAAAATTTGATGGCTGCTTCATTTGCCTCAGTCCCAGAATTTGTAAAGAACACGCGGTCTGCAAATGATGAATTGACCAAGCGCTGAGCAAGCTCAACCTACAAAAGGTGTCCACCATAGAAAAAAGGGAATGACATGCCAGAGGAAGACTAAGAAACTTAGTTATCTACTACATCAAATAGGCCAACAAATTCCAATATGGCTAAGACATCAAAAAGATGGGAAAGAGTGTAGAAAGTGGGGCAGGCTAAATCACTTTGCACAGTTCTGTACACAAAGGACTGTTAACAACATCAATCAATATTCAAGTGACAATGACTCTGAGGACAATTTCTTCATCGACATGGTAAGCGTCAAAGACTCAAATATGCAAGTACAGTAAGCAGAAGAGTCCTCATGGTTAATCAACCTTCAAATGAACAATATCTCTATAAAGTTTAAGATCGACACAGGTGCTCAATGTAATGTGCTTCCACACCACTACTACTCCAAGCTCCCGCTCCAACAACAAAGAGGGCTTGCGCCCTCTTTGCTATCTTATCGCTCTATTTCCCTACTCTTCCATGTTCTTCCATATACCTACGCTTCAACCCACTGATTTTTAGGCATTCGTTTGATATCGCGCCATAGCATAACCGCCACCACTAAGGTCAGTGCAATATTTGACAATGGGAAAGCCAGCCAAACCCCAGTAATACCGAGCAATTTAGGCATAATGAAGAGAAACGGCAGTTGCACCATCATGTTGCCAATACTGACGAATAACGCCTTTTTATCTCATTAAGTAGTAACGCTACAACTAAACAATTTGACACACTTGAGGCTGAAATTGAGAGAAACACTAACCATAGCCTGGAGCAAGTGTTTCTCTAATATCTTAATGTTGGCATTTTCAAGATTCAAAATAGGTGCAAGTGTGAGGTTTAATTTGCGTCTTTTTCTTTAACCCTTAAGAACTATAATTTCGTTCGGGTTTGAAAACTTCAACAGAATCAAAATAAACAAAAATTCAAGGACTACGAATAAAACAGTTTATTTATGGTTGTGGGCGTTACGTTTGGCCGTTGTCAATCAAGCTAGTAAAATAACATTTAAAGTGTTTCTTTAACCCCAATTTAGACAACTGGGGGCACTTCCAAGCCCATATGGTTGTGGAACCTTCAATTTCGCCCAGCTGTGACCAATTTCCGTTGTTTTAGGCCACTATAATTGGTTTTGAACGATAAATTTGTGTCGACCGATCAGCTGACACGCATTTGTAGTCCTTTTGGTGTTAGTTCACCAATAATTAAGCAGTTAGAAACAGAAAATTGTGACAACTGTGGGTACATTGTGTTTAAATGAGGTTTGTTTGCCAAATTGATCAACTTGAACTGAATGATCTATTATGAGATCAACCGGTACTAATGGGTTAATATTTTTAGGTTGAATGTTCAATTGATTAGCAGCATCTCTCATAGCTGCTAAATCAACTAATGCAGGTACTCCGGTGAAATCTTGCATTAATACCCTTGTAGGATAAAAGTATATTGTTTTTTCTGTTTGATTTGCTACTACTTTTGCATCATTTTCATTATTATTACGTAATAAGTTTTCTACCAATGCATAATTCTTTAAATTTTCAGATAAGAATTAGGCTACACACATACAAAATCGTATAAAACAGGTGGGACACGCTGCGCGTGCCGGAAGTGTGCGGCGCATAGCATGCAGGTTATCTTTATGGATACAATGACTAATGGACTTGGAAAAAAGTGGCACTCCCAGACGCAAACCAGGTGGAAAAGTGTGAATATTCCCTCAAGGGAGGGTCAAAATTCAAACCTCTACCCTTAGCACTGCTCTAATGATGTACATTGATTCTTGAATTGACGCTGCATCGGGCATGGGCGTTCACAAAATCCGTGACCTCAGGGGTCAGGTTCATGATGGCATCGGAGCGCAGGAAATTGATCAAATTCTTGCTGAAGGTCCAGATCGATGTTGCCTCCAGGGGTTCCACGAAATGGTGTGACAGCCCTACCCCATAGCAATTTTTTACCAGGATGTTTTCATAGGAGCCGGGCTGGAAAGGCAGCGTTCTTGGCACTTCGATTTCATGTCCCAGTAATTCCTCCACTTCTTGTTTCGCCTCATTTTCATCTATATAGGAGGAATGGCAGCTTTGAAAAGTAGCTCTTCATATGAACTCAAAGTGTCGTTGTAAAGAAATCTTAGAGCCCCTCGTGTATTCACTCCTTTTTTTAAATTATATTTCAGACGATAAATGCCAGACAAGTGGGCAGTAATTAAAATTGGAGAATTCAAAACATTTTACTAACGTATCTTAAGCTTTTGCTCCTATGTACGAATTTAGTCTTTCTACAGCGTTCAGTTGACCCGCAGCTTTTCTACACAGGTGGGATATGTGCTCATCAAAAGAAAGCTTATGATCGCCAGGCCAAATATAACGGGTAGTGATCAAGGATTGTGTACCACGTATGCCTGGATGAGAAAGGGAATGAAGAGAATCGAAGAGTTTGCGTCGGAGGCTTGGGGAACTAAAGGTCGAGGAGAACTTAGTAGAAATGTCACATAACAAAGTTTCTTTGCTACCAGGCAATTTGACTAACTCCAATACCAATGAAGAGTTAGCGACTGATTGTTGAAGATCGGGGTCTTCTTGTTGATGTGAAGCCATTAGTGTGAAATCAACACCCAATGTCGTAGTTCATGGATGCAATATATTTTGTACAGAAATATGGTCCCTGTATCTGAGTCTTTTGTTTTATCTTTAGCAGCAGTATGCTGCTTTCTCTATATAATTAATAAGGTGTTAAGTTGAATCTAGATATTACTATGATACATTGAAAATGTGAACCTGGCATGAGATGGAATAATCTGGATATACTGGCCAAGATTAGCAGTTGTAGGATGCTAGTGTTCCAGGTTTCCCTTTCAATATATAAATAGTCTGATTTATGGTACAGATGTCATAACCTAACACCTCTCTTCTTGATCGGTCAGAATTTTTTGGGACTTGTATTGGTTCTCTTGAAGAAGATGCGTTTGTTCATCATTGCTGATTGCTTTGTCTTTATTGAATGGTCTGATATTTGAATCGATGTTATTGTGCCCTAGATTTCAAAGCCCTGACAGAAAAGCGTTTTCATTGTTTGAAGGGGTGCGGCAAGTCCTTGACTTCTCTTCTTCTTTTTGCTCTTTCATCTCACCGTCAAAATCGTAGCCTTTATCTGGCATTTCCTTTTCCTTCCTTGAACACTTTTTAACTAATGTTGCATAACAAGAATAAGTAAACGA
Source organism: Alatinidae sp. Z8VKAUB7J3 (assembly GCA_010016025.2). Lineage (NCBI taxonomy): Eukaryota > Metazoa > Cnidaria > Cubozoa > Carybdeida > Alatinidae > Alatinidae sp. Z8VKAUB7J3. The sequence goes on from JAAAKM020721499.1 coordinate 128,115,763, forward strand.
AAAAAAGGTGACTCCTCTGTTTTCAGTTAGTGAGTCACCTTTGATAGAAGAAACATCACTAATGCCCAATGGAGTTCTCTTACAACGCCTTAGTCGGCTATAGAAAAGTGCAGTCACAGCCTTTCTATTAACAACGGCTAAAGCATCATTTTTAGGCCGAGGTGGGAATCAACGAAGCCCAACTTTTGATAACAGCGTATTGCTTCTGGAGGCTGTCTATCTGATGTGAGCTGAATTATGCTTCCACCACCCCGATCACCTCGCTTAGCGTACTTGGGTGGTTTATCTGTGGCGGTCGTCATATCGACCTTCTCCCAGTGAAACATTTTTAATCGATCTGCTAATCCTTCTGCTGATAATGGTTTCCCGTGTCCGTATTCTGTATATATAGCCTCCATTGCACGTGAAACGAGTCTTTCACCATCATCAACGATATGATTCACATACACGGCATCAATTTGCCATGCCGTATCAGGGAAGTCATCTCCAGGGATGTCCCGATTGGGATAATTGGCGCAGGCCTGTACGCTGAGGTTGCTGGAAAAGTCCCCACGTTTGCTGAGTACCAGGCTCGCACTGATCGCGTGATTCCGTTATTTGATCTCAAACGCGAGCGCTGAGAGTCTCAGCTGCCGTATGGTCTAATGCCCGGTCGAACCCCGGGCATCTTTCTATTCCGCAAAGTCCTTCATCACAACGGCAAAGGCCTCAACCATAGTCTGAATCTGATCGAAGGAATTTTGTGGGCGAAAGACGATTTGTGTTGCGCCGCAGTCGATCCAACCCTGAATGCTCTTTTCTCCAAGACGTCACTTTGCCTCAAGATTCTCTAGCGGCAGCCGCAGCTGCGGCTCCGGAAAGCACGTCGTTCCTCGAAACGATTATGCTAGGCGGCTGGGTGATGATTCCCATTTTCATCCTCTCGATCATCACGCTTATCATCCTAGCCGAGCGCATGGCAACATTGCGCCAAGCCAATCTTGACCCGCAGACGATCATGGATCGTATCCGCGACTATATCAAGGCGGGCGACATCCACGGAGCGATTGCGTACTGCGAAGCCCAAGAAAAGCTTATGTTGAACAAAAAGGGCTGACGGTAAGGGCTGAAATGAATGCTTTGCAGTACCTGGTTACTAAAGATAAAAAACAAGGGCGCAAAGCCGTCAAGTCTATTATTGATACCCTAAATTCAGCCGCCTGGCCACACGTTCAGGATATTGCCCGCGCCGCCGGGCGTATGATGGTTTCGGGGGCAATTGTTTACGATTGGTGTTACGATCTTCTGGAGGAGGAGGAAAAGGTTCTTTTTGTGGAGGCTTTTGTGCGGCTGGCTAAGATGCTGGAGTGCGGACTCTCCGGGATGCCAATCTGCGGGAAGACGGAAGGACCGGGTGAAGACCACTGTTCCGTGGCGGGTGACGATGAGCTCGGCCGAGTCGGCCTGCTGAGCGATGATCATCGAGATGCCACGCGCACATTCTGCTTGCCGCCGCATGGCGAGTGATGCCGCCGCACAGGGTCGCATGGCGGATCGATAGGGCTCGTGCCCTTGCTCGGTAATCGCGGCTTCGACGTGCTGGGCGAGCTAGGCGGGAATGGCGGCGGCCATCACTTCACCGGGTTCGTGAAGAAACGCTATCGCATTTATCGGCTGAAGTCGTAATAAACGCATCGGCCTATACAGCTGTTGATAAAGCAGAAGAAGATACCGAGGCGTGTAATGCTATTAATACGCTTGCCGTTAAAAACTTAGCAAACTTCTGCAAAGCTAACGGCGCCTTCATGGTGCATGTGTCTACTGACTATGTATTTAACGGGCATAAAGGCTCTCCATATTTAACTGACGATACCATTGAACCGCAAGGTGCTTATGGCAAATCAAAAGCAGAAGGCGAAAAAGCGGATCTTAAATTTGATTACAGTATGCAAGATAATTCCTGTAACAATTCCAATTATTGTTGCAGTAAACACATGCAACAAAAATCCCATCACAGGTTCTGTAGAGTTTACAATGTTTGCTAAAATTAGTAAAGTTAGATAATATGAAGAATCACCTGTAATATCTAGAAATATTCGTGGAAGATGCATCGTAAATGCTCCAATTATTGAACCAACTACAACAAAAAACACTTCTTTTCTTAGTGAAAAGTTTACGATCAGTTGTTGCTTGTTGGTTGTTTTACCATTACAACCGCCATCGTCATATCTACGACCTGGTGCCTATCTGATTGCCCATCCAACTTTAACGGGCTACTTTCGGCGTACTGTAATATGTATCCTATCGCATCAAGATGATGATAATGACTCACTGGGGACGTACGGGTTGGTTGTAAATCGAGACTGTTTATCTCCCTCTACGGGTAAGAGCTTAACGATGGAAGATATTCTTCGACCGATTCCGGAGGACGTTGCTGGAGCATTTGGACGGTCCTTGGTTAAAGAAGGTGGCCCTGTTAGCACTGTTAAGCGCGAACAGTTTGCACCCCGCGGCATTTGCGAGGACGATGCGGCCTTCTTCGTCGAGTTCAAGAATGGCGTCAGAGGCCGCTTCCAGCACCTCCGATGCGCGCGCTTCGGATTCCCGCACGGCGGTTTCGAGCTCAACCCTGTCGGTAACGTTCTGTGCCTGCGACATGAAGTAGGCCGGGGCGCCGGCCTGGTCGCGCACAAGGGTAACGTGCGTGAGCGCGTAAACGATTTCGCCGTTTTTGGCGATGTAGCGCTTTTCCATGGTTCCATAAACTTCATTGTCGAGCATTATGGTTGTAAATCTTTCTTGTCTAAACCAACTATGCATCAAACCTTGGAAACCGATATCAATCAATCCACCGTCGCCAGCCATTACTACGACGTCTTTTGGTTGATTTGGGAACTTTTGATCCAAGCCTCTCTTCAAACCAGAAGCTACAGAGTTGGTGTCGCCGTAATTACCATAAATAAATGGAATAGAAGCTTGGCTAATTGCCAATCGACCACAACCAGCGGTTCCAACAATGATCGTATGCTCTGGTTCCCGGCGCAGAATCGCGATCTGCGCATTGGCAATGTCCTCCTGTCCGCGGGCAGCCTCAAGCCGTGCCGAACGTTTGCCGCCACGCTCAAACTTCTGCTGCACGCCGACAGTCACTTCCGAATTGCCAAAGCCACCGAAATCACCGCTGCCGCCGAAGTTTTCCAACTCGACCGACGCTTCAGGGTTGGGCCGCCTGCCAGCTTGCACAACCTCGCCACGGGCCGCCTCTGCCTCTAGCCCTCCGGCCACAAGCCTCGGATCAGCAGCAAGTGCTATACCATTTCCGAAAACGATTACCACAAATGAAAGTCAGAACTGAAACCTGCCTCTTTGTGTTATATGTCAATTTCAAGACATTATTTTAATGAAAAACAAGCTTTCTGTATTTTCTTTATCAGTTTTGCTTCTAGTCTCTACTGTAACATCTGTAGATTTTAGCCAAACTGCTGAAGGAATTAAAGCTCAGGGAACATCAACTCCAAAGTTTGGTTCAGACACTGCTGACAAAGTATGTGGAGATAAATTATGTTCTGAAGTAGAGACTATCTCTTTTGATTGCCTTTCTCCTCATTCGCAACCATCCCTATGAAATGGGCTTTCGAGCCCTAGGGGCGCCGCCTGAGCCCGAGGAGCAAGCTGTAACAGCTGGGCCTGCCACCGCATCCGCACCGCCTCGAGCCGGTAGCATGTGGCCACAAGTGCTGCGCAATGAATACTTTTGGTTGTTGTCACTAACGCATTTTTTCTGCTGTATTTGTCACGCGATTCCACTCGTCCACGTTGCCGCTTTTGCCAACGTATCGGGTTTGTCTGCGATCGCTGCTGCGTAAGTCACTTAGAAAAATGACAAATAAGTGATATAAAGTATGGACATAGTCTTTAAAATCTCTGTCAATTCCTTCTCTCGTTTCTTTGGCCGTTCAATTTTTAATCTCCCTCACAATATTTTGTTTTTTACTAACTTATGTTCTATCCATCCCCATGGGACGTTTTGCCGTCGCTGTTTTCAAAATATCATGGACCAGTACTCAATATGCTGTTCTGTCATATATAGTTATGGACAGTTGGGTGATGTGTTGCAATAAAACTTGACATTCCATCTCTTTTTTTTGCTCTTTAAATACATATGAATGTGAAATCATCCACATAAATGTGTTTTTTTTTCAAAATTAAGGCTCTAGGCATATGACCCACCAGTCCCACTGATGGTGCCTGCATCCCACGTTAGGAATCACGGCTCTAGATTCTGACTTACAAGCGAGAAGCTAACAGATGATGACGAGAATGATTATTCACTTTTCTATGCTAATCCCCGTTTAATTATGTTTATCAAACAGTTTTTGGTAACGAACTATAGTAAGGAGCGACCCGGCTCAATAGTAGAATGCAAAGAAGCCAAGGAACAGTGGCTGGGAGAGAAATACAGGTAACTTCGGAGACTTAGCCACATCGCCAAAGTAATTTTCCAGAAGACCAAAGAGAATGTAATTTATCGATCCTCTCCTTCAAAATGCACCCAAGCTGCGGATGACCGCGTTCTACAGATGATCAAAGATGCCACTATTTGGTGGGAATAGTACATTCAGTACCCCTTCAACGACAACCAGGAGCCAGAATATGTCATTCTAGAGACTGCTGCATCTGGTCAGAGAAATTTGGCTGTTTTTGGTTCTCTTGTTGTTTACAACTCGATTTCCCTTATCAGCTTGTCTGAAAAGGTAATTCGAGTTTAGATGTAAGCCAACATTCTAGGGAATTACCTTTTCTTTCATTGATTAAGCCAGTCTCTGATGTTTCTCACTTTTACTCAAGGTATACGAGCCTTCTGAATTGGAAAAGAGCCATTTGACAGATAAGGATAACGAGATTCGAGTAAGGGACATCCCAGAGCGATTTCAAGTAAGTAAGAGTATATTTATTTTGTCAAAATAGACTTCGAGAACCCGACCCGCGAGACTCAGATTCGGCGCAACATCACCGTGCAGGCCGAGGCTGAGTACGCCCAAGACAACGACTAGCAGTGAAACAGTGGCTAGGACTAGTATTACTAGTCCTAGCTGCTTATCACAATGGCCCTTAGCTCAATCGGTCAGAGCATTCGACTCATAATCGACAGGTTCTCGGTTCAAGTCCGAGAGGGCCAATATGAAAATCCGAACAGCAGTTAAGGCATTAAAACGGGCTGTAAATATCATTTCCAACCGCAGGCGTTGATTGAGGGAAATCTTTTGCAACACGCCATGAGCCAGATGTCATGCGTTGGTCTGTCCAAGCGAGTTGAGAAAAACTATCCCATTCATCATTTATAAAATCATGAGTCTCGTGTCTTTTTCCCGCTTCAAGGATAACTGTTTTAATACCTTTCAAAGCGAGATCAGTTCCAACAACACCGCCACCAGCACCAGATCCAATAACCACGACTACAGAAGAGTCATCTTTGCTAAATTTAACCATTTTTTATCTCTCCTCTTTATAGCCAATCAATGTCATGACAGTTCTTTAGCAGTATTTTGTACCTCAAGCGCATCTCGCTTTGCCATCAAGTCTTTAAGCTTATCTTGTTGGAATAACAGCCCTTGTTGAGCTTGCTGCATTGCACCGGTGTGACTATTTAGCTGCGTCTGAGCATCACTTAGTTGACCTTGTGCATCTTCGAAACTTCGCTCCAAGTCCTGCGCATCGATATGACGGATTTCATATAGGGCGACCACTTCGTCCAACTCAGCTTCACTAATCGCCAAAGCTTCTGCTGCGGCATCACATTGTTTCATTCGCCGAAGAATCTCGCCATGTCGCTGGCCATTGAGACGTCCGAATTAATGGAACACTTTCAGTGGATTTCCACGGAGGAGTCGCGCTCGCCAACGAAGGAAAAACTGGTGGAAATTGGCGAAGAGTTGGCCGATTGCCTCTGCTACGCGCTGGCCATTGCCAACGAGTTGGAGATTGACGTCAGCCGGGCGATGCACGACAAGATGATCAAGAACGCCGTGAAGTATCCGGTGGAGAAGTTCAAGGGGCGTCACGAATAGCCGCCCTGCGGGCTACTCGCGGTTCGCAGTCTGGGTGTTGGCTGCGCGACATCCTTCGAGAGCCCTCCGGACCGGATCCGTCACGGGTCTTCCGATCAAGTCGATGAAGCGGCATCCTGGAAGTTGTACACGGACGAAGAGCTGCTCACGGGCCGACAGGCCCACGCCCTCTGCGGTACCTCTCCCGGGAGCGAAACAAAGGAGGCGCGCTTCTGTCTTCGCCGAGAAAGGAACTAACTCGTCATCTACGTCGTTCCCCCTCAAAAGAAGATCCGCACCGCCCGATGCTAAGTAGGGGTTAATGTCCCCAATGCTTGTGTCATGGTCATAGAAAATGCGGAGCGATTTGGACTTTCTCAACTGCATCAATTACGTGGGCGAGTAGGAAGAGGTAGTGAACACTCTTACTGTATATTAGTGGGCTCACATAAATTAAGCTCGAATGCCAAGGAAAGGTTACAAGCCTTAGTGAATACTAATAATGGGTTTGAAATAGCCGCCATTGATTTAAAACTAAGGGGACCAGGAAACATTGAAGGCACGGAACAAAGTGGCTTACTTGATTTTCTTTGCCAACTAAGGCATATATTTGCGAATTATTCCCTTCTTTGGCAAACCAGGCCCTTTTTGGCGAATAAGAACAATCTTTGCCAACTAAGGCATGTCTTGGTGAACTTAGGCCTTTTAGGCAAATTAGGCATATCTTTGCCAACTTAGGCCGTTCTTTGGTAAATTGGGTCCATCTTTGTCAACTAAGACCCATCTTTGCTTGACAACTTAGTCATGTCTTTGAAGAGCGCACGATGGTCCTACACCACTTGCAGAAGAACAGAGGAAGAAATGAGTAAGTAGTTACTTCATTATTCCTGCTTGGTAGGAAGCTTGCCTCCAGTTATAGCGCACGTCTTACTGAATTATCATATTCTGTGAAGAGCATTTAGATATTATACATGTGCATCGCTATCGTTACATCATGTAAGTCTACTCTATTTAGTCGTTATCCCAACATAGGTGTGTGGTTCAACCAGGTCAATTAGTTTGTATCGTTTTAAGCTATTAACTCCTTCAGCAACTCAGTAGACTTTGTATTTTTCTAATTTCTAGTTCGAACCTATAATCTGGCGCCCAGCCAAGCGCCCAGCGTGAGCGACGCCGGCGCTAACGTACCTGCTTCCTGAACAAAGGGCTTGCCCAGGTCGATCGTGCCGGCACCCTCGAGCCTGCCGGCCGAGCCCATATTAATATTGGCGGTCCCCGCTCCGCCGCGGAGTATGCCGCATTTCATATTCAGGGTGCCGTCGGTCAGTTTGACCGTGCCCTCGTCGGAGCCCGACACGCCGAGAATGAGTAAGTCGGCTAAGCCAAACTCGGCCCGGCCGCCGTCCTGGATATTAAGCGCTCTTCGATGCTCAATGATGCCATTTATTTACCGCACGTGCCATGGCCACATGATACGGAGAACGCCAATAGAATATGGAGTATTTCATGATGCAGAATAAACCGTAAAAGGAATAATAAAATAATGAAATAATAAGGAAAGACAAGGGTGAGGCAGAGAGAATGGAGATAGGAAAGGAAGAGATGAAGGAGAAAGAGGGGACAGCCCATTGATAAAATACTAAAAAAGGTGAGAAAATAATTTATACAGTCCTGACGGCAAAGAGTTCTAAGCTTCACTGAATTCGGTTGTAATCATATTAAAGGTGCGCTTTCTGGACTCGTTCGTGGAGCTCGGGCCCACGATGAGACTTGCACCGTCATCATCAGTACAATGCTGGGCATCAGACTCTGGGAAGCTGCCGGTGGTTGAAGAACAATCATTGTCGTCTTCCGGAGGTGGAGTTGGTATAAGATCCTTGATATCTACATTCTCTCTCGTAATAGCACCAACATTGCTGGACATTATTGCTCATTTTCCAATATGGAGAGGATGCTTTTTCCGTAGATAGGTTTTTCAAGGTGACTCTCACTTAAATATGTCCGATTCATACTAGCTCTAACACGGGATATAAATCGGCTTTTTTATTTTAAAGATAAAACTTAGTTGTCTACGGTTACTTCCTATATAAATCAATGAATGCTACTTTTTTATTATTGTAAAAAATACAGCGTAAAGCTCGTTTTCAGGTAACAAAGTTAGAGTTAGTGGTGTCACTTCCTTCTATTTGACCCATTTCCAGAACTATGATCCCTCTTGTAAGCACGACAACTTTCTTTTTAAATTCCTTGATGCCGGGCTGGTCTCAATATAAAACACCGATCGACGGCGTTTTCCTTTGCGGAGCCGGCACCCATCCGGGGGGTGGCGTTACCGGTGCGCCCGGTTACAACGCTGCACATGCGGTCTTGCGCGGATGAAGCTACCTCGCCTCAGAACCGTTGTTATGGTGCCGCTTGCCGCATTTGCGTTATTTTATCTTGCAGGCGCAATACTATTGGCGTTGCGCGATACGCCAGCGGTGTCGTCGGTCGATGCGCCGGCCGAGCCTCTGACAGTTGCGATTCTAAATGTCGTAAGTATTTTGAGTCAAATCGAGCATCAAGTCGAAATTTTCGGGAAATATGTTCTAGTCTCCCCGGGTGACTAGGTTTACCTCCTCGGTTTAGTTCAGCACCAATCTATAATAGAAATCACCCCAACAACTTACATGATTATCCTTAATATCTGAAAAAATACTATTATGCTAATAATTCTAGTAAAAATCCTCTAAATACATACAAATTACAAATTTTTTGTCTTTTTCTTCTTTTTTTTGCTCCAGCTAGGGCTGTGCATTTCTAGTCCTCCTCCTCAGTACCGGTACCTGGTACCTGGTACGGTCTGTATCAAGCCATGAAATTATCGGCAGGATTCTCCCTCGAGGAACGACAAGAGAATGATGGGCTGATACATTTTCATTTTGTACAAAAAACCAAAGTGCAACTCAACACCATCGCAGTGCCCACTCTCTTGCGACGACAGCTTTCTGTCTCCTGACATAGAAATATACAACCGAAGTGAAGATACTACCAAAGTAGATATGTCTCGATCAAGTTCTAGTCGTAAGCGCCCAGTCATTCGCGCAGGTAGTTCTCCCATAGCGGTGATTAACCAGGAAAGAGTCACGGTAGGAGATGTAATTGGTGGTGCAACAGTTGTTGGAATTGAGCGAAGTAGCGTCACTTTGGAAATCAATGGGGAAGAAAGACGCATTTCCCTTTATGGTGATGCAATTAAATCACCCGCGACACAGTAAGAGTTCTGTGGAGAGTTTGATATGAAGTTAACAGATGCGACTAGATTGGATTATGTGATTAGCAAACCATTGATGGTTTTTGTGCTGTTGCTTCTTGGTGTTCGATTGCTCGAGCAATTTGCCGTGCCTCAACGCACGCCGTATGATCCGCCGCAACACATAGCCCCGGCCTTCGTTGGAAGGCAAAACGCCATCACCAATTAAAAAAGCCGCCGCACGGGCGTGATCGCTGATCACGCGTATGGAACCGTCATGATCGGCATGTTTTCCGTAAGGCTTACCGGTCACCCGGCTGACTTCATCCATCAAGCCCATCAACAAATCGCAGTGAAAATTGCTGTGCTGGCCCTGCACCACCGCCGCCAGACGCTCTAACCTAGAGTCGCATACATAGAGGGAATTGCATCAGCAACAACTCACGCATCTTTGTACGCAACCGTGCCAGCTTACAGCGAACGCAACGTTATTGCAGGAATCACGAGAGACAGTGGTTCAATTCTTGGGGGAGTATTGGGTGCTAAGATAGGTGGCGCTCTTGCTGGTGGGCTCGTTGGGAAAGGGGTAATCGCTGCTGCAGCAGCAGCAATTGTTGCAGGCACTGCTGGGCTTCCAGCAATCGCGGTGCTCGCGGCCGGGGCCGCGATTGTTGCCGGCGGAATTTGTGAGATTGTCCGCGCAAGGCTCGAAAATCGCTGGCAAACTGCGAAATCCCTTGGCTAAGTTTGCCTTATGATGATTAATGGGGGAGAATCGAGCGAGTGACCGAGAGAGCCGCATTCCCCGACAGTTCTGCTGATTGCATGCGCCCGCCGCTTGCTCAAGCGGTCTTGCGGCCTCTGCTTCAGGTCTCTGTTGCCCTAATTCTGTTCGGATGCGCGGCACAGACTTTTCCGGTCACAAAGGAGTACGACTCTGGGCGGGCAGCCCGCTTGACTCCCCGCGCCACCTGCGTGGCCTTCTTCAACTCTGCCGGATCGACAGAAGCCGAATTTCCCGCCGCCAAGGCATCCTGATAGGCTTCCAGGTCCCGGACGTAAGAGAAGAAAAGCCCATCCGCGACGGTGATCGCCTCTTCCGGATCATATCTTCGCCGCGCTTCCCCGACCTGGTCCGCAGGCTTGTCGGTGACGTGCGACGTGGCCACAAACGGCCCATCGGGATCACCGACCCCGCCCCATTCCATATCGTTCATGCAAACTGTCCCGCCTCTGTGGACGGGGTAATGCTTAGCCTTCACGGTGCGATGGTTGCCGAAGGCTATGACGATTGCGAAGAAGACCTGACACATCGCATCCGGGAAATAATAGGTCCCGAAGCACCGATTGGGGTCGAGTTCGATTTGCATTGCCACATCACGCGGCAGTTCATCAAGGATATCACGGCATTGGTCATCTATAAGGAGTATCCGCATACCGATAGCCGGGAGCGTGCGGACGATCTCTGGGCAATCATGGAGCCTACATTTGAAGGCACGTTAAAGCCTGTGGGTTAATCACAACCCCTGACCGCACACTCTCTCCCCCACAGTTCTTGCAACTCTTTCACGCCTTCCTTCTTCAAGGCAAGGAAAGCGACGGTATGGTCTATCTCGTCCCAAGCGAAAACAACTCAGCCCTTGCAACCTACGTAGCAAATGCCCTCATCTCCTCACTCGGAATCTCGGCGCGGGGCCTCATCCCGATGCACAAAGATGTGACGCTCCATCTCGCCCTCCTCTTAAAAAAGCAGGATCTTCTCATCACACTCAGTGATCTCGAAGTCTGACCTGTCGGCGGCAATCCGTTGGATTTGTGATCGATGTCGAGCGTTATTGGCATGCAGAATTCCGGTCAGCCTGTTTTGGCCGCGCTGTTAGCACAATGGATTGCCGGCGTCATCGGCGTTCGCACCATCGGCAATTGACAATGCCAACCGGGTCTCCGATGACGAACCATATCGTATTTGGAGACATTTATGGGCAAAACCGGTTTCTTTCATGACGAGAAGTGCTTTTGGCATTTTGGTGGCAACTACGCTTCAGTTTTGCCAGTTGGAGGACTGGGCATCACCTTGGGGCGCCTTCTCTTCCCGGCGCAGCAGACTGGCCTTCTGCGCACTTACCGTCTTCTTCGTGCCGTTCTCGGTGACCGTCACCTGCTCTTTCAGGGTCTCCTTGACGTCGGTCTCGAAGTTCTGACATGCCTTCGGCCTGCCTTTTGGGTTGCCTGATGTGCCCTTCTGCCATCGGTGCTCCTTCGGCGGGTTGCGGTAGCCGACGTCTTCGTCGCCTGACTTACTGTTTGGGTTTTTAGCCATCGTCGTGTCCTCAGCTTGCTCCGTTCAATTCGATCGGCAACTCGGCAATTGCCGATAGTCGACTGGCAACTTCCTGGATGAAGGAACCTTCTCCAAAGCTCAGATTCTCGGCAACCGCCTTGGCGGTATCGGGAGCAGGGACCAGATTGCGGCGAATCGACTTCGGCAACGCCTTGATCATTTGAGCAACTTTCGCTTCGACCCAACCTGGGATCGACCACGCTAATCTTCGATCGTTCAGCTGCCCCAACACTTCCAAGGGCACTGAAACAAAGACTCCGTCACGCTCTAACCCAGGCGCTCTACCTCCCCGGCCCCCCGTCGCTCTTCACGCACGAGGGCACCGGGAGGCCTCCCACCCCCGCGATCCGGAGAAGAACCGAATGGAAACCCCGCCAAGTCGATCCCGGACCTTCACGAGGAGCCGGGCACTTCTCCTGGGATTCGGCGTCCTGCTGACCGCCGTCCCGCTCCACTCGGCCGAGGTGCCCGCCACCCTGCCACGACCGGATGCGAAGCCGCCGTCGGACGGCAAGGTCCAGGTCTATATCCTGGCGGGCCAGTCGAACATGGTGGGTGATGTCGACGTAGCCCTGGCTGATGCAGGTGTTTATCTCGGTGTCGAGTTCCCCGAGCTGACTACTATCCAGTTCTTGCATGGGCACCAGCGTTGCCCCCATGGCCTTGGTTGAGCGGAGTATCGTGCTGCTCTGCGCCTGTTGTGGGTCAGCCATGAAGCGCGACATCCGCGGTAAGGTCGGCGAAATAGTCGTCGATGGGATAGGGCTTGGCGATGGCGAAGCCTTGACCGTAGTCCACGCCACAGTCTCTTACGAACTCGATTAGTTCGTCGCCCCTCCTCCCGGAGGTCCAGAGACCTGAACGCAAGGTACGCAATGCATAGCGCAAAAGGAATCACCTCCGATGAAGTGATGCTGATCTGGCGTCGTGGCTGTGGCGATTGCAGGTTCCATTCCGAGAGAAGGCCTTGTGGACCATCCTCACGTTGTTCGTGTTCCTGGTCTGCTGCCAAATCCCGCTGTACGGAATCAAGTCCACCTCCTCCAGTGATCCATTCTACTGGGTCCGTGTCATCCTAGCCTCGAACAAGGGTACGTTGCCTTTGTCGTCACCTGATTTGGATATGCCCACCGCGTTGAGCCACATTGACTGTCCCTCTCCATCCTCGACATCATCCTGGTCCGCAGGCAAGATGATCATCACACCGTCCGACGAAGGCGATGACGCGCAATGGACCCGACCTAGGGGCCGCAGCCGGTCGAACCGCCGCCGCAGCGTGGACTACTGCTCCCCCTCGACGCCGATCGCTCTTGGGTCGAGCGTCGCTGGATCCGTGTCGCCTTCCGTGGACTGGGACGTGTCGACTGTGAGCTCAGGCCCGGTCGTTACTTTGTATTCATCCTGTCAACTAAGGCTGGAGGTCTTGGTCTGAACTTGCAAGCAGCTGACACTGTCATCATCTTCGATTCAGACTGGAACCCTCAGATGGATCTGCAAGCAATGGCTAGAGCGCATCGCATTGGTCAGAAGAAACAAGTGCTGGTGCTGAGGCTGGTCACTGAAGACAGTGTTGAGGAGCAGATGCTCAAGACAGCAAATCACAAGCTTGACAACGAGGCGATGGTGAGCCAAGCTGGGATGTTCAATGATCGATATGATGAGGACGCAGGAGCTGTAATCTGCTCTTGTTCGCTTAAAAGAAATGCGTCGATCATTACTCCATTTTCACGAGCTCCCCTTCCCTGCCCCTCATAGTCATGCAGCGCATTTTCCTTTAGGTAGTTTCGTACCGGAGCAGTTGCGTCCATATAGCCCTTATCCAGGGCGGTCCAGGTCGGCTGAAGTAGGGTAATATCCACAGACTCGGCCGTAAGCCGCTTCATGCGGTCTCGTTCGACATCCGTGAGCTGGCGTAGCGGCACCGGGTTACCTTTCCCCTCTCGCTCTCGATGCCTGGTATCGCGGCGAGCGCCTCTCGGCCGAGGCCCTGGCTGCGTCTCGACCGCACCTGGTGCACTCCGTCGCCGAGACAGTCCGATTGGCCCAACGCGTGTCCGTCCAGCACCCTCCCGGACTGCCCAGGGTCGGCCGGTACGACGTTCTCGAGGAGATCGGCAGAGGCGCGTCTGGCCGGGTCTACCTCGCCCGGCAATCCGATCTCGGCCGCATCGTGGCGTTGAAGGTCCTGCGCAGTACTCACGCCGTCTCACGGCGCGGACATTATCCATGTTAATATATGTAAATGTTTCAAAACTTTAAAACTACAATGGTATATCGTGGGACTTTAAATACATGGCTGATAAAACACGAGCAACAGATGATCAAAATGTATAAAATGGAATTAATTGAGAAGGTTATATTAAGTGATACTCCCAGTTCAGTTTCTAAAGAGAATTATTCGTGATCGAACTTGTGCAGTCTGTTCAGCCATCACGACTAGTTCAAATCTGCCAGAAGCATGACCACTAGTGAAATCGTTCCTGGCTCGAGCTTGGGGTGCCCGTCGTGCTGGACGGCGCCCACACCCCGGCGAGCGTCCAGCGCCTCCTCGCGGTCCTCGAGGCGGATCCGAAGCTGCCGGGCAGGGCGGTCGCCGTCCTTGGCCTGGCCACCGAGAAGGACCTTCAAGGGATCCTAAAGACCCTCCGGGGGGCGGCCGATAGGGTCATCTGCACATCCGTGGGCGGCGCTCTGCACCGGGCCCCCGAGGAAATCGCTCGGGCCTGTGCGGACGCTGGGTTGTAGGCCGAAACCGCTGCCACTCCCAAGGGTGCTTTGTTCGACCTGTCCGCATTCTTCTAACGTGCGCAGGATGCGCCATTTTTGTTCTGTCAGGTTCAGGTCGTGCAGCATGTCCCGAATCGGAGACATCACGGTTTCGCGCGCGCGCAAAAGCGCAATCGGAAGCGCACGGGAGGTTTCGCGTGTGCGCTGAAGGGGGGGCTTTTCTACTGTCATATCTTCATTCTCGGTGATTTTGCGATGATTAACAACACAACCGTTGACATGAGATCCAAAATACTTAGCATCGCAACTATATTGAGTACGTGGCTGCCGCCGCCGCCGCGGGCCGTAATCTGACACTGCAAGATGTTTCATTGCCCGAACTCTGGCGAATGCAGCAACTGACGTTGTTCGTGATCGCGATCGCGTTGCCAGCGATTGTGGTGCCGCTGACGCGCCGTCCGATGGTCCGCTATGTGAGTCTCGGCGCATTGCTGCTCGCTTGCGGATCGACGCCGCTATTGTTGTTCTTCGAGTACCTTAGGCCGCCCTGGTCAACCGTCGTGGTAATCGAATTCGCCGGAATGGTACTTCTCTCAGGACCTCGACGCAGCCGTTGAGGGTCACGCCACGCACGCCGTGATCGAACGCACGGAATCGTTCGGCGGGCAGCGGCAGCTTCGTATCCCGACCGGTCACCGTCCGGATCGCACCGCGGGCTCCAACAGCTGGCGGAAAGCCGCGCGCTCCACGGGCGTGAAGTCCCGATAGCACGCCCTCGCGGCGGCCGCGCGCAGTCCCTCGTCGTCCAGCGGCCAAATCCGCGCCCGGCCGTCGTTGGAGCCGGTCACGACTCGGTCGTCGCCGGCCGCCGCCGGTCCCAGAATTCCTGATGTTTTGAAGAACCAGAGTTCGGTGAAATGTCGGGGATCGCACAGGAGAGACTTCGAGAGGAACGCAAGTCCTGGCGCAAAGAGCATCCGGTGCGAGCCATGCGAATGATCAGACTTAAATGCTGCGTGCTTACAGTATGGGTTCTTTGCTCGGCTCCAAAAGAGTGCCGATGGAGCCATGAACTTGATGCGGTGGGACTGTGGAATTCCGGGGAAGGTACTTCGGGCTTTTGCAGCATGAGCTCCGTATTTACAGGAGGGTCTCTTGAATCTTGTCGGTCAGGAGGCGCGGGAAGATGCCGAACAGCACCAGCAAAACGATCAAAACCAGAAACGGCGTCCGGGCGGCTGCGGTGGTCGCGTCCGCCATGTTGTCATTCTCCGGCTTCGTGTGGCCGTGGAGAATGGCTCGGATAGCGCGAAGGCAATAAACGGCCCCGATGATGAGCGCACCCCAGGCGCCGGCAACCACGAACCAAGGCAGTGAATCCCAGGCACCGAAGAGAACCAAAACCTCACCGGCAAAATTCGCAAACCCCTTTCACTTACGATAAATCCCTGTGAATAAACTTATTGCAGTGTGGCCTTTTGCATGCTTTTAAACAACAAATTACTCATTTCATAGTGTTGATATTAACTTAGAAATGACAATTTATTTCACGGAAATCAGCCAATCAGCTCTGAAGTAATTGGGTCATATTCTAAATTCACCTTAAAGCTCATATCACAAGTTTGAAAATGGGGGCTAGGAAGGCAGACAAAAACGACTCGTTGCCAGTTTTTTATTCAGTTTCGTTTTGTTGTAATTTCATCAGTAACCGTGACCATGAAGTAAGCGTCCGCTTTGGCATTGACGGTGCTCATCGGTATCGACTCGATTTCTTCTACGGGCTTTGATTCGCTGATATAACTACTAAATAACGATAGACTATACCCTCTCGCAGCGGTGTACGACGCCCCAGCTTTGACGTGCCAATTGGGTATACGCGTCGTTTCCTCCCTCCCCGTGTTATCTTCATTCGTCTGAAAGCCGATATTTCCGAGTAGAAGCAATCGATTTTTCAACCGGTATACGCCTTCCCATTCGACACCCCCTCATTGCGGGACTGTCCATGGTGGCCCAAAACGCCAAGACCCATGGACATGATCCAGCGTTTTAAGAATCCGCGATGCGGACCGTGACTAATACCGTGACAAAACTTTCGGGTCTTATTAATAAACTATCCGTACAATCAAAATCCGTCACGGTCGAACAAGCTGAATCTTTCCATACCGTCAATATCAATGACGTAATTAATGATGCTATTCGCTCTTTGTCCACAAGCATGCGAGAACCAGCCCTCTCCATGGCACAGGCGCTACCTCAGGTCATACAACAATGCAAAACTCCGACCTTCTTAATACTCAAAGTCTTTAAAGAAATTGGCTTCTTGGCTTAGTAGGTTGAATACACTATCTTTCTCTCTTTGAAGGCAATAACACGAGTTCCGGAAATTTCATAATTGAAAAAAGGTTTTTGTCAGCATCATTTTGTTGTTGTTATCTGACAGAAATCTAACTTTAGGGGCTGCGTCAGTCTTTATCGCCTGGGACACTGTCCCATGTGAGGCTTTTTTCGTGTAGGCTACAGATACTTATCTCTAGGTGTCGCCTCAGTGACAAGTCAGGTGGTTGCGGCATCCACATCCGGCGCGCTGTCATATTGGCGACGCGGTGGCATCGATCTCAAGCTCGCAGCATTTCTGATTGTCTCCGGCATCATGGGCGCCACGCTAGGCGTGTGGACCTTTGGCATTCTTCGAAATGCCGGCCAGCTCGACCTTGTGATTTCACTGGGCTATTTGGTGTTTCGCGGCTCTATCGGCAGTCTGATGCTGGTTGAAGCCATCGGCTCCATCATAAAGCACAAGGCCGGAAAATCAGCCGCCACCCCGTCGGGAACGGCAACGACACCGGCATCCTCATCCGGATCGGACGGGGGCAACACGCCTTCAGGTGGCGCGACGGAGAAGCTTCCTGCAGAAAGCGGGTTTGCAATCCCAACCGGCATTAGCGCGACCCTGGAAACCAAGATCGATGCCGTTGTCTATCGTGGCGGCATCATTCGCCAGGTGCTTCTGAACACCCAGCTGGAAGATGGCACCGTCAACGTTTCCCAGGCGGCAGCCCAATTGCCTGGCGGTGCAAATGCTTCGGTCATAGCATGTGGTTCACCCTCTCATCATGGTACTGCTGCCGCAATCTAGGAAATCCGTGGCGAAACCTCTGAATGACTTGCTCCCATTCGAAGCGATGGGAAAGGTCCTGGAAATGGTGGACGAGATACGTTGGGTGTACTGGTCGCGACTTCCCGCCCTCGATGCAGCCAACTGTGCTCTGATCCACAACACCAGCGATTGATATGTTTGGTTCACCGTCGCAACTTAGCATCAACTGTTTCAAGATTTCCATTATCAATAGATCTAGTTCAGTCTGTTCGTGAATTATCAGTTGAGGCTAATAGAATGATATTCAGTTACTCAGGTGCGGGGGAAATGAAAGTTTGTGAAACCAACCGCTGAAAAGTAGATAGAGTTTGAACTTTCTTTAGTGCCAAACACTAAGATTAGATGCAATTGATATTTCTAGGGAGATATCATGAGGATCTGCATGCTGAGAATAAAAGAAGTGAGTTAGAGATACTGGATGAGGCTCAGCGTGAGACAAACAAGTTGGTTTTGAGTGGGGCTTTTGTTGTTAATGTTTTTTGTTTTGGCCTACCTCAGGGGCGGCGACCTCTGGCATCTCGAGCTCGCGAGCCCGTCGCCCGTCGCCTTGACTAACGTCGGCATCGAGCCTCTGTCCTCGCTGCCGCTCGGCCGCTACCGTCGCCCCGAACGCGAGATCGGCCCGGGGATCTGGGGCGGCCCGACCTTCGAGTGGTCGCCCGATGGTCGAACCATCGCCGTGCACCACGTGGACCGTCGCGGCATGCGCGCGGTGCCGTTTCCGAACTATCTCGCGCGCGAGACGGACCCGAACGAGGTCCGGCCTTGGTTCTATAACAATTCGTTGATGGATTGATCTGACTGGCTGATTTAAGTTGATGTTACCGGATCAAGTTGATCGCTGTCGCGGGTGCTGGGAATCGAACCTGGCTCAACAACCGAAGCTCTTGGTCGCCGGTCGCCGGCGCTAGCAAGCCTGATAGAAAATATGACGACGGCGCAAGCTCAATCGCGGTTGCTGCACCTGTGCACTCGAAAACTCTCGAATGACACACTAGAAAAACCAGGGTTACTGGTTCTTAATCAAGGTTAATCAATAATTACTGTAAATCTCTTGCATGTTGCCAACATCTCATTGTAATGCCCTATTTTAAGAACATTGCAAACAATGATTTTACCATGAGGTCACTTATAATCATGGAGCAAAAAGACCAAATGTGATCCAGTATTTTTATCTGATGCGCTGGCAAGCAATGCTGCACAACGGGGTCTTTTCTGATGGCTTCCAGATGCACACATCGCCACATACCCACGCCAACATGGTGTTCCATGACCATACAGCAACAGGGAAATTGAACGCGCTGATGATACCGACCAGGCCGCTGATCTCCGTGTAAGAGGGGCACAACGAGTAGAAGAATATCCTCTGGATTTAAATCACTTTGAGCTTCACCAACAACTTATTGATACGGCAAAATCCAATCTTCAAGAAATTGATGTCACTTTAATCGCTCATGGGACCCTTAGTAATCAAGAAAAATGTCAATACGACACGACAAAACTTATTGATGAGTTTCATACGAATTGTTTAAGCACACTCTCGCTGTTGACCTATTTGGCGAACTACTTTGAACAACGACGAAGAGGATGCATCGGTCCCATCGCACACGTAATCGTCAGCCGTCGCACCTATATTCGCACGCGACGACGGCTTCTTGGTACCAAAATCGGACGCCATGTTCAAATTTTGCAACTCGATTCCAGACCGCTGTCGGAATCCAAGGGAGACCTGCCGGTGCGTCAATCAGGCGGTCGTTTTCAGCTCGTGAAGGTGGAATTCGCCCGGTTTCAAGATCCGTTTGGCAAGTTCAACCACGTGCGCGTGATGGGAGAACAGGATCACCTGGGTGGACAAAGACAGGTTGCTGAACGTTGTGGTTGGGCACGCCCAATGAATCAGCACGACTGTGGCTGCTGTTGTGTTCAGAACTAAGCTCAAGATTCTCGGGCCCGCAACGTTGAGCATGGTTCGGCAATGACACTGATCAACCAGGGCAAAAGCCGACCCAAACCGCAGCCGCTTCAAGGAACGTATCCCTGCTTGAGCAAGCTCGACGCAAGGCTCTGAGCATAGCTCAAGTAATCGCAGAGCAAGCAGTGCGAGCCATGCTCAGTTGAACTTGGCTTCGTGCTGGGATTAGACAACTGATTTTGATACTCTTTGTGGTTCAGTAAATGCAATTGATACTTGCTGATATTCAATAGTCTACTAATCTCCAGTCTGTGTTCCAGACCTTCAGTAATCACCTCAGACCAAGTAGGCTCCTCCCGGCAAACGTCTGGCAATGGACGCTATCTTCTCCAATAAAGGCAGTCACACCAAGCTGTCACCTGTCTAGCACTCGTAAACGTAAAGGTAAAATATGAAAACAAGAAGTTTAAAATCAGCTAATCTACCATTTCCTCAGAATACTAGAGTCAGAACAGATCCCTTTCTTCACGGTCACGCCGAACGGCTCGAGCAGGTCGTAGCCCGGGAAACGCGCTGCAGGCTCAAGTTCGATCTTACGGAAGCCTGCAAACACCGCGCGGAATCGTGATCACGAATTCCGCACCCTGACCGTCCTGGCAACTAACGGAGATTGTTCCGCCGTGCGACTCCACGATCCGCTGACTGATGGCTAGCCCGAGCCCGGTTCCACGTGTCTTCGTGGTAAAGAACGGCTCAAAGGCCCGTTGCATCGCTTCCGGAGACATTCCAGGCGTCAGTCGGAAGAACGAGACGCGTCTCAACTCCCCTACGCCGGATCTCCATCGGCACGTCGTGACGAATACATCCCACGACTCCGTCCGCAATCCTCGACGGCTCAAGCCAGACCGCGACATGGCTCGCGTGTAGCTGCGCTCGCTCTAGCAGTTGCGTCGACTCGGCCGATACGTGCGAGGCCTGCTCAATCAACCGAGGAATATCCGCCTCGGCGACTCCCGATTCGATCGACGCGTGAGCGAGTCTCGCAGGGTCGCCAAGCAACTCTCGGATGCCTGGCGGCTTTGTACCACTATGAGTGCCAGTGATGTATCGGATACCCTGGATGATGCGCTGTGTTTCACGGGCCTCGATCAGGTCAAAGTCAAACACAAACCGCGATTACTCAGTGATAACGGACCAAGCTATATATCAAGCGAATTAGCGCAATACCTGCAAGATAATGATATGAGCCACACCCGTGGAAAACCCTACCATCCGCAGACGCAAGGCAAGATCGAACGTTGGCATCGATCATTGAAAAACCAGATATTGCTGAATAACTATTATCACCTTGCCCGTCTTGTATCGTATAGCTAAACGTCTCCTTCCCAGAGAAGCCGGCGACGGCTTCATAAGCGATCTCGTCATTGACAATCGAGACAGATCCGCCATTGCTGCCCTGCGTGACCGACGAGATCGATAGCGAGTCGCTTGACGATACATCGTTACTCAACACATCGAAACGCTATTCGCCTCCATCCTCCGAAACGGTAAACGAGTCGTCAAATGCCGTCGTATCCGAAGGTTCAGCTTCCCCGAAATCGTTGCCATCCGCGGTTCCAATTGCCAAGAACGTCCCCGAAGAGTCGAACTTTACAATGCTGTTTATCGGCCCTCCTGTTCCGACCTTTAGATAGATGTGACCCGCGGAATCAATCGCCATGGAGTTCGGCGTACCCGTAAAACCATTGTCTGCGGTGATAAATGCACCGAGATCGGTCCCGTCTGGAGACACTCTCGATACTACGACAGGACCACCCAGGTTCGATATGTATAGATTTCCGGCAGCATCGAACTCAAGCGCCTGGGGGTTCTGAATTGAAGGAAGAAATGGATCGATCTCCAGGGTCTTCTTGATCGCGGACCAAAAAGGCCAACATGCGCCCACTTGGATGAACCACCGGATTGCTTACGCTGTGGCCTTCAATATCGAGCAACAAACTGCGGCTTCCGTCGGTCACATCGACCACAAACAAATCGCTATCACGCACCCGATCTGGATGGGTGTGATCGACCGGTGCGCCACTGACCACGACTTGCCGTCCATCAGGCAACCACGCGCCGCCGCCAAAGCTGTAGTACCCTTGCGTAATCGCACGCGGCTCAGCGTCTTCCGTATGCTCTTGAGCTCGATCGTTCCCGAGACTCGAAACATGTCGATGCGTGCGCCCTTTGCTTCTATCGCTTCGCGTAAGCTGCCGGGACCGGCATCGTCCAAGTTCGTCACCTGAATCACTCGGCCGCCGCGTCCTCCTGGCGTGTCCGAGCCGTATCCCTCGGCACCCGGGAACGCTGGCAATGTTTTCCGGTCGATCTTCGGTCTTGGACTTTCGCATCGACGCATTCGCGCTGCGAAGTCACGAAGAAAGTCGACGCGCCATCGACTGACGCTCTTGTGCCCAACTCAGACCATTCTTTGCGTGGAACGGATGGCCTGGACACGCTGCTGGCGTTTCACCACGCAATCGTGCACGACACGCCGCGGCCTGACCTATCATGGGAGTTCCTCGAGCCAGGCACGGTCAAGGTCTCGACCCCGTCCAATCCGCAGCGAGTCACGCTGTGGAGAGCCACCAATTCAAAGGCCCGTGATTTTCGCGTCGAAACGATCGGGAACGCCTACCAGGCGCGGCGGCTTGAGGCGAACGAAAGCGGCGACTATCTGGCAAAGGTTAAGCTGTATTTAGTTATAATTATATTAGTTATATATAGTAATATAGTTATATTTAATAAAAGGAGGGGATAAATTATCCCCTCCTCCTCCCTTCTGCAATAATTTCCTGCGTTCGCACCTGGTATAAAGATTTCCAAAATTTCACGTTGTCTTTACTTTTGGACACCCTATAGCCTATTTACACTTTTTGGGACAGATAGGTGTGGGGGATACTGGAAGTATAAGTAATAATTCACCATAAATTATTACGCATTATATCTCCTGCAGCTGGCATACCTATCGGGATGCGGTGCGCGAGTGATCGCGCGGATGATATGACCAATCTCATAGCGCTGCAAAACGGCACTGAGCTCGTTGGAGACTACCGCATTGAGCGCGTGCTGGGGGCGGGTGGTTTCGGCATTACGTACCTGGCCGAAGAAATTGCGCTTGGCCGTTCCGTCACGATCAAAGAATACTTCCCTTCAGACTTTGCCGCGCGCGCCGGCGCGGGTGACGCGTCGCCCCGTTCAGAAGGTTGTTCTTCAGACTATCGCTGGGGTCTCGACCGTTTTCGCAAGACCTCAAAGAATGCTGGCCAGTCCGCCCTCCAAATTCGCACAAACAACTCCAATTGCTTGAGCATCGGTTGCCATGCGGCATAAAGGCATTGGATGAAAAACACCGCGAAGGTGGTGATAAACGAAGCCCAGGCCGCTCCTACCACGCCCAATGCTGGAGCACCCCAGTTTCCAAAGATCAAGGCATAATTCAGGAACCCGTTCACCACCGCCGCCAGCACAGTGGTCCAGAGCATGATTTGAGGCCGTTCCACGGCGACAAAGAATGATGTTTCGCGCCGAGCTGACGGTTCCGGATATCCAGTTCTTTGGCGCCAAGATCTACATGACGCTGATGACGCTGCACGGAATGCTCATGGTGTTCGGCTTCGTTATCCCTCTGACGATTGCAGTCTGTTACTTCCTGATGCCGAAACTCCTCAAGACCGAGGGTCTTCTGTGGGCGGATGCCGCTCAGTGGAGCTACTGGATTCTGATCGCGGCGGCGGTCCTCCTGATCATCGGGCGGCCGGATTTCACCTGGACGTTCTACGCGCCGATGAGCCTGGAGATGCGGATGAAGGATGACAATATGCCAAATATGTTCCTTTTTCGCCAACCGTCTTGGGCGAAACAGCAGTCAGAGAGCATGATGTTTTATGTGTATATTTTTTATACGTTAAGTGTTTTATTTTTCTTGTACACACAGAGAAAGCATCAAAACATCGGCAACGCTTATATTTTGTTTACTTCCTTTATATATGTATAAGTATTTGTTTGATAATGAACTCAACCATGTACTATTTACAGGTCCATAGTTCCTCAAGCTGTCGAGGAAATGTTTCTTCGCAGTCGAATTTCTAATCTAAAAGATTTAAAAAATCCCAATCTTCGTATCAATGTCTTACTCGGAATTATTACTCCAGAACGTTTAGCTGTTCTTACCGCAGAAGTTCGTATCGATTCATTTTGAGAACTATTGCATAAAATTTCTATGCAAATAGGAAATGGCCAGTGATGCATTGAAACAAGAACGAACAAAATTACATGAAAGTGCAATTAATGAACATCAACTTGCGTCAGATGAAGGAGTGGGCACTGATCTTATTCAATGTCGAAGGTGGTAAATGTTCATAAGATAAAATTATTATATGTCTACCTATTATCTAAAAGGGGGCTCATACATTTGAAAGGATCTTCCAGAGTAGTGAGGAAATATTTATTTCATTAAACTATGGAACAAACTTAGGTCTTCCATGAAGATATAATGTCGTGGATGTTGGGTGTAACAAAAGTTTGGGTTTAGTGTATAACTGGTCAGACCGGCCTTAGACTTCTCAGATAGATTTAATCAGTATTTCTATTTCCATGGATATTTTAGAAAACCAAAGACAGTTAGGGCCCTTCAGGAGCCTCCGCTTCTGCATACCACAATTCACCAATATAGGAGCTTTCTCCACCTAATTGCGTGAATACTGCCACCCAGCACTTTCGAAAGCTATTCCATGCAATGGAACCTCGATGCGGCACAACCGATCGAGACTGCCCCCGAATCGGCACCTCGCGTTGCGGTTCAAGCTCATGCCATTGCGATGGATCAGACCAGGCTTGAAGTGTGGCTGGACATCGAATTTTTGGAAACGGATCACCAAACAGAATTATAGATTCGCCAGTTGCCTTCTAACGACGGCTTCAAACTGGTCAGCGCTGCAATTTTTGCTTCGATATGCTGATTAAACACCGTACTTAATTTTGCCCAATCAGCTTGTGTTGGCGTTCTGTTGTCTGGAAGTGTAGACAACAGACTCTTTATCTCAGCAAGGGAATAACCCATGTTTTGCGCTATTAAAATAAAAGAAACCCTGCGAATAACAGAGCGAGGAAAGGCTCTATTTCCGCCACTTGTGCGCACAGAAGGAATAAGCCCTTCGTTGGCATAATAGCGAATTAATGACCTCAGCCTGGCCCCGATGGACCTGGAGACCTATTGGCCGTCGCGCACCTTTTGCACTTTGGAGAATCACCATATCCCCACCCTTGGTCGCAAAGACCTCATTCTCTACCTGTGTATTCACGGCAGCAGCCACGCCTGGAGTTGTGTCAAATGGCTTGTAGATCTTATAGCACTTAAAGACGACATAGCTGACTGGTCATTTTTGCTCGACTACGCCAAGCAGCACGGGACCGAGCAACCCTTCTTACTAGGCTGGTTCCTGGCCTGCCATGTGTTCTTATCCGTCTATTTCAACCAAGACAGTCCTAAGCGACATGCGTTTGGGAGGCGGGAGATAGACCTGCTGCGCTTGGTGTTTCCAGCTTTGGAAGCGGGATTCCGTCTAAGCTATGAGCTGAGAAGCGACCACAGCACCTTGGTTCGGACGATAGATCGTTTGCATGTGCCGTTGGCCATATTTGCTGGTAGTGGCGAGAACGTACACCGTACACCGTTGCTGGCAGAGTTTCTCGAACACGAGCCCGAAGCAGACCAGCTTGAGGCTGAGATCGCTGGTTGCTAGCTAATCCATGTCTTGATAATAAGTATTGTTAAATAGGTTAATTTCCCTGAAAATGTTGTATTCTATGGGAAGAAGAGATCGATTTTCTACCTTTTTGGTAACATTATTTATATGTTTACCTATTGGATTTGATGTATATAGCAGGGTTTGATGTATATGTCATGTTTCTCGCCATACATGTAGCTATGAGTTGAGTCTTCGTGCAGGTTAATATTTTTACCCTCAATCTATTGCAACTGGTTTGAATTTAGGCTTGAGCTCACAACCTGTTAGAGTTATCTTGGATTTAGTTCTTTGATGCATGCTTTTGTACGTGTGGGCAACAATGCAACAAAAACATTTACATACTGCACAATTTCAACTGAAGAATTGAGAATTTCGAGATAGACCTTTAATTATCGTTCCTTCTGATCTGTCTGTTAGGTAAGCATAGCATGGCATAGCAAGAAGATAGTAATTAATGCAGTGATTGTGACAGAGGCTTCGGGTGTTTTTTGACCAAGGATGATAATGCAGATATCACTAACTCAAGCCCGGGTTGATATCTGAGTTGCCTGAATCTTGGGCTGCCAAGAAGATACGTTACGTAATCAGAGAGGAAACCCTTGTGCTCTGCTGGATCACCATTATACCATACTTCACCGTAAATCTCAGGAAGAAAGGTTGAGTTAGTCCATTGCCAGAAATCCTTTGAGTTGGTTATCTGCAAAATTCAAAGAAAATGTCACGAAGTATTTAAATCGCTAAGAGTGATCAGAATTTGAAAGACAGATAAGAAACTTCCGACTTAAGAAACTATTATTTTAATTCTAAAGTCAAGATGGATGCCTCCTTTTTATAGTCTTCCTAATATTCATAAGCCTGGTAATCTACTTCAGCCCATTGGTACCTCATTTAATTCTCCTACAGCAAAAATAGGAAAATTCTTATCAGTTGTATTCGCCCACTAATTCAGGCTCAAAAATCCTATATTAAAAATTCGACCGATTTTGTTTCCAAGTTAAAGCAAGTCTCTGTTAAACCAAATACAAAAATCGGTAGTTTTGATGCGGATTCAATGTATACCAATTATCATCCTCAAAAGGCCGAAAGGATTTTGTTATTACAACTCAATCCAAAATACACACAAAAACATAAAAGTATGTTTTCCCCTAGGCTTTTAAGCTCGCATTGTGTTAGGGTGATCCTTCGCCAGCTTTGTAAAACCTTTGAGATTTCGGAATATGATGGCCTTTACACGATTCATTTCAGCCCTAAAAATACGTCGCTCATGATCCGACACTCGCAAATGGTCATCATCGATTGCTGTGAAGCATTCCTCCAAAATGTTGAAGGCATTGCGCAATGCAACTTGAACAGCATATATCCTCCTTGCTGGGTGCCGGGGCGCAGCCAATCTCGAGATTTCGGTGACCGGCCGATCGGCACACGCCGGACGACCCAGCAACGGACGCAACGCCATATCAGCAGCTGCGCGAATTGTCGTCCTCATCGACTCCCTTGCGTCGGAACTACGCGCGTGCGCTGATCCACTGCTCGGGCCCGCGACCTGGAATGTCGGGACGATCGAGGGCGGTACCGGTACATCGATGGTGGCCGACCGGTGCGTGCTCACGGCCGACCGCCGGCTCCTTCCGGGGGAGAACGCTGCGGCTTGACAGGCACTTAACGGAAAATATTCCGACTTTGTTTGATATTGATGTGAAGTTTATTGTTGCTGCTGTGGTGTGTTCGTATGTACTGGTAACCTCCATACAACGGACAGTGCATCTTTGCACGTACATGCAACGGACAGTCTCCATGCGTCTTCGTATGACAGAGGAACCTCTATGCAACGGACACCTTCAGGACCGACATTTGCTGGCCGTTGTAGGGAGGTGTGCGTTGTTTAGGGGTGTCACCTTTTTATATCTCGAAGACCTGATTTTATTGGGCGTTGCGGAGTTCGTGCTGGTGCCGTCGGCGGGCGGTGCCGCGGGCCCGATCGGGGCCAACGTGACCAATGCCGCGGGGACCGCCGATTCGGCCATTTCCGCGGACTTCGACAACGATGGGTTCCTGGACGTATTCGTCACCAACGGCTTCAACCTGCGTCCACTCGAATACGGCGGCCCGAACAAGCTGTTCCGAAATCAGGGTAATGGCAATCATTGGCTGCAGATCGACCTGGTGGGAACCAGCGGAACCCGGGTTCCCGTGGGTGCGCGGTTGCTGCGCGCCGGTGGATATGTCGGTCGCGCGCACCTGGAGAATACCGTTGGCGTCGATATGGAAATGGACGTTGATGTGCGGGACGCCCTTGGGCGCGGGGGTAATGTGTTCGAGTTGAAATGTCGACAGACGTCGATTCTGGCTCGCGATTTTTCGTTCGCCTTGATAAACTGAAATCTTCACGGACCGCTGAAATTCGCGCGTCGTCGTGAACCCCTTCGACGCCTCGGTGGGAATCGAACTATTGCGGGGGATGAGGACGTTGAAGATGTCGGCGGCGATGATGGGGTGCCTGGTTCAGTACCCCGGCTGCGGGGTGTTGTCGGCGCTCTGTCCTGTCATCCGCGGGTCCCTCGCGGCGGCGTCGTACTCGTGCCCCGCGCTGGTGTGCCCTGCCACGCCCATTCCCACGGCCATTCCCACGGCCGTCCCCGCGCCCGCGCCCACGCCCGGGACGGGGTCCGGATCGGAGAACTGCGACCTGGGCGAGTTGTTGGCCTGTGTGGTCGCGGCAGTGGGGCCGGAGTGTGCCCCGAGTGACCCGGCGAATAGGAACCGCGTATGCTCAAGAAAACACTGAAAACTCTGGCACTGGCCACTTTGATGGCTGGCACTGCCATCACAGCGGCACAGGCGGCGGATTACAAAATCCGCGCCACCGCCAACTCAAATGAAAACGATGAGGACTATGATGGTCTGGTCGTGTTCAAAAACTATGTCGAGGCGGCTTCTAATGGCGCCATCGAGGTGGAACTGTTCATCGGCACCCAGCTGTGCTCGAACGGGGCGGAATGCCTGCAGGGCGTTTCGGATGGATCGATCGATGTTACGAGTGCACATTGGTGCTTAAATTGGACTCGCAGGAAAGTTGTGGTCGAGCATATGTTTCGTCGCTAGACAGCCTAATTTCGCATCGTACTTATTGCTGCCACGGCTTGGCGGACTATCGTTCGTCCTTACGTCGTGTCAGATTTGTCATCAAATTCATGCTGATAGCAGGGCGGTGACGCGGGTTGAGTTTTGTCTGCACTGTCCTGCGGGAAACGCATACAGCTCGTGTCGGTAACGATCGCATCCATCGGAATATCGTGTGCTTGGGGGTAGGTTGCAACATATTTTGTACAGAAGAAGGCATTCTAGAACAAAACAATAGACTGCTAATAATGAGATCACTAATTTTATGCTATTTTCTACAATTAAAGTAGGGTTAGTGACTATTTATCCCTATTCCCATCATAGTCTAATATGTAGCCTTGGGATAAATAAATACTCAAAGCTATATAAATAAACTTACACTGTGAACTTTTATTTTTGAATATACAGCATATTTGCAATAATCAGAATATCATGTTTCCTTCTTTTATTATTCATATTTATAGCCGTCAAGATTATAAGTGAGGGTTATATGCAGCACTATAATTCACTTCTTGTCTTATTAAATACTGCACTGTTTTTGAACTGCATTGCGGCAAGGTGCTGCAACGGAGATATTGCAACCCTTTAATGCGACTGATGGGAACAGAAGCTGCAATTTGAATTTGTAAGTAGCTTTTGCAACCCATCTGCCACTGCATGAGATTTGAGAAAGCAAGAGATTTGCCGTAGAAGTTGCAGTAACGAAAAGAACTGTAGAAGAAGTTGTAGTAACTAAACCAATGATATCTATCTCAGTTACGGTTGCATCAAATGCCCCTTTTTCTCCTGCATCACAAGTCCACTCAACCGCCACACGAGAGCTTACAACAATGGTTGAATCCCATTCAATTGCGCGACAAACAAGGTCATCTAGCCTGGGGTCCGAACTGTGAATGCATTCCTGCGTATTGTTCCTGTACCCAATCATAAACTCTTTGTTGCAGCCTTCATCACCAACGTGCCTTATTGAGGTAATCTCACCCAACACATCATCCTCATTCTGTACGATCATTCCAACTTCTACAAGCTTTTTATACTTAGATGTATTTAGATGTGTGGGATGCAAGTACCCATGTTGCCCACATGTTGGTTATCCAAATTACTTACAAAACTGATACCCATTTTAGTTAGAATTGACAATGTTCAATATCTAACAATCCGTGCACGCAATTATGACGTCTCAATAGCTTCATGCCTTACCATTTACAAAGCCACAACTTGATAGAAGAGTCCCTTCTAGATTATTCGATTTTCAAGATTTGTATTCGTTGACATGGTAGTGACTGTTATTTGAATTACTCGTCACCTGTTGTCGTAGCTTTTCGCCAGAACTGAATCTGTGCATTGCGGAAATTGCACATACTTCTTGATCGATTTTTCTTTTGAGAATGGCTGACACTGGAAAAGGTACGGGCAGCAGCTGGCTATAACAGCCACCCAACGGTTAATGTGACTGAAACTAGCACGTGTCTTTGTTTACAGACCCCAACGCAAGGTGAGCAACCAAGTCCTCTCGGCGGACAACTCAGCGCTTCTTGTGCTGCTCTTTGCTCCATTGGAAGAGCCAGTTGATTTGTCCCCCCCTGCCTTCTTGTCAAGCATCTCTCTCTTGTGAAATTAGCGCGGCGGGTGCACACCTCATTCAGGGCACCGCAAAAATGCACCAGTGTGGGGAGTTCCGCCTGGGGCCGGAAGGGGTGGAGGAGGGCCCCGCACGCTCAGGGGCGAGTTTTTTTGGTGCACTGTAGAGGGCAGGAATCCGTCTTCTTGTCTCGGGTGAGGTCCTTGTCCTGTTCCGACATTTTTTTGGTTGGCGTATTTCCTTGCCATTTTTGGGGACAATTGTCGGTTCGGTCATGCTCTACGGAAAAGTGCGAGTGGGCATGATGGCAAAAGTTAAACCGGAGCAGCCAGTTGGTGGGAGCTACTCTGCAACCGTGATTGTTGTAGATGAGGTGATCGATGCCGCGAGTGGAACGCTGGGAGTGCGCCTTGAACTTCCCAATCCCGGCAACAGGCTGCCCGCTGGGCTCAAATGTAAAGTCAGATTTCCTATATCTTAATTAGCGAAATTCTTGTGTGGTCATAGTCTACTCTTTTTCTCCTCCTCACTTAAGATGAACGGCTTGGCAATCGACGGCTCGGTCGCCGCGTTGACGCGGAACTACTATCGCTTTCAAGCCAAGGCGGGGCAGACGCTGTCGTTCGAAGCGCTCGCGCGGCGGATCGGTTCGCCTCTCGACCCGATGATCAGCATTTTCGCGGTCACCGAATCCGGCCCGTCGGAGTTGAAGTACAGCGACGACGCCTTGGGACTGATCGGCGATTCACAGTTTTCCTACAAGTTCACAAAGAGCGGCGATTACCTGATTGAAATACGCGACATCCGCTATCAGGGAAGTGGCGTTGAAGGTTTAGCAATAGCGTATGGTCCTCTAGTCATATTCTCTACACCTCCAGCAATGAACACATCTCCATCACCAGCTTTAATAGCACGATTTGCATGAATAATTGCAGATAAGCCAGAGCTACATAAACGGTTGACTGTTTCTCCTGGAACTGAATAAGGTAATCCAGCTAACAAAGAGCACATGCGTGCTACGTTACGATTATCTTCTCCTGCCTGATTAGCACAACCCATAATAACATCGTCATAGGCATCCTTTGGAATATTCGGATTACCCACCCCTTGCATAGGTGTATGGTGGTCCTCTTTAATGCAAACCACCCCATAGGATGTATCCTTAGCATAACATTTACAACTGAGTCCAAATATTCATTCTCGTTTAGCAAAATAAATATTTAAAGAGTAGCACTTCATTTGGGTATGTATCAACTTAGGAGATGTGCATTGGGTTTAGAAAAGAAAGTTGCCTAAAAATAATTTGTCTTCGTGGGATACTCGATGTTGTTGGCCAATAAAAAGGTGAAAAAATAATTGTTTTTTGTCTCTCTTCTTTGAGAATTTGAAAACAATGGTCTTCTTAACGGCATGTCATAACTATAGTGCTTATTATGAGAAATTCTCGTTACCTTACAGAATATGGGAGTGCTATATATGCCACCATGGTAAAAGGCATGAGGGATGATACCTTAACAAAAGAACAACAACGTTTGAAGGATTGTACACCTTCCCCCATGAACACCATGCTTGAAAAACAGTCTGCCTCTCAAGCGATTACAAAGAGACTTGAACGGCGACAAATGCAAATTCAAAGTGTTCCAGCAACATCAGAGGCAACTCCGCCAAATCCCGCGTTCTGATGAGGCTGCATTTGGCACGTCACGTGTTGAACCATGCTCGCCTGTCGAAAATGCCAGCACGAACAGAACCCAAAGAAGCAATCACGCTCTGAATTTCCTAATGAAGGTATGGTGCTAAGGCTGTGATTGGACGCATTTCCAGATTGTTCGCGCTCAGCATGATTCCAAGTTTTCGTAGTGGTGATGCTTGCTCGGGCTTGCCTGTGCACCCCTTGCATGCTTGTGCGAGGCTGTGCTTGCAGGCGAGCGAGCCAGTGCCGGAGCCTGTTAGAGAAGGAGCTCCTCGCTATCTAGATCCTTCTCCAAGGCAGTTGACCATTGGTGGTCAAACGCTCGAGGAGTACCTCGTTGCTAGCGGTCAGAGCACGGTTTTCACGATTCGCGAGATAGTGCGTTCCCTTGACTACTCCCAGTTCCGCCAAAGCAGGGCCGGTGCCCGAGGGGGCCGGCCTCCCTTTCACCCAGCGATCTACCTCGGCCTCATTTTGTTCTCGACCATGCGTGGAGTTAGCTCACTACGCGGAGTGATTTTTGAAAATCAAACGGCGCGCAGAAGAAATTAAAAATTGAAAACATCAAAAAATACTTCAGATATATGCCAGTTGCTAAAAGTGCTGCGTAGGTATTAGAATGGGGTATGTACTTGGTCAACACCTTGCAATATCAAGTGCATTTGATAGGTATTCCACTGTATACACAAATAGTGCTCATTTGCTTGATCTTTCCGTTGTTATCAACAAAGGCGAATGACTTGCATAGTATAGATCGTGGACTTCTAAATAACCGCACTGAATTTATTATTTGTTTTACAATGTCCCAGACTTTGATGGTATCGTCAGTGGAACCTAAAACACGAAATACATACGAACCGTATCATTTTGATCAAAGCCCGCTTCTTATCAACGCCCCCTCACCCCTCGAAAACTTGAATAATGTAATCGAAGCCACCCCAAGGACATACGGGAAAATCTTCATGTAGGCGTTGTTGTCAGCGCGCAGAAATGAGATAAGAACGTTTTTAAAGCACGCCGCGACGATAAAAAAACATGTTCCCATATCAAAATATCAAAATTCATGGACGGCCTTGTCTGACTTTGATCAGGCACTCAATATCAATTTGCAACATTTTAGGAATATATTTCCCGTACTTACAGATAACCAAAGAACACTGGCTTTTCAGAGGATAAGATTCGATATTCAACGGTTTTCTTCAATCGTATTTTCAACGGACCTCCAAAATACAGAGTGGCCCGAGAAAGCATTGAATTACAACATCAACTCCAAGAGTATCTTATTCTATGCATCTGAGAAAATGCGGCGACTTATTGATGGGCGGAATGACCCAATTATAGAAGAGGCTGTTTGAAAACCAGCTGCAGTCTGGCTTACCAGGGTTTGTAGAAGTTGCAGCAGAACGAGGCGTCGACTTTACCGGGAATGTAAGGCAGCTGAACTTAATCGACTTTGATAAAGACAATGATCTGGACCTGCATATAGCTCTGCGCAATGCTTCTAATCTGTTGTGTGAGAATCGTGAAGCCAACTTTAGCAATGTGGCGCGCAGTGCAGGCTTCTCCGAACCAAGAAGAACCGTAGGAACCTGTTGGTTCGATATGGATATGGATGGTGAGCTTCATCTTGGTCAGTATGATCGTCGGTCATGGTCTTTCTCCAATTCTGCGATACTATTGCGACTGCTCTCATCTTGCTATCGATGGCCCGTCGGAAGAGAAATTCTAGTCCATACTTAAGGAGTTGCGCTTCAATTCTTCATATGTCGCCGATACGTGTAATCAGCCAACAGCAGACTATTTCATTCTGCCTAATGTATTCAAGTTCTCGTTCTGAACGTCAAATGGGCTATTGATTCTACGCGCATAGTTGACCGTACGCTAGTCCGTTTAGGGTCTTCCGTTGCGCACTTTCACCATCGGCCCGGCCCGATCAATCAGGCAACTGCTGGGACGGCAGACATCTCCCGCCCAAATGCACTCGCGCTTGATTTCCGGGTCAAACTGAAACATGGACGGGTCCTGGTAGCCCGCGAATCCCTGAGGGGCGGGCATACCCAGTGAGATGGAGTAGCCGAAGTCTTCACCCACAAAGCCCAGCCTAAGTCGGTTGTTCTGTTTTTTTGCAGAGCCTTGTACGGGATCGACTCCGTATTTCATGCCTTTGGTAAAGGTCTGCGTTTGCGGTCCGGTCGGACTTCCATCGGAACTTGGTAAGTCTGACCACCGACGCGTCGAGGACGAACTTCGGTCGTGGGCATCGCGTTGTGCAAGGCCTTCTCGAAGATTTCGAGGCCGGGGACTCCCGCCTTCTCTTCGCAAATCGCAAGCGCACCGTAGAAAATCTTCTCGGCGGTGACCTTCTTGCCATCGACCATCATGCGGTTGATGAACCGGGTCATCATCTCCGACCCGTAAACCGGGTCCGGAATCGTAACTCTCTTCTGGGGGGGTGAGGAAATGGGGCTTTTTTGGCCATCGGCGCATCAATCGTTTGGCAGTATTTACTTTACCGCCGGAGATGACGGTCTTTTTTAAAAAGCAAATCGAATATCTTACCGAACATGCCGTCGATCCCGATAAACGACGATATGCCGCTAAATTTGAGGCCGTTCGGCATTATATCGATATTGATCATTGGGGGACATATCCTTTTCCGGAGGTACCGCGCGATTGGGTAGACGCGCTCATGGCTTACGCCGACGTCTATATTGTGGACAGTCGGGGCGATGTGACATGTCAGGGTGGTTACAGAGGGTGCATGAGAGTGGGACATTGTTTGAGGAGGTTGATCTGGAGCAGCTGGCTGCTAGTGAGGCTGACCAGCAACTTGCTGCTAGTATGGAGGTGGTGCAGGCGACGAATCCAGCAGAAGAAGAGCAGCAAACCACCAGTGTGGCAGCAGCTGTGCGCCAGTGGATGGATGCCCATCCCAGGAGTGGTAGGGAGACTGAGGAGCAGCAGCGTGAGCAGGTGGAATCACTTCTCGGACCTCACGTGTCTCGTCGGTTTGAAGCAGCATTCAGTTTTGATTGAGAACTATTTTGAAAATTTGGGGCTTACAAGATTTGCTTTGTATATTCTGTTCAATGAATTCGTTCACCAAAAGGTCTTGCAAATGGTAGCAAAATGATCTTTAAATGTTTTGATTGAGGGGCGAAATTCGATAAGAACAAAATAACTGAAGTTGAGGATATGCCGGTATTTTGCAATGGCATGCAAGCTCTATTGGGTCATAGCTGTTTACCGATAAATCATTAAAAATTACGAATTGGTAGATGTTTCATTGAAGACAAGCGCAGCGGCAGCGGTTTTTCATTCAATGATATCGCAGCAGACCGTGCCGGAACCCGCTTCGGGGCACGCGCAACAGCCAGTCACCCCAAAGCGGCCCAATTACAACAATGGGTTGTTCAGGGACTTGAAGACAAAGACCTCATGCCCGAATGGGCCGATCTTCCGGAATCTCTATCCAAAACCGCTTTCAAGCAGCGATATGGCAATCTTGGCTCTCCCACTTATAAAGCGATGATGAGTACGATTGAACAACGCGTTGCGGCATTTTGAAAAAACCGCTTGGCGGCTGACGGCCGCGATGCCATGCCGGCTCTTTCAAACAGCGTCCACCCCACGAACCAGCCGGCAGGAGGCAGCGGTGAAAAAACCCAATGTAGTCTACGTCTTCGGTGACCAGTGGCGGGCCCAGTCCTTGGGCTACGCCGGCGACCCCGACGTCAAGACCCCCCGCCTGGACCGTTTGGCGGCACAAAGCGTCAACTGCACCCACGCCATCGCCGGCATCCCGGTGTGCACCCCGGCGCGCGCCACCCTGATCAGCGCTCGACGACGCATTCGTGCCGGACATTGTCCGCAGCGACGCCGGAAAACCGCGCGGCGAGGTGATTCGGTCTGTTGCTCGTGTGTTCAAGCAGCTGTGGTCGGCGCAGCGGTCGTTTTTCGGGCCGAAGAAGCTGAAGGCGGTGATCGGAGCGCACGATCGTCGTTTCGACAACACTAGGCAGCAAGGTGTGCGTCATCCACGTGTTCTGCATCCCCTTCCTCAACTTTCTTTCATGTCAACTGCTGCGCAGACGCTCAAGAGCTGCTTGTGAGTCTCCTTCTGGCGAATCTGGGCTTCGTCCCAGGCTTCCTGTTCGAGGGACAGGATGTTGTCGCGCAATTCACTCGCGTCAACAGGACCAAGGTCACGCAGTAGCTCGTCAATATCCATAGGCAGATCCGTGCAAGAATTGCTTTGCCGAACCGCAGTGCATGCGATTAGTCGAGCGGCAAATACCGTCGACAATCGCTCCCTATCGGAAGTACTTGCGGAAATTAACGCCAATCGTTCTCGGGCGATTTACCGAAAGACGTGTCTGAGCCCAGCGGTCATTTGTCGTTAAAAATTTTTATGAATCCTTGACTTGAAAAAGAGATGAAAGTGTATGTAAAATAAACAGCATGATGCAATACCAAGCAATGCGAAAGGTCGCAGGAAGAAAACCAGCGCCACCATAACACCAGATAAAGTGCGGACGTGTTTGTAAACGCATAAGCATTATAGAATCGAGTGAAATCAATAAGTTTTATCCGTCTTAGGTTTGACCTGATTTCAGCTGGGGAAATTTACTCAATAGGTGTTTAGGTGTTCAACTTTTCAACATACAAACGCCGAACCCCCCCAGCATCTCGTAGGTAAAGTTTGAAAGATCAACGGGAAGGACAGTATACTCACCCTCCCTCTCTTTTCGCCGCCAAGAGTGAACCGCTGTTGGGCTTTCGGGGTACGGCATGCCTGCCTGCAGTGCACCAACATGGGTGTTTCGAAGGATCAATGCTGGTTCAGGTGCGCTTTCATCTTCCGGCAACTCCCAGCTCGCGTGCTCATCATCAACGCTCAGATAAAGAACGCCTTCGATACGCGCTCCTAATAAGTTAACGGGTCCTGAGAGTGCTTCTCCCTCAGCGCTATCCGTTGCAAACAGAGTTTGGCTTTCCGCCAGTCCTCGGCGGTCCGAGGCCAAAATGGTTCCGTCGTCTTCGGCGCGCAGCTGCGATGGCGAGAGCCCACGGCTTTGCCACAACGTCGTGAGTGCTTCGGTGACGTCGCTCATTGGCGAGCTCCGCGCCACACCAACCCGATGTTGGCAGCACTAAAGGCACCGCCCACGCCGATGATCTCGTACACCCACCCCGGAAAGAGCGCGACCAAGATCAACGTGGGGCCGGGCTCGTTCCCGAGGGGCCAGAAATTCGGCTGCGACCGCTCAACGATTTTCAGGCCATGCGCGTAGAGATCGAGGTCGTCAATCACACGCTGGTTCAGCAAGCTGACGGTATAGCTGGCGATCGAATTTTTATAGCCAGGGTGGAACTCTTCCGTCACCGCCGCGCCCCCGACAATGTGACGACGTTCCAGCACCGTCACATCGAGACCGGCGCGGGCAAGATAAAAGGCGCAGACAAGGCCGTTATGCCCGCCGCCGATAATGAGGGCGTCTTGAGGCCACCTAAGGATTTCTTAGAACTGGAATTTTCAGGCGTGTAACATCACCAGAACAGATGAAAATTCGTACGTGTAGCCGCGACTTAAGTAAATAAAATGATAACCGTTGGCAGGGGTGACAATAAAAATATAGTACGAAGGCTAAGGTTGCTGGTCAGCGCCGGATATCTGAATAAGGAAACATTTAACACTTTGCTTTGCATCCGCCCCTTAAGTATCTGGTATTTTGTATACGAGCTCAGGACTAATATGTAAGATTTAGAAATCTGGAGGTCCAAGAATGCTGATGATGATGGCGCGGGCAGCTCTGACCGCTTTCAATCGCTAACGGCCTATGCAAGCTGGCGCAGGGCGCCCGCCATGGTGGCCGTGTTGAATGCAGCGCAGCCCAGGTCCGCTCCGGAACCGGCAACTTCACAATCACACGGCGGGCTTCCAGCGGAAAATACCAGTCAACCGGCCGCTCAAGCAGCTGCCAAAGAGGGTGCCGCACCTTCCGGGTCGACCGGTATTGCAAGGCAGCAGGGGGCCACTGCCTCAAATAGCCCGCCGTTAGCGAATCCTAATTCTGGTCTATAGTTAGAGCAGCAATTATCTACACTTACATTGCCGCTTTTCGGTAGCTTGTCTGTGCTACTGAGGGCGTTTGGCGAGCCACGGACTAAGGGAAGGGGCTCGCGCAGATTTAAAGAAGGAGATCCATCCATGTTGATTCTTACCCGCCGCGTTGGCGAAACGCTGATGGTCGGTGATGATGTAACAGTCACTGTACTGGGCGTGAAAGGCAATCAGGTTCGTATCGGTGTGAATGCACTTAAAGACGTATCGACCACGCCGCCGAGCCCGGGCACGGCACCCATCCACATGCCGATAACGACACCGAGCACCAGGTAACCGATGGCCGGCCACTGAAACATCAGCGCCAGCCCCGTCCACATCGCCTCAACCATGGTGTCTTATCCCGGAGCGTTCAACGTCGGTGAAAACCAAGAGAAAATTGGCCCCGGCGCGAACCGGGGCCAGGTGTCCGTGACTTGCGTCGCGGCGCTATTTTTTCTTCTTCATCTGACGTTTCTTGCCATCATTGATGTAGCCTTTGAGGTGTTTCTTCCGAGATCAAACTATTATTTATTGCAAATGGCTGTGGTGATATAAGTCTTGCGAGATGATTGACACTGCAACGAAAAACAAGTTGTCTTTCTGGGGATGTCCGCAGTTCGTCATATCCAAAAGTTTTCCTGTGAAAACTTTCGGATATGACATCCTCGATTTTTCAATTGTTCTCTCACTCAGGGTATCACCAAGCTCTTTTTGAGTGGCTGCCAAGGGCACTTGGAACGACCGTTTATTTAGTGCTGCTCTCCTCTGGTAAACAGCAGGTGCACTGATTGCCCGTCCCTCCAGACGCGTCTTGTCACCCTGCGCCGACAGCGCAAGGCTTGTCAGCCAGACGCCCTCAACGTCCTGCCGGGCCAGCGCGCGCAAATGACGTGAAAACCCCTGCGTGTCGCCCAGTGTCGTACCCTGAATAAGGTTTAAGACTGCCTGTCGCTCGGCCAGCATGCGCAGACTGTCATCGAGTTGTTCGGACCAGTTTTTTTCACCGGTGACGGCCTTGATGAGCGGCCCTATATTTTGCAATCGTTCAATTGCTGCCGCAAGTACGTTTTCTAATCCTGGATCCACACTACACTGGTGAGCCACTATCAACCAAATTGAGTTGTTTCCAGGAAAGGACTCACTCAAATCCATCCAGCCACGATGGTGTGGCTGGAAAGACATCAACTTCTTCGATAAATTCTCCTTTTACAACCTGTGTTGTCCTCAGATTCCACCTGCAAGAATATAAGGTTGTCTGTATTAACTTGCCACGCAGTCTTTTGAGCTGAAATACTCAGAAATACACGCCTGCTTCAATCAACCGGTCAATGGCTTGAGGACCGCTCGGATCGACCTGATCGCCGTGCACAACCTGCGCGACATCACCAACCAGCTGGACACGCTGCGGGAGCTGAAGCAGGCGGGCCGCATCCGCTACCTCGGCGCCACCACCTCGTTCGACAACCAGTACGCTGACTTCGAGGCGATGATGCGCCGGGAGACCCTGGACGTGATCCAGGTGGACTACGCCCTGGACAACCGCGGCTCGGCGGAGCGCATCCTGCCGCTGGCCCGCGACCGCGGCATGGCCGTGATGATCAACCTGCCGTTTTCGCGACGCTAAGCGTCGCGTCGAACTTTACGCAGGCTCGCTCATTCGCAAAGCCGAAGAGGCGCTTGCCTCAACGGAGGCTTCCTTTCAGGCGGACTCTTCTGACTTTCTTGACCTGATTGATGCTGAACGTGTGCTGCTTGAGTTCCAGCTCGCCCGTGAGCGAGCTCGCGCTGACCAACTGCGCGCTCAAGCCAAGCTTGACCGTCATCTCGGCCGCTACGTTCTTCACAACCCCCAAACGGAGACAAGGCCATGAACAAGAAAACACTCTTCTGAAGTTAATTTGTTCAGATCATAAATCGTGTGCATTGAGGCCATTCTCTCAGCTTTTTAGCTCTATCATCTCAAAGACGTTCTCATAGTCGCCATACCAATCCTCCAACCTCTCAAACGACGTTCACATCACCTGCCGATGACCTAAATCAGCGGACTGAGCTGAAATCCTGTCGCAGATGTCGTCCGCGTCGAGCGAGAGGCCAGAAAGGTCGGCAGCCATTCTTCTCTCCATCCCAGCTCATCCTCTCCGCGGTTCTGTTCAGGTTCGTGGATGTTAAACGACGGCCTCTAGCCCAGCAAAGGCCCGTTTGGCGTCCTTGTCGCTGTGGTACAGTCTTGGCATGAGCACCGAATTATTGGTTCGTCGATTCCATGACTTTGCTTGCCTCGATCCGGACACCGTGCCCGACGCTGATTCGCTGATCGGTTTCTTTCAGGTGTTTCGCCCGGACGGAGCGGCGATCGTCAGTCTGTACGAAGAGATTGACATTGGTGATGCGTTACAGGCCAGACTAGCTCGGCTGTACGCGGCCGCGGGTGACGATCGACGGTTCTTTCATCAGAAGGGTAATCATTTGGATCCCTCGTGATGGCTAGGCGGCTGTCTGAAAACTTGATTCCTTCTTCGTGACCCTTTCGCATGAGACGTCTTGCTAGAACTTCATACACAAGCTTGAAAATGCGTATTGCTCTGTTGAAGTGTTTACCTCTAAGAGCCTGAGCAACAGAGCCTTCTGCAATGACACCCCCTGCGACCACTAAGTTTGCAATCCCACACTTCTTTGTTCTCTTGTTGATAGCTGCAGTGAATGACATCTGAGCATGGAAGCACCCAACTTGTCAACGAGGCCGCGGTCTTTGCGGTCACTGCTGATCCCGATGAGAGTAACAACAGCGATACCGCGGTTAGCACGGTGCAGACCGCAGCGGATTTGCGCATCGTCAAACGGGCAGTACCTTCACCAGCAGTTCCCGGCGAGGAACTGACCTACATCATCGAGGTCACCAACGTTGGTCCCTCCGCGGCAATGGATGTCATGGTCAATGACGCACTGCCTGCTGGCTACACCGTTATCACCACCACGAGCAGCCAGGGGGGTTGTCTGTCTCCTCTTTATTGAATCTAATGATGAGGTCCGTCATAACTGCCAGCATCGTCGTCAGTACTTTTAAGGCCGCTTCGCGCTTCTCCACTGCGTCGACGTCAAAAGGCTGGTGGGGCACAGATTGGATTATCGACGAACTAGGTTCAGCACGTGTTGACGACACTTCGGTTCTTGCACTTGGAGCCACTTGGCTGCGAATAAATTCTTCTGGATTCAGCTCGTGGGGTTCAGGGATTCCAAAGCAATTGGATGATAAGCTTCGGGGAAGGCAGAACTGAAATGCGAGATCTTCATGGCCCGCCTCCTTCGTGATTAATGTTGTTGGGACTAGCGTATACGGTTCTATCTTGCGCTCGTATAACAGGGACAGCAATCAAGAAATTCGAATGAAATCACATAGCGCAAAAGCTAGAGAAGCGGAACTTAGGTGGCCCCGTTATTTGCAACACGCTCTGGTTTTGCCTGAAATCAGTGATGCCCCAATGAGTGATGTTTATTGAAGATTTGATTGGCCAGGAATTTTCGCTTCAAGCTCTCGCACTCTCGCCTGGATGGTAGGAATGTATTCCGAAATTCAGAGATGGTGTGCCTCGTGTGTCGATTGTGCAACAAAGAAAACACCGCGTAATTTATCTAAGGCTCCATTACAACCTATTCCGGTTGAAGGTCCGTTTGATCGTGTGGCAGTTGACGTCTTAGGTCCGTTTCCGACATCTGAAAATGGTAATAAGTACGTAGTTATCTTCACGGACTACTTCACTAAATGGCCTGAAGCTTTTGCAGTTAAAAACGCCGATGCTGTCACGACTGCAAAATTATTCGTCGAACAGTTGACTATCGGTTGCTCTGCTGCAATTGCACTACTGTCCTTTGACACGCTGTAAGGAGTATATGCCCCAACAACGATTTTGGTGCTGTAATTCGCTTTTATAGTTGCCAACGTGTTACTCGTTCCAAACAGTGGATTATTGTACATAACAACTTCAAGATCCATGTATGCTGCACCCATGGCTTTCTCTAAAACGCCACTCGTGTAGATGTAACTGACGAACACAAGTCAGATAATATCTGAATCTGCGAACCCACCCTATAAATCCTCTTTAGCATAAATCGTCTCCAATCTCTTCGAACCTACCAGATCAACCAATAGGGATGAGTACCACAGATGAATATTCCAGCATGATTGGCAATATCATTGAATGGTCGTATTAACATTCGTTGATATTCATTCATTTCGTCGTCGAGTAGATCAGTTTGAACGGGAAGTGGCTGTAAAAAAGAGGAGATCAGAAGATAGAATGAACGAATGAAATGTCCGAATGGTTACTTCTTGAGAATTAGCATTTTGTTTTGTTTGATTTTGTGCAGCGTCTTTTTGTCGTTTCATGCAGCATGGTATACATGAGTTCTATGCTAGTGAGGCCAATAGAAAACCATATCAGACGAGTGTTGCTAAATTCACACATTTATGGCTGAAGAATAACAATACATGGACTTTAAAACGTTCATTGAGCTATGATCATAAGAGCCCGAAGAGAACACCTAAAGTATTATCTTCTAACATTTTTGATAGTACAGAATCTATTGAAGCTTGGATGCAAAAACACAAGGTGCCAACTCTTGGAATTGCTACAATTAAGAATAACAAATTGAGTACTGTTGCGCTTTCGGAAGCTTCGCGCAAGGCGTTTTGCTGCGAAAGGTCGGTCAGGGCAACCAGCGTCTTCGGACCCAGTGTCGTGGCAATCGGTGCGAGGCCTATCTGCACGGCAATCTGGTGGCCGCTTTTGTGCAATACGGCCAGCGGTTTGCCGTCGGCAAGGTTGCGCGGTCTGGGGTCGGCATGAAAGCGTTGACGCAACGCTTCGTGTCCTGCCTGGGACGCTTCGGGTACCAGGTGGTCGACACTCATGCCTTTGAGTTCTTCCTGGGCACGGCGGTCCAGATTCCAACTCGTGATCTTGCCGTTGATTGCAAATTCAAATCGCCAGTTCCTCGCGCAGTGTTTTGGAGGGCCATTGTCGCCCACACCCACACCTAGCCGCCGTTGCGCTCCACAGTCAGTAGCATTGTTCTCACAGAACCATCCTTGAGTTTTTGGGTTCTCTCCTGGTTTAAGCCAGCTCTGTAGTTTCACCATAACAAGTCCATGTTCTACATCTTTCAAGTTCATAACCATCCAACCGGAGAACCCATCGAAGACCAAACCTCCACGGAAAATGCTGTGGTCGTAGCAGCAACGTGTGCGGTCGTCAAAAAGAGGCGAATGATTTTCTAATTGCTACCAGAAATAAAATCTCAGTCATCACACAAGACTATATTGCAGCAAGCAGGTGTCTTTATAATCCCACAATCTAGCATGGAAAACAAGCAAGTAGTGGCACAACTTTAAACTCACGGGAAAGGCCCGTTAAGTTCCTGGGGGCTGTTACGATGTGACATGGGGGAGATCTAATCAAAAGTTCAG
Source organism: Alatinidae sp. Z8VKAUB7J3 (assembly GCA_010016025.2). Taxonomy (NCBI): domain Eukaryota; kingdom Metazoa; phylum Cnidaria; class Cubozoa; order Carybdeida; family Alatinidae; species Alatinidae sp. Z8VKAUB7J3. Next base: position 128,158,915 of record JAAAKM020721499.1, read on the forward strand.
GAAATTTCTACAAAACTTTCAATTTGGTATCGGTCCGGGCAAGGACGACTGGCGCACACCGGAGGCCACCAAGCTTCTGGCGGAAGCAACCGACGTTGTCGGCTACTCGCTTTATCTCGACATTGTTGACCAGCACATTACCGGCAAGACCCACCACAACTTCCCGCTTGGCGCGGAAGAGGACCGCGTCCGCTTTGCGCTGGAAGAAGCTGGCAAGGGCAAGAATGTCGCACTGATTTCCTCAGGTGATGCCGGCATCTACGCCATGGGTTCGCTGGTCTATGAACTGTTGCACAGGAATGGGAAGACGTGTCGTGGATTGCCAGGGACGGATCAACATCCGCGTCGGGCCGTTGGACATCGCGACGTATGATCGATTCCTACCTGAGGGTGATCTGTATCGGAAGCTGCGAAGCCTCGCGGATTTCGCGACCGACCGGCAACTGGATGTCGTCGTTACTCCGGTGTTGCGGCGAACTGACGCCGTCTGGCAAAGAGCTCCCGGCGCACATGCACAGCTTGGACAGGCACGTCTTTCAAGAAACGCTTGGTTGACTGGTAGGTCGACAAATAAGGATCTTAGGGAGATCAATATGATCTGGAAGCTTCTGCGATCTACAATGCCGCTAGCCTTGGCGGCTTGCTTTTTGTCTTTGACCCATGCGGTTGCTCAAGAGGAAAGTTTCCCTACCCTCTTTACCAACGTCAACGTGTTTGATGGGACAAACGAAGCGCTGATAAAGAATGCAAACGTTCTGGTTGTAGACAACCTCATTGCTGAAATTTCCACCGAACCGCTCGCCGTGGCCAATGCCCGGATCATTGACGGCGGCGGGCGCACCCTGATGCCGGGGTTCGTGTTTTCGCGCAGGCGGTCCGTGTAGGGCAGGCATGCAATGCGCTCTCTTTTATCCTCAGTGTCGAAGGCGTCGATGCCATCATCTATCGAGCGCATCACGCTGTCCTGGGAACTATCTTCCAGGGTACCCCAGTAGCGCTGAAAGACGGCGCGTGCATAGGGCATAAGGCAGTCGTTTTCCACCGCCACAAACGGGCCGCGCATGGCCTTGACGCTGTTGACGGGAAACAGGGTGGGCCAGCCGATATCGAGTCCGGCGTAGCGCGCCCAGTCGTACGCAATTCGATATCCACGGACCCGCCTGGGGCGACTATGACAATGATGGTGACGACGACTTAATTACTGGGGCTGAAGATGAGTTCTTCGAAAATCACGCCGATTCCGGAGGCCTATTTACCAAGGGTTCTCTGAACACACCGAGGGCCTACGCCGCGTGGACTTACAGCACCAACACGCGCGCACTGCGTAGCAGTCGCGAAGGCGTTAACTACGAACAATATATCGACATTAATCTAGATGGCGTATTAGATATTATCGATGCAGACGAAGGGGCACGTCGAATTTGTAGGGTTACTCTCTATCATCTAGTGATACAACATTGTCCTATGGACCTCGCATTAATGGCTACTGTCATGGACAGGCCCGGTTTCGTCACACACAACTACCGAACATGATGGCGCTTCTTCTTCGTCGCCGCCTCGAGTTACACCCATGAGCTCTTATTGCATCCGCTCTCTAAAATTCCTCCAACGGATGTAGCGGATTGCACCGCTAGGTCCTCCTCAGAGGATAACCAAGCTCCCGACAACAATGTACCAAGATCGAATGCATTCCCGTCGCAATTCGGTTGTCCGGATTGCTGGATCGCCATGCCCTGCACGTCGCGGTCGCGGACCTGTTGTCCCGGCACGAATCACTGCGCACGGTGTACCCGGAAGCAAACGGAGTGGGATACCAGGAAATAGTTCCCACCAGAGCGGTCATCCCCGACCTGGCACCGATTCCCATCGAGGAGCATCGACTCGCCGCGTCGATAGAAGAGATGGTGCTCACCGGGTTCGACGTCACCGAGCGAGTTCCGTTCCGCGCCAGCCTGTACGAGGTGTTAAAGTTTCGAGTCTTTGCTGTTCTAGCTTAATTTCTCTTAAAGCCGCCTCTTCTATCGTCTTGTTGGCCAAAGCAGACTCAAGCCGTCCTCGGCTTATATCGAGAGTCGCTTTAGATTGGTTCAAGCGGTTGCTCAATTGCTCAATTTCCATGCCTACAGCTGAGCGTTCTGATTTAGTACTTTCTAAACGTCGCGCCAGCATGGCATTTAGCTCTTGAAGCTCGTCTACCTCATTTTGTTTGCGTGACAGGCGGTTGTCATACTCTCCACCAACACACACACACACACACACACAGTGTTGTACCTTTAAGATCTTCACTGACAACAGTTTCTGCCTCAGAAGCCAGTAATTCACGTAATCCAGCACTTCCATCACCTAAAAATAATTCCAACTCGTCCTTTTCCAATGCTGTGTCTCTTAGCATTCTTGCAGTATTTGCTGTCTCTTTTCGAGAGTGTACAAAGATCAACACTTGATGCCTGCCTGCATATTGTACAGTTTTGTTGTAGCATATTTCATTCATCAGTTCCATACGCTTGAAAGCCTTCTTCAAACTAAATAGTATACGAAATTTATTTTATTGTATAGAGATATATTTCATTGTATATATTATATGTTTCTTATATGGTAAAGAAACCGCCATTTTCCTTATCTTTTGGTGTTAAGAGCAGAAAAATTCGATCTATCCTTTTATAGTTTGAATTAGTATTTTCTGGGAAAAATAAAGCTAATATGTTGTCGCCTATGTTTATGTTAGGTTTTGAACAACCCTCAAAACTCATAAGGTCCAGAGCTATTTTAAGTAACTTGAGTTAAATCAACATTATTGTCGGTGTTCATGAATCAAAAGGACGCTGTGAAAAAGCCAGAGGAAAAAGGAAATATCTCGTTTCAAAGAGCCCGACCCGCCGCAATCGGCAAAATGCCTCTATGCCTGCTCACACGCAGCCAGGACGCCTGGTAAGTCGTTGCCTTCTCATGGTCTTGACGGTTTATTGAGGTTTTGCATCCGTAGAAGATCAGGCTGGAAACTGCTGGCGATGACTAGCCGCTACGGCTTGAGCCACTGCCTCACCTACGTCACTCGTCGAGGCTACATGCGGGATAATAATTGTTATTTTTCCGCTCTGCGGCACCTCCGTTCTTGCCCAATCTTGCCTTATAGGGGTGGATTTTGATATGGGTTCTCGATTCCGTATAATTCCAGCTCACTCGGTCCCCAGGCTCTTCCCCAGCAAATGATTTGAACAGAATCATCCCTTGTCTTTACTTGTCTGGGAAGAGAGCATTCGAAAACTGTTGTTTTCAGTGGCTGTTGACAGTTTGAAAACACAACAAAACCAACAAAGAGATTTGACTAATTCGGCCCTTGTCGGCCTTTCCAATTGATTGTTGGCATCATGCAGGACGAGCATGTCCAGATCGTTGGCCTCCGCAGTCTCTTTCGCGTTTTCCGGAAGTTCCGGCGTCAGCACAATGAGCTTGGCCCCCGCCCCCTCGATCGCGTGGAGTTGTTTCTGCATCGCTCGTAGTTGCAGGTTGCAATAGGGGCACCATCCCCCGCGATACCACATCAAAATGACGGGGTTCTTCTCCCACACTTCACTGAGCGTGACCGGCTGTTCGTCCCAACCTTTCAGCGTCGCATCGGCAGCCGTCATGCATAAGCCTAATAGATTCACGATCTCTCTCCTTTATCATTTTGCATACTGTGTCAACACTGCTTTGCATGTCATGATGAGAATCACTAAAGCAGATGACAGAGGGAAGATTATGGTAATCACCTTGGGAATACTCTCTTTTGAGAGAGAGCAAATCATTGACCCAAGAAGCATGATCATTAACAGTGTCATGAAGTTGAGAAATGAGCTCATTAGACAAAATCTCTTCATCAAGCTTAATTCCAAGAGAATATTCCAGCAAGATGAACATAATGATGGCACAGTGGAAATTGCCAATCAATATGAGAATGTAAAAAGCTCATACAATGAGTGGGCAGGATTCAGTGCGCAAAAGTCCCATGCGCTAAATCTTTGTGAGAATGAGTGGGTGCTCAATATTGATGCGGATGAAATTCTCTCCGATGCGTATTTGGACGAAGTCAGAAGAGTCGTTGCTGAAAATAAAGTTGACGCACTGGAATCGAGTCGCACTTTGAGGCGTTGGGGAGTAGAACCAAAAAGTTTTGAAACCCGCGACCGTCTAATCCGATGGTTGCTCTGCTCGTCAAACAGTTGAGGGTATAGTGTAAAGAAAATATGAGTGATAGATTGCAGAAATACACGATACTGACTGTAGAGGAGCAGACAATACTACTTCAGGTAATATTGTCTGAACGCTGGTTATTTGTTGCCTTGTTTATCATAAAGCTTACATGTCCTAGAGCACACTCCTCGAGTTGCCCAATAGAATTCCATGGCTATTGTCCAAAGTTTACGAAGCTTTTTATCGCGTGGGAAAAGATTTCCATTACCACGATATGTACTTAGCCGATTCACCGGGAACATTCGACTGGTCGGCTGCCGTCATGCAGTCCAGCAGAGGAAGACTCAGGCAGACACCGGCGCCGCGCAGCAGCCGGCGACGATGCAGTTGGCGTGATGGCTGGATGTTCACTGCAGAACTCCTCGGAACAGGCGACTGCCAACCAGCGCATGCAAAAGGTCCCGGACGCGGTAGCCGTTGTCCTGGCACGTGTCGAGCATTTCCTCGATTTCTGCGCGATCCGAAAAACGGACGGGGGTCCCCGTGGCATAGAAAGCCAGTGAAATTTATTCCGGTGTTTATCACCGAGAACATGGTAGGCCACAAGTTGGGCGAGTTTTCCCCGACCCGAACCTTTAAAGCGCACAGCGGCAAGACCAAAAAAGCCGCTCCTGGGAAATAGAAAGAGATTGTTATGGCTGCTGATGTGACTGCCCGATTGAAAAATGTTCGTTCCTCTCCGCAGAAAGTACGGCTGGTGGCGGACATGATTCGCGGCAAGAATGTCAACGAAGCAATGAACATCCTGTCGTTCACCCGAAAACGGGCGGCGGGTCTGGTGTTGATCAGCACGTGGCAGAGGTCGCTCCACGCACGACCGTCATCGTCGCCGTGTGCTCCCCGCTGTGCCTTCAAGAAGCGACAGGCGCGCTCGAGCTCGGCTGCCTCGGGTGGCCGCGCGAACGCCGTTTCGTACGCCGCGATGATCCGTGCGCGGTCGTCTCCCTTCGCGCCGGCGATGCGCTTGCCCCACAGCGCCGCCTGCTCGTGCACGAACGGGCTGTTCATCAGCGCGAGCGCCTGCGCGGGCACGTTGGATACGTGGCGCGCGCCATGGAAACTCGCGACGCGGCGGAGGGTTTTTCGACCACTTTAAAGTCCCTTCGACTCCATCAGGTCAACGCGCCGATCACCGATCATGATATACAGGCGGTAGCCGACCTGAGCATTGCTCTCAACTCGAGTAAACAGCTCTTCGAATTGGCGATACCATCTTCGCACGACATTCACGTATTGAAATTCGCGACGAAAGTCCTCTTCCCAGACTGCGAGGGCATTTTTCGCCTTGGCCGCCTTGCGGCTGTCGGACGACTCATTGACGACCTTTTTGGCGGCGGAGATCGCGGCGCTGGATGGCGTGCAGGAAGTCGTCCTCCTCTCCACCTGCAACAGAACTGAATTCTATGTCGATGCATCGGATGCAGGCCTGGTCGAAATGCGGCAGTGGCTATGCGAAGACCAGGCGCTGGACGAAGCCGCGAGTGGAGCACTTTTCACGCTCGACAAAGAAGACGCCATCCGCCATTTGTTCCGGGTCGCGTGCGGCCTGGACTCGATGGTACTCGGAGAACCGCAGATACTGGGACAGTTGAAAGACGCATTTCGTCAGGCGTCATCATCTATTTTTCATAAACCTGCGTAAATGGCGGAATTGAAAAACCAGGCACCCAAACAAAAAGAGGTTCGCTGTGAGAATCACCGCATTGAAGAGCAGGATTTGATTATTTTTCCGAGAAATGGAAACGAGGCGCCTTCTCACATTCCGCTCAAATTTCGTTTCATCCTCAAACCACGTGGAGGCGTAATAATGATGAGCAAAAAGGGCAAACCGGTCATCGATCCGATTGAAGTATGCTGCAGGAAAGACGATATTTCTTAAGCCCAATATCCAGTATTTTTTAGAGATCAGTGGGACAAACAGAAACAAAAACGTATACTTGACAAAAGGTTAATTTCCCAATCAGGTCAGGAGTGACGTCATGACCTCAAGGCTGATTTACACTCAAATATTTGTTACGCCGATCCAGGAACGATTCAGTCACGTGATTTACCCAAGATAATCCCTAAGAGTAATCAGATTCCACCTCACGCTTAAAGTTTGGAAGCACAAAACACTGTTTTCAATTTCATCTTATTCATAACAGCTTCTCCTACGAGCTGGATGCCAGGACAGCTTTGGTACGGAGACCCACCCACCTGCATTTCCTAGGAGGGGCCCACACCGCAGGGAGGAGAGTGAGCCCCAATGCACACAGAGTCCACTGTAGAAACAAGGCAGGGAGGCTGGGGTGGGGGGAGCAGGCAGCAATGCTGCTTGGAGGTTTATGACCACCCCAACCCTGACAACAGGCACCTGATTGTTGCTACTTTGTTATCCTCTATTGCCAAGCAGAAGGGTTTTACACTGTTTCAGGCTGTGTTAAAAAAAAAAAAAAAAATGAGTTTTGTAGATTTACCTTGTCGTTGACTTTGGAGTACCTGAAGTGTTATGAAATTTGAGTCAAAATCTTAAAAACATTATGTTATAATTTAATAATCTGAAAGGTTTACAAAAATACAGGTGGTCAAATAAGCTTAACAAAATAATAAAACTATAGCACTACTTACTTGAGGTTTAATAAAACAAAATGACTTTGTTGCATAACTTTCATGATGAAAACAGTCTTGAACATGTCCTTCTCTAAAAAACGTATATCCATCCAGTGATTTATATGCCTGTTCTGGAAATGGGACACTATCTTCTTCTGACTAGGCCTATTGTCTGAGTCGCTGAGCAAAAGGTTTTTGGAAATGGGGAGCAATACTTCTTGGCTAGGTTCTCGTCAGGGCGACATCAGCTCATTTGGAAGGTCCTGGAAATGGGATACCATCTTCTTTTGACAAGGCCTACTGTTTGGAAGGAGCTTCTCTCATTGGGACACTAAATTCTCTGACTTGGTAAAATGTTTGAGTACCCATCGTCCATCGAAAGGTTCCGGAAATAGGAAGAATTTTCCAAATGGCGGCCAGGATTGCAGAGATGCGCCAATCGCGCTTGTTTTCGTCTGCCTGCTGTCCTCGATCCATTCTTTCCCGGCTTTCCTGGATTACTTGTCTGACCAGACGGCCAGCTCGTTGCCGTGCGGATCTGCAAACTGAAACCGTCTGCCCCCGGGAAACGAAAAGATGTCCCGGGTAATGCTGCCACCACACTCAATGACTTTGTCCCGCGTTGCCTCGAGGTCTTGAGCGTAGAGTATGACCAGCGCTGAGCCGCTATCGCTACGCGCTTATATGCACAACTTTATTGCTCTCACTAAGGCAAAATTAAAGTTTATCTAGCCAAAACCAAAAACTCATTTTCAGCAAAGAACTTATGATTCATAACCAGGTTCAGAAAAGAAGAAATACATTATTAGACCTTGATCTAGGAATATAAAGGGAAGGGGAGGCAGTAGTGTAAAAAACTATCATAATATATGAAAATGGCATAACATTTGAATTGCTTGTTATCTTTAGAGGGCAACCACTAGATATTTTGCAAACATGATCATAAAATAGTTATTCCTCCGACCACAAGACCGACTGGGCCCTCCTCTATGCCCAGTGCCCTACCTTCAAGGATGATTGGGCCGCCATTAACGATCCAGCCACTGCTGGTGCTCACTCTGATAAAGGATGGAAGGTGCACGGTGCCCGACTGTTCTTCCACAACCGCCTCTGTGTCCCACAGGTCCTTGCCGAGCGCTTTGTGAGAGAACGTCATGAGTCTCCCCTCGTCGGACACGGTGGTCGTGAGCGCCTGCGGTACTCCCTCGCCAACTTCCATATCCCTTCATTGGATGGGGCTTTGCTCGATCCACATCATCCCAAAGGCGAGACTTTACATTTGATTGAAGAGGCTGGTCTTAACTGTAATCGAGTAGTGATAGAGGTTACTGAGCAAGACAAAGTGGATGATGGCTTCTTGCTACTCAAAACGATATCACATTATCGCCAGTTAGGGTTTAAAATTGCCATTGATGATTTGGGTGCTGGTTATTCAGGTCTAAAGCAGTGGTCTGAACTATGCCCAGATTTCGTAAAGGTTGACCGTTATTTTATCGATTACTGTGACCAAAGTGTCGGCCATGATGATCTGGTCGTCGAAGGATCGCTTGGCCGCCTTGAGGTTGTCCCGGGCGTTGGTCCAGGCGTCGATCGCGAATTGCTTGGCGACTCCGTCGCTGCCGACCATGTCCGCGAGGAAGGCGTCGATGCTGTCGGCTTGCGCTCGGGCGTCGGAGCTGAAGGCGTTGCGGACGTCCCGCTCGGTGACGAGGTCGCCAGCGAACACGAACACGTTGTCGACGATGTCGTAGATGGCGACGACCGTGTCCTGGGCCTCCATGCCCATGCCCAACCATTTAAGAGTTCAGGCCTTACCCAGCCTATGTAGTTAGCTCAGGTTATAGTTACCTGTCATCAGGTGCTCACAGTTGAACCATGAGGGAACCGTAGCCAGTAGTGGCAAAAATCTAAAATTAAACAGGTTTTCAAATAAACCATCTAGAGACATATATTTCCCATAAGACATTTTTTTCAAAATAGTGTTAATAAAAAGGGTTTTAGACAAAGTATAACACAATCTAAATAGAAATTAATTTGCATTTGTTACTCAACTGAGGATTACTTTTTATGGCTAACACAGATGGTTTGGCTGGTTAAAAGGCCAGGAATTTTCCGGCGCCCGATTTTTTTTGCTATTTTGTCCTTCCAAGATAACAACCCACCATTTCTTAAAAGTGGATCCCCAATAGAATGTTCAATGGCCAACACTTGCTCTGCACCTGACAATCGTGAAGCAAGGTAGGCTTTCCACGGAAATAATCCGAGTTGGCCATTAACAAAAACAATGACGGAAGGTTTGACACGAAGAAACCGTATCCAATACGAAAAAAACCCTTTTACCGTTCTTCGTGTCGTCGCTCGGGCAGAGCATGACGTCAAGGTACGGATCGGGCGTGCCGCCTTCCGCGTATAAGTCATGGATCTGGTGAAACTCCATGTCGGGCAAGATCATGACAGCCCACGTGGCGAACATCTCCCTACTGGAATCCGGAAGTTGGCTCTCGTTGAGACGCTCGAATCCGCCCGGCCAACGCTTCATCCGTACGTCAAACTGCTGCGTCGCCAGCGCCAGCTGCCGCAGGCTGTTCAGGCACGTGCTGCGGCGACTCGCTTCGCGGGCGGCTCATTTAGTGTGCTACCTATGTAACACAGTAAATCAGATTTGCAAGCTGAAATTTCAATAGGCTTGAAATTTATGTGATTGTTAGGTGAATTCTAAGTGTTGAGTTGGGGTGAAAATAATGCGGCGAAAGCCCAAAAAGCATTGACTTTTAAGGGGTGAGACGGTACATCCGCGCCACTTGATGGACTCACTTGGGTAATCAAGGGCACCCGAGACCTTCGGTTTTCAAACAAAGGGCGAAACTTTTGCTTCGTCTCAACGCGTTGGATGTTTTTTGAAAGGAAACTCGGTAAGTCTGGGGATCGAGGCACCGCGTGATGTGCGAGTCGTACGCGGGGAGCTAGCACCGCTCGGAGGAACTCCAGCGGACGACTTATCCAACGGAGAAGCCCCCACCCAGCAAACAGGGCAACAAACCGTACAACAAGCCGCGCAGCAAACGACGGACGGCCAAGGCGAGGCCGCGGCGGTCAGCGGCGTGGCAATCGACGAACGCAGTGGTGAAAGTTCTGCCGCCGATGAAGAGTCACATCGACCTTCGCTGCGAGACTTTGTTGAGCAAACCAAAATCCAAGAGGGAAACCTCCCATCGAAAATTGATTGAGAAAATTTGCAAAAAGGATACCGCATCCGTAGGAGACGACAAACAATACCACTAACAGGATACCCAGGTATTTCAGGTTTCTCTGCCAATAGTTTTCAAGTTTGTTAGACATAGGTTAAGTATAATATTGATGAATTCTGTTCCTGGTCTGGTTGGGGTAATTCCAGTGAAAATACCAAACTAATGTATTTCCTGCTAAATGATGTATTTATTCATGAAAGTGCTGTCCGGCTTTGCCGACGCGCTCGATGTACTTGAACAAAATCCGCTGCCGTCGCTGATCCTGGTTGAACCGCATTTAACCGGTGTCGACACCGAAAAACTGGCGCAACAACTGGAAGAACATGACAGCGTTGATCTGGCCGTGCTCGATCAAAAATGGTTACAACGCCTGTTTGTCATCATTGAGGTCGTGGAACGCCTGATCTATGTGTTTTCTTCGTTACTTGCGATCGCGGTATTGCTAATCATTGGTAATACCATACGGCTCGGGATCTATAATGAAATCTCCGGTCAAACTCATCATACCGGCCGTTAAATCCGATATTCCTGATAAAGATTTACCTCTGAAACTTTGCTCCGATTTGCAGCATTTTGAGTTGACAGTTTGGGGCACGGATTAGATAATCTGGGATTCCCCAAAACCGAAAGAAATAAGATGAAAATCAAGGTCGACGACGTAGTAAAAGTCATTTCCGGTGCGAATAAAAACGCCGAGGGAAAGGTTTTGAGCGTTGATCATCAGACTGGCAAGATCGTCGTCGAAGGCGTCAACAAAGTATTTTTAGATTCTAAAAATATTATAATTTGGTCTTCCTTCAATTTCAGTTCAGATTTGACCTCCACCCAAGGGGACTGCCAGTCCGTCAGCCTCCGTAGTTTTGTGCTACATTTGAATTTTGTCACAACATTATGTTTTAGAGTTGTCTCTAAAACAGACTTGTAACTAAGAGAGGAGTTGTCAGCTTTCAGCGCCCTTATTGCCCGCTTAATAGAAATGTATTCCTGAAAGTGAAGGGAGGTAAGGTGGACCCCCCTCCCATCCATATTTATCTGTTTACCTTCTGCTGAGACTGTTCTACCGAAGAAACGTTGGCGACTTACTTGTAGATCAAAAATAATCTTCTCTATTAGGGTCCCTTCCTTATCAGCACTGACTTTCACTTCCTCGCCTTCTTTCGGCTCAAGCTTTTCATAGACAAATCTTTCTACATGAGCTTTTTTGGTGTTTACTATAACCTTACTGTTAGTAAGTGTACGAATCAGAAGTGCTGGCACATAATTAGCTGCTATCTTATATGGTTCATCGACGAGAGTTTTTAGCTTCGCCTCAGGCCCAGCCCGCCTGGCAGTTGCCGTAGAGCACCGGCGGCTTGCCGGGGTGACGCTCCCCCAGGGTCTCGACGAAGCGTCGCAGGACATGCTGCACATCCTCCAGAGTCTGCCCGGCAACGGGCTCGGGGAAGAAGATCACGAAGTAGACCGGGTGCCCCAAGTGGAGCGCCATGCCCACCTCGGAGTCGCGCTTGAAGCCACCGATGCCGGGCCCATGACCCGCGCGGGGATCGATGATCATGACCGGCGGCTTGCTCTCGTCGAGACAGTCCTCCATCAACTAACATCAATAACTGTTTAATGTTTCCGGTTTATCTACAGTGGGTTTGAGGTTTTAAAGAAGAATCTGGAAAGAATCAAGAGATGTGTGCAGGATAGGAAGCTTCAATGGTTTGGTCACATTGAGAGAATGCACGTTTATAGATATAACGATGTAACGTACGTAAGGCTGCAAGTTCAGTTCGTAGAGGGAGATCACAGAAAGCATGTGAGGAAGTCATAAAAATGGGCCGTGAGGGGAAAAAGTGCTAAGAAGGAACTGACCAGAGATCTTGTATTAAGAACCTCATAACCTAGCGCGTCCCTCTTATAATTAAGCCTGTAGTTCACACTGTTGAAGCGGGAAAAGGAAGATTTTTCCCATTGACAAGTTTAAGAAAATTTTAGAATGCAAAAGAAAACAAAGCATTTAGATTTGTCACTCAAGAATTCTTCCAGGCCTTCTGTAACTACTGTGTAAGCTGGGAATACTGTGACAGAGTTAAGCGCTATTCACGCTACGTACATAATATTCTATGTTAATATGCTATGTTATGTAACATTAACTATCGGATTTCGTTGATATACTTTTTGATCGCAACAATCACGTCTCTCCCCACGCTGCAAGAAAAGCCAGACTTGATTGTGACAACGTTAACCAAGATGAAGCCGAACATCGACGTAAAAGCGAAGGCTCTCACTGGCAGGGCCCCCATTCTTCTGTATTCCGGTGAAGGAAAAGAAACCGGCAATCAGCCCATCGGGTTTTGTGACATCCGCAATTGTCGTATCGAGGTTGTGGGCGCCGACGTCAAAATGGCTGAGGCAAAAATCAAGAGTCTTGAGTTTGGATCCGGTGCCCCCCCTCTCGAGCAAGCGCTCGGGGATCCCGGAGGTCTTCGACGCGATCGTGCAAAAGGCCATGGCCAAGAAGCCGGCCGATCGCTACCAAACGGCGGGCGATTTCCAGCGCGCCCTCGAATCCGCCCCCCTGGGCTTCCCGCCCGACGAGGCGGAAGAGCGCCGCAACCAGGAGACGATCCTCGAAGCCGGCGTGCACGAGGAGGGCGAGACCGCGTCCTTCTACGACGGGCTCGTCGGCCAAACGATCGACGGCGAGTATTTTTCCATACCAAAGCATACACAGCCAGTTTTATTTTGAAGTGATAAAATCAAAGAAAAATCTGGTACAGTAGAATTGGTGTCAATGATACAATGTGCCTTGTTGATAAAGAAGCCGAAAGCATATTTACATTGGTCGTCCGGTCAAAATTTCTATACATCACCTGCAATGGCATGATGAGATAGAAATTGCTTGAATAATAACAAGTGATTTTGAATATCTATTTGTGCCTGTTTTGATTTGTAGTCCGTATGAGGTTCTTTGCGAATATTGACTATAGTTTATGCTCCAAAGTGATGTGCTTATTATCATTTACAACACTTGCTTAAAACATCTCTTTATAAGAAAGCAACCTATGTTAGCTTTATATAGACTGATAGTTGTGTTTGGTCTTAGCTATATTTTGCGGAACCTTCCGCGCAGTCAACGTAATAATGACGAATAAGATGAATGGATTTAAGACGGTTTAGGGGTTTATTTTCCAAACGATGTTGTAGTTTCAGAAGAGATTCAAAATCCCTTAACTGCAGCCAGTTTTATACAGTGAGTAAGGATGTTACATCGATTCGTTTCTCCTGGTTATCATCACGGATATTCTAATTTTTCTATTTCTACTCAACGAACATGCACCTGATGATAGTAATAAGAAGAATCTAAGTCATCATGTATTCTTCGTGTATTTAACAACATTTGTATCTTTACTTGCTCCATGTCATCCATTGCCAAACGTATGGCTCATCTTTCTTCTCGTTACGATTAAAATATTCGGTCTCTATAAAATGGATTATTTGATGATGATCGTTACCGCTCTTGGGATGCTTGTTCCTCTGCATGATTTTCTGGTTGATCACTTCTTGAAATTGCAAAACTTAATGCTTCACTTAAAATTTTGAGCATTCTATGTCGACCAATGGCGAAAACGACTCCGAGAAAAAACATAAATGGTAATGCAATAGCACCAGTCAAGTCAGTTTTTCCAGAAGCTGCAACACCAGCTAAGAGAAGCCCAAAAATAAGTTGAATAACTACGACAATTTTACGATATGTTTGAAATCCTTTTTGATATGTAGATAAATTTTTTGATCGACTTGCAACTTCAATCCATAGAATTCCTTGCATAGGTATTGTCCGTCAATCCTCGTCATTTCTTGGATTCCGCGTTGTGGGAATCGTGGAAGGTCAGTTCCATTTTTTTGCGATGTGGCGGTGAGGAATTAATGGCAGGAGAGGAGCTGATGTGACGATGTTTTGAGTGTGTATGTAGGATCGGAGGTAGGAATCATGGAGGAATTGAGTGGAATTATATATGAGTTCTTAGTTCTAATGGGAACTATGAAAGTTCTGGTGAATGTTGCGGGAATTTAGTCAATTCCTATTCGATAGTTCTTAAATGAAGATTCGTACTAAAGTCTTGTCATGACAAAAAATAATTTTAGAAAACTGTCCTTGAGATGAAATATATGAGTGCTGATATTGATTCTCAAAATATAGGCCTTCTAGAGTTAAATTATCGGCCACAATAGCTTTGGTTTTATTATCACGTAGGTTGTTGTAAAAGAACGTAACAGCATAGTTCCTGTCTTATAAAACGTAACATCTAAAAGTAACATGAAGATGAACATATGCGAGGATAAATGAGGTTACCAAAGGTTATTATCAATTACGGTATTCTCTCCTTTAAGTTCGAGGAGAAGTGCGATCTCTTCTAGTGTTTTGATAGCATCTTTACGATCAATTGTCATGATAATATTGCTAATATGTTCGTAGTCTGTATCGAAGATACGTTGACGGTTCAAAGCCGCGGTTGGTGTCGTATTGCTTTTTTCCGGTTGGGGATTCTCACCACCGACATTTTATCGCGTGTCCGGGATCTATTATTTGCCAAAAGATGCATGCAGTTTTCTATACAAGACTGCTAAAACTACCAACCATATTTTAAAGGAACCCAAAGGCTATGGGCAGTGCCTGCTGTGCATGAGTGCGCCCAGCCATTAAGGTATGACGATGGCGGTCTGCCAATTGCACAAGGTTTTGGAGCGCCTGTTGCAATTGGGTTTCGAGAATGGCCAACGCCGCACGTATCTGCAAGATCAAAGCCGTATCCATCACATCTTGCGTGGTAGCCCCCCAATGGACGTAGGGCGCAGCATCGTTACCCACCGCTTTCCGTAGCTGCTGGATCAGTGCAATGATAGGGAACCCCGCGGCTTCCGTCCCTGCATCTTGGTCATCTGGGGCACACACGCGTTGTACAGAGACATGCCCATCGCCTGAGGCCCCGGGCGCTCGAGGTCAAGCCTACGAGCGCCGAGAAACCGGCTCAGGGCAGCCGCAGCTCACGGCTGTCCCCTCTCGCACCGGCGTCACAGAACCAGCACTTCTCGAGCAAGCTGCCCTCGAGGCAGGTCGTGGCGCTCACCACGTAGCCGGGCGCGGGCAGAAAGGCCCAAGAGGTCGGCGACGGGATCTCGACGTCGGCCCCGAGGCCGTAGATCTTTGGTTGTTGTAACGGTCCATTGCAACGGTCATTTGCAACGGTCATTTGCAACGGCCATTTTAGGTGTCTATATGTATACTTGGCATGACCATTGGTTGATCTAGCTTGAGCAAAATAAAAGAAGATGGTGGCCACTCGTCAGGTCCAACAACAACTTCATGATCTCCTCGTATTGCTTAATGATTTTCAACGAGAGGAGTGTTTAAAGATTTCCGAGGACAACAGCATTTGTACATTCAGAAGTAAGTTCCAAAACATTTTCATCCCATTTTATATAGCCATTGATGTGGCTCAGGTCGGGTTTCAGATCCAGGAAATAGGCCATGACGTCAGGCAAGCCTTCCCAGCCGGCCAATTGGACCGGCGTCAGCCCTTGTCGATCCGGACGATCATATTCCAGTCCCAAAGCCACAAGCCGCCGCATATGAGGCAACTTGCCCGGGAGGGCGAGCAGTGTGCCCAACATGGTGCGGTAGGACTGCGGCAACTTTACAGGGTCAATAAAGCGCCCCCGGGGCAGATCCCCATCCGCCGCCATGGCCAGCAGCTGTTTAATAGATGCTTCGCACTGGTAAGGGACCTAGGTGCCCGACCATTCCTTGCGCCAATCACATTTCGATGACAACAGCTGAGTACTTAGCCAAAGTTCTCCAACAATAAAGGGCTCTCCTAACAACAGAGCCCTTTGGGCATTCATTTTTCTGTTCCAGTATCTTGGCTAGCCGAAGCGGCCGTCTATAGCCGTCCCAAGTATGGCATCGGATTGACCGGCTTTGCTCCATCCCTCAACTCAAAATGTAGTTGCGGGCGGGAAACTGCTCCTGTCTTGCACCGTTCAGAAATATATCTCCGTCTGTGGATGTCAACGATATATCATTTACTATTTCGACGATGGTTGCGCTGTCTAGATTCACGTCATGAGTTGTTACGATATGACCGCTCAGTACTGTCGTCCCTGATCCCCCAGAACGAATCGACAACGAAACTAGCGTTCAATTTGTGCCCACATGACCAAGTGTCACATCTGCATTGATACCTGAACCCGCATCGATATCGAGTCGAAAATTCCCATCTAATGAAGCGGTATCAATTAAGATTGGCGCATTAGCCCCGATGCACCGACCGACACAGCCGACTGGCTGTTCAACTGGGAAAACGACGCTCAGTCGAGACCCGAAGAACCGCTGGACAAAGACCACGAGGACTGGCTGAACATGGTCCGTGCGTCATTTGCGGCTGATCCAGGCAGGCGGTGGACCGTGGACGGTCTGGCCGGGGCGATGGAGGTTTCATCCCGCAGCCTCCAGCGGCCGTTTCAGGTCAAGGGAACCAGTTTTTCACAGGTCCTGAGGAGCGTGCGCCTCCGCCGCTCCGCCGAGACGCGGCGACGACGACTCGGCCACTGCCACAAGCGATTCGGAGCCACCGTCGTTCTTCATCACGCAACCGCAAGCAATGACAGCGACGGCAGCGCAGCCCACAATCAGCGAGGCACTGCAAGCACCAGGAGTTGTAGTATGTGTGCTGTTGACTGAAGCGCTTTTGGCAACAACGCGCCGATACGACGCACTCGCTCTTCATCCTCCGGCCATCCCCGTCAGGCACAGGTGCGCTTTGTGCGCGTTCACTCTTCACCGTCGACGATCATTCTGTCCACTCCTGACCGGACGCCTGACGGTGGGCGGGTGGCCCCCTAAGGAACGTGTCGCCTTCTACAATCCTGTTCCGGCGTCGGGGCGTCGCGGCTCGTGCCAAACGTTCGCTCGATCATCCGGGTGGACGATCATCCAGGCGCACTTCTCGATCCAAAAGGTTCTCGGTTTGGTCGCGATCAAAGCGAACCATGGAAGGGCTAGGGCAACGCTTATGACGCTTACGTCGTTCTCGAACTCGACTTCGAAAATTCCGGTGAGCCACAATGCAAGCGCAACCGGTGGGTTGTCGATTCGCAACGTCCTGTCTGCTCCGACTGCAAGCAAAACCTCCCCGTATTGCACGCGCTCCCCTTCCGCCACACGATGAAGCGGCGTGTATCCCATGTTCACGCCTAGGAAAACGGTGTCGAACATCTTTTGTCATCAGGGAAAGATGGACTCCAGGATTCCATTCTTACTGTCTTGCTGCTGAAAGTCCACGTCGACGCCAAACTCCAGCACGAGAACCAAAAAGGCGTTCCAGCTCTCGTAGTGAATGGTGAGCTTGAGCAGAGGCACCCTAGGGTGCAGACTTAATGGCTCTTACGTGGAAAACGATTCTGAGTCTGGCTGGAATCTATGGTTATAAACAGTTTAACTGGAATAAGACTTCGGGGCTGATGATACCTATTAAGTAACAATGTGTCGTGAAGATTGACGACTAGATTGTTCTTTAAAATGAAGTCAGATGCATAATGGCGAAGGCAAATTTATCCTACCAAGAAGTGCAGTAATAAAGTGCTAGAGCAACGTATCTTTTAATAGATACTGACAGATAAACGAATAGGATTTGTTATGATGGGCGAACACATGAATGCATTAATCAAGGCTGCCGCGATTTGGTTAACGGAGCAGGATGCATCCAACGATACATCAAAGTCGGCTGCCCGGGCAGCCAAGGGACGTAGCCTCCCTTCAAAAAGGACAGCACCCGGCTCCCCCGCAAAGGGATCCGGTGGCCGGGCAGCAGCGTCTTTGCCTACGAGTAAAAGACGCCGAGTTCACTTTTGAAATAGGTGCCATGTGGTTTGGGAGTGTTGATTTGCATTAAATCTGGCCTTAACCGGTCCGGTGGTCTCAGATAACTACATTGCTCTCCTTTGAACTTGTAATTTAATGTCAAAAGATGTATTTACGAAATAATCATAACTGACTTGCCACATGATTCATAGTTTTTGCTCCTCCATCATGTTCGCTATCAACTATCTGAACTCAACATCAGTTCAATTTGACATGAGCAAAAGTTATGGATTTGCATATGTAATGAGTCTAGAAAGATTCCTCTTTCATAATTCTGCTGCTTTGAAATTTAGGGCGTTCATAATTGCCCTGCAGCTCAGCTTTGCTTCGCAGATTTGAGTCTTTGGGATGTTTCATCAGTACAAACCATGCAAGACATGTTTTTGCGTGCTCCAAACTTCAATTCAGATCTTTCCACCTGGAATGTTTCTTCTGTGACAGATATTTCTTGGATGTTTTTTGAAGCCACATCATTTACCTCGGATATTTCTAAATGGGATGTGTCCAATGTTGAAACTTTATTTCTAACATTCTATGGTGCATCAACCTTTCACTCAGACTTGTCTGGTTGGAATGTATCACAGGTAACCAACATGCAGAATACATTTGCTTCGAGCGCGACCATGCCGGTCCGTGTGGCGCTCTTAGGCGCCCTTCGGCTTCCGCCCCGGCTTCTGGCGCGGCTGCGCCGCGTCCCACGCGTCGATCAGCGCCACCAGGTCACCCATCGACCAAAGCTTGTCGGTCACGCCGGCTGCCAGCGCGGGCGTCATCTTCAGCGTCCGGTGCATCTTCACGAAGTTGTACCAGGTCGTGTAGAGCGCGACCATGTGGCCGTGGTTCGCGAGCTTCTTTGAGAAGGCGTTGGTGAGCCGGGTGAAGCGGGGAGCCCCTCAGACCAATAGGCCAATACGCCACATACGGAATTGCGATTGCGAAATGTTTCGTGCATCGCCTCCATCGTTTCTTCTAAGTCCTCAACCTGTTGATTTCGTCGGTCGAGTCCACGCACGAGCGGTTCGTAGAGTGATTCCTCCATTTCTCCTGCCATCAACCAATCATCGAACAGGAAGTACATCGGCTGATTGGATCGGGCATCCATCATTGCGATTTGCTGTTTGTAAATCTCCATCGTTTGTTCAAGTTGTCGACGTCGCGCCTCCCGTATTTCGATTTACTTGAATACATTTGTCGCATCCAGAACACACCCTTGGGAAATTTTTATCCTAACGAACTATCCCTAAGAACTCTTAGCTAGCTAAGACCAAACACAGACATCTTTCCTACTAAAACTCATTGCTGAACAATAATTAATTTACATGACTGAGAAACATTGCCCCTGAGAGATGGGTGGGGTAATGTCGACTATGGAGGCATACTTATATTTTTCGATGTTATTGAACGAAATAATTGTTTCAGAATTTTTATCCGACATAGTGTGGACCTCGGGCACCGGGTGTTGAAACGTTACAAAGAGAAGAACCCCAGGTTCGTCGACCTGACGCCGCGGATCTTCGAGCAGCTGATGCGGAAGCACGAAGAGCGGCGCGAGCTGGAGGGTCGCCGCTCGAGCGACCCGCAGGTCAATCGGGACAACGCCCTGCACTTGGCGCGCTGCGAGTCGGAGTGCGCCCAGCTTCAAGGGAAACTGCTCGAGCTCGGCGGGCTTCCGAGCGGGCCGCGGCGCCTCGGGGAGAAGGCCGCGTTGCTTCGCCGGGATACGGTCCCGAGGACCACCATTTTGTGCTGGAGCTCACCTACAACTACGGCGTCAAGAAATACGAGCTTGGATCGGACTATCAGGTCGGCAGAAAAGAGGGCATCCCGGACTCTCCGTTCTCCTCGTCTGACAACTTGTTGACAACGCGCACAGTACATTGAGATCAGCGCAGACGGACCACTCACCAGCGGCAGCCCTGCGTGGCGAAGCAAAGCCGAGTCCATGCAGTCGGAGGGCAAGTGGAACGACTTTTTCGTCACCTCTCCAGGTCTGTGATTGCGATTCTTCATCAGTAAGTGTCCTAGTGTTATTTTGATTTTGAAAATTTTAATGAATTACTGGTGGAATTTCTTTTCCGAAATGAGTTGGCCCGTTGGCGTTGTCCCTTATGATACCGCGACCCTCTTTTCTAGAGACCGCCATCCCGGTTTGGTCAAGAAATTGGGATAAAAATTGATATTTTCGTGTTGTACGTCAAAATGATTGTTTTTAACAAATTTCCTTTGACAATTTCGGCAAGATACAATGAGATATTAATCTAAAAACAAGTTTTCAGGAGATACGACGACCGTTAACCTTACGCAGTGTCGGGTGTCACACTTGGCACCGTGTGTTGCGTTCGTCAACACTCTGTATGAGGCGGCGCCCATAAACTTTCGCACCACAACGTGTGAAGAATTAGTTAATTCGTTTATTAGGCGTGATTGGCTGCGGCATAGGCTGGGGTATCGAGCTTTCTTCTAACGCTCTGTTAGAATACAGTATTTCGCCCTAAGACGCCCCTGCTTCTATATCGAAATGAGCGATCAGGTGCCGTCGCAGCGAGGTCTGTAAACCAGTTTTGCTGGCAATTGTATTGTTTTGATGCCCCAATCTTGTTGAAACACTAAGTGTCCCTTTTTCAGAAAAAGAGATGTCATCTTTAAGGTAGAGACCAGAGTAAAAGGTTCTTACATCTGGCCATGTATACATGAACATTTCGTTTTGTGCAGGGTCATTTGGATACATGGTCATTTCAGCCAACGACTTGTTGTAATGTGAACTCAAATTAAAAGTAAAGTTGTGTTTGTTGACACTATACTTAGCTTTTGAATAGAACCCGTAGACAGTTTTGAGTTGCCCGATCCCCTGCATTTACCTAATATGCCGAATAGTCCCGGATTCCTCGCCGGAAAGAAGGTAGATGGCTGAACGGTTTACGCGAAAATAAAAATGGAGTACGGGAATGAGTTGATGATTTTTGCTGTGTTCGTTGTGCTTTTTGGGAGCAGGAAGTATTCCCTCAAAAATTTTCTTTTTCCTGTCATTCTGAGGAAACCGGGTACCTCGGGACGCAGATAGACTTTCTGCCGTGCTCAATAGTTTTAGATGCGGCAGAATTGAATGATCCGTTTCTATTCGTACTACTTTTGCACGTGTTAAAAGATGGATGTTTTCCTTCTCTTGAATAGGTTCGATGCAGATCCGATGAGCATCAGATTTTGCATCTACAAGACAGGGGTAACCATCACAAGTTTCGCATCGCACGCAAAGACTTTTTTCATGATCTTCCTCATTTAATCGAATGCCCAAAGGTAAATGAAAAGGCTTGAGACCTTCTGCTCTAATCCCTTCGTAAATCTTTCTGATAGGTTCTTCATGGCTGACAGCAGGATGTGGTTATCGTCGTGATGACCTGATTCCATGATGCTTACACCGAGATGTAGTTTATTCAAAATATCGACAATTTGTGCAGCTGATATCACATTGGTGTTGTGCTTCACAAAGCCCATACGCCCAACGACATTAACCGAAACTAACTCAATGCCATTCAAAGGCTCTAATTCGCGTTTCATCAGCTCGGCTTCTTTCCCACAACAAATATTCTGAATACGCAGTTTCGTCGTCGCTATTACGTCGGCAACCCTCGGGATATCTTCGGTTTCCGTATCTCTGCTGGCACCTGCCAAACAACTATCACTCGTGTCATCGTTTGAGGCATTAAGCGGGCACTCTAGCCACTTCTCATCCGATTCCTTCTCGTGAGCTGCGTCCTCTTGTGGCGCAAGGAGCCGTTGTTGCTCTTCATCAATCGGTGATCCAGAATCTTCACATTCAAAGACAAGTCTTGGTTCTCCACCGGAGGTAGTGTCGGTACCTTTCACACGAACGAACAATCGGACCGAACCAAACTTGGTGCGCTCGCAGCAAGTCCCTAGCAAATTCAGGGCAGCATACGAACAAGTCGTTGAAGAGGAAGTACATGCCCTGCTTCGGTTTCGGCTTGCGCGAAACTGTCTTGGACGGTCCACCGATGATCACGTTCACCTCACCACTGCGCAAGAACTGCCGAGCGGGTGCGATCAGAGTGCCTCCGAAGTCTCCAGTAAGTTGCGTCTCCACTTCGAACATTTTCTGCAAGTTCTCGGCATGTCGCTTCTTCTCGTTGATGAAGTCACCGGTTTCCTTCATCAACTGTAGCGCCTTCGACAAGTTTGCATGGTCGGGATATCTCCACGGTCTCCTCGCCGACGATGCGCATGGCGGGGGACGAGTGGAAGTTGATGCGGTCGCTGATGAACCAGTGATCGTAGGCGTCGGCCGTGCCGTGCAGGTAGACCCACCGGTCCTGAGGGATGCCCAGCGCCTTCGCCTTCGCGACGGAGGTCAGGATCACCGCCGCCGACTGGTCGATGAAGGCGTTGGCGTTCATGAGCTTGGTGTAGGGGAAGCCGATATAGGGGTTCTCGGCGGAGACGGTCGCGATGTCGTCGGCCGAAAACCCCTCCGCAGACCATCGCGCTGATCCTGGCGCAGCTCCCGGCGGAGCGCGGCGCCACGATCGTCGCGCACCTGACCGACGACGTGCGTCCCGAAGTGATGCTTCGCGTCGCCAACCTCGAGACCGTGTCGAGCAACGTGATCCACGAGCTCGAAGACGAGATCGCGACCATGTTCAGCCGCAGCGTCGGCGCGCCCACGCCTCTCGGCGGGACCGAGGTCGCGGCGAAGCTCCTGAACGGCGTGCCGAAGGCCGACGGCCAGCTCATTCTCGACAAGATGGATTCCAATTTATTCAGTAAATATGTCTTTCAGCCTCAGTGGCAAAACACGATCAGTGCAACCTATAATATTTTCCATCAAGCCTACATAACAACATTTATTCCTTATTAGCTTTTGAAAAGTCCCTTTGGTCAGTGTTTGCAGTATACAAGGGTACTGTACAAGCCCAATATTAATGCAAAAATAAACCTTCGATTGTGGATGCATCTGCAAAGATGTTGGATAGACTCGCCTTTGGTGTTTGGTCGCTGTTAATGGCAATATAATGTGCATTTTTTGAATCGTCCCTCCACAACCATACAAACAAGGTTTTTCGCCATAACCCGCCTCTAAAGCTTCTAAAATGAGTGAAAATGCAGGGAAATCTATGCCTGTCATCCAGGGAGGAGCGCCTTTATCAGTGGAAATATTAATTTCAAAGCCTGTGAGCGCTTTCTCTAATAAATGTTTACGCAAAGCTTCTGCCGCTTGTTCTCCATTATTACCAGCAGCCAAACGGATCTCAATAATCGCTTTAGCTTCATTAGTATCAAATAATCTATAACTTCCATCATTCCCTAAAACAATTTCAGGTTCTATCTCAAGTATAGCCTGAATTATGGTTTTCTATTAATGTCTGTTTATCCCTATACTTAAATGGCGTGCATTTTAGATCCAAAGTGGCATACACGTCATACACAAACAACCCGAAGAAGTTATGTGAAGCCACACAAGAATACTTCGGATGATTGGATCTTCCTCCCACTATTTTACGTACACATGCGATCAATACAGAGTAGATTTTTCCTTACAGCCACTCAACATACAAAGTTGTCACGAGGAGGTATCAATTAATTAGGGATATCTATTCCAACTATACGTAAATCAGTCGAACACTTGGAAGAATTGAGTATCTTGAAAGAGGTTACGGGTAAAAAACGAAACAGGGTGTTTTTCTATGACAATTATCTTTCTATTATAAATGAAGGAACAGAGATGGGAGAAAGATAAATCGAGCTATCTTACAAAGATCTTTCCCGCTTAAGCTCAAACTATTTTCCTTAATCTTTCCAGTGGATCGTATAAAAATTGGACGATTAACTTAGAAAGATCGTTCATGATTTCCCCTTGGTAAGTAGCGGCAACCCTTACGTCGCCGTCGCTGATATTTCCGGCCAAAGCAGGATTTAGGTATAGAGGCGCGTGAAAGGGCTGCGAAAAATGCGGATCTTGCCCAAATAACAAGCAAGAGGAGAAGAGTATTGATAAAATTGATAGTAGATATCGTATATTTTTGAAAATCATCTTATTCTGCTTAAATCCTGGAACATGAAAGATAAACTATGAAACCTGGAACCCCTAATAAAACAACCTAACGTCCCCCTGAAACCGTACGGGATCCTCTTTCAGTTCTTTTGACCAGTTGATGGAAAAAGTGATAGACGTGGAAGAAAATGATGAGTTTGAAATCAGGGAAGTCTCTAGCCTCGATGACGTTTTTAATGAAGACGTTTTAAGCATACAAGACCTGCCTAGGGTCATTCACAGCACGGGCCTTGCAGACGCTCTTCCGCAGTGGATGACTCTCCTAGAAGTTGCAGCTGTGAGAGTGTTTAGCCGTATAAAGAGGGTTATTTCGGCGCCAGGTCAAGAATGCTGCAAGATAAAAAAGAGCACCTTGTTTAGCATTTTCTGGAACGTCTGCTATACTTTTTGATAAACAAAGAAACTTCTATGTGTTTGAATTAGATAAAGAATTAACTCAAAAAAATATTCTTGATGAATCTGGTTCCATCGTTGGTGATTATTTTTTTATGAATGACAATGTTGTGACATCTATAAAATCAATAGAAATTCCAAAATTAACCCCCTATATGATAACTACCAAAGATAATTTCCATTTAATTCCAAATTCTTCTCAAAATGATATTGGATAATATTTTACAAATATTCTAAATTCTTCTAGACTTACATGAAAAATTACCGCATTATCATCAACATAGCTGTAATATTTTCGTGACGAACACTCATAACAACCTAAGCTACCACGTAAATCTCTCACATCAAGAGCCAAAATAAAATCAGCTTTAGTTAATAAATTCTCTTCATAGCCTTTTAGATATAAAGGATGTGTATTAGGAAAATTATAGCGCCCCCCTTTATCAATAATGGGTAAAGCAAGCATTTCTGCTAATTGAATCAAACAAGAAACACTATTTTCATTTTTCCCTGTATAATGGAGACATCCAGCAACAGGAGGTCTGGCCGCTGCTTGCGCACTTCGGCTATCGCGCTGAGGCCGTCGCCGGCTTACGCCAGCACGTTGATCCCCTCCGGTTCGATCAGGCCCGGTTTTTCCAGAGCGTCGCGCAAACCCGAGCGAACGATTGCGTGATCGTCTGCAATGATGGCACTATATCTTTGATCTTTCACGGCTCTCGATCCAGCAGCTGCAGTCCTTCTATCTGACATGCCTTTGGGGAAATGACCAGAATTCTGCACCTGTGGGCCCTTCGTGATTGAGCAATACTTTAATCTCTTAACCATTCTGCTTGTGGCACTCATTGCCGTTGGATTTTGGGTGGTCAAACACCATGCCAAGAAAGCCATGAAGGCTTCACCATCCCCAAGTGATTAAGGCAGTACGCCGTGAAGATATTCAACTCCCTGAGCAGTAAAAAAGAAGAATTCGTGTCGCGCATTCCACATCAGGTTGGCATGTATGTGTGTGGAGTAACGGTGTACGATGAATGTCACCTGGGCCATGCCCGGAGTGCCATCGTCTTTGACCTGCGTTCAAGTCGGTGAGCCCATCGACTTTTTGTTCCAAGCGATGTCAAAGAAGTTTCAACTCTTGCCACCTCAAACACATCGGCCAGAGCGAATGAGCGAGTCTTACTTCGTCAGACGCTTGTTCTTTGATGCGATATTGCCCGAAGCACCATTCCTTGGCGAAAGCGAAAGGACGCAGCGCATTCGACGCTGGGGCTATCGGACATTCAAGATCTTGTTGCCAACAGTTGTGTTGTTTGCAAGCATGGGTATGTATCAAAGCTATCGTGAGAATTTGCTGATAGTGCGCGAGATCCGGCGTCTCACTTCGGCGCAATTGAGTCTTGAGGAGAAAGTCGATCGAGCCGACCTCTCCCGGTTTCGGAGGTTTCGGCAACTCGGCCCGACCTCCGCGCGAATCCGCCGCTTCGACTCGATACCCGAGCAAGGAACCGGCGCGGAGCTTCGGAAGACGCAACTGCACTCGGTAACGCCCTGTTGCACCGAGTCCGTCCTTCAGTTCCTCCATCGTCTTCCGGTTCGCTCGCGTCCGTTTTCCGTCGGCGAGAATCTCGAATCTTCTTCAAACACGACTACTTCCCACGATTGCTTTGCATACTCGTTAGGTAAAACGGCAATAACATCATCAGCAATACACTTCACATAAGCATTGACACCTGGATCAGTATTAACAGGTTGTGTTTTTTTCATTTCAGCAAAACTTGCTTGACCCATTTGGCTCATTTGCGAGTCTGAATAGAGTGCGATTTGTGTGCGCCCTGTTGGAGAGGTTTTACAACCCGCTAAAACTGCGGTTGCTAACACAGCCATCATTAACTTTTTCATACTAGTCATATTTATAAATTATAATAACCCATGAACGAATAGAGATTGTTTACAAAGGCGAAACCCATACGTAGGGAAATTGGTGCCCCAAAATGTAACCCATTCGGGTAGCACTTATAGTAAATTGAACAATAATGTAAATAACCCCTTCCAGATTTAATACCGTAAATTCTGTGTACCATCACAGGTAGGCAAACAATTTATGCTGTAATTCTGTAAACACTTCGATGAGGCGGACGCCATCGACACTGCTGGACTTTGTCCTTTGCAAATCATTCTTGCGAAGGACAACAGAAGTTGAAGCTAAAGTCCACAGTGAAATTACTTCCTCCAAAAGAAAACGACTACGTTCTCCATACCATAACGCTAGACTTACATAAGTGTAAATAAAGACAAAAACAACTGAGAGAAGACGGAAGAACACGATCTCAACATGGGTGCACTTTATGTCTACTTGACAGTGGCTAACTTACACGTAAAACTGTGCTGTTCCCCATTAGTCTCGTCTAGGGGACCTGTTTCCAACAAGACATGCCCTTGTTAAATTTAAAACGTCCTGCATTGCGAATTCGTTCGAATACGCGGTTGGCGGCAGCCTTTTCGCCTTTTTCTGTCAGAGTTAAGCCTAGCTCATAAAGTCCGTTTGCCAGAGCTTCACTGCGAGGGCTTTTAGTCAAGTAGGTTTCCAAAGACTCCTCAGCTTCATTGAGTCTTCCAAGCTTGCGAAGACAGATCCCTTCTGCCAGCCGAGCTTCATCACTAATCGAATCTTCAATTCCAGAGTTTAGTATCAGCCCCAAGCGGCTCAGAGCAGCATTGTATTCCTCGCGTTGCATTTTTCGTAAGCACAATTAGCGCAAGCCCCAGGCCACAAAATGTGCCAATGACAACAAATAAGAAAGATCTAAGATTGGCAACTTTTAGAAAGTAAAAATTAAGTATGATTAAGGTCCATGAGAGCCAAATTGGCTATGGGACAAAGTACACTACTTTATCATTTTGTTTAGTGCTACCACGTAGTTCATGGTTAAACCTGCAAATTTGTTTCAAGTGTTCTATGTCACTGAAGAACTCAACTAGATTGGATCTTTTCCATCTTAAGGATGAGAATTTCATGTTAGGATGTATGAAGAATGAAGCGTATATTGCACGCAATTAGAAATGGATCACTTTAAGGTTTCTGTCAAAATAGCTTTTTATTCAACGGTGTCAACGAAATTATCCTATACTTCTGCTACGTGCGTTCATTATTCGATGATTAAGGATAGATTATTCTACACTTATCGGCAAAAATTATGATCTGACGATAAACGGCAGATTGTGCTGCCCTTATCATCAAAGGATTTATTCTCTGACACTAAATGATAAGGGTTCAGCACCCAATGTTTTTTCATCAAGGGAAAAACGTGCGGAAAGCAGTGATGGAAGGCGCAGCCAACCGGCTGAGACCAGTGCTAATGACCGCCCTGGTGGCCAGCCTGGGATTTATCCCCATGGCCTTTAACGTGGGGCCGGGTTCGGAGGTGCAGCGGCCATTGGCGACAGTGGTCATCGGCGGGCTGATCACTGCCACCTTCCTGACTCTGTTTGTGTTGCCTACCATCTACAACTGGCTGGAGAAGGATGGGAACATACCGGGCGTCAATAATGATTTGGAAGCAGTAGATCGGCCTGCAAGGTCTGGCGCGTGGTCATGAAGACGGTGCCGCCCACATTGAGTGACACCCAGTTGCTCGCCTCCGACCGCTCCATGGCGCAGACGCGCGGAGCTTTTCCGTCCTGCGGAACTCTTCCGCATCATTCCGATTCCGCGCATGGCCGACGACGACCTCGCGGAGGCGATACGCCTGTCGCTTGCGTCCGCCCAGGACGAGGTGCGTCTCGCACCGCCGGACAGAAATGCGACCAACACCGTGACTCAATCGACTCTGATTGCCCCGCAGGATTTGCCCGCATGCCGAGGTCCCATCGCTGCGTCAGCCCTACCAGAAGGACGAGCATTTTATCGTGATCGAATCCGCCGCTTCACCACGTTGGACCTCTCACCCGAAACAATTCACCAAACAGGGTTAGATGAAAATTCGCGAATCCGTGCCGAAATGGAATCGATTCGCAGCGCGGTCGAATTCGACGGTGATCTGGAAGCCTTTTTGAAACACCTGCGCAGCAGCCCACAGTTTTATGCCGAAACACCTCAGCAACTTCTCAAGGAAGTCGCGCTAGTGCTCTTGGACAAATGTTCAGGGGCACTTTTTGCTTTAGTCACCAATCGGCTGTGGGCCGGTGTCGCCGTGAATTGCGGTTAGACTAGAGCGAATGCGGCGCAGCTTTTCTTTGGTCTCGTCCGGTCGAAGACGGGCAACGGTTGCCGCTATTATGTCGATTGTTGCTAAAAATACTAAGCGAGACGCGGTGGGCTTATAAATGTCTGGGTCTTCCGGCAGGCTAAGGCCGATGGTTAGGTCGCACGCTTGGGCTAGCGGCGAATCTGCCTTTGTGCTCGCCTCAGTCGGCACGCATCCGTGCATGTGCAGCGTCCAGTTCGTCGTGAGCCGCCTTCAGCCGCCCCTCCAACGACTTTCCCTGCTGGCTGAACCGTGCTCCGAGTCGATCCCGATCCTCCTCGGCAGCTCGTAGCGTACGCTGGAGAGACTCCACTTGTCGAATCGCGGTCGCCGACTCTTCCTGTGACTCATGCAGAGAACGCTGCAGCTTCCGGCACTCCTCCTGTCGTTCCTGCAGCATCTGCTGCTGTCGCTGTCGCTCCTCCTCGTCCGTGCTCTACGCGATGCTCTGCGGGGCGCCTCCCTTCGCCGGGGGAAATGCCCACGAGGTCCTCCAGCGCCAGATCCTCGACGCACCGCTGCCGGCGAGCGACCTCAACCCGGCGGTGCCCCTGGACCTCGATGCGGTGCTGGCCATGGCCCTCACCAAGAGCCCCGACGAGCGTTATCCCAGCACGCGGGAATTTCGGGGCGCCCTGCGGCGTTTCGCCGCAGAGAGCTAAGCCGCTCGGACCCAACGAGATAGGTCTCCCCCCCACCATCGGAGGGATTCCCCAGTCACCTCGTCCTTGTGCGATGGCCGCGGCAACCGCGTTGTGACTCTTGGGTTGCACCGCGTAGCCGTCCGGCCGCGCTGAGCCCAAGTGCTGATCGATGATAATCCTCGTGCCGCTTCCTTGATTGCGGTTAATCATGACGCAATCACGATCCTCAATCGCGACTCGGATGGCTTCGCGAGCAGATCGGCCTGCAAATCGGGAGTCACCGCGTCGAAAGAGTATGCCCTGACGACGACGATAACCCGAAATCAGCGTCATGTCATTGCAGGGACAAGCCTCTGATATTGAGATTCAGGCTAATGAAATCATTAAGATACGTAAAAGACTTAATGTATTACTGGCAGAGCATACTGGCCAGAGCGAAGACACCATTGCCCGGGACACGGAACGGGATAACTTTATGGATGCGCAGGAATCCCTCGAATATGGCTTGGTGGATAAAGTAATTGAGAGAAGAGTAGATAATAATAAGGTGGATAAGGACGCTGGCGGCGAGTAAATATGCAGGATTGGGCTTGCATTCCCGGTTCTAAGGCGTCATTAGAAAAGAAATAGGAGGCAAGTTAAAAAATGCTTCTGGGTACGACCGATTTAGGCAAACCGTTGGGCATGCGATCGAAACAATCACAAGTCTCAAGATTGCCCATACAATTGATATCGGTGTATCTGATCATCACACGACTTTGCCATCATGCACTTACCACTGTCGTTATGATTGAACCACTTTACCATTTCAAAAGAAGGTCGATTCCATCTAATGAGGTAAGCCTACACAATAATATCGTCCCTTCCCTGCAGATAACTCCTGTATTGCTGGTTCAACATAGTGTCCTCACGAATTGGTAGCCCTTGCTGTCCATCCCCTCTGAGTCTAAAAAGAGGATCAGGAGTTCTATCGGGCAAAAATGAAGAATTTAACTTAGGAAAACTTGAGTGAAATACTTCTGGTACTTTCGTTTGTTTTATGTAGGTTGGTTGCTTAAGGCGATTTTGGTTTAAGTCCTGAAGTCGATAACTTTGAGAAAAAGATCTTCCTGATATACCTTCTTTTGATTTTATGGGGCCAGCAACTTTGGAATATGGTTTTATATGTTCTCTGTCCTTTGATCCGCAGGCTTACAATACTAAATATGAAACCTAGCCAAACAATAGTAATCCTCTCTTCCCTTTGATCTTCACAACCTCCTCAAAATCTTCCTATCTGGCCTTTGATCCACAGGCTTGCAAGATTAAATACGAAAACTAGCCAGACATTACTCTGATACATGCACGGCACCGGAGTAAGGTAAAAATCAAAGCAACCCTATTCTAGAATACATGTGAAGACCCTATTCTAGACCCTAGCCAGAGGCCTGCAACAAGAAGTAGCCGATGAACGAGCGGCGTGATGCCGCTCGGCGAACTGGCAACAGGTAGTGTCGCCTCGAGCCGCTCACCGGCATCTTCGAGCCGTGTCGCTGCACGGACACCGACGGCCAGCGTCACCCGGTTGCTACTAGGAATAGGAAACCGGTTGATGTGGTCGAGAGCGGTCGCCACGATCTGATCGTTTAGTTGCCCGCACATGCCTTGGTCGGAGCCGAAGACGATGGTTCCCAAAGTCTGCTGTGGCGCAGTTCGCGACATGACTGTCGAATGACCTCGCTGACGTCAGAAATCCCATTACAACGAGCCTCTACTAGTGAACTTAGCAAGGATGCCGGAAAGGGGGGCTTATAAGTGCACACACCCCCTTGCCCTTAAACAAAGGTTACAAGGGGAAGTGTTCTTTTCATAACCATAGTCTCGAGGACATGAAGAGCAACATCTAAAAGTTATATGAAAAACAACATTCATTTAAGTCAAAACAGTTCCATTAGAATTTAAAGCCAATCTAAGGGTCATTGCCACAATTAGTTGTCCAGAGGAATACCCTTCGACATCGATTGGGCTGACGGCTGCGGTGATTGGTCCGCTCGTATGTGTGCGACGGTTGTGCCTGGGTGAGCGGTGGTTTCTCTTGCTGGTGCAGTCGGCGGTTTTTGCGTGGATGCTCGTGCCGACCTGGCCGAATCTGGAACCACCCCGAGCCACCTACATGGCGGCAGCGACGGGCGGTGTCTTCGCGCTGATGATGGCGCTTGACCTGTTGGCCAGTCGTCTAGCGCCTCGTTTGTTGCTGGGCTATTTCTTCATCACCGCGGTCTTTACCACAGCAGCCGTCTGACTAAAAAATCGTTGCTACGGGATCGTGGTACAAGGTAATGCACGTTTTTGCACACAATTGCCTTTTGGGTCCATACTTTTATTAAGGACAGTCATGTAGAAGTGCCAGGCACTGTTTTTGAAGAGACATCATTGTGGTAGAGTTTAACTTAGAGGCGTCAAGACATCATTCTGTTGCTAGCTACATCTTTATGCGTTATTTTGACAATGATTGGCTTGTGTTCCACCGCTAGAAAATGGTAGCCTAGCTGTTATCCCAAACGCTGGTGGAAGTGGTTTCAAAAATCTAAAAGTAACTCACTGTTATTTCGCTAGATATTTTTTATATTTGCAGTGTGTGACAGTGAAATGCAGTTAGTTTTTTCCTTTTAAAATGCATACTATATTTCTACTTTGCTTTTCCAAAGATGGCTCTCTATTTGGTGCATGAATAGAAAATAGTTTAAGTTGTGCTGAAATTTTTTTCCCAGTTCTGTGTTAGGTTTGGTGCTCGTTCGTTTTGATTCATTGATGTTCGGAATGGAAAGCCTAGTAACAAACGTTTGTGTTCTAGTAGAAACGTTTTATTGTTCTCTTTATAATGCCGTAGCTGTATTAGCCCGCCATAATTGTAGCCTGCCTTTGAGCGCTGAGCTCTCAGCGCTCGGGGTATGTAGGCGAGGCCAAAACGTTGATATTGCCAGACATGCGTTAGTTCGTGTATGAGTAAGCTGTTGTCCATCCCTCCCCAGCTATTAATCGTATTGACGCCGACATAACAAAAGCGATATTGCCAGGGGCCCAAAAAAGCTCTTTCGTCGATGCGTATTCTGCCATAATTAATATTGTTTCACCCGTTAAACGGTGTGTTTTGTCCTTTGGAGTGGAAGGCTTCCCTATAGATCTTAATTTTTTTCTTGGGATCGAAGATCACGACGTCCCCGGGAGCGCCTTTTTGCAGGGTCCCCCTTCCGAGCTTCAGTATATCGGAAGGCGTGTCGGTGAGCTTACTGACCATTTGATTAAGTGTAAGCACCCCGTCCTCAACGAGCTTAAGCGAAAGAGGAAGCGCGGTCTCAAGCCCCACTATACCAAAGGGCGCAAGGTTAAACTCAACTTTCTTTTCGTTGCACCGTGACGATGACGCCGGCCTCCACCGGAACGGACGGGTTTTTCTTCGCCGTCCTGCAAAGCGATCCGATCTGATCGACGCGGATAGCGTCAGTCGCATGCCTTGCCACAACCGACCGGTCTGTGGCCAAGTCCGCAGGGGATCTCGCATGGTGCGGAATCGGAGAGTGTTCGTTGAATTCCATCGACATCGAGAGCGCATTCACGCTGGGGGCCATGGTCGGCCACTTGTCGTATCTATTGCTCGTCATCTCGATGATCATGCGGACCATGGGGAGGGGGTAAAGGGACCGGAAGTTCCAATATTCGTGTTTTATCGAACTTTCTTCCGAGAAGTTTTTGTAAGAAACTTTATATTATAGCTTTTGCCAACTGCATATTTTTTGGTGCGAAAGAATTTTGACTGCAATGAAAGAAGTGATGGGACTCAATGCCTAAACAAAACGACGAGATAGCTCAAATAAGGCAATGACCCGTACGTAAAATCGTATACTCCGATGTCACAAAAATAAATAACACGAATAATCCATTTTATGTACTTCGATTCAAATGCACAGTTAAACAAATCACAGATTACCATCAACTACGTTAGGCCCACCGTGTATTAGTAGCAATAAAGAACTAGGTCGTAAATTTAAATAGTACGTTTCCGACTTTCAACTACGACATGCTTTAATGCTATTCGTTAGACACAGCACAGTAGGAATTCTACCTACTCGACAGCTTAAAATCGTTGTTAAAAATGATTAAAAGGCGTTGAAAACCGTAAACACCTAACGAAATAGATTCTCTCGCGCACAATTGGTCAACGGCAACAAAAAGTATTCTGAGGTCAGCTCGGTCCCAGCCATTGAAGGCAAGACCTGGAACCATCCGGTGGTTGTAGGACGCGTGCTGCTGGTGCGCAACGGTGAAGAGATGGCCGCCTTCCGTTTGCCGGAGCAGACGACGTAGATGGCGGCCGGTGTGGCGGCGGAGAACTGACGATCAACTTCTCCAGTCGGCAACACTCTTCGCCGAACCGACGCCAGCGCCGGTACCGTCCGGTGTAGATCAGCATGGCTCGTGTTCCAGTTGAGCACGCTGATGTGCATCGCCCGAGTTCCCCGTGGTATTCGGGCAGCACATCCTGAATTGTGATTTCCTGTACGTCTAGGAAGTGTTTAGGAACCCTGGCATTCAGAATGGCCAACAAAAATGGTATTGGTACACCTAACACAGTAAACTCCCTAAACAAAGAAGATAGGGAGAGTAACACGAGGGGGAAGGAGGAGCTGTGATAACAGGCATAACTAACCAGACACTTGAATAATGCAATATTCATACGTTTTTCAAGGGGGGAGCGCCATGGGTATCCCCTTACCCGTGCTGGTAATATTGGTACAACAAAAAACAGCGAATATAAATAACGTATTTTATTACAATCAGATCAGATCAAGATTTGTTGCTATAGGAGATCTGCCAAGCCATTGCTAAAGCCCATGCGTGTTCATTATAAACAGGCTACTATGCTATAGTGACACAAAGATACCCAATGTTTGATCCACTTTCTAAAATGGGATGCAACCTATCTTTAAAAATTGGCTCTCTGGCTAAGGTGGGACAACATCGATCTTCATGATCTTAGCTATCTCGAACACGATTTATGTTTTAGGTATTGAAACACTGTGGGATGAGTTAAACTACAGGCTTCCACAAGATATTACTCTAGAACAGCGGGTTCGTGCCCAAAATGTAGCAATGGGTATTAATCTTGTGTCTCAAGGTATTCCATTTTTACAAATGGGCGGCGACATGCTTCGCTCAAAATCAATGGATAGAAATACCTATGATGCGGGCGACTGGTTTAACTATGTCGATTTCACCTACGAAACGAACAACTGGAACGTAGGTTTACCATTAGCACAAGACAATGAAGCCCGTTGGGAAGAAATGGGCGGCAGTCGATAAACATGCACTCATCCCTGCTCACCAACGGCGTCCGGTTGTCGGCGTATGACTGCTTCGTATTACAAGTTCGCGTATTCTTGTTGACTTGCGCAAAACTGTTGAAAGCCAGTTTTGGAGTGCGGTGGCTTGGCACCGTCTCGTTTGACCGACCGGCTTCGAGTCGACACATTCGCCACGTGCCGGGCTTGTCCCGGTCGAGCGGTGCTTGTGCACTAGCAACCCACGACCACAATCGACTCCGCCCCGGCCGAGCTTGCCTCGGTGCTGGCGATCGTCCTTGGAGCGACTACGCTACTGGCGCTGATTGCACCAATGGCAATTGCGATCGCCGCGGCGAATATCTGGCCGCCGCCTCTGACTTGCTTGTCACTGACCTCGAAGAGATCGTCGCTAACTGGACGATGGAAGGTGAAGCACGTGCCACGTTGATGGAGAGCGCGGATAACGCCGTTTCCGTAATTTTGGCCGGTATGGGTTCCTTGCCTGGAGGCGAGCTTGCCGGTGAACTCATGAAGCTTGGTTTGCTTCTAGGCGACCCTGATTAAAAACCCTCACTTCACCAGGAAAACCGATCAACACAAGTTTGGGGATTGGCGCGTCATACGAGGAGGTGCATGGACCTGTGCACCAGCGTCCGTTCGCTGCTCAATCCGAACTTTTTCCGCGGGTGAAGAGGGAAGCGTCTACACTGGTTTTCGAGTCGCCTGCGATTCAAAATAGCTAAGGCAACCTCTCGAGTCTTCGCTCCCGCAATCGAAGCCCCTTATCGAACTGAATTGAGAATTTGATCCATGACTAGAATCGCAACCACTATCTTGAGCTCGATGCACGGGGGCATATCATTGACAAAGGATACGAGGACTTTATGCCAAGTGAGGCGTGGATCGGTCGGAAGGCGGGATTTGAGTTCAAGCTTGGCGAGCGTGGTCAAGGATACTACAGAACTGGGGCAAAAGTGGTCGTTCCTTCCAACACAGCATACTAGAATAGAGTAGGTCGTGAACATTTAACACATTCTGTTTCCACTGTTGCGCGAACGATGAGACAGGGGCAGTATTCTAGCGTTCACCATATGCGGGAAGTCGAAGGTCGTCGGCGACGGAGGCCGTGGCGACCAGTAGGTCGCTGTCGTCCCGGATGCAGGCGGTCAGAACGGGCATTGATTCGGAACGCATGTAGTAGGCGGGATAGGGCGAAACGCCGGTCTCCTGGTTGAGGGCTTGAATGTCCGCGATCTCGGTTTCGTCGGGCTGGTCGTGCATGGACGTCGACCAGCAGTCGGGCAAAGCGATCGATCCGATCACGCGCTGACAGGCTGCCAGCACTTGATCCGCGCCGCCCAGGAGCGCATGCCACTCGGGCGTTTTCCATTTCCAACAGTATTTTGCTGGATCCCACCGCACAACGAATCGTCTTCACCAGGTTTGATGATCAAGTGGCGGTCGCCACCGCGATCACAACGGCGATCAATGCGGCCGGCATCGGTGTCACCGCGACCTATCTGGGTGGCGGCGACATTTCGCTGGGCAAGATCGCTCAAAGCCGAGTCGATACGTCGACGTCGGTCCTGCCGGCACGACGCAGAATCATTGCCGACGGTGAATTCATAACCATCACGCACGGCTCGGTGAGTGTCCGCTATGAGTTCGTGAGTTGATAGTTTTTGTGTCTAAAAGTTTGCTTCGCAGAAACGAGGCAGAAATGTTTATTGTTATAGTCAACGCAGAAATTGGATTCGCATAAGTCGGATGGAAAACTGGGGAAACCTGACAGTCCTATCGCCTTTTACTTTTCAAGCTGATTTGCGTGAGTTGTTGGTCGTATAAGTCAGATGGTTTTCCTTGGTTGAAAGCGATCGGACTAATGCGAATTCAACTGTACTTATCTTTCTTTGGACACTCTTGGCGCATACAAATGCAGTTTTGCGTTTGTTGCAGTTTGTGCAACAACAATTTGTAAAGTAGTGTCACAGAAGCTCCGTAGAGCAGGTTGGAAAGTATAAGACCCAGTAAAGGCCAATGGTCAATTCCTGAAAGCTTGATGAGTAGCGGGAGCAGAATGGGATGAAAGCCGTTGAAGTAGCTCGCCGGGTTGATCCATTCTATGTGCCAAGCATGTTCCTGTAAAAAGGAGATGTCAACGTTCACCGAGTGGAAATGCATCAAGGCGCTAAAGGCCAGCGCTATGCTGCTGGAAACAATTTTGATACTATTGGTTTCATTTGTACTTGTAACTTTCTCCACTGCTTTAGAAACTTTTTCATATTCATGAACGTATCGTTCTTGAATTTCAAGTCCAACATTAATAGTTCCTTCAGCTTGGACACGAAATTCATGTTGATAGCTATCAAATATTGTGTCAAATCCAGGAAGAAGTTTAAGTTTTGGAAGTTCTTTATCTTCACTAAACATATCATTGAATAGAGTTTCAACAATAACCAATTTAGCTTTTCGAAGTTTTTCCATGTATTCTTCGTGCTGTCCAGCCACTGCTGATTCAGCCACTCCGCATCGGGAGCTGCATCTGTGACCAGACAGCGGTACTTTGCGTGGTACGGTCGGGATTTATCAATCACAAATTCACCCTCAACACACGGCGCAAAACAAAAGTACGGTTTTGAAGGATGCAGGCGCGCTGCCTGAGGTGCCCGAAAGCTGTCCGGATGGCACAGCACTGAGACACAGGCCGGCTGCCCGTCAATCATCCCCGTCATCGAGACCCAGCGCGACTTTTCGTGATTCCCCTGAATTCGATCGGTGAAATTGACAATGTGAAATTTTTTCTGTAAAAATTTTCACGCTATTGACCTATGATGTATCCCATCGGAAGCCAAAACCCATGGGGTACGAGATGTCGACATATTTGAAGGATATCAGCGAGGCCGCCAACCTCGTCGCCAGCCACGGAAGCGCTTGGGATGCCATCAGTCCCGAATATGTGGCGCGTATGAAGGCCCAGAACCGCTTCAAAACCGGCCTGGATATTGCCAAGTACACGGCCAAGATCATGCGCGATGACATGGCGCGCTACGATGGCGATTCCGGAAGCAACAAAAAGGATCACCGCCGCGGCGCTGACGATCGACTGGCGGCGGTCGCTGGTTTTGCCATCAGCCTCCGCTTGTGCCTGCGCGTTGGCATAGGCGCCGTCCTGGACGTTGGCGAGAAACTGGTACTCCCTGAAATTTGAAACGATGGCGACGACCGCGACCGCGATCCCCGCATAGAGCAGCCAAACGGTAACTTTTGTCAGTCTCGTCGAGTCCTTAAAGCCACCATCGTCGTTTGTTGGCTCGGTCTGCAGACCGTTTTGCAGCGCCGTGATCTTGTCCGGCGTCAATGCGAAAGCGATCAGCGTCGTCGCAAGGTCGGACAAATCGCAGTTCCGTTCGGCGGCTTCGCGGGTCAGGACAAGACGGACCCGTTTCAGGATACGCCGCAGGTCCGTTTCGTTGGGAAGGGTGCCGGTGCGGGCAATCTCGTCCAAGGCGTCGGCGGCGGCCTTTGCGGCAATCTGTGCCCCGATATGGGAAAGATGTCCCCGTGCGGCGCCCTCGGCAATCGATCCCACGACGCTGTCACGGGTCGGCAATCACCGCATTCCGCCGCCACGGGTCGGTCATTCAAACATTGCTCCATCTCATGCTCAAACAGCGCTTCGCCCGATAGGGTGCCCGTGGCGCTTGTCGGGCTCCCGGGGAACCAGTCCGTCATGATGGTGTCCCCCTCCCCCTCCCCGGCCCCACCAGGGCTCTGGGGCATACGGGATCCTGTGCTCGGACTCGAAACGGGTGGAGACCAAGCTCCCTGCGGTGTGGCTCCCCCTGCTTCTGGGAAAGTGGCGGAAGGATGTGACGTTGGCGTGGTTCCCCCTCGGATCCCTCGAGGATCGGCAGGTCGAGGGTTTCGCCGTCTACACGAAGCTGTGCCTTATCGGCCATGGGGGCTCCTCCAGTCGGGGCGCGTCTCGGCGAGAGCGCTCGGTGGGTCCGATGCCATCGGACCGGTGGCGCGGGCAGTTTAGCGGCCCTCCGGAGCCTGTGCATACGACGCCTTTGATCGCGCAGGGTTGCGCCGTTCTCTGCACGCCCGCCCGCGACGGCAGGGCTTCTCGGGCGGTTCGGGGTACCCTCGGGGACCGGGACATTATCGGTTGGTTTAAGTTGGCGAAAACCACAATTATTTCATTTGGTTTATGCGTGATTTCGGGATTATTGGTCACGATTTTAGCGGCTTTTTTATTCAAAAACGGAATCGAAAATATTCCTCATATGGCAGGGATGATTACGGGAATTTACACAGGCGGAATTCCGAATATGAATGCCGTTGGATTTGCAACCGATGCCCCTGCCGAATTGTTTGTTTATCTCAATGCTGCCGATGTTTTAATTGGGGGGGCATACCTGATTTTTTTGACCTTGGTGTCAACGTTGAGATCTTAGAGGCATCTACTGCCCATGGTGGAAGAATTAGATCAGCGGCTGGATTTGCTGATTTCCCGATAGAATTGGGCGCCGATTTTGTTCAAGGAGATAACTCGGTGTGGTATGAGCTTATTCAGGGAAAGGGCTTTTCATTTGCCTCAGGAGCAGCGGATGAGGTATGGATGATTGATGATCTGGCGAAGAACCTTAGTGATATTGCCGATGATTCAGATGTAGCTTTGGTGCAAGATTTTGTTGGCAGCCTTGCCAACGGGAAAGACCCATGCACAAGGGCACGATCCGATGGCAGGCACCCGGGCTGGTGCTGCTGGCCCTGTCTTGTCTCACGGGCTGCGACACCGGCAGCCGCGACGACTCCAACTCCCAGGGAACGACGCCGCCGACCGCGGGTACGACGGGCCCGGGCGTCTCGACCCCGCCCCCAACCGGTCCCGGCCCCGGCGCAGGGTCCGGCCAGGTCGCCACGTTCTCCGGTGACCTCGCGGCCCTCCTCGCCCAGGAGGTTCTGCCGAACCTCCCCACCGTCTCGACTGCTTGCCGAGGCTCACCTCCTCCGCCGTCGCCTTGGCGCTCAGGTCGCTCAGCTCGTCCAGGGCGGCCCCGTGGCACACCTGGTATTCCTCGGACGTCAACTCGAAGCCGATGGCGTGGACGAGGTGGATCTCCGACCCGAAGATGCGGGCCAGCGCGCAGGCCTCGCGCCACACGTCGCCGCTGTGGCGCTCGAGGTCGGTCGCCAGCAGGATGCGGTCGACGCGGTGCACGCTAGAACGCCTCCAGGGCCTCCGCCAGGACGCGGCGCAGGTAATTGTACGAGTACGAAGCGCGCCCAGGGCCAGGAAGTGTCAAAACCGCGTACCAGTCCCTGGATATCTCTGTGTTCCGTTACGGTATCACTCATTAGCTTGCCCTCTGTTGTTCATCTTCGTCGTCCAAGCCGCGAGGCTGGGTTAATGTCACCTCAACGTTGATTGAATCTCCGTGGACTTCCTGTTTGTGCAGACTTGCATAAAGCTCTTCAGAACCGCCAGGCGCAGGCGCTCCTCTGGAGGCGAGTTTTTTCTCAAATGAACGCCAGTGCTTGGTCTAATAGATGACTTTCTTACCTCCAGTTCAAGATGTACATTACACGGACACGACCCCAGCCCCTTACACGGGGGTGCACGGCATAACACACAGAACAAAAAGGGAATCTGAAAAAATAAACATTATAGCTCGTCTGTCCATAGTGACTGCTGCTTCAGGATGTAAGTGTACTGATTGGGGTGGTTTTACGTAAGGACATTATTTGTTTCGAAGTTGATACAAAACCGCTGGCGTAGCTCTGTGATGCTAACGTTAAGGCCAGAAGCTGTACTAGAACAGGCGCTGGGCGGAGGCACGGGAGGATACACCACAGCCAGCAAGAACGTTGTGAGCCTGCTCCGACAGAAAGGACGTCCCTACCTCTTCTCAAACTCGCTATCACCACCCAATGTGGGTGCGTCGATTGAGGTACATGCATTCCGTTTGCGTTACACGAGCGCAGCGCGCGCGTTGGTGTTGCGCCGAGCCGCTCGAAATGCGATCGTGCTCATGCTTGTGTGATTTAGGTGTTCAAGATGCTGAGCGCGTCGACCGAGCTTCGCGACAAGCTGATGCCGATCTCAAGACCACGGCAATCGTGGGCTCCGCCCGGCAAACCACCGAAGAATTGTATCTCTTGAGCGAGTTGGCCGCTCATCTCGAAGCCATCACCGACGCGCCCGAGCGGGTGGGTGAGGCCGACCAGTTGTTGGTCAACGCCGACAAGAACCCCAACACCAACGGCGCCCGTCTTTCGGGCTTCGTCTCCGGTAAGTTGGGCAGTCAACTCTCCAAGATCGCGTCCGGCATTCGCAGCGGGAAGATCAAGCAATTGATCGTCTTCGGCGCTTTTTTAATTTTCTCCTTATGGAATATGTAAAAAAATTTATCAAGTTGAAAAAAAAATCTAGCGTTGTAGCTACATTCCTTTGTTGAATTAACAAAAACATTCTCAGTCCCTGGTTGCAAGATAACTTTATTTCCTTCTACGATTCCCTTAATCTTCTTCCTTGATAAGATTTTGTCAGTACCTATAGGTCAAAGACTAGGCATATGTAAAATTATTTCATGCCCTATATAACAAGTTGTGATCCAGAAAGAAAGTGAATAAAATTTGTTAGCTGTCGCCTTTGGCAGCAGCAAGTCGACTGACGAGACGGTTTCATTCAATCGAGACATCCGGCCTATCCTTTCGGAAAACTGTTTCGCTTGTCACGGTCCCTATGAATCGAAACAAGAAGGCGGCTTGCGGCTTGACCTTCGCGAGCTCGCCATCGGTGAAACGGATTCGGGTGATCCGGCAATCGTCCCGGGTGATGCCGAAGCCAGTCAGCTGGTCGCAAGGATCGTGAGTGAAGACGAGTTTGAACGGATGCCGCCCCACGATTTGGGGGAACCGTTGGATTTATTTCTAAAGGCCTCTCAATGAATTCCGATATGTTGCAATTTGAAGGTACATTAATACACATTGATGTCTCCAAATTATTTTTGTCTTCGATGAATGAGCTGTGTGCTTTACTACAGCTTTTAGATATCCACAGGTTTATATTTTTTGAGCTATTCAAGCCCAATAGTCCGAAAGATTTATCTTCTGGCAGACCTCCTCATTCATAAGATGTATTACTTGCAAACTGCTAAATACGTTTGAGTACTATATATAGTGATCATGTGTACCTTTTGTGAAGAAAATTCACGTGTCTCGTTTATGTTATTTTTTTTTTTTTGTTTCATTGTATGTCTTTCATACTAAAAAAACAAAAAAACAAAGGTAATGAAAAATTTAGGTTGAACGTAAAGCTGTATATATACGTAATTTTTTCTATGTTTGGTAGGGGTTGGGGCTATAAAGTTGGTAAACTCAGTAATTCTTTAGGTTTAGCCTGAGAATATGAATTGGCTAGTTGATTTAAGTTTAGATCAAAGAGTATATGTAACTTTAAGAGTAAAAACCGGCTCGGGGGAGCCCACCAGGCGTACGTTGTTGATCTGATCCTGTGTTAGCGTGTAGGTGCCATCTGCGGTCGGTTCGATGATGATATCGATGTCATTTCCGTCAGCATCGGTTCCCGTGTAAACTAAATGCGCCCCAACGGGTACACCCGCATCATCAAGGATCGGGTTGCCATCTGCATCAACTTCAGGTGTTGGAACGCCACTAATCGTAATGGATACTGTTTCAGATGCATCCACGCCCTCTTCGTCGAGCCCAAGCTCAATATCAAGAGGGATTTCCGGAAACGGCCGGTGCGCGGGCCGCGACGCTTCCGTCACGGGTTCGAACCGAGCGCTCGGGACCAGCCGCGGGAAGAGCGTCTCGTGTGCCGGTGGGTCGAGCGCACCGTGATGGGCTGCGAGCGAGGCGCCGATCGGAACGCGCTCGACGAAGGCGCGGATGATCTCGTCGGCGTGCTCGGGGTCGCCGGTCACCTGCCGGCGCAGGCCGTCGAGGCTCAACACGCCGAGTCGCACGTCCCCAGTGGTCAGGACCTCCACCTCGTCCGGCGGGAGGTGGCCACTCGGGCCAGGGTCAGTTCCTTCCCCTCGGCCATCAGGCGTCTGGCGGATTCAAGCAGCGCCGTGCGGGTTCTGTTTTTCTGGGCGGTTCTCTGGACCACAATTTTCCTCTATGAGACACTTGTCTTATAATGATTAATATGTATTATAAAGAGACAAATGTCTAAGTAAAGGGGCTTTAAACCGATGTCCGAAGAACGACCACGCACCTACCATCTCCTCGGAAATCTGCTGACGTTCCATGCATTTCCATCGGAAACAGGAGATCGGTATGACAACACCGTGCGAATCGTGGCCGCGCAGATTTGACTCCACAAGGCTGTGGGCGACGCGGGCGGCCTCAGCCTGCGGGACGTCTGCTCCAATGAAAATGTTAGTGACGAATTGTTTGAGTTCGGTGGGGGGGATGTTCATAGTAGAAATCGTGATGAGAGAAGAATTTGAAAGTCTTCTGATCCCGGAGGGATCAAAGCCATTAGCCAGGGATTAAGCGGAGAGCCATCCCCGGTTGTTGACAGGAGAACAATGATTGACCCCGGAGGGGTCACAGATAAAACCATATTTAGCATACCACATATAATCGATAAAAATCATGATCAAGTCAAAACCACTCGTCCTTTTCTATCATTCCTTACAGTTGATTTTTTGTCTCTTGATTAGCGCTTATTACCTCATTTAATCCCTACTCCTCCGCGAATGGCTTAATCTACACAATACTAAGATCAAAACTTGCGTTATCTTTTACCCCCTTAAAACCTAATTACCATTCTTTCATTAACCAAAGTGTGCCATATGGATCCTCTAATATTTTTGTCATTGCCAATTCTGGCCCTTCCCGTTGCCAACGCACAGGAACAGGAAGAAGTTATTGAAGAGATCATTGTTACGGGTGTTGCCCGACCGACGACGAAATTTGAATCGTCGGCATCGGTTACAGCAATGTCCGGCGATGATATGAAAAATTACGCACCGCGCTCGACGGCGGAAGTCCTTCGCAATATCCCGGGCATTCAGTCGGAGTCATCGGCTGGTGATGCCAACACGAACATCAAGGTTCGCGGCTTGCCGATCAGTTCGGGCGGTGCGCGCTATTTGTCGTTTCAGTGGCATGGGTGGATTCGTTAGTGGTCCTGGCGGACTTGCGGCATGGCTGACGCGCCGACCGCTCATCATCCACGAACAGAATGCAGTCGCAGGACTGACCAATCGTCTTCTGGCGCGTCTTGCCCGGGTTGTGCTGCAGGCCTTCCCGGGCAGTTTTACTTCCAGCGTCAATGCCGAAACCGTCGGTAATCCGGTACGGGCGGACACTGACGCGATTGCATCTCCGGCGTCTCGCTTTGCGGATCGCCATGGACCGATCCGCCTTCTCGTCCTTGGCGGGCTCCTTGGCGCTCACGTCTTCGATTACCTCGACCTCGACGGCGGCGGATGGGCCCCGGGTCATGGCATAGATCGCGATCGCTGTCAGCAGAAGAAGGACAACGCTCGCGATCGCCAGGCCGACCTTCTGCTGATTGCGGCGTCGAGACACGCCAGCTGTCTGGTCTTCGAACTCCGGCTCTTCGGCGGCCGGGGCATCGATGGGCGTCAAACTGAGTCGGCGGCTGACCGTAGAGCCGCGCGAGATGATGCCCACAGCCTGGTCGATCTCGGCTGGAACCAGTAAGTGCAAGTTGAAGGTTGATTAAGAGCAAGCAAGGAGAAAAATGACCTCTCACCTCTTGACCTGAAACGATAAACTCGGTAAGGTTCATCGCCATCCAACATATTCATGCTATTAATCTCTTCGATATCTTGCAGTTTATACAAAGCACACCTGAATCTGGTTTTCCAGGTCGAGGGATCTGGTGGATCACCTTGCTTGTATTTGCCAGTGTGCCTAGCCCACTCGCGAAAGATATTCGCATCA
Source organism: Alatinidae sp. Z8VKAUB7J3 (assembly GCA_010016025.2). Classification (NCBI taxonomy): domain Eukaryota; kingdom Metazoa; phylum Cnidaria; class Cubozoa; order Carybdeida; family Alatinidae; species Alatinidae sp. Z8VKAUB7J3. Next base: position 128,203,514 of record JAAAKM020721499.1, read on the forward strand.
CGCTCTTCGTTCACTCCGGGCTTGCGGCTGTTCACGGCATCCATAAATCGATGGCCGTTCTTCTTCAGTTTATCGGACGATTCACTCGAACCCAAAAAGGACTCGGCGATGCCTCTTTCGTGGTGAATTACGCGGAAGAAAAAATGTCTTATGAGCTTGAGAACCTCTTCCAGGAAGGAACAGGTTGGGAAGAGGTAATTAGCGAAATTGCCGACGCCAAAAAAGCAGAGGCTGAGTCACTATTAGCTTTCCTTCAGGGCTGCAAGCCTCTGTCAGGCTTTGATGCTCCAGACATCGATCGGCGCGGGTATTGGCAAAGACGATGGCGTTCTGGGCGTCGTGATAGCGCAGCACGTTGATGATGGCGTTTTCCGCATCCTGCGGCGCCACCCGCAGCGCCTGATAGGCGATATCGGCGTGCTGGCCCTTTTCCGCCAGGGTGGTGACGCGCACGGCGTCGCGCTGGTAATTCTGCGCCAGCTTGACGATCATCGGCGGCACCGTGGCCGAGAACAGCAACGTGCGGCGCTCTTCCGGCGCCTCGCCCAGCATGAATTCGAGATCCTCGCGGAAGCCGTTGCATTCGGCAGCCCATTCATCAAACGACTTTGCGTAACGACGTTCCATTATCTCACCAAGTGAATTCACGTGTTTCAACGCGGCCAGGTATTTCTTCTCTGTCCGCGCGTCGGCCTGGGCAAACGAACGCCATTTTCGATCCTGCTCATCAAATTGCGCATCCCACGCATCAAATACAAGGTTGTATTGATGATTCTCGGCATCCTCATCAAACGACTCGATGTCTTCCTTCGTTGGTTTACGACCGCCGAATCCGGGATTGGGTGACCGTAGTGGCTCGCGTAGGTTTGAGAGCTGCTTTAGGTTCTCCAGTCGCCGAATATTGTTGTTCTGCAGCCACAGAATCTCCAGGTTTGGGCAACTGCAAGCGATTTGATTCGAACGTTTGTCACTCCATCGTCTTCGAGCGGCAATTAAGAGGAGTCCGTGGGTGAAAGCAAGTGCTCAATACTCGTTAAGGCCGCCAATCTCCTTGATGTCGTTGCTCTGCAGATAGAGCTCGCGGAGAGCTGTCAACCGATCCAAGCCGGAGATCCGTACCAAGCCTTGCAGCCGGCAACACATCAAGTTCGCGCATCGCCGCGATGCCATCGTCGATGCGTGCCCGCTGATCCGGGCTCAGTGTCAGAAAAAACTGCTCGGCCACGGCAAATGCTCCGGCCAGCCCCGCCTCGGGCAATTGTTGCGCAACCGCGCGCGCCACTACGCCACTGACAATAGCTGATGCAATGGCTTTGGTCGGGTCGGTAATCAGCTCGATTCCGGGCGTTGCCCCGGGCTCATCGAGCGGCGCGGCACCTGCACGCATGACCACACCAATATCGGCACTTTAAATTGGTTAATACTTTTGTGGTTTAGAGAGGTGAACACTCGTACGTCACTAGAGGATGATCGTATCAAGCTGCAAGATAGCGTCGAATCTTCTTTGTCGCTACTACAACAGAAAGAGGGAGAACTTTCAAGCTGGAGAGTTAAGGTATTCCAGTGTATAGTGTTATATTTTAAGTCCAGTTGAAGACGACGAGATGCATATGTAAGAAAACTGCCGCCTGTGGTATCAATTGCTGTAATAGAAAAATAAATGATTTCTTGCTTATATGTGGTATTGTAGTCCTGCTGATCGGATTAGCTGCGACCGGATATTTCATGATTCTAGCCTGGAACGATGACCGTGCGCAGAATCGCGCGCCGGTGACGTACAGCGATGCGCCGGTTCTGACTGAAGAAAGCACCCGAACCAGCACGTTGCCGCAAACAAGCGCCAATTCAGGCTTAGAGCCAGCAACACCAGCGGCAACAACCGGTGCCCAGAGTGCGGATCAGTCCGGATCAACGTTGGAGGTTCCCGCACCGGTTCAACAACAGGCGCCCGTTGTTACCCAGGGCCGGCGGAAGGAGAACCTCCTCGGTTCGTTGTCCGCCAATTGCTCGTTGCTCATGGCTCCGCCCCAACTGTTCTAGAGACACTGAGTTAAGGCTCACCTTAAGTCGTGAAATTTTGGTTAACGTCCTCTATCTTGGGGGTCTGGTATGCGGCGCTACAATACCTAGGCGATAACTCGCGCTTGTTCTCAGTTGAGCCCTGAAAAATCGCGTCGAATGTTCTCAAGAACCTTTGGCATCGCCGCCTCGAGCAAATCGAGCGTAGCCTCATAGGCCTACGCTTGTGTTGCCCATTATGCTCTAACACAAAGTCTTTAAAGAAACCTAGAGGCGGTGTTCTGTTGCGCGCATTCGCAGCAAGGTTCGCCAAGAAACGTTTATTCTTACGCCCTTCTGTTGCGATAAAACGCTTAAGTTCATCAGCCCATTTGTTTTTACCGTACACACCGTCTAAATCAAAAAAGATCGAGCTGTGTAATAAAGCCTGCGGTTTAGGTTCGGCCATCCAATCTGCAAATTGTTCTTGCCACTGCTCGCGAGTTAAACGCCATTTTGATACCTACATTGTCCCGGCAACGGTAGAGGTTGAAAAAGACCTTTCTATACAAAAAATCGATGGGGAAACCCTTTTGGATATTTTCAAAAATGCAGGATGCCGTATTGGCGAACCTTCATGCGCCGCGTGTCTTGGGGGTCCTGCGGACACTTTTGGCCGTACGCAAGGCGAAGAAGTAGTTATTTCAACGACAAATCGGAACTTCCCAGGTCGAATGGGTTCTAAAAAATCCTCAGTTTATTTAGCCGCTCCTTATACAGCTGCAGCTTCAGCCTGCATCCTCGGTAATTGCCAGTCCGTTGTCGGCAACCTAGCAGGTCTCAGAAACAAGCTCGGCGATGCGCATGGACAGGGCAAGAGACATGTAAAGCCTCAGCCACGTCATGCAGAACTTGCAGTCAATCTGGCCGGTACCATGGCGATGTTTCTAGTTTCAACCTGGAACGCACGGCAAAACTAAGTATATAGCGCGTCCATCAGTTTGGGCTGCTGTGAACCAAGCCCCGCATATCTCGGTTCTTGGCTCTTCGGGCTTCCCTAAGCCTTTCAGATTCAAACCGAGACAAGAAGTGCTCGACTACCGATTCATCATGATCGTGTTCCGGATACGTGGCAACTGCGATCAAGGCAACTTCATTGACAATGTAGAAATGTCGCCGGAACACGACCGGACCGGTGTTAATGATCTGGTGTCGGCCTTCAACCCCAGCACTCTCGATCGACTCACTCAGGACAACGAACCCGTCCCAGGCCTCGGCAAGTCCGACGGCAGAGCTTTCATACCGGTCCTCGGCCGATTCATTGCTTCCCAGATTGGCCGGGAGAGTCGTTTGATTAAAAGTATGGCATGTGTTCTCGCAAGGGATGGGTGTGGGGCGTAATACTTCATTAAGGAGTAGGGTATTTGCCGAGAAAGGAAAGTCAGTTTATTTGTAAAAAACCTTATCATGTTTACCCATACCATCCATCGTATACCCTGTATTATTACCATTTATAATAATTTTCCATGTCATATGTTCACCGCGACTGAATCCGCAAATTAGCCTTACATTACGTGCGTCAGTGGTACGTATAAAAAGCTTTTCTTTAAACCGTACAAGTAAGAATATCGATATCCAGCTGCCGTAGAACGGAATTCGGCAGAGAATCAGCAAGTCGCCAAGTAATGAAACAGATCGTTCCTGCTTGTGACCAATGCGGAAGGGATCGCTCGACGATCGAAAAGCCGCTGCTTGCGTCAAACGTAGAGATGTCTTCCTTCTTCATTGTGGCATTCTCAAAAGACCACGTTGGTGAATCCATGTAGGTGAGTCTGTCCCAGACTCACAAGGCTTAGTTTGGTGGTCGGTGGATAAGTTCGTCAGTCTGGGACAGACTGACCTAATGCCAGTATTGCCACTCGAACCCCAAGTGAAGTTGATTTTTAGGCATAGAAAATAATGGGCCAATATCCACCAGAAAGCGAGGAACAAAAAGTTGATGAGGCACAGTGTCACCGCCCTCTTCACCAAAAAAATCAGCAAATCCCTCAATTACCGTGTCTGTCTCGGCGATGGTTAAAGGATACTTCCACGCTAAATACAGTTGCCAGGTAGTATCTTCCCTGTCCGGGTTATTTCGGTTGAACAGGTTAACTTTGAAAAAGGAAAACCCCGGCAGTTCCCTTGATCTACGCCACGCACCGCACCTGGATTGGGCGCATTCGCCCCCAACATCGGCGTATTCGAGCTGAGCGTGAAAAAGGCGATGGCCTCGCCACCGAAGCCTTTGGCGGCATGCGGGTCGTCCGCGCCTTTGGCCGGCAGCGCACCGAGACCAGCCGCATTATGCGCGGCAACCCTTTAATGGGCCGGCAAGAATTACAAGCCTGGTGGTCGATGCGCGGGATTGAAATTGTATGGGAAATCTTGATGCCCTTGGCCAGTGCCTCGTTGTTGCCACCAATCACGCATTAGTCGGCAAAAGTCAGCTTCTTTATGATAATCGTATTTCCTCATTGATTCTTCGACGTCCTGGCTGAAATAGTGAGGGCAAACGCAATGTCCTGCTTATCGGGAAGATCTTCAACCATAGATACCTTTAGCTTGTTGTCATTTTCTTTGGTTGCAGTTATCCATGCTTCTTTTCTAAGGTCATGTGTGTTAGAAGTGCACAAAACACGTCTCATGTTTGTCATCAAGTGAGTGGCATCCCAAATTTTATGTTCAATTCGCTAGACCTGCCGCATCGGCATCGTTGATGACGGTGACGGGGCAGACCGTAGCTTTCTTTAAGATCTTGGCCGCATTGGCACCAATCCAACTGTCATCGACGTTGGCAGCGGAACGGGCGTAGCCCTTCTTGATGATGGCGGGGAAGGCACATCCAATCGGGCCATCCCAGTCAAAGTGTTTGGCAATGCGTGCCACTACTTCAGCAACAGCTTTGGGCGTAGCGGGTTGCGGAGTGGGAATGCGATAGCGTTCAGCGAGGAGGTTGCCTTTCTTGATGTTGCTACGCCTGCCACACGCCATCGGTCAGAGGGAAGTTTGATCCGAAGCGTGCCTTTGCGCTTGGCGTGCCTAAGGGGCCTCTCTTCGGTAGGCTGGACGAGTGTCAAGCGTTCCCCCTCATCATCCTCCCTCCCTCATCCTCAACCTCCCTCCCTCATCATCCCTCCCTCTCACAAGGTGCTCTGTGCCGCGGCGAGACCATCACACTCGAAAACGGCACGGTGATTCGTCCGGAGGATATCCTTCCTCCAACACAACCCGGACCGGTGCGCACTCGGCACCTGCGTCGAAAACGGCCGGCCCTGCTGCAGACGTTCCTGTACCACGCCAACATCATCGGCCGGTTCGCCGCACGATTTGCCCGTGTACGACACGTCGTGTCCGGTATTCGGGTCGCCGAACGCCGCAGCCGGATTCGACTGTGGCTCGATCGCTGGACGCAGTGGATGGTCTCCCGGCACATCTGCGTGAGCGACGGTGTCGCCAGGTTTTCCATCGAACAGGGGGGACTTGCTCGCCAAAAGACGCTGACGATTCCGAACGGCGTCGATTGTCTTGCTTTAGCACACATTCTTCGATCACCTAGCTTTTTACAAGTGAAAAGACTATGCTGCAGAATATGCTAGGCATCTATAAGAAACTTACAAGGGGAAACGAATTTAGTCAAATGATAAGCTTACTTTTCACATACAGGATTTGCGGTTTGATAATTACTCAAGCTCTTATGAAAGGCGGGAAATTGTCTCAAATTATTTGCCTGGTTTATCTGTTTCTCTATTACATCTTTTTCAGATGAGAGCCCTTATATTTGTTCCTGAGAGGGGCTTTCCTAAGGCACCGCGCCGGCCAGCGCATGATCCGGATCGGTGCCAAAAGTTTCCAGCAAGTATTCGGTCGCCTTTGACAATGCATCGAGCGCCGTTGAAAGCCGGGGGCCCGTGTCGCCGAATCTCGGATCGTTCGACCGGGTGACCTCGTCGGCGATACGGCGCAAATCGGCAATGTGGTCGCGGACGGCCGAGCCATTGGACTGGGGCAATTTGCGCGTGACCAGATCGATCGCCTGAATGCCGTTCGTACCCTCGTATATCGGCAGGATGCGCGCATCTCCAGCTGCGCCATGCGCTGCTTTTTGTCGTCGTCGGTCACGGGCGCCATCCTCACGCGAAATTCTGTGAAGGGTGCTAAGGCAAAGGGTCTAAGGTGTCAATTACAAGGATTGAAGATTCAGATTCACAATAAGCTATTGAAAATGAACGGGTAAATCTGCAACAGAACAGGCCGCGCCGCCTTGCCGCAGCCGCCGTTAGAGCCAAACCGCCCGGGATTCCATATTCAACCGAAAGGTTGATTTTAGCGGACAGGCCGCCGCGGCAGCCGCATTGTTTTCGACAAACATGGCGTTGATTTAGCCCTTCAGGGACATGATCACAGCTATGCCCGCGGGCGTACGCCCGCCGCCAGTATCAACGTCATGGAGGGCGCCAACGCCCTCGACGTCACGGGAACCGTTTACGTGGTTTCTGTTAGCGGCGGTAAAATGTACAACCTTAAACCTAACGGCTGGGAAAAATACGGCGTACAAAGAGACCGGGGCGCTGAAAACACACAGCTCTTTCAGGTCGTCCGCGTAAACGGCGATACGCTGCATTACGAAGCTTTAGATACCACGGTCTCGAGCACGCTTTGCGGCAGCCAGACACACAAATCCGACTGTTTGGTAAGCCCGAGGTGCGCGGTGAACGGCGTATGGGCGTGGCGTTAGCGCTGGGGAAAGACGTAGAGCAGGCCCGGGCACTTGCTCGGGCGGCAGCCCAGGCGGTGCAGCCAGAACTCTAGTGCCTGGTTGGCAAGTCGCGTTGGTATGGTTATAGTCCCGCACATGACGCAACCAACCCTTTCTAACATTGCAGCAACGACGTACCGCGACCTCGCTCGGTTCATATAATAAATACTGCTACAGACACCCAAATATTGCCTAATATTTCTATTCCTGGTCTCAACCCCAGTGCCAATTTTATATCAATTACTCCAAATGGATCATTTGCATATGTACTAATAACCGGTGTAAGTCAAAGACTTATAACAATTGATACTACAACTAATATGGTTATTCCAGGATTTACTCGAAGCGGTTTAGATGAAGGGGTTGGCATGGATATAACCCCTGATGGAACGAAATTATATATTCCCTTTCGTAAGGCTGCTATAGGTGGACCGGCCGCCTCGCCTACTCCACCGGGCAAGCGGTGCAGGTGGATGGTGGGTTGCTGATTCCCAGAATCTGATCGGGGAATCTGATGCGGGAATCTGATCCGGGAATCTAGCCCCCGATGAGCCGGCCTGCCGCCCTCATGCCAGGGTTTCGGTTGGCATCAACCCATGAGCTCTCGTGCGCCATCAGCAGGCCTTGGCCATCCTGCTCCACACCGCCGGCCCCGCCGCGCCGCCCCGTCGCCATCAACAAATTTGAACATTATCCACACCGGCCGGCAGGAGGCCGGGCTCGCCGCGTTCGGAATAAAGCACGGAGAATTGAGAATCAGCCATGCACCACTTCGTTTTGCCGTTGTCCCTCAAGCCAACGATTCAGATCGTCTTAGGTTCCAGTTTTTAGACCCGAGCGGTAAACCGCTACGCAGTCTACGAGTTGGAGTTGCCCGGATGTTTCCCCACGGAAGCGGCGCTGCAGCTACCGTTCCCAACGGATTGTGGGAGACAGGCCGTGAAGTGACAGATCAGAATGGATGGGCAACCCTGCGCGTCGCGCCGGATTGGGTTGATTATATTTGCAGAAAAACTGGCGAAGTAGTTTTTCTGCTTTTTTTGTCTCACGGGCGATGACTTCTTTGTGGTGCTTTGGATGTCCACTAGCAACCACACTACGCCGACGACCTTCGGCTTACGTTTTTTGCTCTCGGGGATATGGATACTTCTTGGTTAGTCAAAATTAGGTTGTTTATGTAATTTGGAAAAACGAAATATATACTCAGGTTCTGTCATTGAGCCAGATAGAGTTACGCTTTGTTCGCTAATACAGTCGGCTGGAGGGCTGCTTTGTTGTAGCGGCTCGCCCGAAAACTGTCCAGAGTTCCCGATCGTCAGCGAAGAAAGCGGAAGTGGCAGACGTACTCGATGCCGCGCGCTTTCCAGGGGACTTTCTTCCCCGAGTGCTCGAACGCCGGTGGCGATGGCCAACGGGGGAGGGTGAGGCGGTCGGGCGTCGATTCCGTCAGATAGAACTCGAGTCCCGGGAATCGATCGGAGCGAAAGAACTCACCGTTGCAGGCTTTCAGGAACGAGAAGACTCTCTCACGACGGATCGCTCTCAGCAGGCGTTGCCGGTTGTTGACATCGATGCCCCGGGCTGCCTGGGGGTCGAGGGCCGCCAGTTCGGCGTGCAGCGCCGCGGCGCCCCGTTCTGCAAAGGCGCGATCCAGTTCTTCGCGAAGCGTGGCGTCGGCTTCCGGCAGCGCGGCGATTCCCTGCAGGAAACACCGCGCATACAGCATGGTTCCGCCCACCAGCACCGGTACGCGTGCCGCCGCCCGGGCACGCCGGATGGCCGCGTCGGCATCCGCGACAAAATCCGCCGCCGTGCGAAATGCTGGTGATGAAACTCAAGACAATCAAAGAGGATTTTCACAGAAACTGGCACTTCGGCAAGCTGGTAGTCGTCAGTGAATTCATCGGTACCGCGCAAGGCTATGTAGTGATCTGGATTTTGGCTGCGACACGTAGCGCTACCGAGGTGGCGGTTTTTGCCGCATGCATGGTCATCGTGAACCTGATGAACCCTGTAATTATAGGAATGGCGGGTTATTTCACGCCCACCATGGCGAAGACCTATGCGGATAATGGAGTTGCAAGCTTGAGGTTTCGCACTCTTGGCATACCTTGGAATTGCATGCAACGCTCGCCGGTGTCGATCCCACCGAAACCGCTTTGGAAGGTGCCGAGCAGCCACACATGCAGCCCGGCTGAACCAGCATGAACAGGCTCATCAACAGGGAGGTTGACCGACGTACCGATCGAGTGAAGCCAATCTTCATTTCTGCGGTGTATGCCATGATCCAGTTACTCGCTTTCTGGTTTCGTAAATTCAATCAATTCCGTATGAAATGTTGCCGTATTCAATACGGCTATGGTCGGTCGCCCCGTCTGGCCGCGGGGGACATCCTCCTCGACCGCGGAGAGCTCGACCAGGCACGCTCGAGCTATGCCGCGGCGGCTCTCATCGAGGAGTGCGAGGCCGAGGGACTGGCCGGTCTCGCCGAGGTCCAGTACCGACGCAAGGATCTCGCGGGCGCAATTCGTTACTACGAGCAGGCCCTCGAGAAGTCTCCGGAGAACCCGCGCTTCCTCGTGGCACTGCGTCAGATTCGCACCGAGCACGAGGTCCAGGAGTCGGCCTCGACTCCCGCCGGCACGTGGCTAGCTGCTTGTTTCTTCGTACTCTAACTGCTGATGCTATCCAAATATGCTGCTTGCAACAGAGGATTAATATTAGACAATTCTTAAGATGTAGGAAATCTAGATGAATCGATCTCTTGCCAGCATCAACTAACCTCAGTATGAAGTTTTATATGGGGTCTGCTTGAGCAAAACCCTGCTAAATAAAACAATATTGGGTAAACATCAAACAATAAAATGAAGATACCACCAAGGAAGAAAAAACATATTGGCTACCTGAGACATAGAAGCAGCTAACTCGCGACGAGTTCCCAAGACCGGTTGAAACCCGGCGGCCTCCGCGGCCTGGAGCATGTCGACGGCATACTGAAAGTTATGACCACCGATGTTGTCGAGCAGCCTATCTAGCAAAATGAAGTTGCGCATCGTCCTCTCGGCAGCGAATGTGTCGGGGCGCCGATAGTGCTGGCTTTGAGCTCAGGCATTCCGTCCACGGATCGTCGGTTCGCCCGACGGCTTGCTAGCCCGCATGTCACTGCCTGCAGCCGACTGATTTCCGGTCGTGACCCGTTTGCCCGGCCTCGCACCCGACGTCATCGAACGGGCGGCGCTCGCCTATGCCAAGGGGCCGTCGCTCATGTGGCTGGGCCAGGGCATGCAGCGCGAGAAGATGGGCGGCAACGCCTTTCGCGCCTGCGCAATGCTGTGGGCGGCCACTGGAAATGCCGGCAAACCAGGCGCGGGCATTTCATTTCTCAACGGCGCCGGCGCCCGCGGCGTCAAGACCGGTTTTGTTTCAAGCCCACAACTGGCAACCAACCGCCCGCCGGCGGTGAGCCATATGGACCTCGAACATCTCCCTTGGCATGATAGACGTGATCGCAAGGCTCCCGAAACAGCCTGGGAGGATTGTGGGTGTAAACTTGGAAGAGACGGAGTGCGTGGAGCTTGCTCCATTGTGATGAAGCAGATTATAACGATAACTCCAGAAGCTCCTCCCCTCCAACACATACGTGTCATCACCTGTATCTAGAGGCACCTGCAGCTGCTTTACAGGCAGTGCATGAGCATACCCTCCCGGCCAGCCCTGAGTGGTCGGAGGTGTAAAATAAGCCAAGCATCGAGTGTTAATGACGGTACACCGATCAATCAACTAAATAAGCACTCCCCGACAGACGAGAAAATCCAGCTGTTTCGGTCTCTGTTCCAAGGTCGCGAGGACGTTTTCGCCTTGCGTTGGAAAAATCGGGACGGCCGGAGCGGATATGCCCCGGCATGTAAGAATCCGTGGGACCGGCCCAAGAAAAGAGGCGAGAAAGATCGTCGGCGTTTCCTGCCGCTGACAGACAAAGTCTTCTTCGATCATCTATCCGGTCATCAAACGGTCGGAGTTTACCCGATTCTGGTCCAGGAACGGTGCCAAGATTTCAACGTTACTCGTTTACCGTGTTCTCCAACGGGACAACGGATCCCACCAGGACAAACTGACTGTCTCAAAAGTGATATGGGATGTGGTTTTGATTGTCTTGATCAAGTTGCGAACGAACTGGGTCAATAGTAAAACACAGTACTGTATCACACGGTGACAGCCCAAGTGTTCTTACCGAGATCTCAATCCTCATTGAAATGAATCGTGGCGATACCCCTGCACGTGTCATGCTGTCAGATGAAACATTTGTGGAACGGTTTCTTATCTTTGGCCACGGGAGCACCTGTGGGTTTAAGTGTTGTCAGTTGCCTAATTGCAATTGTAGGCAGTCGAGCCAGCGTAGCGGGGGGCGTGGTGGCGTCAAGTATGTGTATGATTGGCCCGTATTTGCCGAAGATAGAGGCGAGTGACTGGTTTCATCGACGAGGACGGTAACGATGCGGATTACGATGGTCGGAACGGGCTATGTCGGGCTGGTAACGGGGACCTGCTTTGCCAACACGGGCAACGAGGTGACCTGCCTGGACGTGTACGCACGTTGGGCTCCAATTTTTCACAAAATGTGGAAAAATTGGGCGAAGCGCAATTTATCTGTCGCGATGGCAATTTCTCTTATCGCTGTGCGTACGATTTCATGGAAGGGAATGCTGGTTTCGATATCTCGGATTCCCCATTGGAGTACGAAACCACCGATTCATTTTGGTGGGCGCTTTGGAATGGTATCATCAATACTTTCCGCGTTGGCATCCTCGCCCTCATTGCAACCACCATCTTGGGAACACTGGCAGGGATAGCGCGCCTGTCGGTTAGTGTGCAATTTTAGACTCCGAAACTTTCCTAGGCTAAGCTTGAAAAATCGAGGTTCCTTTATGCGGGTGTCTTACTGTATACGTTATTTTTATAAGGAAAACCTTTGTAAAGAATTTTTTCAATATATACCTTGTATCGGCAGGAAACAAGTATTGTCACCCAGGCAACAGCTTAGTTAACCTAGATTTTATGGGGAAAACCCAAGGAACTTCGACTCGAGATGAAGTAACGATATCAGTCAACCGAATTAAAAACAGCTTGCGTGTGTAGACGTATTAATGTAAGGTCCTTATCATTAGGTTTAATCCACGAAAAAAAAATGTGCTAAGGAGTACTCAAATAATTTTACATCAGTATATTTTTAGGATTATACTCTGGATTAGCATTAGGTATAATTGCAGGAGTTTGGTAATAATTAAAACCTGATGAAAGTGGGGGTGACGACCCTAGCTAATACTAAGGTTGGTATGCTGTAAAATTCGGAGTTGTAATATTTTTCTGTTAATGTAAAATAAAATAAAAATATATAATATATATATTAAATATTTTCAGACCCGCCACTCCGAACCCGAAGATGCTCATCCACGCGAGATACTTCCGCGCGGCCTGCGACCGATGGAAGACCTCGAGCATCAGCACGGCGATTCCCATCACCGCGACGAGGATCATCGGCGCCATCAGCCGAAGGTCAGTCCCTGAGACAAAGTTGCTGAAGTCCATCAGGGGTTCCCTCCGGTCGGCGCGTTCCGGAACTTGAGGTCCTTGAAGAGCTTCCTCTTCTGTTCCGGGGTCAGCGTGACCTTCTTGGCCTTGCCACCGGGTCGCTGACACCGGCCCGTCCACCGCCTTCGCGCGCCAGGAGCAGCATGAGCGCCTGCTCCTCGCCATGGACGACCTGGAGCCCGACGGCAAGGAGGCGCTCCTCCTGCGCTACTTCCAGGACCGCACCCTGGAGGACATCGCGGGGGAGCTGGACCGCAGCCTGTCGGCCGTCCGCCGGCTGCTCACCAAGGCGGAGCTCGCGCTGGGCTCCGCGCTGCGGAGCGAGTGAATGAGCTCGGCGCGCGAGGACGCGACGACCGAGATCACCAACCTCGAGCGGGGGACAGCGCCGGCGTATGCAACATCCAGATCGGGACCATCGGCGCCGCGTAAGCGAGCATCGTCGTTTTTCGCAGTTTCACGTCCACGCACCCAGTTTGGTCGTGCGGCACGCGATCGGTCAATGCCGCAAGCCGCGGGACCATCCACCGCTAGCGGTTGTCGCCGAAGTAGTAGGTTCCTTCGATTCCGAAAGTTCGTGGCCGAATCGTGTTGGTCACCGTCGCGATGTTCGAGCCCGGCGTTCCCCGGGGCGCGTTGGTGAACACGTTGAGAAGCCACGATAACGGGCAATACTTGTATCGCAAAAATAAACCCTAAAGTATCTTGCGATGCCAGTGAGCCAAATAAGAAGCTAATCCCGTCATTGGCATAACCAATAACTGATGAGACGCCTCGAGACATACTTGCCAGTACGTTTTTGCCCACTTCAAAGAACAAGACAAAGCCACCAATTAACACTTGAAGTAAAAAGGCGATGCCCACAGTTCTTAAATTAATTGCTTTACGGTTCGTTGAAGCCGCAAAAGCAATGCCTAGTAGCACAACAATGCCTGCCCGACCACGAGATGGTCATCGCGCCCGAACCGGGCACCCGCTGGGAGCACACGCTTGGCGCCTACAACGCGGTCACCCGCGCCGGGTTCGAGCGCGTCCGCTTCGCCCGCCCCAGCGACGGCTAACATGCACCCATGCGACCGATCCGCACTCTAACGATCCCGATCGCCCTCGGCGCATCGATGCTCGGCGTTTCCCCGGTGCTCGCACAGAATGCCGGCGAGCGGATCGCGATTCTCCAGCGCGAAAACGAGGATTCTCTCGCCGACCTGTGTGTATCAATCTTAACTTTATTTGACCGTTTCTTTGAATCAGCAAATGATTCAATGACAGATTGACGAGACGATTGCTGTTTTGAAAATGTTCTCTTCCTGATTAATCGATGACTGTTATCACCTAAGTCGCAATGATGATGCAATTTTCATGTATATTTCATCCAAGGGTGAGGTACAGAACAAGAAAAGAATTACACCATCTCTATATTGAAATAACATAAAGTAACATTTGATAGTGTAATGAAATCGAGCAAGCCGCGATTTCGAGCCATTTTCGAGGCCTAGTTACAGTCCAATTGTTCGGTTGCTTAAAAAGGCAACTAGAACTTTTAATTTTTACGATCGTTTTTATTAGTAAAAAATGTACATAACTTACAAATTAGCTTACGTAATGAACTTCTACATTCGTATTTTTTAACGTATATGAGCGGGTTCACCCCTTTGTCAATACCTCGCTCTTTACGCTAAAGCTAAAATTTTGTCCAAATTTCTTAAGAATGACCTCTGAATCACAAAGGCCGTAGAATAAGTAGCTGAAATTACTAAAAATGCTTACGAAGCATCCGCAGGCACTGGTGCGTCTCCACAGCTATCTTTCTTGACCAATAGTGTCTGGTTAACGCATGCTTTTTCACAGGTGTGCGAGTGAACATCTGTTCTCCTGGGAATATATGGACACCACTGTGGAAATCTTGGAGTGATGGGGAGGCTGATCCTACCGCAGCCCGCGAGGCAGGAGATCGTGTGCAGGTGGGGAATCTCACTGTGGTTAAAATACTATGGCAGGTGATGGGAAGGAAGGGGACGATTATTGAGACGGGTCGACTTTGTGTTTTTCCGCATCAGATTTGCTTTTACCCGCTACCATTTGCGGAATGACAATATTTTCAAGCGCGCTGAATTCTGGCAACAAGTAATGAAACTGATATACAAAACCAATCGTGTTGCGGCGCATTAAAGTACGCTTTTTATCATTGAGCTGATCCGTGCTTTGACCGCCAATTTCAAGAGAACCACTCGTTGGTTTATCAAGCAATCCCACCGTTTGAAGAAATGTGGATTTACCGGAGCCACTCGGACCGACAAGGGCAACAATTTCCCCCGATTTTCAAGTTTCGTGAGTCGACGCCACTAGATTTATGTGTGATTCATTGAAACGGCAATTTGATTTAAGATAAGTACCAAGCAATATTTCTAGCTAAGAAAAGTCAAAATAAGACTATGTGCAATTAGTTTACGGTAGCTTCAATCACTCTATTTCATCAATTATATGAATGGATTGGAAAAGAAGTAACCTCAAGTGCATTGGCTAGGTAAAGTGTGCTAATGTATCTTAAAGTTTTAACGCGTTTTCTTATTTACGATCAAGGAAAAACAGAATTATGGTTCTTCTCGCCAGCGCGAACCGGGAAGGCAAACCGATTGGATGCCGGAGGCAACGGGCAGTTGTACTGAGCGGAGAATCCGCACGGAGGAACGAAGGCGCGGTTGAAGTCGAGAACGACGTCCTGCGTGCCCTCCGCACTTGCCTCCGCGCCTGCGGCATGCTGCACGAACAGAAATCGACCCGAGCCATAGGTCTCGGATCCGTTCGTCTCATCAGCGAAAACCAGGAGCAGTCGACCGCCGTCATCAAACGCCGCGAGCGTGTGTGTTTCTCCGTGATCTCACGGTCATCTTTTTCATCTATGTCGTTTTCGTTTGAGCTCACATCACTTAAGTGTTGAAGTGGGTCGATGGTACAATATCAAACGGGAGAAGAGAATCTGCAAATTGTGTGGCACGGGATCAGTGGAGGATGAAAAACATATGGCTCTTCTTTGTCCTGCTTATCAGCATTTGCGGGCTACTTTTGGCATTCATGCACTTGAGTTGTCTCAATTTTTTCAACTACCTGCAGCATCAGTAGGTGGCTTCTTGTCTGAGGCATTTAAGCTGATTTTCCGTTGTGCAATCGACTCAGGACTTTGAGCTAATTCGTGTGCTATTATTCTGTCACAATATTGCTTGATAATTGCTTGAGCTCGATGATATCGAGCATTCAATTTCAAATAGATCGCGATAATAGGATCAGGAAAACGAATGACTTTTTGAACTAAATCCAAAATATCTTCTAGTGCCCGATTAAGATCATTGTTGGTTGTGATCTTGTCATCATCGAGTGTGTTCAAATCGTAGTCGAATGCAATGAAACCGAAGATACCAAGTATTAGTTTTTTTTAATGAACAGAAAATTATTTTATTCAACGCAGCTGCAGAAAAGATGTTTGGCTGTTCAGCCAAAGAGGCACTTGGCCAATTCATTGATATGTTTATTCCCCAACGTTTTCATGAGGCGCATCGGCAACATGTTGGGGAGTTTCGGGATCGGGAGTCTACGAATAGACGTATGGGGGCGCTGGGAGCGATATGGGGTCTGCGAATCAATGGGGAAGAGTTTCCCCTAGAAGCGTCTATTTCTAAGGTGCAGCGTGGTGGAAAAAATTTATTTACTTCTTGTCTTACAACGCAGAAAACGAGGGTTCCAGTGTCAAAATGATATGTAAGCTTGGATTTGCAAGCAGCGATGCCGCTGAGGTGCCTTGTGGCAGCATGAACTTGTTTTTCTGCGCCTCAGACAAGATACTGCTCTGGTCTTACGTCCTACCGACTCATCATTTGTAGTGGAGTCTATGTCAACGAGCAGCCGAAAAAATGTACTTGCCTTGCTGTTTGGGCTTGTCGTGGCGCTTGGCTTGTTTGAGGGCGCGTGTCAGGTCTACTACTATGGGGCTGCTGGTCTCGTCTTTCTCCGTCGATGGTCGGCGCATCCAGGATGGTCCCGAGGGTTCGTCGATCTGGATGGCAGCGCACTGTTTGAAGTTGATCGATCCCGAGTTCGCCGCCGACCAATACCGGCGCGCCAAACGAGAGCTCGCGGTCGAGGTGGGGGGATTCGGGTGGGCGCGCGAGTGGCCGCGCTCCTACCCGGGGCCGGCCGACGTGGACTCCGGTCCGGTCTTCCCAGTGCTCGGCGCCAGTCCGGGATCGAGTGGATTGGCCTTCGTGTTGAGCCAATTCTCTGGCTCGAGAACAGACATCGATCGGTTTCGTCAAATCGATTCCAACCTGGAAAACAGCATCTCGATCATCAATAAACTGAAGGCCGAGAAGATCGCCAAGGAATCAACAATCCGTACGTTGGAAACCGAAATTGCGGCATTGGAAGAAATGATTCACGGCAAGAAAAAGAGCGATGAACAATAGACGACGTCGCTGGCCAAAGTAGCTTGAGTCAAATCTGGCCCCAGCATGTTCACCTGATCTAAAGAAAAAAGCGTGCCGTGGGCCAAAGCGGGGTCCTCCTCCTTACCGGCACTCCAGATGACAGTACCGGAAGGAGACCGGGATCAGTCAACCCATCATGTGACGGAAGCAGTGTTGGTTGCCGATAAAGCACGTTGGACAAGAAAAGGCCGGGTGCGCCACACCGCACCCGGCCATTCACCGAATCTGATTGCGACCGTAATCAGAACAAGAAGTCGGTATCATCGACGGTGAAATTATTGTCGCTCAAGAGGCGAATTCCGACCAGCCGCCCATCGTCATTGACGTAGGACAGGACTAGATTTAAAATTTGATTACTCATTTATATGCCGCTGCTTCACTTTTAGTACTACAGTGGATATGCCAGACTAGTGTGGTGTGAATCCACTAATGAGTGAAACACTGAGCCACCGATGACTAATCTGCAACCTTTCGGTCGCTTAGTCTAGTTGAGCTTATCGACGAAGGATTAGTGGCACAGAGAAGGCTCGAACCCACGACAGTGGAGTGAGTCAACAAAGTCAACTCCACATTTCAAGCCTTAGCCAACTGAGCTATAGTCGCTCGACTCTCCGGTGTTCTGCGAGAAGCCGCTGGCAACGACCCAACAGGCCTGCCAGAACATCATCGAGGCGGAGGTCGCCTTCGGCCGGCGGCTGGTGCAGGTCGGATTCATGCGGCGTTTCGACCCTGCCTATCGTGCGTTGAAGGCAACGGTTGCCGGTGGTGCGATCGGCACCCCGCTCATGTTCCACAGTGTGCACCGCAACGCGGACGTGCCGTCGCATTTCGTCAACGACATGCTGATCAATGACACCGCGGTGCATGACATCGATGTGGCGCGGTGGTATGGATGTAGGACTTGTGAAGTATCAGGTGAAGCTACTGGGAATAATACACTTTCTCCTGCATCAGATTGTTCTACATGTAATACTTGTACTTTTAATAATACAGCTACTTCTTGTAATACTTGTGATCATTGTGCTCAATGTGATGCTTATCTTAATTGTTATAATGAAGAAGCATGGAATTTTATATATGAAACATGGGGATTAGATTATGATCATACAATTAATTGGGTAGCTTATATGTTATATACCTATGATCTTTATGCTACACCATATTTCTATCAACTACTTGCTCACTAAATCCAACAAGAGTGAGCATTTTATAGTCGATTAAGCTCCTGATTTCATCAGTAACATCTAATAAAGGTTCTGTGTTTAAATGATTTAAGTAATCAGAAATATATCCTGGCTCTCCAGCGTAAGAAGAGTTCCAGAGATAAGGATTACTTTGAAAGAGTCTGGCTTGTTTTTCGATCAGTGCCTTTAGGCGGTGAAGATCAACGTCTTCTTTCGGCTTAAAGGCATAATAATCGGTTCCCATTTTACGACCTTCGTGAAGCGGTTGAATTGATCATTACGGAGCTTCCCTGCGATTGGCTCAAGAGACATGTAAGGCATACAGAGTGTCATCATACCAGAAGTTTCGCCGATCATTACGTTGAGGTTGACGACGACACAAGTTTCGCGCTGGGGGATCACGCGGATAAACGCCGGGTTGGTATAGATGTCGCGGAAGCGAAAGGAGATTGTGAGGATATGGCTCCAGGATTCTGACAGTTCATTCAGCAGGATATTGAGCAATTTTCGTGTGATCGTGCGCTCGATATCTGTGTTTGATTGCGTTAGCCTCCACTTGCGACACCATCTTTGTGACCTCGCCATGTTTTTGCGCATGCGTTGTCGCTGCGCCTTGTCAATGAAAAACGTGATGCAGGACTACAGTCGAGAATGCCGCGAGAAGGGACAGCCCGTGACCTGCAGCGACCAATAACGGCTTAGAGGCTCTGACAAAACCTGGTTTGGCATGAAAGCAGCTGGTGGGTCCTGGCAAGGAGGACCTGCCATGGCTTCGTCACGGATGCCCTCGGAGTTTTACGATCTGGTCATTCAGAATGATACAAACAATATAGGCAACATAATTTCATCCATGCTTTACCCAAAGTTGCCAAGTTAGATTTAGAAGAGAGACATTTATCAAGAATTTCAAATATATATACACACAAGAAAAATTCTTTCAAGACACTAAGAAAGACACTTTTTAAATGAATAAAAGATGCCGATAAGATTTACAAATGTGGAAAGCACATTCACCCTGGCCTAAGTATTGCTGTGGCCCTGTGCAAATGCATAGGTTGCTGTTGGGGAGGGTGTTATGTCCATAGATTTGGAGGTATCACGCTCAAGTCTCCAATGGCAGGGATGCAGAGCAGCAAGGGAGCAGCAAGCCCTCTTGCGTGCGCTTGAGGAAAGCAGTCACGGGCCACACAAGCCTGAGACGACAGCCGCGTTCCTACCACTTGTGACAATTCGCGTTGTCCTCATCAAACTCAAGGGCTCGTTTGCCGTACGCGACGGCTTTTTCGAGCATCGCCTGCTCATCGTTCCCTTCTTCCTTGCTTGCGTCCACGTGGGCTCTGGAAAACGATGGCAGTGGGGTCAAGGTTTTACATTCCTTAGAGAATCGCTTGGAAAACATGTTTTTCCATAATGGGACATGATTCACTCAAAGCCATTTCTCAGGCGTGTGGTCAATGTAGAAGTTACCCGTCATCATGACTCAAAGCCTACCTAACCGTTTTGTTGAATTTGAAGTGGCTAATGTTATTTACAGTGATAGCAGTTTTGGATAATCGACAAAAAATGTCGCAGAAATACGAAAATCATTTTCTCAGATTTTGCAATTAATGGAGACATAGGTAGCATATAAGCATGTTCAATTTGCGCGTGCTCGACATCCTCGCCGAGGCCGTCGAGCACGAGTGCGAGTTCGTGCGCGCCGCACTGCCCACGCGACTCGACGGCATCAACGCCAACGCGGTGCAGAGCTACGTGCGCTACGTGGCCGACTACACGCTCGGCCTGCTCGGTCTCGAGCCGCACTACGGCGACGCGATGCCGTTCGACTGGATGCACGCCATCGCCATGGACGGCAAGTCGAACTTCTTCGAGCAGCGCGTGAGCGAGTACCAGCGCCCGGGCATCATGGCGGGCGCGACGGTTGGAATCAGTCCTTTGACAAGACCTCCAGTTCGTAGAACTTGCCCGTTTCCATACTTGCGCCACCGACGAGAACAAAACGCTTTTGATCAAGGGGCAACAATCGATGAAAGAACCGTCCCTCTTCAAGCTTCGTGATCGTTTCCCACTTTTTGAAATCCTGGCTCAGCCGATAGACCTTGCCGGAATAAGTACTGACGACCAGCCGACCTCCAACGTTGAAACAGGAACTCCCGAATCCTTCCATTGGGTTTTTACCTGGCAAAGCTGGCCCCTCCGGCGTCCGCCGGCCGCATCCATGACACAGGCATCTCGCATCCAGTTGTCGATCGCTTCCGCAACAAAGCCCTGGTGGAAGGCGCGGCGCGCTGCCTCGATCTGTGCCTCGCGTCCGCTGACACTCTCGGCTTCGCTCAAAAGGCGGCCCCACATGTCGGCAAGCACCGGGTTCTTGAACAACGAACCAGGCTCCGGCGCCGATCCGCCAGGCAGCCAGGTCGCGTGGGAGGTCGGCCACTCGGCACGGAAGAAGTCGCCCAAGCCCGCGATGGTCGGTTCCATCGAGCTCAACAATGGACGTGCAGCCATGATGGGTATCCTTGGTTTGATGGTTCACGAACAATTGGGAGTCAACATCCTTCCCACTATCGCCGAAACCGAATACTCCTTTTAGATACCGTATTGCTTTGACTCTCGTCCATGCAAATTAACTTCCTGTAGAGCGACTTAGCAGCTTGCCACGGTAGTTTGTAGAAGCCTTATGGCAATAATTCTTGTGTTCTAGCAAAGACAATGAGGCGTGGTTGGTTTCCTTCATCCTAGTGCACAGTCTGGGTAAAATTTAAACAGCGAGACTAGCCCTTTTTCTATCGCATTTCAGGCAGTCTTCGGCAGTTAAGGTGCTCAAGCACTCGCGATGCGATGGGCTGCACTTGGCCTTTGAATGTAAAGAAGACGGGCTCCAAGCATTACGGCTGCTGCACTTAAGCCTACGATGAATCCTATCCAGAACCCCGCTGCAGCCATCGGCTCAGCCGTTACCCAGTCTGTTCTTCCCAAAACTACACCGGTAGGAAGTCCTATTAACCAGTACGACACAAAGGTAATGCCTGTAACAAGGATACAGCCGATACTGTCGTCGGCCTCAAACGTGTCGATGGCGGCACCCAATTCGTCAATAAGTGCGCTGTTGAGCGCATTCAGTGCATCCGGACGATTGAGGGTGACAAGGCCCACGCCGTCGTCTTTGGTTTCGGCGATGATGTTTTCGAAATCCATGATTGTATCCTTTGGCTGTGTATCATATCGCCAGGATGGGCCCGGCGTTGACACGGTTTTGACACACTGCAACCGTCAGGAAAAGCGCTTCTTCGCAGTTGCGAAATTTTTATCTACGATTGGTGGAGAAAAGCCTCGGCTAAACTCCGCGGCACGGATGTTGATGTCCAGCACAGCGACAAGCTAAAGGGAGATTAGCCATCTATTGATGCCCGAACGCTACGGTGAGGAGGCGTTTTTTTCAGAATGGTCGGCCTGATCGCCTTCGAGTTTACTGATTGGTTTCAGTCTTCGAATGTTGCCACGAACTGGGGCGGCAGTCAGCTCATTCTGGCCTGGTTCGGCGTAAAAAACGAAGTCAGTGTTTTGGCCGAAGATTCTAACTAAGCTCCTCATT
Organism: Alatinidae sp. Z8VKAUB7J3; assembly: GCA_010016025.2. NCBI lineage: Eukaryota > Metazoa > Cnidaria > Cubozoa > Carybdeida > Alatinidae > Alatinidae sp. Z8VKAUB7J3. Next base: position 128,225,156 of record JAAAKM020721499.1, read on the forward strand.
CGCGGCCCGTTTGACCAGCTCGGCCGCCATCACAAGTGATGTTTCAATCGCCCATTTAAGCTGTTCGACCGCCCCCTCATTCCCGGCATTCAATGCCTCTGGCAGGATGCGTTCCTGCAGGAATTTGGCGACACCGGCAAAGGCGCGCGCGGCACTTTCGCAATTTTTGCGTTCCACCATAAAGCGCCCGGATTGCTCGATCGCATCGGAAATACCGGCCAGATGGCCCATCATGATGCGAATTTCGCGGTCTTCGGTTTCGGTGAAATTTTTTTGAGACAAAAAAATTATAACGTTTAATATTAATAGTATGCCAACAGTTCGCAATTCAATTACTATAAACTCAAACATTAAGAAAGTATTTAAGATTTCAAATGATCTTGAAAATTGGCCCCAAATAATGGCAGAATACATTAAGATTGAAATCTTAAGAAAAGAAGGCTTAAAAATCTGGTTCCGTTTGACTCATGAGAGTGGAAATTCCTGGACTTCGTTTAGAATAATATCCCCAGAGGGATTATTTGCTTATGCCGAGCGTTATGTTCACATTTCATGACAAAGATATACCAGTGCATTTTCAAAAGATGAGCCAAAATACAAGGGAAGAAAATATCACTATTTCATGCCAGCTGCATTATCGACAATCAATTTAACCAGAAATCTCAACGAAAATGTCGTTGCCTCTACGAATTCTCCTTGTTTTGGGGTCATATACACACAATTTTATCTACAGAACCTTGTAGGATAAAACTGCAGTATACACTTTCAAAAATCCAAAACTAATAAGAGAAATGGGTGGGCACTACCAACAAATATTCCAGCTTTTAATGGGTTTATTTTGGAGGAAAAAAAAAACTGACGAAAAAAAAACAAAGATTCAAGAACGCCACGCAGTTGCACTTCACACCCCTTCAATATTCACTTTCTCTTCTCGCACTGAAAGTCGAGCACTCGACTCATCTTTTTGTGCTTTGTGCGTCAGGGACTCACATCATTGCCACGTCATCCACCCCGCTCGACCTGGATGTCCACCTGTGGGATATCCTGAGGCCCTGCATCCCCGTGTACTCCATTAAGGTGTCCCCCCTGCGCGTGGGAAAGTATTATAAAAGAGGTAACTTGTAAAAGTTTTTCTTATGAAATATATTTGCATTGCTCAGATTTAAGACAAAACTTCTTAAACTAATAATAGGTATACCCTTTTGTCAATTATGCACAAATGTCTTCATTAGGCATGCGTATTATTTTTATTTTAGAACATATTTAAAGATGTTTCTAAAAACATCAAGACATAAGTCAACTTATACAAACATTTAGGTTGTCATAATGTTTTCCTAATTATTGTGTTATCAGTTAATATCGTAAAATTCTTTTTGTCTTGATGGGGTGAATATGTGATGATTAAAACAGAATCTGTGTTACCTGCGTTACCATCGTCTTCAATTAAACCTTCTACTTTTAAGGCCAATTGTGAATCTACATTTACCAAGACGGGTTCATGAGGAGATTTCGAGGATGGAGACACTGCCAACTAGAAAATATCACAAAACAATATTCATTTATCACATTATTTTCAATGAGAGGATCGAAGAAATACATCACAATCATTAGATCTGTACATATGAAATTGAACTAAAAGCCGGACCAGAGCTGTTTTTTGGTCCTCCTAAAAGGGTATTGTACCTTCCCGCTCTGAGATAAAAAAAATTGCTGAAGGGTTGTTGGTAGCGAGAGGAGGAACGGTCATTGGCTCCTCGGCGAGCCGTGCGAGCCGATAAGGTTTTCATCATGCGATTGGCGGCCTTTTCCTCGTGGGGTTTTTTGTTATATCATCCCCAAACAGGAATTTTGTCGGCTTTATATTCCGACCACAAGCCACTCGGTACTCCGAATTAACGATCGATCGCACGGCGTCTTTCCTCCGATGTCGGTTGCGGAATTCAGGGCAACCGCGGCACGGATAAAGCGCGTCGGCGATTTTGTTCGCGAGTTTTCCAACACCGCGAGGCGCCGCGAAGCCAAGGCGGAGAGATACGAAGCTGAGGGGCGACTTCTGACGGCGCGGGGCAGCTATCTGGGGGCGGCTTTGTTATGGGCCGCGGCCCGTTGGCCGATCTTCGAGACCAACGCGGAACTGGAATATCTCGAAGAACGCATGAACCATTGCTATGCCAAATACATCGAGCTGGAACGACGGCCGATCTGCAGGGCGAAGAAATCGCCCGCTTTGCGAATAGTTAAGTATGAAGACTTACCAGGGTTCCTGTCACTGCGGCAAAATTCGTTTCGAAGTAGATATGGATCTGGACCATGTGCGTGTCTGCGACTGCAGTATCTGTTACAAGCGCGGCGCTTTGAATCATCGCGTTGAAGACTCCCAATTGCGCGTTCACAATTCATTGGAAGAACTGAGTCTCTACCAATGGCATACAAAAACCGCGAAGGATTACTTTTGCCCCGAATGCGGCATCCTGCCATTTATGGCAAGTAACTCAAATCATAAGATAAAAGAAAACACAGCTTCAACAATAACTGACGGGAGATCATTTGCAATCTCTCTGGCATAGACATTTTTGGTGCATTACTCCAGTTTTCATATCCGGTTTACGCTGTCCCGTAACATAGCAATGCTTCTTCAAACTATTCCACAAATAAATCGCTGTAAGGTTTTGATTGCATAACCGTACATTTGAAGATCTTCCGTTAAAAGCAAACTTATCAAGTGCGAGGATGAGGTTCAAAGCTATTAGTTTTCATGAAAACACTAAAGTTAAAGCATTTTGGTACGATTCTCATAAAAAGATCGCAGAACATCTGCGCCAGGTTTTAAAGAAGAACGATGCGGTTCTATTAAAAGGATCGCGCAGCATGAAAATGGAAACGGTATTAGAATTGATGGTTTAACGTGTTTACGTGCTTTCCGTAGGAACTACTTACGTGGCAAGTGTTCAAGTGTTCTTGTAATGAATTTACTTGAACACAAAAACGATGGGGGATTATGTTAGCTGATTTACTATTCGAGCTTCGGGATTGGTCCACTTCGGATTCGGCAATAGCCAATTCTTCTGCCGGCTCCAGAGCGAGTTCCGCGGGCGCCGCTGCCGCTTCCGGCACGGGTTCCGGCTCCGGCACGGGTACCGGTTCCAGTTTCGGTACGGGATTCGGTTCCAGTTCCGGCATGGGTTCCGGTTCCAGTTCCGGAATGAGCGGTTCGCCAGCGGGTTCCGGGTCCGCCGCTGCAGTATCGAGCGCGGGTTCGAGTTCCGGCAGCGTTGGTGTCTCAGGCACGGCGGCGGGCGTGTCGGGTTCAGAGCTGCTTAATGAGGATTTGATAGCGGTATTGGTTATTAATTTTCACCATCGGCGCTGGCGCAGGGCCTAATACTTGAAATTTCTTTTCCGTGTTATTGCGCCATAAAAATTTGGCGATTTCGCCGCCGTAAAACGCCACTCGTTCTTCCGAATCTCCAACAATTCGTATCAGGCATACCCGGGCAAACGGGGGATAATTCAATGTTTCGCGAGTGGTGAGTTCGCGCGCGTAAAACTTCAAATAATCATGGGTGGTTAAGTATTTGAAAATATAGTCAGAGCGTTACGCGAATCCCGAAACCAAAGTCGTGTCCTTTTGGACTATGGGCTTCAATCAGCATACGCGCGGCGTGTGGTGTAACAACCTGATTTACAACATTCATTTGCTCACCGGCAAGATTGCCACGCCCGGGAACAGCCCTTTCAGCTTGACTGGTCAACCCTCAGCCTGCGGCACGGCGAGAGAAGTCGGCACCTTTTCGCATCGCCTGCCAGCAGACATGGTCGTGACAAACGAGGAACACCGCAATTACGCCGAAAAGGTATGGAAGTTCAGATTTTTTTTCTTCCGTCAATCTCTCTATCTTTGTCACATCGATTTTTCTTCTAGGTTACAGAAAATGAAATCGTGAATATCTTAGAAAAAATCCTCAATTGGTCTATCAGCACAGTTGTTACACGTGAATATGCTATAAATGCATTGATGAAATTAAGTACTCGTTTACCCAATTGTTCCAAGTATGTCATTCTCACTCATTTCAAACCACACCACTTGAATGACTTTTGTTTTCCTTCATTCTAGTCGAATACAAACTGTTATGACTGTCTATAGTTTTGCCTTAGTGAACCCAGTTCTGCCCTGCAACTGAGATAGAATTGACAGAGCTACTTGTCACATAAGATTGTTCAAAGTCCAGTGCACCATCTCCCATTTCATTGCGTATGATACTCTCAAGATCACGCTGAAGTTGAAATCGGTCACTAAAATCATGTAACTCAAGGTGACTTAGGTCACTTGGGAATTGTTCATTGTCTTGTTCCATTGGAACGATTGGCACAGTATACATGGCTGTGCTGTAATCATTTTTCTGTGAAAGAGAATTTTCTCAAGTCTCCAAGGAGCAGTATTCAGGGGTGCTCAATTGGAATACGCGCTTCTTGGAGATGCTAAACTCGAGCACGCAGACTTTATTGAAGCAAAGCTCGATGGTGCGGGATTTTCCGATGCACATCTCGAGGGCGCTGACTTTAGTGGGTCTTCACTCGTCGGTGCATTATTTCGAGGGGCGCAATTAGAGAGTACGATTCTGCGAAGCGCAAATCTGTCAGACGCAGATATGTCCTCTGCAAAACTTACATGGGCTGATCTTAGATCCGCAACGATGATGATAAATCTATTCCCCCTCCACCACCACCTCCTCCTCCTCCAACTAGAGGTTCATCATCTTCTGTTTCATCTTCAAAAAAATCTAAGAGACCTAAAATTTATGACTGGGTTGATTCAGAAAGATTTAATAATGATATCAAATTAGTTTTTAATAATTGTATTGAATATAATGAACAAGCTTCTGATATAGGTAAAGCTGCTAAACGTTTTCTTGATCGAAGACAAAGATTGTGGTGGCGTCATGGTACAAAGTTTTTAACTCATGTAAATCGAGTGAATGTGTAGTTCAAGTAATCTATTTGTGATTGAATCTAAGGAGACCTTTGAGAGAGATCGAAAAGCGGCGTAGCTTTCTCAACTAATCCTCAATCAGTAGCACATACTAACGATCGATGAATGAGGGTTATCGATGTATACTTATGTTCATCCGAAGAAAATCAACGATTGTATTAAAATACAGTGATTGAACACAACATTCACTCATAAAAAAAAGTCATTTGAAGGGTATTGCATCACTGTGTAGTACTCATTGATGAATTTTTGTTCTTTTAGCCTTCCCTTTCCCCACGAGCAACCCTCGAAACCCTCCATCTCTGAACCGGCGCCTCTTCCCTCCTCTACCATCGTTGTCCGCCTCATCTCCAGAGTCTCCCCTTGTCTCATCCTCCTCGCTGCTATCGGAGGCAACCTCCATGGTGTCTACATTGTTCATGGACAGCATTAAGTTCCTCACCGGAGTCGCCATGCTTCCGTCTTCTTTGACCTCCTTCTCCATCAAATCGTTGCCGGCATCCTCATCTTCATCTCCCAGGGCTCCAATATTGAATGTCCACATTTCGAAACAGAAGGAAGGAACGGCCATCGGGCTACATTTACAGGCTACAGCAGAACGTTGCAACTTAGAGTTCTACCAATACGAATAGCCTTCGCGTCAACGCCAAACAGAATTTATTGCTTGTATCACAATCGAGAACGTCGTTTAAATTCACCTGGCGCCTACTACATAGCCTTGAAGTGAGTAAAAGCAGTGCTCCCAAGATAACACAAGCTAAGCTGCTCATGTGTGGGTCGCAAATGTATTTGTTTTTGAAGAAAATTAGCTAACCTCTCGGCACCACTGAACTGCCCGGCACCTCCGTCAAACGGGCGAGCATAGAGCTGGGTACCTCGGGCATAGATCAGGTGGCCCGTCGGAAGGTAGCGCACTTCGCTGACGCCAGGGAACAGAGGCGAGCCTCGACCCGAATCGACATCCAAGAGCCTCCAGTGGAGGCCCTCGGAGCCGTAGCCGCCCCGCTGCACTGCAAAAAGAAGGCGCTTGCCCCCAGCGAGGAACCGGGGGAAGAGGTGGTGCTCGCTGACCGGACCGACCTCCAGTGCCGTTTCCCGCTCGCACTTGGCGCCGACTTCTAAATCGTAAACTCATGCAGATTGATGACCATTATTATGAGGCAACTGATCCCCTTGGTTCTTTTGATTTGCGCCGTGCTATCGCGGAGCATTTAGGCCCGGCGCGTGGTATTATAGCGTCAGCTGAAGATGTTGTGATTGTTTCAAGCGTTCAAGAAGCAAGAGGCTTGCTTTGCCAGCTTTTACTTTGCGAAGGAGCTCCTGCTATTATGGAAGCGCCGGGGCCTAGTGGTATCGCTAAACTTTTTTGGCGGTGATTTGCAGCCGAAGAATTTCGAGGTCTAATGGTCAAGATTTTATCACCACCCATGCAATAGCACCTCGAATGAAGAGCGTTTCAGGTGCGCTTGCCCTCCGCAACCGACAGCCATCGGGAGAGGATGTGGCACGCCACCTCAACGCTCCAGCTCGCACGGTGAAGCTGCGCTCTCGTTTCCATAAAGGGTATGTAGTGACGTGTGCTTATTTCTTAATATGTATTGGCGGGAACAAGTTCGCGCCTTCTCCACTTCACCCCACGCCACTCGTAGCTTATAGCGACGCCGGTGAGTTTGATAGTAAAACTGAACCTGCTGTTTTTACTGGTCTGGCTTTAGATTGGGAGGACAGACGTTTTTTCACCTCTTATGAGAACCGATATACCGAAGCAGGCGACATTGATGATTTTTACACTCAATCCGCTCGTGTCGGTGTAGCACCCTATATTGGTGATTACGGTGATTTGCATACATGGTTGATGCTTCAAGTTGAGCATACACCGGAAGCAAAAGACAATTTTACTGTCACGCCTATTGTAAGGTTCTTGATGAGATTAACAACAACTATCGTCAAATTGGGGGCAAGTCGCCCTTGCTGGATTTTTCGCAGCAGCAGATTGACGCGGTACAGGCGCAATTAGATCCAACCAAATTTAAGTGTTACATGGGCATGCGTCATTGGGCACCGTGGATCGAAGAAGTCGTGGGGCAGATGATCGATGATGGCCTCACCCACGCAATTAGCTTGGTGTTGGCACCGCACTATAGCAAGTTGAGCGTCGCCAAATATCAGGGAAAGATTCAGGATGGGCTGGAGATGTATGGGAGCTTTCCTTATCTCTCCTCCCGGGATGCCAAGCGGTGCCTCCGCATGGCCTCAACAGAGCATACGAGAACCAGGGCCAAAGTCAATCGCCCCCACCACACCGAGTATGGAGGACGCTCGCAAGCACCTCGTCCAGCAATCGAAACAGCTGACCCCATGTAGTAACGTTGCGCCAAGGCGCGCACGTCATTGACTTAAGTATTGGTCTTCGATGAGATTGAGCGCAAAAGGAAGCTCAAACGAGATAAGAAACGCGAATACCAAGGCTGGGAGGCTGGACCGCGAACATGACCAGGGTGCTTTTCACAAGCAAGCTCACCAGAAAGTCCGTATCTAAGCCGTAGAACGCGGACACGGTTATCGGCCTTCCTTTTTGGCTTTTTGCAGGAGGGCATCCAATTGGGCGACCTCTTCGGCGGTCAGTTTGTCCCCGTCCAAATCGATCAGGGCGGCTATGGCTTTGGAAGGGGAGCCGCCGAAAAAGGTCTTTAATACTTGGCGCAAGGCCGAGGTCTGCGTTTTCTGGCGACCCCAGGTGGCCGAATAGACATCACCGGTTCTTGATAGCACACTCTGTCGGGATCATCAGGTCGAACCCGCCCACCCCAAGGAGAAACTCCGGGCATGAGCACATGAGCTCGAACGTAGTGCTGCAGGCAGTGATGCAGTTCAATGTATCTCGCAGAGTCATGTCCTTGGTGAGTTGCCTTTGCGAACACACCTTGCACCGACGAGGCGGCACAAGAAATTGGTTCCGATGGCATTCGGTTTGCGAGTCGCGTTCTCATCATGACCGCACGTCTGACGGGCAGCGGAGTCCTTTGCGTTGATGTAGATGACAGCTATTGGTGCGAAGACGAGCCGCCCTTTGTCACACGACGACCCAAACCCGACCGCCAGGACCTTTTGGCGGCGCAGATGGGGGCAGGCGGCTGGGTGCTGAGCGGCGCCCTGGAAGGCTGGGGGGAACCCTTGCTGGAAAATGTCGATCTGGTTGTGTTTCTGATGGTGCCCACCCCGATCCGCATTGATCGTCTGATCCGCCGTGAACGCGATGACTATGGCCGCCGCATCCTGCCTGGTGGTGATCTGTGCCGGGCCCATGTGTTTGAGAGCTCATTTTTCAGACTCTCTGGATCATTTGATTGTTTTTGGTTCATACTTATATTTACAACATAGTAGCAACACTAACAGAAAAACTGATATAACACATGTAGTATTTTTTTTAACCCTTTGGGTGACAAGGTAGCAGGTCTGCTTTCAATTAATCAAGCGTGTGGCGACCGTTACAAGGCAATATCTTTCGGAGGAATTTAGCCCAGTCAACATTATTCAACCTCTTCTATTCTATTTTTGCTCATATCTATATATTTTGAAGATTTGACATCGTTCACGGAGTCGAATTGGTGCGGGCCGGATTCACCGTCGGACTCAATGATGGATCGGGGAATTTCGACTTTTTCGAGTACGCGATCCCGGATCTTTCCAACAGCATCAAACGAAATGACACCGACGCAACCGTCCGAGGGGCGCTGTTCGGGGACTACAACGATGACGGTGTGCTCGATGTTTCTTACTTCACGACGGACAATAACTTCAGCGGACAAACCGACGCACACGGGATCGGCATCCGATTCGGCACGCGTCCGGGCGAATTCGCGGCGAACCGGATAGCGCTAGTGGCACGATCGCAACCAGTTCCGGGAATCCAGGCGACGCGGCAATCATTACCGTGGTGAACGACACCGACAATGCAGTATCGGGCGGATGGACGCAGAATTTTACAGTCGACGACAATTCCGTTGTCACATTGTCGATCGACTATCGAATGTTGTTTTCACAAACGTTTGAGGATGGCACTTATGCAGAGTTGATTTTGGAAGTTGACGGTGTGCAATACGGACTTGATGTTGGTGATACATTGTTGCGAGTCGATCCTCTTCAAGATCCGCGTACCGTCCCGCAAAGTCCGGAAACAGTTCTCGGCGTTCTCGTGCATCACGCTGCGAATCAAACACGTAGAGTGAGACAAGGACAAGGTGTGTAGACAGGAGAGCCCCGATCGACAAGCGACCTCTTCATCCGTCTCCGAGTTGAGATCCATGCTCTTCGTCTTGTACTTGAACGCCACTTCGCTCTCGGCGGCGCGTCTCTCCCTCTCCTCCTCACCGCGCTTCCAGCTGGCGTAGGCGCGGCCGAACACTTCCGAGCTGGAGTTGAATGAAGGTGAACGATAGCACCTGCCGTAGGGCGCTCTCCGTACATCGCCAGATGAAGAAAACTCTCCTTGGTCGGCTTATCGCCAGCGACGTGCATACCTTTGTCATCCAGTTTGGATATACGGGCCGGATCAATATTTCCCATGGTCACGCCAGTCGGCGTCATCAACCATCCATCTTCGACCCGAACACTGATGTTTCCCGAACTGCCAAAGGTCAGCCCCCTATCAAACATGGATTTCGCAAGTCTTGCGATATCATCACGTGCAGTGCGCGTGGGGTACGCGCAGTCGTATGCCGTACTTACCGAAGCCACCCGCACAAGCCGCTAAAGTACGCCTGAGCGACGTATTAGTGGAGACCGTTGCCACGCTAAAAAATCGCTCGTTTCGTTGGCTGATGTCCGGCTACATCATCATTATCGCCGCGTACGGTCTCGGCACCGCCAGCCAACTCTACATGTTCACGTTTTTTTGGGAGCTCTCACGTTTTCAAATACTGACGGTCATGCTGATGGGTCCCGCCGGTAGTGTGGTCGGCTATATGGTCGCGGATCAGGAATCGGACAAACTACTCACCGAATATCCTTCCGATCCTGAGCAATTCAATCAGTATGACTGTGTTGTGGCGTTCGATCCGGACTGGACCGCGCTGAATGCGGACCAGGCGGAGATGACGCGTAGTTGGGTCGCCAATGAAGCTGGTGGTTTGATAGTCATTGCTGGCCCCGTTAACACGCCCATCTGGACGAGCCGAGCAAAATCAGATCCGGTCGCCAGTCCCATTCGGAAGCTTTATCCGGTTTCGTTCTACAGTCAAAGCAGTCCGGAACCCGCCGCCGACATATTTCCAATCCGCTCGGTGACACATCCATCCCAACCAGTACGGCCTTGGGGGCTGCTTCTTTTAATAGGTGTAGATGAACACCGTCTCCGGCGCCAACATCCAACCATATACCGGCTTCGTTTGCCAATAGCGGTTTCAGAAAGGTGCCCCCCACCTGCATTTTGCTTTCGGCGATTTCAGGCCAATCGTTATCTTTCCAATGACTTAAAAAGTAATCATCCTGCGTCTGTAAAAATTCAATTATTCCAAGCGCATTTGTGCGGGCAGAGCGGGAATAATGGTCGCTTCAAACCTGTTGCGCCATGGCGGCGTGTTGCTCACGTGTTGCAGGCGTCAAAATATATCTGTGCCTTGATCACATGTTCTATGCGAATGTTGCGTGCACGTTCGGCGCGGTGCACCAGGCTGGCTGTTCGGATCACTTTCCGCTGTTCGGGGACTTCAAGATCTTGAGAGATTGAAACCAATGATAATACTCGCTTTTAACTTGTCCATCCATCGTATGGTGAGGCGCATTTATTCATGAACGACCAGCCGCCAACCTAGAGCAGATCCCATTTCAATCGAATCGCTACGCGATGAGATTTAACTGGGTGAATCTGCTCTAGCTTTTTGATGTCGATCGGATTCACACGAATGGATTGCTCCGCTTGGCGGAACAATCAATTCGTGATCCGATCAAGCAGTCAGGAGATCCCGATGCCTCAGAAGAAACCCGTTGCCGTCGATGCCACGACATTGCCGGTCAAAACCGGCAGCGGTTATCCCGCGCCCTATGACGAGCCGTGCAGAGAACGTCAGCGCCAGGTGTGGACGATCCCAAATACGTCACCGCCAATCCCTACGTCGTGGCGGGGTTCACGCGTGAAGGTTTCGGGTGGGCGTTCACGACCGGTGTGATGGGCAATTGGAACCCGGTCACCTGGTTTTCGCTCATGTTGGACGCTGAGATTCACGGCCTGAATCCAGCCGGTTTTCACCTGACCAACGTCCTCCTGCACGTCGCCAACGGTCTGTTGCTATTTGCTGTGTTTCAGCAAATGACGGGGCAAATTTGGCACAGCGCGTTCGTCGCGGCGGTATTTGCTTGATACGCTTCCGCCGCCGCCCGCCCACATCCTCTGGCTCAACTGGCAGCCACCCACACGACGGCCAGACATGGCTTTTTCGATGGAAGACAAGGCTTACATCGCCCTCTACGGCGCATGGCAGGCGGCAGCCGACACTGGCCAGTATGGTACTTGGGCCACCGATTGGATGCAGAAAACGGCCCATTTGGCAACAGGCATCCAATTGGCAGACGAGAACCTGCACAACCGTACCGCTAAGTTCGTTTCAACGGAAGCGCTGCAAAAACTGGGGCACTCCGCTATATCGAGCTCGGCCATGCAGCGGCGGATAAGCTTTATCTGGTCTGCATCGTCGTAGATAGTAAAGTCTTTATTAAAGCCATCAAGGTGTGAAATCTCTCTCTTTAAAACTCTCAGGCATACGGAGTGAAAGGTGCCGACCCAGAGACTGCGAGCGTCCCGGCCGATTAGGGCGTTTATTCGCTCTTTCATCTCGTTTGCGGCTTTATTCGTAAAAGTAACGGCCAGAATGTTCCGGGGATGAGTGTCTCTTTCTTTAACGAGGTGAGCGTTGAAGTATTTTAAACCACAAAATAGTGCCCATTCACAGCCACCACCTAATTTAGCAAGCTCCGCAGAGTTGAAGCCAGAGATAATCTGGTTGCAGAATGGCACAACGATCAAGTGCCTAGCTTTTTTTTGCTTGATGGAATAAGACAGTAGGAGGTAATGAAGCAAATTTCAGTTGATGCAATCATAAAACTTGGTTGTAAGAACAAGGAGGGAGGGAAGGACGGACATGCGGGCTGGGCGAATGCAAAATTTTTGGAGTGGTTGGAATAACGGATTTGATACAATTTTAGTTGGTAACATAGAGGCCTTTTGGGATAGTCTTCAGCATATTATTTTACCTGTTCTTGTGTTGGCTTATTTTGCGATGGCTTTTATCATGCGTATGACCAGAACTTTTGTCTTGCGGGAATTACATCAAAATTATGTCATGGTGGCCAAGATGAAAGGGCTCTCTCAACGTCTTATCATGCAACGTCATATTCTACCTAATATTATTGTGCCCATAATAGCTGTTATTGCTTTAACATATGGTGGCCTTTTAGAAGGTGCTATGCCGCTCGTAATGCTGTTCAGAGCAGCAATCGCGGCGAGGGTCTTGAGGCATTCGAGATGGCTGTTGAAAATGGTGGGAGCGCGAACCTTTGTGATGCTGCCGCGAGTTTGATACAGGACGGTTCTGGGCTCGATGTGCGGCTTACTTGGGCGCACACTCGCCCCGCTCCAGAAACCCAGCGTCGGGTTCAATTCTCGATCTCTGATGCACAGGCGCTATCCGAAGCAGCCCGCCTGTTTAAGGAACGTGAGCCTCGTCAAGATGAACGCCTTGAGGCACGACAGACCCGTCGGATTTCCCAATCAATTCATCATGAGGAATCGTATCGCCACTATGCTGAAAGGTCTCCCCAGCTTTGAGGGTCAAGGCATACTGACGACCCTTTTTATCAACCAGGTGAACTCGATTGCCTGATTCAAAATTTTTCATAGCTTGCTATTCTAGGTAGCTATGTCCTGGGTTGCAAGGAATCAAACCTGGTCCGACTCTAAAAAAATTTATTGGGATATGATTTCTTGACACCTCTCGGAGAGCCTCGTAAGATCAAATGTGTGACGGTCAGGCTCCCGAGTTCATAGCCCCGGTTTCCTTCGCGATCCCAGATGCCTTGCCGCACCTCCCGATCGACTTTAAGAATATTGGCTAACAAGGCCAGAAGCATACCTAGTGTATATGCGGCTACCGCGTCCCGATTTCCGGCACCGGCATGACACACGACAATACCTCGCTGTTCGGCAGCCTCCAGATCAATTAAATCCAGGCCTGCTCCGGCCCGCCCAATAAACCGTAGATTAGGGGCATAGCTCAACAATTCTTGATCGACCGTAGTTGGCCCGCAGCGAACGCGAAGAGAACCCATGCAGGTGCTCAAATGGAGACAGAAGGTGCGTTTTTCCGCGATAGGGAAAGTTGGCCCAGGCGTCGTTTCGCTTCGCGTATGTTGCGAAATCGGGTACCGAAGCGCGGATGACCGTGCGGTCGCAGCACGATGGCCGGAGGCTCTTCAGGGTGTCTACCGGATCGGGAACGTGCTCGAGCACCTGTTCAATATTGATGGCATCGAATACCCTGCCGCTAAACCCACGGACATCGTGCGCAACGTTGTTCGGTTAGGTGTGTGCGGAAAGCGGGTATCCTCTATGTTGGCAATGGCGCTGCGCGTTCTGATGTCCACACCATCCTCAGCGGCCAGTGGATTGGTCCTGCCCATGTGGCAGTCCTGGCAGGTTTCCTGATCCCCTTTCGCAAAATCGCTGTTGCGCCACTCCATGTACGTGGTCTGTTCGTGGGCGTGTTTTCCAGGCGGGGCATCGGGAGTGTCAGCATCATAAACAGGTGTGTTCACCATATGACAGCTGCCACAAAGGCCAGCATCCGCCAGGTGTTCGAACATAAGGAAATCTTTCGCTAAGCTATGTATTATCATGACTTACTCCAGCTGGGACTCGAATCTGAGATGTTTTGAACCCAGAGCCAGAGACGTATCCATATTATACAGAACTCCAAAGCCAAGTTAAGACAGTTGGTAACGACAGTTGAATAGTAGACGCTTCTCTACTCAATGGGGTAGATGCACATATTTCAGGTGATTTATAATGGATTTTTTCCATCTGAAGTGCCTGAATAATTGGTCGGTCGCGAGGGCCTCGACCAACTTGCTTTGCCGAGCTTCGCGGACGCGCTCTCCGAGGGGGACGCGCGCGCGATCCAGGCCTACGTGCTCGACCGCGCAGGGCGGGGCGAGAGCTTCGTCGCGCAGGCGCTCGACCTCGCGGCGGAGCACATCTGCGTGCCCGTCTCGTGGATTACGGACTAGTCGATCCAGCGCCCGCCGCCCCCGATTCGAGGTGCTATCAAGGGACCTCCCCGGCTCCTGACGGAGCCCCCATCCCCAGGAGTTCCCATGCCCTCCGATGTCTCCCGCCGACCCGCGATCTCCGTCGACAGATTTCGATTACGAAGTCGACGTCGTTCTCGTAGCCGTTCTTCACCCAGCGACCTTCGTCGTTCAGCACGTACCAGCGAATATCGCCCCGGATCCAATCGCGAAGTTGCTCGTCGTGGGGATACATATCCATGAACTGCACAGCGTTTTGCACGTATGTGTCGTACGTGGGTTCGATCTCGCGAACTTCGCACCGGAACGGATCCCGTGGTTTGGGATCCTCGACGTGAAGTACCCGTGCTTCAGGAGCCGCAAACACTTCGAACTGATTATCACGGAAAGGCTCAATCAAGTCGTCCCAGGTACGACAATGATCCTGGATGCCATGCACCAAAACCATATTCTCGGTCTGCTGCGCATCACTTGGGACCCCCCAATCTATGTAATGCAGCCTCAAACGCTGTGAAAAGTAGTTATGCGAGGCCGGTGAGGGCGAGTTTTTCATTTCTCAGACATTCCATTCAGCTTCGCCCTGCAAACGTAATTGCTGGACCGAAAAAAGTTTGGTTACAAATTCTAAAAACACATGTATGCGGCGCGCTGCTCTTATGCAACGATATTGGCGGCTGGGGAAAAGGCTTTGTGAGAGCCATTTCTAAAAAGTGGAAGGCTCCTGAAGCGGCTTATCGGAAATGGTACAAATCGCAAGAAGGATTTGCGTTAGGGCAAGTACAACTTGTTCAGGTTGCTGAGGACCTATGGGTGGCCAACCTTATTGGACAGCACAAGATCTACAAAGACGAAAATGGAGATCCCCCAGTCCGATACGATGCTATAAGAATAGGCTTAGCCGAAGTTGCTCAACGAGCGCAGAAACTCAATGCTATCGCGGGGATTGAAAAGGCCGCTGCATCTTCTGATCGCGCGGCTCCAGCGATCGTCTTCGACTGATTTTCAGGATGCAGCAGGGAATCTCTTTGTTGCGAGTGGGTCGTGAAATCATGGCCCAAAAAGGGGGCGGCATGCATTATCTGAACAACGGTCGGGCGATTGCGGCCATGCTGGTGGCAATGACCGGGTTCATCCTGAATGACACTCTGGTGAAACTGTCGTCTGATGCCCTGCCACTCGGGCAAATAATCTTTATCCGAGGCGTGATTTGGCGGCAGCTCCCTGATTCCGGCTCGCGCTTCGCCTGTTCGCGATGACTGCAACGTGGCTCGTCATGTTCGGATGCAAAAACGGGCGGCCAGAGCCGCCCGTTCCAGGTGTTCCTGCTGTCTCAGGTCAACGCGGCTCGTCCGCCAGTCCCTTGAAGATGGCGTAGCAGGCCAGCAACAGCACGATCGTGAAGGGGAACCCGGTCGAGACCGCCATTGCCTGCAGGGCACCCAGGCCCCCGCCAAGCAGAAGCGCGATGGCGACCAGACCTTCGAAGGCTCCAACGTCGCCCTGGCGGCGGGTTTCGTTTCGATCGTGCTCGTGCAGGTCCTTCTGGTGCGCGGCTTCGCCAGCGAGGGCCGTTATCCGTTCGAGATCGAGACGCTGCTCGCCGTCGCCGGCTTCTGCATCGCCGGGTTCCTGCTCAGCAGAGGCCTGGCCCGCGGACAGGCGCTGCGGATGCTGTTCGCCGCCTATGGCGCCCTGGCCCTGATCACGCTCGCGGCGCCGGGCCCCCTGGGTGGCAACGTTTCCCGTCTTCTGCTCCTGCTCGGCACGCGGTTCGGTCACAAACACGCCGTCATCAGCGGTCCCAAGATCAGGGACAGAGGTGTTGGGTGTACCGAGTACAGGGCAGCCTACGCTTAGTGCTTCCAGGTATACTTGTCCAAAACCTTCGACCAAAGAGGGCATTACAAACAGGCTACTTTCTTGGTAGAGCTGATCGAGACGGGCCTTCGAAACACCACGTAGCAACGTGACACCCTGCGTTTGGGCAACCAGCGGTTCAAGGCCGGGATCCAGGTAGCGACAGACGAGAACCAATTTGCTTCTGAGGCCAGGACAGTGTCTTTGACAACGGGCGCATAGGATTCAATGTTCTGTACCCGATAGAATTGACCTGGTTCGAATTTTTTCGCCTGCATAGGTGCGCGTACGACGACTTCCACAATCGTTGGAGTTAATCGGTTGACCTCAACTACCGTGGCGGAGAATTCATCGTCAAAGCGATCAAATAATTCATTTAATTGAGCATTGCGTTCGCTTTGCTGGCTGGCATCAAGCTGGCTCAGTTCCTTCTCAAATAGTCGCACCACATAAGGGTAACGGCGTACCCGTTGATGAAAATGTTGCGGCCAGTTTTCTGCAGATGATGCCGCTTTTGCCAAGGCCACTGAAAAACAGCCGCCCACGCGTATTCAGGATGGCCGCCACGGCCTCGTCAAAGCCGGCTGGCAGATGCTCGGCCACGGCCGCGATGTGCTCGGAGGTGACACGAAGAACCCGGCGCGCGACCTCGCTCATGGGGCCAGCTCGCGTGCTACCAGCAGCTTGTCGAGCACCGCCTTGAACATGTCGGGCGTAATCATGTTGGGCCCATCACTTTGTGGTTAACGATGTTTTTCAAATGGCCGAAGTTAAGGCTGTTGAGGCCGGCTATCCGATTCGTGGCGAACTACGCACCAGCGATGGTTTGTTTGCCGAGGAGCTCGTCAGCTCAACATTACCAGCTGCTGGTGAAGTATGGCCTGATGCACGCCTGTTGCAAATTCTGGATATTAAAATCGGGGATAAGGTACAGCTTGGCAACTCTCAACTTTTGGTAAGCAAAATTCTCAGTTACGAACCGGATCGGGGTGGTGATATGTTTAATATTGCTCCCTTTACCGCATCAGTATTGATGGGAGTCACCAGTGACCACAAGGGTCCTGAAACTGGCGTTGGTTCTCTAGTATCTAGCTTTGAAGCCTCCTCCATTATTTGACGCCATGGGGGATCGATTTCATTAAGAGAAAGGGTATTCTTCACTATACCACAGTTTCCCGACAGAATTTCCTTCCAACAATCACCTTTGTTCTTAGCATACAACCTTTTAAGGGCTGCATACTTCATCCGTCGTTCTTTCCTTTTGTTCAACTTGCTACAGTCATGTGTACTTACCAGACATCGAACACCGGGTGCTCAACGGCATTGAGGCCAGGGCTTTCTGCGAACATCCAGCCTGAGAAAATACGTTCCTCTTTGCCATCTAGCTGAATCTCATCAACTTCGACAAACGTGGTCGTCTTCGGCTTGACCTCGGGTGGGCGGGTGAAGCAAACGCGCGGCGTGACCTTCAACGAACCGAACGTGACAGTTTCGTTGATTGGGATCTCCAGCTTGCGGATGCGGGCTGTCACCTTGTCGAGCGCCGAGAACACGGCGACCTGGTTATTGTCTCGAACAAATCGCTATTGGCCTTGAAATTCCTAGTTATCAAATGCGACTATACATTGCAACAAACGACTTTTTAGAGCAAGATAATCTAAATAGTAGCCTGAATAAATCAAAACTGTTGTCTTTTGGCTGCTGTCAAATCATACTATTGGGGAACAAGTTTGACTAGAGCTAGTAATAACATTGTTGCCGTTTGTTTTAGCCCCAGAAATGTTGAATTTCGATCCTGTACTGCCTGGATCCGACATGTGGAGTGTTGCAGTCATCATGTACATCGGTAACCACACCCCATTCCCAAAATTGTTCTAAACAACAAACAATTGCCCTGGGTTGTTGCCGTATCTCTTAGCTCCTTAAAAGGGTGAAAAGGGTAACTAAACCCCATTCTCTCTATTGTTCTAAACAACAAGAAACTGTTCCAGTTTGCTGCCTTATCTCTTAGCAACGTGAAAGGGTGAATAGGGCAACTAAACCCCACTCTCCCTATTGTTATAAACAACAAGCAATTGTCCTGGTTTATTGCTATATCTCTTAGCAACAGTAACCTTCCCGGTAAGGCATCAAACACCCAGCTCAGGATCGATGCGCCGACAACGATTATCAACAGGAAGGGGGTGACCTTCACCGTTTCCAGTGCTGTTTCGGCGATCATGGACCAGCTGAATTTCCCGCGCCACAGGCACAGGATAAGCGCAAATACCGTACCCAGGCTGCCGGCTTCCGTCGGCGTGTCGATGCCCATATATAGAGAGCCCAGGACAAGGGCGATCAGGATCAGGAAGGGCAGAACACCGACCGTTGCCTGCAATTTTTCGCCCAGGCTGAACGCCGCTGGTCTATGATTCCCTCGGCGTTGGTCACAACGTCGCACTCGAATGGACCAAAACCGTCGCGGCGCCGCCGACCTGGCAATTGAACGCAACCGGAATCACACGCGCCGACAATGGTGCAGCCTCCCTGCAGGGTGCCACGCTGGCCTCGCTGCCGATCACGCTGGACACGGTCGTGTTCAACGGCGACGGCACGCCTTCCGGTTTCACGCCCACCGCGCTGGCAATTCCGACCGCCGACTGGACAACGGCGGCATCGACCAGCAACATCTCGTTCATATGACTTTGGATTTCAAGCGAACCTTTCGAACAAGCAGCTACGGGTCATGCTACACCTTCAATTCAGACAATGTTAGCAATTATTATCAGTACGGAAGTGGTCCGTTCTTTGGTCTTACATTGATTTTACATGTGAATCAATCGGACTACGTACCGTTAGCTAACAATGCAGATGGTGCGGGACTCACACTGTATATTCATCAACCCAAAACACATCCCTTTTTAGGGGTAGGAGGTGTTCTGATCGCTCCGGGCCTTGTTACTAGAGTGGCACTTGCCAGCTCGGAGTTCTATCGCGACGGCCAGTACGATCTGGAATCGGAGGGACGCAGGCTCGATGCCGAAGGTATGGCAGACATGCTGCAGAGCTGGAGCGAGCGCTATCCAATCCTGACTATCGAGGACGGCATGGACCAGAATGACTGGGACGGCTGGCGAACGCTGACGGAAAAAATCGGCAGCAGGGTCCAGCTCGTCGGAGATGATCTCTTTGTGACCGATGCCGCAACACTGCAGCGCGGCATCGACAGCGGCGTTGCCAACTCGATCCTGGCGAAAAACCCGAGTTGTCAATCTGGACAAGCCGCCGATCGTGCTCGACCCTGCCGGGCATGTCGCATTGGCCGCTCATTCCCGAGGATATCACCCGTCCCGCCTACCGCAGCGTCGCGCAGGGGATCGTTGCCGCCATCGGGGACGGCGCGCTGCGCCCCGGCGACCGCCTGCCGGCCCAGCGCGAACTGGCCTGGCAGCTCGGCATCTCGGTGCAGACGGTGAGCCGGGCCTACGAGGAGCTGATCCGCGCCGACATGGTGTCGGGGGAGGTCGGTTCAAGTTCGCGAGAAGTTTTGAGTTCGTTGGCTGTCCGGTGAGGACGATCAACCCAGAACTCTGGAGGTCACACCCGCAACTAGCAACGCACAGTCACGCACCATGTGCGCTCCGAGGCGATTTTCCGCGGAGAATATCACACGAAATTCGGGAAGAACATAGCGAATAGCGAAAACACGTTGAATTTGCAGGCCAGTTACCACTCTGGCACTTCGTTCAATCGGATGGCGCGGCGGATACAGCCGGCGGCTCCGATGTAACCCGCGGAACCGCCGGTTCGAGATCATGGTCGGCAGCCTCGGAATCCTCTTCGGGCTCTTCAGCGCCTGGCTCTTGGGTCAGTTGGTTGCGCGCCCAGTGGATCAACTCCATCTTGCGGCCCGCGACGTGGCGGCCGGTAAGCTCGACACTCGCATCGACCTCCTTCGCGCGGACGAATTCGGTCCGCTCATCGACGAGTTCAATCGCATGGTCAGGGAGATGAAGGCAAAAGAGGAGCTACGCGAGACGTTCGGAGTTCACGTCGGCAGGCACGCGGCCTCTCAGATTCTCCCCTTCTCGGTCTGCAACATGCTTTCGAGTTAACCCTCCACCACAACCAAAGTTCCGTGTGTAAGGAGAAGTACTCTAACAGTACTTCTGACCGTTGCACTTGTACTTGAGCTTGGAGCAGGCAAATTCTTCAGGATCATCCTTCTCCTTCGAGTATGCCTTTTCCAACTGATCACAGGCCTTTTCACAAAGGTTCTTGGGGAGACCAGGCACTTCTTCGAAGCTCTTCTCGCACTTTTTAATACATTTGTCAAGGTTACCCTTCTTGGCCTGTTTGTGGCGATGCGCCATTTTGTGGACTGGAACTGGACGCACACACGGAAGCCGCGGCCCGCATATGGGACCGGCGCGCGCCCCAGGCCACCGTCACGGCACTTGCGTTCTGGCACAAAGTGGTGCTCGAACGTGCCGGTGATAGCGTGCCACAGTGGCACGACCTGCTGAGCGCACAAAAGCAGGCGGACCCGCCTGAACACCGCGGTGTGGCCGGGAGGCCGGCAGCCGTTATTTGAAACCGAGTATTGAGCCACCCGCAGAGCGCGGATCGCGGGCTTTGATGCTACCAGTGTCCCCGTAAACTTACAACCTGTGACACTTACTACAACACCAGGACTATCATCACTACTGACAGAATCTATTGTTTTAGAATCAGATCGTTTAGGTACGACTCTTCAGCCTATAGCTAAACCTTCCACTGTTGCTCCATTAACTCCATCTATACCATTTTCAGATATTTCTGCCATTCCTGGTACACTACAGCCTGTTACATATCCTCCTGTTACTAGGCAATTTCTGGTAACTGAACCAGTTGTTTCCAAAGTTGAAGAAGCTGACTGGGAGAGCGCGCAGCGTTAATGGCGATTGGAAGGCCGGATTGTGTCGCCGCCCGGCATGGTCTAACGTCACCTGGCAGTACAAAACAAAAACAAAGTCAGTATCAGGGTAAAGGGGTCACAGTGATGAAGTATTTCTTCGCGCTCTTCGCGGCTCTCGCGTTTTTGATTGCCGCACCGGCCACGCCGCAGGCCGGCGTCGTCGCCAAGGTCGACATCTCACAACAGCGCATGAACGTCTATGTGAATGGCTCGCGCAGATACAGCTGGCGTGTGGGTCGCGCCAGGCTCTTGACCCGGACAGGCCCGCGCGCCCGGGCGGCCTCAAGCGAGGGGCGGCTCCGGCAAACAGCTTGGGTCTCTGCGGCGTTGCGCGGGGCGCGGGCGCATCGGTGAGGCAAGTTTAGGCGGGCTTGGGCAGCATGGCCTCGTGAAAGGTGAGGTGCCATGCAGACAGTCCGGGAGATTGCCGATGCCATCGTCGCGCGCGAGGGCGGCTACGTGAATGACCCCGACGATCCGGGCGGGGCGACCAAACACGGTGTGACGCTTGAGAGCCTTAAGTTCCTCTGGTGACAGCATAATTTGTAGCCGTTCGCTTTCCCGATCGGCTGTTTGCCGTTCTGCCGATAAACAACGGATGTGACGTTCCGGCGGCGGGCCTATCTTGCGGCCAAAAACCCGCGCCAAAAGCCCCTCATTTCCTTGTAAATACGGCCCTGAGCCGCTAAGAACCCGCCACGCTTGCAGCCCCCGCACCCCTGGAGGCTTGCTGCCGCGTGAAACCGGGCCGCTTTGCGGCCCTTCACTTTTGACATCTAAGGAACTGTTGTCGATCAGCATCAAAACAATTCTATGATGATACAATTCTATACGATCATCTTCATCATGGTTTGACTCGATCAATTGATTTCTATAGGAAATACTCAGAAAATGATCATCATCGACGGTGAGAGATTCACACGAGAAAATAGAATCGAAGAATATGGGTTTTTTTCCTAGAATTGGAAAGATGCTTGCAATGTATCCATCGAAAATTCATTGGCCACGTTCAGTTTGTTGTTTATCAGAAGATGATGGTTCATTAATTGTTTGTGAAGAAGATCTGCTGCGCAACAAGGGCATGGACGATGCCGCCATCGACACGGCGCTGGACGATCCCGATGCGGACTCCGAAGACGCGGAGCTGGCTGCCGCGCAGCGGTTCGCGCAACGCCGCCGTCTGGGGCCGCATCGACGCCAGAGCCCGGGGGGCCAGGCAGCTGACGATCAAGCCCGCAAGGACCTGGCGGCCATGACCCGGGCCGGATTCTCGTTCGCGATCGCGCGCCGCGCGCTGGACGCGGACGATATCGACGAGGACCTGGACTGACGGCCTAGCAGTCCAAGGTCGGATGCCCGAGCGCTCATCGCCGTAGATCGCACGAACCGGGACATCGGCGACACGCACTCCGGCGATATTCAAACTGACGAGCAGGTCATTGGGAAAACCGTAGCGGCCATAGATGCGGTCGAGATCCAATCGTGCAAGTGAACGACGGGTGACCGCCGTGTAGCCGCATTGACTGTCCATGACGTGCCAGTAGCCGGATGCCATCTTGGTCAGAAAGCTGAACACCATGTTGCCGAAGTATCGCGTCTTGGGCATGACTTCGCCAACCCCCAACTGTTCACAAGAGTTCGCAACACCGAGGGCAGCCCGTGGATGTCCGCTTCTGCGACTCCGCGTGGGCTATCAACGCGAATTTCCAAGAAGTCTCGATGGTGAGGGATCCAGATGACGTGAAACATCTGGACCGGTTCCCTGACGATGCCCACCACTTCATCATATCGAGCCTTCATGTCTGAGGGCTTATCAAACTCCTGAAAGCTAATTTCCTCGCGCCGCTTAATCCAAAAAACTGAAGACAGGACCAAACCTACGCCGTCTTCGTTGGATTACCTTTCGGGCAGCCTGAGCAGATTCTAATATTGACTTAACCGTTGATTCCATAATATATCTTATTAAACAATTCTATATTCATTTTACAACCTATGATACCTTTTCTTTGTTCAAAAATCAAACACTTGAGAAATATATAACAGTTGTTCAACGTTTTTTCCAATAGTATTGGAGACGGTGATATTGAACTAAGGAAGCAAATTGCGAGGAGATCGTCTTGAATCCAGAAGCTAATCGTAAGGAAATTTCAACAAGCTGGCTGTGTAGGAACTAGCGGAACTGCCAGATATCCGTTTTCAGAGACATCACCAACCATACCATCCCGAAGAGATAGGTGGCGAGCACGAACATCGTGAGCATGACCCCGATGAGGTGTCCTCCTAGGAGGCGGCTGCGGCTGAGCGGCTTCGATAGTAAAAGGTCCACGCGGCCACGGGCGAGAAGGCTGGGCAGGAGGGACGCCGTGGCGAAGAGGGCCAGCAGTGTCCCCGCCCAGTAGGCAAGGCTAGCCACAATCCGCTCCACTTCGATGACAAACCGTTCGAGCGTTGAAAGCAGTCATTTTTTCGTAGTGGTTCAGGCTATTTATGCATACCTATCGTTAGGAGGTGCAGCAGTCTCATTACGGAAGCTATTGGCCATGGTGTTCACAAAATATCACAAAATGTGCTTCTTGCGAACGAAGTGCGAATATTGGCCGGCATTGTTGCTTAGCAACGTGATTACATTTGACAATATCTCAACCTCAAAAATAAAGCCCCAAAACACCTGTTCATAACAAAACCGGGCATTAAACGACTTCCCATTAACTGTAGAGATTGCCATTTTTTTCATTTCAGGTGCCTCAAAATCTTCAAGATCAAAGCGGACTTTTGGCTCCTCTTTCTTCAAGTGTTGCTGCTCACTCTCTTCTTCTACTATAATCCCTTCACCTGCAGTTTGATTGTTCACCTTTGGAATCACCTTGTAATATTGATTCTCATCAAAGACCACATCCCTACTCACCAAAATTTTCTTAGCTTTTGGATCATACAGCCGGTATGCTTTGGATTCATCATCATAGCCTACCAAGTACAAGATATAAGCTCTGTCATCTAATTTATGTGCCCGGCCGCACGGTAGATGAGGAAGGTGGCGACCACCACGACGGTCCACTTGAGGAGCAGGCGTCCACGATGTGTCTCCAGTTCGAAGCGCGCGAAGAGGATCTTTCCGACCACCGACAGAGCGAGCAGTACGCCAAGCTCGAGCTCGATTCCCATCTCAGCCACCTTTCGACGTCCAGTTGGAGGTCCCATCGGCGAGCGGAGAAGCTCACGCGATGTGTTTTCTGATCCTAGCAAAAGATATTTTGATCAGTCAAAAAAACAGGACGGGAGCGACGTGATCTTCCCGAGCCATGGCTGAGTGAGACCCGCCCGGATACGCGCCCGCCCGCGCTCGGACAGCCCCCATTCCGTGATCGGAACAGCAGGATCAATCAGCACGTCTGCGTGGGTCAGGAAGTACAGTGGCCTTACTCCGCCGCCGCCTCGTGGCTGACGCGAAGACTGTTCAACCGGTTCAGAGCCTCATCCATCTCGTCAACCATCCGGTCGATGATATCGCCCAGAGGCTCTATCCGGTCCGCGAAGACCGCTGATTGCCCCATGGAGAGTACCCTCTCCCTCTCATCGTCGTCGGCGTCGTCAGTGGCTCGGACACAAGCCTGTGCGCATCCCCTACTCCTCCGACTATTTCCCGGAACTGCACGCCATCGCCGTCCAGCTCATCCGCGAGGGTCCGTCCGCCTTACACGACCTTGTTTGGTTTCGACCTCGATTGACGGTATTTCCTAATTAGGACATGCGTACGTGGACTTTACCGATCGGGAGACGATGCAACACGAGCGCATGAACCGAATCGAAAGGTACTTTCACCATAATCATCATCATTACAAGGTAATTGATTCTCTTTCAACCCTGGCATTCGAATATCCGAAACGCAGCAAATTTTTTCGTAGTGAACTAAAACAGTTTCTGATCCTCGCACGCGAACAGAAAATGGATCCGCATTCGGTAAAAGGATCTTATGCAGGAGCGATGGGTATACCGCAATTTATATCCAGTAGCTATCGCAACTTTGCGATTGACTATGACGGTGATGAATTTATTGATATTTGGGATAACCCGGCCGATGCAATTGGCAGTGTTGCGAATTACTTCAAAAAACTAGTAAATTTTATTCGGAAGCTGTGTGAAAATTGAGCAAGTAATGAGAAATTTCTAGTTGATCGTGTTCATTGATCCACTAGTAGATCAATTTTCTGAAAAAAGAGACTGAAAAGTCTTGAAGTAGTACACAAACTTAGTGAGAGGTATTTTAAAGCAGTTTTTTGCTGAAATTTCGTCAGAAAGATTATTGTATGTCGCTAAAGAAACATTCAAAAAAAGCTAAAAACTTGGTTTCACGCCTAAAACAACAAGCTGTACATGATTATGGGTACTTGCGGAAAACGGGTCTGTCTCCGACGAAAACAGGTCAAGTCGATTGACATTGAGTTGTACGCCTAGCTGCGCGCTGAATATACCGTCTACATTGTTCATTCGGGTCAGCACTTCGGACTCCGCATTCGAGCCTTTGGCTTCCACGAACTCCGTGTCAGCCATAACCGCCAGGTTTATTGCGGTCACAGCACCCTGCGCTTCCATCACTGCCGTTTGTTGCTGAACTTCAGTAATGATTCCCGCGACAAACTCTCCGGCATTTACAATGTCGTCGTTTTGCTCCAATTCCATTGTCGAATCGGGCGATTGCTTTTGACAGAAAGTATCGCCGTTTCTTCACAAATCACATCTTCAAACTCCGAAATCTTCGCCTCCAAATCGTCCAAAACCATGACGGTTTGCTCAAAAGAATAATCGCATCCGAGAAACCAAACCGTTTGCCGAAGCGTGTATTGGCCCGGTTCCGAAAAACAATATTCGAATTTCAGGGAATCCGTCAAAAGGCTGTCCGTATTGTTCCCCGTGAGTTGCCATTCGATGCCGTGGGCGAAGTGGTCAGTTTGTGGCCCTTCCGCTCAAGATCATCGGTGGTGATGGCTCTCCTGTTCGTGCGATCGCCATGGAAAGCTGAGATGTCCGACGCTGCCTCCCAACATCGAACTCCCCTACTGGGCTGCCTCGCCGATGACGTCACCGGCGCTACCGACCTGGCCATTAACTTGGTTCGCGGCGGAATGTGCGCGGTGCAGGTGTTTGGCGTGCCCGATCCAGAGGACCTTCGCCAGCTGTCTGCAGATGCTTTGGTGATCGCAATGAAGACCCGCTCGGTACCTGAAGTCACGCATGCGGCTCGACTGACGCCTGTAGGTCCGCTTCTGAGTGTTGGTGAGCGCCACGTTGATTCGGGTGATGCGTATTGGAGCGACCCGGATCTTTTTGAGGTGTTAACCTTCTCGTTCCTGGCTGGCACACCTGAAACGGCGCTTGTCGAACCCTTCTCGCTTGTTCTGAGTGCATCGAAAGCACGGGCACTTTTTGACCGTACTGATGTGGTGGGCGAAACGGTAGTGGTGAACAACAACGAAGCGTTTACGGTGACCGGCGTCTTTGTAAATTTATGCAAGAGATAGGGTAGAAGGAAGTAGATAACGTATACAAATCTCTATAGATAGCAAGCACGAAAAATACCAGGTAAAACTATTACTTAAGGTTGGACATACATTGCCTATTTTTTTTATACGCGACCCGGAGAAGAAGGCACTTGCACCCCGTCTTATATATTCGCAACCTTTTACTTCAGCTTTCATCTATAGACTTTTGTATACTGCGACGGCCATGTAAGTCTCCAACCTGGACCTCTAAAGAATTAGCTCGTGCCTTTTTTTATTCCGACGCGTTTGTATTCGGCGACAACGATTGGTGCCAAACGATGGACGCGGTCGCGCATTTGGTGCGACGGCGCATCGAAGCCCGAGGGGCGACGGGCGATCAGTTCGATCCTCTAGAATTTTTCCTGTCGCTTGACGATCGCGATTTTGACGATTTGCGTGTGCCATCGACCGTCGTTGCGTTTCAATTGGGTGATCAAACTTCGGTCGTTCGAGTTCTGGCCCACCTGGAATCTCACCTCAGTATTCATCCGTTGCCGGAACCGTTGGTCTATCGCCTCCATTGCATTGGGAAAGCGGTCGAAGTCTATGTCCCGACGAGCGCAGAGTATGCCTCAGGGTTTGTGGAAATCTTGCGCAGCCTTACTAGCAAAATTGTCATTGCTATTCGTGAGAGCCACGTGGGGGAAAACCCGAAAATTCTTGAAGCGTTCTTTGAGACGATGCAGCTCTACTTGCTCTTTTGCCCAAAGGCTTTGTATGCAGCGATTGAACCGTATGCGGAAGCCCCTGGGTCTCAGGGAGAGTGTATTTTGGATGCTGTTCTTCAGGTGGAAATCAGTCCGGTGTCGGATTACGAAATCCGCATCAAGGACACCCGTTATGGGGATTTCAATGTCGAGCTGGATTTTGGCTACTTGAAGGCTCGAGGCCGCGCCCGTGGCGATGCCAAGCCGGATAGCCTGGAAGGCTTCGCCGAGGATTTGGCGGAGGGTGTGATTGCGCTGGTGGCCAAACAATTGGTGCCCCTGGAGATTGTGACGCCGCCGATTCCAATGGCTGATTTGTGGGAGTTGGAAGACTTGATGCGGGCCGTGCGCGATGCTGGCTGATGTCTTTGAACCCCGGGTCGACGTCGGCCCACCCTAGCACCCCATCGATGGCGGCGATCATGCTGCGGGGGTCGCTGAGCGTGTAATCGAAGTAGGAGCTGTTGTCGCCCGGACCCAGGCACCACCCGCTGGTGCCGATAGTCACGTTGGCCGGTTGGCCATACTCGCGCACGGCGGCTTCGCGTCCAAGCAAAGCCTGGTCGTATTCGTGCACCAGTTTGGCCCACAGGGGGTTGCTCTGCGGGTAGCCTTTGCCGGTGTGGTGGTCCTCGACTAAGGAAGCATGATGAGGAAGCCTATGTAAACCTTTAATAGCTTATAATTTTTTTGGTGTTCTCCTTACTTTTTTAATAACTTTTTTAAGAAATCTTTTTGGAATTATTCAGGAAAGAAGCAACATAATCTATGTTGGTTTTAGTTCCAATTCAAATTTAAGTTTTCAGCTCCTACCCCCCCCCCCCTCACGTTACAATTAAGTGGAGGGGTCTTCCCCCTCCCAAGCCCACACTCACTCCACCGCCCTGGCTCCGTCTGCCGTACCAACCTTACATGCCGCCTTGTCCTGTTTTCTGACGCCTGGCGTCGTCAGTGCGGACGAGGCCAGAAGCAACAGCTTCTGGTGGCCCGACCAACTCGACCTTTCACCACTTCGCGATCACGATTCACGATCAAATCCGCTGGGCGAAGATTTCAACTACGCCGACGCGTTTAACAGCCTTGACCTCGCGGCAGTCAAAAGCGACATCGATGCATTGCTGACCACCTCGCAGGACTGCTGGCCGGCGGACTTTGGTAACTATGGCCCGTTCTTTATTCGCATGTCGTGGCGATGGCGTCCCGCACGCCCAGTTTGCCGATCAACCGCAAAATGCGTTCGGCATCGCAGGAACCACCCGGCAATTCATCGCGATTGAAGAGACAGCCATCGAGCACCACCGTCAGTCGATCATCGGACGCGATATTGGATTCAACCCACCCGGTCCACCCGAGGGTCACGGGCGATTTTGATGCGGCGGTATTGTTCCATCCGTCACCCTTCATCGAATCGAGCATGCGTCGAAGTAATGCTTCACGCATCGGCGTTGGATCGCTGGTAAACACTCCGCTGTGGTCGCCGATTTGAGTAGCAATCTCTGGATGTCGTTTCAGTAATGCATCTGTGAATTGTTCTCCATTCCGTGTCAATGTATATGTCCATACTCCCGCAGAACGGAATCCACCAGCACGGGCATTGTAGGTAGATGTACTGTTGGATTGTAATAATCCATGACTAATTAATGTTTTATTAGCACTCCATGCACCATGGGTTCGTCCAGCAAAGTAATTCGATTCCATATCTGTATCACAGTATGGTTGTGCAGCATCACAGATCTGTTGTTTCGATCGCCGTGTCCGTCATGCGAACCTCCTGCTGCGCGACGAATCGCATCCGCCGCGATCTCGTGGGTCGATGCGTCGGTCAGGGTAGCAACCGGGAGCTCGCCAGCGACGAGAGATGACACCGTCGCGTGTGATCGCGCCCAGGGATGGAGAACGTGTTATGCACGGTTCGCAACCCGAGGGCACTGGTAGTTCGGCCACGATTTCGGGCACTTGGCACGAAGCCAACTGCCGTCGGACGCCGGAGTGTCATGCGAGCTGATTTCCGATCGGACAGCTCGGCTGGCCGGCGCAAATTGCGTTGCCGCCTGGGCCGCGTCGTTGAACGCGTAGCGCAGCGGATTGGTCGCGGTCGCGACCGCCGCCAGCGGAACATTGCGATTGCCGCCGATCACCCAGGCGGCGCCGTCACGCAGTTCGATTTCCTCTGGATCGGCTTCCAGCATGTTGGCCGCGGCAATGATGGTCTGCCGGCGCACCTTCCGCGCGGTCTTGTGGATGGCATTCCCCGAAACCACGGCGGCGCGGCTGGCAAAGGTCGCCACGCCCCAGTCATGTCGGACCCTAAAATTAGACTCGGTACTAGAGTTATCAATTTTGCTGTTCTTTGTTTATAGGCAATTATTGAAAAAAAAGATAAAGTTACAAATACAGTATTCCTGTAGCCTCTTCTTGTTTGGCATTGTAACGTTTGTCCCATCAAGTTTCCTCCCAATCCCTCCACTCTAAGCTTTTCCCAAGAATTCCGGTTTCCCCTCCAACCCCCCCCCCCCCAAATGTCACCGGATACGGTTGGGATTTAAAATGAGAGCTCTGAGACGCAAGGTCCTTCTATGGAAAAGTTGGCACATAGGAGGAGCACCTTGAAAAACTCTGATTGAGGAAGGTTTAAGCCATGAAACGTAAAACAAACACAGTTTGTGATGAGAAATCATGGACAAATTTGGTTCGAAAAAGAGCTGTTTTGTAATTTTCAGCTAAGTATACGCTGTTTGGCTTCGCTATCAAACTTAAAATATGATGATTGACAAAAGATGAAACAGACTTTCCTGAAACAAAAAGTTTATCCAAGAATGATATACTGACTTTGGTTCTGATTTATTTTATGATGGCATGGTCAGTATCGCAGCATTCATCGGAGCCACCAGCGGCGCCATCGGGTCGTATTTAAGTGCGACAATTCCAAACCTCCCGACCGGCCCGGTGATTATCCTCACTTGTATCACGATGTTTTTTGTTTCCGTTGCTTTCGCACCGGGGCGGGGCATCATGGTTCGCAATACGAAAGCCATTCAACAACCCAAGAGCACGCCAACCACAGGAGGCGTCCAATGACACCATTGATCCTGTGGACGTTAGCCATTGGAGTTGTAACGGCCATTGCCTGCCGAAAAGGCCGTGCAGGACCTGCCCGGCATCGTCTCAACGACTGTCGTACTGACCGCCGAAACGCCCCCAGGTGATGACGCCCCCCATCCGCCACCGGAAGCCACACCGGGCGCGCCAGAAGGACCGGATGCGATTGCGCCGGTGCCTGGCGTTGGCGCATTGCTGGCAGTGGCCTCGGGCAAGGGCGGCGTCGGAAAATCAACAACCGCCGTCAATCTGGCCCTTGCCCTGAAGGCGAACGGCCTGCGTGTCGGGATTCTGGATGCGGACATCTTCGGAACAAGGTCGCTGTCTGACGGAACCCGCATATCGCCATGAAGATTCGTTACGAACGCCCCGTATCTTACGCCGCCGCCTGGGCCGGGCGCTTCGGATTGTTCGCTCTCACCCTGTTGGTGGTCGCCGCGGCGATGCATCGTTTCGGTGCGTTGAAATCCGATATCTTCGTAACGGTGTTCGCATTAAGCGGTCTGTTAGCCGGCCTTGCCTTTCTGCTGGCCGTTGTCGGTTTGGTACGGCTGTGGATGGTGGGTGCCAAGGGCGGGCGCGCGTGCTTGCTGTGTACAGATACGAGGCTAATAGTAATGTCTGAAAACCAAACACCAAAATTCTGATACCCAAATGCATCAAGAACATTCTCTACTAGTGATGGACACTTTATGCATTGTTCCAATCGAAATTATGTAGTGATAGAAAGGAAATCATGACCGTACATGGATTACCCATACAAGTCATAAAAGGAATTAAAATCAAGCATACACGAACATTGGGCCAATAGTGTTATTGGCCCCTTCTCCGCCATTAGTGTTAAAATGGGCATCTTGTACATGGTCCACGTGTGCATGCCATGTGTGCTGGCCACGTGGCCGAATACGTGGCGCGTCTGTGTGGGATGTACACATGGCGTCCTGGTCAGTTGTCGTCGCATGCGACGTGTACTAGCCACATGTACACGACACGTGTTGTGCCACCTGTACATGCCACGTAACCCGACTATGTCGCAAGCGACGTGGAGGGTGGTCTGCCACGTGCTCATACCACGTGGCCAGACGACGTCGCACGGGACGTCGTACAGATCAAGAAAAAAAAAAACTAAATTTATTGTTGCATCTTCGAAGATGCCCTATCAGAGCCCACCACATGTGAAATCATCAAAAACCTCCTTCCCAACGTCAAATCTGGCTGGAGCCGCGCCGTCACTGAAAACAACTGGGGCACACGCGAGATCGCCATCTGGTCCGTTGGCATCGCCACCACAACTGTCGCCCTCATCGCCCTCGGCATCTATCTCTATCCAAAAACTACCTCTCAAGAGAGCAAACGCCAAGAAGTCCTTGACCAACTCGCCAAAGGCCCCATCACCGACAAAGCAGCGCTGGATGCGGTATAGAAAAGCACACATCACGAATGACTGCACTGAAATCTTGGGTTGAAGCCCCTCTCCTGGAGGCTCATGAGTCGTTGGCTGCGTTATCTCCGAAATTGTTTAAGCTGGAGCATAGCTTCAACAGTGAAACAGCCGCCCGTTTCATCAGCGCGGTACTGAGCATCGGCGTGCTTGCTCCGATCCGTGCCGTTAGGATGGACAACCATGGTGAGAGCACCAACTGGTCCCATGACCTTCACGCGCCCAGCCCTGGGCCCTTTCAGGTCTCTTGGGCCCAATCAGAAACGAGAGGCCGACGAGAACAAGGCCGTTGATGGGAATGATTGCGGTCAGACTTTCTTCAACCAGCAACGAAACAATGGCTAGCACAATTCCGACGCCCAGTGACATTGGAATTCGGTAACGGCGGCTCATTCGATTTGACGAGAGAAACAATCGGCATAACAGGGGGACGAGCGTGATGGCGACAATGAGTGCAGCCACGATTGAAAATGTTTTGGTCCACGCCAATGGTGCAAAGAGCTTGTAGTCACGACCGGTCAGCATGAATCACGCAGATGTAGGCGATCCCCCATCCGACGCGGTGAAGGGCCCGTGAGCTTTGAGGTGCGTCGTTCATTGCTTACCAAGCAGTTCCAAAGCGGCGGCAGTCATCGCGACGACCCCGGTTTGCAGTGCTTCTTCTGCATCGGGGTAGAAGAGGGGCGAGTGCAGCGACGGAGGTGCTTGGCCCAGTTGTTGGAACCGCTCCAGTCGGTTGGCGTTGACGGCGCCGAGGCGGAACATCAGCACGGGCACTCCGGCCCGTCCATATTCGCTGAAGTCTTGGTGCCGTCACCAGGGCCTCTCCTTCACTTCTGGCTTTGACGGTTCCGGGATAACGCCTGTGCTGCGTGATCATGCGCTCTTGGACTTCGGCGATCTGAATCCCGTACTCCCATTGCTGCTCTTTCGAGAACGCGACAACTCCAGGTGGATCCGACGAGCCGTCTGCTTCGAGCTCCTCCCCGGCTGGAGAGACGACAAGGTCGCCGACAGCGCCCTCCACGTCGCGCTCTCCCTCGGGCGAACTCCAGAGAAGGAGCAGCTCCCAACTCCCAGACCGGAGCTTCAACTAGGTCTCGTTGCCACATTTCTCATCGATACTGCTGTGTATGGATCATTTGCAGGATGATATTTCTGCCGCGAGCAGGCATTGTCTTTGACTGTTCTCGCGGCGTTGTATAAGGAGTTCTTTGAAGGTTTCGAGATATTTGGGATCGTCAAGGAGACAGGGGTAGATGACGAGGGGTTGGTAGCATTTCAAAAGACCTACTTCCCGTTCCCAATCTACTGTGACAAGGCCTATGCGTTCTACCATGCTTTAGGAGATCGAAAGGTCGTCCCCGGCAGGCCTGTGGATGTCGACCGTTAAACGGACTGCTAAGCCTGGCGAAAGAAAAGCATCTGCAGATTTTAAATTATGCGCTGCAAAATTCAGCGGACACGGTCGGTGATCGTGAGCGTGTCGTGGGTTATGGTGCCTGGGGCTTGTACGAATAGTCGTGTTTTCCGATGCGCAACAACAAAGTTTGCTTCGGGTTGCGCGCACCACGATTCAATTATCGTTGAAAAATGATACCCGCCAGTTATATAAGCCGGATTCAATTGAGGCCGATTGAACTCCTGCGTGTTCTGCAAAACCCATTTGCAGATTCTCCAGACCGTCCCGCCCCTGAAGCTGTGTGAGCAGGTCACGCGTGCCGGCGGCGACTGTTTCTCCATCCAGAATGCGAAGCGCGGCGATGACGACCAGATGGCCCTCACTGTCCGAGTAGCACTGCCCGAACAGATCGAGATGCCCTTCCTGAAGAGCCTCCTGCAGTGCCGCAATTGCCAGGACAACGGGTGACGCATCATCAAGCTCCGGTCCTGGACCATTTTGTGCGATCTGTCTCCGGATCAAATTTTGATATAATCTTAGATCAAGACGTTCTTAAGATTCACGGATTTTCCAGCAATTACTCGGGATTATGAGCGGTTGGGCTAAATTTGTATAAGATGTGAAGACCCCAAATGGCCTGTTGGGCTTTTTGCGCGACTCTGCTCGTTGTACCGGTTTCTAGAGCCCGTGATAAGAAAAACTGAGCAAAATTTTTGATATGTTCATTCATGATTGACTTAAGAACCTGGATTCATTAATGCTTTCATTGTGCTGGCTACAATGGATGCGCATGCAGCAGCGAATTCACAATAGCCTGAGCGGCCAGAAACAGGACTTGGTGCCCCGCCAGGCAGGGCAGGTCGGCATGTATGTCTGTGGCGTGACCGTCTACGACGACTGCCATCTTGGCCATGCGCGTTTTCTACTCGTTTTTGATTCTGTGGTGCGGCAGCTGCGCGCCCAGGGTCTCGCAGTCGAGTATGTGCGCAACATCACCGACATCGATGACAAGATCATCAATCGGGCAGCCGAGAAGGGCGAAGATATCGCGGAGCTCACCGCGCGTGACCTCTAATTCTAATACCGGGCGATTCACTGGCAAATGCTGATTATTTGCAGTTGCTTGGGGCAAAATGTCGAGAGACTGACTTCATTAGTCTTACAGATTCTATTCAAACAAGCACCCGGCAACTTGAAGGCACAGATGCCATGCTCGACCATTATTTGTCAGCGTCAGGACTTAAAGAAAGAGAACAAGAATATCTTGAACAGATCGAGAAGAATTGTCCTGACGGAGATGATTCGGATTTAAGAAGGTGTTGCCCTTTTTGTGGCCGATCTATATTACTTGCATGCGGTGGGTCAACTGGAGGTGAGGGTGCACTTATTGCTTTTCATGGGAGTCCATTAGGCGTGGGAACCGATGTTGGTGGATCTGTTCGTATACAGGCAGCATTCTGTGGTATGTGGGCTTTGAAACCTAGCCATGGTCGACGTCCTATGGGCAGAGCGAAGAAAACTGCTGATGGACAAGATATTGTGAGTTCAGTTTGTGGTCCTATGGCGCATTCTTGCGCGGATTTAGTTCACTTTATGAAAACGATTTTGCAACAAGAGCCTCCCTCGATGATCCGGGTAATCCGCTCCGGCAGGGTTTTCTGGATCTCGCCGTTGAAGACCCGACAAGTGCCACGGAGGGTTACCTCATCGGGAATGATGTTGAATGCCGTGGTTCCAGCGTGAAACTGGGTAACACTGATCACCAGGGCCTGCTGAGGATCGAGATTGCGGCTGGTAACCGTCTGGAGTGCCATGCCGATGTTCGACCCGACGACGACAGGATCGACGCCCTGACGTGGCATGGCGGCATGAGAACCACGGCCCTGTATACGAATCTCAAAACCATTTAAATCAGAAAAAATAGTTGAGAAGGTGCACGAACTATTAAATGCACATACCGAAAACTCGTCAGAATTATTAAGCGACACACAATCGATAAATGAATCTAACTCCGAAGTTGATCAAAGCTCTAACGAAACCGCTGAATTGACAGAAACAAGCTCCCATTTGGAAGATACTTCGTTGCCATTTTCTAGCGAAAATAGGCCAGAAGAAGAATTTTCCGAAGATATTTTGGAAAATCTCAAACAGGAAACTGAAAAAACTGCCCATATTTCTATTTAGTCACTAGTTTAGAGGTGCAACAAGAAGATGGAAAACACATGGGACATCAGAATTATAAGTAGGAATTTCGACTTGGTTCTAAAATGTAAAAAGGATGCCTACATTATGTAGGTGTTGCCTCCAGTAGAGAGTGTGACTGTATGCATCCATAAATAATGTTCAAAAACGAAAGGGCCATATTAGAAAGAAGTGCGGGAAGAATACAAAAAACAAAAACCAGCGTAAAGTTACATGTGAAGGAATTACCTGAAAAGCTTAAGTGGAGTATCATAGGTTGAGTGTTCCTACCGCTATCGCATTCGAGCAGCAGGATCTTGGCGGTTGAGCAACTGGTTAACGGCCCATGAGTCACAACAGGCGTTTCGCGCTGGTAAATGCCGCAAGATTCTCGCTGGCATATTGATCGTAATCGAAGTCGAGGTGAGAGACCGCGGATTGAATGATGGCCCACAGAGCTTCCCGCAACAACGAAACCGTTTTTAGCACCTTGACTTCCCATCGCATTTGCTTTGTAAAATCAGGTGCATACTCGCGTAGGAGATGCGTGATAGGCATTGATACACGACTTGACTTAGATTTGAACCTGTTTAAAACACCCGATGGCAGAGAATAAAAAAGGAAGCAACGGCCTGTTTAAGTGGCTTTTTATGCTCTTGTTGGCGGCAGCCTTGGTGTTGTTTTCGTTCGATAACCTTGACAACGTACCCGTGGGGTTGGTCATTACCAAGACCCAATTGCCGATGACAGTGGTCATCTTAGGCTCTTTTTTGGTGGGCTTCTTATTGGCGGTAATCATCCTGTCTATCTCGTCTATCAAGCATTAATGTCTTGGTTCGTGCGTAAGAACCTAGCCACAATATCGCCGAGCGAACAGCAAACTAAGAAGTACTCTTGCACAAACCTCAGGGCTTGACCGGCGGTCGTGGAATCGTCCGGGTACAGGACTCGTGTGACAGATTCTGCCACAATTCGATCTACGACGGCTCCGACAAAATCACCCGTGCTGAATTCGCCAAAGTCGAAATGGTCCGGAGACGATGCGCCCCAGAGCCTCAGCGTGTTGATATTGCGTCCACCATATCCTACGACAGGACGATCATTACACCAAGAGGGATATGAACAGGATAAGAACCAGTATTATTCAAAAATACTCTGTTAAGTGCATCTAATCCTGCGGCAGTTACGTTAGTTATTGAATCAGAATAAAGACAAGTATCTCTAATACCAGGACCGATACTGTCACTTGATGTAGACACAACATTAACAGTATCACCAAGGATCCCTGCGACTATGCTAAGCAAAGGAGTATCCGAACTATCACATGGCAGATTTGCAGTGACAGATACCGACGTAAGGTTTGAAGTTGCACTTGTATTCATCCTTTCTTGGATTTGTTCATTTATTACTTGTCAAAGCCCATATTGTTTCTTTTTCTTCTAGAAAAGCCGTCCAGTCTTTAATGCGAGGCTACCGATATTGAGTGTTACCATAGATATTCCACCAAAATTTGCCTCCGCAGTTTTCGCTTACTTAGGAAAAGAAAATATTTATGAACAGGTTTCTTACAGAGTTTGGGGGTAATATGAGACATTTTATATGCAAAAATTTCAGTATGATAGATCATTTGACTAATCATTCGTTCTTGGAGAATTATCCGTTGCTTGACGGCAAAAGCACTTACGTTCAGCTCGCGTGCTGCACCTTCATAGGTTCCAGTTTCCTCAATCGCCAAAAGCGCACCTAACTGTGTGTAATCAAGCATTGAACGGTATCCCGGTATCGTTAATTCCCAAACGTTTGAACGGTTTGAAGATATTGGGTTGATGGTCTTGAAAGAAGACAAGCTCGTTCGCTTTAGGGCTCGCTCCGCGCCAGTGGGAAAAAGTGTGTGGTTTGAGTTTTCTAAAATTTGACAACATGACTTCCTCTACGATCAGAAATCAAAGCCCAATTTTTAAATCAATCGACAACTTAAATCCAATTTTAGCTTATGAAAATAAAATTGCTCGCCTTACTCGCCGTTTTCTTCTTAGTCAGTCAATTATCGCTAAGCGCCCAAAAGGCATATACAATCACCAGCGGAGAAATAATTTTTTCGTGGGCTAACCTCGAAATGAACGACGCCTTCCAGAATGCTTATCCCTCGGCCACGGTCGACGATACGCCCCCTCGTTGCACCTTCCTTTTACTCCTAAGCCAGTATCTTTGCTCAGCAAATTCTGACTATTCAAATCGGTATGTTTCATGAATACTTTGTACAGTCATTATCTGTTACCTTTTTACGTTTGTAGCGAATCCACACCAACACAAAATCTCTATTGCTGAAAAGGTTTTACAGGACTGAAGAGTAGAGAGGGTATGTGTGTGGGAGGGGCGGTGGAGTCTAATTTCGGGGTGCGATTAGATTAAACCCTGGCCTTCCTTTATCAGTAACACCCCTACCAGGTTTCTCTGCTGTTATATATTTATTTTATGCATTTATTCTCTCCGACCTGCGCGCGATTCCCGAATACCCCGGCCGCGACACTCTTTTGACCACTGCCGAGTTTACAGACCTTCTGAACACGGAAGACCTGCAGATCGTTGACACCCGGTATCCCGGCGATTTCGCCTCTGGCCATCTGCCGGGCGCCATCAACATCCCGATCCGCAAGACGACGACGCAGCACCTAATGGCACACATTGCGCTGCAGGATCCCGACAAGCTCACCCCGGCAGCCTGCTACGATCGGCGCAGCTGCTTCCTGAGCCAGGTTCTGGGAAGAAGAAGAAGAATACCAAGCCTTCGGCTGAAGCCGCACCTGCCCCAGCAGAGGCCCCGTCGCCTGTACCAGAGCTGCACGATGTAGCTGTGGTGCCAAACGCAGAGTCCATGAATCGGGTATGCTTCATCGTGGGGCTCACAGAACGTAGATCCAACTTAATCGTGGGCTGCGCGACAACTTGGCTGCTTTCTGGGATGCACACGGGATCGACTTCGCGCTGCATTGGTAAATAACTCGCACTATACTCATACACCACAGGCTAATGAAGCCCGTATGTAACTGTCAGTAGAGGTACCAATGATAAGTTAAAGACTGTCATTGGAGCGAATTGCCTGTTGATGGCTTACGTACATATCGCTCACGATTGTTTTGTCGGAGATAATTGCGTCATCGCTAATGCTGTGCAAGTAGCAGGGCATGTAGAGATTTCAGACCACGTAATTATCGGAGGTTCGAGTGCGGTACACCAATTTGTGAAAATTGGAGCACATTCGATTGTTTCAGGGGGATCTTTAGTAAGGAAAGATGTTCCTCCTTATGTAAAAGCAGATTATGGTTAGTTATGATGCAACCCTTCTCGTAAGAAGTGATAGTTATGAGGTGCGGGTGTACATCAGATCGTACGCCACGTCAGCTAGTCAGGTGTCAGTGCCACGTGGCATAAGGTTTAATGATTTAATATTGATATAGGCTTTTAATATTGGTGTTAAAGGTTTCTAAGATTGTTATAAGGTTTGAAGGTTTAAATGTTCAATGGTCTTAATTGTTTTTAATGGGTTAATGCTCTTAATTGTTTAATTCTTCAATGGTTTAATGGTTTACTGGTGGGATTTTTAAAACACCTCTGAGGTGAATGTAGCAATGAAAAAGGGGAAATTGTTGGAAGTTTTGAAAGTTGAGTTTTAAAATTGCATTAATACACAACTCGTAGAGATTTTACATTATATTTTCTACTACCGATATAGAACAGGTATTCACCTAGGCTCAACAACAAAGCAATTCGCCAAAAAGTTACTAGAAAATTTGGATAATTAAAAATATTCGCCATAAAAACTAATCTTATTCTTACTACATTCGCCAACAATTCTATATGTATTATGTTGTCTGTCTTGAATTTTATAACGTTGTTTTGGCTCTCCGTTAGTAAAAATTCCACTTTGCTTTTAATTTACAGATAAATCGGATGATAAAGACAATAGGAATGATTGGTTAGGACTTGGTGATGATGACGATTTTCCTGAGCCTATCCAAAACAAAGCGACTGCTAGCAAGAGTAACCTTAGCTCTTCAGTTAATAATGAGAAAAAGAATGCTGAGAGTGCCCTTACGCCCAGAAATGATGACTGGCTTGGCTTGGGAAACGAAAGGCAGGATCAAATTCTGAACCGTGTTCTTGCTGGCGGCGACAACGGCGCCCGCGGTGGCGGGATTCACCCCGTTGGTGACCAGGATCAGCTGCACAATGTCTGCGGCGCCGTCGCGCAGATCGACCGAGATTTCTTCGCAGATCTTGGCGCTTTGCCCCAGCTCCTTGGAGAGCATGTTCAGATCCATCGCCACCGCGTCGAGCAGGATCTTGGTTTTTTTCATTTGCTTGAACGATTCCAGCAGGCTTTTCTTGTTCTTGCCATAGGTCATGTCCACCAGCTTGCCGACTTTTCTTCCATTATAGCCCAACAGAGTAGAGTCGAATCATCTTGTTTTGAACAGTTTAGTGTTGACACATAGTCAGATGAGTACAAAAAATTGCTCTTAGATAATTCCTATGGACAAAATTTACTAATGTTTCCTGGACCATTGAAAAGCCCCATGTTTTAGAAGTGTAATTAATCTTTGTTATTACTCTTGCTTCCATTTTCTTATCTTGACCACACACTTACCTTCTTGTTCTTCCAAACCTTTTCAACTGCAATTAGGCACTCTGCACCTTGACTTTTCTAATAGGGTGTGTGGAATGGGGGAGATGGGGCCACACCATCAGCGGCGATCACGGGATCGCGCATGATCTCCAGGGTCATCGGATCAATAAAATCAGGCGGGATGACCACCATGTGTTCCTACCCACAGACCTCAGGTCAGTATCTGCAAAACTATCGGGATGCTCCAACCTTCTTGTTGGGACCGCGTGCCAGTCGGTGCCTCAGAGACCCTTGTAAGGACGAGAAAATTTCGAGGGGTCCAGGGTTTCTACTCGCGGCGGGTGGTGGTGGTATTGTCTATACACATGAAAATTGATATTCTGTTCTCTAGTTTCCGTTGAATGTCGCAGTACTAAGCAAAATATGTCTTACACGCCAGCAATCTCGTGCTCGCGCGCTCGGAACTTGCGACACGAATAAAAAATCCAAAAAGCAACAGTCGACCATGGTCGTCGTTTCCACAACATACCTTTTCAACAAGCGGCAAAAATCAAACTCAGATGAACTATATGTACACAGCAATAATCACACACGGAAAATTGTTCTTTTAACACAAGAGAAATGAGGCTGTCAGTCTCTTGAAGCATGGTATCAACTTCCTCGGTGGTCAGAAGAGCATCCTCTTGGGGCGATCCTGCGGCGTTTGCTTGTGCTGCAAAGAAGCTCGCAAATCCGGAGAGTCCAATGTCATCGCGTCCAAAGTGCGATGCAAGAGCGGCGTGAAGGTCTTGTTGGCTAAGGCCAGCAGGAAGCATGTTGCAATGTTTTGATTGCGTTCGACAAGGTCAGGAATGGATCGCCAGGCGTGACCTTTTTAATTGTGATGGATCGATTATGACGTGGCTTATCTTGAGCAGCAGCAAGTGTAAGGAGAGTTCTGATGGAGGTCATTTTGACAACAGGAGAGAAGGTATCAAGGTAATCGTGAGAATATCCTTTTGCCACTAATCTTGCTTTATAACGACCAATGGATCCATCAGGTTTGAATTTTCGTTTAAAGAGCCACTTACGGCCAATCGCCTTGCGCCCAGGTGGGAGTTCTTGCAAGGTCCATGTCCGATTCTTCATGAGCGAGTCATATTCAGAAGCCATAGCATCGTGCCATTCTTTGGAGTTGGAATCTGAAAGTTGACAGCACCCATTTGGGGCTGGTACGATACTGGTAGTTGCCTGGAATGTGCTTGATGACCGGATAAGCACTTCAGCCAACTCATGAAGCTCGGCTGCAATGCTCGTCAAGTTTGGTGCTGCAAGGTAACTAGGGCTCAGTTTAATCAACTCTGAAAGCAGCCGAATAGTCGTGTTGGCCTTGTGGAGACCTGAGCGAGCAGCTTCAGCAGCTGCATGATGAGACTTAAGAAGATCCTCCAGAGCGTTTGCCTCCAGCTCTGTTGTCAGTGCAGCGCGGGACATGTCGAATTCCGAAAGAGCACCTTCGAAGCGCTTGGTTTCGCCGTCCTTGCGTTCGGTCCAGCCGACGAGATCGTCAGCAGCGCAACCGGCGAGGTCTTCCATCGTCTTGATGTCGTCCTTGCCCAAGGCAACCAGCATAGCCGTTGTCAGGCCATCAATCGACCTCAAGTCGTCCGCAACACCGAGCGAAATACGCTCTTCGTCGAGTTTTGCTTCCAGTTCGGCCAGGTAATCCCGGGCGCGGGCCTGGATTTCGACGGCGGTTTTTAGCCTCTGGTCAGGCTGCCCAGCAGTTGGCTGAGATTCGTCTGCTGGACCACTGTTTTCAGGCCCTCGGAGCGAATAATGGCCCGGATATCTTCTAATGCCCGGTCAAAGTCGTCATTCACCACGACAAAGTCAGCTTCACATACATGCTCGATCACGCTGCGGGCTTCGGCCATGCGATCGGCAATGGTCGCTTCGTCGTCTTGTGCTCTATCTTTCAACCGCTTGGTAAGCGTTTCTAACGATGGCGGCAGGATAAAAATGTAGCAGCAGTTCACGCATCAATACAGCAGGATCAGATGTGCCGGTGTCAAA
Source organism: Alatinidae sp. Z8VKAUB7J3 (assembly GCA_010016025.2). Classification (NCBI taxonomy): domain Eukaryota; kingdom Metazoa; phylum Cnidaria; class Cubozoa; order Carybdeida; family Alatinidae; species Alatinidae sp. Z8VKAUB7J3. The sequence goes on from JAAAKM020721499.1 coordinate 128,267,288, forward strand.
CAAGCTGCGCAATGCAACCCATTCAGAAAGCGAAACCCCTTCGGCTGCCACACTCGCTTCAAATCTGGCGGATACGTGGTTGGAGACAAAACGCAGCCAAAATCCGGCATGCGATTCCAAGGAGCTGACACCCTCCTGAGCAGGTGAAACATGTGATGCGTCAGTCTTTTTTTTGCTCATCGCTAAACCCTGAGAATGTTCATTTCAGGCATTTTAGTTTCCAAGGAAACTAAAATTAGAGTAGTGGCACATTTTTCTGCTTTGCTGGGAATGCTATTGTAGTTGACTTAGCTTTAATAAAAACGCTAATGCATGTTTTTATAGCTGCATCCAAAATCAGTCATTACGAGAAGACTACAAATTAGAACTTGAAATCCATTTTTTCCACTTTATCAAGTTTAAGCTAGGCCTTCAAATACAGAGATTCAAAAATACAGAAGTAAATTTTGCAAACGCTTTGATCTATGTGACTGATGTTTCTTTAAATTCATGAGGATTTAGTTTCCAAGCTTGGTCGAAGTGCCCACATCCCTCAACGCCGAACAGCGCGAACTCCTCGAACGCTTTGAAGAGATCTCTGCTGACCTCGATAGCACGCCAGTTCGCCAGGGATTCCTCGATAAGCTCAAGAATATTTTCTCGTAACCAGGGAGATCCAGGGTCAAGCGGACTCTACGTCCCTCGCGCCCGCGGGCACACGCGTCTCAGCGGTCGCTGCACAGCCTGACCCCTCTGTGGACCCGTCAAAAGGAGACTTCCTTCCCATGTGGCGACGAACTTATCCCCTCCTTATTTGTTAAGAGTGGGACGAATGAGTTCAAATTCTTTAAGTGTTTTGATTGAGCAGTCAGCATATGTGCTTCGGAGGACCCAGATAGGTTGATACCAACGATCTTCCAAAGCATTAAAAATGGCTTTAGAGACGTTAATGATTGGATCGGCAAGCTCTCCTAGAGCTAAGAAAGGAGGCTCCATTGAGGCACCCATTAAGGCTTTAAAAAGTCCCGTGGCAAATTCTTTTCCTGCCTCTTTTCTAATACCTCGCCATTTTCCAATGCCTACATCTACGTACGGGCGTGTTGGCAAACAGGTGGTGAATCTCGATCAACGTGCCGGCCGGACCGGCAGCGGGTTGAATCGGCTGCGAGACACCACTGTCGACCTGTAATTCGTATCCCGAATCAGCGGTTGGCTGACGACTGCGAATTCGCATGCGGCTGACCGACGCAATCGACGCCAGCGCTTCGCCACGGAAACCGAGCGTGCGAACGCGAAACAGATCTTCGGCGGTCTCGACTTTGCTTGTCGCGTGGCTGGTCACCGCGAGTTGCAGATCGTCGCGATCTGACCGTTCGCAAGACCGATGATTCCGGAACCACGCTTCTGAAGCCAATCGATATGCTTTATCTGCTCGATATGGGTGACGATTCCGCCATTGATGGCGTTCTCACGCTTGCCGATACCAGCGATGGTCAAGAAAGAGGTCTGACTATTGAGAAGCAGGGCTCGGTGGAGATTGACGGCAATCTGACCACGGTGCTCACAGGAGCGGAAAAAGGCTGGTTGTCGGCAGATGTTTCCAGCGGCGGTGTTGACATTGCCTTTGCACCGGTCATGGGCGCCAAACGATGAAGTCTAAAACATCCACAAATTAAGATGCTCATGGGTTATGGCTTTTAGAAAAGCTAATTCGGGACAAATTTAGACGTATTGATAAAGTACTTGTGATTCGACTTGGTTTTATTTGACAACAAAGGGAGAATATGCCTATGGCTTTCATCAGAAGTTTTTTCATTATAGCCGCATCAGCAACATCACAAATCCGATATGGGAACAATAATAAGTAAGAACAAGTAAGGAAACCATGGGTATTTTTGTAGAACTAAAAAACAACCTTGTGAAAATTTCGTTTCTGGTCATGGAAAATCTCCGTATCACAGTCAATATCCATCGGTGTATAATCTAATAGAAACTGGTAGAATGATGTTTTTGAAGAGAGAAAGATGAAAAGGAATGATCGATTGTAGGAGAATTGTATTCCGCTACACGCAATGAACCGATATTCGGTGTGAATGATCCATTGATTCAAAAAAGTTTTGGACGAGAAAAACAATTACGAACACAACAACATGATTCTAATTGGTTTAAAGGTTAATTTCAATTCTCCGCTCAGTGGTCGAGGATATCAAGCGGACGCTTCCCAACAGTTATCGCTTCGGAAATAGCGTAGCGGCCCTCGCCAATCCCCTTGGCGTCACGCCTCATGGCTTGGTTGGCCAGGGAGGCGTTGGACGCAGCGGAGAGCCAGAACTCGTGGGCCGTCACGCGATCTTTCTGTTCGATGACGATAGTGCCGAGCGCGTCATCGATGAGTATGTCGCCTATCTCAGGCAGGAGTTTGGAGAGGCTGAGCTAACTAGCGGCGACTTCACCGCCGTGGGAGCCGTTCACCGACACCGTCGTCGTCGCGCCGGCGGGTGGCCCGAGACGAGATCCGAGGACGATCGCGCTGCTGCCCGGTACGGTCGCGTCGCTTGATAGCCTGGGTGTGGACGTGCGGCCGCACGACACCGTCCTCCCCGAACTGGTCATTCAGACGATGGGACCGTTCGGCCTCTCGGCCGAGCGGTTCTCGGCCGCCGAGATCGGCGAGCCCTACCTCGCGCTCAACGTGCCGATCGCCCGTCTTGCCGAGCTCATGCCTGTCGCGGATGCCGTGGAAGCCGCCGTCTTCTCCGGCAGGCGGAACGCCCTCTCAAAGCGGTCGAGGTCGGGCGTGTGCAGGATCAGGCCTTTTTCCGGCCCGCCCTCGACCTCGCCCTCGCGGAGGTCGACCAGCACCAGCTCGAGCGGGCGGGTCAGCATCTTGCTATCTTCCAGCAGCTTGACGTCGCCCAGCTCGATCGACATGCCCAGCACGCCCAGCACGCGACGGTCCTCGGGACGCCGCGCGCCGTTGGAGATCGGCACGCTAAACGCGATCTTGAGCTGCCTGGTGCTGTCGCTTATAGCATGTAAATACTGTAGGCTATTTTTATAGCTGTTATTTGCGCCGAATAGCTTGAATGCGCAGAATCATGCGCTTTTACTATTTGCCTTGTTTTCCGGAAAATAATGTCACGACATTTAATAAGTAGACAGTTACTGTCAATGTCATGACAAATAATAAGTTGGTGCGCGCTGGGGATGTCATGTCATTCTATAAGCTGATGTCAACTTGACCTGTCATGACATATTATAAGGCTACTGCAGCCGTACGCTAATGGTTAAGATTGCCCCTGATCGAAAGACGCGACCAAAAAAGAGTACGAACCGCTCGTCCGCTATCGGTTCGATTGGCGGCCTATCGACATCATCGTCCAGTCGCACGCCCAGGGGCACGACGGCAACCGGACCAAATCCCTGCTCTTCCAGCAGTTTCGCTGTATTGCGGCTGTTTGCGATAAAGCAGTCAATACAATTGCGACGTCGGGCGAACGCCAGGTACGCCCGGTATATGCCAGGCAACAGGCCCGAACGGCGACCGTAGATAACATCCAGTCCATGCAGGGCGACAACGGTAAGCAGACTGGCCGACGCAGCAAGTTATTTGTCCTCGAGTAGCTCTTTATAACGCTTAACCGAGACTTCCGCAGAGAGGTAAGGCTCCTGTAGGTCGACGCTCCAATACTTGAGGTCCGCCAGTGGTATGGCCTTACCCGTCACTGCGCAGCGTACGTAGTCGCCCGGAGCCATTACCTGGAAATCGCTATCCAGGTACTTCACGCGGGCTTCGCCCTTCAGTCCCAGAAAACTGTCGGATGAGCTCATGTCGATTGCTCCGTCGGCGGCGGCTTCTTGTCAGTAAGTTTCGACAATTGATTCGACTCTTCAATAATCGTTCTCATTTAGAAAAAATGAAATTGCACTGCGATATCATGTTGCTAAAAAGAATATTCCATCTATTGATGAACATTGCAATCATGTTAGTAAACCTTCAGAAATCAATGGCATTAAATTAGAAAAATTCGTCTTTGATGTCTTCCCGTTTTCCAAGTATGACGACGAATATGATGAGAGAATTGAAAAGGAAATCGTTTGTTCTAGAACATTTGCTGTTTGGGAAGTTCGTCGTGTAAGCAATGCAAATTAATCTCCTAACTTCTAGATTTAAACTGAATTTAGCACATGTTGTGTCTTTTTTCATTCCTGAAGCATCAATGTTTTCTATGTACTAGTAGTTATTACTATTTTGGTATTGCCATAAGTGTGCACTGATGCACTACATTTTGTCTTGGCATGCAAACTTGGCTAAGAAAACATGCCCTTCACATATGTGTACATGTAACTTAATGCGTGTACAGCAGATTAACAAGCACGTACATGTACATGTATATATACATGCAGTACATGTAAGGGGGTAACGTAATCGTCGGCACATCATCTTCCGTGCCATCTCCAAACACGACCGCCTTCAGGTCGTTAGCAAAGGTCGTCGCCTTGCTCGTGAACCCGCTCATCGAGAAATAGCCAGCGCCACCAACGACGCCTAAGCCTACGAGGATACTGGCAACCGCTCTGAAGTTTCGGCTGAAAGATCGAAATCTTGAAAGGACTGAACGTCTGCGCCGGGCCATTGGACGCCTCCTTGCGTCACTGGTGCGAAAAGAATCTGGGTTCGGCAACAAGTTCCCCCTTTTCAAAATCATAGTCATAATCTTCAATAGCTTATTTCTAACCTTGGAGCCACCATATTTATGAAACTCATATACCGCACTATTAGCACCTGAAGCCTTTTTAGTACTGTCGCTAATTCTTTCTCACGAAACAAATCTTGATTCACATTCAAGGTGTCACAAACTTTTTCATTTTCCTCCATATCTTTTTCCTGCAACTGTATCTCATTTTAGCACATTCTCAAAATGTTCCGTCCATCTCTCTTTAACTATTTCCTTATCACTAATTGGCTTGGCCAGCGGGTAAGCCACGATCTGATTCACCAGCGGTTGAATGGCAGCGCGTTCGTCCTCGGTGTCGTTCATGAAGATCCGCGGGATGATTGCGGTGAGATTGGTGGAACTTCGCAACACGCCTGCGAATCCCTTGGGGGTCTTGCCCTTCCAGTCCGGACCAACCACCAGGTAGAACCCCGGCTTGCTGCCGTAGGGTTGGCCGAGTTCCCCGACTTGAGTGGTTCGCTGATCGTAAATGGCATACACCCAAAACCGATCGCCAAAGTCCGGAGTTGCTATCTGAAAGATTTGGGCTTGATCCAGCAATTTTTTCGAACTGAAAACTTCCTTTGAGTGAAGCCATACACTTCGTATAGTTCTGTTTCTTGATAATGTGGGTTTTATGTTCTTTGAGATACTCACTGTTTGCTTCAAGGTTTTATGAGATATCCAAACTAGGATTTTTCTCATAATACTTAAAACTTCTAGTAAACAGTGTTAGTACACGTTTTACCTTCTGTAAGATCTGACAGCTGACAAGCAGTTCTAACGAAAAGGCTGATTACTTTTGCGTATACGATAAACGCACCCCGCGAAAAAGAAGCAACAACCGCGAGAGTCATGATCGAAAAACAGGCAAATCCGTAGAATGCCAGTCCTCTTCGTCCCGCGACGAAATCTTTAACGCTATAGACGATCACGGCCGGACACAACAACACAATAAAAGAACCGAAATGGCTTCGATTAACGAAGTAAGCAACAGGATTACCTTGAGTGACCGGGAAAATCCACCAGATTCTGTTGTTTTGAGGAACCACATGCTGACCGATAAATCCCAGGAAAGCGAGAGCTGGGTCGCGCGCGAGGTGGGACCCGAGGAGCTCTGGGGTCATCGCGGTCCGACGATGAGCGAGATCGAGGCGGGAGGGGATCGCGTGTGACGATGGACCTCGACCGCGTCGGCTTCGAGTCCGCGCCGAAGCGCATCACCTGGTCGGCGCAGGACTGCAGCCTCTACGCCCTCTGCGTGGGCGCCGGATTCGACGAGCTCGAGTTCGTCACGGAGGCACGTCCGCCGCGGCGTCAGCTCGTCTTCCCCACCTTCGTGCTCGCGGGCGTGATGTGCTGGCGCCATAAGCGCCCAGGCGGCTGGCTGCGGCCGGATCCCGCTCGATGATGAACTTCAACGTGGGCAAGTCACCACCGAAAGCTGCCCAATGTACCGCACCGCTTCCCTGCGTGACGCGACCCGCCTCCGTGATCGTGTTCAACGGGCACGCCACCTCGTCCACGAGCCACCTTACCACGTCCACGTGACCAGCGTACGACGCACGCAGTAGCACGTTCAGCCCACTCAGGAGCTGGAGCTCGGGCTCCTGCCCCGTGTACGCCGTCCTTTTGCCAGATAGAGAGGAAAGAGAAGATCCGGGAGCCCCGTTCGTTCCTTTTCAAAACCGCCCGCAATCTGGCATTGGATCACGTCAAACGAGCAGAGTCACGTTTGGCGGTCAGCGTGGAAGAAACCGGTGAAACGGGATTTGGCGAAGCTCAGCGGTCGAACGATGAGACGTATTGCCAGGTTGCGTCAAATGAGGAGTTTTCACATTTCTGTGAGGCTGTGAGGCAGCTCCCGGTGCAATGTCGACGAGCATTCGTGTTGAAAAAGGTTTACGGATTACATCATTCCGCGATCCAATTGCACTTTCGAACACGCCGAGAACCTTGGATCTAAACTCCTGCCAAAACTCGAAATCAATCTCCGACATGGTGTGGGACTATCCTTTCAGTACGTGATCCGATGAACAGGCGTCCGACGTAAGTGCGTATAGTGCGGATAAGAACCTCGGTCTATGTTACGAGGAAACACCTGAAAGAATACCAGCTTGGCTGGATAGCGTAGCATATTTCCCCGAACCGGTCGCCAGCGCACTACCGCTTAGGCAGAGACATGGCGAAGTTCTACCCAACGGACGCCTTTCCGCACTAGAAAAACGCTGTCGAAGGTGTCCGTTGAATGAAGTTTTCGCTATAAATGGGACAAATGTAGCTGCAAGAAAATAGGGACACCTGCCAATGCGGAGCTCAAAGCAATGAGACATTACTAACCTTGGTAAGGAAATTGTTGTCCAGGAACACGCTAGCAGGTCCGGCCAGCAGGGCGTAGTTGGATGTGTTTTTAACTGTGGCTTTGAGAAAGGCGTGTGCCACCAGCTTCGGTATCGAAGTATATCCGGTCACGTCGCGCGAGAAAATGCCCTGATAGGTCTGCTCATCAACTACCCGGCGGTTACTGGCGCGCCATTCGTCAAGGCGTTCGGCGCGTTTGATGAGGGTGGGCGAACCCTCGCCGGTCCACACCAGCGCTGCCAGCGCGAGGCGGTCGATGCGCTCCGGATGCTGATTTGCATAACCGCCTGCACGCAGAGCCCCCGACGAGGTACCGAAGAACGCGTACTGCTTCACGCCGGTCACCTTCTCGATCACCGGCATCGCCGCTGCAAGGTCGGGATCCACCTTTTCCGCTTCCGATTCGTTGTCGTTAATCACACAGACTTCGCCGGGTTCCAGCATGTTAGGGTCGAACCCGAACTGCGACGCTAGCTCGCGCCGGGCCATGGATTCCGGATCGGTCATCCTATTTTGCCCCGGCTCAAACATTTGACCCTCTGTCCCGTGAGTCCGTGGCGCTGCTTCATTCGAAGGTTGTAGTCCGGGTTGCTTCTGTGTACACGAACCTCCAAACAGAATCAGGGTCACTCCCATTACCATGGTGAGCAATCGCCGGCTGATAAGTGAAATAAAATGTTCTCTGACATGATGGATTTGCTTCCACTATTATTTACATATTATACCTCTCTGGCCCTAAAAATCATTAACCTTATTTTTGTGAAAATCAAGCAGACGACTGGTGATGACTCTAAGGCTACACAAGAGTTGCTCTTTACTTTATCTTACTTCAGTTTTCAACCTTGATTAAAAAAAGAAACTGTTGGGTACAAACTCCCGTTTTGGCACGAAGATGTAATAATTGAGCTCAGTCTTATTTTTACAAGCCTCCCCTGCGCGAATCTCGCGCAACGCCAGCCGAAGTGAGAAGTGCGCATGGTCGGTTTGGACCGGCCGAATCCACGCGCTCAAGTATTGCTGGCGCCGTGACGTGTTCGGACGTGGAAAGCGCGTGCGCCCCTCTTGATGAAAGTGCTCGATGTACGCGTAGTCCCCGTAGTTGATTCCGCGGTCCTCGCGGATTTTGATCATCAAGCGCCCCGCTGTCGTTCGGTGCTGACCTAGATACGCCGCAGCCAAAACCAGTGCGGGATAGTCGGGATGATCGCGGGGCTTTGAACAGCTTGTATTTGGAATGTTTTTGGAATATACTTTTTTAAAATAATTTATTTAAAGTTAGTCTTAAAAAACAGTCATGAGAATGTTGAATAACATAACATTCCGAAAGGACTGATAAAGATACGAAAAACAACAACTTAATTTAAATGTATCGAATCAGTGCCATTTTGTTGCCAGGCTGAAATGTCGTCATCTTCGAAGTCAAATATGGGACAGCCTGTGCGAACGTGAATTCGGCCATCAGTTGATACAGCAAACGCCTTTTTGTCTGGCCGCTGCATGAACGAAGTGAAGAGCCGTTATCCAGGGAGAATGGACTTCGTGCAGGCATCCTGCCTGGTGAAGGACATGTTGCGCGCTGACGGTGGTGAACAGGGCAGCACCGGGACTGGTAAACAGGACTGAGCCGCTGTTGTAGCCGGTGAGGCTGATGCAAAAATCTTCCAGAAGCCGGGCATGAGGCCCGGCACCACTGGAAACGACCTTCAAGACATTCTATTTTGGCGAACTGACCGGCGGCGCCCGAATGTGCCGATGGCAGGATGCCCAGACAAATGCAGTATCTGGCGGATAAAGACCTAGGTTTTAATAAAGAAAAGCTTATAATCGTAAGGCAGGCGCAGACAATTGGTCAGAACTTTGAGACCTTTAAAACAGAATTAGAGCAATTGACAGACGTCGCCTCCGTTGGAGGAACTAACGCCATGCCCGGCGATTTTATGGGCAGTAATATTTTCCGACCGCGGCTGCCCGACGTTTCAGATCTGAGGGCCAATATAGCTACTTACGACGATGATTTTATGCCGACTATGGCCTTTAATATTGTCACGCTGGCAACAGCCAAAGCGGTTGTTGCTGAAATGAACCGGCCCCGCATGAATGCTTATCACCACGACAAGGAATGGCATTGCATCATACGCAAGAATGGAAATTTTGCGGTTATCAAGGTGTTGGTCAAAGCAGAGCCAGAAAATCCAAATCGATGGCGACCCAATACGGTGTGGGACTTCCCTGCCTCGATGGAATGGCGAACAGCTGAGCAAATCAAGGCAATCAATAAGACGCCGGCAGAAGCCGACGCAACAACACGCCCTCGATGCTGGTAGGCTACTAATTGAACCTTGGAAGCAGAACCGTTCAAGGGACGAGGAGCAACCGGGCAGCTGCACCGGCCGTCATGGCCGGGGGGCGCGCTAAGGGGGTTGCATACTTCGATCAAATTTGTTCGAGATTTTTGCTTATATCGAGTCGGTAAAGCCACTCTAGTTATTTTTCCCCGGGGACCACCGTCCCTAGGAGCAGCTCTGCAAAAGGATCCATCTTACCCGTTTACAGGTAAACTGGATTAACTAACACTTTAAAACCGTATTTGTAGTTTACTTTCAACCGGTCGTTGGCCAGTTATTTTTCTACGCCGACATAAGCGCCGTATTCATAAGTACGGATCCTATTATCAGAAGTATCGGCGAAAATCGTTCCTTCGGAATAGGGCGTATAAAGGCGAAAGTTTCCGCCGACGGTGATCTCGTCAACAAATTGAGTCTTTATTTTATATTCCCCATGCCAGTGATATAGTCGGGAACGGTCGACGTATTTAGTGCCGCCTTCAGATACGACCGTATTAGTAATATCGTCGAAAACTTCCTGGAATAATTCATACATCCCAGGAGAAGTATGGCCTTGAATAAACAACATATCTCCGGGGTGATCATTACTCGGCGCCCGCCAAAAGTGGTTAAAACCAATGTCATACAAACTAGCCGAAGAAGCAAAAGAACCAATATGCCCACCTAGCTCGAGGTTTTTGCCACTAGCGCGAATCACCATCGCCACTGCATTCCAACGTACCAGGGAGCGTATTTTACGTTCCAAAGCTAAATCCCCTGGATAAGCCGGTTGTTGCGCCACCGGTATGGTATTCCGGTACGGAGTCGCTGGATGTGGCGTTGGTTAATGTGATATCTTCTATGCTGAAACCGATTACATCCTCGCTGAATGTGATGGAGGCAGTAAAGGCTGAATTGCCGCTTGATGGTACTCCGGAGACGCTCACTGTCGGAACAGTCGTATCATAAGTGGAAGTTGCCTGAGTCGCTGCGGCATTGCCATTACCTGCCGCGTCCTGGGCCGCACTTGCTGCAATATCCAAAGTCACGGAACCTTCTGCTGTGGGTGTGATCAATACCGTGTAATTCTTAGCATCTGTGCTGGACGTAGTCGTCTTTGCACGCTGCGAGCATTGCCAGAAAGACCTTGGTGTTGGGCAGCGGGGTCATCTTCCCGAGCTCATGCTGCACGTTTCGGTCGTCGGTGTCCGTCGCGAGCTTGCGGCTGAGCCGGGGAGGAAGCGGTCGCACCGGGTTCAGCTTCGCGGCCATGCCCAGCAGCTGGAACAGCTCGTCCTGCTGCACCTTGGTCAGCGGCTCCCCAATGCCGTCCGGTGCCTTCTCCATGCGGGCGATGGAGTCTTCGAGGCGCGGCTCCAGTTCATTGCCCAGTATTTCCTGGGCGTCGTTGGCATATTTGCGGCGTACGCGGCGGCCAATTTGCTGACCGGACTATTGGGTTACGTTTGGGCTCAGCGCACCGTGGACGATTTTTCGACGGTAGGTAATGTGCATGCCGAGGCCGCGACTGCCCATGAATAGCAGCAGCGCAAACCACAAGCCATCATTGCCAAACGACTGCGTCAGATACCATGCTGGCAGAAACACCAACACGGTTGAGACGAGCATGATATCGCGCATGGCTTTGGCGCGGGTCGTCTTGCAGGCATCGTCTATCACGTGGGTGAAAACGACATGTCGTTTTATCCGTACCGAAAGGATGCGGCCAAAAGAATCCAATCGATGATTGCACAGTCCCGGCAGGATCTAAAACTTCCAGAATTGAAGTGGTTCATCAGTCAGCAGCCACCCACTGACCATGAAAGAGTCAACAAGATCGATGTGATGACTGAAGTGGAAGAGATGTTAAATGAGGATCCAAACGCCATACACATTCCACAAACCAACTTGCCGACTCAGGAAAAACAATTGGTTTCACATAATTTTCGGCTGTCCAAAATTTCAGATACTTTACTCTACTTTTTGATAATACGAATTCCGAATGTCCTCGAGAATTAAAAAATGGAAAACCTCACTTCACTTTTGGATAACGAAACAAAACCTTCGTAACAACATCTACTATTCTAGTGACTTCTAATTTAATTGTTTTTATCTTTCGACTTTATATATTAGAAAAACGGATTAAAAACGATCTTTATTTCAGAAACCATACTTTAACTTTCGACGCTGCTAATTTGGCATTAACTTGAGCTCAAACCGGCCGGCAGAAATTCCGATTGCAGCCAGCCCAAGGCGGCGAAGCCCAGCAGCCAGGCGGGCGGGATATCCAGCCATTGCATCACGCGTCCGGCCGCCGGAGATTATCGTCTGAGATCAAGCGCATCGCGGGCAGTGTTTCCTCATCCGGCCGGAGCGTCCAGACCCGCAAGGCCCGGGGCGCAAGAAAAGGACGGAATGCTCCCGTCCCTCCCGGAAACGGCGAATCTGTCCCGGGACGCGGCATGATCCTGCACAAAACGCCCGGATTCTGGAGCCTAAGCCATATTTAGTGCAAGAAGGAGGCAACAAATAGGACCAGTCTAGTAGTTCTTATTTATATATTCATGGTTAACATTGTGGTAAATTTTCAGGGCCGCAGGTTTAGAATTTGCAAAGGTATTGTTCACTTATGGAGATGCGTAGTTTGACGATCTCTGCAGGACGGTTTTGCTTCTGGAAAAAGACATTCCCTATTCCATAAATTTTGAGAGGTCAAAAGACTGTGTAAGCTGATAAAGCAAAGAGGAGCATTGTGTAGTTGTTTTGGTTGGCGTACGAGACCTTCAGGAAAAATTCGGGCGTCCGTTTGATGCCGAAGCCCTTGCACGCGTACCGGTGCAAATGGTTGTCGGCAGTGTCGATCTTGAAAACTGGGAGATCATGCACGAACCAGGTTCAAAATACTGGATGGAAGGCGCAAACGATGCCGGAAACACCCGCCCGGAACGCCTTCGCAGTCTGAAGGCTTCGTTTGAGCGTGCCGGGGTCAATGTGACGTTTGATGAAGTTCCCGGCGTTGCCCATGACCGATTGAAAGTACTGGTCCCACGTCCGAATCGCCGGTGCCGTCCAGCCGGCTTGCCCATCGCGCCGGCGATCGTAGGCATTGTCGCTCAGCCAGCCGTCCGGAAACCAGACGGTCTTGTCTTCCGGCGCAAAATTCACGGACAGCCCGCCGTCGAGCGGAGCAGCGTGGGACACACGCACATCCGGTGGGATTTCACCAAGGGTGATAAGCCGCTGGCCATTGCCGCTCGACCGCGTCGCATCGTCCAGCGCATTGTCGCGCAACCAGATCGCGTGGAACCGGAGCGTTTCGCGCCCTTCTGGTGGTCTCGCCGCTGTCGTGTATCCCGCTGTTTTCGACCTTCTGCGGCCTGCTGATCGCCTTCATCTCTGGTCGGATGCTGATCTCGCGCCGCCACCTATGGCTGCCGAACTTCCTGATGGAGCGGAACTTCGACGGGGCGAAGGCCCGCAAGGGGCTGGGAAAGCTGCGCGGGGTCGGCGACTGGCTCGACCGCACCGCCCGAAGCCGCCTGCGGGTGATGACCGCCGGGCCGATGCGCAAGCTCTTGCAGGCGGTCTGTCTGCTTTTAGAGAAAACACACGATGAAAGAGTTATCGAGCATAGAGATTTGCCCAGTAAAGAGACTTCAGAGAAAGTAGAGTTACAGATTGAGCCAGAAGTTCAGAAGTCTACTGAGGTGAGAGTAGAAAAGACTCCTGAGGTGAATTTATCATCAGCAAAGACTCCTGAAAGACGCTATCCAGCAAGGATTAGAAGACCTCCAAAGAGACTTGGACTCGAGTAGAAAAACAGGTAGAATCAAAAGCCAGAATAATGCTTTTCTGCCTGTTTCTAAGTGTTGGAACAAGGATATGTTTGGATACCGGGAGATATTGTTAAAGGATGTACGTGGCTTAGTCACCCGTTCTAAAACTCTAATCCTCATGAAGCCTAGGCACACATGCGTCTGATCCTTGGGAAAGGTACTAGAGAAATTTTCCTGGGAACGCGGTTTAAAGACAAAAACAGACCATACTAGGCCACAGTTCTTCTACGGGGGAAAGGAAATCTTTCATCAATCTTGAAACTAAGTTTGTAAAAATAAAAGTAGATCGGATCCACTCACCCTACATTGATTTTGAAAAACTGCCCTACGGGTTATTGGGAAGACAAACACAAGGCTAATGAATTCAACCCTATCAGGACGATGAAAACATTATTGGTTACGTTTTGCAAGTTGCTTGGATTTCAGGTAAGATGATAGATAGGCTAGGTCAAAATCGTTAAGTTATTTACAGGGGAACTCTGGTGACATTACCATCTAAGGGACATACTCAATGCGGTCAGGTTAGCGGGGTGGTCGTGATCGGTATGTCCAGACTTATGAGGAAGATGACGCCATGTTTAAAACGCATTGGATGAGACTAGCCCTCGCACGAGCAACGATATCGTCCAGGATCACGTAATAGTCGTCTCCGGAGCGGCGCCAGACCTGAGACCAAAGGAGTTCGGCACTTTCTCCATCGATCAGCCTTGCACTGATTACGAGGTCATCTTCGACCAACTTGATGTCCCCGCGCAGGATGAAGTTGACATCCAATTCATCGGCAATCGACCTTACGTCGTGATCGCGATAGGCGAATGAGGTCTGCCCGCCGATGACACCGATGTTCGGATGACCCGCCAGAGCGTTCGAGTAAGGCAAGGTGCCCTTACATCCCCAATCATGTTTAATAACTGTATTCTTCATTCACAGTCTCAAGTGGTTTCCTCTTATATCTTAGAAGAGTTAGATGTATCCCTCATGCTTATGCAGATGATTGTCTTCAACCCCCAGCCAAACAGTACTGGCGTTTGAGAAAAAATTTCCCATTCTGAGTCACCAACATTCAAAGATAAATCCTAAGTTTAATGCTGAAAAGTCAGAAGTGCTGCTATTCAACTGGAGTCTAGGTCCCAAAACATATAAAGTATGCCCTTGCGGTCCTTGTTATCAGCTGCCCGTGTGCCTTGTCGCTTGCGATTCCGGCGGCGGTCAGTGCTGCGCTCAGCCGCTTAAGCAGTGAAGGCCTGCTGGTGCGGGACTCGCGCGTACTTGAGCGCATCGGCGGACTGCGCCAGGTGTACTTCGACAAAACCGCTACTTTGACCAGCCCAGCGCCTGTGTTGAGAACCGTTAAAACTCAACTCGATGAGTCACTCTGTCTGCGCTACGCGGCTGCGTTGGAACAGCATTCCCAACATCCACGATCGTTTTCCTCTTGATCTTAGTATTGTTGAGTGTATATGTTGGGCAGAAGAAAAATCATTTGGTTTAGCAATCGAAAATGCAAAACAAATTTTACCTTGGGTCCAACTTGATTGTTCTGCACGTGAATTAGCTTTGTTTTTTCAACTTGCTCAACGATTTGTTGATAATAATAAACTAGTTGCTGCGTTAGGAATTATTGAAAAACTTTGTTCACTTCGAGAACACAATGAAAAAGTTTATTCTGAACCATTTTATACCAATCTGTTAATACTTGGTGACGGCAGCGTCGACCTCAAATTATTGTCGACGGGTATTATTCTGAGTTCTTGGGTGCAATTTCCCATCAGTACGAACCATAGTAGTAAAACCGTCTTCATTTGTTCGTGATTTGTTGAAAATTCAGCCAGCAAAGGGTGTAGCGTAGTATCAGGCGTATCAATAAGTGACTTAAGTTTCCTTTCGCGGGGATGTACTGTACGGTACTCTTTAATGAAGACACAATCATGTTCATCACAAGACGGTTTATAAAATCAAAACATACAACGATGAAGGCGTCGAATCTGCCAATCAGTCAGCTCGCACACCGGTCGAAATCATTTCGCGATTACGAATCCGTGCGCAACGCGCTGGAGGAACATGCCAGGGCCAACGTCGAGAACGTATGGAACGGGCGGCCAATTTCGAAAGTACTGCTAAATACGCCTCTCAAATTGTCCCCCACGGCCCAGGTCGATTTGATCGAGCTGATCCCGCCGTTTCACCAAAGCGTATACCCGATGGGCCTGGAGCACATCGGCTTTGTTGTTGGCGATGATCTGGAGGAATTCGTCCCCACAAAAAAAAAATCTAAAAACCGTTTATTATTTCCTCATTCAACCATGTCTTCTTTATTATATTTCTGCATGGGCTTCTATCTTTTCATATGTTTTTGTTTCTCTTTCACTGTGGCACTACTAGCGATTACCAGTGGTCCTACTAATTTTTATTTCTTACTACACTCATGTTAGAATGACAAAAGGACTATTGATTCCTATTTTCGTTTCTGGGAACACTTTTTTAAAGTCTGGTCTTCAAATCTTTAATATAAGAAAGTTTTATTTTCAGCCCATATTGCTTCAAGGCCGGCAGGCCCCAGCCCTTTCCGCAGACTCCGTCGGTCATGCGAAAACGCGCCATGTGATGCGGGCATTGCAGCCAGCCATCCTCGATTCGTCCCTTGCCCAGTCGCGCCGCCGCGTGCGGGCAGAGGCCTTGAAAGGCTCTGATCTCGCCCTCCGCGCGCGCTAGGAAGGCGACGCTGTCGCCGATCGCGACTTCAAGCGGCTGGCTCTCCGGCACATCGTCGACATCCGCGACGGCTCGCCATTCAAGGGGGGGTGTATGGCCTCGTTACCGGTGGAGGCGACCAGGCTGAAACCAAAGCGGCTGACATCCGAGAGCAGACTGATACAAACGCTGCCACTTTGCGAAATCAGGCCGACGTTTCCGGCCAGCGCTTCGCGGTTGCTGCCGAATTGCAGATACGTAGTGCTGCGCGCGTGCGGGCTAATCACGCCCATGCAGTTGGGGCCGCAAAGGGCGATACCGCTATCGCGGCAGATGCCGACGATCTCGGCTTGCGCCGCGCGGCCCCAATCGCCGGTCTCGCCATAGCCGCCGGGCTTGAAGATACCGGCGGATGTCGTCGAGCGTCTGGCAAAAGCCCATCCGAAACGGTTCACGGGTATCAAGGATTCTTCTGGCGATCTCGACTATTGCCGGGAGCTTGTCCGGCGGCTGCCAGACCTGAAGGTGTTCCCGAGTTCTGAAACGGCGCTCGCGGAAGGCCCTGGAGCCGGGTTCGCAGGCTGTATTTCCGCCACCGTGAACATCAGCGCGCCCCTTTGTGCGCGGCTCCTGCAGAACCCGGCAGACGAGGCAGTGGCTGGCCGGGTCGGTCCGGTTTGGCGACTGGACCTCCCACCTTTGCCTTGCTTGACCCAACGCTTCCGTACGACAGGACGGTTCTCGCGATAACTCGATCGCTTGACGAACCTTCCGGACTCTGGCGAATTGATCGCTCTTTTGTCCTGATCGGCGAAGCAGAATTGAATCTCTCATAACGCGGAGTATACAGATGCGACTGTTGACGGTTTTGTCTTCGGCACTTCTTGCCGTAGCGTTGATCTCTGGCACTGTTGGTTGCGGTGGCGACGAATCGTCCGCCGGCGATTCTCCTTTACCGGAAATAACGAAGAATTCTGTAGGAACTAAACCATCTAAATCTTCACCTGAAATAGATACAATTTCATTATCATTAGAAGCAAAGTTTACAGTTGTAGTCCATTTGAAATCATCTTGCTGTATAGGTGTTGCGTAAACCGTTGCTTCAAACCCTTTGTTCAAGATGTCTCCAGCATTTAATCCGGCAACCCCTGAAGGTACAATTGTAGTTGATACAGGTACCGCGAAGTATTGGTTTATAGTACTTGTACGATAGTATCCAAAGTTCCTGAGCGGCGAGATCGGGGCGCTTCTCCGACAGCGCGCGTGCCGCAGCGTAGGAGAGCAGCGCGAGGATCGGCGACGCAAAACCCTGCTCGGGACGCCACCGCGCGGCGTTGGTGAGCGCGCGCTCGACGCGATCGTCGTCCCCGCGCTGAGCCGAGCAGGCCAGCTCCGCGAAGTCGAGGCCCGCGCGGATCCGTGAGCCCTGCGCGACCGGGCTCTGGGCCAGCTCCGCGAGTCGTTGCTCGGCGCTCTCGAGGCCGTCGAGCGCGTCGATGATGGCTATCACAACCAAATCTGGAAGCAGCACAGCTATTATCCGTACGGCATGAGAGGTTTGCAAGCTAGGAGAGCTGAGCAAATGTGGGTTATCATCACCAATTTCAAAGAGGAGATCTATCTTGAGTAAATGTGGAGAGCAGGGAATAATTTCAAGAGTTTATATCGATTTGCCCGATGGCAATGGAATTTTGGAAGTCCTCCCTGCCTTGAATAAGGAGATGCGTATACAGTGAATCATCAAAATGATAAGCACTGTGTCCATAACTAATTGCTTGTCTTGTCTATTTCTTTGTTTGCTTGCTTTTTACGTTCAGTTTGACTTATACATATTTCGTTGATATTCTTAGGGCTTTTGAAAAGCCCAGCCTCAGCTTGTTCTTATTTTGTTCTAAAAATCTGGGCAAAATCCAGGCTCCTGTTCTTATAAAATTGTTCTTAAAAAAAAGAGAGTAATACAAAATATTGTATGTAAGCCCCATGCACGCTTAAAGTCAGCCTACCCTTGTTCTTGAAACGTTCTTATTTTAATACTATTTCTGAGCCTGAATGTTGATCGTAGGCGGGCACCCAGTATAGAGTGTCCCAATAATTCAATGACTTGCAATGTTCGCGTTGCAATTAATTGACTAGATGAAGGATAAGCCAACGGTATTCAGTTACAATTTAGATACGATAAATAAATTTTGGTTTGGGTATCCCAATATGAAACAAAATGATTTATTTGAAGTAATTCGTACCAATTTACAGCCAGAACGCCCCGTTCGCTCTATCGAGTATTTACGTGGTCGAAAAGATGAATTTGAAGCAACTACAAGGGAGTTACAACATTTGCAAGTGCTCAAAAGCGACAGGGTGGAGCTTCTCCCAAGCTAAATTCATTCAGGTAGAATACTGTTAGGCCTATAGGCTGCGTGTGTAATTGCTTGTGTAATCGCAACTGGGTTTTATTTCTCTGCTTTTTACCTTTGTGCAAGTGTGGTGCTGTGCACGCGAGGGTAGCTAGCAACCGGAATAAAATGGCACTAAATATCCAGACTGCATTGTATAATGGCACTTGCACACTTAAGAAACAATGTTTACACCTGAAGAAAATAGAAGAAAAAAGATCTAGTCGGTAGCCTTGTACTGCGAATGCGGCGCCACAGGGCCAGCGCATTGCACGTCGATCTGGCTGTATGAGGTGTGGTGCAAAGGAACCAAAAAGGGGATAAAGACGTCCCTGACACGTGTCGGGGGACCTCTGCGTGGCTGTAGATAGCAGGCAAGTGGCGTTGGACCAGAGCGTTGACGACACGGCAGTCGACCGTCACGGTGAAGACTTCGGGGTTGAAGAAATCGTTGGGAAGCATGTCCTCAAGTAGCACCACCAACATCCAGAAAGCCATTTTCTATGGCTTTGCACCAGATAAACAAATTTGTGATAGCGATAAATACTTTTGGGTGCAAGCCGAATCATTAGCCGCAGCGGCCCTACTCGCTGATGCCACACATGACGAAAGCTATTGGCAATGGTACGAAAAAATTTGGCAATACAGTTGGCAACATATGGTAGATCACCAATATGGTGCGTGGTATCGCATTTTATCAGCACAAAACCAACCATACAGTGACGAAAAATCGCCAGCAGGCAAAACCGACTACCATACTATGGGTGCCTGCTTTCCTCTAGCCACTCGGTTGCGACTCCAAATGCACGGAACGGAATAGTTGATTCCATCCGATCCCCGTTGACGCTTTCAAGGACAATACTACGAGGCTGATGTAACAAGTTTGCTCTTCCACCGTCTCCATGTCCATGAATGGAAGATATGATCCACTGATGCTTTGGGGAGAGCCAAAGAGTAAGAGTCACAAATACCAACACAAGAAAAAGAGCAAAAACATGGACTGATCGCTGACGTAAATAGATTGGAACTGGTTGGTCCAGTCGCAGCTCTCGTCCACAATCACGGTCGCACGATGAACCTCAAATGGCTCGCCGAAATCGTCCATTCCAACCCTGCCTGGATCAACCCCCAAACGGCTGCCAAGTTCGGTGTCGGTGATGGCGACTGGATCGAGTTAACGTCATACTATTCGTCGGAGCTTGAAGTTCAATCGCCCCATCTGCTTAGAAGTGACTTGCCACGCGAAGACAATGGCCGTCGAATCGTAGGTGTCATGCGGGTCCCTATCGTCACCATGGAGGGCATTCATCCGCGCGCGATTGCTATGGGTGCGGCGGCACAAGCGATCGTGGAGTAAAGACCTGGCGTATCTGCGTGCGGCCTTCGGTGAGTGCTGTGAGGCACTGGAGGTGCCCGAGGGGCGAGCGAGGCGATGTCAGGATCTGCGGTGTCCCGAGGATCGGCGCAAGCGTCTGCACCCGATCGGTGCCCGCTACTTCGAGGAGATCACAACGGCGATGATCGCCGACATGATCGCGCAGCATGTCAGGGTGAAGGGGATTTCGGCGACGACCGCGAACCGCTACCGTGAAGTCGTCGCTAAGTGAGGTCCAACTCAAAAAATTTCTCCTTTTTTTGAACCAACCAGCACTGAACAAAACAAGATAATCATCCTCATTCTCATTTCCGCTTTGCAATTCGTTTCGAAGAAATTGTTTTTCTTCATTTATTCCAAAGCTTGCATCATCTGTGTCGTAGTTTAAATCTATACCATAAGCATTTTCATTGCTCATTCTCTAAAAAGACACTACAAACCTTTTGAAATTTGAAAATACAAAATGTATTGGTAATTCTTTATTAAAATTAATTTTATCTTTAATCTCGCCTTCCGGCGAAAGCCCGCCGATGCGGCAATGGATACGGGCCCCGGCACCGTCGATTTCGCGGCTCTGGAACCCCGGCAGTAAGGTCGTCATGGTTCAGCTCCCTTTTCGGGTCGCCAGAAACACGCCGGGCAAAACCAACACAGCGCCCAACAGATGAAACGACTGCAGCGTGTCACCCAGCAGAAGATAGGCGAGGACGGCATTGTACAAAGGGATCAGATACATCAGCAACGCGGTCCGTCCGGCGCCGAGGATCGACAGCACGAAGGCATGGTCCTTCGCCACCTTGGCGAACTCGAGAATGATGGCACGCGTCACCGCCTGACTGTCCAGCGACTCGGCCTCGAGCCGGTTGTAGCTCTTCTCGATCGAGTGCACGAGCGCGGACCACTGCATCAGCGGGAACAGCCGGTACTCGACCGTCTCCATCGTGATGTCGAGCTGGCCGCTCTCGTCGAGCCGCGCGTAGGGCTGCACCAGGGGCCCGAGCCTGTTCCAAGTGGCTATCCACTTGCGCCGACTGCGCAGGAACGTGTTGCGCTTGTAGTGGTGAGTACTGCTGATGATATAATGAAAACCGTAGTACGTCCATCAATACTGCTTACCACAGTTTGAAAGTCGCACGCCCATAAATCTAAGAATTTGTCTGAAATGGCCAACATTAGGTCCGTCTCGCAGCCAATACCAAGAACGCCTGCCTCGGTGGCAGGGTTGGACTGATCTGCATCAAACACTTTCTTCATTTAAACCGATGAAGAAATAGATTTCACATGCGATTGTTGTGTTTAATCTGTCAGAATGCTTCAGACGAGTTAATTTATAGTTTCTTTCTTCTCGAGCTAAAGCTTGATCTGTGTTACGAAGCCCGCCTTCTGCCCGTTTCTCTGCAACCACCTCCATTCCCGTCTGTATCATTGGATGAACTTCATCGCATCGGCTTAAATTGTAGAGAGCCATGCAGTAAACGAATGTGGTCAACGGTCCATAAATACGAGCATCTGCAATGGGTGCCAAAACGTGTGCCGATTCAGCATACCGGTGAACCAACGATAACTCAAAGCCAGCATTATAAATCGTATGATAACTTTTCGGGTTAACACCGTGGGCGTGTTGGAGATGAAGATGTGGACCATCTCCGTCGAGCCGATGCCGTCGAGGATGTCCACGCCCGTTCGATCCCGGAAGCGATGGTAGATCTCCGCGGGGAGGGGCTCCCCGGCCGACACGCAGAGGCGCAGCGAGGGATAACGGATCTCGGGACGCTCCTCCAGCCACCTGAGGAAGCTCGCGTAGAAGGTGGGGACCGCGAAGAAGACCGTGGGTCGGGTCCGTTCGAGGATCTCGTGAACCGCCTCGGGAGTACAGCGGCCGGGGAAGACGGTCTCGCCGGTGCGCTTCAGCGGGAGGCCCGCGCAGATGTCCTGCACCGTCTGGGCGAAGACACCCTCCGGGGTCTCGTCGAGCGCCGCGAGCAGGTAGGGCAGCGGATCCTCGCCGCCCAGGATGGCCTCGCGCGCGTCGTCGTCGACCTCGACGTCCGGCGTCTCGGGGCGCGCGACGTACCCCGCGGTGTCGTCGCGCGGGCCCTTGATCGCGAGCCGGTTCCTGTCGTCCTCGACCCGCAGTCGGACGCTCCAGCCCGCGGCGGCCAGGCGGTGTTAAAGTATTTTTGTGTGACCAGATATTGAGAATTTTAATGACCAATGTTCACTTGCTTAGAAGAAGAATGGTGGATTCTCTCTCCCAATATAATAATCCATAATAAACCAGAAAATGTTGGTGTGATATTGTATTGGTCGTTCCAGATACCCCCTTGCCACTGGGGTATCTCCCTCCCAAAATCATAGATTTAATCGAGGTTTTTAAGATAAGATAAAGGTTTTTAAGAACAAAATTAATTCTATAAATAAAGGAAATTCATTTTAGGTTTTGTGTCTAAAAGCTAATCCCAGATTGATATTGTAACCAGTTTGGGCATGACAAGTGTACTACCTATGGGGACAGTAAGTTTTACACTATTTTGGCCAAAGTGCCACGGCCAGTGCCACCACTAAATAATATATTCTTGGAAGGGACGGGTCCTAAGGCGGATACTACAAGGACAATGACTCTCAATACATTATTATTAACCCTACTAGGGTTCGGGGAAAATAATATAATACGCGACGCAGTGGGCAAATACAATGTATGGAGACCCAAAATTCAAGTTGCTAAACTTGTGTAGAGATATAATGATAGGGTTTCTAACGACTCTTGAAATAGTGTTATCGCAGAAGGCATTTGAGTAAGTTTTGTTGACAAATGTTACCTAACGGTATTGTTAATGATGCATGTTCTCTACACACTTCAATTATTGGCTAGTAGCGGGGGACATAATTGTGGTGCATTTTATAATGCAGTGTCCTTTATGATGCAATGTCCTTTAACTTCTAAAAGCATGTAATTAAAGAGGCTGAAAGCAACATCTTTGATGTCCATTATCTAACCTGTTGCGGAAATCTTTGGGATCACCCATTTTGAAGCTGGAAACCTCAGCTTCTACTTTAGTGATGATTTGATCGTAAAGAGATGCCGGAATATACACCCGAGATGCAGCTGAACATTTCTGACCCTGGAACTCAAAGGCTCCGCGTGAAATAGCTGTGGCAGCAGCTTCTGCATCTGCACTTGGATGGATCATGATATAGTCTTTTCCACCAGTTTCTCCTACGATACGTGGGTAGGTTTTGTAGGTAGAAATATTGGTGCCAATGTTTTTCCAAAGGCCTAATGCGGATTTTGCTCAGTTACGGGCGTACTTTTCAGTTGAGCGTTTTATTGTTGGTCACACCTCACATAAAGAAGTTGTTAGTCGCTATAACGGTCAGGTAATTGGAATAGATAGCAGTATTAAATTAGGCCACAGAGGTGAGCTACTAATAATTGATAAAGGGCGATATTGGCGGGCAGATATGCAAGGTAATCGTACACGACTAAACTTCGTTAAATAGCCACTTAAAATACAATGAGCTACTTTATGGTTTTTTGAGGTCATTGGCGATTGAAATCGCTGGCGATCGCCGTACGTCCGTCGGGGCTGAGCGCATAGATGGGATGCGGAATCGTCCGCAGCTTGCCGGCGCCAATGTTCAACACCCGGCAGACGTACTCTCCATCCTCCCGATCGTTCCACAGGACGGTGTCCGGCAGGCCGGGAATCCATTGGAGCATGCACCCCTGCTGCCAGCACCAGGCGGAACTCGTGCCGAGTTCGATCCAGCGGTCGCCGTCATGCAAGTCGACCATGCCGACGCGGATCACATCGTCGGCCCTCGGCGCGGTCCTGCACCGAGGGCGCGTGCATGTGAGAGAGGTGGGGAGAAGGGAGGAGGTCTCTGTGCGCCAGACAAACGAACGTCTCCGTGTTTCTCGACATGAGGACAATCTGTGCCGGACGACTGCTTGACACGCAATTGCCGAACGCGGATCGCTCCAACAATTCGCAGCGGTCCCTGAAGAAAAATGCGCACGGAACGGCAGTGGGTCGATCGGAGCAAATGAAGCATGTTGCGTGGTGTTGACAGGCGCGGCCGGGTTGGGAGTGGGAGTGGCGCGTCGGCCGAGGATATTCTAGCCTCTGCGCTGACCGAACAGGTCGCTGATATTAAGGCTGTGCCGTACGGTGACAACGACCGAATGTCGGCTGGCGACGAAGGTTTCAAGGAGTTTTATCTGGCTAGGGGCGAGGGAGTCCGGCTGCATGGTAAACGACCCGACCTTCTGGTGGTCCCAGAAACCCTGGAGTGCCCGGCCGATATGCCCGCGCTACCGACGACCGATCTGGACGGAATCGTAGGTGAAGCAGTCGCTGCGATTGAGGTGCGGTCAAGCAAGTTTCTTCAACAAATTCATCTCATTGATTCTATTCATTCGCCTAGTCTAACTGGTCAACAATTAAATCAAGCCTATCTCGATCTTCTACCCGTTGATCGTCTACTCTATACATACTATGTCAATGCAAATATCAGTGTCGAAGGTATTCAACCATTAGGAGGATGGGAATCACCAACAAGTGATATTCGAGGTGTTTTTCTTGCATTTTATTTACAAGCTTCAGCTAAAGCTTATCTTGCGTATAATGATACGAAACAATTATTGAAAGCACAGTATTGGATCCGTCAGAAGCCTAAAAAAGGCTCTTCGCCCAAGATATTCGTCTGACCAATGTTTTGCCACACCAGCAGGCTTGCCTCTCGCATCATAGCTACGAATAGAACAGATTGCATCTACGGTTATGCTACTATAAAGAATTGTATCAAATTGTCATTTAACATTGCTACAAAGAGCGACATTTGCAACATCGTTCGGATGGAATTACAGAAACGACTAGTTCTCAACAAACTCGCGAAACATGGCAACAACATACAGAAAATTATTTTTTCTGTATTACATAGCGCAGCTTGCGAGTGGTCGGCGCGTTAGGTCGATAGACTGGGACGATGTTCACATTGTCTCGTGTATGTGCCTCGACAAAATGTTCGCGCGAATCACTTTCGCCAAAACAGGTAAGAATATCGACTTGCCTGCAAAAGCTCGCGACATGGTTTGCGGCAGCAATAACCCCTCCGGCAAACATCTCAATGTCATGATGGCGGGTAGACATGATATTTTCTTTGGAGGGCTGTCCCGAGGGCGTGACGTACTGATACTCATCAAGAATGGTGTGGTTCATCATGGCATTGAGCTTCTCTTGTCTCGGCTGGATCGTGGCCAATTGATCCTTGATTTGCAAGGTCCGGTTCAAATCTCCGATTTCGTTGCTTGCCTCGATCTCGTTGAGCGATCCGTGCAATTTCGAGTCTTCGAAGGCGAGGGTTTTTCTTTCTTCCAGTTCCTGTGAGATTTTGCCATCCAGGGAAATAAAATAAGAATCAAGGCTCTTTATAAATTCAGCCAACTCAGGCGTAGGGTCGTTTGCTTCGGAAACCATCCGCAGGGAAGTCCCATCTGGACGGGAGATGCCGATGGAGTGCGAGCGACGCTCTTTACGACCTACGAGGACAAGATGCGGGCGGTGCGCGACGATCGCTGGAAGCTGATCCGTTATCCACTGATCAATCACACCCAGCTATTCGATTTGGAGTCAGACCCACATGAACTCAAGAGTCTGGCGGATCATCCCGACCAGGCCGCCCGGGTGGCAGCCATGATGGGCGTCCTTGAAGAATGGCAGAAAAAAACTGCCGATCCCCACCCGCATACGGTTGAGAACCCCGAATCGCGCCAGCTCGGGCCGCACGCCCACGGCGTGACCCTCAACGCGGCCAACGACCGGCTCTTTGTCCCGGACCTGGGACTGGACCGGGTGCTGGTATACGGGTTCGATCCTGCCAACGGCGCCCTAGTCCCCGGCGACCCCGCCTCCGTCAAGCTGCACACCGGCGCCGGCCCGCGGCATTTTGTCTTTGGTCCCGCCGAGCGCTACGCCTTCGCCCTGGGGGAGATGGACGCCACCGTCACCGTCTTCGCCCACCGCGACGGCATGCTCAACCCGCTCACGTATTTCAGGTGGAGTGGCATCCTTCAAAAACATTTAGACCTCACCGTATCGGCACGCAACATATTAAAGCAATTGGTGGCAAACAGGAAAGCAAGCGGCATTCGGGAAAACGACCTGTTGGACATGCTCTTGGACGCACGATATGATGATGGCCATGCCATGACCGAGGAGCAACTCATCGACGAAATCCTAATTTTATTCGTGGCAGGACATGAAACCACCAGCAATGCGTTGACATTTACCACACAATTGTTGGCTCAGCACCCCTCATATTAAACCATGCATTACACGAATGACTTGATGGAAGCTCCAGAAATAGCATGAAGACAGCGAGATAGTGTTGCAATTTAATTATTGAAGGTTACTAACGATATACATGAAGTGATGGGTACGAACAGAATGGTTTTACTTTTGATGTTGAACGTACGCGCTGCTATCGAAACAGTTGTTCACAATGTTATTATTTCAAGGATACACGTAACTTTCGGTTTTAATGGGGCAATTCTCCGTTGGTTCAAGTAATACCTTAGAGGTCAGTGTTAAAAACGGGGCACATGCCAAGAAAGGCGAAGACAACTACGGCGACGGAGTGCTGGAAATACTGCAGGATGGCTTTGGTTTTTTGCGTTCTGCTGGCAGTTCTTACCTTGCGGGGCCAGACGATATTTATGTCTCGCCGAGTCAGATAAGACGTTTCACGCTACGAACCGGTGATAATGTCGCTGGCAAAATCAGGCCTCCAAAAGATGGTGGACGCTATTTTGCTCTGCTTAAGGTTGCGGAAATTAATGTTGAAGCGCCGGAAAAAGCGAAAAACAAGATTCTGTTCAGTTGGTAGAGCACATGATAAGGGTTACTGATTCCGATTCTGTTGATGATGTACTTTTTGTTGTTTTCAGGCTTATCATTTCCAGTCCTCTCTTCTGAGAAACACTTTGAGGAAAATGGATGACACAAGAATGACCCCCTATATCCACTTCTAAGGAACTCTGGAACGACTTCCCTATTGATTCCTGAGCCTCGCAAAATTGTCGTTTTGTAAGTCTCCTCACGTTACAAGGTTCAGTTAATAGGAAGAGAAACTATTTAATAATTAAAAATTTCTCATTATCAGTCTTGCTGCCTGTGCTCGTATTTTGTTCTTCAACAGCTTTCTTAATATCTGCATCATTTTGGCGTTCTTTCCTCCGTGACTAGGCTTGTGTGCCGTGTTTTCAGAATCCAGGGAATGGCCATGCTCGTCTTCGAGGGAGTAGCTGTTTGGCAGATTAACGACTGACACATCTGACGGAGTGTTTTGCTGCTGCGTAGAATAATCACTGGTTTGCGAGTCCATATTACTGTCGTCAATACCTTTTCCCGTGGAAAGGAAGTTTTTCCCTCAGCATGGGTTTTCTGAGCCTCCGTGGCGGCCTCACTATCGATCAGCGCTTGGACCTGTTTGCGGACATGCCGCCCGCGCCCGATGATACCGAGCGCACTCACATCCTCGACTTCGGGAGGCGCAGTGCCATACCGTTCGGCGAAGTTTTCGTCGAAGTCGGCATTGGTCACCTGCCAGCGTGTTTTCCAACCATGGATGGCGGCAGCACCGCTTTCTCCATCACCCAGGCCCGATTCGAGCCCCCAGACGAGCGCGAAGACGGCATCAGCACCGGCGCTTTTCCGATGAGTGAAATGCCCCTCCTGGTACTCAAAATTGCAAGAAACTTTCAGTAATGGGCCAATTTTAGCTTTTGGTAAGAAGGACGTGTACCAAAGGCAAAAGGTAGTAAATTCTAGGTTTTCTTAGATTAAGTATCAGAAGAAAGCTCGAGTACTGGGTCCGTTCGAAACTCTTTTGTAATATAAACAAACTAATTTTTCACGAAAACAGGCATTTACCTCTATACTGTTGCTCTTCTGCATTTAAAACCAAGATGTTCTCAAAGTGCTGTCCTCCAGTGCTGTTGCATAATATTTGACCGGATCAAAGGCCGAGTAAAGGGAAGTCGCGGAACTCGTCATCGTTGAGGACGTGTAAGATGCTCGCTGCGACGGAAGTGTGAAGGCACTCCTGTCTGTGGTTCCGAAAGTGCTCTGGACCGTAAGTTGACGAAAGGCAGATGGAGTGGAACAGGATCGTTGGAATGGGTCCAGGGGCACCGGAGGTGGGGGTACCGTCAAGGAGTGGTTATCATTGTCGTTTCGCTCTCCAAAGACAAAAGGTCTTGATTGGAGACATTATAATAAGAGAAAATAAAATGTCTATTTTTGACAGTAACAGATAGTAGTTATATTACAGGAGAAGAATCATCCGATAATTCCCTTTAACACAAGCGCCCACAGAGCTTAAAGGAAAAGGGATTTGCAGGAAGTTATTCAAAGAAATATTCCAAATGTCTCAAGCTACGACATTTATTAAAGGATTGTTGGAGTATACCCCAAAATCAAAAATAGGCTGAGGTCCTTTTAACAAGAAAATGCACTCTTTTGGATGGTAATGAAGTGAAGTTCCGGTCCGCATCTCGATGACCCAAGCGGGAGGTCCCGGCAGCAAATCTCCCAGGCCGTTCTCCCATGCCGCGACAACTTCGGCAGGTGGTCCAAACACCCCGTCTGCCTGTCGGTCATCGCTAATCTCCTGTGCCTGTGCTGCCGAAGCTATCGTCATCATTGCAAGCACAAACGCTGATGCAAGTCGTTTCATTTGGTTGTCTCCATTGTGAGGAAAAAGTGTATGCCAGAGCCGACGCCAGGCCTGAAAGCGAAGGCTGCGGTCATTCTAAGGCCCGGTTACAGTTCTCGGCGGACGGCTTCTACGCGTTGGTGGCTCGACGGTTGCACTACTGGGCATTGATGCGCTGGAGCCCTATCAGCGTTGCCGAAGCCGTACTGGGAGGTTTGCTCGTTGCGGTGAACAAGTTGCTCGCACGCTCAGCAGGATGACGCGCGGACAAACCGTCAACTGCAGAGTATTGGCGATAGGCTCAGACGATCGGGCGCGAGCAAAGTGTCGATTGAATGGAGCCGATATTGCAGCTGAGCTCGTCCGAAGAGGCTTGTTCGACCAGGTGTGTAATCCAGCTCCTCAGCCCGATCGTGTACTTGCGCTCTTAGTCTGCTGTTGCAGTTGTCGCAACTTCACAAGCGCTCCAGTAATGATCCTTCGGAGAGCCGCGCTGGACGTGCATCCAACCTACAACCAAAAGACAACATCACCGCTGGATCACCACTCTGTAAACGCGACGTTAACTCAGGCAAGACGATCTCTAGTTTCATTGCCAACAGGGGAGCGAGAGGGTTCGAAGGATGGCATGAGTTTAACCGACGCAGTGCGGCATCTCGTATTTGTGATAGAACTGCTCCAACTCCGGTGCGACGCCTTGGAGTGTGTGACGACAGGTTTCGTCTTGTCAACTTGAGCAAGTTTATGACAAGGCCTTCGTACGATCGAAGGCGAGTTGTTCCCTCTCCCCCCAGTGCCTTTTGCGACTTAAGCATTGAAGAATGTCGGCGAAGTTGGGGTAGCAATGACTGTAGAAGGCGCAAAGGCCCACCCAGGCGCGGAGTTCGTCCTTTCCTCTTGGCCAATTCCGTCTCACGTCCACCCGGTCTCTTCTGCTTGCACAATAAGGTGGTAGATGGATACATAGAAACTTGTGGCTATCGTCTCTTCTATACAGCAGACTTTAAATCCATTACATCTCACAATGGTTTGAGAAAGTTTTTGACGAAAGTTTACTTTTTATTTAGCCCCGCTGGTTCTGATTGTGGTATTGTCAATGTAAATATCCCAACAAGTGGAGCTGAAATTGGAGGTGCTTTTGGTAAGAAGCTGTTTCTTATGATAAATAACAACAGATCCGTGAATTACACGATCGAATGTGTCTAGTTCACCGGAAGCAGGAGACTGGTGTCTTCGAGGAAGCCAGCCCATCAAGGCATCCAACGATCCGTTTTCCGCCGCAAGACCACGTCTCGAGCGTCTTGGTCCGGGCAGGAGCAAGCTTAGGAATTCACACCTAAAATTGAGGAACACCTTGAGAGATACGAAATTAGAGGGAAAAATGGCGGGCGATCCCGCGTCGGATCAGAACTCAGACAGCGACAGCCTCGACATACACGGCGTGTCATCGGACGGAAGACACAGAACGGCCAAAGTTAATCCTGGATTGAAAAACACATTTTTACTTTCCCTGCTTTATTTTGTGTAAATTAACGACACTTAACGAAGAAAGGAACGGACAAATAGTCAGAATGGAAGATTTAAATATTCATAGAATTAAGTAGATGGTCGACCACTGAGCTAGAATAAACAAGCACTTAGGTGACAGAAGTTTGCGAAGGCTGGAACAAAAGAAAATGTCCATTCTTAGCAGAAAGGGAATAGAACTTCGTCAAAAGTACAGGAGATGCGTTTCGAAAGAGAAAAGACACAGGTGGACTCGGGCTGTCGACGCGCTGCATCACTTCAACGACCAGGTTTGAATCGCTGAAATCGCCGTGGGTTTCCATGACGACTTCGAGGTTGACGGTTTCCGCAAACTCGCCGATTTGCTGTAACCCGTCGGCGATGCGGTTGAGCGCCGTTTCGCGCGGGACGCCGTCGGCCAGCACGTCGCCGAAGACTCGCACGAACCCGGCTCCCAGTTCGACGGCTAATTCCAGGTAAGCCCGGCCTATGTCGACTTCCGCGGCCCGTTTTGATTTTTCGAGATGATCGGTTGACTTTATAATTTACAATGGCCTCGCACAATGGCCATCCACCTCCCCTTACACTTATCATCATAAGAACCAGGGTGGGGGATCCAGCATGGTGGATATGTGCTTATGGCCGAGCAAGATCTACATCTTGGGGTGCCTCAGCTTCATGTAATCAGGCAGCACATAGCTTTCATCAAAGGCAAGAAGGTACATCACACTGCAAAATACCAACATGAAATGTTTTACCATCTTGCTCACCACCCTAGGACATTCTGGAGTAAAGTACTACACAAGCCTTATCATTTACAGCAGCATCAGGATTATTTGTTGCTTGTTGTGCAGGAATTCTTGCAGGAGTAAATCAATTATTTCCATGGGTTAGCGATATGAAAACAATTTTATCAAACATTGGAACACATTCTTATTCTTTATCTAGTACATATTGGGATCCAGCAATTTCTGGAATTATTGTTGGACTGTTACAATTCCCAATGCACCTTTCAACTGCAGGAGCATTAGGAATGTCTTCAGGTTGGGTTCTAATTGCTGCAAATGTTGCAAATTTGTTAGATCTGGGAATCTCCAAGTCGGCGCCTAGGGCAAGGGTACCGTTGGGATCGATTTCGGGAAGTTGGCCCTCGTATAACAAGAGCCCGCCGACCATACCTGGAGGCCTGTTTCCATCGTCCCCCTCACCATTCGACTGAGTGGAACCGACTGCAGAACCCGGCGGTGGAGGCGGGATGATGCCGTTCGAGCCGTTGCTTTTCGAAAGGAAGATCCTCCCTTGGGCCAATTCACTTCGGGATTTTCCATTGTTGACGATGTCCCAGTTGAGCGCCAAGGTGTCTGTTCCTGAGCCGGGATTCCCATCCGTGTTAGCTTTGTTGCCACATCACGCCGGGTGCGCTGGCTATTGTTGGTCAAGAACAAATAAGGAACACGCTCCCGGTTCAGCCGAGCGATAAATGTATCTGCGCCTGGGATCAACGTACTGCCGCGATAGATGACTCCATCCATATCGATTAGGAAGCCTCTTCTCATGGTCGATCTCCTACTTGGGCTTGATCAAGGGCCACTGACTTCCAACCAGTGGCCCGCACAACGAACGGGTAAACGAGACTGCGGATAGCTCTGGGTTGATTGAATCCAATCGCTTTCATTTCGGTTCCCTCGCGGATCGCTAACGTATTCTCACAAGTGTTGCGTGCAACGGTTTGGCACACTTGGCTGGGCAGACAGACTATGCCACAGTATGGCTTTATCGTCTGGCAGCAGGTCATCGCCAGCGCTTCGGGACAGCAAAAGGGAGAGCACAATGAAGTTTGAAGAATACCGTCAGTTTGATGCCATTGGCCTTGCCGATCTGGTGGCGCGGGGGGAGGTCACGGCGGCGGAGCTGCTCGAGACAAACGTAGACGGAGAACGAGTGATAGAAATATCTAAGAATGCCAAAAGACCATTCTTTTCACTTTCATGAGTAAACTGGGACGCGATTTGAATTATGTACATAAAACAATATGAAAAAGATGCGCAATGAATTAAAACCAGAAACCATAGTATAAAGAAGGACATAAGGAAAACAATTAAAAGTATAACTACAAAAACCATTTGAAATACATTTGTTACAAAATCCTGTTTGCGTAACGAGGGTTGCATAGTTTTTATGTAGACTACCTCTGCGAATAGACCGGGCCGGCAGGCACGCCCGCCTCCATCAGATCCTTCGTCCAATCGAGCGCCGGCCGATGGGCGAATAAAGAATCGAGACGTGCCTTCAAGTCCACCCTGTTGTCGGACCGAACCGTGTTGTCGGCAAAATCAACGTGCCTCGCTAACTCGGGCGCCCCCAAAACACTGCACAATTCCGTCCACTGATCCTGCGTTGGGGCAGCAACATTGATTGGCCCATCCGACGCCGTGAAGGCGCCATAAGGATAGATAACCGGATGGTCGTTTTTGAGAAATACCTTAGTCAATATAAGGTTAGCTCGCAAGATTTTAAGAATTAAGAAAATCCCTGATTTTGTTATATAGCAGAGTATGTCCTATGATTTACGCAAGACTCTGATCTTCTTTTTGATTCTGGTCCTGCCGGCGTTTGTTTTTAAGGAATATAAAGTGCTCAAGGCTGCCCGTCAGCCACACCATGTAAGTGAAAGCTCCCCTCAAGCGCCAAAATCCATGCGCAATCATCACTTTGTTGTTGTATACATTGCAAATGGGCTTTCCCCCCCAAATATCGGCAAATATTAGCACAGAAAAGTTGAATTTTCAGTTGGTACGTAAAAAGGCGAATTAAAAAGTGTTGATCTCAATGGTTCCATTAGTTTTCTTTTTGCAAAAAGCATTTGAAAAGACAATTCATGGTGCCAAAGAGGCAGAAGACTATAAAGAATTGAGAGGCATATGAAATAATCTCCCCCTATTCATTGGCTCATTGATCAAACAAATCATATCAGCACAATGTGACTGCTTTTGTTATATTATGCAAATTCAAGACGCAAACCATTGTAGAGTTGGTTGAGTAGCCCTAAGCAAGAAATAAGACTATAAAACTACAACTTTACTTTTCATTTAAACTTAGCCGCTCTTTGCGCCAACTCCTCAAACCCGTTGCAAATGGCACTAATGTCTTGTTTTATATGCACTGCATCGCTCTTCGAACTATCTTACTTCATAATAACGTGGCCTAATCAATTGATTTACCCCTTATAGATCCTCGGTATAAAGAAATGCTTGAAGACATACTGAAGCTTGACGTTCAGAAATCGCTGAAGAGTATGAGATCGGTGGAGGGATTATACTACGTCAACAAGGCGATACGGCTGTACGACATGTGGGGTGCCACGGGTAAAGTTCGACAGATGCACTCGAAGTACAATGACGAGAGAAACAGCCGAATCGATGGATGGCCATTTTATCCTCGATACATAGGACAGCTAACAGACACCTCTCTGATGCACGCCCGATAATCACCGGCTGCCTCCGCTTCATGGGCTTGAGATATCAACTGCAAATACTGAGAACCTCGTGCACCCAGATCTCGAATGAGCTGTTCATGAGGTTCCCAGCTAGCGAACCGCCCGCTGCCGTGAGGGCCTTGCGCGGGCATGCGGGTACAGTCCCAAAAAAAGCCACGAAACTGCAGACGGCTCTGGAAGAGCGGAGGCAGTTCCAACACGACCCAGGCAACGCCAGCCCAGAATGCCAACGGTCGACGCCCACTTCGAGGAGACAGGTGGCCCGAGTGAGCCTGGCCTTAGCTGGGCGCGGGCGTACATCGCGCCCCCCAACCGGCCACGACCAGCCGGCGGAGGGCACCTGAACCACCTGGTACTTGTGGGCGATGAGCAGGCCTGCAGCTACATTGCCAACAATTACGCGTTTATCGGGTCGGTTGAGCACTACAGTTTATGTTTTGAGTTCTTTTCTGCACTCGTCTCGGCACCCAAACAGGCAACGATCAAGGTCAACGTTACAGGTGCCGCTCCCGAGGCGCAGATTGAATTGACCGAGGAACTAAGGGACACAGTGCGCGGCAAAAACGAACGTGACTATCGGCTCTATACGCATGTATGTCAGACGTTGAACGAAAAGGCTGAAGAGATGCGCGAGTTGCCGCTCCGAATGTTGCCCCATGAAGAATCTGGATCACGAACAGGAAACCGAGCGCCGGATCCATTGCCGTGAGTGTCCATCGAACGGCGGTTGCCATCCCTGCGATACAAATCAGGCGTAAGGGGCCGATGGCTCGAACAATCTGCGCCGACTTCGTAAACAGCAGAACCTCGGCAATGACGCCGATGGCCCAAAGCATACCGATGACGCCGGTCGAAATACCGAGCCCGCGCCAATGGAGCGTTCCGAAAACATAATAGATCGCATGGGCACTTTACGTGGGCCTGCCTGACTCCCTGGCTGATCCTGATTCGGCGTTTGCGACGCTTGAGAGGCTTCTCGTGAAAGAGAACTCACTGATCATTCCGGCCTTCGTTGCCAGTCGCTAGACCATTGTTACCTGTGCTGCCGGCATGTCAGCAAAAATCTCTGACAGTTGGCTGCAAAGCGGGGCTTTGGTTGGATCACGTACCAGCTGGTGAAAGCTTGACGGTTGCTGATGGCCCGACCGATTTGGCAAACCTTGCGGCACGGGTTGGCTTTTTCGCTCGGTCGCCAAGTCGAGCAAACCGCCGAGGCGGTCGCGCTCCCCCTTTTCCAGGCCACCTTCGATATGCTGCAGATCGACGGCGCCGCGCAGTTCCTCATGCGGCGACAGGATCGAGGTGTCGTCACCGATATTGACGCCAACCAGCTTCAGGATGTTGCGGACAATCCACTCCACCCCGACCACGATCGGACCGAACACGGCCACCACGAAGCGCACGATCGGCGCCACCGCCAGCGCAAACCGCTCCGGATTCGAAATGGCCCAGGTCTTCGGCAGCACTCCTGGGCACCCCGCGCTACATGGCGCCGGAACAAATCACCAATCCGGATACGGCCGGTCCCTCCGCCGATCTCTATTCGCTGTCGACCATGTTCTACGAGCTGTTGGTCGACGTGTTGCCGCAAGGCCATTGGCAGCCACCCTCCGGCGGACGGCCGGACGTGCCCGCCGGGATCGACGCCTTGATCGAACAGGGTCTGTCCAACCGGCCAAGAAGTCGCCCCCAATCGGCAACCGACTATCTGTCTCAATTGGATGCGGCGCTGGGCGGTGCGGCTTGGACACGCCGTGCAGCAGGCGGGACGCGCCGATTTCGTGGCACCATACCCCGGTGACGTCCGGCACGCCGGCGTCGGCCAGGTTCTGTTTCAGCATGGCGGAGCGCAGCACGGCGCGATAGCGCGCCATTTCGTCGGATCCCTGACCCATCGGCGGCACGCCGAGGATGATCGGATCGTTGCGGTGATAGATCGCCTCGACCTCCAGCACCGGTTCGGGGTGTTCGCCGCTGGCGTAATAGCCCGTCCATTCGCCGAACGGGCCCTCGTTCTTCACGGCAACAGCGTCGACGGGCTCATGAAGTATCTGCGCAGCTCGACGCCGGGTAACGCTACTGTCAAGTCGGACTGCTGCTGACCGGCGCTGATCAGCACCAAGCTCCCTGCGCCAGATGTAGTTTCCGTGGACGGCTGCAAAGCCATCACGGAGACTTCAGGAACGTGCGGAACCGGTCGATCCGCTCATCGATGGCACGCTTGGTCGCAGCGTCCAATCCGGAATACGACAGATGCGGCTGTTCCGCGGGTGCTGGGAACAGGCCGTCTCTTCGCAGTTTAATGCCTATGACTTATGGCCTCTAACTGTTAGGATGACGATAAGGGAAAAATCAAATATAGCTGCATTGTTTAATAACCATGTACCAGGTACTGTGTAGTCAAAAGGAAGTAATACCTGGAACGTATACCTCCTAATACCATCGTTTGCTTAGACCAAACAGATTTTTGAAACTTCTAGGGAGAAGAGGAGAAGGAGTAGATTAAGCTAAGGGTAGAACTGTAAAATAGCTATTTGTGTCAACTGTTCATTCAATATTGACATCGAGGAAGCAAGTCAACTTCACCCATTTGACGATATCGCTTAGATGCGTCGGTCTCGACCTCACGCACGAATGGACATTTCGTTCGCCGCACTTCATGCACTGTGGGCTCGCCCGATGGGGATCACGAGCCTCCCTATCGCCCGCTGCAGGGTGATACGAATCTTTACCTGCCCTCGCGGTGGACGCCTCAGACAGAGGATCTACAAACAAAAGATCAATAGACCCAGAGCTACTCGAAAAACGTAGCCGAAGCGAGTCGGCATGACGTCCTGCAGGTGGAGAATTGCGTCTCTTCAGGTTGGTGTGGAGCTGGAGGAGACCACTATGAACCTGTCTTTGCTTTGTCTGCGGCCTCAAAATCAGATAAGGCAGTGATTGTGTTATAGTGTGTTATGTGGCCAGAGATTTTGTTCCTTGACCTTCAGTCAAGTCGCGGCGATGTAGTCAGTCTGTGATCATCATATGATGATTTTTTTCCCATCACATATTCTTTTTAGGGAGCTGCAGTTTACTGCAGAGCAAGTAGTGGCTGGAGATTCAGGCTGTTTTAGACAGTGTGGGCTTGTGGTTTTCTAATACGTTGCAGCATCACGGGAGTGGCTGTCCTTCTGGCCAGTTATATTATTCCTGGGATTGAAATGCACAGTTTGATGTCAGGGATCGTGGCAGCCATTGTCCTGTCTTTTCTCAATGCGTTAGTTCGCCCCTTGCTTTATTTGCTCTCAGCCCCAATTATCTTGGTGAGCTTAGGGCTGTTCATGGTCATGATTAATGCGTTTTTGCTGCATGTTGTATCATTTTTTGTCAAAGGATTTATCGTAGAAGGGTTTTGGCCATCCATCAAGAGACAACCTCGGTTTAGGACGAGAGATTCAGCGTTAATTCAGAGCGTTGAATATTTCAGTTCAATAAAGAGAACTAGAGAAAAAATAGCAAGCCTAAGTAACAACTGCAAAAACCAGCAAAGGACAATATTGAAAGATTGATTGTTGAGACCAGTGAGTCTGTATTGTGGACCACGATAGTAAAATAGTGCTGAGGATGAAGGGAAGGGAGAAATACGGGGTATGAGTAGCTACATTGCAACGAGGCAGCAATCTAGCTAACGTAGACCTGCTTCTCAGTTTTCTACAGTAAAGCTGACATTGAAAATACTTATCATCTTGAGACGGAAAATACATTTTCAACACGTATTGAAATATGGGCGAATTCTTATACAGACCGATTCATGATAATGTTGTGTAATCTCTGTTTATTTCTAAAAGCCGTTACTGAGTTTGTTTATATTCGCGATTTATTTTGAGTTTTGTCGCTCATCTTTTGTCATTTGATTGTGCTGGTTTGTGTTAGTCACTTATCAAAAAGTAACGATATTTGCAAATTACAAAACATAAGTTCAACACGTGACAAGCGCCGGGGGTATGGACATCGTGCGTAACGCGAAAGCGCGCGGTGTGCGCGTGACCTGCGAGACAGCGCCGCATTACTGGACGCTTGACGACACCGCTGTCGAGCGGCGTGGGACGAATGCAAAAATGAATCCGCCGCTTCGTGAACCGCACGACGTGGAAGCGATTAAAGCCGCGATCGCGGACGGCACGGTGGATTGCATTGCGACGGACCACGCGCCGCATACGCCTACGGAGAAAGAAGTCGAATTTGAACTCGCGCCGTTATTACGAAATGATGTGGTGGTATATATATTCGAGGTGAAACAATACTATATGAGAAAGAAAATGAGCTAAAGATGTATTCAACAAATACGTCGACAAAATAAACGTCGGCATTTATCTTTTTAGTTAAAATATCGATTGATGAAAAGCAAAAAAGTTCATAAAGCCTAAAAAGGTTCTTCACTTTGATGTATCGGAAGAATCTTCGCTATTAAACTTTTTAAAGTTGCGTATACGAAATCTGAAAAAACTCTAGAAAAAAAGAGGACTTCTAAGGATTACGGCGCCATGTCGAAAACGATCCAAAACGTAGCCGAGCGCACCACCGATTAATAGTCCGATGCCAATAACTTGAAGCTTGCTCTGTGAGCGCCACATCCAGATCGACAAACCAATAGACATGGCGATCCCGATCGAAGCGAGTACCCACCAATGGGAAGCCCCCGCAAATAAACCGAAACTCACGCCATAATTGCGTACGAGTACGAAGTTGAAGAACGGGAAAACTTCAATGCCGGCCTGTAAAGACGTGGTTGCAAGTGCGATCGCCTTGGCAACATCTCCTGGTACAGTAGGCCGCGCACGGTAATTTATATAAACCAGTGTGTTCTCCGACGGTGCTCGTTCGAACATACTTGCGACGAGAAGAGAAACTGCGACGACGTCGTCAGTCCATGCAGTTTCAACGGCCTGTCTTACCGGAATGGAGCTCTGATCTTCACTATAGAGTTTGCTAATCGTTGTAGGAACTATTTCTTCCTTGAGAAGCAGTCCCTTTGCAGGCGCGCTTCTGACAATTTCCATCAACAAGGTCGTTGCTTCTGACTCATTCCGTCATGGCTACACGCATGTCGTCGTTTGCTGAGGCGGCGAGTCCTTTAGCATAGATCGGCACAGCGCTTTCGAAGTCGCCTTTGAGGTAGTGTGCTAGTGCGAGGTGATACCAGATGTTGGTGTGCAAGGTGCTGACAGGGATCCCTGC
Source organism: Alatinidae sp. Z8VKAUB7J3 (assembly GCA_010016025.2). Taxonomy (NCBI): domain Eukaryota; kingdom Metazoa; phylum Cnidaria; class Cubozoa; order Carybdeida; family Alatinidae; species Alatinidae sp. Z8VKAUB7J3. Next base: position 128,305,902 of record JAAAKM020721499.1, read on the forward strand.
GGCGTTGGGTGCACCGTCGGGTTCGACTTGATCCTCGGTGCCTTCAATCAGGCGGGCGGCTGCTTCAAAGTCGGCTATGGCGTTATCAAACTGGCGGAGCGTGATGTAGCGGTGACCGCGATGGCCTACGTACTGCAGCAGTCGCTCAAGATGTTCCGGACCCATCGCTCGAACAACGTGAGGAATGGAGGCGTAGGGAGTATGCTCCAGGACATGTTTTACCAGAGTGAACTCATTCAAATGGATAGCCATTCGAAGTGCAACACCATGATCACCAGACGCAAGCTTGGATTGAACAGCTGCAGGGGTGATTGCTTCGGTAAGAGATATGGGATCAAAAATCATATCTTCATCAAGTGAATAGACGTGAAGGCCCTCACCAGAAACAGTCGCCCATTCGCGTCATTCCTGTCAGCTTTGTCGAAATTTCCCACTAAGCGTCTAAATAAATTAAGTTTTCTGCTTTTTTCGCAGGCATAAAATCTAGCATAAAAACGAGGCTATATGAAAACGAGTTAGCCTAAGGCAGGTTTTTCGGTGTGGTCTGAATTGCGGGGAAGTTGACGGAACTAAGACATTTAATCAAAACATTTTTACATTTGTTGTATAAGGATCATACAAATCAGATAATAAATCCTAATCTATTTTTGGCTATTGCGAAGATACAGAATTCACAGCCGCATTCGCTGGCACCCAATCTGCATTCGCTGGCAAATGTTAGGATGATCTGGCCGATCAGGGGATTCACAGAATTTCATATTCTAGCCAAATTGAACCTGAATCCGGTGAGCAGGTGAGCCCGCGAGCAGGCAATCAGGTCTGCAAGACTTCCGATGAGCCGGTGAGGAGGAAATCAGGTTTGCTTGCTCCACTGCCGTCCCTCCTCGCTGCACCTCGCCCATGCCACTGCACTCGCCTGGACCGCGGCCTCTGCCTGATAGATTCGGCATGTGCAGGGTCGTTCCGTAGTAGTTGCTCCGACCGTGATTCGGTTCTTTTAGGAACGGGCTGAATTCGAATTCGATCTGATCGCCGACTTCAAGCGGACGTCGTTTGATCGCGTGACGCCTCAGCGTCACTGAATAGGTGTTCAGAGCAACTTCCGTGGCGACGACGTTCTCGTGGTACTCGGCAACCGTATTGAGCCCGCGGTAGAAACACCGAAAATTTGGTTCCTGGAGCGGTGTGAGCGACTCAATGGTGACGACTAATTCATTGCCGCCCTTGGCAATCTTATTGCACTGCTTTTGTCGAGGGAAACTCTCAAAAACACTATTACCCTTTCCAAAGTTCATAGAGATCCTTGAGAAGCGAGATAAATAATTTAAATTTGCACGGACAAATCTCAATAATATTAATGGAAAAAGCCTACAACGCACAATAGATGACAAATAAAGTATATCTTAACTTACAAACAACAAGCATAAACAAAAATTAAGAAAGTGTGTAGGGCATCTTGCTCATGGGCCTGCATCGAGCCTGCATAATTGCTTTCCCTGGTCGAAACGGTGTTTTTTGTCGCTGATGACCGCTAAAATGCCCCCGAAATGATCGGTATCGTAGTGGGTCGTCACCACGGTGTTCAGAGGAAAATAGTCTGAGTACTTTTCCTTGGCCCGGAATATGGCTTCATACCCGTTGCCCTGTTTCCCGCTGTCGACCAAACAAGACCACCGCGTATCGCGGTCGTCATTGTAATACAAGATCAGAGTCGCGTCGCCTTCCCCAACGACGTCCAAATGTTCGATCCCCAGTCTAGTCATCCGAGTACCTCATGCTGATAGGGTTCCGCGGGGGCGCCCTGACCGGGCGGCGGCCAGTCGGCCTTGCCTCCCTTCGGTCGGAGGGGTGCAACGAACTTGGAGCCGGTTGCATGAGATGCGCGGGCGGCCGGATGGCGATGACTAGCCACCCCTCCTGACACCATTCTGTCAGTTCCGGGCGCGCTCCCCGCATCAAACCGTTCAAATGCCGCGCGGTTTCGTCTAAAACGGGGCTCGACAACTGCTGCCCCGTTCACCCCACAGCCCCGAGGCCCTCACCCCATGTCCGCGCTTTCATCTGTTTTTTGAATTTTTCTTTGAAGGACAGATATTGGGGAGGCTTGATGTTGGCGGAATTTACAAAAATCAGTGATTGGGATGATGCCTATGCCAATCGGGATCATATTAAAAACGCCGATCAATATTATGAACGCTGGGAAACTATGCCACCGGCATTTCTGTCGGATTGGACTGAGCAGGGCGGCAAAGCGGAAATAGACATCGAATATGGCAGTCATGAACGTGAAAAACTGGATTTGCTGATTCCAGCAGATTCGGTGAAGGGGCTGTTTATGTTTCGAGCTCGCCGGCACGGAGTGTGCGAGCTTTGCCGGACGCGCACAGAGTTCCGTGGTCGTTTCGGGCCTGTCCAAAGCGCTCGGCTTTCCCGGCCTCAGAATCGGCTGGGTCGTGGGGCCCGAAGCACTGATTGCCGAGTGCTGGCGCCGCCATGATTACACCAGCATCAGCACCGGAATCGTCAGTCAGTTCGCGGCGGTTCGGATCCTGGCGCCAGGCACGCGGGAGCGCCTGTTGCAGCGCGGCCGCGATCACCTGCGCGCCAATCTCGAACGGGTGTCTTGGAAAGTTGCTTGCGCACTATTTTCTACAATAATTCCATTTCCACCAGCTGATTTTACTTGAACCTGACTCTTAAAAATCGCATTAGTATTAAGATCTTGAATTTCAATACCGTTATCACCAGTTTTATTAATATATAAATTGCCATCAACAGTAACTTGAGATCCTCCATCTATATCTATTCCTGTATCAGTTTTAGAGTTTACTATAGAAATATCTTTTTTAAAAACTACAGAAGAGTTATCTATATGTATTCCAATGTCATTATTGTTTTGGTCTCCCGTAATAGTCAAACATCGTTCGTATAGTCTTAAAAACGTCTTAGAACATCATTCTCGAACCAGCTCATCATAAAAAATCCTTCATACATACCGTTTCATCGTTAGCATTGATCGTAAAGTCAACATTTCCAATTTCGTCAAATGGATTACTAGAAAGAAAATAACAGATAAATTGATATTCAAGGCTACACGGAGATGGGGGTACTTCGTTCCCTTTTTTACTCAATCACAAAAAGCGGTTACAGTTGTAGAAAGTCATGGTAAAACGGAAACCGTCGAGCGCCAGCAGCGTCTCCGCCGGTTTGGCGGTCTTGGCGACCCGGGCCAGCAGTTCCGGCTTCAGCCGTTCAAATATCTGCGCGCCGCGGGCCGAGCGCAGCGCCGGGTAAGTCGGCCAGCGGGCGATTACGGCGCCGTCGAGTTCTGCCGTATCCTCCGGCACGGCAGCCGGCGGCGGAGCGGCGCCCGGGGAAAAGAATCCCTCGGTCAGCGTATGCACCTCTTCCAGGCGCTCCTTTATTTCCGCCATCAGCTCGGCCGGGTCGGTCTCATTGCCAAGGTTCGTACGAGAAACGAAGTGCCCTTTCCCTCCTTGAACCGAGCAACGTCCTCCTGTAGTTTCTGGGTGCCGTTCTTGTCATCTCCACTGTTGTCGGGTTCGGCGTCATCTCGATCCTCCTCTATCGCCGCCTCCGCACGTTGCACATGAACACGCAACGCAAGCAACAAATGAAAGAGTTGAAGAAGGCATGGAAGCACCCTGAAACGCGTGAAGATCCCTCAACACGGCCGACCCCTTCCCTCACGTGCAGATCACGCTCGGGAATATTCAAAATGTTCGAGTTACATTACAAAAAGTTCGACTCACACGAATTTACCCAAAATTCCGGTATTTTGCCCCATACAATCGCAGTTGGAAACTTTTGAGCAGTTGTACACAAAGCTAAACAATTCTCATCGACTTATCTGGTCTTTCATAAAAAATTGTAACGCAAAAGAAAGCTAGCCTTTAGTATTTGAGAGTTGTTTGAAGAATCGAGTATAGTGCTTTGCTTTCATAATATGAAATTCTTGTATTAATATGAACACAACAGTGCTGGCTGCTCGCGCTTCACTCGGCTGACCCCGACGACCCCGATCTGCGCGAGGCGTTTGTCGGCGACGAGGGCTGGATCTGGGAGGACGAGGATGAGGGCGCCCGTGTGTGCGGCGCGCGCAGCGCGACGTTGCGCAGGCTCGGCACACGGAAGACGTGCGCGTCCTCTTCGCGTCCCGTGACCTGCATGCGCCCGTAGTCGCGCTCGGCGAGCTCGCGGCCGTCGAACGCGTCGTCCATCACGCCAAAGCGTTGATACAGGTTGCCGCCGACGTTCACCAGTAGTAGTCAGTTGGTAGCGACTATAGATCAGGCAGACGTAAAAGCTGGCGAGGGTTTATTCACTTGGTCTGGATTAGATTCTCAGGGAGATGAAGTTTCTGCTGGAAATTATACGTTCAATGTATTCGCTGAAGATGAACTAGGGAATTCGATTCCTACTGAAACCTTGTCGTCTGGAAATGTTTCAGAAGTAATTTTTGATCAAGGCATTAGTTACGCAGTAGTAAACGGTGTGAAAATACCAACGACCCAAATAACCCAAGTGTCGGGCAATAACCTCGACGGTGAACTTAACCCAAAAACATTTACAATGGAGATGAAAGTTCTGATTTTCTGGCCATAGGACATTTACACACAAAAATGTCCTTAGAAAGTTTAAAGACATTGGTATAAAGCATTATTCAAAATACAGATTCCTTGCAAATGATGAGGTTGGGACTCCAGGATATTCAAGAATATATATTGAAGTGACAAAAATTTGAATTCCGACAAAAAGAGTGGAAATTCGACCAGCATTACGATAATATTGAATGTCTAAGGTAATTCCTTTTCTGTTGTGCCGTTCTTAAGATCAGCTTCACTTGGCAGGCCAGGCCAGAGTGGATGAAAGTACGTCATGGCTTTGCCCCAGTATGCAATCGCACATTTGGAATCTTGCTGCGTGGCTTCTGCAAAGACCTTTTCAGCCTGTCCATACATCATGTGATGGTATAGTGCGAGTCCTGACTTAAATGTCTCCTGTGCCTGCGTACTACAAGATGTGTCAAAAGTGACTTCGCCCACATGCTTGTGTTGTGCACTGACCTGGTTGGCTAAGCCGGCAATCATCTTGCTGCCTTCATATCTTGCTTCCTGCTGAATTTCATTGTATTGCCATCTAAAATTCATTTCTTGACGCTTACTTTAAGTTCGATCTCCACATATAACCTAGATGGGGAACCTTCGTGTCATCTACCTAAAAATGCTTCCTTTCTATGCTCCAATCGTTGGTTTTGCTTCATTTGTGATGCCTTCTTTTCAATGCTCTGCAATGTGCAATCCCTGCCATGAGTTGACTTGAGATGCCATTTCCTTATACACCTAGATATGCTACCTTTCTGTCATGGAGATTCGGGTCCTGCAGCGTCAGGTTGCTGAGAATTTCGCTCCATCCGCCTGCTGCGTAGATGGCAGCAGCCGGAACGGCGATCAAACCGAGTAACATCAACACACCCTGCACTACGTCGGTATAACTCACCGCCTTGTAGCCGCCAACGAAGGTATAGCCGATGATGAATATCGAGCCGATGATTACGCTACTTGCATACTCATTGTCGATACCGAGAAATTGCGCAACGCTACCCGTGGCATACGGAATTTCGAGAAAACTGCTGAACGCCTTTCATTTCTATGCCTATATAATTATAACGTTATAAGTTTTACGCATGCTGGGCTCGGTTAGATGTCTGCATGATCGTATTCGTGTCGTTCTGGCTTAGTGTAAACTCTAAGCACAGGAAAAAACCACAATTGTGGTGGCTAAAATGTGACTGTACTTGTTGATACGTATCAGCATAGGTTTGGAAGATTTTTAGGAATTGTTGATCGATAGAATTAATTATATAAATCTTCTTTCCTGTGCTCTATGTTTCAATATGAGTTTGCCTATGTTCGTTTTTGATGCCGACTCGGTGTTCTTGTCGGGCGGCTTTGTAGATGGCCGCGATCCGGCTTTGCACCCATTTGTCGCTTCGAACCGTCAGCGAACCAGTGATCTGCATGATCTTCGTCTTTCCCGTATTGGGACCGGCGAGTTGCAGATACTTGCTGAACGCTTCACGGTGTTCACCCACTTCGTGCAATCCCGCCGCGTAAATGCGGAGGTAGCTCGATCGTTGTTCTTTATCAAGCAGCAGCCGCTCGATTTCGTCGGACGCGCCGCGATATTTGGCAAAGTTATTTTGGTCAAGTGTAAACTTTCTGATAATCTGTACACTCATCATGTCTCTGAACTCCTCGATGCTTAGCATAATAATCAACTAACCAACAGGGCAGTAGGGGTGAGGTAACCTGCTCGTTACCCTTCATTACTAATTTTGGCATTGTGTTGATTCAGACAACGTAAGGCTTAGTAATCGATTCGTATTTGACAAACGTTTCTTTCCGTTATGAAATAATCTTATTAATACTTTCCATGTACTACAACTATAAGATTCTTTGTTTATTTAGTTGTTTGGGCGTTCCAGGCCGCCCTTTGCTCCGCAGTTAAATTATTAAGATTTCGAACCCAGTTTTTCTCCGTATTTTCCGCTGAAAAATTAGGGTTGCTCGTACCGCCCCCGGTTCCGGTTTCTTTTACATAATCGCCGGGTTCCAGCTTCATATCAGAAGTTAGGAACATATCGTCGATGCGCATATCCGCTTCGCTGGCGGCAGAACGCGAAGCGTAATCGTCGTAAAAGGTAGCGGGCAATGGGATATCTTTATCGGCGTACATATTCATATACTTTGCCATATTCTCTGAACGTTCCAATTTAGTACTCCAATTCATTCTTCAGATTTTACATATACGGTACAGTAATTTGACAACTCAGCAGCACAATGTATTTTGATTTTCCTTCCTGCTCTCGCTTAACCTTCTATAGCTCCCATAGGAACTTCACGCAGGCGAACTTAATTTTATCCATATAGGAGATACAATTGTTTAATCTATTCCTACATTAATTTTACACATCCCTTGTCCCAGCCACACCCTTCCTTTCTGCAACAGTACCTGATACTCTTAATTGGGCTTCGCTACGACCTGGCCCAGCCGCTGCTGTCGGCGCTGACGGCGGCGGGGCTCGAGGTCGCGGGGGTCGAGCCCGCGTCGCTTGCGCTGCACCGGGTGTGCGGGGCGATGGTGCCCAGCGATGAAGTGATCTCGGCGGTCGCGGACCTGGGGGCGCCGTCGGCGCGGCTGGTGCGGCTGTACAAGGGCAGCGTCGTCCACGAACGGCTGTTGCCCGAGTGGTGCGGCGGGGCGTTGGTGCGTGCGCGATCTGAGAAGCTTGAAGCGCCCGACGGGCCTGAAAGGCTTTGATCGCCTCGCGGGTGCGCCGATCAAAATTGCCATCCACCACGCCGGGGTTATGCCCCACTTTGGCCAGACCTTTTTCGATCAGCAGCCGCGCCACCGGATTGCCCGCCACATTGCGCTCTTCGGCTTTGTCCTGGGCAATCTGCGCCTGGGTTACCCCGGGATTGCGCAGCTCCTGGATCCGAATCCGGGCCAGATCAGCATAAGAACTGTTGGGATATTGCTGCAGAAAATCGTCATAGGCCGGGATCGTGTCGACGGATATCCCATCCTTTCTGTCTACACTACTGGTAGCCAGCGTTAAAACCAAATATCATAGATCCAGTGAACGTGGTGAGTCGACGTGTTCGCGTTGTACGTCAGAGAATGTCTCCTAGCCTCGCGTACGTACCTCGAGTAAGTGTCGCCTTGGAAGAGATGGTCTTGCTACAGTACTGGTACTGTGCATGGGTTGTGTATTCATTGTGTAGCGTCCTGTTCAATAGAAAGGAATACAACTGTCAGCTGTTAGCGAAAAGAGGCCTTCAACCACGACACGCTCTCACGATTCACGGGTACAGCCCCTCGATATTCAGCAGACCAAAGAATGTACGGCGCTCGATTTGTTGAAGCGGCCGGAGCTGCGTGCGGACCAGGTGATGCAGGCGTTTGCGGTTGAGTTGGCTGATCTGGCTGACTCGCCGATGGCAGGACAGCTTGAGATCGAAACCAAGTATGAGGGTTACATCAAACGCCAGGAAGCAAAGATCGCCAAGATTCGACGCCACGAAAACCTTCAGATTCCCGAAAACCTGGACTATGCGGACATAGAAGGTCTGCTAACATACGAACAATTATTTCTTAAACTTTCTAACTCTTGCTATTCTATTAAAATACTTTTCGGTCCCGAAAAAACTTTCTTCTGGCTCAATTTTATAAGGGTGCCACAAAGGCTCTGGAACTGAAGAATCTAAAATACGTTGACCAGCTAACTTTTGAACTTTCAGTCTTTTATTATCTACTGGATTATTCTTTGTATTTTCTATTTTTTGCCGTAAGTTCTGAGTCCTTTCTGTGGAACAACAATCAAATTTCAGAAGTTTTGACTTACCCATGTGAAAGAAAAGAGTGCCTCTGCAAGATACATTTTTCATTTCCAAGCTGTTTGAGGCAAACTTTATCTCACAATTGTTAACTAGGAAATTTTAAGTGTCGATTTGTTTGATTACTGAAAATAAAGGCATGACCGTTCCCAAGACCAAGTACGATACTCTTGGCAAGACCGAAATTGCAAAGCAAGTATACTTCTGGTTATACTGGAAGTCCGAGAAAGTATACATGTAAAGAAGGGTATAGAAATGATCGCGACACATCCCCAGGCACTTTTACTATGCACGTGCGAAAGTGATCCTTGCCGAAGCAGAAGTACCCAAAGCATTGGCCGAAGCCTTCCGTTAAGGTAATCTTGGAGTAATGGACTATTACAAATTCCAGAATATCCAGGCTGATACGGACATGAGAGATTCAATCGCCGGTGCTGATAGCAAGAAGAAAAAGGACTAAATCCTAAAAATTTCTATAAAAGAAAGCGACTGTTTTGGGTCGCTTTTTTTGTTCAGGGAGGGTAAGTTCCTTCATTTCCCACAATCCCTCTATTTTAGCGGAAATTTTGGGAAAGGGAAGGGAGAGAAAAAGGAAACCTCGTATTCTTCTCTATTTGTTTTTGGACAAGCTTTCATGTCATAAGAGTTTTGAACGCTCTGGAACCCTAAGCATAATATGGATTAAGTAAACAGCTACTTACCTCATCAGAGTCAATACCACCATTCATACCGCCTTCGACCCTTGGTCTTCCTCCTGCAAAAAATAGAAGTGACATGCGTCAAAATGGCTGAAGTAGCCCGAGCTCTGATTTAAATTGCTCAAATATATGGAAAATTTCCTGTTGGAAAATATTGCAGGGTGAGGTTCAAACCTGCTACCTGAAAATTGTAATGAAAATGAATTATTAACGAATATTACTGTAACTCCCTCATACTCACCAACAGCCACTGTCAGTCTTCCTGATATATCATAGGTGCTTTTAACTACTTAATGAACATTAAATTTTAACTATCCTCTAAGTGCTTCCAAAAAGCCTTTAGCAAAACTACAAGCAATCATCTACATTTTTGTTAGCAAACAGTTTTTGCAGCACAAAACTAAAGAATTTTGGCAACAAAGCTCCGCTTGGATATTAGCTGGCTGCGTGACCATCGGGATGAAGACGTCTTTATGGAGCGCGCTGATAAAGCGCTGGAACAGGCTACAACGACGATTGAGTTAGTGCGTCGTATCTCGCGGGATCTGCGCCCCAGCATCCTGGATCATTTTGGCCTTTCGGCGGCGCTTGAGTGGCAGGCTGAGCAGTTTGCAGAGCGCACAGGGCAAACCTGTACGTTCATCGATACCGCCGATGAGGACCAAGTAGCTGAACTACCTGATGACTGTGCGCTAGCGTCCTTGTAACGCAGTCGATCACGGGCTTGCTTGATCCACCTACCAAGCCTCAAAACATGACTATCAGCAAAATTGGCGGCTTCGCCATACTGCGTTGGGACGAATATCTCGGTCAAGACAACCTTGATGTGAAAATCGGCGGCAAAATCGTATTCCGTCATTCGCCGGACACGAATAGCACGTGGGGAACCAGCACTTCGATTGGCGAGGCAGTTTCCGGTAGCAATACCATGGCCATTCTGCCATTAAAGCCCGGCATCTATTTTGCGAAAGCCGTTCCAACGCAATTTTCAGCTTCTCCGGATCCAACGCCAATGCTTGCAAGGCCGCCTTCACCCGAGGAATATACCCATGATGAACCGCTCCCCAAACATTAATGACCGTCTCAAAGCCACGTTCTAACTTATTGAGATGATAAGCAATATCCGAGGCAAAGTAGGTATACTGACCATTTTCTCTTTGCACCACACGATCTTTTTCGTCACCAAAATCCGTTGAACGAAACCAAATTGCGCCATCCTGTCTATACAGACAATGCTTCTCTTCAAGTAACTGCGAATCTACACCCACATCACGTTGCGGCGACTCAAAGAAGTTCACGAAAAGAGTCATCCGACCGGGGATGAGCGGCTGAACAAGAACGGCGACGATTCCCAATCGTCGGAACGCCAAGAGAACCGCTAGCGGCTCATCTCGTCATTGCAGCCGACAGACGCTACCTTATCGCTCTTGAATCCAATTCCGTTTTTCGAGCGACTTATCCGGCATGGCGATTGGAATTGATCCAACGGTTGACTTCGCGTTCAAGAAGCTGCTCGGCAGCCCCGAACATGTCCTGTAATATTTAAATATCATACTAGAAGTATGAATTGGATGATAAAAAGAAAAGACGGCGTCTTTATTGAGTTACGAGTTTTGTAAGTTACTTAACTTTTACTTACCTAACGTACTAGATGTGTGAATTGGATGATAAAAAAAAGAAACAACGGCGTTTTTAATTGAGCTACTAGTTGAGTTACCTAACTGTGAGATGAATATGCATGAGATCTATACAGACATATTTTCCAAATTTACAATTTTAGTTACAGACACATATTCAATAATTTTACCGTTAGGCAGCAATTTGCTGCTTTAATTGTTCAGAGAAGAATTCGCGGCGGGGGTGGCTCCAGCAATGGTTCCGGTGATGTCAAACTGTCATTCTTAAAACCGGACCGACAAAATTTCCGCAATGGATGAACCGGTACCATATCACTTACAAGAGAAAGAATATCTGCACCGCAATGCAACATAGGAATTCTGTGATCATCTGATTCAGGCGCGTGAATATGCTGATGATCATCCGCATGGGAATGATCCAAGGAATAATGAACATGTTCATGCTCGTTTATTTTTTATTTTTTCCAACTTTATTCGATTTTACGCTAATATGTGCAGTGCGATGGCTTCTAATTCTGATTATAGTAATATTTCTTTGAGGATTGAATTTTTACGACTTCAACGATAATTACTATTACTGACAATTTGAGAATTCTACGTCGCATTTTGAAGATGAGACAAAATCACAGCGACTTAAGAAAAAACATGGAAAGCTCTATGTGTGCTCTTCAAGAATTAGAAACGTATTTATATTTTGATTTGGCGACGTTCCAATATTCTGAAGGCCATCTCTCTTCCTCACCCCTGCCTTCAACTTCTGTTGTGCACGGGCCTTTGACCTCTCCTCGTCGAGCATTTCCTCTAGCCTATCGAAATACGTGGGCATCTTCACTGTAATCGGCTCATCAATCTCAAATGATAATGCCTTGTAGCCTTCACATACAGCTGCACGACTAAAGGAACCTGTTGAAAAGAAATCTAGAACGGTGCATCCTTCCATCATAAATCTCTGCACCAAGTAAGTACATGTCTTGGCGTTCAGCTGATTGGGAACTAGAGTTCGCTACGAGTACCCGGCCGAGCCGGTTTCGGACGGCCGCACCCCCGATGCCGAACTGGCACGGCAGACATGGCGCGGCGCGGCCACACGCTATCCGCCCGAAGAATATCCCGACGGGCTGCCGGACAAGGTGCGGGCCCAGCTGGAGCACGAACTGGCCCTGATCGCGGAGCTGCGCTACGCCGCATACTTCCTGACGGTGCACGATATCGTCCGCTTCGCGCGATCCCGCGACATCCTGTGCCAGGGCCGGGGATCGGCGGCGAATTCCGCCGTCTGGACCAGTTGTGCCAATTCTACTTGAGCATGGGTGGAGACAGACTGATCTTCTCTGGTATTCAGTGCCTTCTCTAAGGCCTTCAATCCCTTCTCACGTGAAATATTGGGGTACAATCCCACGATATCTAGGGATCCTATAATAGAGTTGTGTGGAACATTACCTATGTTGTCTAATTTCCTAAGAAAATCAAATGTTTCTATGTATATATACTAAGACTTGAACAGATTAAAAAGCATAGCTAAAAAAATATTTAAAACAACAAAGCTAAAAGTGATGTCCCAAGCCGAACCCGGACGAGATGTCGGTCCGCCCGATCGCACCGCTGATGAAGCCAGCGGAGTCCGACCGTCCGAACCAACGCGGGATCGCCACCCAGGTCGTGCGTGACCGCATCACCGACCAGCACGGCGCCGCCATCCCCAGTTCGGACTTCGTCACCGAGGGCCAGGTCCCGACGCAGGTCGTCCGCGAGCGTTCGACGTCCACGCCGAGACACGACCGTCGCCCCGCCGTGGAGCGCGATCAGACACCGGTCCGCGCCGGACCGACGCTGCTGATGCCGATCAGCTTACGCAGGGTCGCGCGTTCACGGATGATCTGCGCGTAGGCCTTGATGTTGGCCACCGACGGCGTGTTCTTCGCCAGTTCGCCCAGGTAGGCCAGACCGCCGACCTGCGACAGCTGACCTTCCTTGTCCAGCTGCTCGGACAGGGTCACGACGTCGAACGGCGCATTGCGCTCGGCCAGCTTGAAGATCGCCCGGAAGATCAGGCGATGGTCGTGGCGATAGAAGTCACCATCGGAAACGCCATCGAGCACGCGCTCCCAGGAGGACGGCCCGCGCGCCTTCGGGCCGGCTCTCGCCGAGCGCTCCGAGCCGCTCGAGCCAGGGGGCGGTGATCAGCGTGTCGAGGGTCTCGGTCGCGAGGGAGAGCGCGACGGCGCCGAGCATCATGACGGCCGGCACGAACCAGTAGCTCGCGCGGATCGCGCGCAGCGCCTGGATGACGGCGAGCCACCTCATTCGCGCCCCCTCCACCATTCGGCGCCGTGCACGACACCCAGGACGGCGGCGCGGGAGGCGCCGATGCATCCAAGATTATTAGGAGATGTGCAATCAGCGCCCGAAGCCGAACGCGTTCCGTCTTGTCGCCGCCAATCAGTACGCTGTTGGTACGAGGATCGGCGACCAGGCTTGTTGAGGCCGGCGCGCCGTCGGTGCGACCCTGAGTCAGTGCCGTCATGATGCGCACAATTTCGGCAGCCGAGGCGTTTTCCAGTGCAACGACTTCTATGTCCTCGTCGCTCGCCATGTCGATGCGGCGAATGATCGTCATCATCCGCTGCATGTTGGCGGCGCGATCCGAAATAATGAGCATGTTTGCCCCTGCGGCCGGGGGTGGATCTGACCCTGCGCAGCCATCTGCACGATGTCTACGCCAAAACCGGCCGCTCCGGGCGTATGACGTTCATGCTGATCCGCACCGACGTATACGACCCGGATGGCACCCCGCTGGCCGCCGCCGATACCCGGATCGTGGTTCGGGAGAAACCCGAATCATGAGCACCGTAAGCCGCATTGCCGACGTCGAGTTCGGTGCCGAACTGCCGGTATTCGAGCCGGATACCAGCCTCGCCAACGTGCGCCGCTTCGTGATCGTACCAAACATATCGTCCCCCTTCACCCGAATCAATGTTGTTTTCGCAAATGAAAGTAAAAGACAATCTGTAGAACATCAAAGAAACCCAACATTGGATTGGGGGAGGGGGGGATTCATTTTCTTCCTATTTTGTACAAAGTATTTCTAAATTGATGAAACTTTATGGAAGTCTCATTGAGTTTTGTCCGGGATTGTCTTCTGCAAAACGTTCTCACTGCTCCAACAGTTTACACGATAGAATGCAAAAGTAACTTGCCATCTGATGTAAGTCTGATCGGCAGTCGTGTACGGGTCGATTCCTGGCTTGGGCGCGAAGAGAGTGGCGAAGGCAGAGGACTCGGCTCTCAGTCTTGTGGTCACTCGCGGTTGCAGCACGCCGTAGCCGTCCACCACTCGCCTTGTATCTGGATCAAGGCCCGGTCGGTTCAGCGGGTGCACGATGTTGCCGATCAGATCGAACGCGGAGTCGCGACCCAGCAAGGTGTCTGCGTCCAGCGTGATCACAAAGCGCACGCCGCGCAGCCTGTCCCCCCCTCCGATCACCGTGGAGAAGATTACGCCCAAGCGAGGTGCTAATGATCGTGTCGGAAAATTAAGTGCTTTGTTTAAAAAATGATGTCAAGCTGACTAATGAGGCCAAATGGACTCGAATAAAAAAGGATTTCAACATAGCCGCATTTGAGTAAAACTGAACCGTGGCAGTTGCGCTATTTGTAAAATACTACACACGAGTGATGTGAGCTACTGTCTCGAGGAATCAGTTCCAACAACAGCATTTTGACAAGCAGCAACACTGTTAAACCAAAGGATGATACCTGTTACACCTTATTGGCAGATGCGAATGGTGAAGATGACAGCGCCGCTGGTCGCCAGCTTGCGCAACGTCTGGCGCTCGACCCGTAAATGCAGGTCGCGCGGCGTTTTGCCTGCCTCACCCGGGCGATCGGGCGTGTAGCGCTTGTCGCTCGCCTGCACGGTCCAATTAAAGCGTTCGAGCACGATATCCGGGCTGAGCCCGGTAAAGATGCGCCCCACCCGGCTCGCCAGTTCAGGGTCACCGCCCGGCACCGGGCCATGCAGGCCACCGAGGTCGAGCCCGATCCGCTCGATTGCCAGCTGCCGTACAAATCATATCGTCAAGCTAGATCACCGTTGGGGTTCCGTGCTGCGATCTCACAGCTAACGCAGCAGGCAACATACCTGAGATAGAGCTCAGGTTCCAAGCAAGTAATAAGACCTGCTTCAGCCATCCCGAGAAGCTGGTAGCTATCAGAGCTTAACTCTGCCTCATACAACCCAACATTTGACAAAGCTGCGCCCAGAACCAACCAATCCGAGAGATAACTACCTCCTAGTTGCTCAGCCACAGCTGCAAAGTGCCCATGGGACTTTTGTATTTTTTAGCACTTTTCATAAATGGCCCAAGTTTTGTAACGGTCTTGACTTCGTATAATGGAAGACTTAGTTTGATTTCTTAACATTCAGATTCTGTAAGAGATTCAGCCTACATGGAATGCTTGCAGGGACTAAATGGCTTTGAATTTTGTCAAATATTTTGTCCAGAAGCTACCCATGCAAAAAGTTGGCTTAGCTACTAATATAGCGTATGTATTATTATAGCGTGAAATTCTATTCATCAACAGACGTTTAAAAATGATAGCGTCGGTGGCGGCGGCTTCGGCGGAGGTACGGCAGAGTTCCATCGCCGTGATGACTGCCGCAAGCCCGATGCCGCGACGGGAGAGGCGTTTCCGCAATCGTTCGCGACCTCGTTTCAGACGGCTCTCGACGGCGGATTCAGTCAGGTCGAGTTCTTCGGCGATCTGCTTGTTCGAACGGCCCATCAGGTAACGCAGCACCAGCGGTTCGCGGTCGCGTTCCGGTAGCGCGTTGATCTCTTCATCGAGCGATTGCAGTTCGCTGCGTTGCGCCAGTTCGGGATAGATCCCCGGTCAAAAAGCCTTTGAATAAATTCCGGCTTATCAATTATCAGTGCCTTGGGATACTTCTTAACATATGTATGTAGCTGTTTGATCATTCTTCATCATAAAACTTATGGATCACTGCATCGAATTGGCCTTGCACGAGAAGTGGTAAAGTTGTGTCAACTTGAACAACATCTATAACTCCGGTTAGAGTGCTCGCTTCTAGTTGAGAGAGATGGCCAATAACTCAAATACATTGTTTTCCAAATGTTTGTGGTGCGGTGCCCTAGTTCTTTACGAATTTTCTGCTTGTTACGCTGTAACTTTGCCATCTGTAGTTTCTGCTTATTTATTCGTAGCTGCTATTTTATAATGGAGGTATGTTATTCAATGTATATACCATCTGTTTTTAGATATTTCTCTTCTTTTTTGCGACATTTTTATGAAGTTTTTTGCCCCAAATCTTGTGCATTATCGACTCGCTTGGTTGGCTTCCCAAGACGATCAAGACTAGGCCCATTTTTGGTCGAATTGAAATGGGCGAGAAATTGTTTAATTGAATGTCGCGAATTTACGGCATACCAGAGATGGCCGAGCCCTTCATTGATGACATCACCGGCAACTCCATAGGTTCCCGCGCCACCAATTCTTGTTCCCGCTACTCCAGCGGCCAACATGAAGATGCCCAGGCTGCCACCGCCGATTGCCCAATCGTTGGCGCTAGAATTACTTCGATTTAAATAGATTCCAAAGCCGGCGAAAAAAGCCAGATAGGCAATGATGACAATGGCCGTAATACTCATGCACAGCTCCCGCTACGTTACTGTTATTTCTCTTATTAATGGCGTCGGCTATGTCACCCATCTCGGCGCCGATACCTTCGGAAACTCGTTTATGGATCTTTGGGCGAAGGAGGGCGTCGATGCCTCGAATGTGCGGCAGGTTACGGATGCGCATACCGGTATCTACTTTGTCACGCACGGTGAAGACGGACACGAGTTCAGCTACTTCCGGGCTGGTTCCGCCCCCAGCCGCATGGGACCCGATGACCTGCCGGTCGAGGCTTTGTCATCGACGAAAATCCTTCATGTTTCAGGGATCAGCCAGGCGATTTCCAGCATCCTCTGGATCGGAAGACCCCTTTGCCCTTCGACGTCAGGCCTTTGGCCTCGTACGAATTTTGATTGAAGGAGCCATTCAGGTGAATCTGATAGATCTCATTCGTCAGGCCGAACAATTGTTGGAGAAGCAAGGTATTCCATCTGTACAATCGGCTGAGCTTGAACAGGATAAGGCAGGCGGCGAGCCTCTTTCGACACTTGTCGAGTTTTTGGTTGACCGACTCCGATATTTTGGACGAACACTTCATGGAATTCGCGATGATGTGATGGACGCCGTCGGATCCAGCTTGATTTGAACCACCATGACAGAACACCATGATAGCTTTTGGTGTAGTAGAATTTGTAACAGGTATAAATAGATTTAGACTAAGACAATCTTCATCGTACATATCTGAGAGACTGAATGGACCGTAGGAAAGGCTTCCCGAAGCTTGGATACAAGCTGGTGTTCGTTTGGTTGCATCTATAATCGTTTGATTATCGTAGGTTCGTAGAACAGGTAGTTGAAAACGAACGGGTTTTTCTCCGTAAGGAATTCCAAAGAATCGTCGAATTTCTCTGCGCTCTCTTCTTCTCGGGATAAATAATGAAGGCAGGCTCCCTCAACATTCACGTACTTTGACACAACCACTGTGCTCACTTCCTCTATGTTGTTTTTAAGAAACAAAAAAGCCGAGCAAAATAACGTATCCAAATGATTATTTGGTTAAATCATTTTCTCGGCTACATTATTTGCTCGGCCTTTCGTACGTCTTTTAATTACGCACGTGTATTACTTTTATGTCGTTACTCGATAGCGAACATACTCTCTGGCATTGACATCAAGTTGTCTTTGCACACAACTCAGCAACAGTACCAATGCTGAAATTTCGCTTGTAATGTTGCATAAGCTCTTCTCTTAGTTTTCGAAATGTTATCCTTTTACTGTTCTTGATGTTGCCTGTTATTGTATACGCCCCAGTTCTTCTCCATCTATCTGCACCGACATCTGCATCTTTGACAATTTTCTCCATAACCTTGCCTATATCTGGAAACTGTTTTAAAATTCCCTTAGTGCTTTTCGAAATTTTTCTGTTCATGATTCGTTTTTTGGCTACGCTGATTTTAATGGCAGAGCGAGCCTTAAAATCAGTGATGCCCGGAAAAGATAAATTTCCGTATACCATCAGGTTGGTATCGGATGTCTTGGAATCGAATGGTTCCTCCTCCATGGCGACGGTATGTGGAGGAACCCTAGCGTTAATGGATGCAGGCGTGCCGATTGCAGAACCTGTCGCAGGGATTGCCATGGGCCTTATCAAAGAGCAAGACCGGGTGTTGATCCTTTCGGATATTTTGGGATTAGAAGATCATCTGGGGGATATGGATTTCAAAGTCACGGGGACGACGTGTATGCTTACTATTTAGAGGTTACTTGTCCGGAAGGTAATAAGATTACGAAGAGAGGAAACGTAACTTTGTTAAGGTAGAAGTTAAAGAAAGTTAGAAGAAGAGAGCGTTTAGAAGGCAGGTATTTCGAAGTACCTGCCTTCTTTCATTTGAATCTGGATATTTGGGCAAATGCCCAATAGTATGTACAAAGCTGGCGTTAAGATAGAGATTAGAAGAAGAGAAGCTTAGAACTGTCTAAAAGAAAATACAAATGATGAGATATCTACTTTTGGTCGAGCTCGTCGCCCCCGGTCCGGGGGGGATGATGGAACGACCCGCCTCGCCGCTCCCGGAGCTCCTGGTCCATCTCGCCTCGCCGGCCGGAATCGGCGGCATCTCGCTGATCGAGGTTCACGGCCAGGGAGCCGCGGCCCGTCTCGGGAAGTGCGTGAGAACGAGGTCGGGAGGCGGACTGCCCGGAGTCGGCCAGGTGCGACTGGGGGAGTTCCTCGGTCGCGAGGGAGAGCCGGTCGACGAGGTCCTGGTGAGCGGGGTGGGCGGAGCGGGGCCATCATGGAAAGCGTGGAAGAGGCGACGAGACACTGACTTCTCACCCGTGGAAAAAAAAACTGACCCTGCAGAACTCGAAGGAGGAATCAACTTAAAATCAACTGACGATTTAAAGTTGTTTGTGGATGCTTGCGTCTGCCTTGGTATGTCGTCCGATGATGTTTTCAAACCCATCGACTTGTTCAATCAGCATCTGCCACGCAATCGGATCTTGCATACTTTCATCCAGGTTCTTGTTGCTTTGAGTGACTGTGTGGATGGTTCTGGGAGCCATGGAGCATGTGTGTGCGCACGCATCGGACCTAAATTGAAGAGCGCCTGCGCGTTCTTTGAGTCGGCGGCGGCCTGGTACAGTTCAGCAGAGCGCCGCTTGTCGGAGGGGACGGAGAGACCGTAGTAGTAAATGTCACCCATCCTGAGCAGCGCGTCCGCGTTGCCCTGCGCCGCCGCCATTCGGTAGTAGCGGAGCGCAGTCTGATGGCGCTCTGCGGCGCGGCCGAAATGCACCAGCTTGCTTGGCATGCCGTCATACGGTCCGAGCTCAAACGCCATGGCGATGCTAGACTTTGCCCATTGAAGGGTTTGGAATTGTAGTCACTGCTGCCTGGTGAGGAGGGGAGCACTACGAATTTGAACACCGTGACTGGTGCCCACATCACGACAATCAAGTCGGAAGAAATTCTAGCTTCTGTATCTACCGGCTGGCTGGTGGAGGGACATGCATACTTCTCAAGGGCCTCCACAGCAAATGTATCGGCGTGTGCGGCTGAAGAATACTGGTTAGTTGGCTTGGCCCTACTAGTTCAGCATTGTTTGACTTTTTTTGAGTATGAATCCAAAAGATAGACCAAGAGAAATAACAGAGCTATTAAGCAAGGTTTTCAATGGAACACAACAGAAGATAATAAAGGCTAATGTCTGTTCGACTTCAATTTTAACAACACGACTTTTGAGAGACTATACATAACAAATTTTTACAAAGTTAAAATGAAACCCCAAGAATTCAAATGTATCAGTCATTTGTATAAATGCAACAAATTTGAAACAAACGTGTAAGTTTAATAAATTTGAAAACTGGCTATTCCAAAAAGAGTCACAAAATTTTTCCCACGGTTTCTCGACCCTCGGCGGGATGGCCAGGGACGGCGTCTCCTGGTCGAGGTTGAGGTTCGGATTGAAATAGGGGTCGGCGTCGAGCAGGTCGCCCCACTTGTCGCGCATCCACAGCATCTCGCCGCGGAACCGCTCGCGCTTCTCGGCGGTGTCCTCGAGCCCGCGCGAGACCGACTCGTGGTGATACAGCTCGGCAAAGGGCGTCAGCACGATCCGGTGTCCGGCGGCACGGATCTTCAGGCAGAAATCGACGTCGTTGAACGCCACCTTTCGACGCCCGCGGCATCCTGCATCGTGTGCAACACGCCTTGTTGGGCGAAATCGTCGTGCCGGACGTACTGCCCCGCCTGTCGGGCACGCCCGGCGGAATCGAAAGCCTAGGTCCGGAACTGGGCGACTGGAACGACAAAATATACGGCGAACGCCTTGGATTGAGCGATGCAGAGAGGTCGGAATTGCGCGCGCAGGGCGTAATTTAGAGGGCGGGTGCGTTCTGCGACACCTTGAAGCGCCGTAGCCGCTTGCCAGGACCCGGTGGCTATGCTACTATCCGTAATAAAATTTTCTAATTTAGAAGTTCATTACGTAAGTTCATTCGTAAGTTACGTATATATATTACTAATAAAAACGTTCTTAAATAAAATTAAAAGTTCTAGTGGCCTTTTCAATTAATTTAAAAAAATCGGAAGGCAACTAGTCCCCCCCCCCCCCCTCTTTTTTCTCAAAATTGTCTGATCGAAAATTTGAGAAAGCCAAGTAACTAAAAAAAAAGTAAAATTAATTTGAAATAAAAGCAACTTAGAACCAACAGGGAAATATTTTCCGAATATGAAAGATCGTTCCTCAATGTACGTCAAAAACTGTTGACAATGGGAGAAGGTAACCAGAACTGACTCTCACTTCGTATCGTCGTCTTTGAGACCGTAAAGACTTCATTCTATTAACCATTCACCATCTTGTCTCGTTCGCTCCTTCTGTTCCTTTTTGGATGTGACCAAGCTTTTGTTTTCGGCTTTCTACGAGCACCACTATTAGTCGGCCGTCCTCACACGTTGTCGTTTTCGCCGAAATCGTCATTGGCTGTACCCACAAAAAGCCTCTTTCCGTCAGACGTTTGACACTAGAATGATCTTCAATCCTTTCCTCAGACTCAACAATATAGTCGTCCATTGTATCCTTATCCCACTCCAACTCCAGTTTGATATGAGTTGGACCAGCTATGTTATCCTTTTGGTCCTCCATAATACTCAGGGCTGTATCAACACACTCCATGTATAGAGGGTGTTGCAAGGAATGTTCGAGGTAGCTGACAACCGACAATTCCAACACTCCAGTAAGGTCAACCACTTTCATTTGAAAAAGAGGTACCTAACAAAAGTCTCCCTTGAGATGTTGTTGTTGTGGAGGAGAAGGAGAAACAATCGTTCGTTTCTCCCATGGTAATAAATCCAATAATGCTACCTTCCTGGAATGTATATCATTATCATCAGAAGGTTTACTGCTGTCAATGACCGAAGAGGTGCCATGATCAACAACCACATTGAAGTCTTTACTTTTCTCCTTCTTCATCGACGACGATGATGGTTGTTTCAATTGCTCTCTTCGTTGTTCTTGTCCTTGACGGATGTTACTGTCGTGCGATGATAATGGTGATTGTTTGGATACGACTTTTGGCTGTAGTTGTTGTCCGGACAGCAATTCAGAAAGGGGTCCTTCTTTGTTACCGTGAATTACACCGTTTGGACAATAACATTGCCGTGATCGTAGGATTTAGTTGGGGTGGTGCCGTTGTGGCTGAATACTTGCTTCAACAGATTGCTGCCCAACAAGACGACAATGATACGGACTATGATCCTCCTGCCCTGCTCATGATTGCACCAACAACGGCAGCTGTAGCGGCTGCTGGATGGCAAACCGATGCCCCTGTACGACCGCCGAACACGGTTTGAGTGCGTGATTCGGCCAACTCGCTACAAAGCGTGCAGGCTTCCACTTGCTGCTTGACTTCGGCGAGCAACTGGGGGGTTTCCGATTGGGCGGCCGTCGGCATGGGGTCTCCGGCAGTTTCTGTCGACTGTTTCTGAGTTCCTTCGTCGGGGCGCGAATAGGTACGGCGCGGCAGCGTGCGGATTCCTGCCCGGTGCAAGCTCTGCATCGACTGCAGCAGCAGTTTTTTCGTTCGCGGGGTCGCCTTAGGCTTTCCCTCCATGTTGAATTTGTTAGGTGATTTCTCAGAGAAGATTGTTCCTAGTTTTTATAGGCCTAGGATTATAGGCAACGAAGTTTTTTGAAGTTTCCAGCTCAAATTGAACTACTTTGCATTACCTACCTGGATTTTAATAGCAGCATATTCCCTTTTCTTTTCCTCTGCCCGTTGCAGTCTAGAACTCTTGTTTGCTTCAATCAAATTTTGCTTTCTACTTGAATCCTTCACTCCTGAAAACATTGTTATTAGATTGATTGTTGTGGGGATTGACAAAATCTTTTTGAATGGTATTTCCTGTGTCAAAGTTGTCCCAGTTATCTGAGACGTAGTGGGCTATTTCTTTCACGTAATCCTCAGAAACGACTGGCTCTTGATCGGTGGCTTTGCCGAGAAAATTATCTAAAAGATTTGCCGAAGCCGGCATGAAAACACAAGCAAGTATGCGATCCCAATTTAAACCCCAGTATGTTTCGGCCGTGATTTTGTTTTGCCAAACCATCGAAGCTACAAGATGCCCAGTTTTCACATACTCAGGTGAAACCGCATTGTAGGGGGTTGTCAAGGTTCCAATCATACTCCATCTTCTTTTTACTTCATGTGAGGCATTTTTAGAACTCAAGCTGGGGGAGATGTTGTTGTGTGTTGCAGAGGCGCCGGAGGGCCACTGACCCACTCGATGATTTCCCCTGCGTCAATCGAGAAGGCCGAGGGTTTCAAAATCAAGAAGGCTGACTACCTTGGTCATTCTCTTTTATGCCCTGCGGAGAAAGAAGGCTTTCTAAGGACCGTAAGGGATCGATTGAGACTCAGCTGGCGTGCATTTTATTTCTAAGTGATCGCCCGGATCGGCCCGAAACTTGATCGCGCCATTGATCCGTTCTGGGTCTCGCGGCAATCCCTTGATGCCAGGCCCGATATGCTCAAACCCGGCTGCGGCTGGCTTCCGCCCGACTGGATGCCCGAACAATCGATCCGGCGTGCCTTGCGCAGCCTTGCCCGTGCTTCGGATGATGTTCTGGTCGATTATGGCACCCCGCTTGGACTTGCCCCCTTGCGGCAATTGCTGTCACGGCGGTTGGCCCGTTATGGCATCGCGGCCGACCCGGATCAGGGGGTAGCACTCGGCACGAGCTCGCGTGATGCTCGTCCGTCTTTCGATCTAGCCTGAACTGTCACTATCGCTGTGCCGCGATGTCGGACCACACTTGCCCGAGCGCAGTATCGTTTCCCTCCGCTGCGAGTAGATCGTCCAGTCCAACCCCAAGTGTCCAGGCATTATGGTTGCCCGACCCCCGCCACTTGCGCGGGGTCAGAACCTTGCGATCCACGAGGAACGGAATCACCAGCGATTCGAGGGTGATCGCGTCGTTGCCGAATCGGATGCGGAGTGATCAACCTGTTTCCGCAATTAGCAGGACATCTTGTCTCGGCTTCAGTCATATCGATTCCCTGCGCAGTTCTGATCAGCAAACTGACACTGCCTGAATCCCAAATTCCTGAAACGTTAGGCAAGCTTCCCCCAGAACAGGACGTCCAGGACAAACCCGCCAACCTGATGGTGGCACTCATGGACGGCGGTTCTCAGGGGGTGAAGATGGCCGTGGGCATCGCCACCTTGCTGATTGTGGTTCTGGGAATGGAAGCACTGGTGGACCTGGCCTTTGCCATTGCAATTCATTCCCGCATTAATACCTCATTGGATACGGTCTTGGCCAACCCGACACAGCTTCAACAAGTGATGATGAGCTTGGGCAGTAATGCTGAGTATGCCATGCGGAAATCGGGTGGTATTTTGGAAGTTACGCTCGATGTCGTTGACATTACCTCGGAGTTTGTCGCCGCGCACCCTGGTCTCCATCCGGGTATGCATGTCCAGTTGGCGGTGCGGGATACCGGGCCCGGTATTGCCCCGGAACATGTCTCTCGTATTTTTGAGCCCTTTGAAATTTGCATAAACTTCGAAATTAAAGTGGTGTAATTTTTCTTCTTTTACATTCAGAATATCTATCCAATTTAGTTCTACCGGTGAAATCCTGCAGTTTCTTATTTAGAAGCTTAACATTGATAGTAGAGTAGGACCAGATTAGACCTGGCCTTAGATCCTCCTGTGGCTCCAGGGGTACCTAGAAGTCGACAAAGAGTCTCCTCTCTTCACGATATCGTGTTGCCCCCAACACGTCTTTTCACTAAGGTTTTAGGATTACAGGACGCAAACATTTCGCGGCCACCGACGTGCCAGTCGATCAGCCACCCGATCCGTGAGCCGAACGGGATGGCGTCGAAGTCCCGCTCGACGCAGTCGAACGAAAGCACATCGTGCTCGTCCCAGTCACCGCGCGGGTCGCTCGGGCCGAAGCGCACCACGTCGGGAAGTGGGCACGGCGAGGTGAAGCTCAGCTCGGCCTGCGCTCGCGGACGCACGACGATGCGCTCGGCGTCGTTGGCGCAGACCTGCAACAACATCACGTCCGCGAAGAGCGGACCGAGGTCGTCGTGCTACGATTCTCGCGGATTTCCAACGCAGTTCATGCTGCCTGGAAGCCGGGTCGCCAACTATGATGTAACGCCAGGCGGCTTCCTGGAGGCATTTAGCTGGGAAGACAATACACCGAGTGATCCCACTGACGATGTAGGCGCAGCCTTCGCCCAAAACAACCTGGGCTTTATCGAGTCGCAAACACTGCCAACGGGCGAGGTGTTCGAATATGAGCACTCGGATAACGGATTGTTGGCTGCGGCTACACGCAACGGCGTCAGAATGCAGTACGAATATGGCAGTGGTGGCGGCGCGGTTGAAACGTCTAATACGTTGAATGTCCTGATCTTTCATATTGTTGACATATGTCAACTAAACTATGCCTGTCAAGGGCATCTGAGGGGAATGGGGCTGGACAAACCCCGGGCGGGCAATTTTATTGCGCCCATGGAAACCGCGATCAGGAAACGTGTCACACATCTGGAGCCGGGCATGACCGTGGGTCTGCTGGGGGGGTCTTTTGATCCGCCCCATGCCGGTCACGTGCATATCACTCTGGAGGCGCTGAAACGGTGCGATGAGGTGCCCCTCCTCGAGGGAGATCCGCTGCACCGGGTTCTCCTTGAGGTCGCCGTGCAGCTTCGAGTCGGGCCGCCAGTATTCGCCTCGCGGCGGCTTCCCCGGCGTACCCAGCGCCATGTCGGCGAGGGTGCGCATGTGGTTGACCGTGAACGCCCAGCCCTCGGGGGTCTTGCGGGTCGAGGTGACGAGGTCCAGGCTGTGGCAAGGCGTGCAGCGCTGTTGCACCAGGTCGGGGGCCGGAGCGGGCTCAGGCTCGGCGGGCTCACGGGATGACGATGGAAATCGTGGGCAAGAAGAGTCAGGGCCTGTCCGTCACGGCGCTGAAGGAAGACAAGACGGTCATCATTTCGTTCAACGACCGCAGCTTGAACTTCTACGTGACCGACTCCCTGAAGGAGTCACTCAAGGAGACGATCAAGGGCAAGATTGACGAGGGTTTCGAGCACTTCGTGCTCAACCTCGACAACGTCAAGATCATCGAATCCTGCGGCGTGGGCCTGATCATCGTGGCGAACAACGTCACGTCGTCCCACAACGCGAAGCTGTATTGGTGTTCCTGACAACATTTGATGCGACGAGCCGTGTCATAGCTCATCAAGATGTGGCCATTGACGTCGTCCTTCGACAAGCGACTCATCTCGGCATTGCTCTTGTTGGAGTTCCCATGCATCGAGGAAGCTCAGAAGGTTACATTAGCCGTGTTCGTCGTGGCCTCAACGTAATAGAGAAGCATACCGGCGAACCCATTTCCTCGCTCGTGTTTGGAGACTTGCATCTGGAGCATGTTGTCAAGTGGCGTGGTGAGCAGCTTGGACCCCTGGGTCACGACGTTTGTGCGATACGCGAAGCAGTCTAAGAAGGTTCTTAAGGAGAACGTTGCCATGGCGAGCTACTATCCACTCAGATGGGTTCGAACGTTCCTTTTAGTCACGGTGTTTGCGCTCATAACCGCGGTTCCTGTTGCTTCTGAAAGGGCGAAGGAAGCGGGGCAGGACGTGTCGGGCCGGCACATCGGTGGTCAGCTGATTGCGTATACGACACCGGTTGGTGCAAGGGAAGTCGATGTGAACCGAGTCGCGCCGTACCACGCACGCTGGAGTTTATGAGGCGTTGAGCCTCTACAGTTTCTGTTTCAATCGATATGCGAATAATACCGTTCTGGTTGACGATTTTCATATCAACCACCCCCAAAGAGCGCGGTACAAGTTGCAACTCGATCGACTTGCCGGCTCGTACCGGGCTTGGTGTGATCAATGAACTTTCAATCGCATTCGCACGTTCTGTTATCGCTGGATGCACCTGCATCAAGACATGGTTGGACAAACCAGGTACTGTAGAAAGCGGAACAACCGGAATCTGGGTGCCGGCATTAAGACCGAAAAAAGAGGTATTTTTAACATACGAATGAGTGGTCGGATCTTAATGAAATTTTATATTTTGAACAATCTCGTGTCTCAGGACTCTTATTTTAAATCCCGACTGTATCCGGTGATTCTAGGGGTAGTTGGAGGGGGAAACCAGAAATCTGGGAAAACGCTTAGAGTGGAGAAATCGGGATGACACTTGGTAGGAAGAATAAGCACAAGTCCTAGATACGTCATTGACATACCCGGACCGGATTCGATATCTTTGGGGGAGTTGGGGGGATTTCTAGCATTCACCCTTATTCCGACACGAAATAACAATGCCATAACGGATCCACCATCATGGCCTAGTTTCAATGCCATAACGAATCCATCATCATGGTGTAGTATCAAAGGCGACTGCAAACATGACGAAATTATAGAGCAGTTTCCTTTTCACTTTCTCATTCATTTTATCTATATTATGTAACAATTAACAGAAACCTTGTACAGTGTGTTCCACTTCAAATCCAGTAGAAAATTTAATTCCGCATATTGTGTATCATACCATACCTGAATAATGAATTTTAGTGAGCGAATGAACGTACCGCTGATCAGCCAGTTAGCCAAACAAAATGGTTGGATCTTATGGGCTGAACCACTGGTCAAACAACTGATTGAACATGAGAAGCTGTCAGTGTACATGCTTAGACATGTTTATAATATTATCCGTGTGATACATACTAATCGGTCACTGCACGAGAACACCTTAACTGCTTCGAAATGTATTTATATTTGGTCCGGTCGTCATTGTCATCGTGACCATAGTTCATAGTGGATTGATCGATTCAAATTTATGCAAATGGGTCGAGCTCGTAGAACGGGTTCTTAAGCACGTAGTCGCTGTATATCGTGTATATACCGCGCAGCGTATTGCTCAGCCCGCTTTGGTTGCGATCGGCGGTCACGTAGAACTTCAAGCCGGTTTCAGACTGAAAGCATTCGAGCCGGAAATCGTCGGTCACAAGCACCTCAATACCACCCGAGCCGCCACGCACAGGGGATAGCTGGGATGCAATGGTGTGTAGGCTGAAACATGTTAAACGATAGTATAAGTGCACACCATCATCATCACCATCATCGATTAATACAATTATTTTTTGAATCTTATGTCGGTTTTAATCAGTAGTATTAGATGTTCAGCCTGTTCTTGAGGGTTTTACGGCTTGTTATTGGGGTGTTCTGGGGGTGTTTTTGGGGTGTTCAGCCTGTTCTTGGGGTGTTCAATCTTTTAAAAATGACGATTTATTCCCACCAAACTCTTCAACATTATTGAAAACAAGCCTACTTTTCTCTATTTAAGGGGTGAAGTAAAAATACATCATGATCATCCCTGCTATCCTGAAACTGAAGAGATTTGACATCAAATCGTGCGAGCACAAGGTTATCACGAATCAGAAGATTCGAATCTCGCAGGTGTTGTCTTAAGCGGTGCGCCGACTTGTCGATACCGATGATCAGGCTGTCAGGATTCGCCCGGGCCAACTGCAGCGTGCTGACACCGGTACCGCAACCGGAATCCAGGCAAATGGGTCGGCCGCTGCGTTCAACCTGATCGCGAATCGACTCAAACAGCTGCCGGCTGCGTGTGTGTACCGGGCGTTGAAATTCGGCTTGATGATGACGGGTGTAAAGTGGAGAGGGATGTCTAACCTTCCACAACCGCATCATACACACGCTCCTCCGCCGTCAACACCAATGCAAACGGACCATTTGCCTCATCCTGGAACTTCTGCGGAGCGTCTTTGACCGTAATGTTCCGATCGAGCATGCCGATGACCCCAATCTTCTGGTAAAACGCCTCGTCCTTGTTGCGCAGATCGGCCAGCATCTCCTTGTACGATGTGCCGAAAGAGTACACGTTGGGGGCATCGATCGAAGGTCCGGGAAGACGCACTGCTGTGCCTGTTCCGTACAGTAAGCCCATATCCTTAGCCACATAGTCGACGGATGGACTGCTGGGTGTGTATTCCGTTTGACAACTGCTGTCGGTATACAATCCATACGACATGTTCCCATTCAATGTTGGTTTTAAGTCCAAATACAAACATGTATCACCGTTCCCGTAATTGTAGCAATGGGATGTTTCCACACACCCTTCAGGCCATGCATTGGCACGTGATTCATCCATAAAGTCGTACAGATCATCATCATTCCAAATACAATATCCTTGATGTTTAAACAATTGTTGGGTGGGAGCGGCTCGACACGCTCGCGCTGGACCGCCCGGTGACGGACGTAATCTTCGATGGAGGCGCGTTCGACCCGGGCGCGGATGTGGGCAGGCTGATCAGTGACTTCCACCACCGCTTCCCATCGATCGGACTGACGTTTATCTCGCCGGGGCCCCTCCGGGGCCAAGACTTCCTCGAAGTCGGGAAGCTGATGGAGGGGCGAGGCCTCTACTTTCCCCCGAGAGGCGACATCGGGACCGGGGTGCTGCGCGGGCTCACGGCTTCGGCTCGTCGTAAGATATGATAGATTGCGTGGTGATGCTCACAGCCTCTGATTGGTTTAAAGAGTTACGCAGTAATCGTTATCACTATGCTTCACGGTTTGCGAAGCATTACCCTGTATTGTTTATACAACCTGATAGCACCTCAAAAGGCTATTGTGTTCAAGCGACAGAGATTAATAACCTTTCTGTCGTCCATGTGTCACGACAGTTTGGTGCTGAGCAAGCGCAAAGTCTTGAGCAGGTGCTCAAAGCAAAGGGCTATACTTGCCCACTTTATTGGGTTTATGGCCGCTTTCTTTTGCGGTTTGATGGCTAGACGGTATTGATCGGGGCGTGGGATGCTGATTTCGCCGATGTAGCGTGGTACGAAGTTTTGAAAATGGCCCGTGTCTTCGACTTGAAACAGGAGCTGGTTCGAGCCGACTTCCAGGAGCACGTCGCTGCCACCGTGTCCTTTCCCACAGCCCTGAAGGATTTCCACGGCGAAGCGCCCGGGACGGTTCACGGTGAAGTCCCAATAAGCCCAATCCTCAACGTGAATCCAGTAGCCGACGGTGTTCTTGAGATTGAATGGTGACCATCGCAAGAAGCACGCAAATAACAGCAATAAAAAACGGTGGGATGGTGCGCTGCATCACTGTCCTTATGAAAGTTAATACCTTAAGTTTGCGGCGATTTTACTGATGTTTTGTGGGATAAGAAATGTTTTTCGTTAAACAGACACGGATTTTCGATAAAGCAAAATTGCGGGTATCAAATTGCTTTGATACCCATGCTCAAAATGCTTAAATTTGGCTTGCTTGTTGAAAGGCCGGCATGATGGTTTGCGTGGCCTGTTTTGGTTGTGAATGGAAGGGACGACAAATTAAGGTAGAACCGATCCGTGATTTTCCAGGTCAGAACCGTGTGCGGGTACCGGAACGGATGGTAACGTACGTGAGTGGTCACGTCAAAAAGACAAGAAGTGGCAAAACCAATGAATTGCGACGGATATCCAAATCTGCATCATCAAGAAAAAAACATCATAGAACGAAGAAGTCATCAAAACGAAAGAACCATTCTTCTTCTTATCATCATCGTTTGAACGAACAAGAACGTGCGGAATTGGAACGTGCCGGGCCTTCCAATTTTAAATGACATGGTCAGTGAAGCCAAAAAAGACATTCGCGGTTCTCTCGAAGGCGAAAGTGTCTTTAAGCTCTATGACACTTATGGTTTTCCATTGGATCTCATTGAAGAAGCAGCACGGGAACAGGGCCTGGTCACAGATCTGGAAGGGTTTCAACGTGCCTTGGATTCGCAGCGAGATCGCGCGCGGAAATCCGCCTCCTTTGCGATGGAAGGGGAAAAGGCCATTGTGACGGAGTTGGCCCAACAGGTCGCTCCCACGGAATGGTTTCGACTACAGAGTTACCCGACGGATACCCCCACCGCGAAACTCATGCCTGAGCTCGGTGCCGCGTGCACGTTCGAAGGCAATCGTTTCTCCGTCCGCGAGATCGTGTCGGGTTTCTCGCAGTACTCGTCGCAGACGGGACTGGTGGGCAGCCCGGACGACTACGAGTTCTCGCTCGTACTCGACTTTGACGGTCAGGGCGCGGATCAACGCTATCAAGTCACGGCGATTGCCACGGATGGCCGGCGCATACCCCATCCGGGTGCGCCCCATTTCAAGCATTTTTGAGTTTTGCAAAAGTATACTTTCATAGCGAGTATGGCGAGCGGATGTCACCATAAGCAGAAAAACCCACTTTTCTCATATAAACTGGGTTTTTCTGAAGAAAAATTCACTTTTTCTGGCAAAACTCACTTTTTTCTGGAGAAAATCCCACTTTATCTGATAAACCCACTCTTCCTGGTAGATAAAGTAGGTTTATCTGAAAAAACCCACTCTTTCTACTGATAAAGTGGGTTTTTCAGATAAAGTGAGTTTCTCTCTAGAAAAAGTCGCGTGGTTACGGGCGAGATGCCGCTCGTCGAGGTCACGCTTGCTCGAGGCGCGGAGGCGAGTGGCCGTGTGACGTCGGGAGGGCGCCCGGTCGCGGGGGTGCAGGTCCAGCCGCGCACCGCCTCGCTCGGTATCGAACCGGTGTTCACCGACACCGACGGTCGCTTTCGGCTGTTCCCCTTGGTGGCGCGACCCCTGACTCTGCGCGTCGACGACCCCGAGTACTTCCCTGTCGAGGTTGGGCCGCGCGTGCCCGACGAAAGACCGTGGCTCATCGTAGGCAAAATAGGAGACCAACCTGTAGACCTGGAAGACCGACAGATCCTTGCGGTCCTTGTAGTCCATCTGTGCCATCATCGCCTTGTAGTCCAGCTGGACCGGCAATACCCTCCGTTCCGGGCGTTCCAGGTAGGCCATAATCACCTACGCTACCCTGTTCGCCAGGAGGACAGGTCGGACACTGTTGTTGGTATCCTGTGGTACAAAAGAAGCATCAGATACATGTGCGTCTATTCTAAGGTTAATAAAAGATCTAATGAACTGCTCCAATGCAGTGTCGTACTGACACATTCGGGACGGTAAGTGAAACATAAATCTGCAAGAATTCGGCGACGGTTAGCTGGAGAAAGACGAATTTTTCATTCGATTCACAACAAGGATTACCACACCCCTTCTATCTGTTTTTCTTTGGAGGTGTGAAATATATCGAGGTCATACTATCAGATGAACTAAACGATTTGAGTGCAATTTTTTTCTTTATATCGACAAAATATCTATAGTCATTCTATCTCGTTAATCGAATCGATGATTCAGTATTGTAGTCAGTCCGACCCAGATTGTCTCGTTTTAGCAAGCCACAAGTACCGACAAATTCACCGCTGAGGCTGTCGCGTACCGCCAATACCCCAAAACCAAACTCCCGGTACATACGTTGCGGACCGTTTTTTATATAGGCTTTGGCACTAGCCAGATCGAACACCCCACGATCACCAATATATTTTTGCCAGTCTGGATCCAGATTCAATGCCAGAATGCCCGGCGCATCCTCAAGGGTTAGAGGCCTTATCTGCAAACGACTGGCGTCAAAATTCATGTATGGGCTCATAGTTGACTGGCCGATTGCATACGACGACCTAGCTCCTTATTACAGCCAGGTGGAACGAGCTTGGGGCATTTATGGTTATCCGGAAGGATGGGATGAGGTTCCGGATGGTGAGTTTATTGTGCCGCCTGCCTATACGGAGCAAGAACTCGTTTTCAAAAAGAGGATCGAAGAACAATTCCCAGAGCGACATGTCTCTATGATTCGAAAGGTTCCCTGGTATGAAAACCAAGGTATGAGTCCAAATGAAATTCCAGTCTCGACGTCAGCCGGAAGCTTCATTGGCCCGGCCCGATGGAGGCGGTGGTCTCGCCGCTGCCCCCGGGGGACTCGGAGCTGCACCTGCCCGGGCCCGAGGAGGTCACGGTGATCCGCCACGCGGATCCGGTGAAGATCCGTCCGGCCGGATCCTCGGCGGGTATCCCGATGACCTTCTACGAGAAGCGCGCCCGGATGCGCGCCGGCGGTCAGGTGATCGTATCGCCCGGCGGCCGCGCCGAGATCCTCTGGCCCGAGGGAAGCTCCGTGGTGCTCTTCGGCCGAGGCGTCGGTTGGGTCGGCGATGTTGGTTGCCGGGGGCACTTCCAGCGAATGATCGAGCGCGCTCGAAAGTTGCGGCAACTGTCTCCGGACCAACGGGGTCGGTTGCTCGAGATCTGCGGTCGCACGTTGGTCAGTTTTCGGTGCCGTGACCTCCGGGACTGTCGGCTGGACTTGTGGAGCGGACTGGCGGCTGAGCCGAGTCCATTGTTCGCTGAGACGCGGCACCGTCTGTTCGACCTGATTTCGCTCGAGCAGATTTGGTGTGATTTCAGGGGGTTGAACCGGTGCTTCCTGGAATAACGTCAAGAAGGTCGCAAACGTCAGCCCACCCGCATTTGCACTGGATAACTGAGTCCACCATTGGGTCGAAGGCGCACCGAAGCTGATACCACGGTTGATCAGATCGATATTCATCGCCAATACCATCGGCATCAAACCAAGCACTGTTGAAATCGCCGTCAGCAACACCGGACGTAGACGTAAGCCTCCGGTTTCTAGAGCAGCCTGAAATGGATCACGACCGTGACGACGCAAGTCGTTTTAGCAATCAATCAAGACAATGTTGTTGTTCGCGCACATTGAGAACGCTGAACAGGCTCTCCACGTTCTCGACCGCATCGAGGGTCTCCAGCGCGATGGTCGCATCCTCGATCGCGAGGAGCTTGTCCTCGGTCCAGAGATCCGGGTCCTGGATATAGATGATGGTCGTGTTGTCCGAACCGAACTCGGCGACGGTCTCGCGATAACCCGGCCAGCCGGGATCGTTTTCGCTGATCAGCGCGTCGTAGCTGGTATCGATCTGGAGTTTCGGCAGGCCGGACACCAGCACGCCTGAGATCGCAATGAGGAGTCGACGTGTTTTGCCAGAACATCCTTTAACGAGATATCGACGCTCTCCAATGACTTGGCGATCTATGCATCGCTCAAATCTACTTTGGAGAAATCAACGTTATCGAACATGGCCCCGATCAGGTCCGCGCCTGACAGGTCCGCGCCATCCAGTGTGGTGCTGACAAATGTTGCCCCGCGAAAGACCGCACCGGACAAATTGGCATCTGTGAAATCTGTGCCTTCCAGATTGCACCCGGTCAGGTTCGACAGAGACAGATTGGCGCGGATAAACTTTAAGGTGGCAGTACATCGTGACGAAGCCCTGACCATGATCCAGCAGTACAGTATTGCCGTTGAAGAAGTAGTCACCGGTGGCGGCTACCACCCCTTCTCGCGGCGCCGCTACGGGATCGCCCTCGCGACCGGCAATATCCATTCCCTTGTGCGGTGAGCGTGGCTGGTCGTTAAAAAAACGCCGATAGCCGAAGCTCGGGCTGCGCGACCCCGGAAGCGGGGCGGTCAGCGACAGATCCTGCAATGGCGCATCCCGGAAACTGTTCAAAGCCCCGTCGTTGCGTTTGCGACCACAAGCATAAGCCCAGCGGGCAGATGGATATTATTTTAGCCCATCCACTTGCTTTTCGTATAAACATTGGCGCAACAGATTGTTGTATTAGTGAAAGTGTCTTTTCCGTTATAGAAGTGAAATCGAGATTGGCGGAAGAAGATTTTAAGCGGGCGGTGAAAAGCATAGCAAATATTTGCGGCTTGTCCCGCGATCATCTTGGCACATCCATTTTTGGTGCGACGAGCGAATCTGATGCATATTATTACAATACGATCGGGTCTGGCTGATATGAAATTATCCTCTTCGCCTACGGTAGTATTAGAGGCATCATCCGCAGCATTATATGTATCTGAATCTGCAGCCTCTGTAACTGCAATACCATTTAATTCCAATGAAGTAGTTTCACTAACTGGAGTAGGGTCTTTTGCTGTCGATATAGCTTCAGCAGAAGATACTCTAGCAGAAGAGCAAGGATCATTAAAATCAGTCTCAATTATTGTCGGTATCTTCGGTTCAGCTACCTTGAAAGGAGATGTTGGGGGAGAGTAGTCCGGTGACGCCGTGCGCACCCAGGCCCCCCGCGTCCTGGTCCTGCTCCGCAGCGGGCAGGAGGAGCGGATCATCCCCGCGTTCGACACGGGGGCCAGCGACTACCTGTTCAAGCCCCTCGACGAGAGCGCGCTCCAGGGCAAGGTCAACGCGCTCCTCGCCCAGCGCCTGGGGCTGTTCACCTCCACCACGACCATCAACCGCATCGACCCCATCGCGATCTCCGACGACGGCCGGCTCCTGCGCCACGACGAGGCCGACGAGGACGACGACATCCAGGCGCTGTTTAATTTCAATCATTAGATCTAAATATTTGTCAACAGATTCCAAGAATATATATTCTGTGAATTTGGAAACAGTACTCTCTGGACACGAGGGTTGGGTCACTGAAGTCCGTTGGACTCATTCATCAGATGGTTGTTTGAGATTATTGTCGGTATCTATGGATAAGACAATGATTTTATGGCAGTCCCCGAATGACAACGATTTGAATGATGTTTGGCTCGAAACTGTTAGAGTCGGAGA
This sequence comes from Alatinidae sp. Z8VKAUB7J3, assembly GCA_010016025.2. Taxonomy (NCBI): domain Eukaryota; kingdom Metazoa; phylum Cnidaria; class Cubozoa; order Carybdeida; family Alatinidae; species Alatinidae sp. Z8VKAUB7J3. The sequence goes on from JAAAKM020721499.1 coordinate 128,340,892, forward strand.
AGTTGGAGGAAATACTCTGGGATTTCTTGGATGTGCTATTGATTGAAATTATAGATCTATAACTTCCACTATTTGATAAAGTTGCACCAAAATTCTGAGTAGTTCCATCAGGAGTTGTGATAAGTACCGTCATCGGAACACCTCTTCGATGATTCTCAACACTGCCAGAAAGAATAACATCTACAACATCTCCCGAAATAGGCTTTACAATTTCATATGCACTAAGTTCAGGGGCACTATAAAATGAAGTAGGAGAATTTCTCAAAAGACTAAATGTATTTGCATTACCTAATGCATCTCTAGAATCATAGTATTCCCGCGGAAGCTTCGATCCGGCAGACCATGGCTGCGACCGCGCGCCTGACGGGGTTCTTGGGTGATCCGCGCCAGAACCCCGAGGTCACGGATGTGCTCGGCTACGTCGGGTCGGGCGGGCCGCGCTTCTTCCTGTCGCTGAGCCCCAACGATCCCCAGCCGAACAAGGCGTTCCTGGTCGTCAACACGGAGCGAAGCGAACAGATCGACGCCGTGATGGCGCGGACCGAGGGGTTCTTCATCGAGTCGATGCCGGAGGCCAACGGCCGTGCCGAGACATGATCCAATTCGGGGACGCGGCGGCGCGTTTTGATGCTCCGCTCTCCGACGCCAGCGGCCTGGGAGACTTGTCGGGAACGGAAAACACTTTCGTTGGCGCCGTACAGATCGGGGAGTCCGAGGCCACCGTAACGGGCGAGGTGCAATCGGCACGTTTCGGCGGCTTGGACGTCAACCCTGAGGCCAAGCTAAAAGCCATCCTGGAGATCAGCAACAATCTCGCGGGCACAGTTGATCTCAAGTCGATGCTTCCGAAGATTTTGGACACGCTATTGGGAGTGGTGAATGCACGTGGCTTGTCTACTGTTAATGATATTGCATGTGTTGTTTGGAGTGATGAATGCATTGGGCTTGTCTATCGTTTTAATATGGCATGTGTTGTTGAGTGATGAATGCACGGGGCCTGTCTACCGTTATCAATATGGCATGTGTTGTTGAGTGATGAATGCACGGGGCATGTCTACCGTTAATGATATTGCATGTGTTGTTGGGAGTGGTGAATGCACGTGGCTTGTCTACTGTTAATGATATTGCATGTGTTGTTGGGAGTGCGCCTCACGCTTGCGACCGCCGAGGGCGAGCACCTCCTGGAGCGCATGGACGATTTTCGGATTTCGCAGAAGGCGGGCGTTGCGCGCCCCTTCAAGAACATCCGCCTTTTCCCGGCCATGTCCGTCCTGGAAAACCTCCTGGTCGCCCAGCACAACGAGCTGATGCGGGCGTCGGTCTGGTCGCTAGCGGGCCTGCTCGGCCTCTCCAGTTACCGGAAGGCGGAAGCGGCCGCCGTCGAGCGGGCCCGATACTGGCTGGAGCGGATCGAACTCGTCGCTGTCACACGATGTATTGTATCATTGCTGGCGTTGGCTTTGGCGTACGGTACCGTTAATATATACAATTCAGGATTTGAAATAAGGTGCTTGAATCAGGAATCCTTATTGACTCTCCATATCTTAGTCCCGGTTACAACCCGGGATTGTTGTAGACCCGAGGGTAGGTGTGACTCACAGACTCTTCGCACAGAAAGTCCTTAGTTTTTCCTTCAAATTTGAGCCTCTTCAGGCTCATATTAGGTTTTAATCAGAGGTGGTTTGTCGGGGAATCAGAGGGTTTTGGTGGCGGTGCCTCCTTTGCTGTTGCCTCAGCGGAATTCTTCCGTGGTTCCGCCAACGATACGGTATCCATCATCGCCACCGGCGCGGCCGTATTGATTGGTGCTGTTACCCTGACCGGTTCTCTTGTGGCGTTTGCCAAGCTGCAGGAGCTCATCGACGGCAAGCCCATGGGCTTCCCCGGCATGAAACTGGTTAACGCCATCCTGTTTATTGGTTCTCTCGTCGGTATCGGCTACCTGGTGGTTAACCCGGGTAACGAAATGGTGTTCTGGACAAGTTCACGTTTTCAATCAGCCCAACACCACCTTCAGGTTGGGGACATCCTCGAAATGTTGCTGATGAAAGGCAGCATATAGACAAAACAGGATGGTCTACTTACGGTGTTCAAGTGATACCTGGGAAAGATGGAATTGGCTATATTCAAGTGGACTTGAAAACGAAACACGTCGTCCGCGCTTTCGCCATCACAGGGTATGCAGGTGGAAGTCATAAACCATCTGGAGAGTTCTTTTTGGAGGGTTCAAACAATGGACATGATTGGCGCATGGTGGCAACCCTGGTTGTTAGAGGATTGGAAAAGCAATGCAATATGAAGCGGAGTGTGTGGGATGTGTGAAGATGCGTATAGTTGGGTTATAAGTGCATGAATGAATGTGAATTAATATTCTGAATAATGTGGGATTTGAATTGAAGGTGGTTGCCTAACTGAAATACGAATAAAAGTTACCATTCTAAAATAGCTTGAATTTGTAATCCTATTTATCTAGAAACTTTTTTTCATATCGCCATTTTAGCTTCCTGTTACAATGGGCCATAGTTCACTCAGATTCAGTTGGTGGTCATAGGCATGTTGTGCCAAGCACGTTGCATCTTTATTTGTCCTTGCTATTTTTCTTAATGTAGACTATCAATCTTGCCAATGTGATCTATTCTACGAGGAATGGAGTCTCTATAACAGAAGTTTGGCTGCCATATTGGACATGCCTTGGGTTGTCTGTGATTCTTGGCATGTCCATAGAGGTTGGGAAGGAAATTGGGGACGATGTGTCCATGACCATGAGTGTTAATCAAGCATAAACAATGCCCCCACTTAGTGGTCGTGTGATAGAATTGCGTCTTCCAATAAGCAAGAAGTTTTGCTCGATGAAGATTTCCAAATTGTGATAAATGACGATGTTTTTACCGTTAAAGTGCCCAAAAAACCTTCAATTTCTAAGGTAAGTGACTGCATTATTGGTAAGATTACGATTATTGATTACGAGGGTCGATAGCTTCACATGCTAATATTGAATGCTAAGGTCTGATGTCATTTATAATGCTTCAAAGAAATATTGGCAAGCCAAACTTGAAAGTCCATACGTTTTTTTTTAAATTTTGCTTCCAAATTTGCTTTGCAATGGATCTTCTGGAATCGCTGTAGGGATGGCAACGAATATCCCTCCTCACAACCTCAATGAACTCATTGAAGGAACTTTAAAAGTTTTAGAGAATCCAGCATTGACTATTGATGAACTCATTGAAGTGATTCCAGGACCTGATTTTCCAACAGGTGGAATCATTTGTGGCTACCGTGGTATCCGAGAAGCTTATCACACAGGAAGAGGCAAGCTTTTAGTTCGTGCGTCTTTAAGATCAGAAGAAACAGAAGGTGGTAACCCATCCCTTTATGGAGGAACATCGTAATTAACACAAAGTACAGTCATAAATCAAAACAATTCAAAAGGAATTGGAAGAAGTCATAATAAAACATGTTTGGCCTTTCTCGGATACTAAAACACTCAAGGGAAACTGTTATTGCAAACAAAATTTAGCCTTTGGAGTTGGAAAGGCTAGGCCACTTCAGACCGACTCATTAGATATAGAATAGTAAAGTAGGCCTACCTTAAAAAACCACTATTTTGAATGGGCTGTTTATCTCGGCATCCTTTCATGGGCAATAAGAAAAGAAACGCCAAACAAGGCTACCAGTAAGCATATTTAACAACGGTTCGTCTATGGAATACTTGATTCTCTTACAAACAGGCCTACTAAGGAAATGGGTACTTTTACCCCTGACAGCCATCGACTTCCTTTATGTTTACTGAATCATAAATGTTGATCATAAAAGGTGACATCAAGGTATAGCGAGATGTAAAGCTGAAATGTGAAATATTGCTATTAGACAAACACAGAAATGTTATTCAGTTTCCAGATCGTATATCTCCTTGGTTGATGCGCCGGGAACATTAATTTTCCGACATTCAGACGTGCACCAACGTCGCAAAAATCCAAGTAGTTCCGGCGCCATCCCAACTTTAGTTCCGCATCGTTAGAGATGATAAATGGCAAAGCCGTTGGCGGGAACTTCAAGAACCGCCAAGTCAGCGCCGTCGGAAATCCCGACTACTTGACCAGCGGCAGGATCTCTTTGAACGCGGCCGTGCCCGCCTTTGCGAGCCATTCGAAAACGACCATTTCCGTCGTTACGATGCCTGCACCGATTGATTGATGGTCGGTGCGGTATCGCCGAACCAGCTTGCCTCTACGACCGTCGCCTCGCTACCGGCAACGGCAAGCGCTGTGGCGAGACCGTCCTGCGTGGCGCTGGTGTGGATGACGACATCGGCGTTGCCGGGGCGTTCCGTCGGCCGCGCGAAGCGTGCGCCAAAACGATCCGCGATGTCTGCGCGCGCGGGGTTGATGTCGACGACCGTGACTTCGGTTCCGGGAATTCTGGTCGCGATGAAGGCCACAAGCAGGCCGACAACCCCACCGCCGACAATGGTAGGTTTTAAAACGAGTGTGTTTTTGTGAATTTCTGTATAAAATAGGTTGCGCTACAACGTACGTAAATTGGAAAAGTTAAGGATATCGTTTAGTAATAAGACACCTATTAAAGGATTTTGACGATTAAAACAGAAATTAGCTGTTTGTTTCTTGATAGAGTAAATTGTAAGTGCAACTTCGCCACCAAAAATATTTTCAACCGCCAAGTATAGAGGACGCTGCAAAAGGTTGAACTTAAGTAGGTATTAGAAGGAATTATGCGTGGGTACCAAAGCCCAGACTGTCCGAATGTTATCCAGAATTCGAATACGTTTGAGTACACAGAAGTTCACACTCATCAACACATTCGAGCCAGAGCTTACTTCGTTTCTCCACAATCTGGAAATCATAAATTTTTTGCAATCTTTAATAACCGACTTCAACTTAAAATAGAGCATTTACCGCATGACTGGAAAACGATCATCAATTCCAACTCTAAAACGGCAGACAATTGGAATAACAGGTAAGATAAATGTTCATAAAGGAATCGACAATGATATGAAATAGTCTATGGTGTTTGGAATATACGAACGAAATCGTGGAGTCGGAGGGATTACTTTGGTGGACGCACGTGACGCTGATACGGTGTTACCCATCATTCAGCGTTACGTGCGGCCTGGCAGTGTCATCCACTCAGATGGCTGGGCCGCGTACAATAACCTTGGAAATCTAGGGTATGTACATCGCACAGTTATTCATGCGGATAATTGTGGCGATCCTGTTACCGGGGTGCATACCAATGGGATCGAAGGTTATTGGGCGCGTGCCAAACAAAAAATAAAGGCCGTGATCAAGATTTACGGGAAGGGAGATCAGACCCGGAACGTCATGTATGTTGATGACGCCACGGATGTTCTATGGAGAGCTGCGCATGAGCCTGGCTTGTATGGAGAGACGTTTTTGGCCGCAGGAACAGAACATCTAACTGTGCATAAAATTGCAGAAGCCATTGTGAGTGTATTTCGACGGGGAACCATATGTAATATTGAGTGGCCTGAGGAGCGAAGTCTCATTGAAGTTGGGCATGTCAAGTTTTCGTCGTCAAAATTGCAGGGAGTGACCGGTTGAGGCAGGTTGAAAGTGATCGAAGCCGCATGGTTCAGGTCCTTTTGCACAACGGAGGAGAGGGCTCGTCGGTTCGCTGTTCGCGAGTCTTGCGTGGAAAGGGCGGAGGCGAGGATGTGGGATGCGTTCTGATTTGCCGTCAATCTGCCCGATTTTCTCGTACGTTGCAAATCGCTGGGGGGCTCGGCCAGTGGGGCCGCCAATGGAGCGTCCCGATGAGCTGCCGAGAAGCTGCCGAGAAGCAGACATGGCGGCCCGGAAACTTCGCGACGAGGATGGGGATCAGCGAGCAGGTCTCCGACGCCGTGCTTGCGACACGCGACGTCGACGCCATCGGCTGCCTGCTGCACAACAGCGACGCGGCCATCAGCGATCCTTCGATGACGCGCCTTGTTGATGACGCGAAGATCGACAAGACCTACCACAAGCCGCTTTCCAGCCGACCCGACTTAGGTCCGGCGCTGGCGCTCAAGCTCGCCGGCATGGTGGCGGAGGTGTATCGCCGAAAGCTCATGGCGGATTACGACCTCGACCCCAAGGCTGTCCGGGAGGCGGGCCTTCTCTTTGAGCACAAATTATCAAAGAGATGCTCAAAATTATAGCTATCTGCAAAAGCTTGCACATATAAACCACAATACCCAATTTGATGGCACAACAAAGAACTCAGGACCTAAGAGGGACTCATTTGCGGGCTTAGTTTTTGCAAAAACCAGTATTGTTGTATGGAACAAGCATTACCAGAAGAACCTTCCCGGTTGTACCAACATGTAAAGCCTTCGCTCAAACAAAAACATGATGCAAAACAAACTTGGCAATGGGAATCGATCATGAGAAGCAGAACCAGTCTTTATGGTCAGGGATATAGAGTAAGCATCCTAGTTGAATTGGGATAGGGGCAGTTTGTCACATGCGCAACTATTAAATAAGCATGTCAATAGTAGTCAAAACATCGGCTACGCACAGTAGGATAGTTCGCTGTGCCCTGGGTTGACGAAAATATCCCTGAATTGTGACAATGTGTGGAATGCGTCTCCATGTAGGAGTAACTGTAGAGGCTGGGAAAACTTGGTGGATTAAGCAAATACCCAAGTGATAAGTCCCCCGGGGTTGTTGATCATGACCTCGGTGATCGTCGGATCGTCGAGGTACTGACGAATGGGCGCAAGGTAGTGCGCGATGGTGGCGGCGAAGATCGTTTCGTTGTTCATATCCAACCGCCGAGCATAAGCGCGGCAGGGCGGCAAGTCCATAGTTTGCCCGAGGATGGCGATGCCCGCCGTTACGCGCTGGCGGCCAGCGGCTGGCGATGGACGAACGCCAGGGCGATGCGACGGCCGGCCGGATGGTTGCCGCTGCGCACCACGCGGGCGGTCGGCAGCAGGTCGGCTTCGGCGCGGTCGCTTTCAGCGCGTTCCGCGCCGCAGTCTCGCGAAGCTCTACAAAGTTTTCGAACGTTCGACGACGCTGCCTGGCATCTCGGCTCCAGCCGTCCTCGACATTCGCACGATCTCCGGTGTACGGCCGCAGCCCGAGCTCAAGCTCGACAGCGGCCCGCAGGAAGCGATCGGCGAAGTGAATTTCTGTTACGACGAAGACTCGGTGCGCGCGGCGCGTCCCGGTCGCTGTTTCTTTTCGTCGAAGACAGGGCACCTCGTCGTACGAGCTCATGTTAATGGCCGGGAAACATGGGGCCATACTTGTATTTACTCTCCATGGGGAGAACTGCTGATGGAAAGTCTGGAGTCTCCGGGGATCGTATATAGCCAGGTTAATTCTTCGTACCTGGAACAAATCCGCGCTACAATGCCGGTAAAGCAGCAAAACAGATTCAGGAGCAAGCTTGTCTAATATAGTTGAACAGCACCTTATAGAAGGATCAGGGTTGACCCGTGCTGATGTGCAGGAAACCATTAGTCTGATCCTGCAACATCAAAATAATTAGAAGGGCGGTATATTCTATTTTACCTTCGGCTGTCCAATGCATAGTAAGGGTGGGGTCGTCAAACACGTGGCCGTTATGGTGGTAGAATTCTTTATATTGATCTTCTGTGATCTCGTTTTGAGGACGTGTCCAAAGGGCAGAGGCCGCATTGATAGGCTTGCTAACATCTTCTTCTTTTCATTGTCCTTCAAGATAAATGGGAAGTTCAATGTGATCGGAATAGGCCAGAACAATACGTTTGATGCTATCTTCCAGTAGATAATCAATCGCATCTTGGCCCGCCGGGCTCAAGCCCGTTGAGCCCTTCGATTGCCCTGGCCGCCTCTGCACCCGATGTTTCGCCCTGCACGCGGATAGGCCAGACCATGACGTGCAACGGAAAACGGTCGGTAATGCGATGGATGATATCGCGGATAACGGCGCCGGTAGGCGAGGTCACCACAGCGACAACCTTGGGCATATGTGGCAAAAGTTGTTTACGTGCCTCATCGAACAATCCTTCGCCGGCCAACTGCTTCTTGCGCGCTTCCAGAAGCGCCATCAATGCGCCCGTGCACGCCGTTCACTACACCATGTCAGGCATGATGGTGATCATGTTCTACGTGCTGCTTCTGGCGCTGGCGGAAATCGTTGGATTCACACTCGCTTATGGAGTGGCGGCAGGTGCGACAGGCGCAGTTCTGGCAGGGTTTGTGGCGACTATCTGTAAGGGGCGCCAAGCAAGCCTGGTTGCGTTGATCGGCTTTTCGGTTCTGTATGGGCTGTTGTATCTTGTATTGCGTCTTGAAGATGCTGCTTTGCTCGCCGGTGCCGTGACCGGATTTGTAATGCCCTTGTTGCCTTGCCTGTTTTTAGTCTCGGACTGTTTGGTCTGAACACCATGAAATCTGAGCTAAATACCTATCAATTGCAAGAACAGCAGGTTATGGCGGCGCGTTTGAGCCAGCTGGATCAAAAAATTAGTCAGCATCTTTTAAAGTTAAAACATCAACTGCAAGCTAACGTGCTTGATGTTCACTCACAAGGATTATGGGCGCTACGCTGCACATTTCAACAAAGTTGCCCTCAATATGAAGAGCAACGAATTAACCTGATTGTTACATTTGGAAGACGTCCGGACACGCTGCTCCCGCGCAACCATCGTGATCTACAGTTAGCGTGACTGTGTACGTCGAATTTCCGTTTTCGACCACACGGGTTATTTCTGTTGTATAACCGCCACCATTAGTTTTCACAACTTTACAATTTGCGCTGTCGTACGTGATATTTTCCTGGGCTATTTCCGGTGCTTTGTAAACCTGAGCAGTATAAATGTCTTTGTCTCGCTCGTCGTATGACAACTCTGCGGGCCAACTCATCTCCAAGTATAGTTTGACGGATGTTAGGGGGTGTTGCCCTCACAAAGCGTGATGACCGGGGTTGCGTCGGTGACCGGCAGGTAGTCGGCGCAACGATGAATTAACCCCTGCCTGCGATTGGGGGCTTCGATTGGAGTAGCTATGCACTTGCAGCGGGAAAATTCTCAACACGAATCAGCTGAGGTGGAGATTCGACCACCGGCAGCGGGCTGATTTTTTGCACCGCCTTTTCCATGGCGCGGATGGTGGCGCCGTGAATCATTAGAATCAAGGGAACAGTGGACCCTTTGTGGCCTTCGGGTAGGCAAAGGCTTTCCAAAAGCGACGTGCGGTGTTGGTGGCTTTTTCGAATAACCCCATAAACACACTGGCGACTAAGGCCAAAACTGCCCACAGCAACATGCTAATGGTTGCTGGGATAATGCGATCCAATAAGTAAATGGCTAAGGCAAGCAGTAAGAGGCCAAAGAAATTTTTGACATGTTGCATCCAGGCGCCGGCTTTGGGTAACAGTTTGGCGCCGAAGGTGCCGACGATCAGTAAAGGCATCCCCATACCTAAGCCCATCACAAACAAGGTCGTGCAGCAGCATCGATGATTATGGACGTGGCGTACCAATCTGCGGGCTCTTCTCGCTCCATTGACAAGACGCAAGCGTTAACTTTTGCTGAAGCGTACAACCTTAATACGAAATCTGAGCTTACTGACGCTGCGGCGCAAACGTACGAGGGGAAGTACTACGCAACGCCTGATCTTGGAATTGTTGATGTGGTTGCTGATGGAACAAGTCTTGCCGTTAAGTTTCATCAGACCGGCCTTGCAGATGCCAAGCTTATCCCCAGGGGTAATCATATCGGATTGTGCCGCAGACGATTGCAGTCTCATTGGTCGTTCTCGGAGTGGCTATTTTGTGTCATTGGCTTGACTACATGAAAAAGAAAAGTGCAGAGTATCCATGGAGGATGGCTCCAGGGTGGTTACCTTTGCTGGGACATGCGCACCACATTTTGGCTAATCTTCGTCATATCACATCAAAGCCAGAAGAGTGGGCAAACGATTTTGGCAAAGCAGAAGGCGTCTTTGAGATGGAATTCCTTGGTTCTCGCCAGGTTGTCATCTATAATGAAGAACTGTTCCAACAAGGGGGAAAGTGATGTCCTTCGGTCTTTTATCCAATCACCATTCTCGGCTCGCTACGGCTATTTTTGCAGCTACAGTTGGCTGCCTAGTTGCCGATGGCTCCAACGTCCGAGCGCAAGAGGAGTCGGCAATCGTACGAATCGATTCGCCTAGCGAATTCGACGACGAAGGAACGGTAACGCTCGATTTTGACCGCAATCCTAAAGGCGAGGGAATCTACGCAGGTTCGGACATATCGAACGTGTACATTCCCTACGGATGCAAACTTTCCGGGTTTCGAGGCGTTCAGCGACGACGCGCTCGCGCGATTCAACAAGGGCGTCGACACGGCCGACCTGCTCAAGGCCGTCGACGCGATGCGCGAGCTCCGGCGCGACGCGCCCGACGCGTTCGACTACGCGCGCAGCCGCGGTCACAGCCTGATCCTCTGGACGCCGTGGACGACGCGCGCCGAGCTTCGCGAGAGCGCCATGGCGGTGCGCAGCCACGGCTTGATGGAGCTGTTCGACGAGCTCGGGCGCAACCGCCTGAGGCTCTACGCGGATCTGAGGGCCGATCGGACTCTCGGGACTCCCTCGCGTTTCGCCGGGAGCTCCAGCGACGGGCCGGCGAGCTGGCCCGGAGCGTTCCGGAGGCTCGTCTCCTTCCCTGGGCCACGCCGGGTCTTCGCGGAGCCAGCGCGTCGCTGGTCGTGGGCCTCGTCGTGCTCGGTGTCCTGCTCTTCCTTCCCGGTGGCCAGTCCGGGGGACGACTGGCTCGACTGCTCCTGCCGGGCTCGGGTCTGGCACTCGGGGCGACGAGTCGCCTGGTCGTCGAGCCGCTTCGGCGTATCGGCGGGTGTATCGGACTTGCGGACCTTGCGCCTGAGCGCGGGGCTGGCGTGATGCAGCACCATCCGCCAGACGCCGTCCTGGCGGACGAACCCGTTGGTGGCGAATATCGATGCGGCGGCGATGACCTCGGTGCAGGTGACGAGCGCGGTGTCGCCGAGCAGGACCGCGGATGCATCGCGGCCATCGATCTGCGGCGATCCGGGCGTGGTCAGGATCGCGTGCCAGCTTTCCATCACCGCGTCGCGGGTCAACAACGGCGGCGCGCCGGGCCACGTGGGTCCCATCGACCATACTCTTAATCTCCAACTCCTTCAAGAACACGTCATCGCGTTCGCTCACGCTCTTGCCACAAATGACCTGGACCGCCTGAATCTCCCCTACTTGAATGGTGCGCATGCTCTCCACCGCCTTGGCCCCCGTCAGTGTGTTTCGATTCTTAAGCTGATGTCGCTCCGATACCCCTTTCGTGCCCATCAAAATGATCCAAACCGGGTTCACTGTGCCCGCCGCCCCATCTTTCCCATCCTCAATGGCCTCCGCTTCGTTGTTTCTGTCATTTGCTAAACCCCCCCCCACCATCAAGATAATTTGATTCATGAAAAAATTGAAATTTATAGACAACAGCATGTGCAGACTAAGATAAGCTTGTTTATGGAGAAGGAAATTGTTCACGCCGTCATGCTGGTTGGGGATGGGAATGAGGGTTGTCTTTCTTCCCAATTTACTTTACATTTTATGTGTTAATCCTATTACAAATCCAACTTTTTGATTCAGAAACAGATTTGAATAATAAACATTTAACGGGTTTTTATCATAAAGGTCGTCAGCTCCGGACACAGCTGTCGCCGGGCTATCAATAAGTTCAACATTTGTCCCTGCGGACTCCAGTAGCACCGCATCGGGTTGAAAATCCTCAGGGCAGGCAATGGCCAGTTTAAAATCCAGGATTTTTGCGGCGTTAATGTAGGAATGACACATATTGTTGCCATCCCCCAGCCAGGACACCCTGGCGCCCGAGATTTCTCCCTTTAGTTCGCTGAAGGTCTGCAAATCAGCCAGTAACTGGCAGGGGTGATAGGTATCAGACAGACCATTGATTGATCATAAAAAACTCGCGCCATGGCGATTTATTGTCTTTGAAGAAGACGCACGACGTCGCGCTGGGGTGGTTTTTGCCAATGCCCTGAAAGCCGAGGAGCCTGAGAGTGCGTCTCCGGTACGATTGCAAGCGGAACAGGACCGGTTCTTGCGCGCGCCTTGCGTTGTGGCGTTGGTCGCATCATTTGTCGAAAAAATAGGCGTGCCGGAATGGGAACAAACCTTGTCAACCGGCGCGGTAGGCATGAACTTGGTTCATGGGGCAAATGCCCTGGGATTTATCTGAAGCTTATTCAACGATTGATTTATTCGAAAAAACTCATTCACCAACTGCTGTTCTCTACATCTCTTTATTAGCCGCTTGTCGAACATATAAAAATGCTGAACTAGCTCTTGAAATTCACGATAAATTACTTCAATCGAATATCTCATTAACTGATGATCAACGTTCAGCTATCGTTGTTCTAACAGCGAATGTTTATTCTTCACTTGGTGATCATCATCGTTCATGTACTCTTCGTGCGAATTTATACCGTGAAAAACTTCCGAAATATTGTGGCCAAAGCTATGGGGTTAGATAAGCGGATTGGTTCAAAATTCTTACACGCAGGTCCAGGGTATGGCGGTTCGTGTTTTGGCAAAGACACGGCAGCTCTTGTTCATATCGGAGAACAGGCTGGCTATGAGATGAAGCTCGCTGCCACGACCAAACGAGTCAACGAACAACAAGGCGGTCGAATGGTCGATAAGATTCGGGATATCTTGGGAGGGGTACAAGGTAAAACCATCGCCTTATTGGGATTGTCCTTTAAACCCAACACAGACGATTTACCCGACGACCCATTCGAGCCCGTTTCGGGTCCCCCCGACCCTGTCCTGACCGCCCTGCGCGTCCATGGCAGACAGACCGAGCTCCGCACCCAGCGAGGCGCGTTCGTTGGACCGCGCCTTCTTCTTCTGCCGGTCCAGCATGAACGCGGCGACGCCGGCGATCACGCCGCCGAAGCTGACGAGCGTGCAAACGATGATGGCAAAACAGTCGACTGCGGCGCCTTCCATGAGCTGTCTCCTCCTCTACCGGGCCCGGCCCGGCGCCTCATTCTCGCAGTGACTACGAGAAGCGAGACACGGCCGGCACGCGGCTGAGGTTGACCGACCAGATTACGTCGTTCGTCGGCAAAGAGGGTGTTGCCGGGCATCGTGCCGGTTATACGAAAGCTGTGGCCAATCTCGCTGCCTTGCTCTAGACGCATCGCTCGCGACAGATTGGAGAAAGCCGATGAGCCGCAACCATGTTGCAATCAATCGCGATGTCTGGGACGCCGATGCTGTGAACTGGGTTGCCGGGGGCGAGCGCCTGTGGAGCGCACAAAAACCTGTCTGGGGGTGTGCAGCACCGGACTCGCGCGCCCAGAGGCTGAACGGGGTGGGTTTCAGGCCGTAAGACAGGTCGTAGCAAAAGGTTTTGTTGGAAACGGCTGCAGACGGGTACGGTGGCGATTCGCCGCGCACACCTGCCGACGTCGCATTAATGATCAGGTCGTACTCGGTCGAGACCGGGACTACGTTGAACCGACAAGCGGACACGGGCCCCGATTTTGAAAAGTGATCGGCGAGCGCCTGTGCCTTGCCGAGTGAGCGATTGGCGATGCGCAGTGACGACCATTGACTGGCATGAGTGTTTGGTGGCTGGTGATTTGAAATGGTGCTTCAGGGGGGCTACCAACAAAATCAAGCCACTTCTGTGGAGTGCATTTATCAGCTGAAGTTCCACACATCAGGTCAAGCACTTTCCCATTGCTTCCTGGAAAATTGTCATTTCTGCATGAGTTGAAAAGACCCTCAGCAAACCTTGGAGTCATATAGTAATCAACTGACATGGTAAAACCTGTGCCATAAGATGTGACATCGGTGAACATTGACTGGTCGCTGCTACAAGTTTTTCAATCCAGATGAGACGGGATGAATCTGAGTCGTCTAGCTCCAGTTCGATAGTTTGCACATCTGCCGTAAAGTCCCAATTCGGCTCAGGACCCTGATACAAGTCACCAGAGACCAACGCACCGCCGGGAAACAAAATTGATGGACCATCATCATTACGATGGTTGAATCGTAATGTTGCCATCGCTACACCAATGAACAATGCGATGAGGCTAATTATTTGAAGGGATAGTTTCACAATCTTCATGTCGTGTTCTCCATTTGCTGAAGACAGAATTTTCGCTTAGGACGTCATATTGGAAAGGACCAATCAAACTTTTCAAGCAAAACTCAGTCCATTTTTAAAAACGAGTGACACAAAATTTATTCTGAAATTCGAAATAATGCTTGGTTGATCGAAAACGTTGCTCAAGAAACGTTGATCGAAAACATGCAAAGTTGATTGAAAATTCATTGTTATTTCAAACTATGCATCATTGACACAGATCTCACCTTCGATGAAAAGACAATGTTGAGGAAACTGGAATAATATTTATGTTAACAAAACCAATACCCCACATCGCCACAGACAAGCCGATCCATCGGTACGCTGGCCTGCATGTCAACTTTGACGGCTTCGGCGGCGGCAGCCTGATCGGGGGTGTCTTCGTATTCGAAGGAGGCTTCCATCTCGCGTTGCCACACCGAATCGGGCGAAAAGGCGTAGCCCGTGGAGTTTTTGCGGCGAGCGTAGAGCTTGATGAGATCTCGGGCAATGTCTTTGACCCGCTTCTTCGTCCGCGCCTTCGTTCGCTCCCACTGCCCGGAGCCTAACTTCGTCAGACGCGGCTGGGCACCTGGGAGGCCGAGCTCGACGAGTGGTCGTCGAGCGAGGCGAGCCCGACCGCCCCCCGGCGCGCGCTGCGCGAGCTGGAGAAGGCGATGCCGGCCGACGCGATGGTGACCACCGATATCGGCAACATCTGCTCGGTCGCCAACAGCTACCTGCGGTTCGACCGGCCGCGCAGCTTCTTCGCCGCGATGAGCTTCGGCAACTGCGGCTACGCCTTCCCGACCGCGATGGGCGCCAAGGTCGCCTGTCCCGACCGCCCGTCGATCGCCTATGTCCTCTATGAACCAGACCACATGCAAACATTGCAATGAACATGCATACAAAAACTATATAAATTAGAGGAGAAAGAAGAAATTTAGTGAATATCATAAAATGCAGATTATGGCAAACATATGTACAGACATACAGATGTACTGGCTAAGATAAGATATTCCGCAAAGTTACATTTGTGTAGTAAAACATAGAAACCTTTGCTTACACCAGCCATTTGACATGTTAATAGCATTTTAATGTAACATAAAATGGGAAATACGGACTAAAACACAACCTTAGGACAGCATAATACACCTCGAAATGGCGGTAGGTGTTCCAGGCCAGGGTCGCGATCCTGTCGCCCAGTTTCACATCCAGGGCCTGCAGCGCGTTGGCAAGCTGGCGCGATCGGCGATGCGCATCGCGATAGGTGTAGCGGTGGATCGGGCCCTCGACGGACCGGCTGACGATTTCACGCTCGCCAGAGACGGCGTCTGCATGCCGCAGCAGATCCGAGATCAGCAGCGGGCGATCCATGATCAGTCCCTGCATGGCCAGTTCCTCCCTTTGGTCCGGGGACCCTGTCGGAACTGATGATGGTTCCCGGCCTGAGCGGCCACGAGGAGCGGATATGCGCTGCACTGCGAGCGCCGCTCGAAGTGGCGGGTATCGCGACGCGGGTGGACCGGATGGGCAACCTGATCGCCACGCTGGAAGGCGACCCGGTGTTACCCTCGGTCATGCTCTTTGCTCACATGGACCAGCTTGGATTCATGGTTCGCAAGGTGGAGGCCGACGGCCTCATCCGGGTCGAGCGCGTGGGCGGCGTGCCCGAGCGGGCCCTGGCGTCACAGGTATGAAGGAAAGTCATGTGCATGATGTAACCATAACCAAAGAGCCTCCCAACTATCGTGCCTAGTCCTGTTTCGGCAGCCGACAATTAAGTAAATTATGAACGACCTTCACGCCGATAAAGTCCTGATTCTCGACTTTGGTTCGCAATATACTCAACTTATCGCGCGTCGCGTGCGTGAAGCGAATGTGTACTGCGAAATCTACTCCTACGATGTGGATGAAAAGGATATCGAAGCCTTTGAACCCAGGGCCATCATCCTCTCAGGCGGACCTGAGCTAACAAATCTTCAAGTTCTTGATCGACCTCGTTACGTTTTTCTGTTTTCTTGCATTTCACTTTCACGTCCCAACGACTTTTCTTCTTGGTCCCCACATCCTGTGTTTGAATCGGCCTTTTCCGACATCTTGATTGTGACACCAACGACAACGAGCAAGCTTCATCGTTCTTCAAATGTTGTAAAGTAGACGCTAAGATCGCATCCACGCACATACTAGGATGCTTTCTAATTCTGTTTGTTCTTTTCTTCCGTAAAACAGAAGATATCAGTCTTTTGAGGTTGTTCGACAACGCAGCAAATCTATTTATGTTGAGTGTAGTTTTTATTGCGGGGATGAAATTGTAGCCAAGGCCTCTGCAACTCAGGTTGTATACGAAAACCCGCCGAATTCGTAATGCTAAAACCTAACCATCCAAGAAAAAGGCTCATTGGATCAGATGCGAACATGGGCTAAGTTAACCTGGACAGTCATTCGATTTGCTTTTCGATTTGAATAGTGGGGTACGTTTTCCCATTACGTTCAAAAAAGGGTTTTTGTTCTCTGAGAACCCGCTGGACGTCGTCGCCGACACCTTCGGGCTGATCAACGGCCTCGGCGCCACCGCCGCCTGGTTCCTGCACGACATCGAACCCCAGCCCGGCAATGTCGCAGCGGGGGTTGCGGACTATCTGATGCTGAAATCGCAGCTCACAGCCGACACCGTCTCGGTCGAGACGCAGGTCGAGGACGCGGTCTCACAGTGGCAAGACAGCACCGCGTCGGCCCAGGAGGTGGCGCTCTCGGACTGGGGAAAGATGAGCGCGATCTTTGGCGGCAGCACCGGGACCGCAGTAAGACACGCTCCCATCACTTGAATTTACATCGCCCTAAGTCACAAAACGATATTAAGCTCCCTACCCCTTCATCGTCATGGTTATAATATTAAAGTACTTTGTGAACCTGGGCTGTAAAGGAGAGAACCGTTCAGTAAAAGTTGATTATTTAATCAGAAAATTCGCTTACTTTAGTATGCAAGAGAGTTAATTTGTTATACTACAACTGCGTGGCCATTCTCTGGTGTGGTACTCATCAGTATTACACTGTTGTGACATCAAGGCGGGGGTTTGGGGCTGGTTGTACCGCTTTCGGTTTTTACAAAGCACACAGAGCTTTCAATGTCTAATAGAATGAAACTCCTCCAAAATTTCTACAACCAAAATATTTTTGCCCCTTTCTCTGCCTTGGTAAAACTCTATTTTCATAGAGCAGCAATTTTTTTCCTTCTTTTGCTTCTACGCTGGGGTCCCCTTGGCCTAAAGACTCAAGGATGTACGTTTCAAGCCGATTGAAAATGTTTTCTGGGCCTTTTTTGGGCCCCCAGCAACCTCCCCCTCCAACAACAGGCCATGCCGTAGGTCAGACAAAGCGATTTCAATGAATGAGCCTCTCTTCTCACTTCCTCGAACTGGGTAGAAGGATTGAGTTCTTCCAATTTTTTTAACTTGTTGGGAGCATCATCAAGTAACTCCCGGGTCAACGTCGCTACCACCTCTTTCCCCAGGTCGACAGTCAGCATCTGCAGCGCTTCATCGATGCTTGCGCCATCGGGGTCGCTTTCATTTGTCTTGTCCATCCTTAGATTGTTGGCGAACCAGTCGGTTTGGTTCCATTAACAAGCCGGACTTGGTCGTGTCACTGAACGCGGCGGCCGATGCGACAGCGACCACGGCACTGGTGCGAAACATCACCTACGAAAACACCGACACCGTGGCGACGAACACAGGCGCACGCACGATTCGCTTCACCGTCAACGATGGGGACGGTGCCGTCAGCTTGAACCACGATGCCACCGTCACCGTTGTCCAAGGAGCACCGGGCGGTGTCATCGGCGGTCTGACGTTGTGGTTGAGGGCCGATGCCGGTGTCACCATCGGGGTCGGTGGGGTCAGCCAGTGGGGAAAAAATGTCGAAGTCCAACGGCACGTTGATTTCAGCGGAAACCTATTTGAAGCACGCCAACCCTTCCTATCTTCGGTACTTTTATGCGACCAAGCTAACCGCTCGTGTCGAGGATCTGGATTTGGGATTGGACGAGTTCACCGAAAAGGTCAACAGCGACTTGGTCGGCAAAGTGGTCAATTTGGCCAGTCGAGTCGGCAAGTTTGCCAATCAAACGGGGCTTTCGCCCGAGTATCCCGACGACGGTGGCCTGTTCGAATCAGCCGCTGCCGCCGTCACATAATTCTTGCGCCTTTACTAAAAGTGCTCTAGATTTCTTGTAATTACCTTTTCCTCTATAGATCCAAGCTTCAGTTAATAACTCCTTAATTTTTTCTTGCAATTTCATAAACTACATCTTCCATTCTTTACCGTTCATATCAAGCCAAGGCCCATGAGAATGATCTTTCTTAGAATCTGAACCAAAGCGAAGTACATTTCCATCCAAATCTTCTACTGGCATTTCATAGGCCCATGAAAAGTTAGTAGGTAGCTGTCGTATCTTTGCTTTAGTAAAAAGACCAAGCTCACAGAGTGTGGTGGAGCTCAGTCCGAAATATCAAGAACTCGAAGACGCTTTACTTCGAATTACTTCAAAACTAAACGCACCCTTAAGGATAAAGAGGGATATCAATACTAAAGACAGACATAATTTCTCTTCCAATGAAAGCTTTTCTTCCCAGGAAAGTGAGACTACTGAACCAGACTTTCCTAAGAGATTTACATATATTTCTCCGAACGCCGTAACAAATCCAAAGAAGAATCGGTACATACCAGATACGCTCGATACCATTATCGCCCGGGCACTTTACTGGCAGCCACGCCTCCTGGTGCTGGACGAGGCAACCAGCGCACTGGATCCTGAAAGCGAGGCCGCCATCTGCACAACGCTGGAACAACTCAAGGGTGAGATCACCATACTTGCCGTTACGCACCAGGAAGCACTGCGGCGCATTTCCGACCGGGTCTATACCGTGCGCGAAGGCCGCCTGGAGAATACGCAATGATTAAACCCGTGCAAACAAAACAGGATCTGAAGGATTTTCTGCGCGTACCGTTCAACCTTTTGGTCCGTCCAGCCGTACCCGACTGTTGTCAGGCGGCAATATGCAGAAGATGATTCTGGGCCGTAACCTGGTCGAGCCAAAACGCATTCTGGTTGCTGCCCAGCCTGCCAGGGGGCTGGACGAGGGAGCTGTGGCGGCAGTTCATGAACGCATACTTGAGGCACGCCGCAAGGGAGCAGCTGTCCTGTTGATTTCGGAAGATCTGGACGAAGTAATGGCGTTGGCTGACCGGATACAGGCAATTGTCGGAGGCAGGCTTTCTCCGCCGGTTCAGGCATATCTTGGTTTGAAAATGGCCATTGTTCCTGAAAAGACTTAACTGGATGCTTGTTGTTGGGAACGACTCATATCTCTAGCCTACAAGAGGAACACATCATGGCCACTATCTAATATCAAGCTCCCCGGTATGTTTGCAGGTCAGATTTCCACCCCCTTCCCATTCCTATCTAACTAAACTATATCATTAATATGACCCAACTCCTCATAAATCCCGTGTTATGTTTCCCTGTCCACCTCCAGGTTATAATTGTGCTCTGGTAAAACAATAAGCTCCCGCAAACTGTTATTTGTTTGTTTTACTGTGTTGTATCACCTAGGATTACTTGAGTAATGCGTAGATGAATTAATGGTGTCATCGAAATGCCTTTGAAACGCTCTACATCACCAAGCGATAAACAGCCGGTTTGGTCCGAAAATGTTGAAAAAATTGTGAAAACATCATTCACTGCCTTTTTTATTTATTTGTCTATCAAAGAACTACTTTTGAAAAAATCCAACATGTTTATTTTTCGTGATTTTCCTCCTTTGAAATTCCTATTTATTTTCCTGAGTTAAGAATATTTTACAGGGCTATTGATAGCGTTGGTCAAACCATAAGGTCTAGATGATACACCATTTCTCTGAATCTTTGCAATACAACCTTATAATTTCTTGCAATCAACTGGGTTGCTTGGCCTCGATGACTAAATATTGTCAAATATTGAAGAAGTTGTTTTTCAACTTCCCAAGCTTGATTTTTTCATTACGCAAGCAAGTCTGTATACTCCCTAGAAGGTTTGAAATATAAACTATCCATAATAAGCGTGCGTTGTGGGTAGGGAGAGGACTTATCGTCGGCCGTCCGTCGCACGACGACACCGCGACCTCCCTGATCATGAACTCCGCCCGCTCATCCGCCCCGTCCGAATCCCGGGGAAGCCGGACCTTCTTCGCCCGCTTCTTCTTCGACCGACCGGGACGGACCACCGCCATGGTGGTCATGCTGACCCTGGCGGGGCTCTCGGAAGGTTTCGGCCTGGTGACGATGCTCCCTCTGCTGGAGCTGACCCTCGATGCCGATCGACCCACGGCACCCTCGCTGGCGGTCCGTCGAGGGCTGGCCGTGTTTATAAATGGATGTCGATTCAACAATCAATAGATTAAAACAGATAATAATTGGAAATCTTGAATTTAAAGAATTGATAATCGATAGATTGAGGGAAAAAAAAAACAGTCAAGGTGAAAAAAACTTCTTTACCTCTACAAGGTTTAACCAGGCTCTTTCCATCATAAGAGGGCAAGATATTGGATGTGTTGATATTATTAGTAGAAATCCTCCATTAGAGTATGATCTAATCGGGTTTGTTCACTCAAAAGGATATGGGAAGAGCTGTTATTTATGTCCGACATACTTCCTCAAAAGAATGTTTCCTGAGGCAAGTGATATCCAACTGCTAGCCATTGCAGCTATTGCAGAGACAACTGGACACGCTGGAGGGTATATGTCCTTACAGTATGCTCGGAATGTTTATCAGTCGATTGTAGATAATTTAAATTCAGGAAATCTTGATTTGGACACCTGGCAAGGTCTTGCCTGGGAACAATACTCTCACATATTGGATAAGTATTTGGATTATTTTGGAGAAAGTTTTTCATTTAATCCTATTACCGGTAGCAGTATTGACTTATAATGTCCACCTTTGCCATATACTCCTTCGTAATAGACATCAGCATTGTAGCCTTTATAGTGATCAGCGTGATATTTTACTACTTGTGTCTTGCCATCGGGTAATTTTACGTAATAGCTGCCCTTTACACCACCCTTTCCATCCCTCTTTTCTTCGTGACCGAAGTGATTGTAGTAATAGTCGTCCTTAACACCGTAACTGAAATAGTATGGCATTGGATGATGCTGCAAAGAAGTAAAAAATAAATTAGAAAAGTACTTAATTACTTTATGGTCATTCTGGATGCAAAGCGGGGCGATATCGGCAGCACCGCCGCCTACTACGCTGAAGAAGCCTATGTCCGCTATGGCGCGGATGCGGTGACGGTGAATCCTTACTTAGGTGAGGAGTCTATACAGCCGTTTCTCGCGCATCGGGACAAAGGCATTGTCGTACTTTGCAGGACCAGTAATGCCGACAGCGGTTGGCTGCAGAACCAGGGTGAACCGCCGCTGTACCTGCGCGTTGCTGAGCGTGTGCGCGAGTGGGATGTTGACCATCAGTGTATGTCCGTGAGCGGTGCCCCGTTGCGCTTCACGGAGTCGGACTCTCAATCGGATCGGCCGATCCCATCGACGACCGTTACCTTCAATCGCTTCGCCGCTTGGTTGACCGGATCGAGCCGGCGCTCGTTACCGACCACCTCTGCTGGACCGGCGTTTCAGGGCGGAGCCTTTACGACCTACTTCCTCTGCCTTACACGGAAGAAGTTCTGGCGTACGTTGCGACCAGAGTCATGGCGGTCCAAGACTACCTCGGCCGAAGAATCCTTCTCGAGAACGCGTTGCACCATTTTCATTTTTTTGCCCCACTACGGTCATAAGATACGAGCCGACTCTCCAGTCCAGGCACAGCGAAGAAATCGATGGCGCAGTGTCAACACCAGCAACCTGTCTCGCGGGGTCCCGCGGATTTACTGATCGGATCGGATTGGAGTTGCCACCGCAAGCGGGTTGCAGGTGACGGGGCAAATGGACGAAGCGCTCATCATTGGCATCCCGAGCAACGTGAATCGTTCGTACGAACTGACGCCGACCGTATGCGACGTCGAACCAGAGGAGTGCCAGTTAAAGACCATTTCGTGGGTCTCTTCTACCCACTCAACACCAAAAAATTGAACTGTGCCCATCATATACCCTGTTGCACCAAGTAACAGTACGGTTGCCCAAATATTATAGACCATTAACGCACCTAAGGGATTGTGGGAAAGATGTACGGTTTTATGGCCTTTAGAAATAGAATATAATTGATTGATTGCGACTTTTGGATTTGGTGGAAATAGAGATAACCTTGCATATCGCGAGCCAATCACCCCCCAAATAAGCCGAACGACTATAAGGCAGGCCGTCACTCAATCCGGCGAACCGCTCCCCTTGCGGGCAGGCCTGAGTTCGTTTGGTGCTGGCGGTGCCAATGTACACCTCATTATTGAAGAGGCACCCAAAGCTGAAAAAATACCGGTGTCGCCTGAAGCTACCAGTGAATTGATTTTACTCTCCGCCAAAAACCAGGAACGCTTAACAGCTTACGCGCAAAAGCTCGCAGGTTTCCTGGAGCGGGAACTCGCTCTCCCTCAAGACCAACAAATCGCGCTCGCCGATTTGGCCTTTACTCTTGCACGTCGGGACCGAAGTGCACGACGTGATGAAGGCTCGGCGTGGCACACATCCGCTCCGGATGCCGGATCACCGGCGGCGGCCAGACGTCGCTCGCCATCAGGGCGAGCCGGTGGTCCCAGTCACCCGGTTCCATGGGCACGAGCCAGCCACCGTCCTCGTTGGGCACGACGTGCCCGTCCTCGCCGAAGCGTCGGTACGGCATGAAGCGGGCGTGGACGTTCGTCGCCCAGCCGGGCACCTCGGTCCCGCCGGGCTCCGTCGGCGGAGCCACGTCCGGTGGGTCCATCAACATGATCAGCCTGTTTGGCCTGATCATGGCACTGGGTATTATTGTTGACGATGCCATCGTCGTCGGAGAGGACGCGATGACCCATTACCAAATGGGTGAACCTCCGCTCTCCGCCGCTGAAGGTGGCGCCTGGAGAATGTTTACACCGGTAGTTTCTTCCTCACTAACCACTATCGCCGCCTTTGTGCCACTCATGATGTTGGGCGGGGTGATGGGCAAATTGCTGTTTGCCATTCCGTTAGTTGTTATATGCGTCATCCTGGGAAAGCTAACTGATGCATCATCGCAATCGGCCCGACGTGGAGAAGCAATTTTTAACCGCCCTTTTGCAGCATTTGGCAACCGATCTTGCGCTAGCTGTCACATACCTGATGGAAACTTTCTAGACCGACAGGCACATGATATCGGCTCGTCAACTCAAGCCTATTCGGGTGAGCGCGCTGGAGCATTTGACACCCCCACATTACTTGGAACGGCATACACTGCTCCGTATTTCCATGATGGTTCATTGCCCACGCTTGCCGCCGTCGTTGACTGGTCCTGAGCGATGCTCTCGATACGCTGGCCGGACGCGCCACGGTCGTGACGCTGATCGATACGCCCGGCATCGACTTGCTGGCCCTGCGCGAGGGCGGCGTGTGGGAAACGCACGATCACGGGGATCACGGTCACGACACCCACGACGAAGAAACCCATGCGCACGAAAAGCACGACCACGACGACGCGCACGGCCACGATGACGAACCGGTCAACGCGCATGTTTGGCTCGATCCGACCGTCGCGAAGCGTATTGTTGCGCGCACGGTCGATGTGCTGGTCAGGTGATCGGCGAAGGCGAGGCGGATGTAGGTCCCTTTGTGGTCCGAGAAGTAGAGATGGTAGGTGCCGAGCCGTCCTGCAGCCCAATGCGGCATTCTGACGAGGGCGGGGCCGTTGATGTTGCTGCCCATCCGCCCGTCCATATGGGGTGTGATGATCGGCTGATCATCAAGTCGTTCTGCCTGAACTGACATTGAGCGGGACCCTCGAAGTTTCGGCACACACAACCGGAAATAAACGAGCCTCGGCCGCAAGCCAAACTCATTCCGGCCGGAATTTAAAGTAGCGTCTTTGGTAGAGTTCTTAGACTTGAATTATTTAGGTTTGACATCAAAATTGTTCTAAAATGATTAAATAATATATGGTTCAGCCCAAAGCCGTTTGGAGGCAGGAATATTTTTCCTCGGGAGAGGGGCCTAAGAAAACCTTTATAAAACGCAACAAAAATTCGTTTACATGTAGTGTTTTTACCTTTGTGCGATTCGAACAAAAGTCTCTTTTTTTAAAGGGAGGGGCTTAAACCAGTTACCCCCTGGATAAGGCCCAGGTTTGAGAGTAACGCATATCCACAACTTGGTTGTCAGGCCAGATTGCCAAATAGTCGCTAGAGAACCAGCGAAATCGCTCGATATCCTTGGCTTGTTGGGACTTAGGGTCCAAATCGGGAAGGTGTGTGTCGACGCTTAATTTTTCAACCCGATCTCCTGCACATATCAAGGCGTCTAAGCCTGTGTGTACGCCGTCAACGTAGTAGTAACCGTCGTGTTCGTAGATGGATTTCCAGATGATGAGGTTGGCAAAGCTGGGTTTGATGCTGAGCCGGTTTGGGTTGCTTAGCTTTCGCGGCACCACCCATTTTCATTAATCGTTTCTGAACAAACTCTTCAGCTTCTTGCTTCTCACTTGCAGAAGGTTCCTTGGTTGCACAACGGATCTTTTTGAATTCTTTCTCTTTCCTATACACTTTGTCACCAACCCTGAAAACCTTCTCCTTACGGATCCCGAGAGCACGTTCAAAGTTGTCACCATGGTCATGGTCATGACCACCAGGGCATCCCTGAACCACGGACGTCATGGTGGCGGCAAGAACAAAAGAAACGGCGACGATGCCCGACCCACATTTCATAATCGCGTGGGTCCTTATCGAGTTGCAACACGCCAAAATCGGCAATGAACTGTAGCTGAACAATATGGAGCTCCAGATTTTTGATAATTCCTTGAGGACCAGAGATCATACCATTGGCCATTTTTATGTCATAAGTAGGTCGTTGCAGCTGATGTATGCCCAAGCGTCGCTTCAAGCCATCTGTGATCAAATTTACAGCACTGACGCCATCAACTTGAACTTTGTTTATGCGGTGTGGCCCAACAAAAACATCCCTCCAAAGAAACCAAACAGATTGTACTCTGTACTTGTTTTTGTTCGGATCGGATTTAAAGAAACCGCCTGTGTGCACGAGAACAAACACATACAATAATACATGTCGTACTACGTGTTTTGTTTTGTCTTTCTCGCATAATAGCGCCCGCCGTTCATGATTTTCTCGCATAGCGGCGTTCATCATTTTCTCGCATAATAGCGGCGTTCATGATTTTTCCGAAAATCCGAACATATCAAAAATACACGGTAAGAGAGGGAAAGAACTAAAAACATACTCTTCTAACTGCCTTGCTTGAAGAAAAAACCCAGATAAATCTCGCCTGATGTTGCTGGAAGAATCGAATATACTTACCAGGCAGTGCATTTTAACTAAATCTGAGAATGCTCTATCACTCGTTACTTCCAAATCTTCCATTCCGTCCATCTCAGTGCCTTGTTTTTTGCATCAGGCCTGTTGTTCACCGTTCAGTTTCAGCCAGCCGTTTATTTCTTAATAATTAGTTGAATTAGGGTGGTAGTGCTGCGGTTATAGAGACATTTATGCTCATTCAATAGCCTGCAAAACCTTGAAGCAAAAACCATAACTATTTAATTTTATTGTAGTTATGAGTATAGCGCTTTTAAGCAAACGGGTCAAGAAAACCGGGAATATTGGTTTCTGAAAAACTTTATCGTCCCAGGGAGAGACGTTCGGCAAAAAAAGGAGATAATCCGTTTTCAAGGATTTTTCGTTGAGTTTCTTCCACATGGTAACTAAAACGATGGAAACTTAACTCCTTAGTTGAGGAGTCAAACCGGGTATAACACGACTCAGGATCCCCATCTCTAGGCTTATTTGGTTGCCCCCAGTCCATTCAGCAGCACCGCTACCTTGGAATCGGCTCCAATGGGTACATCGCTCATCAATTTGTCGACGAGCATTTGTGCAATGTCAGCGGCTGGCCGCATGATGTCGGTTTGGATTCCCGGCTCACCGTGAACACCAAGTCCCAATTCCATCTTATCTGGCTCTACGGTGAACAGTGGTTCGCTTTGACCAGGCAGTGTACAACCATTGAAGGCAACCCCAAAAGAGCGGGTACGGTCGTTGGCTAGACGGGCGTAGGCTTTGCGTACGCTAAAGTTCTCGACAGTAAACGATGCTATAACACTACCGTAAACTACGGCAGTTTTAAATCCCGAGGGCTCGGTGATGCCGTGCCCGGCGATATAGCCCATAAAACCTCCGGCGAACGTGTCGCCCGCACCTGTGGGGTCGATCACCTCTTCTAGGGGATAGCTAGGGGCCCAGAATATGCCCTCGTCCGAGAACATCAGCGCCCCATACTCGCCGCGCTTTACTATGAGCACTTTGGGGCCCATGTCCAGCACCGCGCGCGCCGCCCTTGACAAAAAGTGCGAAATTACCTATTTTGAGTTGCTACAACCAAACCGTTGATAAGGTCGCATTGCACAATCTAGTAAACAACGATGCACAGCCCATAGCAAACAAAGGTTAAAAATACGGTGTAAAAACTGGCTGGTGCAAAAAAAAAGCCATTTGTAGCTGATGCAGATAGGGTGACTGTTATTTCGATTAGATAAAAAAAGGATAAAGATCTTCCAGAGCCCGTGCTGGCCCATAGGGCGTCAAATCGACGTTTCAGTTGCTCGGTGTTTTTTTGAGCTCGAGCATCAGCATCAGGAGGCGGTGCAGATGGAGGCCCGCAAGCGCTTCTCCGCCGCCGTCGACAACCCGCTCACCGCGGCCTAGACTCCCAACCGTTTTCGTATCGCGATAAACCCCCTCCTTGTCACCTGCCAGTAGAGTCTGGGCTGCGGGGGTGTGGTTCGTGGAAGACGGTCTGGTGTGCGACTGTGAGTGAGCAGCGCGTCCGTGTCCCACATTGCAAATTCGACGAACGTCAAATCCGAGAACATGCTTGAAGATCAGCTTCTTCGGCCGTGAACCGCTCGCCGGTCAGAAACAACTTCATTCCATGATGGGTCCCTAGCTTGGGTAGACAGACAACGGAAATCACCGCGGGAATGACCCCGATTCGCACTTCACTAAAACTGTATTTCACATCGCTCGCGGTAATCGAAATATCGACGGCAGCAACGATGCCCAACCCACCGGCAAAGGCCGCACCATTTACCGCCGCAATCACGGGTTTGGCGTTGTCCTGGATCTGGGTCAACAACTGTGGATAGGGCACGGTTCGCCCCCCCGTTTCTTGACCCCCTGACAATGGTCGGGGCTGCGAGGCGCGCCGTTCCGGGCCAGATTGGAGGCTTCCCGAAGATCGTTTCCCGCTTCGGCCTGCTGCCGACCATGCCGCCGCCCATGGCTCCCCCGGGGGCGGCGGTCGCCGTTCAAAGGGCTCTCCCTGCGAAAGTCGCCAATCTACGACCTTGGCGGGGGGGTCCGGCTACGACCATCGTCAGATTTCCGCGCTCCGTTCCGCCGGAGATCATGTGGGCGGCGCGAGGGGTCCCTAAGCGCCGCCGGAGCGATTCGGATCCACCCCACCCGCGAGCTGGGCTACCAACTCGATGGCGTGCATCAGGCGATCGGGCGCTACGTGGGGAAGCTGATCGTCAAGCAAGACTCGACGGGGACGCGCGTAAGCGGGACCCTGCGGACCGCCGTGGACGGGCCCCGCCTGGTCAGCGGCACCCTCCGCCGCGAGGGGGAACACTACGTGGGTAGCCTGAATCTCGAGTCGGCGCGGCAGCGGAGCGTCGTGACGGTCGAGGCCAAGCTGACCTTCGACGCAAGAAAGCTCGAGCTGACACAGGTACCACAATGGGGTCGTTTTCTGCATGCTTGGGCAAAAGAAACATGATTCGTTTTGTTTTCAGAGGACAAGGGTTTAGGAAACTTAGTTACCATGTGTGAGAGTTAGTTGGGAGGGATAGGAGTAGTTTCTTGTACATACGTTTAATTTTTTCCACCCATGTATGTCAGGAATGGGGCCTGAAGTGAGTCTCGGGGAAGAAAAAACGTCTCAAGGGGCCATGATGGACGGATGCGGTCACTCACTCCCAGATTTTTTTAGATAATGTGGAACGATCCGCATGACGCGGCGGTGCGGATCATTACCAAGGGATTGAAGAAAATCGGCCTGCTGGACGGCACCGTGCCGAGGCTCATAAAAGATAAGGCATACCAGGAATTTTTCATGCATCGGACAGGCCACTGGATTGGCATGGATGTCCACGATGTCGGTGACTACAAAGTTGGCGATGAATGGCGATTTCTGGAGCCAGGCATGGTGAC
Source organism: Alatinidae sp. Z8VKAUB7J3 (assembly GCA_010016025.2). Taxonomy (NCBI): domain Eukaryota; kingdom Metazoa; phylum Cnidaria; class Cubozoa; order Carybdeida; family Alatinidae; species Alatinidae sp. Z8VKAUB7J3. The sequence goes on from JAAAKM020721499.1 coordinate 128,369,397, forward strand.
GACTGTCGAACCTGGCGTTTACATTACCGGTGCCAGTCACATCCCGCGCAAGTGGCGCAATATGCCGCCACCGAAATGAAAGAAATCCTGTTCGGCAAATCAGGGTCCTGAACTGCAACCAACCACGCCGGCGACCCTTCCTTAGCTTCCTTTCCGTCGCAGGGTCAGCTCACGGATGACGGATCTTCCAGCGACAAACTGGTTGGGCACAAAGCTATTCACGTCCAGGGGAACTTCGACGCGAACGGTCACCGCTTCGGTCTCATCAGTAATGTTGCCAGGGGTCACGGTGATGTTTGCGGCGGTGACACCGAGCGAGCTCATGATTCTCATCGCTTCGCTGCAACCCGGATCCGGGCACGCCTCGGGCGTCTCGGGAGTGCACTCGGGCACGACACAGCGTCCGTCGAGGCAGGCTTGCGCCTCGGCCGGATCGCCCGCGCCAGGGCAGCTCACGGTGCGGCACGCGCGCGTGACCACCACGGTGATCACCTGAGACGTCCGGAGCTCGACCACCACCGGCCGCGTCAGCACGGTCCGTCCCTCCGACACGAGCGAGAGGTTCGCTCGGTACGAGCCCCGCGCGAGGCCGGTCAGCTCCGCCACCCGCTCGCCATGCAATAACGAGGCGATGGACGAGTACTGGAAACTTTACCCCGCCCGTCAGGCGACTATGGCGGCCATGGCGATGTTGCAGGGCACGAATTTTCTGCATCGCATGCTGTGGAAATACCAGGGGTGGTTACAGGGTTTCAACGGCGGCCCTTTGCGCGCACCGACCATGCGCCTTGCCGACCGCCAGATGAAAGCGCTGCGCCAGGCCCTGGTGACTTCCGGCTTTGATATCCAAGCGCCTGACGACGCCGAGTTTTTTATCGGCCGCAACCCGGCCTGTGCCAACATGATTGAGCAGTTTGGTGGCGACGACCGTATATTTGCGGTGGTCAGCGACTCGTACGATCTGTTTGCAGCCATCGACGACATCTGGGGCGAGACCCTGAAGGATAAGGTGGAAACCAACGGCGGTACGGTGGTGATTCGCCCGGACAGCGGTGAACCTGTGGAAATAGTCTGCGAGACCATTCAACGGCTGATGAAGCGGTTTGGCTATGTCGAGAACAGCAAAGGGTTTCGCGAGCTGCCGCCGCATGTGCGTGTGATCCAGGGGGATTTTAGTTAGTTACTTGGCCGATTGATTGGTTGACAAACTCTACAGTTGTGTAACTGGAGGCGTGACCCCAGCAAAAATTATTCCTAAGCCCTCCCCCCAGGAATTAACACCAGTAAACTTACTCCCACCTTTCTTCCGGGCAGCTAGGAGATTATTTCAGGTCATAGCTGGCTATTATTTCAAGGATATACTAGTGTCTTTTCACATAACCGAATCCTAAATGCCTTATGTTCTCTTCGGGTTCAAAAAGTGAGGATACTAATGCCATATAACTGCCTCCGGAGACTGCGGCTATCGCGGTCCAGGCTGGCCTCACCGGACACTTGGTTATTAGCACCATCCACTCCGGCAGCACGGCGGGGGTGTTTGCCCGAATGATCAACATGGAGATCGAGCCATTCCTGCTCGCATCTAGCATTATCGGTATTCTGGGCCTGCGCCTCGTGCGAAAGAATTGTCCGTTCTGCTCCATGCCTTACCAACCGGACCCGACCCTGTTGAAAAAGGTTCCGGAAGAACTGCTCGCAGACGCCTCTTGGCGCCAAGGCGGGGGCCTCGCGAAACTGCGTTTCAGCGAAACGCCCGGCCTCAAGAACCTTCCCGTGGTGATGCTAACCTCGGACATGCGGGACCAGGCGATCGAAATGGCGAAAACCCTGAAAGCCACGGATTATCTCGTGAAACCAGCCACGCGCATCGAGGTTAAGGCCGCCGCTGGAAAAGCGCTTGGTATCGAAATCCCCTAGGCTCGCTAGGCGTGGCTGTTATCGAGAGCTTCATCGCGCAACATCATGATGCCGCTCGACACGGCCTCGCTTGACAGCATTTCCGGATTGCTCTTTGTTATTGCAAATTTTCCATTTTTTTCTGCATCTCCTAGAATCAACGCAGATTCAGAGACGTGGCCCTACAGAAAATCGATTCCCAATTGCCTTGACAATCTCTCCGCTCGAGCAGACAAACCCTAATCTTGCTATGTCGCGCCATAGTAATAATAATACCCTTATAAAGGGCCGACGGAAGAGAGAGATCCATCTTCCCTTTGCCAAATTGCCATGTGGACCGCCACGTGTTATGAACCACTTCTACGACCCACCTTTTCTCCTGTCGTTCGGCGTGAAGCCACGGAATCATCACAAAACGTCCCCACTTGCGCCATGATTGGAGCGCCTCATAGCCTTGCCGGACGAACCGCCGGCAACGAGCACAATTGTCGGATACAGCGGCAATCGCGCTCGTGACGCGACGGACCGGGGTGACACCCTTCAACGTCCCCTGCGCCGCCCGGCAGCCCCCCGGGTAAGACGCAAACCTCCAAGCCCCGGTTCGTACGCGCCCTTCTTTCATAGTCTAGGGATCGAAGGTGACTGTCTCGAAGGCACGCGGTCCTCTCCCTATCGCTCATTCCGTATGCAGTCAACGTGCCCGATGGAGCACAGGTTACTTCGACGAACAGTGTTAACGTGGGTGACAATGTCGCTGTCGACTCCGGCATCAACAACAAGTCGTTTGTGCAGGTCAAGCCGCTGCGACTGGGCAGTGGCAGCCCCAAGCCGCTCGTGGACGACTTGCTCGGCACAGGCTCTGTCGAGACGCGGCTCAACACAAACACCAACACCAGTGCCGGCGCGGACCGCTTGCTGAGCGACCAGGAGCTCAAGGTGCTGCTACAAAGGCGCCTGCCAGCGTACCAAAAAACAGCACCACACCGATGCTCGGTGCACCCAGTGCAGTAAAGCGCATCAGGTATTCCAGCGTATCACCGGAAGGACGCACAAATGTAATGGAAGACACAGGCACCACCACATCAGCCAGTTCATCAGATGCCAGTCCGGTAAGAAACCACACCGCAACAACACATAATCCGATGATAATCCCGGACAGGACATGATTGGCTGATTTCCTGAATTCACCGTCTTTGAAACACCAGTACAAGGTGGTCCAAGACGCGTCGTCCGTCAGGTCGAGCAGACCGCTGACGATCGACTCCGCGCGCTTCATGTCGAGCTGCCGAGTCGACCGCACGATTCGAAACAGATCCGTGGTCTCGACGACGAGAAGGTCGATCGCCGCCTGCTCCTCGTCGCTCGTCTCGCCGCGATGCCGCCATCCGAGCCGCGACGCCGGAATCTCCGATTCGGTCGGCTCCGACAACGAATCCTCGATCGGCTCGACGTCCTCGTCGGCACGGAGCGCCTTGAGCAGATCCAGGCTCTTCTTCGTCGTCTTCGACTTCGTCGTGATCAAACTCGTCTTCATCTTCCGACTCGGGATTACGCTTCCGCGCAGCAGTGACCTTGGAATCTTCGGCATCACTGACGGCCTGGAGAAACTCCACCGGACAGCGCGCCCATCTTTCCAATATGAACTCGATCTCCGAGACCACCAGCTCGATGTCCTTTCGCAAGATCTTGTAATCGTCAGGATCTGATCGAAGCTCCAGCAACTTCCCCTCTGGCAATTCCAGTTCCAGTTCAGTTCGCATTGCGCTTCTATCCACAACAATATTGTGGATATACACAAACCCTTTCCCTTTCTTTCTTGAAAACCTAGTTTAAAAAGTTCATTTTTAGTATATGGTTTAAGTATTATCTCCTTGTCAGAAAATCTTAACATCATCTGGCACATCTGCTTTCTTTTTAATTCCTTTGGGCTGCAGATGTTTTGAATCTGACGTTCAACTTATTGCCTCCTTTGTGAATTAAATTTTGGTGAAATGAGCCTATTCCAATGATGCAGACGCCTCTTCATTTTTCGCCAGAAGTTCCCTCGCGAGTGCGGACAAGGGTCGCCGGTCGCCATCCTCGATCAGCGGTGGGAGAGTGCGAGACTTGGCGACGACTGCATCGAGCTCTGCCCGATTCGGATCTCCGAACAGCGGGCGCAAGTTGTCGTCTCCAAACTCGAGGAAAAAGAGGTCGTAGTTGCCGCCCGTAGGGTCTGACGCCGAAACGATCAGATAGCTACGACTTGCCGCAGTGACACTCGAGTACACCCGATTGCGCGTCCCGAGACCGTCGTCCCCATCTTCCTCGCGATCGATTCGGGGCGACACCGATCGCGGGTGTCGAACCGAGCATATCGAACAGGTAGCCGAACACGGCCTCGCCGACCCCCCAGCCACCGGGCGCGACCGGGAGGGCGCTGACGATGTTGCCCACGGAGACGAGGGCGAACATCTCGAAGCCCGTGAGTACCCGCTCGCCGAAGGCCCAGGCGATCACCCAGATCGCGCAGAAGACGACCAGGTGGTTGAGCACCGAGAAGCCCAGTGCCAGGGCGACCTCGCCGGGATGGCGGCGATAGACCAGCACGGCCTCGTCCGAGTTGAAGAAAGAAAGATTGCAATGAAGATCAAATATCGTGAAATGAACGAAGTGCATTGGACCGCGGCTAAGGAGAATATTAAGTGTTCAGTTAAAGTAGCAAGTCATCCAATGAAGAAGAGACTAGAACCTTACGTAACCAGCTTGATAGGTATGTTGCAAGGATTAAGGAATTAGAAAGCAAAGTCCGTAGATTTGACCGTCTGTCCAAGTCTCACATAACAGACTATACAAATGTGTCGGAGCTAGCATTTGGGCCTATTAGATTAAACCATGAAAAAGCCCTTCTTTGCTCGGTGACGGCGACATCAAGTTGGGACGGGCTGAGCCGACGTTGATGAAGGTGCTCGAAAGAGGCTTTCGACGCGGCCAAGTAGTCAGCGTAGCTGTCCCAGGCCGGGTCGTTCGCGGGTGTTTGCTCAGCTTGCACGGATGGTGTTCCCTCGCTCGGACGCAGATGGCATTGATGGCCGCGTGGGTGCAAACGACGTGCCACCCGGCGCGGTTCATGGGATCTTCACCGACAGCATCTAAATTGAGCGACGATTTCGGGTCGACAAAGTGTGCGCCGAACAACTCTTCGATCAAGACACCGCCGTCAGCGCAGGTGAAATCGGTCAGGCACTGCTTGGAATGCCTAAGCACGCTCAGGTCCGCCCAGAGGCCAAGGATCTGTTGCAGGTCGACGCGGCGGAGCTCGAGACGCTGCGCGGAACCGTAGAGGGTCACGCCATTGCGTTGTCCTGGATGGATGATTTGGAGCGCTTCACAGACACTCGGCGAGGCCGCCCACAGCCTGAAGAGCCTCTGGAGGATGGCATACGAGCCCCGGCGGGTGTCCCGCATGCGCGACGCAATTCCGCACCGTGCGAGTGCCCCGAACTGCTCACTGGGGGGAGCTAACATGTGTCAGGATAGGGCCTGTCTTGCTTTCAGAGCAAAACCAAACTCTCAACAGCCACACGACGCAGGTGAGGCGGCCGGCCTGCGTCAGCGCAGCTGTGAGCACCTCCTTGCTGTCTGTGCTCCAAGGGGTTTCCTGCAGACCGGCAGGAAGCGGCATGCGGCTGCCTGGGCCGTCACCTTCAACGCATTCTGCAGGTTGGGGATCGTGCGCCGTTCTCCGGAACAAGCAGATTCGCTGTCGCTCTAGGATGCGCTCCCTGTACGGCGAAGATCATGGAAGGAGTGGATCGGACGCTCGTCGCAGCTGACAGGCCAGAGCCCGGGATCAGATCAAGTTTGCGGCCGTCACGGGTCAAGGCGCAAGGCGGCAGCTGCCAACTCGCCCGCCTCCCACGGCTGCGAGCAACCGACTGGCCGCGGCCTCCACGTGATCCCTTCCTTGGCGCCATTGGCGCCCTTGGCGGTAAAACGGAGGGTTGTGGTTCGTCGGCTCCTCCCACTGCGCATAGTCGGAATACTAAGATCGACATGGCAGTTTGTGTGGAAAGTGCCTTTAATGTTGCATTTGGGTCTTTCGGTAGTGGGCACCGTAATCGTGCTGCTGGACGACGGAACAAGCTCACTGGGTACCAGATGTTCTTTGCTTCCTTTGCGGGGTATTCTTCGTCTAAGGGAAAAACAGTCGGTGGATATGCACAGCAAGTTAGCTCAGCATGGAAACTAATGTCGGATGAGAAACGACAATTCTTCAATGCTTTGCCATTGCTTACTTGTATCAAAAGTTAGATCACGCATATTTTTTTCCAAGTTACCCAATGCCTCTTTCACGTTATCCGAAAGATTTGAAAAATTGTAATCGATAATACTCTCGTCAAAGGGAATGCGGCCCACGGTCAAATCATTATATTTAGCAATAAAATTATCTATATTTCCGTTATCCCTAAACTTATTCAAAACTATAAATGTTGGAATATTAAATTCATCGGTAACATGTTTTATCTGCTCATATACTCCGATACTATGTGGCGTTTCGGGCTCATTGATGCAGTTTTCGGATGGCTGGAACTGTCCTGCCGTTATCGCAAACATCATTGTGCAGCGCAACATAAAGTGCCGTCGTGGCTGGTCAGCCAGGACTGTTCAACAAAATGTCAGCAATGCAGAACCTGCTGCTGTCAATTATTCGCGATCTAGAGCTGCAATATAAAAACCGTCTGTCCCGGTTATATTCGGCGTCAATTGGACACCAAACTGACTGGGTGTGACGTTTTCAACGTGATCAGGAAAGCCATCACACCAAAAACTTCTTTTCGAATACAGCCAGGGCGCAATCGCATCCGACAATTCAATACCGGTGGGAGTTAAACGAAACTTGAATTCATCACTCTCAGCCAAACCCTCATTCTCCAGCAAAATCAGCTCTGGAAAGTCTTTCGCCAGTGCGTCTGAAAAAAGCGTTTGATATTCCTGTTTGTCGACACCCTGGACTTGAAACAGAGAAAGCAAAAGATAGCGACGCCGGCACTCCTCCAAATTCAACTCGATGCCATGATCGATGTTTCTCAAATCGGATTCAGATTGGTTCCGGAATGGTGGCTGCGGTCGTGGCCGCAGCATCGGGTATCGAGGGCGGATCATGCCGGGGCCGGCGGTGGCCGGGAATGGCGGAAACGGACATCGGTCGCCGACTGCGGACGCACCCTGCATTGACATGGACGGCGCGCGCTCCAATTATGGACCAGTCAGTCCAGAACCAGAATCGACCGCCCTCCGATGGCCCGCCCGCGCTGCTTCGATGAACACCAGGCGCTGCGCAGCGCCCTTGAGGTGTTCTGGGCCAAGGGCTACAACGCGGCGTCGATGCTGCCCCGTATTCGCCCTTGTCTATGCCATGCTGTTCAAACCACGTGATGGCGAAGCGCGTATCGGAGTCGAACTCGCCCTGCACATCGCTCAGAAATTCATCGAGCTCACGATTGATGAGCTGCAGAGCAGTCTTGACGGTCATGGGGCTGTCGTCAGCCTCTAGAACGGCCTTGTAGCGTGAGAACACGCCCATGCCGGGCCCGATGGCCGATTGCGGCATGTCGGCCGGGGCGATGTTGGCGGCCTGAAGCTCGGCGATGGCAGGGGGCAGTTCTCAAGCATGAGAATGAGACCACCCTCACTGAGCCGGTCGCCAAGAGCGACCTTCATTTCGATGACCTTGCCCGCAGCCGGGGAGGGCACATCCAAAGTCGCCTTGTCGCTTTCCAGTGTGATCAACGGGTCTTCCGGTTGGACGACACTACCGGCTTCAACGTGGATCTCGATAACGGGAACATCTTCAAAATCACCGATGTCCGGAACCTTAACTTCTATCGCTGCCATTTCGTGCGATCTCCAGGTATCGGTCAATCACAGAACAAGCTGACGGGAAATAACTAATGACTATATGATAAAGCAAATAACTGATAAATATATGAAAACGAAGTTAGATATAGAGGAATTGAGAAAAGTCATCAGTGTGGCAGTAATACTGTCGGTTAAGAATATCACAATTTATACCAATACAAAAATACTCACGTCGTTGCTAATGATAAAATAAGTATTATATATGACAACCTTCAAAGCTAAAACTATTGCTTTCGATCAGCTCAGAACTAGAAACAACAATTGAAAAATTGGGTCATTTCCTGCGAATTGAGTTACCGGTGGGGGAGCTGATTGCCACGGCAGAGGTCATCGATAATCTCGCTTTCGTGAGGCTGGAACATGTCATCAGCTATAAGAAGACCCGTTCCAGCCCAAAGGATTTACAGCACCTCGAAGCGCTGAAGAGTTTTAGACTGCAAAAGTAGAAAGCCAGCAACAACGTCAGTGTTTTTGACGAGCAGAAAGATGTTGGACGCCTTTCGCTATAGTCATCGGGCAATCGGGCCGTCGTTTAGTGCGACAGTCTTTGCAACGCACCTGGATGGCCTTGTTTTGTAGAGTTGCTGCCACGATTGCAATGCCGTTATTATTCCATATCTTCATCATCAAGATTGTTCCCTAAGAGCATTCATATAACAGCTGTTGTGGTTGACTGGCTCACAAGGATTGGTCGCCAACAAAAAGGGGTAGCCACTACTTGGTTAAAGCAGAAAGTTCCAAAAGAGGAAGAAGACGTTAGGGTTCCAATATTTGTGCGTCACACACAGTTCCGGTTGCCCCCAAAACCATCTACTGCTGCTATTATGATTGGTCCTGGCACAGGTCTTGCTCCGTCCCAGAACGGCGGCCGAAACGGGTAGCCAATGTAGCCCTGACTGCTGCCCGCGAAATCGATGGCATTCCCGGATTTACCATAGGCCGGAGAAACGACCGCGTTGACGTTCGTGGGCAATGACCCTGTGATCAGGTCGGGGATATTGCTCGCGTCCGGAGCGACGGCCGGGAATGCTGCCGGCATGATGAGCGACACCAGCCCATCCCAGATACCGGGATGCTCTGCCTCGGCGCGCTTGTACACGTATTGCTGCACGAGACTGCCTTCTAGCTGTCCAGATCCACGCCAGACTTTGGTCAGCGAACGCGACCGAATAGCGCAACGGAATGAAACCGCCTTCGAAGATCAGCCAAACCGTCTGCTGCGGTGTCAGCAGCGTCGCGCGCAGAATCTGCAGCAGCCACATGATTGCCAGAACGCCAGTCACGATGGCCGGCAGGTTGAACATCGGTTGCGGCCGCTGCGGTCCGCGCCCGAACCCGCCGGGTGACGGGTCGTTGTTTTGTCTGAGCGGTTGATTCATGACTCGTCCATTGACCAGACGCCTGTGTCTCTATGTCCATAACGAGAATGCCGGCCTCAACCACATCTCGTTCGAGGTGCCGGACTTCGACGATGTCATGATGGGCCATGAGCATCTTCGCGATAACGGCGACTACGATCATGTCTGGGGCATCGGGCGCCACGTGCTTGGCAGCCAGATCTATGATTACTGGAAGGATCCGTGGGGCCGGGTGCACGAGCACTGGGCGGATTCCGATACGCTGAACACGGACTATGGCACCCGTTACGTGCCCGCCGAAGAAGGACTGCAGTCCCAGTGGGGCGGACACATGCCGGTGGTGAGCCAGGCTGAGAGGTTCCCGAAGAGATTATTCTCACGTCAAAAATTAATTTTGTAAGCGCACAACTCTATTCGCGCTATATAATGACAAAACGAATTCTCACCCGGCAGAAATAGTTGCAGTGGCTTCCATCCATGCCATCAGCTGCAAAGGGTAAAAATAATTATATGAAAAAACATCAGAATGTAACATCGATGAAATGTTGTAATATTGAATGAACTGATAACAGCCCCAAATACGAAGCCTGACCTGTGCCAAGTCTGCGCTTGCCGCCGGGTGTTGCTGGTACGGTTGTCGAGGTTCGCGTTTTCAATCGTCATGGCGTTGAAAAAGACGAACGTGCGATGGCGATCGAGCGGGAAGAAATCGAACGTCTTGCAAAAGACCGTGACGATGAGCAGGCAATTCTTGATCGGAACGTCTACGGTCGTCTGGCCGAGATGTTGATGGACAGGACTTCTGTTGCTGGTCCGAAAGGCTTCAAGAAGGACACAAAGCTGACCGGGGACGTCCTGAATGACTTCCCGCGCTCGCAGTCGAAGGGTACCTTATCTTTCTTGGGTTTAGTTAAACCCATAGCTTGAAATGGAGAATCTGGAGGTGCAAAATACATCAGAGCCTAATGGCAAGGAAGGATGTGGAATTTGGATAAAGGACTGGATCAACCTCTTGTGGAAGAGGCCGGTCATGTGAGAGGTATGCAGTTTCCTAAGATAAAAGATCCTTTATGAGCGTTATAAGTTTTCTTCCTAATTTCTTAGCTTGTATGATCATGGATTTATCTTCTTTTAGGAGGAGTCTATATCATCTACATGAGCCGTGAACGACGCGAGCGACGCCGTCGACGAGGGCGATCACGCCCTCCTCGGGGCAGGCCTCGATGCAGGTGCCGCATCCGATGCACTTCCAGGGCTCGATGATCGGGTGCTGAGCGATCGCCTGGTTATACGAAAAAACCCATCTACACATAAGCTATCTACAACATCACTTTTCTGCAAACGTGCAAACGCTTGTAAAGTAAATTTCCATTTATAGTTAGGATTGTGCATTTAAACCCGTAGAAAGTATCTTTAAAGTTTAAATTACATGATGGACCTGCGCAGGCTGGAGGAGGGCAGGCAGGACAAGGATATGTTGCAGGGTCTTGAGATTATTCACGACGAGGCGTTTCGCTGTAAGGGGATCATCGAGAAGCTGCTGACGCTGGTGCGCAATCCTGACGGCCCGCGTGTGGCGGTATCGCTGAACGAATTGGTTTATGAGGTGGCGGGCCTGATCAGCGGGCTCAAGCAGTTTAATAAGCGGAATCCCGCGTTGAATATCCAGCCGGACGACAAGATGCCGGTCATGGCGCACGCGTCGGAGCTGAGACGCAACCCGTGCTCACTCTCAGCGTAGTCGTTCGCATCCATCCCGATCGCCGCACGATTGCTCATGCTGTGCGAGAACGAATACATCTGCGTATCCGACATCACGGAAGTGCTCGACTCAACCAGACCACCCGTGCCACCCGCGAAGATCCCCGTCGTGCGATCCGCGTTGAAATCAAGCAGGAACCCCGAGTCGCTGTCCGGGCTGATGTGGATGTTCGCGTAGGAATAATCATTCAAACTCGCACCCTGATGCCCAGCATCAACCTCCGCTTGCCTTGGAATGGCATGCGAGTAATTGATCGTATCGTCTTCGTTCCATCGATTGGTGCGAATCGAATGTTGGTAAGTTCGCGATTTGCAAATTACCTTAACGATATGCTGAATGTCGAATCCACTTTCAACAAAGTCCTTTTCCAAAGCGGCTAACAGCTCAGGGTTGGTTGCAGGGTTACCTGCACGAATATTATCAATCGGGTCAATGATTCCCCGACCGAACATATATCCCCACAATCGATTCACATAGCTTTTTGCAAAATACTCATTCTTTGGGTGCTACCCAGAGTGAGAGCAGATAATTGAAGTAAAATTTCATGACATCACCTGGGCCATTTAGTCCTGGTTCGTATTGTTTTACGTTTAGAAGACAGTGCTGGTACTCAGTCTGTTCCGTACTTCTCATTGGCTCGCACGAACTTATCTTTAGTACTTGGTGAGCCCAGCAAAACAGTTGGTAAACATTTTATAATAAAACTGCTGTCTTACTTCCTGATGACGACATATATATGATTTGCACAGTATGCAAGTTTTTTTTATATGATAGCTTTTCGATTTTATGTGCCCATTAATAGAGAAACTGGGCGTAATGCGTGTAGGCTGTTATCTAACAAGACGTTTGAGCACTAAGCCATTATTGATTTTATAGTAACTGTAGTGATATGTAGAGGTATAATAGGGGTTGCGTCATAGTGTTTAAGGCAAGTCTAATAGGGCATATTAGTTCTATGACATGTGCATGTGTGAACGATCAAGATATGATGGTACGAGAGCAAGCATCTCAACCATTGTTTAGATTCACGTACTCTATCAAATTGTTCCCTCAAATCGTTACTTAATTCTGATGATGATGAGCTCAGCCCAAGGGCAAGTAAAAGGCAGAAAAAAAGAAAACGTCGGGATAGTGAAGACAAGGACGTGGCATGTCTTGATATCAATTTGTTAGCACAGATTGAAAAAATTAACTATAGTTCTCAGGTAGATAAATTTCTAAGAGCCTGGCAAAAAGAGCCTTTTAAACGGATAATAGAAAAAATCAAAACCGATGAGCCCTGCGGTATTGTGTCAATGCCAACGGGGTCAGGTAAGACAGCGTTATTTTGTGCTGGATGACGATGAAGCCTCGGCCGAAGAAAGCTCGAAGAGTCAGGGTAAGAGCGACCTGGATGCGGCGGAGGCGAAAGCCGCCAAGGTTAAACGGCGCAAGTATCTACGCGAATACGTCCGCTGGTTGTGGCCCTACCGCTACGCCGTAATCGCCGTTTTCCTACTGTCGCTTGTTGCCGCGCTTTTCGAGTTGCTGCAACCATTGTTCATGCGATTCATTGTGGACGAGGTCCTGTTGGTCGGCGAACTCTCCCCGAGCGAGCGTTTGTTCTGGCTTGCCAGGATTGTCGGGACGCTGCACCATGCAGTGATCTCCTGCGCTAACAAGAATTCTGCAAGATCATCGCCCAGCAGATTAACCCCCGAGGGGGCCGGAACCAGCCGTGATCCGCACAGCAAGGGAACCCAAATCTCTTCAAAGGAATAGTCGAAAGCCAGGGTGAGAGACTGAAAAACCCGGTCGGTTTCATTAAAGCCGTACAGCTCAGTGGCAATCGTCAGGAAGTTGCAGATACTCGCATGCGTTATAGGAACGCCTTTCGGATTTCCGGTCGTTGCCATTAAGCTCTTCACGACGAGAAGAGGCTTGTTTTGATAACTTTTACGGTTGTCTATAGTAGCTGTTGGAACTGCATTGCGTGCTATCAATGTGAGATTATGTCTCCAATATGACATTAGTTTGATTTTCACGCTGCTTCAATATATTCATCGGAAGTTATGTGTGAATGTCACAGTCTTCGGCCAATTAGGGTTGGTAGTGGTTCATTTTTCAGGCAGACAATTGAAGCTCAATCTTTCACACAGTTCACACTGTCTAAAAAAACATGTCGTTATTTAGGACGGAATCCAACTGAGGCATATAATGCTCCTGAAGCTGGATTTTTATCAAAGGGTTCATGACAGACATTCGCAACCTGTGTACCGTGTTCGGCTTGCATTCGCTTTAGGACATAAACCATCAATGCCTTACCGATACCGCGTCGCCGAAAATCTTCATGTGTTCCGACAGGCTCAAATAAAATCGTGTGATTGATGTCATCTATCCAGACTTGGGTAAAGGCAGCAAAACGCCCATCAGGTGCAACCACTACAATTTCATATTCTTGATGAATTTTATCAAAGCGTTTATTTCGGAGTTTTTCAAGAAATCTAGGCCTAGTATAATAGCCTAAAGTTGGTCACAGGCTTAATCAGTCACCTTAAGGCTGAGAAACCTCCAAAGAGTGCACCTGATGCCATACCAACACAAAACCCAAGTGTGAAGCCCATTTTCATTTTGTCGAAACAGCTGGGGCCTTGCTGATAACCTGAAACTGGTACTGGCATTATAGCTCTAATTGAAAACGAGGAACAAGAAAATGATCAAGGAAAATTTCTATGTCAGTTGGCCCAAGCACAGGCAGTATGCACTGCAGAGAGGCTGGTGGGGGATTGTCTGAGTGCAATCCTTGGAGATGGCGCCAGAAAATGCCATTGTCCAGCAAGCATGGGAGAGTGCCAGGGACAGCTTCCCCTTTCCATTTTGTGCACCATTGCAGCACATTTGCCAACCCTTGGTTGGTTTGAATGTCATCTGCCAGAAGGTCCAAGGCCTGCCATTTTGGGCCGCGCCGGGCCTCACCACGCTTGCGTGGGGGGGGTAGGGTGGGAGGGATTGTCCCCCTGTTCGGCTTCCATGCGCTCAAGGCTGTCAGCCTTGCGAGCGATAGTGGATCCGCGAATCACGACGCCGTCCCCTTCGGACGGATGGATGAAATTGCGCGCGTCGTAAGCGAAACGGGGTTCGCGCTGCCTGACGAAAGCTCCGACTGGCATCGCGGGGCACCGGCCCACCGAATCGATGCCTTCCTGTTGGGTCTGGCGGCGATGCTTGTCCTGTCCGGGATAGCCCTAGCCTTGGGGCACTGGAAGCTGGCGATCGTGCCAACCATTCTCGGCGTTAATTTCGCAACAACCCCTTCGTTTTTAATTTCTATGCATGCACAGGCAGGCGCTGGTTCAGGCTTGCCAGGTAATCTGCCCTGAAGCGGCGCAAGACATAGTCTTTGTAATTGTCATGCTTGAGGCTATCCCAGGCTTCTACCCTGCCTTTGCTGGATTTATCTTTTGCTGCCGCAAGCACTTCCGGGCTTAACTCCAGATTGGCATCCGTCATCATTTCATAGCCATACAATTGCATGAATTCTTTGGTCAGGCTTTCTATGACTTCAATTTCCTTTCACGAGAACTTCTTTTTTGATAATGATTCCTCGCTATTCACGAACCATGTTTCTGACCACGAGTCACAGCAACTTGCTCTTCCGATGACAGTTTATGACAACTTTCGGTCTCCACAATTTGGCGATATCTTGTCGGATGAACGTACTTTCCAATTGCTTTAAATACAAGCTCCGACATCTGGTTGCTAAAGTTTTGAAACTGTGTTCCACTTCACGTTACGAGAAAATAGTCGCATTGTGGGATCAACTGTGGTCGTACATATTGAATGTATTCGCCGCTGGCGGTCTTGCGTCCGTGGAAAGGCTCGCCGTACCAGGACGCCACGCCGCGCTGCGTGGTGCCCACCCGCGGCTTGTCGTAGCGGTGCATGGAGCAACCGGAGACGAGTGCCGCGACGAACGCCAGAACAAGTGCGAGGCACAGCGCGTGGGGCTTCCGAGGCGATGGGGAAGTTCGGAGCATGGCGGGGAGAATCGCTGGGATTTGAGGAGGATCGTTGGCTGAGCGTCGTGGCGGCCCTATTTTCGCCACTTTTGGTCGTTTCGTCGAGCAACGACTTATATGCCATACAGCTCTTTGACAAATGGATTCAGGTAGAAAGTAATGAGCTTGTAAACAGCCCTCTATTGCTGCAAGCAGTAGACCTGAAAATGGAAAAGGGCTTTGAAGTGTCTTATGGGTTGCAGGCTCCTGTGAACACCTTGAAGGTGAACGAAGTGATTCGAGTGTAGTTCAAGGAGCATTTTGATTGGATACTTCCGGCAACGCTGGCCGCAGAAGAATCGGCTGTAGATGCTTTTTGTGCTGAACTGGAGCAGGGGTTTCATATTCCAACAACGACACAGGCATCTACCAGTCTGTTATGCAACATTGATGCCATGCTTTTAAATATTCACAATTTAAGAGGTCCCTGTTAGTTGGAGCAAATTAGAAAATGAATTCACTGAAGGTTACCCAAAGGTGCGATGGCAAAGCTCTCTCATTTCACATTCTACAGCACAGTCTTCCTGTTTCGACTAGGAGAGAGGAAAAATGGAAAATTAGACAATTAATTATTGCAATTAGATAGGCAAAGGTCCCATTATCTCATTTTTTCCTTTTTTTTTGGGCTTATGGTTTTCTAACTGATGTATCTTATATTGTGGACACAAAAAACAATGTTGATTATATTCTTGCAGCTAATATCAATGTCACTGAGAACCAAATTTATAACGATGGTAAATATGAATATGAAACAATTGGGCTACCTTTTTTTGCACATTTGGGAGAAGTGATTTATAACTATGAGCTAAAAAGAAAACACCATGCAACCTCAAAGTAATCATCATCATTTTTGCCTTACGCCTATCTTATACAAAACTACTTTCGGAAAAGCTTTCTATCCATCACCTGGTCTGGGCTTGGCAGTCGAGCATCTTGAACAACGACGCCGTTGCTTTCCATCGTTTGAACTAAAGACAAAAACCGTTGTTGAATGTCTGCTTCAGCATCAGAAAAGAAAGACCAAGGAACTCCCAATCGCATCTCACTCAACGAGGGATAATTTGGAGTTGATCTGAACTCTGGATCAATCGTCGATTGAACCATTTCTATGTCTGCCACCGAGCGCACCAATGGTCCGACATGATCAAGAGATGAAGCCAGAGGTCGCACGCCTGGTGCAAAACCCCGGCCGGTTAAGTGATTATCTGGCTGGGCATATCGCACCAGAAGAATACCTGATCCGCGCTGATCGCTCTTTGGCTTTGGGGCTGAATGACACCCAGGTCTTTCATTCTTCGGAATTGATTCAGCAGATGATGACCACCGATGTACTGTCCGAAATGCAGGATCTGCTCTGTCCGGATATGGTGATCTTTGATCTGCCTTCGGTGCTGGACAGCGATGATGTGCTGGGCTTCCTGCCCAATGTCGACGGTGTCTTGCTGGTGGTTGGGCAAGCGTGCTTTTTGATTTCGAATTGCGCCTTGCCTGCCCGTCCTCGCGGCAGGTTCCGAAATCCATGCTGGACTGGGCCGCAAAGGCGGGTGGCAATGTCACCCTCTTTGACGACCCCCTTGCCGCCGCGAAAAAGGCCGATTGCGTTGTAACGGACACCTGGTTTTCCATGGGGCACGACGCCGACAACGCCGAAATCCGGCAAATGTTTGCCCCCTATCAGGTGAACGGCACCGTGATGAACGCGGCAAAACAGGATGCGATCTTCATTCATGAGCCCCGCTTCAGATTCATCACCATGATGACAATCGATGCAATACGATTGAATAAACGCAACGGCCTTCGTTCCGTCCATCTCCGGTGCAGAGTCCTCGCTTGCCTTGTTTTCCAAAACTGGTTCCCCGCAGTTCGAATGAACCGATATCGCTGGGACTAGCGTCAATGCAATGGAGATTCGAACCAGTAGCGACAAATACGGCATGGGAAATTGTAGGCGTGTTAAACGAGGCGAGAACAAGATTATATTCAAGTTCGACTTGAATTTGCAGGTCGTAGCTATTATCCTCGAAAACACATTATGGCCTAACATATTATCTTGCAACAAGTGTTTTCCCGTTTGACGGAACGAAACTTATCTGCCATTTACCTAAACGGTTATATTTAGCTAAATACCAAATAGTTTGACAAGTCTGGGGTCTACAAAATATTATCAACAACTTTCTAAGATAACACTAAACACGGTGTCCTTCTTTGGGTGAAAGATTATTTTTTTTTGTTCACCAACATATCGACACAACTAGAACATCAAGTTTTACCCCGCTTCACAATTTGCAAAAGTGGATATCCTAAAAATCCATGGGTAGCCAGCTCTTTTTCATGTAATTTTTCTTGCTGGTCTTTATAAGTTGGAACCCGCTCAAGCCAACCCAGTGGCGTTATCATTGAGAGCAGTAAATAAAGCTCTGCATGCTCGGGTACCCACGACTGAATAAAAATACGCGACAAGCTTGGGTTTATACCACAAGCAAGCCACTCAATAATTAAATCCCATAAATACTTTTGCACAAAACCAGGCTCATCATAATGCGTCGTTAGCCCATGCCAGCTGAAGAGCAAAGTCAGCCGACTGCTGCGCGCTGGCTTCTTCAATTGCACGTGTAGCATGTTTATCCGGACTGTACACGAGCACAGCAACATGGCGCAAAATGTTGTCAGAGGAGGGGGGGAATTCTACAATAGGCCCGAGTAAATCATACAAAAGGAATAACGTACCGTGGGGGTAGAATGGCTCCGGGACAGTCTTCTCGCAAACGATCTTCGAGGGCCACGACGTGACGAAAGCGACGTCGAACCAGCCACAGTCCACCCGTCGCAGCTGCCTGACATTAACAATACAATCATAAAAACGGCCAAAGGCCGCTCTATTCTGGTACAACATGATGTGGTAACCGGTAGACCTTACAGTCGCATCAACATGCTCGCCGGGACCAAAGCTTTTCATAAAGGTTACCCAAGTAAGTTGTCCATAAATGGCAAAGGTCACGGTTTTCTGACAGACGAAGATTATCAGCAATACCGCGAAATGCATGCCCATCCACTATGGGAAAAACTCCAGAAACTGGCTGAGAAAAATGGAGGCCACGGCGGGATGGATTTTGTGACTTCAACGACAGGATGTTTCTTATCGCACAGTTCATTCAAGGGGTGAGTATTGCTGAGACTGCAATCTCAGAAGGTCTATATGCGCAGGCGGGAAACTTATTGAAGCAGGAACTGGAGACACTAGCCGCAATAGAAGAATTCAAACTCGGTACTAGGCAAGAAGGTAATACACCCAGGTTTCGAGGTAGCATGACAAACTTCGGACCAAGCTATGGGAGATACAATGATATTGCGCATCCTACGAAGCGGGAGATTGTAGAAAATCTGTCCGCGTGCCATAAAAACTGAGGGTATAATCAGCCAGCGTTGGGATGTCTATAAGGCGGCCATCAGGCTCGTAGAATCGGTTGGCCTGCATAAATCCAAATCCAAGTTTGTAAAAACCTGAACGCCTGCTTTGCGGCCAGGGGCCGGCTTGGGCTTCCAGGGCAAAAGATCCCAGCAGCACTATGATGATGCCTAGACGCCAGAAGTAGCGTCTCCCAACGTGGCGTCCCAAGTAGTGGTCGAGCATTGGTTTAGTTTGTTTTCTCATCAGTTTCAAATAGCCTAGCGGACATTGTTGCTACTAAGGACACGATTTACTTGCAGAACTGGCAGACGAAGGGGAGTCAGGCTCAGCAGGTCGTTGTCAACGAGCAGTTACGCAAAGAAATAGCATCGTATGTAGAGAAGCACCCGTACTTGCTGGACGACACTGGAGGCAAACTGTTCCGCTCTCAAATGCGCGATGGTTTCAGGAGTCAGACTATTCAGGACCTGTTTAAATTTTTATACAGGGAAGGCAACATGGAGAATGCTTTGTCACGTAGCGGGCGGAGAAGTTTTCCTTCGCCGGAACATATGCCAGTGCCAGCCAGTTCCGCGCCACGGGCAAGTGCCGTCTTGGCCTCTTCAGAAAGAGCTCCATAGCTCATGTCAGATACGAAAAGCGGGATATCAAGCTTAAGCGGTCTGCGGGCTTGCGGGCCGATGGTCACCGATGAATTTACATCAATTTCATCCAGTAACGGTTTGCGGGCCATTTGGGCCGGCAGAATCTGGATATCGTCCCAGTGGGGCAGGTCCTTGCGCGGGACACCCATCGCTCCCATCTCACCATGGTCGTAGAGGTCCAGATCAACAATGACTGTATTTGTCTATAGTACAATTAAACAAGAAGTGTCATATAAGAAACTATCGAGGAAACTTTTTCAAATCCACCACGACATAGGCCCACTCTGCACGTATAAGCCCAGTTGACTCGTATACGTCTTCATTTGAGGAAGAATAAAACGAATAAGAAATTTTCGTGCTATTATCAATTCACAAGTAATGTGATACTTGGTCATTTCTATCTTTGTTCTGCATTGATTTTTTTTATCTCATATGTTGTCTCATGTTGGTCTGGCGAAATGATGATTTCAGTATTTCTGCGGAAGATACGATTGCTTTTGACCGTATGATAGGTGCTGAAGATAAGACGATGCTTGAAAAAGTGCCGGGTGTGTTGTCACTCACACGGCGTGCCTTGGCCAGCACACAGTCCGATAAAGCATCAACGGCCTGGCGGCATCAATTCGTGCGCTTACTCAATAGTACAACTGAGACCTAGCCAGATTTGTATCGACGTTAAGCAATAAGTGAGTAAGGCAAATAGCATAAAAAAAGAAAGCTGTCGACAGGGCTCCCACTTAACGGGAACTACTCGAACTCCGTACTCGGCAGCTTCTACTCCCCCGAGCGGCTGACTGTTAATCCAACAGAAGGACTACTTTACGTCGGAGACGACAACGGCGTCGCCTATGCGGACTCGGCCACGCCAAACCATCTGACAGGAGACGCTTCGTCTTCTCGCGTGAACACGGCTGGCGCGGTGCTCGGGCTAGCGTTCGATAACAGTCGCAACACTCTTTTCGCTATCGACGAAACCACCATCACCTACCTGAACGCCGATGTGAGCGGTCAAACTTTGGAAGACGACATAGCGCAGCACTACGACGATGACTTGCGTTCTCTGTTCCTGCATTTTCACCAGTATCCGGAATTGTCGGGCCTCGAATACGCCACATCAAAACGGCTAGCCGAAGAGTTGCGTGCCTTCGATTTCGAAGTGACCGAGGGTGGTGGCGGCACCGGTGTTGTAGCCGTTATGGCTAATGGTGAGGGACCGACGGCTCTGTTGCGCGCGGACATGGATGGACTCCCGGTACCGGAGCGTTCCGCACTGAGTTGGTCGCCGCGCTGTCGTCCGAGGAAGTCAGCATCGTCGTGATCGACGCGAGGTCGTCCGCGGCCACCGAGGTCTGCGTCAGCTCGGCCCCACGCAGCACATCATCGACGATGAAGAGCTTCGATACAGAAGCTGTTTCGAGCTGATCGGTATCGCCACTGGCGAAGTATGCGCCGGTCCGGCGGTCCAGAAGCGCGAAGCGAACATCCGCTCCGCGCCCAGCTGCGGACGAGAGTGCCTCGGGTATACGTGCTTCGAGAGCGAGGCCGTCGACGGTCTCACCGGCCCAACTGTCGGCCATTTCCAGATGAGCGCCAAAGTGCAGATAGCCCATCTTCTTCTCGGCACCGATATGGTCCGACAGCGCTTTCGTCGCCGGGATCGATATGGACCGGTCTCCGCCGCAGATGATTGGCGTCACGCCGGCTTCCAGGATCGTGCGCACCGCCTGGTAGATGCGGTCGCGCGACAGGGCCGGGTTGACCTTCGGCATCTGCACGTCGCCGCAATCGGCGCTGCAGCCGTAGAGATCGACCTGATACTCGAACCAGTAGGGAATTTGTTTGGAAGCATGGAGCCACGTTGTAGCTTGTATTATTCGATATTAGTTTACAAGTAGAATAAAAATTCAATGAATATTCATATAAAGAACTCTCTGCTTGGCCTTTAAGCTTCAAAGGAACGCAGTTTTGGTTATAGGTGAATAATCATAACAACTGATTGATGGATTTACAAAGTACCAAATTTGATATCAGGGAATTTCACCAACAATTCCACTTTAAGTTCATCTTTTTCTACCTTTGTCTTGAATTCAGCTATGTCCTCTGGAATGAGCCAGTAGACGCCAGGGCAACCGGCTTCGTCCGCCGCCGCGTAGACCGCCTCGATCAGCGCGCGCCCGACGCCGGTGCCGCGGACTTCGGGGTCGGCATACAGATCCTGCAGGTAGACGGTGTTTTCGATTTTCCAGCAGTGGCGATGAAACAGGTAGTGAACGAGCCCGACCGGCTTGCCGTCCTGTTCCGCGATCAGGCCGTGGAACTCATGCGGATCGTCCGACAGCAGCCGCGAGAAAGTGGTCTCGTAGACCTCTTCCGGCACCGTGCTTTTCACATTTTTGCCAATAGGTCCCGGGAAAATCCGCGCAGAGACGGGCAACGCCCTGGCGGATTTCCGGGTGGTCCAGTTCGTAACTCAAGGCGTGGCTCCTAACGCATGATGAAGGGATTGGCGGCGCTGGTCTCGTGCGCGATCCAGACCGATTTGACCTGCATGAAATCCTTGATCGCCTGCTGTCCGCTTTCGCGCCCCTGTCCCGATCGCTTGTAACCGCCGAAGGGCGACATGAAGCTGACCGCGCGGTAGGTGTTCACCCAGACCGTGCCCGTTGACCGGTGGCTCGGCCGACGACACGCTCTCCGGAGGTACCGGGCGAGATACCTTGATGGGGGGCAGCGGAGAGGACGATCTCGACGGCGGCCTCGATCCCGACGAGGTTTCGGGCGGTAGTGGCGAAGACACTCTCAGGGGCGGTGGCGGCGCGGACGTTCTCAGAGGCGGATCGGGGCAGGATGAACTGCATGGAGGCGATGGAACAGATCAACTTGAAGGTGGATCAGGGGCTGACACGCTGTTTGGCGGGGGCCAAGCAGATCGCCTTGATGACGTACTTTCGAACCCGACCTTCTTGTTTAACCAACTACCAAATAGTGATGTTTGTATGCCTTGTTTTGCTGTCATTTGAGTTGATGCATAATTTATAGCTATTACCCCATTTGCACGCCTATTTCTTTTATATAAAAATGAATCAATATACTTTGCCTTATTGTATTCATATTATCGTTTTGTGTAAACAACCGATAACACTACTTTTACCAATAGGATTATAACGGCTCAAATGAGGTAATCCAGCAACGTATGTTATTTGTTCATTTATATTTTGCCCTAAAGATTAGTACAAAGCTACGTCTAATTCAAAGTCACTCGTGTGCTGCGTTGCTTCAAACATTGTTTTTACCCATGTTGGATATTGCTATATTTCGATACCGTAGGAGTATGAGGAGAAAGCGCCGGTATTAGTGATTCCTACTGACTTATAAGTAACAGAGAAAACAAGCAGAAAAACATAGCATGTAGCGATACAAAGACTGCAATTAAATAATATCGATGCGAAATTTAAAAAAAATAGATCTAAAATTAAGATGTCGCGAAAATAGATACTGTCAAGTTTGAGATGCTGCCTGATCCGGCTCTGGCAACGATGATGGGGGCCGATCTCTATGCGCGGCTCAACGTTCACCTGCCGGGCTGGACCCCTCCGCTGCCGCCTGCCAGCCTTAGGCAGGCCTTCAACCACATCCGCCCGTTCTTCAAGTTTGTGCTGGAGGAGCTTGGTACTCTCGATCTGCCCGCGCTCAATCAGGAGCTTCTGAACCGATATGCAAAGGTGGTCACGGCCTCAAAGTCACGGCAACCGGCAGTTAATGCCCTTCTTCTGTTTCTGTTCTTCGAGATGATTTTTCCGCTTTTGTGATCCAAAGGCAATAGATGCACCGGACACATTGTTCTGAATGATGCATGGAAGTTCGATTATTTTTCATAAAGGCGAAGCTTCGATCGTACCGCTTTGTCTGTCTATCGCCATCCTGAACTGATAATCAACGCGAACTTCCTCATTGGTGTAGTAAAAATGGCTTGCATCATAGCTTTCTGAAAACACATCTCCTTCATCACTCTTAATCAACTGCAATTCCGCATGGGTGTGAATGAATCGGGTGTGTTACAAATTTGTTTCACTTTTCTTTGATAAGGTAACTCTTGACAGAAAGATGCGCAAGGTTATGTTCGTAGTCACGCCACTTTGATGGACTTTGTGGCGCTTGAGAGGCCATTGTTGGCGGAACGAGGGAGGAGATCTCAGTGACTGTGAAGCTGGTCGATGTGAAAGGTGCCCAGAGCCTGATGGAAGAGGGCTACACATTTGTGGATGTTCGGACGGTGGAGGAGTTTGCAGCGGGCCATCCGGCTGGCGCGTACAACGTGCCGTTGGTCCTCGCGCCCGGCCGTGGTGGTTAACAATTGTGCAGTCACGGCGTGGCCCCCCGGCTTGTTCGACACCAATTCGGTGGCAGTTACCTTATTCGAACATCGTAACTGTCACCAATTTGCCGGTTCCGTAATGCCACCTTAATCCGCGGGATCTAAGCTGCCGCGCCGAGCAAGCCGAGTAACCCGCCGTGGCCGAAGCGCAAGAAGACAACCTGCAGCTGCTGTTTCCGACCGTCGTCCAGGTCAGCCAGATCCCCGACCATGAAGCCGTCTCGGCCTGGGTTGTGGTGTCGGTCTTTGTGCTGCAGCTGGCGCATTTCCTGGCCTATCCGCTCTCACCGGCCCCGATGTCGCTGGTCCGGCTTTGGAAGCACTTTCTGGACGCTGCCGGCACCTGCTTCCTCCTCGGCCGCGCCTGGCCCAGCCGCGCGCAGACGGACGAGAACGCGGAGGAGACCAAGTCGCCCGCCAACGACGTCAGCCGCTGGATGCTGTTCGTCGGTAGAGAGCTGGTGCTGCTTGCCTCCTATCTTCTCTCGTTCTCGTCGCCCACGCTCGTCCCACTCAGAGTGAAACGAACTTCCCTTGTCCAGGTGGCTCGCGAATTCTTTAACTGGGACCCAGGCACTGTCGATATCGACGCTCGGTGAGAACACGTGTATTTGATCAAAGATGCCCCTGTAAGGGCCTAACAACATCGAAATTAATGTGGTTGTCTTCCCCATCCCCGACGGCGCCAGAAAGGCCCCATTCGCCCCAGGGGTTTGGGGGAACGGAGTGGGGGGCTTCTTGAAGTTCCACGTCGTTTCTGGTGGGCGTTGCAGTCGCATTTGCTTAGGTTCAATAAACTCATAAGTCCGCTGCCAGTTAAAGTCGTAGTTAGGTACTGACAAAATAACTTCGGTGCGACCGTCTGGGTATTCCAATTCAAACTTCGAAGCGACGCCGCGATAGTGCGCATGGGGAACTAAGTCGTGTAACATAGCATCTTCGGCGAATCGATAGTAAGCGGTTTCCTGATGCCGGGCGTGGCCTGCGGGGATCCGGATAGTTGGGTCAACAACCACATCTTGTCGGTAAAACTGATGCGGCTGCTCCGTATGGAAATGCTAAGCCTGTTGTGGAAAAAATGGTCCCCAAAGCGATCAAAATAGATAAAATTCCCGCGAGAGCGGTAGAAACAGCAGCGAAATCAATGGAATACTGTCCGCGAAGACCGAAAACTTTGATCGGCCGTATCGATGTAAAATTGAATCCGGACGATCTGTACGAACCGGAGGAGTTGGACCGTGTTCATCTTGGAGGATGGTGGAAACCGGATCATTGCAAATCAAGGGTTAAAGTAGCTATTCTTGTACCATACAGAAACAGAGAAAGGCAACTTCGCGATGCCAAGCGGGTCCACGGCGTCGGGTTATCCGACAGGAGCGGGTCGCGGTTGGATACAGAGTCGCGGTGATGCGAGGCCAGGGCGGTCTCCAAGGCCATGATGCGCTTCGCCGCGCCGTCAGGGTCGGCCACGCCTGCCAGCGCCAGGAGACGTCCGGTGTGGGCGACGTAGGCCTGGCGAATTGACTCGTAGTCCTCCTCGCGGTAGTAGGCCTCATCGGGCAGGCCGATGCCGGACTGGACGAGGGAAACCATGTAGGAGGAGGAATCATGGTCCAGGGACCGTTGGACGTGGTCGCCGACAGTGGCGCCGGGGTGCTCGACGAAAACCTGGCGCGGGCCGTCGAACGGGCCATCGGCATCGACCCGGAACGCTGCCGGGCCCGGGCCCTGGAACACTCGTGGGACCAATCGGTGCAGGAGTTCCTGCACAACCTGGCGCCGTTTCCGGCCCCGGGGTTGCAGGGCGAGATCGCCTGACCCGCTGATGGCCCTTCCCGCCTCGCCCATCGCCGGGCCGGCGCCCTGGCAGCGCGCCCTGGCCGACGTGGGCTTTTGGCATGAGGCTCGGCGCCGGCGCGCCGGTCGCCGAAGTTCTTGCGGCACCCGGCGGCGTCTGCGAGGGCGCGGCAACGGCTCCGATCCTTGCCGACCTTGCCCGAAAGGCCGGCATTGCCATGCCGATTACAGATGCGGTCTGCGCGGTTCTTCAGGAAAGGACAGACGTTCGCGGCGCGGTCGAAAGCCTGCTTGCCCGGCCGCTGCCGACGCGGGAAAACTGACGCCTGCAACCTTTACCGGCCGTGCCCGCTCCCATAGGTTTTGCCTTTACAGATTGAGACAACTTTCCTTTATCTTCGTCTATGCAAGTCATGAAATCGCCAACTAATCTATAGAATTGTCATGCATTATCAGCTATTCTACAGATCTACCTCAATACCATCTCTGTTCCAGCGGATGGACTCGGATTGTGAAATCTGCCACATTGTCGTCAACGGAAGCAAATAAATACACAAGAGGTCACTGGAAAAACTGATTTTCTGCTGTAATCAAGTAAAATTCTAAATTACTGCCGTAAAACTTTCATTCCCGTAATGAAAACTTTCGACTTGACGACCTGCGGTGATTCTGATTCAATGCCAGCCGTGAACCAGATATCGCAGACAGTTCGACTGCGCGACTTCATGGTGTCGGAAGATGGGTGGGGCAACCAAGCTGGCCGTGAGGTCAACGAAAAACTCATCCGGGTCGTCGAGCAATCGCCACAAACTCTAATGTTCCGGGTATCGCTAAAGGGCGTAAGACGTGTTGACGTATCTTTCGCTCGAGAAAGCGTGGTCGAACTGGCGTTGCGGTATCGAGGCGAGCGAGGGTTTTGTCTCCTTTTTAAACAGTTCTTGTTGACTAATCGTATTCGGCAAATTAAAGGCTTCCTTTGAAGCTTCTACATCTAACTCAAAGGCAGGCGTAAACAAAGTGTAATACCGCTTTTGTGCAGGATTAAAGTAACTGAATGATAATTTTGGAATCAACAATTCCCCAGGCTGAGTCGGAATAAAAACAATCTCAAAAGTTTTTCGACCACCAATCACATAACCTGTTTTGAATAGCTCCGATGAGATATCGGCTTCATAAACTTTAAAAGCATCGAGCTCCGGCAAACTCAAGAAGTGCAAGTTCTAATGGATCCCAGGGTTTCTACTTCAGTTGAAGATATCGATCTTCAAAGCAGTTATTCACTACGCTGCTATCAGGGATACCACCAACTTCAGGATATCAGAGAGGCGCTGGACCAGAAAATTGCTAAAAGTCGAAAAACTGCGAAGTATGAAGCTTTGCGAGGAAAGGGCTTACCCGGGGATCAGGATCTTCTCTACGGAAGTATCTATCATACGGACCCGGAAGAAGAGACAGTAGTTGCGCTTCAAGAGAAGTGTACGCGCTGACAGATGCGGACGATACATGTCTTCCACATGTGCCGCCGGATGCAGAAATGTTCCCGGACTGACGGCCCGCACCATATAGGCAACAGTGAAAAATCTCGTCCCTCCCCTTGCCCGATTTATGGCTGTGATAAACCGGTCTTTGAGAAATTCTGAATGGGCCGGATTGGTTTTTGGCAACCAGTCAAAACCTGTCAGATCTGCGCTTTTGACAATGCTTGGATTATCAATTTCAAAACCGGCGGGAAGCAGGTCCGAGATTATGATCCGGAGATGGCCGCAACGGCGGCATCCGCCGCCGCTTTCATGTCCGGCGTGATCAGGTCCTTGTTGTTTTCGTCCAGCACCCAGTCCATGCCGCCGTCCGCGACGCCCAGCACCTTTATGCCGGGTTCGAAGGTGCCGTCCTTCGCCGCCTGAAAGCTGTCGTAGACGGCGTTGTCCACGCGCTTGCGGATGGACGTCAGGACCTTGCCCGGGTGCAGGCCGTTCTGGTTGCTGTCGGTGCCCATGCCGAGCACGCCCTTGTCGGCAGCTGCCTGCAGCGTTAAGTTGTTTGCGAATTACCCAGACTTGTAAAATGGTCAAAGTTTAGTGGTAAAACCTCCACTGACAAATCCTTAATACCGGATCTACAACGAAAGGCAAGTTTGTTCTAGAGCACGGTGATGGTAAGCATTCTATATGTCACGGTGTTGATACCATCTGATACATTTGTGGAGGTAAACTACATTCAGCTCTTTTCCTCTCGCTAATAGCACTGAACACAAGAGTTGTTGGCTTGCTTGGGTTGTCAAAAGCAGATAAGAACTTGTATGGAGTGATGAGTTGCCAGCCAGAATTGGGTATCCAAAACGGCCTGGATCTTTCCAAACGTATCACCACGGAGCGCCAGGTTGTAAGAGACGATGATGACCACAAATCCCATCGTCGCGCCCAGCAATGTACCAAACCCAAGTTTGGAAGCACGGGGGACCGCAAAGCGAATGATCAAGTCAATAATCAGGCCACAGATCACACTTCCCCAACTGATAAAGACTGCGGAAGCATACAGGTTCGTAACCGGCGGCTTACCTGTGATCATGATTCGCTCAACGATTGTGCGTACTGCGTTAGGGCTTCATCGCATGCGAATGTTTTGTATCCGCTGTCATTGAATTGACTCATGTTTCCTTATCCGTTTGATTTGGTTTGCATTGGAGGTTTTTCACTTGCCTGTGCTTTGCTGCTTACTCGCTGGCGGTTGCCTTGCGTCCTACCTGCTAGCGGTTGGCGTTGGCCTCGGCTTGCATGCGTTCCCGCAAACCCGGGTTGTCCTTGTTCACTGCCTTAATGGCCTTAGCCCGTGGCATGCCTGTGGCTAGCTTCGCGTCAATCGGCCGCAGTCTGCCACCACACCAAATCTCGTTCCAGAACGGAAGCGCGCAGTTCCGACTGGCCAGCCTGCGCAGCGGCGGCGTCGTAATCCGCTCTAAGACCTGTTAGCCGGGTGTCGCGGCTGCTGAGTTCCCGCGTGAGTCGCTCACTCTCGACGCGAAGGCTGTCCTGCATGGCCGTCGACCGGGCATGTTCCGTCCGCAATTCAGAAAAAGCCTGTGCACGTTGCTCCAGTTCGTCCTTGAGATTCTCCACCTGTTGCCGCAGACGCTCGTCTGGTGATCCGGCGCGGTGACGTGCTGCTGCACCACCCGTTCCAGACGTTCGCCCCCATCCCGGAATTCCTGTTCCAGGCAGCCCGCGACCCGGACGTGCTGGTGATCAAACAAACGCTGTACCGCACCGGGCCGGAATCTGCCATCGTTGAAGCACTGGTCGAAGCGGCAGGCCGCGGCAAGGAAGTCACGGTCGTTATCGAACTGAAGGCGCGCTTTGATGAAGTGGCGAACATCGAACTCGCCAATCGCCTGCAGGAAGCCGGTGCCCACGTCGTCCTTCGTCGACACCGGCGACAGGACCTTCGAGGCGGCGCATATATTTGCGCTCGATTTTGAATGATGGCGCCAAGGCCGTACTCCGGCTGCGTGACATGAGGTGCGTTCGTGACCACCGGTGCGAGAAACCAATCAACCGCCTGCTAGAAAATCCAGGACATGCTTATTGAAGGCTTGTGCATCCTGCCAAAGGCCGAAGTGACTGACATCCTTCATAATTATAAGCTTGGAGTTCGGTATGAGGCGATCCATTTTGCGGACATGGTCGATTTTGATGATGAAAGTAGAAGCTAACGGTGACGGTAGCACCGGATTTGCAGAAGTGAATCTCAACACCAGCAACGAAGGGGCTGAGCCAGCGGTTGGCACTTGGCAAACATATACCTTCCCAATTAAAGATCTATTGGATGCAGGGTTAGATGTCACGGGTATCGACATTGTCATGATTTTCCCAGCTTGGGCAACCGGCGAAGGGGCAGTGTATCGCGTTAATAACGTTAAGGTTTATAACCCGAACGATAACGGCAGCCTCAGTGGTCCAGTACTCAACGTCTGCTAATTCCTTCAAGTGCTGATGCACCTGTCAAGTTGCCCTGGAGGCTGGAAATCTTTGCCTCCAAATCCCGGACTTGTTGAGCAGCTAGCTGCTGCTGCTGTGCATGGGCAGCCATCTCTGCTTGATGCTCACCCTGTGCAACCTTAACAGCGATCTCAAGTTCCTGCTTCTCTTGATCCAGATTCTTCAGTTGGTCTTCCAGCTCCTGTAACTTGGTTTTAGTATTGGCAACTGCAGCATCGTTCATTTCTTCGGATTGAGCGAGCAGTTGGGCTCAATCATAATCCTGGGAAGACTCATTGGGTTGCAGCAAAAAGGATACTAAGATATTTAAAAGGGACTATGGATTATGGGATAGTCTACAGTTCTAGTGATCTCACTCTCAGATCCTACTGTGATGCGGATTGGGGTGGAGATTTAGACAAAAGAAAATCAACTTCAGGGTATTTAATCTACCTTGGAGGTGCTCCTGTTGCTTGGAAGTGCAAAAAGCAAGCAAGTATTGCTTTGTCAAGCGCTGAGGCAGAATACAACTCAGCATCATTAGCAGCTGAGCATTAGGGACTGAAAAACCCTCTCAGCAAATATCGCACCGAAGCGCATCATTCCGAGAACGACGAGACGTAATGGATCCTGTTGAACGAAAACAGTTGACACGAAAATCAAGCGCTGATTTCGATACCTTAACCCAAGTGAGTTTTTATGCTTGTAATCACGTGGTACGGTTCTAATAGAGAGTTTTTGGGAGCTGGTAGGTTGGACGTAAGAAAGAATGGAAGCCAGAAAGAAATGGCTGTAAATGTAGCTCAGGGAGGCATGATTCTTGGATGTCAATGCACCTGAGATACCGTGGGAAGAACCTGAAAGGTTTTCCAACTTTCCCCGGTCAATAAAGGGCAGACTGGCGCCCCAGGATGCGATAAAGGTCAACCCGGATTGACTTGTGACTTCCATCTCATTAGGACAGATCTACAGACAAACCACAGCTACATCGCCCAAAAGTTCCAGGTTCAATGTTTTGGACATTTGGAGTTTTCTGCAACATTTTGGTTTTGGACATGCGTGATGAATTATGCAGCTTTGATACGAAAACTTGGCTGCCCAGGGAGCCGTGCGTTTTTCCAGTGACTCAGGGCGCGGCCACGCAGCGTGCCGTCACGGATCCCGTCGTTCGGCCAGCCGAGCAGATCGAGCGCGGACTTCAGGTCCGTGTCGCGCACGTTGACGAACAGGTCCCCGTCCCAGTTTGATTCCAGTAAATCGCCCTGTACGCGCATCGCGAACTCGACGACTTCCCGCGCCGCGTCGTGCCGGACGAGGCGTCCGGTGATCGCCTGCCCATCGTCGTGCCGGGTCACCGTTATCGTCGCGTTGGAAAACGCGCAATGCTTACTCTCACCTTCTTCATTGGAAAAATATCAATCTGCTTCGCATTTGGAGCTTTGAACATGGTACGAGGATCATCACTCTTAATCCATTTAATAAGATCTTCAACTTTCCATCTTCCTTTCTTTCCTCTATCCTGATAATAGATCACATCACGAGTACCTTGTTTGTATTGGTCATGAGTGAAGCTGAATGGCACCGGAGCCGCTTCGTAGGCAGCACGCTTTGCCTGATCGATATACCAGTCAGTGTTCAGAAGGCTCAGGTTGATAATTAAGTTAGATTTTCATGAGAGCGTTATAACAGGATAAACTTTCTATGGGAAATTTTACACAGGGGGCTATTGACCGAATTCCTATCCGAAATTCTTTTTGTTAGTCTTGCTTTCTCTTTGTCAACTAAATTATGCATGAGGGGATGATCTGGGGGAACTGTCTGGGGCCTATTTCCAGCATGTTTAGGTTCCGGGAAAATTTTTCACTGAAGGGGGAATTTCGTGAGTAATCGGGAAAACGATTATAATTTTAAGTATTTTCAAACTAAAGTCTGCTGGTTGCATGGATATCTACGTATGGTATGCCTCATATATTGTCTCCTGTGTTCCCTATTCCAGAAGAATCCAAAGTGAGAGAGGGTTTTAATGCTACTTACCTCAATACGGTTCTCTTCGCTAATTGGTTCGCCAACCCCTCTGTGAAAACTTTAGTGGCGATGCTCTCTCCTTTACAATATATGTGGAATACCGATATTCAGGTGTGTTTTCAACACATCCCTTTACACCCTTCGTATCGGAAGTACACGTGTTTTATGTGGAATGGGAGAATATGGATAGATAGTTGTGTAATAATAAAGTGTGGGGGAGAGCGTACAATTATAGAAAGAGAGAGAGACACTTTGAAAAAAGAACAACAAGACTTTCTACTACATTTCTGCTACTAGTACTAGTACCTCCGATTTTGGAAAACACGGCATGTTACAAAAGTTGGCTCTGTCGGAAGGAACAAGCGACAACTTTACCAAAATATATAGTTTCCTTCTACTTCGTCTTTGTCGTTCGCCTCGTCGTACGACGACGGGTTCCTCGACCTCCTCCCGCCTTGATAGTTCTAAAATCTGTGTTCTCAATCCCATGTTGCTTCCGCTGTGATTTTGTGCCTGCTGCTTTTTCTTTCTAAGCAAGGTTGTTCAGGTGGTTGGTGGGCGGTTAGGGGAGTAGAATTAGGTGGTTGGTTGACATCTCTGGTGTCAAATGTGAGAGAAGTATGTCTCTCTAGCTCAGCCCCCCCATTTCGCGTCGAAATTGGCTTTGTGGTGCTTCGTGGACTCGTACAGTCATTCTGCGACTGTGTGCTTTGTGGCGAAGTCCAATTTTTGGCGTTCTGGTATGGAGCCTTTTGCTGTATGGGTGGAACCCGCTAAAAAAGGAGTCAACGAAAACAGAGGTCATCATCATTTACTGATCGATGTCGACCTGCCATCCGATTTATCCAAGCCCATTGGAAAAGATGCCAACCATATTCATATGGGAGATGGTTCGGCTTGTAAAGAAATAACCCTGTCTCCAGGCAAACACACCATCACTACTTTGTTCGCCAAGGGAAATCATATTCCTTACAACCCTCCACTCAGCGCCACCATTACGGTGAACGTCAGGTAGTGCATCCTCTGAAATGACAACGGCGGCGGAAGAAGAAAAGAGGTTGTAATTCTTCTTGTTGTTGCTGTCATTGTCGGGTTGTGGTTGTGGTTGATACGATACGGTCGCGTGCAACATTACTCTAGTGGTAGTTGTTTTATCTTTGTTAGGACTCTATAGTGTTTTGGTTTGTGTCAGTTGGAAGGGCAGCGTGGTCAGTTTTTGTTGTGTTGCTTTTTGGTTTTATTGTGGGTAGAAGAAGGAAAAACAAAGGACAAAGAGGGATCAATCGGGAAAGATCTCAAGAATGGGTGCTGTGTTTTTAAAAAATCATAGTGAAACAGGATTTTTTCTAATGGTAGAAGGTTCACAAATTGATTGGGGAGGACACGCGAATAAAACAGATTATATCACTACCGAAATGGTAGATTTTGATAAAGCGATTGGCGAGATTTTAGCCTTTGCAAAAGAAGATGGAGAAACTTTGGTAATCGTCACAGCAGACCACGAAACTGGCGGTTTTGCTATCAATCCAGGTTCTACCATGGACACCATCGTCGGCAAATTCACCTCTGATGCCTATCCCTCGGATGAATGGACTCTTTACGACTTCCCCTTTTCCGATGGCGCTAACTGGTCACGCGAGGATAACAAAGCCTGTGTGGAAATCCTATCAAAATCTGTTCTTCCGCGCGTAAACCTGTTTGGCTACGGGCAGGTCGAAAGCACTTACGGCAGTGGCGAATTTATTGATTATCTCGATGAAAATGTCACCGAAAGTGACAATCTAGTACGCTCCTACATTCCGGATAAAGATTCAATTTACGACTCTATCAAAGACTTTTTAGGAAAAGTTGGCCGTGGTGTTGGCCGGATCGATCGCCTGAGGGGTAGTCCAGGAAACGCCGTCGTAAAACGCGTAATACAGCTTAATCTGGTTTTGGGCCAGGTCGCCGGCCATATCGCGATGCCACACGGCCATCACTTCACCGTTTGCCGGACAGGTGACGTCGGTGGCCATGCACGAGGCTAGCTTTACGCCACCCTCGCCGGTATTGGGCATGGTCAGGGTTTGCGTCATGCCCCAGGCACCATCCTGGAATACGGCATAAACCATGTGTTGGTCGACGGGGTACTGGCTACTGTCTTTATGCTTGTTTCTCAACCTGCGGCAATCACCACACAGGATTGTACTGCCCCTTGTTCTTGGAACCAGCAAGAGGACATCGTGAAGTACAATGAAGAAAGAGCCGGAAAGGGCGTGTTGGTGTATTTAGATCATCCCAAGTACTAAATGACAGGTTAGTTCGCAGACAACGAGAATGATATATTAGACAAAAACCCTTGCAAGATGTAAGGGTTTTTTCTTATCTTTACAGGATGAAAAAGAAGACCAAAGACGAGATAGAGATCATCTGCTTCAACTCGGAATTAAAAGACCATCAAAAAGCAACTGGTGGTCTCCGCTTCCCACGGTTCCCGAGTCAACTCCAGGCGGTTGGTGTCCTTGTGGCCATTATCGTGCCCTCAACAAAGC
The DNA here is from genome assembly GCA_010016025.2 of Alatinidae sp. Z8VKAUB7J3. Lineage (NCBI taxonomy): Eukaryota > Metazoa > Cnidaria > Cubozoa > Carybdeida > Alatinidae > Alatinidae sp. Z8VKAUB7J3. Next base: position 128,403,106 of record JAAAKM020721499.1, read on the forward strand.
GACTAATTATGACCGCCGCACTATTCTGCAGATTCAATATTTCTTCTCTTTGCTCAGAGGAAAACCCATTTTCTCCAAAGCCTACCTAGTCAGAACTGACTTCCAAATCCCTCTTCATCCAAGTGATGTCCTCGAAACCACGACTTTTGGATCCGGTCGAAGTCGCAGTCCATCTGGGGCGCTTCAGCGATCGCGACGCTGCCGTCGGCGCCCGCGGCGATGAAGGCGTAGTCGGCGACGGCCCGGATGATCGAGCCGTGGGTGATCACGCTGTCGACCGTCCCGCCACGACCATCCTCAGCCGGATTCCAGTGTCGGATCAGGTTTGGCTTCAACACGATCCGGCGGCCCGCGTCGACCAGGTCGCCCAGCGGATTCCATTCCGCGGTGCCGAATCGCGTCGCGTCCAGGCCGAGCGCGTGGAGGAAAGGCATCAGACTTTTCTAACTTACCTATCTCTTTTAATAAATCATTGGATGATGGGACTTCATTACCATTTTCATCATATAAACGATTTGCAGCAGCATAATATTGATAATCTTCTGGGTATTCATTTTGAAAAAGAAGTAATAATGTAAAATAAGGTTTATGAGCTTCTTTAACAAAATTATTTAACGCTTCAACTTCTTTTTCATAATCAGATAGCTTTTCTTGGAAAAGCTGCTTTTTTTCTCCCTCTTTTAAAAAAGCATTCTCTTTTTTTCTTCTGGGGCTAACTTACCGTCACGTGCACGACCTGCCAGATCTTTCACTTCCGCAGAGATATCTTTTAATCCCTTGCCTTCAGCCTGTTTCACAATCGGCGTCATCAAACCATTCGGTGTTGATACGGCAACAGAGATATCAGAATGCACATATTGGCGCACCGCATCGTCACTCCACGACACATTCGCCGCCGGGTAGGCCTGCAACGCATTCGCGCATGCTTTTACGATAAAATCATTCACGGATAATTTGTATTCGCCCCCCTTAGCTTTAGCGCGGAATCTTTTGAAACGCTTATGGCCAGTATCGAGGAGAAGAAGGAGAGTATATTACAGGAAAAAAAGCCCTATTCCGCGAGCCTCGGAAAGTTTCAGGGGGCCGTGGATAAAGCGCTTGAGAATATCCGCAAGAAAAAGATTATAGAGAAGATCTGGGACTTTGATTATCTGGTCTGGGAATAAGACTCGACTGAAATCAGTAACCGTTTGGGCTGGCTTCACATACCAGAAGTCATGGCTGACGCGCTGAGCGGGATTAACGCCGTTGTCGATAGCGTCCGATCATGGCGTAATCTTCTTGGATCAGTCCGCAGATCAGTCCTCCAAGGTTACCGATTTGCTGGGTGGCGTTCACCATGGGGATATCGGTGGGGAGAATTTCGCGGGCGACCTTGGTGAGTATTTCCATTTCCGGGTGAACGACAGCGGCCCAAAGGTTGGCGGGGACGGGAAGCTGTGCGATATCAAGTTCCTGGTTTGAGCGGATAAAAACGACCCCGCCCAATAGGCTGGGACCAACGTTATCTGCGTGCCAAGCACCGTCGGCGCTGACGGTGAACCCAGATTGTGGTACTGCGTTGCCACTGGATAGCTGTTGTAGGAGCTTACTGAGGGGGACTCCGTGCCAGATTGATGACCAATATGGTTGTAATTTTGCATGTAACTGCTTCCAACGCTATGGGCTTCGTTTGATGATAAGGGGCTGAGGGAGCTGTGTGAAATGAACGACAGAGGATAGGATAATGAATTGCTTGTGTTTCGCCAGTTCCCTTGCATTGACGATGAACTTAATGAAGAGTGATGCATAGGCCAAGTTGGCGAGGAATCCGGCGAAGCAGATCAACTTGGACTCCGCCTCTGCATGGTGGGTCAGGTCGACGAAAATGCCGCGCAGTAAGGAGGAACCTGCCTCCTCGGCTTGAGTTTGTGCATTGCATCGCGTGGTGCCATTTGTCATGCATAATGCCATGCCAGCATATGATATCAGATGATGAGTTCCAACTTGGCTTCCACTTCGTTGCACGGACGGCTCTCGCTCCATCCTTTTTGACCGTCTGAGCTCAACGCCGGCGGTCCAATTCAGAGGAGCGGAGCCGTCCACTGTTTGTTCAGACCAGCTTTCAATGACAAATTTTCTAACGTCGTTTCTTTATCCCATCCTTGTTTGACGGCCACTTGCGGAAGGAATACAGCGCGCTTACTACCGTTTTCAAGAACGATTCCATGCTTATTGACATCATACTCGGATATTGAATGAATTGATTTCCGTGGCGTCAATATCGTAATTTCCGTTTCTAAAAATGCCAACTCATCGCGAGTCAACGGCGGAAATCGAGGATCTTCACATGCAGCACTAATGGCATTACTAGCCACATTTTCAGCTCGGCAACTACGCGTTGGCAGTGGCGTCGAGGTTCGTGATTGGTCGACGAGTTACGGCCAATTCTTTCGAGCCGTACGCTTGGAAAAAGCAATGATGTTTGTCCTGTTGACGCTCATTGTGGCCATTGCCGCTTTTAATATCGTATCGAGTCAGACCATGCTCGTGAACGAGAAGAGAGGCGAGATTGCGATCCTAATGACAATCGGTGCCAGTGGCCGGACACTCATGAGTAGTTTCCTATTGCTCGCTGGGTTGCTGTGTACCAGCGGGATCGTGTTTCGCAAACTCGGTGAACTCGGTTTGCTGGGAATCACGGCAGGTGAAGACGCAGGCGGTTCGGGTATGGACGCCGTTGCCGCGTGCAGCGTTCACGAAGAGCTGTCTGCGATCGATCCGGGATTCACGCTCGCCTACTTGGCGCACTCGATGTTGTTCGTGAACAACCTCAATCAGAACGGAAGCGACGAACAACGCCTCAAGTACCTGCCACCTGCGTGTGACGGTCGCGCGATCGGTGGAATGTGCATGTCGGAGCCGGGCGCAGGGACCGAGGGTTGGAAAGGCTCGCCTCGCCAACGCTGCAGCCATAGGTGAGCGAACCGAGTTCATCGAGCACACAAATAAGACCGTCGGCATATCAGATTTGGTTTCGACACGCCGATCCGCATAAGGCTGCACAGCACAAATCAACGTGAACAATCGCCGGGCAGTATTATTGTCCATCTGCAGTTTGCCATTAAGTCGTTCACAAAGCATCTCCGCAGCTTGGTTATGTAAACCACGCCGCGCCATATCAACGGTTTCAATCTGAAAAGGTTGCGCGCTTTTATGCGGAAAAGAACCATGAGCGCTGGTGCTGGCAGAAAGACAGCGAGGGCAACTGCACCTGCGAGCAGCAAGCCCGTGAGTATGCTGATGAAAACCCCGACAGCTATGGCGGGCTGCTGGCTTCGCCTGATGGGGTTTGTGTCTACTACTCTGATTCCGGTGAGGGGGAGTATGCGGGCCGCAGGGTTGTAGAACTGCTGATCGATGATCGCAAGGTGCTTCACCCCTTGCATGAAGCCTATGACCCTGATTATGAAACTTATGATAGGTGCATCTTGGAGAGAGGAACCACCAACAAAGCTCTGATTCGAAGAAAAAATGAGACGAGAAGATGGAGCCGTAGATTGCTGTGCTTGTACCCTTGTACTATAGTAAAGTGAAGCCCAGCTAACATTAGTGAACAATGCTGCAGCAACCAAAAGGATAAGGATGAGCAAGATCACATAACGGAGCCAAGAGCGGCGCGATTGATGCAAATGGTGGTGGTAATGCGCAGATTTGAACATGATGCATGGAAGAGGGAGCTCCGGCGAGCATCTCCTGACCTGCACCCTGGTATCGGCAGTTAGCCATTGCTGTACACCTGCCTGCCTGTAGCGTGCAGTTACCGATGGCTTAGGAAACCCAAAGCGATTCCGATAACCGGCTGAATACACCACCTCTTGTGGCCGCACACTGTCGATAAATTCGCGTAATGATGACGTCGCACTACCATGATGGGGAGCCAGTAGTATATCTGCACGTAATTGATGACCAGCTTTTGCGATTAATATCCGTTCAGCCGCCTTCTCAATATCACCCGTTAACAGTACGCTGCCTCCCGGGGCAGATTTGTCCTTCCTTTGATTGTGGGTATGTATGAATTATTTGTTTGGATTGTAGATCCATTCGGTGCACATGCTGTCATGAGTACGAAAACAACCAAATCTCGTGTTGTGGCTGCATTCATTAATGCGTTACCAGCATTCGTCATTGCCTATTATCTTGATAATGATAATAATACTATCAGCGATGGTAATGATGGTGGTATATCTCGGTTACAGATTGTGACAGGATTTTTATGGGATTGTTTGTTTGTGACATCAATTCCAATGTTTTTAGCATTGTGATTCCAATTCTTTCTTGGATATGTTTGTTTTTCATGTTTACCTCAGCCAAGGTAGTCTCTGCTGCACCCAGGCCTGCAATAAGTCCTTCCTTCTCTGAGTTAGCCTCCTCAACCTCCTGCGTCTTTATGTGGAGGTTTTTCATTGATGCAGATAGTTTTTCCTCCAGTTCCAGCACTTGTTTTTCTCTATGAACTTCCACAAGCCTTAATTTCTCTTGAAGACCTTCTATAGCATCAGCATTACCAAGACCAGCTTTAAGTTCAGTAATAGTTTCTTCTTGCCGTATCCGCCAGACGGGTCGACAATTCACGGACGGCTTCTGCGGTGCGCGGACCGAACCCCAGCAGGAGCTGCCCGTTCATGCGGACAAGTCGCCTGTTCTTCCCTGCCGGCGTTTGCGCCACGGCTGGATGATCGAACACCGCATCACCGCTCGTTGCGTCTTCGCCGTCGCCGTGGCGGTCCATCATCAGCACGACGTCCGGTGCCGCACTGACGATCGCCTCGTCGCTGAGGATCTTGTAGCCGGAAAAGCCGGACGTCGCGTTTTCAGGGGGGCATGTGGCCCCTTGGCGCCGAGCCCCACGGACCCTGGCACACCGGTTGCGATGCTTGGCCTCATGACCTGCACCAGAATCTCCGCTTTCATCCTTCTGTTGTCTTCCGCTCTCCTGCCTGTCGCCTGCGGCGAGGATCGGGCGGGCGATTGCACCGGCCTCTGCGAGGAGGCCGAGGCCGAGGGGTGCAACACCTTCGACCTCGGCCAGGGCAGCTGCGCGTCCGATTGCCAACTCGCCGACCGCGTCGCCGAGACGGCGGGCTGCCAGGCGCCGATCCGATCGACACCACCGCCTGGATGGGCACGCCGGGTGACAGCGATGCGCTGCAGATGGCGTTGCGGTTGGGTGCGGCGTTCTTGTGCGGATGTGTGATCGCTGGGATCTACTGGGCCGTGCGACCGCGCGAGCAGTTCATGCCCACGTTCCCGGCGACATTGGTCTTGCTGGCCATCCTGTGTGCGATGTTGCCGCTGGTGATCGGCCAGAACGTCGCCTGGGCGTTTGGCCTGGTCGGCGCCCTGTCGATCGTCCGTTTCCGCACGGTCGTTCCTCCAAGGTTGCCCTCTTCAATATATTTTTTAGCGTTATCCCATGCACCACCTGAGTTTGCCATCATAAGTGCAAGCATTACACCGCTTACTACTGCCCCGGCAAGAAAACCGCCCAGAGCTTCAGCACCAAGTAAAAAGCCAATTACAAGCGGCACAAAGACACCAATAATACTTGGCACGAGCATTTCTCTTAGTGAGGCATCTGTGCTTATTTTAATACAGCTTTCGTAATCAGGTTTTTCTGTACCCTCGAGGATCCCGGCGATTTCTTTACCTCAAAAGAAAGGCCAGGGGGACGGCCCACAGCACCCAATGAATCTGGAAAGAATTTGCTTTGGCTCTTTTTATTTTTTACTATGTTGTTGGTAACAGTGTCCAATTTCCCAAATGCTTTGATTCATATTGGGCACGTTCCTTTTCTGTGAACAGAACAGATGCATCAAGTCCAATCATGGTAAACAATTCACGATAACTTTGTTTCTTCCATTCAAGGAATTGTCCTTTCCCGGCAACAAAGGGGAATTCATTAATTTCATACAGCACAGGTTTTTGGGAGGGCATTGCTAGTCTTTGTATGAGCAAAAGGGACGTTAATTCTGTAAGGCAAGGATGGCGTTGGCGAATTGTTCGCCGAGGTCGAGGTACCCTGTGCTGTCGTAGTGCCATTTGTCGGAGTAGCCGTACTCGTCGGTGGAAGTTACGAGGGCGGCATGGCCGTCTTTTTCGACATACGCCGCCTGGGCCGCGCGGATGAGGTCGCCGTGGTTCCAGACTTTGCCATCGGGGTCTTGACCAGAGTCGGAGATGCGTCCTATCACGACGGGTAGAGGTGATGCTCAGCGTCTTGCCACTAATGTTTCTTTACACATTGCTATTGTGAGGTCTCATCCCTGTTGCTTGGCCTTCGATGAGGCTTCATGAATTACTTGCCCGCACATATTGTTATTGGTTATTGCAGTAGACTGTCACCATCTATTGGAAATCATCAGCACTGACCACACCGACGCCAACATCAGCACAGCGAACGCAACAACGGACGAGCTGGAGGTCTTTCCGAGGTCTAAAATTATTTCTACCATAGTAGGGAAAAAGTAGAGTTTTCGTGTCGAACTGTGGAGAACGCTGCAGTGCTGCGTGAGTGCCAATGCCGTTGTGATCATGCAAGGCGCGAACACTGGTCTCACAGGCGGTTCGACGCCGAATGGCGACTATGACAGGCCTGTCGTGGTCATCAATACGCTGCGCATCTCCGGCATACATTTGCTTGATGGCGGGAAACAAGTCCTGTGTCTCCCTGGCGCAACGCTCAATACGTTAGAGAGAAATCTAAGGCCGCTTGGACGAGAACCCCACTCGGTCATTGGGTCATCCTGCATCGGTGTCTGGAGCAAATGCGCAAACCAGTTGATCATATAATCACCATATTCAACAACATCCGAACAGAGGGCTACACGAATGTGATTGAGCCACATATCAACTAGAGGCTGATCGATCTCGAAATCACGGTCGTACTTGTGTTGGTAGCGACCAAATAGATTAAACTCGTTATTCGTGGCGGGTACTTCAAATGGAGTATGAGGAATGACTTCAGCTCGCGTATATGCGATTGGACGCCAGTTTCCTAGGAATTTGTTTAGACTGGTTTGAATAACCTTTTCGTGTTCTTAATTCTTCAAGTGGCAGGGTTTCAATTTCGGGGTGATAAAGCATGTGATTTAACTTAAATAGGAGGAAGTGATTTCTATCTGGTCAAGCGATAGATCAATACTGCCGCCCGTTTCGATTGCATGGGAAAGGTATGCAAGTGTCCCGTCTCATGTATGGTATAATCATCGGCACCTCCCATTCCCAGGCCATCCAGTCCCATTTCAATATATTCAGCTGTAAATGAAATGTCAGCGGCTCCCGCATCACTTGGGTTGACAGGCTTTACAGGAAGAATTGAGTTTTAGATTTGATTAATAATAAAGCTCAGATCAGAGAAGGCAAAAGGGGAGGGTTAGGAATTCCTTCGTTTAAGGATTTAAATTTAGTAAAAAATCTCTGTTTTAAATCTTTGTTTAATATATAGGAAAGATTTTTGCTTTATAACGTAAACCCAGCCTAGTGTGTCGAGCAAACTAAAATATTCTTCGCTATAAAGGTTGAGCAACTTGTGGATGAAAATACTTATTTTATATTTATTTTTTTACTTTTATAAGTTTTTATTGTTAGCCCTATGTTTATGCGCAGCGCACTTTGACACGAGAGCATACGCGCGACGCGAACAATCGAATGGGGGTTGGCGCGGAGATCCAATCATCGGAGAACCTTGTTAGCAATACGGAGCTTTCTGACGGTAACCTAGGCGAAGCCGGTAAGTTGGGCGCAAATTGGCAATACCATCAAGATAGTAATGTATATGTTGAATATCGTGTGGATCCGGATGGCGGTGACTTATTTTCCAATGGTAAGCAAAAGAACTGGGTAACAGGCACACGGCATAGATTCTTCGTACGATCCTTCGGCGGAATCAGATAATGAACGCTCCCGCTCTCGGCACGATCGGTCGTGTTCCCTGGATTCCACATTGCGCCCACAGCGACCTCGACTTTTCCGTCGCCGTCGATATCGCGCGCCGCGATGCAGACGTTGTCGCGCTTGGTCAAGTTCTTCGTGAGAACGTGCTTCTTCCAAGTCGGGTTTTGAAACCACACGAATTCCTTCTGGTCGGCGAGAAGGATGTCGGGCTTCCCGTCTCCGTCGACGTCACCGATCGCGGTTCCGGTGACGGTCGGTCCCGCGGTGAGGAAGCCGGTGAGCGGCACGGCGAGATGATGTTTCGAGCCCACCTGGTCGCCGGCGAGTTGCCAGCGCACGAACTCGTCGAAGGGAAGATCTTCGTTGAGTGCGTGGATGACGGCGTCGCGAAACGTCCACGCTTCCGGTCTCTCGTTGTCGGCTTCGTATCCGTGACTCTCACCGAACCGAGCCACGTCGAGCCAGTGGCGACCCCAGCGTTCGCCGTAGTGAGGACTCGAGAGGAGCCGATCGAGGACGCGACCGAGACACAGAGTGAGGCGACAAGTAACGGTCAGGTTAGAGACGGCGCCAGTTGGTTCGCGAACTCTACGTCGTCATGGGGTCGCGTTTTTGGGCCTACGATCAGTTACGGTAGTTACAGCTATAACGCCTGGTTCATAAACGGCGCCGCAGCGCAGGCTCAAGGCATCACCGTTGGTCGCATCGGTGGTGGGGCGATCGGGGCCCAGCGCCAGGAGATGAAGTTCGGTACTTTTGACGGGATGCGTGATGCCACCATCGTGCCACTGGTTGGCGATCAATAATTTGGAAGACCTGGCAAGCATTTATCGAAATAATACTATAAATAGCAACTACTTAAGTCTCGACCTGAAAGGTAATAAAAATGTATTACCCAATGGGAGTAAAGTTTTTGTATATACATCTGCAGGATTACAGACGCAGGAGTACAACCTGGTTCGCGGTTATTTATCATCGGTTTCTCCTCTTCTTCACTTTGGACTTGGAAGCGCGCAGCAGGTCGATAGCATTCTTATAGAATGGCCAGACGGAGTAATTTCAAAACGCCAAAATGTTTCCCACTGCGGCAGAGGTAAACCAAATGACGTTCAGTGGTGCTGGACAAGCAGAGGCATTTGAAGCTTTCATTCAACAAGATGATTATTTGAGTGAAAATAGGGGGCAATATGCAGAGCGTTATGGGGCTTTGGCACCATGGCGTGGCCGTTGGGACCTTAAAATCCTTCAGGATATTAAATTGGCCCCCAAGAACACCTTGCAGTTGAGTTTGGATGTACTAAATGTGGGCAATTTAATCAGTTCGGATTGGGGTGTCATTGAAATCCCAACTAACGAGTCTCATATTTGTTAAAGCATGATTTCTAGATCTTTAAAGAATTTGAAAAAAGTTTATTACAAATTAAAAAAAAAACCTCTATTTGCCTTAAAAAGTCTTTTAGATAGGTGAATAAAAATTCTGACAATTTTTCAAAAGGATGCTGACCTTTGATGAACACACATGAGCTTTGTGATATTAAAATGAAACTTCCACAAATATATTTAACATATCTTGGGAGTAGCCTAATGAGTCTCATATTTGTTAAAGCATGATTTCTAGATCTTTAAAGAATCTCTTGTTGAAGGCCTGTAATAGTGACATTGGTTTTGCCTAAATGCAAAGCAAAATGATTGTTTGTATAAGTAGCGGTTGTAATACTCCTTTTAGAAAGGAACAATCTTCTCAGAAAATGAGCTTCCCAAATTTGAGGAGAAGCAAAAATACAGAGGTTGGCCTTAACAATATAACATAGGCTAGTACATTTGAACATTTCTTTAACACCATAAATCATAGTGGACCAGGTTGAAGTTAAGAAGTTGACATTAGCACACCTAATAACAAAAACTTGTGTCATCGACGGAGTCACTATGTCAGTCCGCGAAATCGAGGGCGAGATTGAAGGCGAGACCTCTGGCTGGCAGGCCAGCTTTACCGGAACAAGCTATTTCGAGTTTGAAACGGGCAGAGAGTATGGTTACCGGATGACCTTCACTCAGCCTGATGGTCAGGTCAACAATGCCAATTTTGCGCCGGTGGCGATTGCCCAACCCGGCTCCCCCGGCTCTGGCGACAGCACCCCACGCTTTGGCTGCGACGCACCTCTGTCCTAGGCATCACACCGGGACCCCTGTCCGTTCAGGAACATCGCCTGTCCCTGAATATCATGGAGCGAGAAACTTCAGCGAATAGTCCAGCAGCAGCTCCGGAACTTCTTCCGGAATATAGTGCCCCGACGGCAGCGAACCACCCGAAACGTCATTCGCGACTGATTCCCACTCGGACAGTGGCGAAAAACAACGACCAACCGTCCCCTGCTCACCCCACAGTACGAGCAGCGGACACGTAAGTTTCCTACTCGCATCGACGTCCGCGCGATCGTGATCGAGATCAATCCCCGCGCTGGGATAACCGGGTGGAGCTAGGCATTGTCACGCATATGCCAGATGACCCACGCCTGAATGTCGAAAAAATCGGGATTGAACCGCTTGAGTTGATCTTGCCTGCCGGGGTAAAGGTCAACGATTACACGTCACTGACCAAAATCGGCTTTATTGACCATCCCGACGGCGCATCAATGGCAACCCGACTGTTGGGGCAGGTGTTCAAGACCTTTTCCGGTGTAAAGCAAATCCCGTGTCACGGATTTTCCAATCAGATTACCTTGATATTGGAGCCCGTTGCCCTGGTTTACCCATCCACGTGACATCAGCAACCCAAACACAAACACCTGGAAATCGGCGTTTGTTGCTCGCAGACAAGATAGCAGATTGTTGAATCTGAGAGAGAAAGTTAAGACGGCTATGTAGATTGTCTGTGCCCTTCCCCCATGCAGAATGCGGCTTAAAAGAGATGGAATCTAACAAAATGGATCGGCTCTTGTCATGTTATCGCCAACTGTAGCCACATTGCTGTACATTCAGGAGTGAATGAGCCACGCAAAGGGGTAGCAGCAGTTCTGACCTGGCCGAATGTATCGCTCCAACTCGACCTGCAGGTTCACTTCCCGGTGCTCACCCAGATAGGCGACAATTTGGGCAAAGCTCTCCAGCCCGCCGGCGGGAGACGGGGCCATGCCATGTTGTTCAGGCTTTCCCGGCGCACCGCCTGACTCGGCGATCATGCGCGCAGCCTCCTCCGGTGACGGAAGGTTTGCCGCCGCCGCAAGGCGCAGGATGATCATGTTCAGCGCGGTCGCCGTGTCAGGCGCCGTCTGGAGGTCATTAAACCCGGAGAGGAGGGCTTCCCCGATGTCTCGAGGGAGCGCGTCTCCGGGAGAAAGTCGCCGCATCCGGGCCCCCAGGACCTCTCGCCACGGTCGAAAGGGAAGGTTGGCCCGGAGTCGGCACCGCGACAGTCGGTCCTCGAGGAGTCTTCTCGACTCGGTGGATCCTTCTCGGTCGGGCAGGAGGTCCATCGCCAGGAGCGTCAGGAGGGGGTCATCCGACTGCAGGGCTCGCTCGAGAGTCAGCCTCGGACCCGGGTCTCCAGAACTCCGGAGGATCCGGTGAAAGGTGGAACTGCTAGTAGTAGTTGTACTGGTGGTCGTTGTTGTAGTTGTGGTGGTTGTTGTACTGCTTGTTGTTGTACTGGTTGTCGAGGAAGTTGTTGACGTGGTACTGGTTGTGGAAGTAGTAGTGCTGCTAGTACTTGTGGTTGAGGTAGTAGTTGTTGAGGTTGAGGTTGTCGTGGTTGTAGTGGTTGTGGTTGTAGCTGATGTGGTGGTCGTTGTTGTTACCGTTGTCGTTGTTGTGGCGGCCGCTGTTTGAAAACAGAGTTAGAATTAATTGTCAGAAGATATTTTTCTATTTTCTTGCAGCCTATGGCTAGCCTGGTGAAAATCAAAAAGGAACAACATTTAAAGAAGAAACTTGAGATCACATAGAATTGATTTCACAATTGAAAGCCTGAAGTGGATTTTAGTGAGGTAGACTAGCTACAAAATCAATCAAAAATGAGACAAATAAAATACGGCTACGAATATATTCAAAATCTTTCAATCTACAAGGTTAAACATTGAACTAGTGAAATCTCAGACCAACACATGTGGCAGGTTTTAAAGCCATTTGTCGAGACCCGCCTCGACGGCGCGCTTGTGGGTGGGCTTTACGGGGTCGCATTAGGGGGTGTGTTCTTTGGGGAGAGCATGTTCTCGCGCGTGACTGACGCGTCGAAAGTGGCCCTCGTCGACTTGTGCGCCCGGCTCAGGATCGGGCGGTTCAAGCTCTTGGATACCCAATTCGTCACCGAACATCTGAAAAAATTCGGTGCCGTCGAAATCCCGGCCCGTGAGTTCCTGAAAAAGCTCGAAGCCGCCCTATCGGTGCACTGCCTTTTCCCCGCGGTACCACAACTGGCAATCCGCTTGCCGTCGGGGTGAAAGCTGACTCCGTAAACATGGTGGGTGTGCCCGAGAGGTGAAACCAAGTTCTTCCCAGTCGAGAAATCCCACACCCGAATCGTCTTGTCAATGCCGGAACTGATAAGCAACTTTCCATCAGGGCTCAACCTCGCCCGATTCACCCGACCCTTGTGACCGAGAAACGAACGGATAGCCTGGCCGGTGGCGGCGCTGCACAGTTTCAGTTCGTTGAGCCCGCCTCGGCGATTGCCGCCGCAGACCAGTAGCATTGGAAATTTTGTCTTCAGTAGTAAAATAAAAGGTATTGATAGTAGCATTCGAAAAAGCTGTAGCTGTACAGGCTGTAGCATCAGCAATTGCATTGCAGATAAACAGATAAACCTTGGCAGTAAATGAGATATATAATTGGAGCTTTAGAGAACGATCTTATTGTGTTACCCCTGTCTGGGCTGATGATAATGAACTATTTCTATCATTTTTAGGAAGTATCAAGTTCATCATGGCACCATTGAACCTTCGTTACGTTTTTCTTATTTTTTGGCGAGCTCCTCAGCACTCCGTTCGAGGACCTGTCGGCGACCCCGGGAATTGGTCAGAAAAAGATCAGTTCGCTGGTGAAGCTCTTGATGCGAGCAACGAAAGACGAGCCGCCCACCGTGCCGTTCGGCATCAACGAAGTCACCGAGGAGAATCGGATCCATGTTCGCGTTGATCCCGGGACGGAGTTCAACGCATTTCTGGTCTCCGAAGCACTTTGGAGCGAGTGGACAAAGGTCGTACAAGATGCCCAGCTGGGCAACGAGCGGCTCGGACGGGCGATGCGAGTCGGCACCGCCTCCTGGTCGTCGCGCGGGTAGAACGCCGTCTTCTCCGCGCGCAACACGCGCCGCTCGGGAATGGTGAGCAGGACGGATGAGCCGACCTCGGTCGACTCGAGCACCATCAAGTCGGGGTCGAGCAGCGCAGTGCGAAAGTGCGGCAAGTCGATCCACTGAGCGGCGCTGGCGGGCTTGCCCTTGGTCGCCCAAACGGATCGCGCGGCCAAGGCTGCGGCGTCTGCGCCGAGTTCGTCGCCCTTCTTGAGAGCGCGGCACGGCTGTACCACCTGTACCACGGAGTATGGCAGCTGTAGCTGCTGCAGAAAAGGCAGGTGACACACCTAGCTCATTCGGTGGAAGTGATGCTGTTGCACCGTCCGATTCGTTGGGGATTGCGCATTTGATCCGAGCCTATCAAGTGAATGGACACACGGCGGCCAAACTAGATCCACTAGATGTATTCACCCCCAATGCATTCCCCTACCGTCCGTCGAACTTGTATGATTTAAATGCCACTGAGGGTTGGCCACCCGACCTTACGTTGGAATATGGTTGTCGGAGAGGTGGAGGAGCGGAAACTAATGACTCAGGTAATAAGTTTACCGCTGCTGTTTGCAAAGAGTGAGACTTACGTAATGAGTCTATCTGGGACCAAATTTCGTGAAAGTATATTGGAAAGGCAGGGCTGGGTTGGCCTGACAACATATATAGGTAGAAAGAAAGGAAGATAAAGTTCAGGACAGAGTTAACAACTATTGCTGACGTCATTTTCAAACATGTTGGATCTACGCTCATAATTTCGGCCATCTTGTTATCACTGTGGTCTCGGGATCGCCGGAGCAGCGAGTGCGCTGCGATGGCATCGGCTGCTTCATTGCCTCGTCAAGCACCGGAACGAGACGGCAGAATCCTGCGTGAGGTTTCGCCATAGGCAGACGTGCCTAGACATTGGGCACGTTTGCCAATTTTCCCTGAGCGCCCGCTTTGCCAACCTGTTTCGAGAGCGTTCCGTCGCTGTCGATTTCAGGGAGGGTCTGATCAATGCACATTGCTTCTGCAACGAGCATCAGCAAATCAACCGAAATCCGGCTGGCGACCGCTTGCTGGTAGGGGCCGTAGCGATCCTCGACCCACTCCCACACGTTCCCGATCACCTCGTGCAGGCCGAACGGGTTCGCCCGCGAGAGCCCGACGGGCCCGTGGACGACGTGGCCGTCCTCGACCTCCCGGCTGTACGTCACGTTCTCTTGCTTGTGGTACTGCTTCGTCGTCGCGTCGGCGATGTTGCAGTTGCCCTGCAGCGAGGCGACGGTGTCGCCGGTCCACCAGCGCGTCGTCGTGCCCGCGCGGGCCGCGTACTCCCACTCGGCCTCGGTGGGCATAACACTACATACCTTCCTACCCTCGATGTCTAGTGGACCGCATATGATTTCTTTCGGATTGCTTTTGTATGATCTCAGTGTCTGATGACTCTGAGTTCCCTCAATAGTCGAAATGACAACTTTGACATTTGGTGATAGCTCTTCCGGCAACCAACGCTTCAGGAACTGCTGCTTGTCTTCATCGAGCTGTGAGAAAGGGAATGACGTCATATCAAGACTTTGATATCAATAAGTACTTAAAATGCAAGCGAACATTAGAAGTTGGATCATATTGTTTGCTTCATCCGCGATAACGGCGAACTTCTTACCCTGGGTTGCCGCTAACTTCTGAACTTCTTCCAGTGCGAAGGGAAAGGTTTGGATCGTGCAGACAACGATCTTTTTGCCGCCGGACAGCGCTTCCGCCAATTGGGCGCTCTTGGCCTTACCGTCGCCGGTAATCGTAGCGACCACGCCAGTAGTCCGTTCGAAATCGTAAATTGCTTCCTGCAGCTGGTCGTCTAGGACGGTTCGATCACTCACAACCAGAACAGTGTTGAACAGCTTCGCGTCGTAAGCTGCCACTCATCTACTTTCACAGTACTCCTCAGTCTACTTTCTTCTGTGATGTATGTTTTATTTTGGTTTGTCCTGATTGTAAACAAATCTAAAAACAACTCACTTATATTAAAACTTGTGCTCACTTTTCCGGTATATTGAAATAACACAACACTTAACTCACAAGGATGCATTTGTGTCTCTTGCACACAAAGGCCCATGGTAACCGACATGACTAACACTGGAGGTGTAGAACTTAGTAGTACGGTTCATAATACAACAATAGATGGGCTGGGCTAAAGAGCGCCAGCCGGCGCGGCACGCCCATCCGTTTCTAAGTGTTATAGTTAACTATAACACCAAATCAGTCAGTTTTGTAACACTTAATCCGAACCGTTTCACATGACTTGGTTCAGTATGGGATGCATGGGACTGCGGCTATGGTTGCATCAGGTCCGGCTTCTGGCGAGCTTTCGATTTGCCTGCAGTGCGTCGACGCTGAACAGCAGAACCGCGCCCCAGATACAGGCAAAACAAATGATATGAGCAGTGGTTAACTGCTCGCCGTAGTGATCCAGTTCAACGCCTATCCAGCGAGTCCCCGATGATTGCCAAGAGGAGGAGTTGGGCTTTAGTACCTTTGGCTGGCCGCTGTTGATATCGAACTCCAGCGGAACCCCTAGTCTCCACTCGTGGTCGGCCCCGTCTTCTGAAATGAAGGTCAACTGGTGGCCACCAAAGGCAGGTGACTCGTATTCGAAGCGCAGACCATCGAATAGCTTGAAAAACCAGTCGATATCTTTGCGGGAGACACCTTCCTCGAAGGTTAAATTCTCTGGGTACGCCCGCCATGAGAATGATCCGACAATATTTTGGCGTACAGGCGCGCGGTTCGAGCACAAGAACCGAAGCTCTGGCTGGTCTCACGACGTTTCTCGCGATGGCCTATATCACCGTCGTCAATCCGTCAATCCTGGCCGATGCCGGCATGGATTTTGGCGCGGTTTTTGTTGCCACCTGCGTGGCCGCCGCGCTCGGTTCGGTGATTATGGGGGTGATCGGAAACTACCCTGTCGCGCTTGCACCGGGGATGGGGCAAAACGCTTTCTTCACCTACGGCGTCGTCCAGTGACCAGGGTGCTCTGGGTTGGCGGGCCCAAAACTGGGTCCACTTTTAAGGTTCAAATCTGGGCCGGAAAAACTGAAGGCGCACTGTGCGCCTTCACTTTTTCCGGCCCTGATTTTGAACACCAAAACGGCTCTCTTTTTGGGGCCGTTTCTTAGACATTGCGATTTGATTTAATCCAGCAGGCGGAATGTATAAAATCCCAGTTAGGCGCAATCTTCTCAGTGGTTTGAGCTAGCGAAGAAACCCAAGGCATAGGAGCGGGCGGGAACGTGCCGGTTGAGAGATACTTCCAGCCGCCGTCCGCAAAGATCACAACGATCTTGCCGCTCTCACCGTTCTTGCTCATGCGGGTCGCCAGTTTGTGTGCTGTGCCGAAAGTAGCACCAGAAGAAACGCCGACGAACACACCTGCATCCAGCAACTTGCGCGTCCAATAGAACGCCTCCTCACCCTCAATCATGATCCGCCCATCAAGTGAGTCTAGGTCGAGAATTGGTGGAACGAACCCGTGCTCGATTGATCGAAGGCCCTGCACTTTGTCATCAGGATTCACCACAAAGATAATGCGGTCTTATCCATTCTACTTTATCCATTCTGAAAAGAAGTTAATGCTTTATCCATTCTGCTAGAAAGTTACAATGATAAAAATTGCAATGATAATGCCTTGTCTATCCAGTTAAAAAACTTACAATAATGAATTTGCAGAATAGTCTTTGGTGTTCTGAATAGCCTTCTCTAGCATCTCATGTTGTTTTATGAAAGTTGATTTTCTGTGCAGATATACTTATAGGACATCTTCATTGGCATTTTGCAAACAACTCTACGCGATGAATATTTAGGGTCATAAAAATTCTGGTCAACTTTTCATATCAAATCTACTCTTGCGAAGTTTTTAAAATCTAAGAATGCTAACATCCTGATTTTGCTAAGCAAGCTGCAGAAAACTACATGCAAGTTGATATTTAGCTATAAACTCAGCCTACCTGGTACCGAATCATAATTCATTTCCATTTCAGCGAGAATCAAATCCACAAGTTTGCATATTTGTGCGGCTGCGAGTTCAAGCATGACTTCGTCGTTTATCTGAAAAGAAAATAGATAGGCTATGTCGTGCATCTATCTTGGATGATTATAGTTATGATGGAGTTATATCACCTAATTGTCATATTACTATTCCGATTAGCAGTGGTCATCATGTTAGTCATCATCGAAAACATGCTTCTGATCTGTCACTCGAAGAAATTCGTCACGTCAATGATGCTCTGGCTAAATATGGCATATCCGTTTTCTCACATCCATCTCATTCTCATGATCCACCACGTCCCGTAGGAGAGGTTCTTTCTGTATGTCGACAACTACTCTCAGATCCATCACTTCGATGTACTTTGAGACGTAGGGGGTAGGTAGTCTAGAGCAATAACTTTTAGGGAAAAACTGTCTTTATTATACATCTAAAGACTCCATGACTCTAATAAGCAGCCCAAGGCTCTAAAAAAATAATGCTAAGAGTTGACTTGTTGGCTACAAAGCACATGATCGAAAGTAATGTATCAAAATAAGCACGATCAAAAGTAATGTACCAAGAAAGGCTCCACAATTTCTAAGCAAGCACACAAAAAATCCTAAAACATAACCTATGAACCTAGTGCTAGACAAGCTGAGGCACCTCTTGTGAGTGATGTGGGTGGTATGGGTGATGTGGGTGTGCCGGAGGCACCTGTTGGTGTGAGTGGGGTGGCTGTGGCTGAGGCACCTGTGGCTGTGGCTGGTGGAGTTGGTGTGCTCTCCTGTGTCCATTACCGTGTGCAATGTGGCACAATCGGTTACGGAGCAAGGCAAGCACACGTTTCCCCGTGAAATTTGTGGTTGTTGTGAGTAAATGTGGTGATTGAGTGGGGTGAAGTGATGGTGAATGAAAGTGGGTTTTGGTGTATCCGGCACATTCGAACACCACATCGGGCTCGGTTACACCGTCCACGCTGCGACTGCCGATGTGGCTCGCCAGCGTTTCCGCAAACCCATCTGCCAATGGATCCAGGCAAACGTCTGCACCTAGAGACTCCCCCATGGCGCGTCGATTGGGCTCGGGTTCTAACAGGACAGTCAGTCCGGCACCGCAAATCCGCGCCGCCTGTAAGACCAACAATCCGATAGGTCCTGCGCCGATAACCACCACAGAATCCCCTAGCTTCATTGGCGTGCCCCTCAGGGCTGCCATTGCCTGATCAGGGGATGGTCAATGAATTTATCCCCGCCATCAAATCGAACCGGTTCTCCCATCAGACAGGCACTGACGAGGATTTTATCCATTACATTATGGCTCCGACCTTAAACATATCGGTTGACGATATTCTCAAGCGCTTCCTGCCGGCCTGAACTCGGGCGCGGGTTGATATCTTCCGCTTCCACGCGTGCCGCAATCTGATCAAGCGAACTATCGGCAGCCAGCATGTTTTTCGCTTCCTGACTTTGCCATCCCTGGTAACGGCGCTGATTAAGTGCAAGAAAAACGAAAAACACACGCCTGAACTAGGAATCTGCTTTCCAACTGCCAAACGCCAGATGTTCCAGTCTGACGCGGTTTTATCACATGTCAAATATCCGAATCTCAGTCAAGTCAGATGAAATCAACATAACGCATCAGTTTGGTCTTCCTGGTGATCTCATCTTCCCAACAAAATATACGTCCTTTCCTTCTTCAACTCGATATCGCACGAGAACACTTGATTCGGGAGCAGATAATATCAAGCAGGCTTACAATAATTGATCAAAGTCAGTCGCAGCAGTTGGCGTCAGGTTCGGTTCTTGTTTTAGGCAACTATCGCCCCGTCCTGTCACTTGCCAGGGAACTTGTGCCGCTCGGATACCGGATCATCGTGGCGCGCGGTTTTGGCGAGGGCGCATGTGAATATTCCCGCTTCGTCGATGGTCATTGGGATCATCCACCACTTACCGACGTCGACGCTTTCATTGACGCCTTGACGCGTTTTTTGGAATCCAGGCCCGACATCCAGATCGTCTATCCGGTATCCGAAGATTATGCAAATAGCCGTTCTCGATGCTATCGGGTAATTTTTCAGAACCTGTACTAACTCTTTACGCTGCACGTGTTCGTAACAACACCAGGTAGAAGATAGCGTAATACCAATTCCAGCGACGCAGGCATCGCGCGCAGCTTCGCCATTATCCATACGCAGCACGTTACTAGTTTTAATACTCATAGAACCATCCGGTGTATCAAACAACCAGGTTTCCAATCCAAACAAATTTACACAGCGATGATTGTTTAACTCCTCAGGTGATTGAGGTTCGCCATACTATCCCAGAAAGAAGGACTCGTGGATCATCCTGAGTAGTGAATGTGTTCCACGCAAAGCGACCGTTTCTTAGGTTGGCCAAGTCCCAATGTTCAAGCTCTTTCAGCGCCCTTCCCAATTCCTTCCTGGAATAAGTGTTCTCCAGCCGTTTCTCTAGGTCTTTGACCAGCAGGCTCTCTGCCCCAACTTGAGCGAGAAGTGAAAAAATGCTTGGCACAAAGTTCTCTTCTTAGGCCCGGCCATGGCGCTTACAAAAAAGCTTATAGCGAGACTTGCTTTTTATGTTGAAGAATTTGAATAGATCTGAATCGAGATCACCTCGATTTTCATATCTAAAACGAAACATAATTAAAATTCAATTTAATATTATGTTTATGATGAATTGAATTTATTCCGATGGTGGAGATCGAACAGCAAAAGGAAGGAAAGCGAGACTCTCCTCAACATACACGCTGGCGCATATATACCAGGAAGAAACAAGAGAAACACACAAAAAGAATGAGACGGAGAATAGGATCACAAGATAATGACTCAAGAATGTATGACTCATGAATGTAGCGGCAACCTGCGAATAGGTGGAGTCTACCGTACCGACGACCTCAAGGCGCTGGTGGAATCGCTGACAACCAGGCTGCCCATCGAAGTCAGGCGTGACGATGACGGGGGCCTGGTACTGAAGAGCCGCTACGCCTCACTCTAGCCGGGCACGCCATGAGCACGGGCAGACCGATGCCGGACCTGCAGCAGAAGCGAAGCTCGTGCAAGACACTTATCCAGGGTTTTCTTTGAGTTTTCTCTCGCCTTATCCGTCTTAACAGGAACGATTCGGGTTTCATCGGACGTCAACATTTTTGTCTTTAGAGAAACAACATGATGGTCGGATTGCTGCCATTGAAACACGTGCAGCTAATTTACTAGGTTGTTGGGGAACCACGTCCTTGGAACCACTCCAATTGGTCCGATACCGACCGGGACAATTCTTTGGTGTTCATCACGATATGGGTGATTTACAAAATTTTGTGGATACGAACAACAACGTTGTCGCGACGAACGGCACCACTAGTACCATCCAAGCGCAACCGGCTGTTGTGGCGTTACCACCGAAGACTTTCATCGCCGGAAACAGTGCAACGCAGAGCGGTTGGTCGGCGACGGATGACGGTCGCGCCTCAGCGTCCGTGATTCACAGTGATGGCTACAACCTGATCGGGAAAAGGCACAGCTCTCACTTCCCGTTCCCGAGTGGCGGCGGAAACAAGCTCAATGTCAATCCGCAAATCTCGAGGTTCGCGTTTTCAACACTTTGGGGAGGATTCGTCAACACCACTTACATTCCGAATCCTGGCAGTCCGGCGATCGACGCTGCCGAACCGAATGTCGTGACGGTCGTTCTACGGATCTGTCGTTGCATGCGTTGATGATCCAACCGTCAGCGAAATAATCGATTTGTTAGCGCGACCAGTGATTACTTACGGTGTAAGTGAAACCGCCCAAGTGCGTGCCACCAATATAGTACAACAAGAAGAACGGTGGTGCTTTGATGTTGAACGTATTAGCGCGCCAAATTTACATGTTCGGTTGGCCATACCCGGGCATAATAACGTTCTTAACGCCCTTGCGGCCATTGCCATCGCCAGTGAAGAAGGCATCCCAGATAGCGCCATTAAAATGTTTATAAAGTAAGTTTAGAAATCTTAATTCGTTAACAAACTTGAAAATCCTTTTCATACCTAACAATTGATAATTTCGAATAACCCAGAACAAGTTCTCTTTAATGAACACACTCTTTGATAACCTATAGAAATGCAATGATAACTGGCTCTATAGCATTGATATTTTAAAACTCATTTTAATTGACATTCCTAGGTATGTCGTAAAGGCATATAGTGTTTAGCGTATAAAACAATAGTTAGTAAAACAGAGGTACATTATCGGTGTCTCTGCCAACGGTAAATGACGACCAGGATTCCCCCTGGTCGCTGCTATACTTCGCAAGCAGTTTACCGCTGGCAGAAACGAAGATGAACAAATCGCCGTCGTTTGCCTGGGTAATACAGGCCGGATCGTTGGAAATTGCGTTAATCGATACGCTTTTCGGTAAACCGGAATCAATTGACCAACCCTGCCCGGTGTATGATAGCCGGTATACCAGCTCATGGCTAGAGAATAACACAAACAACGAGCTGTCGGAGGGATTCACGTGCATATCGACCTGGTCGTTTGGCATCGAACCAGACGAACCCGATTCACTGCCCGGTCAGGTCGACTTCCTGCGCAGGCGTTTCGCGGAGCGTCCGAAGGCGACATTCTGGATCACTCCACAAGGCAGCTTCACCGATGTCCGCAGTTCGATCCACCTGCGCCCCGGGGCCGCCGCGGTCGCATCTCGTTTGGATTCCAGCCCCCTGGTGATCGCCCTCGCAATGGACTACTGCTTCTGGAACAACCGCCGGCCGGAGCTGTGCATGCGAGTAGTGGCGGTTGACGCGGATTCGGTCGTCACCGTGGAGGATCCAGAGCCCTGCATGGCGCGCGACGTAGTAGAACGAGCCGTAGAGGGACCGGTCGTAGAAGAGGGTCCAGGTGTTGCCGTCGGTGCTGCTGTAGAGGTCCGAGCTGGTGGTCCGGAAGAGGCGTCCGCCGGCGCCGGGCGGCAGGTTCTGACTGCCGAAGAGACCGGTGGCGGCGGTCCAGTTCACGCCGTCGGGGGAGGTCTCGTACTCGAAGCTCAGGGGAGCGGTGTTGCTGACCTTCTTGATCAGGAAGAGAGGGGTTATCAATGGGCGAAAGTGGTTTACGTCTGGTGCGGGGAATGCAGCCTATACCACAGCCATGGTACGCACCGAAGATGATGACACCCCGGCCCATGCTGCCTTTTCCATGATTGTTGTACCGACTGATACGCCTGGGTACAACATCATCCGCGATGTAAAAGTCATGGGGCAAGCGGATGGGCATTATGAGGTTGTCTACGACAACGTTCGTGTCCCCAAAGAAAATCTGTTGGGTCCGCGTGGGCAAGGATTTAAGATAGCTCAAGATCGCCTAGCTTGGATCAGCTCCAATAGCCGCACGCCGTGAATGACGCCGGACGCGCCGCTGATTCCGATCACGAGCCTCTGTTTGCCTGAAGTGGGCATCAAAATTCTTTGACAGTGATTCCAGGAGCTTAAAAAGAACCGCGCAATATGGTGGAAGCCAGGGCATTGCGCAAGGCGAAATCGGAGCGTACGATTTGTTTATTGAAAGCAAGGATCCCAGCTGGAAGGAGACCCGATGACGGAGAACAGCCAAGCCGAGGTGCTGCTTAAGCGCCACGCCGAATTGCCATCTCGCCAAATCATCGACCGCGCCTGCCCCTTCGCGATCAACTGATCTCTGAACCCCGGCGTCAGGGCCTCGCGAACATCTGCCTCAATCTGTTCAATCGTCGTTGCCATCTTCGATCACCTTGTCAAAAACGGCTTTGATGAACTCTTGATGCTTGTCAGCTTTGAGCCCGACTGACGATTGCCGGACGCGACCCCGATATGCCTTTAGCTCATCGGTGAGGAGTTTTGTTGGATCATTGCCCGAGAAGGTAAAAAGCATATGCGACACTTCGAAGTAGTCTTGTAGCTTCCGGGAGCCGTTCATGCCCAACGGGGTGAACCGGTCGCCGGACACCCGCGAGCGAATGCGAAGTGTTTCGCCAAGTATATCCGCATCGAACACTTGGCGCGACGGCGTGCAATAGCTGGACCATTTTTCGCCGAGTGATCCTTCCAGCAAGCGCGCGGCGAACTGTTTGCCGAAAGCAATGGTCACGCCTGGGATGACTAGTGGTTTGGAGTCTTCAGGCGGCCACTCCCGATGGATTTCGGTAGACGTGCGCGAATTGCGTTCAGCGGCCTTCTGGAACAGGCGCAGGTTGACCGTGATCAGATCTCTGGCGTCAACCTGGATGAGGAAGCGGCCAACCTGGTGCGCTTTCAACAGGCTTACCAGGCTGCGGCGCAGGTACTGGGCGTGGTGGATTCGTTGTTCCAGACCATCCTGTCATCGGTAAGAGGCTGACCATGCGCATTTCCACATCGCAGCTTTTCAGACAGGGCGTGAACAACATTTCCACGCAGCAAACGCTGCTGGCACGCACTCAGAATCAACTGGCCAGCGGTAACTGGACAGTGTTCTGGAGCCAAAAGAACACAACTTCTGAAAAAAAAAACACACTCATTATCATACCACAAATCATTCAGAAAATTATATTGTGAAAACCAGATATGCTTTCTTATTCAAAGAAGAATTTCTTACTTAAAATCTCAGATAAAATTATTTTCTGATGTCTACAGGAAAACACATGCATAGGGCCTACTCCCAGATAGATGGCACAATGGTTGTAGGCTAATTAAGGCAGATCTTTTGGACAAAATTGTCATCACAAAGATACCACATGCAAAAATGTAGAATTTGAATTTTTTTTTTGCCAGAAGAATGATCACGGATGCTATTTATTTTTTATTTTTTGCTGTTTTTTCCCCAGGGGTGATCGTATCGACCCTATGATCCTAGAATTTTGTGAGAGGGCCCTTTTTAGTGCTTTTTAAAACTAAATTTTTTAGTGCCCTCTTTAAGTGACTAAAAAATGGAGGACAACTAGACCCCCACCCATGCTCTTTTTTCCCAAAGTTACCGGATCAAAATTTTGAGATAGCCATTTTGTTCAAAATAGTATTTTTGCAAATAACAGTTCGAATAGGGATAAAACTTTTATTAGACAGTGAAAAACAATGATAAAAATTCCGGATATTTCGATCACATATAGTGCGATAGTCATCGACAGATAAACTGATGATAAATTATTTATTTGCTGATAACGGTCGCTGTGTATGTGATTGAAAAACTCAATTTTTATCATTGTTTTTTACTGTCTAATAAAAGGATTTATCCCTATTTGAACTGTTATTTGTACGTCATGGAAAGGGAGTGGGATCTTTGAAAATATACACGTTCGGAAACTGCATGCTGTCTGATCCCTCCGTTAACTGATGAAAAAACTGATGAAAGAACTGACGAAAAGACGGATGAAAATTGCAGGATAACTGTAAATCTGGGACAGTTCAGTAAACGTCGGTACAAACGCGACTTCAGTACATGGGGGACATATGAAACTGGGATTTGGACTGGGTCCGTTGGGGCCAGCTGGCGGTGCAACGATCATTGCCGCCGCGCAGGAAGCCGAAAACCTGGGTTATGACACCATCTGGGTGCCGGAAATATACGGCGGTCGGCTCCTCTTAGATTCCCGCTTAATCCTGTTAACTTTATGATTTCCTGCATTATTCCTCTATCTAATAACGTTTCCTAATTGCTGGGCGTTGTCGCCCATTCCTCGGAGAATTTCATCGGCAACGTCCTCCAAACCATCGGCGATAATCTCGCGAGCTTCCTGAGCGCTAAGAGTATCCGTGCGGCTGACGACTTTTACAATTTCGTCGAAATGAGCCTGTCCTTGCCTGTTGGTTTGGGCCCCTTGTCTAAATGTCCCTACATGAAAAAGGCCTCGGTTTTAAATTATTTCTTGGATGGTCTGAGTTTTGGAAAGGGGGGAGAGATTGGAGGACCCCCATTTGGATGTCAGCTAAATGTCCCTTTTTCTTTTGTAGATTTCTTAAATGGTTACGTCTAGCTATTCCTAATTGCATACCTGTGGATGGGTCAACATCTCACAACTGCTGTATGCAGATATGATTTTCCTTTTTCGTTACTTTCTCTAGCCATTCATTCTTATCCCAATCCTTATTGGATTAAATAAAAAAAAATAGTTTTTTTTTATCTGACAAGGACAACATTGGTGATATCGTCCCGACCGGAACCGGCGGATCGGTACCGAGTATCGATACCCGCTCTGTCGAAACCCAGGTGCTGGTCGCCAACGGGCAGACGGTCGTACTCGGTGGCATCTACGAGACGGAACGCCGCGACACGAGCAACAAGGTACCGGTGCTCGGCGACATTCCGTTCGTCGGCAGGGCGTTCAAGAGCACGCAACGCCTGAACAACAAGGCCGAATTGCTGATCTTCGTGACGCCGCGTATTCTTGAGGAAGGTTCGAGCACAACTTCGAAATCAATCAGTCAATGATGAACGTTCACAGATGATTGAAAAAAATCGTCAAGACTCTCTTAAAGCATTACAAGCAACACTTCGAAAAGCTGAACAACGTGCTCGTGTTTCAGAAGATCGAGCAAAAGAAGCTGAAGCAAGAGCAGAGGGTTTAATGAAAGAAGGTTTGGCATTATCTAAAAAACAAGGTACTTTGGAGCAAACATTACGAAAAGCTCGAGATGAAAAGAAAAAGAGTGATGTGGAACGCTCTAAACTTGAAGCAAGTATGAGATCAGCTAATGCTAGGGCAATGTTGCAAAAAGGGACAATTCTGATTAAGTCAATAAGCACATTATCTTTCCAGAGCATTGTATAGTTAATTAGGTGCTGTGTAAAGCTTAGGAGATTTTGATCTGATTGTTGACTGACTGCTCAGATTGTGATCCTTCACTTTGAATTGCTGGAAGATACCCGATACTTTGCACAACCCAAATCAATCAGAAGCGATAAACTGGACGAGGTGTTTTAAATATTCGGTGCCGCCAGGCGTGACTATGGTAATTCGGGAATCGTAAGTCGCGTGCGACCGGTGACGAAGAAGACCGCGTTTCGAGTGTTCGTCTGTGTGGCGACTCGCTCGACGAGGATCGGCTCGCGTTCGTTGTTCACGATCTCGAGGATCGTCGTCGACGTCTCGCCGACTTCCGTGGCCGGGAAGACGCGACCGCTGTGATCGGACTCGAGGTTTTCGATCCCCCACCACGCTCGGGCGTTCAGCGAGCCCTCGGCCGTGCGAAGGATTAGCGTCTGCTTCCAGCCGCCGTCGTCGCGAAGCGCGACAGCGGGTTCGGATAGGCTCCTCAGCCACTCAGGAGCTGCATCATCCGTTTCAAGAAATACACATCTGTACCCTGGAACTGGGCCTGCGGTGGTGTTATATAAGAGCCTGCTTTTCAGAAGCCTGGCATGTGCAAATCCGTAGCACTTGCATATGAGAACCGTACAATTTTACTGGAAGGGAGCCCTCCTTCGGGTTCCGACAACAGGCCTCAGCCTCTTAGAGGATTCACTTGCCTAGCAGGTGGACAGTGGAAGTTGGACGAATCTGAGCGGCACCCGGATCGCCAAGTGGGATGGCACCGCGTGGTCCGCCCTGGGGTCGGGATCAACGAGTTTTCTTGGCGTCGACGCCCTCGTTTTCATAGGTAGCGATCTCTACGCCGGCGGGAGATTCACGAAGATCGTCGGTGTGACAGCCAGCCGGATCGCCAAGTGGGATGGAACGTCGTGGTGGGCGGTGGGGTGCGGAGCGGGGAGCACGGTCCGTGCCCTGGGGGCGTCTGGCCCGGACTTGTTCGTGGGCGGGGCCTTCACGACCGCCGGCGGGATCAGCGTGAGTTGGATTCTTGATCATTACCTTGGACATAGTATTGGAGGGTGACGAAGCGGTTAGAAAGTTCAAGGACATAAGGTTCGCAGTTTTTACCTATTTTAAGTTTAAGTAAATCTATTTTTGGACTTGGCATGGACGCTTTCTTTGTATAGGGTCCATACCTTAGAGTTGCTTTTGGGCAAAAAGCGGCTGGATCCATTATGTCAGCAATCAAGTTACGCAACTGAATAATTACTAAGCGGGTACCTAAGAAAAATGATTAACATCATTAAAAAAACTGTCCTCGCACAGGTAGCTCTTGCCGGTCGCCGCGACAAAGCCCGTCACGCCGTTGCCCTTGGGGTAGGCGGTGAGCTGCCGGGCTTCGGCCTCGGGCTTCATGCCGACCGCCAGCAGCGGTTGCAGGCAGCCGGTCTCTTGGTTGAGCATGCGGATCTCAACCACATCGAAATTCAGCACCGCCTGCGTGCAGTGCAGGATATTCTGTTTGAGCAGGTCGATTCGCTCGTTGACGTCCATCTCCGCGACCTCGTCGGTCGTGAGGTCCGCCAGCTCCCACCGACTTCATCGCCTTGGTCTGGGCCGAAGCGCCCGCGCGCGGCACCGAGGTGCCGAAAGTCGAGGGCTCGACGGCACCACCGGGCTGCCAGCGGCGAAACTCGAGCGGCGCGGTGTCGGTGTCCACAACCGGAAGGCACAAGGCGGCGCCGCAGTCGGCCACCCGGTCCATCAGCAGGCGTGGGTCCATCTCACTGCCGATCGGTAGATAGCCCGCAACAACGGAGCCCGGCCGCGCGTACGCCGCCAGTGCCGGTGCGGTCATGAAACGGGCCGCTTGATGTAGTCGGGAAATTCATCCCACCAGAAAAGAAGTTTCTGCCCTCGAGGAAAAACTCTCGGCTCCTGATTCTTTCTCTTTTGCTTGGATTCGTTTCCTTTCTTTTTCGAATTCTCAGGGTCCTCCGACTTTGCAGTCTGCTTGTCCTGATCGCCGTCACCCGCACCGTTGGGTTGAAACACATAGATTCCGACCAAAATCGTGGCGGCGAGGCCCATGACGAGCAGCGCGAAGATAAGTACGCCTGTTTGTTTCATGCCAAAATAAAAACCACCATTCCAGTTCCCACTTGCCGGTGTGGCCAATCTCGTCAAGTACCGCCTGAACACTGCTGCGTACCTGCCCTTCTTCAATGGCATCTTCGGTAGTTTCATGGTCTTCAAGTTGATAATCGATACGCCAGATATTATCCGGCTGCCGATGGATCAAAACCGTACCGCCAGGGCGGCATTCCGGATCGAACAATGCCCGCCGGATGGTCGGATAATCATGCTCCATCTGCACATCAGCAATCACATACCGGCCTTCAAAATTCTCACCTTTGAGACGGCGACCGAGCGCCGAGGCGGACGTCGCAAGCGGCTGTTTACGGTCACCAGTGCAGGGTTGGAGGCGCTACGCGAGGCACGAGCCGTACGCGAGACCATGTGGACCCTGATGCCCGGACTCGACACGCCAACGGGGCCGCTATGAATACGCCCGAACGCTTACCACCTTCGCCTCGGTGGGCCAATGCGTTCCTAGAGCGTTTTTGCCACCCGGCTTTATACGAGGAAATCCGAGGTGACCTGGAAGAACTCTATTACGAACGCTTAGTGCAGCGTTCATCACCACGGGCAGGCGTCCGGGGCGGGCCTGCGCCCCGGAGCTATTTGAATTCTTCCGGCTGCAGAACGGTCTGCACCCGGTCGCCGCCGGGGCCGGAGAAATTGAGAATGCCAAGCTGCAGATCACCTTGCAGGCCCGTCGCCGTGGTTCGGCCCATGTCGCCGCGGATCATAACATCTTGGTCGGTTTCGGCGTATTGGCGGCGCGGGTACAGGGTCAGCGACGGCGTCTCCAGGCGGACTGGGCCGGCCCCGGGGGGGACCTGTTCCAGAACAAGGTCATTACATTACTATGAATTGCCAAACAATTCCCGTATTGAAATTCAAATACCGTCAGTATACCCCAAAGAATAATGGAGAAGGGGGAGGCGACGTTCTAATAGAGTCAAGGTGTTCACATATCATAGAATCACAGCTTTTTAACAAATGGGATAAAAAGTATGTAAAATTCATTACCATGCCAACGAAAATGTTGCCTGCAGCAGATAGAGACTCTGCAGCTGAAGTTCCCAGTACGAGGTTCAAAAACCAGCCAACTGATTTTATGATGACTTATCATAATTAATAAAATCTTCACTTAACAGTCATCGTATGCAGAAGTGAAACCTCAGCGCTCGAGTCACAACACAGCGACCAATATGCAAATGACGTAACACACCGGACGACAACAGATCTTTCAATCGATATACTAGTGACATATAGTACCCTGTTATGTGATGTCGCTCTACTATATGAATCACATACCGACACACTGACAGTGGAAAAAGAGCTCCCACACCAGCTGTCTGTTATTTATGTTCGCTTATTTTTTAAACATTAAATGCAATTCAGTCATCCATGGCAAGATGAGTGCGAATGAACAAACTAAGACAGGCCATCCACGTGTTGTCCGTGCTCGCATGGGCATTGTGGATGGGTGGCTTTACCTTTTTCACCTCCGTATCCCTGCGCGTCGCTCACAAACTACTGAGTGAATCACAGGAATTCGGCTACGTCACCCAGGTGGTCACCGATCGCATGAATGTGATCGGCCTGATCACATCGCTTTTGTTGCTCACACACTTGGCGACACATTGGAAGGTCCTTGCCAGGTGGAGACGATTCCTGCTATTTTGTATTATGTTTTACCTTAATAGCGTTCTGCAAATTTAGCTTCAGAAAACTCTCTATAGTATGTAATAATAGCACGCTAACTCAATTTTCAGCCGTTACAGATTAGAGTATACATTTGAATTTACAGATCAGGTTCTATATTCATTTACTGGTGCCATTTGTCATGTGATAGCAAAGAGGGAGCCGTCATCCCTTTTAAGAGTAAAAAATGTGTATAATATGAGTAAAAAAGGGGAAAAAAAAATGTCTTTGAAAGTGGATCATCTACAGCGTCATCCGCCCGGGCGCCGCGCGCAGCTTGCTGGCCGCGCCCAGCAAGGCAAGCGCCCAGACGCAACCCAGCACCACATATCCGAAGGTCGTGTTCAGCACGACGCTGAGCGGGGTGAAGGTGCCGGCGATCTTGAAATAGATCGCCGCGTGATCGATCCGGCGCAGGATTGGGCGGGCAGGTGTGTATGCAGCGATGTGGTAGGTCGCCGAGGCCGTCAGCATGGTCACCAGCGCGGCCGCATAGACACAAGCGGCGGCAAACATGGCCCCCGTCAGGCAACCGCCAACAGCCTTTATACCGCCGGGCTTGGGACGGTCATTTCGCTTCTGATCGGGGGCACCTTTGCTTTTGTGGTCGCGCTGACCGATGTGCGTGCCAAGGCCGCACTGGTATTCTGTTTTATGATCCCGATGATGATCCCGCCGCAGATCACCGCGCTGTCCTGGACCCAGATCATGGGGCCGTCGTCGGTGCTGCTCAAGACGCTGGGCCTGGCGCCGCCGCTGGGCGCGCCGCAGCCACTGTATTCCGCCGAGGGCATCATCCTGCTCGGTTGCGGCGCCCGCCGAGACGTACACTCGTTCCCCGCGCGTCGCTCCTCGGACCCCACGGGCGGCCGGTGGGCGGTCAGCGCGAGCGCCGGCACGGCGGCCTCGCCCGCCGGGACGGCGGCGCGGAGGTAGTCGGCGCCGGCGTAGACGAAGGTGCCCAGGTTGGCGCCCAGGTGGCCGTAGACGCCGGACAGGCTCTCGCCGCGCGCCAGGCGGGCGTCCTTGGGGCTGACGCGGCCGCTGGCCACGTCGAGGCGGGCCCGGTCCAGGTCGTAGCAGATGCGCTAAAGCATGAAGAAGCGTTCAAAGAGGATCTCTTGTCTCGTGACGGAAAAGAAAATGTCCATAAGTTGCATGAAGAGCTTGCGAAAGTGATGGTTCAAAATGTGACGGTCAAGCGGAACAATCGAGACCTCCAGAAGACGCTCGATAAGATTAAAGAAATTCGGGAGCGGTACAAATCGATCCGATTAGATGACATGGGACACTGCCTCAATCAGACCTACATCTTTGCCAATCAGTTTCAATCGATGCTCGAGCTAGCGCTTGTTGTCGTCCAGGTCGCACCTGCTTCCTCGTTCCAGTGCTCGACACTGCCGCCGACGGCCATGATCTCGTAAGGGCTCATCGTCGCGTCACCGACGAAGACCAGCTTGTGATCGGCACCGTAGGTATGCATTACCTGGCTGGTCGGGATGCGTACGTTGTCACGCATATTGTTGTCGCGCCAGACGGATTCATAGAGGAAATTGTGAAAGTAGTAGTGCTCGAGGTGCTTGAATTCGGCACGTGCGGCCGAGAACAGTTCCTCGCAGATCTTGACGTCGGGGGTTCGTCGAGAATCGCGTGCTGGCATTCCTCGCGCCAATGATAGAGGAACACATCCTTAAAAAGCCCGGAAAGTTCGCCGTCGGACTCGATGCTTTGACGGTAATGCGACTGGGTGAACAGCTCGATGTCGAGGGTCAAGGCAAGGACGGCCCAGGTGCTCTTGCCGAGGACAACGCCGGCCACCGCATTCGGGTCCACATCGAAACGATATCCGGCCGGCATGGTCTCGCCGACCATGCGTTCGACCTCGCGGAATAGCGCCTGATGCTTCAGTTCACGGTCACGGGGCCCCTCTCAGCCCCTTGTCTCGCGCGTTCGCGGAAGCGGACATGAGGTTTCCCTTGGCGGCACGCAGAGCCAGCCTGCCTCTACCCGCCTCCAAGCTGGGTGACACAGATATCGAGAACGTGCCTGTACGCAGTCGAGACACCGAGCATCCTCACAAGCAGAACGTGGACAAGAAGCACAACAGCGCCACCATGACTGCCGGAGACGGAGACGCAGACAAGGCGCAACACTCCGACAACTTGAACCCTTCCACGACCAACAACTTGATGACCCGTAGCATCTGGGCCTTCAGGGCGGGCTGGTCGTTGAGTTCCAGGCGGAGACGGGCGGTCCGCACCTCCAGCAGCGCCAGCGCTGTCACGGTGTTACCCGCCCCGGCAGCGGGATCAGAGGTGTGGAAGAGGTCGACCACAAAGTCGGAAATCTCCTGCGACTTCTGGGCTTCGAGGCGGGCCTGACTCCAGCCACGCGTGGCCCGCTGTGCAGGCCAGATAACCAGCACCATACCCACGATGACGAGAGCCACAACAAGCCCAGCGGAGAACAGAGGGAGAAATCCCCTTGTGGTGCAAGTGTGTTTCCGATTTATGGGAAGAATAAACGGCAACATTAAAATTTAAAACAAACAGAAAATATCCAATATTGGAAGGGTGTTATTCGGCTGTCCTCGGCCGAAACCTAATATTTCTATTTTCCAAATCTTTAATCAGAACATTTTTCAGGGTCTGAGAAAATGGCGAAATTAAAAGAATTCTACAATGGGTTTTCTGGGGTCTGTTTTTTTCTATAAATCCAATCAATTTTCAGATGAACGAGGACTGTTGCTGGCCATGGCAAAGATTCCTGTGGGTTTTTCTTGCTCTGCTACATCCTGGTAGAGGCGTTCCTGGATGATAACGACGTCCTCGTCATTGCAGTTCATGTCGAGAGCCTTGGTTAGGGCCCCTGCGATATATTCCATAGCCTTGGGGTCGATGCACAAGCATTCAAGGGAGTTCATGAACGAGCAGAAAGCCACAGTGGAAGCCTTCATCGAGACAAAGGCCTCGTCTCCAACGGCCAACTCTGTCTGATATTTGGTCACATTATACGCCGTTTGATGCCCTGGAGCGCGCTTCGAGACGAAGACGACACCGTGCTGCGTGAGCATTACGCCATTGCAACGCCACCGCATCCACAGACCCTGTTGCGACGTTCAACGCGTCGCCAAAGCGACGGCGGCCAGTTGTTGGCCATTGGCGACGTTGATTTCGGAGACGCCAATGCACCCGAGGATGTGTCCGGTCAGCATTGGCGAGAACTACCGCATACCCGTACCGATCTGGCGCATCTGATCACCCGTTCAAAACCGATTGGCGCTGCGACGACACGGTGATGATGAAAACCGAGACTCCTGTAAACTTCTAAGCCTACCTTTCTTGAATACGTCTTTCTTGCTTTCTTCGTACCAGCTTTAGGAGCACCAGCATCTGTTTCTTGGCCCGTTTCCTCTTCACTCCCGTTAGAAGAATAGACGTCTTTGAATGGAAGAAAGTTAGCATCTAGCTCTCCAGCCTCATAAAGCCGAATGCAAGCGGTTTGGGCGGCTGACATTTTCGCAAGTCTTTCTGTTGGCATTGCTTCTCCCTTGAAAGAAAGATCAAATTTTATTCCGGAGGGGTCTGCATCCTATCTTTTTCAGCGCATCAAACTGTGTATTTTTGCCAAGTTTCATGCTTGTATCACATTTTGCACGATTTTTCACTGTACAGCCCTGACTACTAACTAACTAAGAAACAAACTTGCTAAGTATCTAAATTGCTAACAAATTAACAAACTATCTAATTAACTAACTAACTAACTAACTAACCATTAAACTAAAGAACTAACTAACAAACTCGCCAACTCTCGTATTTACTAACAAAACTAACTAACTAACTTACTAACTTCAGGATTACAACGAAGTTGACCGTGGCGTCAAATCCAGCTTGGTAACTTCAATGGGTAGGATGGCGGCGCATACCGTTACCGAAATTACCTACGATCAAATTCTGAACAACGAACACGAATTCGCACCGGATGTCGATAAACTGAAACTTGGTGGACCGGCGCCTCTGAATAAAGAGGAGAACGGCAAGTATCCTTTTCCGCTGCCGGCGCTGTGCACAGACTCGGAATACGACTACGAGTAGAAGCGATAGCGGATTCCAAGAATCTTCCAAAACCCAGATGGCTTTCTCGAATAACTTTCCCTCCCTACATCTCCCTTCATCTCCCACTATAGGTTAAATACAAGTTAATGCTCTCGTGTAAAGATTGCAGCGATATCATATCATGGCTACAAAAATAATGGGCAAACCTTTCTGCCCTATCGAATGACTTCAGAATCAACAGAGGCGTTCAGTGCTTCAACTACAACTTAAAGTTTGTAAAATCGAAGTTAAGTTGACATCTCTTGTTTGAAGCTCCCCTATTTTTCCAGCCTCCCCGTCTATTTGAAATATCTTACTTATGAAGAATTGAAAGGAACATGTTCGATGGAATTACCTGTTCATTGTAAAGAAATAACTAATTTTCAAGAGATTCAACAAGCATCCATTCTCCTCAAAACTAAAGAAGGTCATTTTCAAACAATACATTCGAATTGATTCTATTTTCTTTTCTTTCAGTAGTTCAAATCGTTGAAAAACTCAACAAAGATCCTCCATCATCCTTTCGATTAACCTCGTTCTATACTCACTACGAACGCGATGATTTATTAATCTTCTGGGATTTCGATGTACAGCAATGTATATTTTCATTTCTATAAGGTTATGCGACTTCCAGCAATGTACTTTTTCAGGACTTTTTGCTGTCTTTCTGTGTCCTCTCTGCATTTCTGGGTTTTGGGTCATATTTATTCTGCTTTATCCAAAAAGCGAGTGAATTTCTACACATTTTATAAGAATATGTACCAACTCTTACCCCGTGTGACTTCTGTTTCTATTAACTTAACTTGCGCGCTTTTGTAAGGACACTTAGCGTTGTTTTCAGCTTGGACTTGGAAGTCCTTGGGTAATTTTCTGTATCTTCTAAAAAGATTACGGAGAAACAGTTGCAAGATGCCATGATAAAACTCTAAAGACATGCTAAAAAACCAAGTTCTGTTGTATCGTAGCCAAATTCAATAATTTTATCGATGGGCGTAAGTCATTGCTCCTTATTACAGATATAAAGCCATGG
Organism: Alatinidae sp. Z8VKAUB7J3; assembly: GCA_010016025.2. Lineage (NCBI taxonomy): Eukaryota > Metazoa > Cnidaria > Cubozoa > Carybdeida > Alatinidae > Alatinidae sp. Z8VKAUB7J3. The sequence continues at coordinate 128,438,045 of JAAAKM020721499.1, forward strand.
TAATGAAAGAGTCAAAAGTCCTGTCTATCATGTTATTTATGCTTGTTTTTCTAATTGACAAACAAGAACAACAAATACAGAAAGCAAAAAAAGTGACAACAGCGATAAAACTCTCCATCCGCGATGGCGTCTTCGACACCCGTCACGGTGACGGTCTGCGGCGCGTTCCAGTTCTCACTGGTGAAGGTCAACGTGTCCGGAGACACCGTGCCTTCCGCGTCGTTGCTGCTCGACAATCCAATCGTGACGTCGGCGTTCGATGCCGCAGTCAGGACAATGGTGAACGTCTCGGTGCCACCTGCCTCGGTGGTCGGCAGTCCCGTGGTGGGCGTGACCACGCTGCCGTGCATTCCAACCATGCCATCGGTCATCGCATCGCCACCCGCTTCGGGGCACGTGAATCCGGGAGCAGTGCGCCACGCCCGAGTACAACGCGGGCAGTGAACTGGTCACGGGCGGAATGACCCAGGTGCTTAGTCCGCCCACGTATACGCGTGAACTAGCGTGCTTTCGTCCTTGTCTTGGTCGTGGATATCCTTTTCCCTGCTCAGCGTGAGGCGCCGGCCATCCCCATAGTGGCCCGCTGCAGCGCACGTCCGTCATGCGAACACAACAGAGGCACTGACGTACGTAAACCCCAGAGTGATGTGAAAGTGCTTCGGCGGTCGCCAGCGGTTGCTCGAGCTCGCACGGCTCGTCCTTCAGGTCTTCGCCCCCGCGCAGAAAGCCTACGTGCGGGGGATCATCGGCCGGCTGGGACGGGTCCTCCTCGATGCCAAGGCAGGGCGCAGTGCGCTCGAGCAGCTGATCCAGTCCGGGGAGTGGCGCGAAGCGATCGTGGACGACGTCCCATACCTCCTCCCCGCCGAGGCGCCCGAGACCGAGGGCGCACCGCGCGCTCGAATCCTGGCTCCCTTCGATCCCCTTGTCCACGACCGCCGCCGCGATCGTTCGGTTCTGTCTGGGACGGGTATTGAGTGCCCAGAACAAGCTCGAAGCGGGTCAGGCGCATCTCCCGCAAGCTGCCAGGGATCTACCGGCAAATCGGGACGTCGCGCTCTGGCTGGCCGTGCTCCTCGTACATCAGGGCCAGGCCTTGGCCGGGCGCGATCATCTGGCGACGCACTATCACGACCACCCTTTGCGGGTCCGCCAAGGAAACGATCCCACTCTGCCGCCAATCATCCTGGCGCGGGGCTTTTCCCGATCTTTGCCCTTGCCTTCGTCGATGACTCCAAGATCGGAACCGTCTATATTAAGGAACCCTTTAAGGGGACCTCGGTAGAAAATTCCTTGAGCCGTTTCATGCGCTTCCGAACCGGGATAAGGGAAAGTAGTTTCTACCTTGATTTTTGTATCTCCCGCTCGCGCGTCTTCGGCGACTTTAGTCGCTCCAACAACTACATGTCTACCATTTGAATAAACGGTCGAACCTACAGGGTGATCTATAATAATGTAATCCGAGTCTTCGTTAATCGCTTCGGTCAATAACTTTTCCAATGGCCGGCCAGCTGCTCCATGTAACCGAGATTGGCGCCGAACGCCCAGCTGGCAGTGTCCGGCTCACCTGGCCAGCGGCGATTGTCGAGCCGGCGCGCGAGATACTCCAACGCGGCCTGAGGCACATCGACCGTGAACGGCGCCGGATCGGGCATCGGTGTCAGTCTGCCGCGTCGCTGTTGCCGCGCCAGTCACCGATGGCGGGCCGCTTCAGGCCGAGATGATCGCGCAGCGTGCTGCCGCTGTATTCTTTGCGGTAGATGCCGCGTTTCTACCTACAGCCTGGGCTACAGCGAAGGCGACTGGCAGCCTGAGACGCATACCGAAGTGATCGAACAGTTTTTCGTAGATGCTGGCCCTGAGTGCGGTCTGCGACCCAAACAGACTAGCAAGGACAGCCACATTTACCGTCTGGGCAAAACGCCGCGGAATCTGCTCCCGATCGGCGATGCGCAGGAAGAACGATTCGGACGTCTCGGTCGCGAATACAAGCAAGTTGTGTTCGATAAAGAGCGACTGCGTGACGACCCGACCTTGGAGTGGGTTACCCTAATTAAGAATAAATCTTGTCATTACAAGACTTCTAAACAAGAAAAGTCGTTGTCACAACGGACAAATCAACCAAGGGAATTGGGGCAATCATCTACCAAATAATAAACGGGGAAGAAAAGGTTATAGCGTACGCATCTCGTTCCCTAGCCCCTGGAGAAAGCAATTACTCAGCTACCGAACTCGAATTATTATCAATAATTCACCACCTGGATAAATTTCAGCACTATCTAGTAGGAAGAAAAATTAAGCTAAAATCAGACCATAAAAGCCTGCCATCTTAATTTTTGTTACGTAGCCCTCGGCGTTCCTTCAACACGCATGTGGATGTACGTATTTGGTTCGCGTTTCAAGAAAACGTGGAATTAGGTCTACATACATGGTGGGGATGAGTGAGCCATATAGGATGTTGGGCTTCTCAAATGGGGAGGTATTAACAAGTTGTCCTGTGTGGATAGTCACGTCTTCAGAGACGCCAATCCAATGAGTGGTTTTCATGACGAATGGTGTGGCAAGGACGCTTCTCCAAAACCCGGACTTTGCGGTACGTCGTACCAGCGGAGATCATGCTGATCTGGTCCAGCCTGGGCGATCGCGATCCAAGGCTCGATCAGGTCCTGCACTGCATCCCCCCACGCTGACAGCCGGCAACAAGAAATCCCGGCCACGAGGACCGGGATTTGGGGACTTGATCAGGGGAGAGATCAAAATACAGGAAAATGCGGAGCGCGAGTGAGGGGGGGGGACATCGAAAACAACGGTGGACTGCCTACGTGTTTTCTAACTCTCGCGCTCCTTTTGACTCGTTAACAACACTCGTTACAGGTAACTTAGGCGCTCCACCCGGCCGACGACGATGGCGTCGCACTGATCGATGAGCTCGCGCACCGAGGGCGGCTCGTCGAACTCCACCTCGATGAAGCCGTCGCTCGGCTTGAGCACCAGGGCCAGGTCGCCGAAGGGCGGCGGCGGCGGCTCGTCGTGTCTGGCGCGGGTTGAACGAGATTTCCTCTCCCGCAAGCACCTACATAGGAGGTTCGTGAATCGCGAGCGCCGAGACAAGGAAGCGGGGGAATGGGGGAGGGGCCGAGGTGCGGAGCGAAGGGGCAGCCGAGGTGGAGGTGGGCTGGCGGCGTCGAAGATCGGAAGGCGTTGCAATGGTGTCTGTCGGTGTGCAAGCCGCGGACACAGCCGGGGATGGACTGAACGCGGACGTCGCTGCACTTGCGCAATCCCTTCGGAAGGCAAATAAGAGACTGAGGCAGCAGCGCAACGAATTGCGCGGCGAACTGGAGACTCTTCGCCATGCATCTCAGCCGCAGATCGACACAGGTATGTCAGTGGGTGCGTTTGTCAAAGCAGCAGCTTGTCGGTCTTACAATTGTCTTGTATGAGGAGCGGCTTCAGATTACACAGAGCTGCACAGGTGTAGACTATATCATCAGCATGGTGCAGCATGGTGATGGCCAGGACAGATTTCAAAATTCGAAATGTCTTAATTCTGTTGATGGCACGCTCAACGTGAATGCGAAGATTTGCAACATCTTTGGTTTTTTTGCATTCAGCACTAGTCATCTGAGCTTTTGTGCGAGCACCAGGTGGGACACTGAGAGAGCAAAAACGGAGTAACAGTTCTTCAGTGATTTGGAATCCCCTGTCAGCCCGACCAAGGCCGGTTCTTTCTACCAGCTCAGACTCGACTACAGGTGAGCCGGGTTTTAACTGCAGCGTGACTATCATGCTTTCTATGGCGTCGTAAGCAACGTCAGCTGCACGCAGCTTGGGAGGGAAAGTCAGTATTTTTTCAGGAGTAGCAAGCATCAGATATCCATGTTCTGTATTTTGTATGGATTTTACCTATTCGTGTACGAATTTTACCTTGTAAAAAGCCGTACTCTTCAAATTCTACGTGTTTTTGTATTATTAAGGCTGTTTCTTTTGCGGTTGGTTTTCAGCAGGATTGTCGTCAACTTGTGCGAAATGAAAACGGTCCGACTTAAGCGAGGGTTTGTGCCAACTCTTTATCCATTTCAACTTCAGGTTGTATTGTGGAAAGCCCAGAGCTTCGTCTCCCACATTCTCTTGACGAATAGTAAGTATCCACTGCAGCAACACCGTGACAAAAGAAATATTCGAACGACGTTGCATTCACAGCGTATTACCACTGATCGTTTCTTCATTGTCATTGAATGTCTTAAGTGATGCAACACCGAAAACATGGAAAAGTTTCCAATATCGAAGAATCTGCCTCATTAAAACAAAACTTAAGTTGAACTCTCTTATAAAAAGATTCAGAAATTTACACATTCTATTTCCATAGAAAACTATCTAGGTGTAGAAGTTAGCAAACTTATACTTGCGTGTAATAGTTCAGAAGACACAAAGGACATCTCAGCATTTCTCTGTTAACGTGAGTTCAAGGATTTCACTTACTTTTTCCCATCCGTGTGCTCGATATCTAGCCATAACACGTCATAAGGAATGTCGTGTTTGTGCACGTCATGCAGCCGGACCTCCCGGTCGTGGCCTCGCCCGAAATGCTGGTCGTGCCGCCCGACTACGAGACGCTGCTGCGCGACGCGTCGAGAGAGGGTCTGTGTCACGCCGCGGAGCGTGTGCGCGACGCCGGCGTCCATGTACGCGAGATCCTCGAGACGGGTCGACCGGCGCGTCGGATCGTCGCTGCCGCGGACGCCGTCGACGCCGACCTGATCATGATCGGGACGCGCGGTCTGACCGGCTTCCAGCATCTGCTGCTCGGCAGCGTCGCCAGAATTTTTATTAGGGACTGATCCCTTGAATCCGGACATTGTGCCACCGGCTGTTTCCGACATTCCTCCTGCTGATGGCGCAACCAACGTTCTAATCAATAGTATGGTGGTTGTGCGCTTTACCGAGCGACTACAGCCAGAGTCGGTCGTTGAGGGTACCGTTCGTTTACTCGAGTCAGGAACTGAAGTATCTGGAAGCGTAATGTTGTCCAATGATAGCTTATCCGTCACGTTTACTCCTGCCCAAGTTCTTTCCAATCTTTCTTCTTTTGTGGTGCCGCGACAGTCAGGCGCTTCTGGGCGAGTTGACGGAACTTGCGGCGGAGCTGGAGGCCGATGCGGCGGCGTCGCTCTATCGGTTTGGCGCCAGCCGGGCCTATCACGGCATTGTCGAGGAGCGCCTTTCCGCACTGGGAGAAGAGGCTGTATCAGGATATGATACCTGGGCGGGTTTTTTGCAGCGGCGGGTCGCACCTGCGATGCGGACTTGCCGCTCGGTGGAGGAGCGCCAGGCAAACCTGTCACGCAAGCTTGCCCGTGCCACCACGTTGCTTCTTGCCCTGAGTGATTGTGCGAATCTCAGCGCCATCGAGGGCGACAGTGATGCCACTCGGTGCGTAGTCGGTTCCACCGCCGCCTATTAGGTCGCCTTTGCCAAATTCACCATCGCTATCCAAATCAAAAACAGGATCTTCAGGCGCTTCAGCAATAACCCGCTGCCAATCCGGCAAATCATGTAAAAAAGGGTTTGCATCATAGTTGACTACATTTCTCCACGCGGCATACAAACCAATTTCGGCGCAATCGGGTAATCGCCATGCTGATATCCCTCTTTAAAAGCAAAGGAAAATTTTGTATTTAAGAAGAGTTTTAGAAGTCATTAAAATTGTTGAAAAATAGTGAGAGCGTGGATTCTGATGATATGGTAAATGGTTTTTATTTCTTATATACGATGGATACGAAGTTTTTGATAAAATATTGAAAATTATGAAGGTGAATTAACAAAGAGCAATAAAAAGTGAATTAGCAATAAAAAAAATATCAAAAGATTTAATCTGATCATGAAAGGAGTTTTTTTTTGGAAAACCAAAGTTGTCGTTACGAATTGTCCTGTTGAGCGCCGCGACGCCCTCGTCGCGCTCCGTATCCGTGATCGAATAGACGATGAACCATTTCAGGTTCGCGCCCTTGACGATGAAGTCCTGGGCCGGAACGCTGGCCATCGCATCCACGGTCCCGTAGACGATGACCGTGCCCCGCGGCGCCAGAATCTGGCCGTAGCTGGGCGCGTTCGCAGACAGGTTCAGCTCGACGATCCGGTCCACCCCCTTGCCGTCAGTCAACTCGAGAATCCGCGCCGGCACATCCTCGGTCCGGTAATTCACGACGGATGGTGCGCGACCTCGACATGCCCATCGAGGTGCACGGCGCCCCGATCGTCCGGGAGCCCGACGGGCTCGCCCTCAGCAGCCGCAACCGGTACCTGTCGCCGACCGAGCGCGACCGGGCGCTGGCGCTGGTCGAGGGCCTGCGTGCGCAGGGCTTCCCGGTGCTGGACCTGACCGACAACGAACTGGCCAAGCTGCACATCCGCCACATGGTCGACGGTCATTCGGCCGGGGTGAGCAACGAGATGGTGCTGCGCTTCGCGTTCCCCGAGCGACCCCTCCCATTGCAAAAACATGAGACACATTTTTTAATGCAACTGCAGCACAGTCCCCTAGTCTACTCGCAGACGAGAGAGCACACACGCACACATAGAGTGAATCCCCATGGGCTGCCACAAGAGTATGTAAATTCTTGCACGTACCGCTCGAATGCGCTCCACAATGTGCAAATACTGTTCACGTGAATGCCCTCGCCCCATGGCGGCCAAGATGCTGTTTGATCCACTTTGAAAGGGAATATGAAAGCTTTCACAGGCTGCTGGAGTCTCGGCCGCTCTGGAGCGCCTGTATCCCGAGACGCACAAGGTGCTCGAGAAGAGCGTCGTTGATGACCACGCGCTGCTGTACCACTGGCAGGGACGGTCCTCGGCTGAACCGCTCGTTCTCATGGCGCACATGGATGTCGTTCCCGTCATCGACTCCGAGTGGGAGCACCCTCCGTTCGGCGCGGAGCTGGTCGGGGAGGGCGCCGATGCGACGATTCACGCCCGCGGGGCCATCGACGACAAGGGCTCGCTGGTCGCGATCTTCGAGGCTGTGGAGAGTCTGTGGTACAACATCAACTTCCGTGAGTTGGCCCCCGGGGCGAGCGTCACGAGCTACACCCACACAGACACGGCGACTTACCAGCAAAACCTCAATCAGGTAAATCAACTACTGAGTAATCCGGCAGTAACCGGGCATGTTGCCCAGCAGCACACCCAGCAGCAGACGGTGGCCTCCGGGGCAGCCGTTTCGCATACGCTTGAGGGCACCGGCGCGATCCGCAGGGTGCAGCTCAGCGTGAGTGGGGCGGACCAGGCGGTGGCGCTGCGCGACGCCTATGATTGGGTGTTCCTTATTCTGCTCCTGCTGCTGGGTGGCCTGCAGTATCGTCTGTGGGTCGGCAATGGCAGCCTGGCGCAAGTGACCGAGCTGAAGCAGCAGATCGCTGAGCAGAACGCCGAAAACGAGCGCCTGCTGGAGCGTAATCGTGTGCTCGATGCTGAAGTGCTCGAGCTGAAAAAAGACATGGAGACCTTTGAAGAGCGGGCTCGCCATTAATTGGGGATGGTCAAGGAGGGTGAAACCCGCTTCCAGTTGCCACAGAAATGATCGATACCCAGGCCGATCGGCACACCAGGAAAATCTTGTTGCAAATCAGCCAGGCCACCGAGACGAACGTCACGATACGCTGTTGGATACATACCGGTGCAATGAAGCAATGCAAACGGCGTTTCATGCCTACGAATCGTCGCCACGGCCTTTTTAATCGACGCCAGATCGTTCATGCCGGTTGAAACAATCATCGGCTTTCCAAAGGAGGCGATATGATCGATAAGCGGATAGTTGTTGCACTCACCCGAACCGATTTTGTACGCAGGAACATTCATCCTTTCGAATGTTGTAAAAAAAATCGGTGTCAAAACCGTTCGTGTATTCCACCAAACAGAAAGCCTCTAAAAATGAGGTATTCGTGCATTCACGGTTTTGTCTTATAATATACGTCACTTTATCTAGTGATAGTCATGTTGTCCAGAGGAAAGTCAGTGTTTCACCTAGCTACAAAAAAATACGTAAAAAAGAAGGAATAAAAAATTTCTAATCCGAAACTTTTAACTTCTGTGTTGATTATGTCTTCAATAATACAAGTTTGATTATGTGTACACTTGCACAGCTCAGGCGAGAATCATAAATTTTTACAATTGTACTATGTCCTCCAATTTTTTTGTTCACTTAAAAAGGGCATTAAAACTTTTAATTTCCGTTAGAATGATTCCTCTTGCGCTATTTAAAATCAGCATTAAAATCCAATTCTTTGATCTAACTATTGGTATCAAAATTTTAGTTTTTACAGTTTTGGTTACTATTGAGCCGGGTCGCTCCTTACTACAGTTCAATACCATGAACTGTTGGATTAGTAAATAATTTACAAAAAAAGCTTCCCATGTAACGACGATGCCCTCGCATGTTGCCGTGTCGATATCGGTTGTCAGCTCGTTTGCAAGATCCGTGATGCGCACTGCAGGGTGTTCTGCCGCTACTGCTGTCGTTGGGGCGGTAGTGGCCATAGTAGCGGGAGTACGGCAGGTATGCACGTCGGTGCTGTGAGATCGTGTCGTCGCGCTCGGCGAGCAGCAGCCCTTTCTGCTTGAGGCGGGTGATACCGGTGCGGGCTTGCGTGGGCGGGATGCCGAGGTCTCCCGCGAGTGCCACCAGGTCCGCCGCCGATGCCTGTGCAGAACACAATGCGTAACAATGATGCCCAGCCTTCAGAGCGACGCCATTCAGCGCCCCGGCAGATGTGCCCGAAATGGCGGCAATCTCAACCTCCGGATCCTGCAGCAGCACATCCAGCACCCCCCAGGTAAAAGCCCCATGCGCCCCACCACCTTGCAACGCCAGGTTAATTCGAACCACTGCCTGTCTCTTTCTTCTTAACCAAAGTACTCAAAAAGGGGCTTGGGGGCAGCGCCCCCAAAGTCGACGCGACGCCGCATTCCTTAAAGCCGCCTCCTCTGCATTCCCCTCGTCCCCTGCAGCGCCACACTGTCTGTGCCCACCATACATCACACCACGACATCGATCCCAGCGATAAAATACGACAATGTGTTCAGCGTAGCCGCGCGCATTCCCATACCACTCGCTGGACGAGTCGACTACAGGCTCAGCCTCTTTCAAATTCTCTAACACCATATGACGGGCAGTCTGCAATGGAAGAAGGTCGAAAGTAAGAGCTAGATGCAATATGCTGTGTGGGTCTGTGTGTGTGTGTGCGTATGCGTGAGAACTCTCGAGACTTTTGAGGGCTCGATTCCAGAGCTGGAAAGATTTCGCAGACTTTGCAGAGAAATCAACGTCTCCAAAGTCTTCACTTTTTTGGCTTCTGGAGTCGGAAACCTCAGAAGTCTACTTTTTCATAATTTAGAAGAGATAGAAGTCCAAAAACAAGGCAACCTGAGCCTTTCTCTTAATCTGATAGGTCTCACTTACTTCAAAGATACTCTCGCTCCCATCATGATCGTGGAGCCTTCAACATTTTCGTACTTTTGGCTTGCCTATCCTGGCTTTCAGCTTAATGTCATCGTTCATACTGATGCCTCTGATGAGGTTAATTGTGAAAACAACACCTGCACAGAAACGCAGTTCCGCTGTGCCAATAATAAATGTATTATGAAGCAATGGGTGTGTGATGGTGACTATGACTGTGAAGACCAGTCAGATGAATTGAATTGTACCTCGACAGTTCCACCTCCAATAACAACGCCATCCAACCTCCCATTTCAAAAGGTAGGAGACCTCGCTTTTTTTTTAGTGAATCAATTCATAAACTTTTTCCCGGGCGACTGCCGCCGTGCGTGGGCGACCGGGACATCAGCCGCCGATGGCGGCGGCAATGATGATGGCCAAGCCGATGGTCACCGCGCCCATCACCACGCCGAGCGCGGTGTTCTGATCTTCTTCGATCTCCTTGCGGACCGAGAAGGGCGCCAGCTTGGTCATCAGGAAGAAGGCGATCAGGAACACCACGAGGCCGATGCCCACGAAGATCACCGACTCGACGACCACCTTGATGATGTGGCCGCTGTTCACCGCGTTGGCGTCCTGCGCGGCCTCTGTGAGTGATATTCCAAAGGTCCTCAGTCGAACGTTAATATTTGTTTCTGATCAAATTTCTTATCCTCTTGGCAAGTTTAATAACAATAAAATTCATCACAATTTATCTGCAAGACCATTTTTACAGATCTCACTACATCACTACATCTGCAAGATCAAAGCATTTTATTTGTTTCATGATGGAAACGGAAAAACTGCTGCTTCAGATAGTTTTTGCTGTTTTTTTTTTAAATAGCCTTGTTTCAAACAAAGCATAAATAGACACAAATGCAAATGTATACTTACTGGTGCTGTTTGTGAATAATAATGTTTTAGATTTTTTTTCCTTGTAAAAAAAGGGACCTTGGCATGAAAACCATTAAACCAGTTAAACAGCACCCAAGCATAGTCTGCCCTGAGAGAAAAAGAAATAACAGTGAAGAACGATTACACTCAGCCAATATTACCCAGAAAAGAAAAATTCGAACTTAGACCACTCACACAGCTAGGACTGCCTATGGATATAATTAAAAAAAAAGGAAACTTCAAAAAAAAAGAAGGGAAAGCCAACTACAGAAGAAAGATCAATAATGTGTGTTTATTTGTTGTTGTTTTTCAGGGCTGATCTTTTCGACCCACTGGTCCTAAAATATCGCGAGAGGGCTCATTCGAAAGAAAATTAAAAGTTCCAATGCCCTTTTAAGTGACCCAGAAAATTGTGAGGACAACTAGGTCCCCTCCTACACTCATTTTTACCAGAAGTTACCTGATCAAATTTTGAGATGCCCATTTTGTTCAACATACACTAAAAATGTAATAACTATGTTTTTGAGGGTGACGAAATCACCCACTTAAGGAAATGATAACTTCCTGGGAGTGTGTAAAGAGGGAGGTTTTGAATATATTGGGATGGAGGAGGAGCGTGCGTAGCTGTGTTGGTATCGGCCGGCTTAGTGCTGCGGTGAGTTGTTAGCAGGAGCATTAGTAATAAATATACAATGCTCTCTAAATATAATTGTATAATGTGATTATCTAATATAATGATAATCTGTAATAATTGTAATAAGAATAATTATCACCTATAATTCAATTGTAAGTAACCACATTAACGGACCGCCGTGACCCCACTGGTTAGGGTTATTGTTAGGGTTAAGTTTATAGTTAAGGTTATGGTAAGGGTAAGGGTTATTATTAGGGCTTTGGTTAGTGTTAGGGTTAGTGTTATCGTTAGGGTTAGTGTTATGGTTAGGGTTAGGGTTAGGGTAAGGATCAGTGTTAGAATAAGGGTTAGGTTTAGGGTTAGGATTACGGTTAGGATTAGGGTTACTGCTAGTTTTAGGTTGAAGGTTAGGATTAGGGTTAGTGTTATGGCTAGGGTTACGGTTAGGGTTAGGGTTATGGTTAGGCAGAATGGATTGTTGGGGATGAGCTTTGCGGTTCGCGACGAGTATGAAACGTTACTCCCTTCGATTTCTAGTAAGCCGCTGCTCGCTTCAAGTTGTATTGACTACGTGATTGAGGCAACGGAAAAAGCCGTTGGCCTATTGGCAAGCATTGACTCTATTCCAATCGCTGAAAAACAATCTTTCTAGCGTATGCTTCTTGGTTTGATTGGAGTGATACCTTGTCTTCCAGTCCATCGCGGGCACGGAAGCTGCAAACAAGAGCTTCGGTGTTGATCTAAATTTGCGACAATATGGACATAATGGGCGACACCACTGTTGTCATTTTCATAGTTTGTAATATTTGTCTCTATGTTAATTGTAGGTTTTAGGATTGTTATGTATTTCCATGCTCCCCTTGCTTTTGTTTCGTAATGTTGTAATTGTTTGTTATTGTAAATTTTATGACAATATAAAAAAAGCCAATTATGATCAATTTTAGGCGGAAAAACACAGTTTGTAGTTGTGACGTCATCAATTTTTATCATTTTCTTCCAAAATAATGGTCTAAAAAGACTAGAATTTTTCTTTTTAATTGCTCTTCAAAACAGAGTCACATTTTTAGTGTATGTTGATAAATTATTAGTGAACATTTCACCAAGAAGGCTGGGCTCTAATTACTAGGGTAAAATACCTTTTTTTGGGGGGAATACCACTTTTATTTGGCATTTAGAAAAATAGATATGGGTTTCTGGACCACCCTAACATTACTGCAGCATGATGTAGTGAGAGCTTAGTAACAAGACACCACCTTCTTGGTAAAATTTTCACCAATAATTTGTCAGCATAAATTATAAAAAAATAAACTGGGTGAAAAATATGACACCAAACAAGATGGCATAGCTTCCTTTTAAAGATGTGTTTTAGGCTTTATTCTGCTATTATTAAGCAATGGTTAGCAGAATAAAGATTCCTTTAGACACCAAAGATACGGAAAAAATAATTTTGATTTTAAAAGCCTCAATTTTCAACTTTTGAAAAGATTTAACAAATTCTCAAAACATTTTAAATACCAAGTTAAGAGGGAATGAACTGAGTCAATTGAGCGCTTGCTTGGCTTAAGGAACAAAGGCCAGCACTGGTTGTTGTCCGGTATTAAATCCCTGTTTATTGCCGCTGCAAATCTGATGGTTATTCTTCTGCTGGACAAATTCCAGCCCTGACATTCCTTGATTCTGTATAGTTTGTGATTTCTGGTATAAGGCTTGCAACGTAAAAATAGCCCAATCATTGAATACAATGAATTCAATTTGAACGAAAGGAGCTGTTATGAACTTACGTGAAAACCTTGAGAAAAAAGTGGAATCGCAAATTGACGTATGGAACCGCAAAATTGAAGAACTGGAAGAGCCACCCGGCAGGAATTCGACAAAGTTGCCCCCCAGCAGGCCTTCAGACGCAATCACAACAGCCGTATCATCTGGCAGCGCAATATCATCCTGCACCGTCAATGACGCATCGGCCCGAAAGGTCTGCGGGTTCAGGGCAATGTCAGTCACGGTGCCGATCTTCACACCTGCAAGGCGCACGTCGGTGCCCACGGTCACCCCCTCGATGGACCGAAAGGAGGCCGTCAACGCATAGCCGTCAGACCGCGCGGCAAAGCCACTCGCCTGCCCCATGTAAGTACCCACCTCTACCCCTTCTCCCTCTAGAGGGCCCGACCTTTAAAAAAAATTTGTGCTGTAAAAGTGTAATCTTGAATAATAGATATTCTGCTTAAATGAAGTACAAGAATACTGTTTTCAGCTTCACAGCTTTGCTTAATCCCAGCTTATGAGGTTTCAAAGTTCTACATGTGAATTTCCTAAATTTAGAAAAAACCCAATTGATAAGGCTTAAAATTCTACTCAAATAACAGAAATTGTATTTTCAGAACTAAAACCAGAGAGAAATACTCATCAATGGCCGTGATGGAAGGAGAGATCGTGGACAGGACCGTCGTGGTAGGAAGAGACGCCACCGTTCACCCTCCGATTCTGAACCCAGTTCAGATTCATCGGACTCGAATGATTCTACCGCTTCAGAGTCTGATGGTGCCCGTGCTGGCAGGCGTGATTACAGAAAGACAGTGGATGCTGCCATGGCTAATGTGTGGAAAAAAACAAATCTTTCACAGTTCAGTGGAAACGCTCGATCAGGTATCCAGGCAGAAGGCTGGTTGGATGAACTGCTAGACAATGAGAGGACGACATAAAGTGGAAAGCCAATATGGGAAATATACCGAAAATTTGAATGTAACTAATAGTAAAATTTAGTCAGTTTATTAAAATATCGTAAGAAGTATCACAGAAACGTAAAAAATATCGTAAATGTGTAATCTTAATATTTTGTGCGCAAATATGCTAAAAATATCATAACTTTGAAACCAATGCTCCTCCTTTAAAAAATGAGTCAATGAATACATTTCTAACTTCATTATTTACAATAATCACAAAAAATAGAAAAAAAAGAGAGCCGTTTTCCTGAATCGGTTAAAACGCGGCATGTGTCTGCAATCGGACCCAACCGTTGTCTACGCGCTGTTGCATGGAAGGGGACGTCTGGACCGGCCATTGACACGGGCCGATCTGAAAATTGACGACCCCTATAACACCTATCGGGTGCGTGGCATTCCGCCCGGACCGATCGCCAACCCTAGCCGTGCGGCGATTGCTGCCGTGTTGCAGCCCCTTGTAACCGACGAACTTTATTTCGTCGCCAATGGCAGCGGGGGCCACCTCTTTTCCCGTTAAAGTAATTAATTAAAATAAATTATAGTAACATTAATGGTAGAATTCTGTTTTGTAATAAGCCTGTAGCTCATGTTCTTGAAGCTATTATTTAGACTTTACCATTGATCGTAATCTTTCATGGAAATGCCACACCGATGTTTTTGCAACAAAAGTGGCTCGTAGGCTTGGACTGATTCAACGTTTTAGAAATTTTTTGCCTCCAAGAGTCTTATTATTTTTATACCAGGCTACATTCACCCAATCACCCATATAATAAGTTAAAGTAATTATTTGGTAGCATTTGATAAAGTCTGTCATCACTGGCGGAAGAAAAACTAATAGCTATTGGTATCCATCTGGAGGCTGTAGAATGGGTGATGCAACTCTTTTCAGGAAGAAAGCAGAGAGTTAAAGTGTTTTTGGATTATGAACTAGATTTTTTCTCAGAATTTGACAGTAGTGTGCCTCAGAGACCAATCATAGGTCCAACATAGCTCAATGTTTTTCTTAATGATGCTCTAAAAGCTGTAAGAAATAATATGAGCCTTTATCCTGATGATTCAAAGCTTATTGGAGGAGACCGTGCCCGCTCCGCAGGCCGCACCGGCAGGACTCGCGCGTGGTCTGGCCCCGACCCAGCCGTCGGCCGCGGGAGACGACCGCACCGAGTCGATCCCGGTCAAGGGTGTGCGCAAGGCCACCTCCTCGGCGATGGTGCAGAGCGCGTACTCGGCCCCGCACGTGACGGTGTGGAAGGAGATCGACGCCAGCCGCACGATGGAACTCGTCAAGCGCCTCAAGGCTTCGCCCGACTACGCCGACATCCGGGTCTCGCCGCTGCTGTTGTATTCTCTGCTTTGCATCTTCTTAAATTGCGCAATGTGGCCTCATGTAGCGCGATTGCACAGCAAGCTTTCTGCGGAGAGAGTGGGTGCCGAGTACATAAACTTATATTTGGATGCGTTACTTTACGGGATATGGTGTGCAGCAACAGGATTTCAGATTTGGGTTGTATTTGCCCTTTTAATCGTTAACTCATTAAATAGCTTAATTTTAGGCGGTATCAAAAGGTACTACATAAGCACATTCGTTTTAGTCCTAGGAGGTGCTTTGGGTGGGGGGATTTTATACACGACATGCCGTAATAGGATTCCCTGGCCTTAATGTTAATCCAACTTGTTGCATAGCATCTCCTAAAAAATCACGTAACATACTTTCGGTCACTTCCATAGTCGTATTACCAATAAATAATTCACGATTAATCTTTTCTTGATCGGCATCTGATGCCACGTTGTCGGGTAATTTTTGACCCGTCATTTCTTGCCATGTTTAACTCGGTACCATCGGTCCAATATATTTCACGGAACGGGATACCTTCAATACAGCCGATATAAAGGGAATTCCAAGACACATTTGTCTGCAATTAAATCGGATTTTGCTCGCGTCTCAAATGAACGAGTAAGGCTCGGGTTCAGTGCAATGATGCAAGCTGGGCCTCCATTTTTGCGAGACGCCGTCGATGACGCGCCGATGCCAATATCGTTTACGCCGATAAGTCCGAGGAAACTGGTTTCGACCCCTGTTTTCGCGGCGACCGTTACCGTACCACCACTGATCGTCGTGGCGGGGTTGGGAGCGGGCCAAAGTTGACTGTGGCTGCATTTGGACTGGAAGGTTTTTTGATGTTAATTTCAGGCTTAAAGTTTCCCTCCCATGTAAATATGTACCCACAATTACCCTGCCCTCTAGTAGAAATTTGCTCCCGCAGAAAATTCCGTCTGGAGAATCTATCCCTATAAAACTGTCCTATGGCGAACTTTTCCCGTGAAAAATCCCCGTTCTAAGGAAAGATAATCCAGATAACTCCAACCCGGTAAGCCCCCCCCCCCCCCCCAAAACCCCCCACCCACCCCCCTTTTAAAAATAAGCCCCCCAAAAGAAAAAAAAACAAAAAAAAAAGTCCTTGTAAAAATATGTCATATTTATAGACTAGCTCATTGAGAAGATTGCCATAAAACGATACGGATAGGGACAATTCCTTGTCAGTAAATAGTGAATCGACTTTGGTCAGGTCTCCTTGTAATTTTATTTCTGTATGTATGTAGCAAATTGTGAGAAAGTTTGGCATTACCGTGCTTTTTCTTTCTCCTTTCTCCTTGATGATACTGTGCTGTAAAGCATAACCGATTGGCAGAAACCAAATATCATTTCTCAAACATAGAGTTGTAACCTGATGACGAAACCACGCGGAGCCGTTATACTGAGATCTGCGCATCCAGGGTATGATTTGCTTATCGACCCGAACTACTGGCAGTACCCGGAAGACCTGCTTCGACACATCGAAGGATTGAAAAGCGCTAGCGATATTTTGCGGCAACCGGCACTGAAACCGTTACTTAAGGGAGAACGTCTTCCCGGTCCCGACGTACACACGGACTATCAACTGTTTGAGCATGCCTGTGCCAATGCTAAGACCCAGCATCATTCCGTCGGAACGTGCAAGATGGGAACCAACCTTGCCCAGGTCGAGGCGGTACAGGGAAGGCTTCGAAGAGGAAACATGGGAACCCCTCTCCTCACACAGCGACGCGGACGGCACTATGAACCGCGAGTTGCGACGGTTCTTGCAGCGGTTGAGGGGGGAGGTTGATAGGACCCTAAACCAGTAGGGCACATGAGATAAAGACCTGAATCAAAACTGGTTTGAACAAGTGGTAGACAAGGTGGTAATGAGCGAACAGGACACAGTGTCAGTCCCAACCATGAGAACGCTTCCCTGACTCCTTTCAAGACACCCCTGGTCTGGTGCCCCTGCCCAGCGATTTGGACTCTAATACTTGCGTGGGGCAGGACGGATTGGTGAAGCTCGCGGACTTTGGGATTGCGCGCGAGGACGTCTCCCTTGAGCGCAGCATCACTGGGACGCCGGGCTACATGGCGCCCGAGGCCATTCGTGGGCACTTCGTGGTGATGTCTGATGTCTGGTCCCTCGGCATCACTCTGTTGGAATTGGCCACCGCGGCCGGAACGGTCCTTGCAAGCTGAACGTGCTCAAGGCCGCCACAGCGCGCCAACAACAACTACATCCAGATCCCCGCAGGGGAGGTGTCCAAGTTCCACGCCTACGTCATGTTCACCGGCGCCCAGGCGAGCCTCTCCGACGCGGGCTCCACCTGCGGCACGCGGGTGGGAGACCGGGTCCTCAAAGCCCGCCAGGATCGCTATCCACATGACCACCAGTATGCCAAGAGGGCGCACGATGAAAGTCGGGAAAAATGCGACATAGGTCCAGTTGAATGCGCGGCCCACGCCATCCATGACCCCTTCAAGCGAAAGGGCGGGAAATGTCTCGCGAACGATTGATTCGCTGGTTGCCTACTTGCCCAATGTGATTGCAGCGGCTTTGATCGTCGTTGCCGGCATGCTCCTCGCCCATTTTGTTTCCGGGCTCGTCAAAGCTGGCGCCGAGGGCATTGGTGTGGAATACGGCAATCCCCTAGCGAAGTTGACCCATACGGTGGTCATGATTGTGATGATCACGCTTGCTGTCGACCAGCTTGGCATCGAGTCCACGCTCGTGAGCCGGGTGATAGAAATCGTGCTGATGGCTGGCGGCGCGGAGACCCTTTCCACTTTGAACCTACGTGGAAAGGACTTAAATAGACTAGCTTTGCGCTATTAACGATTGCACTTGTCCTGGACGGATAATTTACCCGGAAACTCGATTGTCGGCGCCGAATTGGTCGGAACAGCTTGCACCTGAGTTCAACTGGCTCTACATTTTTTTTTTTTGATGTGTTCGCCCCTCTTGTCAGTTCTAAAGTTGTCTGGGTTTTTTTCTCCTTGTTTAAGGTTGTTGTTTGATCGTGAGTTTGAACTGGTGAGCACTATTATTTTCAAATAGAGCTGCGAAGGGTTAAATCCAGCCCCAATATATTCCGTTTAACTCACTGCTGCTTCCTATGTTATTTAAACTTTCTTGACATTCATCCCAACACAAAGCTGCTTGAGTCCAACATTGCTGCGAAGGGTTTACTCCACCCCAAAACATTCAGTTCAACTCGCTCCCCCCCCCCCCACCTTTTCGCTAGTTATTTGACATCCAACCCTCCAAAAAGCAGCCCGAGCCCAATAACGCTGTTAACAAATTGCTCTACCCCACTAAACCCCGTTTAAACCCTCTCAGTCATCGTTTGTAACTTCAGTATAAGGGATTCTTTATCTGTAGCCGATGCACTTAGTGTACTGTCATTGGCGAATGTGATTAATTCGCATTCATGTTTATTGGATGCAGCTATTGGTGTGATTCGGGAATCATATTTATCAGATTCTACATCAGAGAGGTGTCGTGGCAGTAAAACCCCGATAGAAATCATTCATGTTAATGAGGAATAGTGAAGGCCCAAGAATTGAGCCTTGAGGCACTCCATAAGTAACTGGAACTTCGTCATAGCTCTAGTAATC
The DNA here is from genome assembly GCA_010016025.2 of Alatinidae sp. Z8VKAUB7J3. NCBI lineage: Eukaryota > Metazoa > Cnidaria > Cubozoa > Carybdeida > Alatinidae > Alatinidae sp. Z8VKAUB7J3. Next base: position 128,456,728 of record JAAAKM020721499.1, read on the forward strand.
GAGATGTCAATGACAAAGTACGAGTGCTATTTGATATGTTTCTTGTTCTCAAATCCAGGGGCTTCGTAGGTGCCAATGTAAATCTGGCCGCCACCCTCGAGCTACGCTTGGTTATGGAGATAGTTAGGCATGTGGCCGGGAAGAAGCAATGTGAGGAGGTGAAATGCACTGAAGGTCATCATTGGCAAGACCCTTGCATACAGATCACGGAACCAGGGGACACTCCAATCTGCTTTGAAGCTCCGCATGTCGACACAAATCAACAGTCTGGAGAAGGCATGGGGATTGTCAGCCCTACTGACATCAATTTATGCGGGTTAGTAGCATAGGGATAGGCACTGCTGCAACAGCCCAATCCCTTCGATCCCAGGTGTTGGCCCTTTTTTCAATCCTCTATAATCCTTCAACTGGTTCTAACACACACAAAATACATTACTCCAATGACCTAGGGATCCCATCATTCCAAGCACCCAAGTGTATCGTCATTGCGAATGCCCATGCATCCCATTAGTTCTAGGGGCCAGGTTTTCCATTATTACATACTGTCGGGATCGGTTTTGGAACGGGTCAGTTTGGTGACCATGATCAGATTGGCGTCCTTGCCGGAAACACCGACGGCCCGTCCGCCGGCCTCGTTGATCGCGGCGGCGATGGATTTGTTGATCGAGCCGGCGAGAACCATTTCGACGATCTCCACCGTCGCTCGGTCGGTGACCCTGAGTCCGTCGATAAACTCGCTCTTGATCGCCATGCGTTGCAGCATCTCGCCGATCTGCGGTCCGCCGCCATGGACAACTAGTGGGTTCGATCCAACTTGTGAACGACGAAAGCCTCGTCGTGATTCATATCCAGAATCGCCGGAAGATCGCGCCGGATTTCCGCTACCTGCTCGAAATGCTCAATGGCGCGTTCATGTCGCGTCCGGATACGATCGTCGTACCGGCGGGCAAGTACGTTTTCGCGATGGAGTTATTCCTATATTTGATGTCAAGATATAGAAGTAGACAAAAAATCTAAATCTTTAGTATTTCTTTACCCCCTCTCCCCTCTACCATCCAAAAATATCTCCACAGAGTTGTAGAAACCTAATCTCCGGTTAATATCCTGCTTCAATACCATGCTTACTATAATCCTATTTATGAGCTACAGCTTATGTACGAGGTTCAACAACTCAGAGAAAATATGACATTTTTAAGGTAACAGTTTTCCGTTGCCTTATTCTGATTGGTCAACACTACTTTTTAGCTCTGACAGCTTAAGTGTTCATTTCTTACACCTGAAACCCAAATCAAAACACTGCAAATGAAGTTAAAAACAACTACATTGATAGACATGAAAAAATAAATGAGAAATACTAATATTCATAATATAATGAGAATACATTTCCAAAAAGAAAAAATTTAAATTATTATTTATGGCTAAAAAACATAACTTTTCAGGGATTTTTACAAAAAATATCATAATCTTGCCATTAAAAAAGAGTTAATGCGAATCATAGAAAATAAAACATAGAAAAATGAGAGACATAGGATTTCGGCTGTTCGTGCATAATTCTGATTTTTTTACTGAAGTACATAAAGAAGTTTAACGAAAAAAGATAAAAGAAATGGGAGCTGATTAGATTAAAGCAGGATTTAGCTTGAGGCACCGTATAAATCTGTTCCTATTTTTAAATGTCTTTCTTTTTCTTTTTTCTTCTTTTTGATACTCCATCGTCATGCCTTTGTGTTATTGATGGGTTATAAAATAAAATCATTCATTCATTCAATATGTGGCCTGAGAGGAAAAAAGGATGAAATAAGTAGCCTGTGACAATATGTGGCCTGAAAGGGATAAAGTATGGAATGAGTAGCATATGCAAATATATATCCTGAGTGGTATAAGGGATGTGATGAGTGGTCTGTAACAATATATTGCCTGAGATTGGCTGATGGCTTTCTTTGTTCTGGCCTAGCACAGACCACAGTGCGGTCGTGCTGGCACCAGAAGATCGAAAAATGAGAAGAAGCAACAAGAAAGTAGTAGGTCGAGGATGAGCGTGTTGCTGGATGGAGGATTAGTTTCGTGGTCGTCGCGAACGCTCCGATTCGCGCGTTTGTCTGGTTTTCTGTTCTGGCTCGTGTGCTCTCAGTTTTCAGCGCTGAGTCACTTAAGCCCTCGCGGTGAGGGCGGTTTACGGTTATTATTTGGTATCATAACCCGTCGACCGGTACTATCGATTCAGCATGGCTCGATCGAGGGCGATGGTCTTATCGGCAGTGTCTTCAACTTTGAAATCGTTGCGGATTCTCTCCCTGGCGCCTGCACTGAGCCGCGAATGCAGTTCCCTGTCTTCATACAACGCGAGGATTCGGTCCGTAATGGGTTGAGACTCACCCGGCGGCACGATGTATCCGGATTTACCTTCCTCGATCAGCTCAGGACTGCCGCCTGAGTCGGTGACGATCGGTACGGCGCCGCCGATCATGGCCTCGATGATACGAGCGAGCCGTCCTCGCCCTCGTCGAGCACCTCCTCGGTGCCGAGAGGCAGGTTCGGGTCGTGCTCGCGCTCGGTGCCGCGGCGGATGCGGCGGATCACCCGCGTGTTCCACTCGACGCGCGTGATCCTGGACATGACGGTCTCCACGCTGGAGGCGCAGAACTCCGGGCTGAGCGTCAACTCGCTCGGCCTGCTGGCGGCCTACGTGGCGGCGACCCCCGAGCAGTTCGCGCAGATCAACCAGCGCGTGCAAGGCGGCGCGTTCTCGTCGCTCCTCCAGCAGCCTGGCCTTGCTGGGAATAGCCGCAGGGCTTGGCCTGCCCATGGCCCTGCTGCGCTTGCTGCCTGAGGATCGGGTCAAAAATGACGGGCGTGGATCACGGGAAATCGCAGAATGCGGGCTGCGCGCCGCCATGACCATTTCCTTTGCCATCGCAATTGGCGGGTTGCTTATCGCCAGACCGATCTACCTGACGGGCGGCGTTGAGACCGCCGGCCCCCTGCGCACCCTGGCAATTGTCTGCCTCGGGCTGCTGCTGCTGCTCCCCCTGCTAAAAGTTCAGCCAAGACTTTCGTTAAAAAGTAATGATGAGAAATTTTGCACAACAAAAAAGTACGGATCTAAAAGTCTTTTTATGAGTTACCGCAAACATATTCCAAAACGGAGTCAATGCAAGGACATGCGGCATCACAAAAGCGTAGCAGACACAGGCAAAAATACGCCTGCTGTAGCAAGCTTTACAGCGAACTAACACACCAAACGCTTTTCTACGTTTCTCCCTTAGATGAGAGATAAGGAGAGCTCATGTCGTTTTTACGCTATCCCCTATCAAATAAGAGAAGTGTCTTAAACATTAAAAAAAATAAAAAGGAAGGAACAACAAATTACTGTTGACAACATGAGCAAATAATTCTTCAGTGGTTTCACCAAAGAAAGGAACACAGCCAATAAGAAATTCATAAAGTATGATACCCATTGACCACCAGTCCACAGGCTTTCCATAACCTTGCCTATAAGGAGAAGAGAATAAATCATACAGTCCATTCTGATGTGTAAAAAATTATTAATGTCCTGAGGAAGATGGTAAATCAAATTATCAAATCTCTCGGATCCATCCCGAGCGCAATTTTTTTTAAAATAAAATGGCTTTCACTGTTTACAAGGCTTACCTTAGTGTGAACAATAAAGGTTTTTATAAAAACGTACGCAAACATGCCTATTTCGGCTTTTGCCAAGAATGGTTCTATTAACCTTGGTCCAACGTTAAGTAAAGATGGAAAAAAAACCTAAACATTTTTCTTAATGATAATGATAAATGTTAGAAACATTTTTCTAAGAAAGAATAGAGTAGTGGCTATGGGCGCGGCGTTAGTACCTATAGCATCGGTAGTTTCTACGATTAAAAATTCTGCTACCCATCCCTGGGGAAGTCTCCAACCGTATAGGGCTAAACGGAAAGCAGACCGTCCGGGTTGGGGTGGGAGGATGCCGTAAGGAAGGCTTAAAGTGAAATGGGAACTTCCCGGGAGGGTATAAAGAGGGAGGCTTTGAATAGAGTCGGACGGAGGAGGTGTGCGTAGCTGTGTTGGCTTCGGGCGGCTTGGTGCTGCGGTGAGCTATAAATAGTAGTAATATATGCCCTCGAATCATGGAGCTTGGTGCAACGTCGTCGGTGAAGAAGACGACGGAGAAGGTGGCATCGAGGTGATAGGGCTCGGAACCAGCGTTGAGGGTGGCGGGGCCGAGTGTCTCAAGCGCGGCTTGTGCTTTGAGAAAAAGGGCGTCCGGCGCATCTTCGAAATAGCGCGACATTCGGACGCAATTGGGCGTGCCGGGGCAGGGGGGGGGTTGGCTGCGGGAAGGAGTGAGGAGCGGAGGGTAGGGCAGTGAGGGGGTAGATAAGGGAATAGAGATGCCACGAGATATGATAAGTACCTGTTTGCAAATTTATAAGGGCCACGGCTAATGAATGAGGGCGTTAAGTTTCACATCCACAATTTTCACGGTCAGTTGCCCTAAAAACTATTTCATCTTCAAAAATTTTAAAGAATATTAGGTTCAAATATGAAATTTTTCATCCACACGAACGTTTTAGTGATGAATCCGAATCTGGGGTCAAAAATGATATTTGGCGAAATTTCCAAATATTGCCTAAATGATGTCATTAGTCGAAGTTGTGTATTTAACATGCAGTATATATCAGGGGCTAATGGTGTGTCGGTCCGAGAGGCTGCATCGGCAGCGCGCGACGGCCTCCCCTTCGGCACCGAGGTGCTCCCGCACGTCACCCCGATCCGCCTCCCACCGCTCGAGGAGCTCGGCCCACCGCGCGACCCACTGGTCCACGAGACGGCAGGTCTGGCGCGCGAGCACCGGGAACGGGCGGTACAAGAATCCCAGCGGGTCGGCGAGGCAGCCGCGGACGAAGGAGTCGCACGCCCCCGCCTCCCCGGCCTGCGACCGATGCGCCTCGAAGAGCTCGTAGGCGGTCATCTTCCTTGTCATAGCATTTATTTTGAGTACGGGATTAGGCCTGCGCAGGATGAAAGGTCTGCTGGCCCGGAGGCACATTCGGATAGGTGTTTTGGAAAGGAAATATGCACACAGTCAACCTTTGCCAGACAACAAAGGAAAAATTAGCAGCAAAGAAGAGTTCAAAAGATATTTCTTTGAAGATGCTATGCCTTGAAAACTTCTGTAAGCGAATAGGAAAATGACAACGTCTATTTCCAGTGAGAAAACAGCGCACGGAGAGAAGGTTAGCGGATCGACGAAGGTGTCGGTGCCCGAATAGTCGGCAGCCGGGGAATAAACGTATTCGCCGGTCGCGCTGTCGCTGTTCAGCGTGCCGTTCGTAGGCGCCGTGGTCACCGAATAGGTGATCGTGCCGGCGTCCGGATCGGTGGCCTCGATGGTGCCGCGGAGATCGACATCCTCATCGGTGCTGATGGTCGTGGTGCAGCTGGTGCATTATTTGGTAGTGGTTCAGGCTACTACGTTTGTGCCGCTGACGGTGCTGCTGCTGCTGCATTAGTTGGTACTGCAACTATCGCGAACGAGAGATCTTGCGATTGCGATATGGTCTGGCCGACGGATACACCTACACGTTGGAAGAAGTAGGCCGGATTTTCCAGGTGACCCGCGAACGCGTTCGTCAGATCGACAAAGAACGCGCCGATTAGCGGCAATATGATGAAGGCGGTCGGGGCCGGTCCATGACTCTTGGTAACGGCCGTCATGTTGGCGATCGCCGTAGGCGTCGCACCGAGTGCAAAGCAAGCGAATCCTGCGCTCAAAACAGTCGGCAGATAGTCGCGCCCCAAAAATTATTTAAGATCAAACACTTAAAAATTAGTTTCTTGACTTACCTACATGGACCTCTTTTTGAAAATACCAATTGTCCTATTTTGATGCATAGCCTATATCCTTTCAGTGTTTCAGCTGTACTCACATATTAAAAGAAAGCTGATGTTCTTCTGACTCCAAAATTGTAACTTTTATTTCTTGGTATCTATTCTATAAATACAAATAGGCTATTAAATATAATTTTTTCTTTTCAAATGCTTGTCAAATGGTGAAAATTTCACCAAAAGTGGGGCGGACGAAGAAGAACAATTAGAAGAATCAGACAGATCTCACGGGTCGAGAAGAAGAAACAAAGGCGATTATGACTTAGAGGAGCAGAACGAAGAGACCAACCAAGAACCGACTAAAACTTCCAGAAGAAACAAGAAAAGAAATGTAACTTCAGACGAAGAAGAAGAATTAGAAGAATCAGACAGAGCTTCAGGATCAAGAAGAAGAAACAAAGGCGATAATGATTTAGAGGAACAGAACGAAAACAGCCACCCAGAACAGACTGAGAGTTACAGAAGACTAAGCTTCCTTTACAGAATTGCAACCCCACATATGTCTTTGCTGTCAGCTGACTATTGTTCTATTCTTTGATTTTCGGTTTTTGACTTCTGACCAGGTCTTACTATTAATAAGCTTGAATTGCGAATTTTTAAAACTGAGCCGATTTTATAGTCAAAACACCAGTTAATAACCAAGTTTAACCGAATTTCGCAAGCTGGAAGATGCTTTTGCTGAATTCTAATCCATTATGGAGTACAACCTCCATGTTGAACATGCGGTAATGCATGACTACTGACTGGACGGTGCCGACAGCTGGTCGGTCGACGGGCACCTCGACTGCCTTCTCTACGGCGACCTCGATCCGTACCTCGAGTGGGCGTCTCTGGCTCTCTACGAAACGTCTCGCATCGATATCCACTTCGGCAAGTTCACCGACGACGAGACAGCCCTCGCCGTGGCTCGACGCCTTTACCCAAGACTCCAGGACGAGGGTTTCGAGTCGGTTCGGTTTCAAATTGCGGCGTGCGCCTACCCGGCGTCGTACTGGATTCCGGACGGAGACGGCCAGCTCGCACCATTCCCAAACATACTCAATTACATCCTCAACATTGAAGTATTCTTTGCCACCATTCCCAAACATACTCAATTACATCCTCAACATTGAAGTATTCTTTGCCAACATTCCCAGGGGAAATAAACTAGCACTTTAGTATATCGTTATTATCAACAGAGCCCCGTAAAATGTCCCTTGAACAACGTAAGGGACCATTCGTCTAAAAGTAGGGCTCCCGGCCCCCATCCCCCTTAGCACAGACATTCTTAACCCAACGTAGCCATTTCACTCGATCTCCCCTCCATGTCTACCCAACCCACTTCCCCTCCTCAATTTCGATTACAGCACCGGACAGCACTCCCACTGAACAACAGCAACTCACAGCAGTCTTCTTAGTCACGTGCCCAGTTCAGAACCGCTTTGCTACATTTACCCTGGATGAATACATGGATAAGAGCCTAGAGTCAGTTTTGAAAACAGAACCTCTCACTGCTACTTTTGAGGTAAACTGTAGAAAAAAACTGAAAGATTATTGTTCAGATGATTTTAATTTCCCAACTTTTCTTTACAGCATGAGTGAAAATAGATCACTATGCACGAGATTTTCGCTGAGCGCCGAGAGCGATAAGGGTGTTACGAATTGCGCGCCCCCGTCGGTCAGGATACAGCGAACGTCATGGCCGACCTCCCGCAGTATCCGGATCAGTTCCACCTATAGACCCATCGCTCATAGATAGATGGGCATGCCACGCATCCATTAGCACCCACCAGCCCATCACTGCTGCTAGCAGTTGGTGATGAGCCCAGCACCATTTGAAATTCTTTGGCACGGGAACTATCTCGGCTCGGCCAGCCTCCATGACCGCCTGCTGCTCCGCATACCGTTCGGCGAAGCCCGCCACACCGGCCACCGCTTTTCTTCCTGCACGAAGGATACGCTCCGGCTGCCCGAGAGGAATGCATTCGACTGGAACTGAGGCCGGCGGCTCTCGTCAGCCGGCCCAGGAGGAAGTATTCGGTCCCCAGCAACTTCTCTTGCGGATGCCGGAGCGATGTAGGGGAGTGGGTCATTCCGCTCCGAACCCGGCGCACCGAGCCCACGCGTCGGCCACGGTAACGCCTTTTGGAATAGTAAAATGTTTGATAGGCTGCCATTTCGAATAAGCTTATTTGTCTACTAAAGAGATCAGTTTTGTCAAATAGCAGCAAAATGAACGAACAAGCGTCAGAGAACGTCAGACCAGTAAATACTATCAACTCCACCACTTAACTGAACCGGTGCGGTGTGGAGGGTGTCTTGATTATGCCTTGAAATTTTCCGACCGGCAACCAATTTGAATATGCAAATTAAGCCTTTAAACTAGCGAAATTCGCTTGGGATCCGCCAAATTCGTAATTAGCGATTTCAGTTGTCGAATCGTCCGGGAGAGACTCGGGGACCCACAGAAAGCTAACGCAGAATATGAGTTACGCTGGGTACATATCAAGTCAAGTGTATGGCTCTTGATGATATCAGCCAGGTCTGGTCTGCCAAAATGGATACCCCTACTTCGACCGACTCCAGTACATGACACTTCTTTCTCGAGAAGGCGCCATGATACGGTGTCCTTGTCGGTAACGTATACAGAGATACGACAAACATCTTGAACGTGCTCATCACCCCATATCGTAACGAGACCTTAATAAAATTGGATTTGAATGTAATATTAGAAGTGATGTTAAGGTCAATTGGAATAGTAAACCAAGCTTTGCTTTTAGAGGACTTTTATATTTGTGGACTGCTACACGGACTATCCCGTGAACTACCACTCAAGTTATTTTACTTTTAGTTTACAAATAACTAAAATAGCGGCTGTAATCTAAAAAGACACATGTGAATTTAAATAAAGAAAGCTTGACTTATTATAGGAAGTTTTTAAAACAATTTTTGCTCCTAATATGATTGTGTTTGGGTAAATCTCGATTTTCTAGGTATGGTTAATGATGCTGTGTCTATATTTATCTTACCGCCAGATGTTGCAACTCTAGAGCAGCGCCTACGTGACCGGGATCAAGATAGCGAAGCCACCATCTTACGGCGCTTGGCAGAGGCGCGTTTAGACATTTCGAAGGCACCAGACTACGACTACGTCGTCGTTAACGACGATTTTGACCAGGCCTTAGCGGAAATTATGTCGGTTATTGCCGCATTACGTGCTGGCCAAGCGTTGGATTTAGGCAACTCCGAGGCTGTGCATGACCGCCGCAGGCTGCTCCGTCTCCAGCGCTTACTCCAGGAGCTCCACGGCGCGTTCGAACTGGACGGGGAGGGCGAGGGCGCGCACGCGGAACCCCTGAGCCTCGGTCCCATCGAGTCGCAGCGCGGCTTCCTGAGAGATGTTGCGGGTTTGGTCTAGGAAGGGGCCGAAGCCAGTAATCAGGATGGTCTCCATCATGCCGGACTACCCTGCAATTGCCGCTCAGTGAGCGCTCGATTCTGGTGGGCCGTCATAATAGACAAAACCCAAAGTCGAAGCACTGCAAACTGCTGAATTAAAACCTTACTTTTTTTAGCTGATTAGATTGCGTTGCGGTCCTGTGGATCAATATTAGTAGTGCGTTTGGTGTTCATCCCTAGCGGCCCAGGAATAGGCTGCACTTGTGACAATAATCGAAGATTTAGTATATTCTCCAATTTTTTTTTCCAGCGGTCTATTAATTGGTCTTTTACAGTAATGAGTTTGCCGTTCTCATCCAGTACTGACGTTGTGTCAAGTTTTCTCTTAGCTCCTTTCGCTTCGTTAAGAAGCATGAACCCCTTTTTTAAATAATAATTTCTGTTCGTTTTAGGTTTTAACATTTCTCCTTACTTTCACTTGAAAAACTCGTTTTTTTAAAATTTAATCCCCAAACGTTTGTGTAGAACATATGGAATGAACATTTATTACAGACGTTCAGAATTCGCTAAGGCGACTTCGTGTATAGTCGCAAACCCTGTATTAGAGGTGGGGGGGTGCGAATGGATATTCGGGGAACAGGCAAAACCTTTAAATGATGTATTTTTAGACTGAAATCTTCAAAAATTCCGGAGCTCACCCAGCGCCTTCGAGCAGGTCGCGTGCCTGGCGACCAAGGCCGGCGCCGAGGACGGCCAGCGCTTCGAGGTCCTCGCCCCGCTCCTCGAGCTGACCAAGGCAGAGATCGCCACAGTTGACGAAAACATGCCGTTTTCTGCTGAGCAGATCACTGATTGGCAAGCTCAAGCCAAAGAATTGATCAAGAAGTAATCAACGATTGTGGCTTAGGACTTGAACCTGAACGGGCGAAAGCCCATAAGAACGCAGAATCTGCCCATTGGTGGTTCACGAGGGCGCGATCACCGAGCTCGAGGCGCTGGACATCGCCTCCGGCCACGTGAAGCGCTTCATGCTCCGCAACACGCGCCCCACGGACCTCGCGCTGTTCGTCGAGCTCTCGGGCGGCGCCCGCCCGGCCACCGCCGAGGCCGTGCCGTTCTGGATCGCCGCGCCCGCCTTCATGATCTCGGAGCTGCGCCGCGCCTTTTCGATCGGGTTCTTGATCTACCTGCCCTTTGTTGCGATCGACCTGATCGTCGCCTCGGTGCTGATGAGCGCCGGCATGGACTGAACCTTATGGAGATCGGCGGCAGGAACTGGTGTTTATCGGTACCGATCTTGATCAAAAGGCCATAACTCAAATGCTCGACAATGCGCTTGTGCCCGAAACAAGTGAAAACGGATTTGAGCAATGGCAGGGGATGAATGATCCGTTCCCCAAATGGCGCTCCCAACTCAGAGCATAAATAAAAGGGCGGCCCGATGGCCGCCCTCATGTTGGATCAGTTGGTTAGTTGTTTGGTGTCAGCCGCTGAGCTTATGGCGATGGTGCGCGGTTTCAGCAAAGCCTCAATTACCGCTTTACAACCTGTGTCTACAATTATTTCTACCAAATCTTGAAAAGAAAAAAAAATCGAATTTGCAACAAACAAAACCAAAAAATAGCCTGTAGAAGACAGTTAAGGCTATGATCAGCTATTGGTTTATTATGTACCTAAACACAGATAGAACAATACAAATTTTCCCTCGTTCCCACGACAAATCTTAGAACCAATGATGGGTCGTCCCAAGAGTCCCTACCACACACATATGTTGTCTGAGAGAGGAGATATGCGATGCTCCTGTTACAGTCACTCCGCTTTTTGTCACACTCCGCTTATAATCACTAACTGTAATTTCAGTAGATATTTATTATCCACCCTCAGGCGAAAAATTGTATCCAGGTACAAGATTGTGATCCTAGATTAAAAGGTGAGTCTGATAAATAATTAAATTTGAAGGATCTCAAAATGACTGCAGCGTGTCTCAACTTATGATTCTTGGTAAACAACCTAATCTCAGTGTTTTAATTCCTATCGATAGTTGCTTATAAAAAGCGTGGAATTGTACAGTTGGGAGATCCATCTGAAATTAATACAACCACCCATTAGTCACGAATTTTGTATGCGAACGGGGCATAACTTAAAGCCCTTGCTCCAGGGCTTTGTGGGGTTGCTCCTACCTTGGAGGCATTGCTATATGATATTCGGAATGTTTTAAAACAAAATTTCAATCATATACATTTGGTGAAAATAGAGGTAGTTGCGGGGAGGGGGGGGGCTAGTTGACCTTCATCACTATTGACTCTTAAAAGGGATCTAAAAATTCCAATTACAACCAAGTGAGCCACCTCAGTGCGAATTATTGCAACATTGAGCTGTGTTTATGTCAATAAAAAAATTTTAATGTAAAAAAAAGAAATGAAAAATATTACTACAACAGTGAAAATAATTTACCCTGCTTTGGTTTATGTTACTTAATTTTAGCTTAAAATCAGTAATTCTCATAAAACTGCGAACATTTTAAATTGGCAATACACAACAGAGTTGACACTCATTTTTTTAATTATTCTTTTAAGGGAAGTTCCAAATCAAACATTGACTCAGATGTTTCAGCAGTTGGTTAAGTCCGCTAGTGACTGCAACCGTTCGCCCACGAGTGATGAGAAATGGAACCGTCTCTTGCCGAAAAGGCCTACACGCACATTCGAGGCAAGCTCGCCGACGGTGAGTTTGCTCCGGGCAAGCAGCTGGTGAATCGCGCCCTGGCAGACGAGATTGGGGTTAGCGTCATTCCTGTTCGCGAGGCGATCAATCGCCTCACCTCCGAAGGGCTCGTCGAGCATGTTCCCGGTGCCGGCGCGTTTGTGCGACAGGTGGATAGCGAGCACCTCAATCACCTTTATGTGTGGTGAGGGGGGGAGGGGACTAAAGAAGATAATTTTATAATATGGATGAGGAGTGCCCAGTAGTTTGGAAACTATTTTGTTTGGGGGGGGATAAATAAGATTATTTGATAATCTAGATAAGAAGCGCCCAGAAATTTTGAAACTTTGGGTGATTTTTTTGGGCGGGGGGGGAGGGAATAAAGAAGATTATTTGATAGTCTGGATAACAATAGCCCAGAAATTTGGAAACCTCAGGGTTTTTTTGGTGGGGGGAGGGGGAAATAAAGAAAATTTATAGTGAGGCGCCAAATAGCCGTTTGATTTTCAGCTAATAATGGGTGCTCAAAGCTCAAAGTTACCGCACTTGTGTCTTCGACTTATATTGTACTGTGTCCCGAAATCTGTTGCCACTTGTCACCAACGACTTGGCCATTGGCATCAGGATCTGACGAATCCGCCGCGGATAAAACGACAGTATCTAAATATTTCGAAGGCTGAGTTTCTGGCCCTGTTTGGGTGATAACTGCAACAGGTAACTGGTTATTTGACGTGATATTAACGTTTAAAGTATCACATCTAGAAGAAAGAATTGAAAAACTGGAGGTAAGTGTCCCTCAGTACGGATTGTTGCTTGAAAGACAAAGGAAAATATGGAAATGTGTCAATTGCAATTTCATGTTACTTGAATCAAGCTGAAAACGTGCAATGTGTCATTCAAAATTTCTTGTTGCTCGAAACAAAGTTAAAACATGCAAATGTGTTTTTCAAAATGTGTTGTTGTTCAGAAATTCATGAAAATCTGCAAATCTGTGCTTCAATATTTGGCTTTGTTTGAAACAAGATGAATATATCCAGTTTATTCCTTTGTTCAATAGGACTTTCAGGCTCGGATTAACATCAAATTTATGTATATCGATCATTTTCTGCTGTTTTACGTGGCTTTATCATCTGTACCTTATGGCATTTCCAAGGCTCAGTGTCTAAATACAGGATCCCCCACCACCCTGCTGATGAAGAGTGACAACTAAAGCAGCGTTAAGAAAACGGCATCTTACAGAAAACGTGTGGCTCAGAAATAATTTTTATGTGTTTATTTCAGATTTTCTCTCATAACTTTTTATTAATAAGGGCCTAAGCCGCCTTCGCCTATCTCACTGCTCTCTGCAAAATGCTTTCTTCAGGACATAGAGCTCTTAAAAGTTTAAGAGTACAAGATGTATGCCAGTTGGCAAGATCTTTGACAACTCGTACAGTTTCCAGTTCTCTGAACCGTTTACCCAGAACGACTTGCATTTCAATACCGCTATTGTCAATAATTGTCGCTTTAATTTCCAATCTATCGATTGTACTCAATGCACATTTAGAATCTTCGTAGTCGATAATCTTCTCAAATCTCAAAGAAGCTGCTGTCATCCGTTTAAGTTTGTAAGGGAGGTGACTTGATAGTTTTTAAAAGGAAGAATAGACCAGCACATGATTGTGTCTTCTCTAAAGAAAGGTAAGACAATTGGTAAGGCAGTTGATTTGATCCATCGTTGAAATCAAGATCAACTTTTTCATTTTAAAGTTTATCTACATTTAATGAAGCGGGGCTTCAAATTAATGATTAACTTTTAAAAACGTTTATCCTATATGTATTTTTATGTAATTTAACGATTTTAAGGGTGCATTAAAAGTTGACTTCTGAGAGCAAACAACGTCAAAGTGGCTGGGCTCATTTGGGAGTACGACGATGTCGCGTTCGTAACGCTTTATCCCACCAACCGCCGAGGAGCTGCATCGGATCCGGCAGGAACAAGATGCCGCCGAGCGATTTAAGAAGGATCGCCTGAACTTGCTGCGCGTGGCACTGAAGCGAAGCAAAAAGGCGGAATTGATCGAGCTTATGCTTCGCTACGCTGGAGAAGAGATCGATTGCATTTGGATGCTCTAATGTGAACTTGGCTTGTACAATCCGAGTTTGAATGAGAAGTATTATTAACGTTCTGCGAAACTTTAAAGTAAAGAACGGGGATTGAGGAGGGGGCAGCTCCCCTATCACACAGAATAATATTTGTTCGTTTTCATATGTGTGACTTTTTTAATTTAATTTCTGTTAGTTTTTCGTAGAATATCCCGGGTTACCCTAAATGTTGTGATGGCAACCACCCTATACCCGACTAAGGGAGGGCCACTGCTCCCTCGTTCAACTCCCTTGTTACATTCAAGTTTAATATCCGTAAAACAATGCATGGAGCCTATCTCACCCTCACGAGCATGCTATTGCTCATACTTTTCGCTCATTTCGGTGTTTTCGTTGGAATTAGGTTGGCGTTCTTCGGCTGGACGGTGATCAGAACAGCCATTGTATTGAGCCTTGGACTGGCCACGCTGCTTGACGGTTGTGGTGCTGACGATCCCAGAGCGCCGCCGCAGCTGCGGCCAGTGCGAACGGTAACCATCGGCGGTGTGGGCGGTGAGCGTCAACGAACCTTGTCTGGTGTTTCTAAGCCGGCCCAGGAGTCTCGTTTGAGCGATGCCGAAGCGAAGGCCAAAGTGATCGAAAGCCTGAAAGCGGCACTGTCGGAACTCGAATGACCGAGCGGTCGCAGTGCTCACTGCTGTTTCCTGGCCTTGTTCGACGTGCCGGGCAGGGTGCCTTCGAGTTTGCAGATGATGCCCAACATGACCTCGTCGGCGCCGCCGTCTTTGGTGCGGTTGACTCTGAGATCTTCACGGGCCTCCATCACGAATGCATGGGTCGAGCCCGACTCGAACCAGACATCGAGAATATCGTCGACCTTCTCCCAGGGAAAGCGATGATGAAACTCGACCAGCAGTTGGCGCGGCGGATTACGCGCCGCGGTCAGACCGTCAAGGATTTCGTATTCAGCGCCTTCGACGTCCATCTTCAGGATATCCACGCGTTCGTGCTCCAGCCTCTCCATGATGGAGTCGATGGTATACGCCGGCGCGTCGATGAAGTCGTCGGTGTCGCCGGCCTCTCCTTCCGCTGTCCACATGACCCTGGCGCGCTTGCCGCGTTTGTTGACGCGGCGATAGAGGCGCAAAGTGCCGTCCTGTCCTGTAAAGATCACGGATCTGTGTTTATTTTTCGCAGCGGTGAATCAGTGATCCTGTAAGATTAGGATGAAGCTCTGGTTGAAAAGTTCTTGCGCCCTTTTTTAAGTGATCAAGAACATTGGAGGGCAGCTCCAACACCCTAAAACTGTCCGATAAGAGATTGGATAGGGTCATTTTGTTCAGCATAGTCAAAAGGTCCAATAACTATGTCTCTGGAGATATCAGCTCCCCAAATCCATAGGGGCAAGGGCTGAAAGTTATGTGATTCACCCAACGTTTACTATAGCTTCATCTCAATGGATTTATATGATCTTGCTGTTTTTTTATAACAACTTTTGAGCAATAACTTTAAAAAGCGGTATTGTTTTAGTGGCGTCAATCGATAAAAATATCAGGGAGGTGGGGGATGGGCAAAATGGATTTGCTAATGTCTGGGGGTGCAAATTTGCTATTTTTTTTTGATTTTCCCACTAAATTCCAAAGACAGACATTCTTTTATTGAAGATACATCCAAAAAAAGGTATTTCAAAATCTAGGTAGGGGCCAAAAAATTGGGGGCTGATGAAATTCGAAAAGAATACATATCAAAATGGCAAAAATAGATGATGCTATCAAAAATGACATAGAACAAGAAGACCCTTATATTAAAGTGCCTATGACACACCACCAACTACAATTTAAAGCACGCATACAAAAAATTGACGACTACGAATAGAACCGACAAAATTGGTGAATTTTTGCTGTTCTATTTTAGCAAATTTTATGTTTGAAGGGACTTTAGGACATGCTATGACTCTATTCCAAACTCTATGAAGGTGATTTGTTTCAATAAATCCGCGGACTCGCTGCTTCTCGGCGAGTGCACGATGCGCGGCGCATCATCACCAGCACCACCAGCATCGCCAGCACCACGGCGATGTCCTGCACGATCAGAAAACCGACGGCGATGCGGCCATACAGCGAGTCGAGCTCGCGTTTGTCGCTGAGCAGCTTGACGATGATGATGGTGCTGGAGAAGGTCAGCGCGACGGCGACGTAGCCGGCGCTCGTCCAGTCCAGGCCCAGCAGGCGGCACAGGGCCAGGCCGGCGAGGATGGTGAAGGCCAGCTGCCAACTCACCGGCGTTTCAATTTCACCTGAAATGTGCTGAGCTTCTGCTTGCAGCTCAAGAGGAGGAGTATCTTCAACTATCCGTTGAATTGACATTTGAATAAATTCATCAAATGAGTCGAGCTGCTGTCGAACCAGCCCTAAAATACGAAACACAATTATGACTATTTAAAAAATTCATGGCCTAAATACGAATTTAATGTTTTTGACCCCCCCCCCCAATCAAGAAAATCCTCGGATACAATCCCCTAATTTACTATTCTCTAAATTTAAATGAATAAAGAACAATGTTTGCAATTTTTGTGGGAAGTGTTCTTTCCACACATTATTAGGATTTGTTATCTACTGAATATAATAATTATATGGAAACATAGCTGTCGTACTAATCTATATCATTCTTTTCCTCCTTTACTGCGAGTAGAGATTCCAAATTTTCTGAGCGATGAAGAATGGGATTTCTTGTATGCAAGTCAAGTATGAATTGTTATGAAATGTATTTTTCTTATTTTCATCAAGGATATGAATCTCAGAATGATATCCTGCGCAAAGAAAACGGCTACACCATAACACTATACACGCATAAATTACAAAAAGACATCCATACAGATTTGAAACTATAATTCATATCAGAAAATTGTAAATATGGACCTCTGCCTAAAAGTTATAACATACGAGCCAGAGCCTAGTAAAAAAAAACGACAACCGGAAAACACTGTTCCTTAAAACATACTAGTGCAACAGCTCTAGGTGCAGACAGGTCCTACCCCTCGAAGGGGGGGGGAGTGGAGGTTATTAGAGGATTTTTCTGAGAAGAGATGGGGAGGAGGTCGTCATCTTGTTATTAAGCCGGATGCTGCAAGAGTGAAATATAGTGGAGTTGTTCCTGGTAATGGTACGGATGAATTGACAACTTTTATTCACGTTTCAGATATCCACGTTTCAATCTTTGAAGAAGAATTGCAGTCGTTTCGGAGGAGTCAATAGGAGACAAAAATGTATATGCATCTTTAATCTTTTCTTCAAGCCATTATATTTGCAGTTATCTAGTCCCTTCCCGAAAACACACTTCCTACAAATTTTAAATCGACCCCCCTAGCCGTAAGATCAGATTATGTTACTGTATTCCTCTATGTTACTATATTCCTCTATGTTACGGTATTCCTTTATGTTATGGTATTCCTTTATGTTACGGTATTCCTCTTTGTAACGGTATTCAACTGTACTCCTCTTATTATAATATTCCTCTATGTTACTGTATTCCTCTATGTTACTATATTCCTCTATGTTACGGTATTCCTTTGTGTTACGGTATTCCTCTATGTTTTGGTATTCGTTTTTGTTACGGTATTCCTGGTATTCCTCTCTATGTTTTGGAATTCCTCTTTGTGCCTCTTTTTTAAAGAATTCTAAACTACAGAATTTGTCTGTAAACAACGAAAGCTGACTTAGGGCTAGGCCAGGTCAAATAATATAGGCCCATCGTGCAAACTTACCAAGGAGGGGATCTTTCCCTGTCAGTTTCGGCCAGCCACGAATGCATTTCAGTTGTGTCTTTTGAAGAGGGCTCTGTTCCATGTGGTTGAACACAAAGATTCATCTCTTATGCTTCACAAAACAAATCTTTAACTGTTGCCTTTGATAAACTCCAGCAGAGCGTCTCGAAGATGTGCCATAGCCATCATAGAAGTCTTCAATCTTCAAACAAAATCAGCATACAGGCATCTTCACCACATAACTGCAGCCTCCTTCCAAGGTTTCGGTTGAGCAATAACCCCCAAAAGAACACCTTGTCAAGGAAACCTCTGTTGCAAAGAATACCCGGATCCAAAACAGCCGCAGCACTCTTCTGTAGCCGAGCAGATGAGAAAAATACATGCCCCCTGTCATTTTGATAAAACTCCCTTCTTCCTTTGCTTCTAAAAATAGCCACGAATCCCTCCCCATAAGCAGCAGCGTGTTATGGCTCTATTAGATTTCATACACCCTAGTAGCAGTGTGTTATAGCTTAGTAAATCACTTTTCAAGATTGATCTCAACCGTTGGATCATTATAAACTTGAAGGGCGGTGTGCTAAGAAGGTTCCAAACTATCATATTGACGAGGAGAAGAAAAGCTTAATCATTGAAGCATATTCCAGAAATCAGATGAAACTATAACAGCCATTAACTGATATGGATATTAACCCCGATAGATATCAGATGGGGTAGATAACGCCCTAATCGGCCGGCCGGATCAGGCCAAGCGAACCTATCAACGTGCGGCACACATTACGCACGTTAACGATGGGCCGCACAATATGGGCCAGGTCGAGATCCTGGAATCAATTGTCGAGGCCAATATTCGCCTCGGCGATGTAAAGCGCGCACGGGAATTGCTCGACCGCATACACATCATCAATGTGAAGTTTTTTGAAGACGACCCGATGGGCCTGCTCCCGTCGCTTATGGCCAGGGCTGCCTGGCAACACCGGGCCGGATACTATGCTGATGAGCGTGTATTTTTTCACGGCGCACTGCCCAGCGATCATAGCGACCTAAACTGGGTTCCCTGTCGCACGACTTTGGCGGCCGATTTTCTTCAGCGCGCATTTTCTTTTCTGAGTAAACATTACAACTTTTACAGTCTGGACGAGGCCGTCGCCATGCTGTTCCTCGACCTCGAGGGCGTGCGCCGTCGACTCGAGCAGCTGCGGCAGCTGCCCTTGCCCACCGATCCGAAGCCGCGCTTCGTGCGCCTGCCCGAGGTCGTGCGCTCCGTGCAGGCGCGCTACCGTTAGCGTTTAAAAGTTGTTTCAAACTTATGTTTCTTCTCCACAACAATTTAAACTTGTTCGACCTGAGTTACATTGTGATGATGAGGAATAATTTTGGTGTCTGCTTTCAATATCAGTTTCAACTCCTTCAAACTCTCATTCCTGTGGTATTGTGTCAATTTGTCGTCGTTCCTTGTTACTAGCTGCTCAAATATGTTTTAGCATTTAAAAGTTGTTTCAAGCTTATGTTTCTTCTCCACAACAATTTAAACTTGTTCGACCTGAGTTACATTGTGAGTTTCTCTCTGCAACCATATGAATTGATTAAACCTTTCTTCGCCGTAACCAGCGCATGGATGTTCGCGGAATGGCGGCGGCGGGAAAATTTCCCCGGCCATTTCGTCGCAATCGGCCTGTACCTTCTGACCATTGGCCTCTTGTTGCTACAACCCGACCTTGGCCAAACTGTAGTGGTTACCGCGATCTGGTTCGCCCAGTTCTTCCTGGCCGGTCTGCCCATGTGGCTGGTTGCCGGCTTCGTGGTCCTGGGCGTGTCGGGCCTGATCGGCTCCTAGGGCGCCGCAGTCGACATCGCAACTAGTTGGCTGGAAGGTAGCTTCCTACAGCGTCGCCATCGTCTCGGTTACACAGATATCCATACCCGGTTTCATCAAGCGGTTCCTGGAGGTTGACAACTGCACCATCGCATAACAGAAAGTTGCATCCGCCTGGGTGGAAACTTCCGAGTACGGTCCAAGTCTGTGGAGGCGTGGGGTAATTTCCTTTTGACAGTCCAAACAAACGACCTCCGACTCGCATACACGATCCGGGATTGTCGGTGTTGAACAACACGCGCGGCCATCAGCGCGGCGAGAACCAAGACTGGACTTGGTCGCCGGCGCACACCAGGGCGACTTCACCGCCGTGCTGACCTTCGAGGGCGACTACCAGACGCTCTACGACCAGGCCGGCATGATGTTGCGGGTCGACGCCGCCAACTGGATCAAGCTCGGCATCGAGTACACAGACGGCGCCACCAACTTCAGCATCGTGGTGACGCGCGGCCAGTCCGACTGGTCGGTGGTGCAGATGCCGACGATCTTCGGCCCGCAACAGGTGCGGCTGACCCTTTGGCTTTGCGCTGCTCGTCACCGAAGACGAGTTGCACGATATCTAATATAATTCATTTCAACAACAAGTAAGAGTTCAGGAACAGAATTATGATGAGTTTATTTTTCTAACTTCCATCGTTCAGCTGAAATTCTTGACTAATGTAACAATACCCTCAACCAGGGCGACACCCCTCTAGTAGGATTAACTAATCGAGACCTCGACCCTGGCTGTGACTCTACTGTTGCTGGGGCTCACCGAACTCGCTGAGCTTTTGATGGCACAAACCGGTTCGCTGCAAGTTAGGAAAAACATTAAAACTCAAAACGAACAGAAATTACTGTATTTGTGAAAGCGGTTCCCTCCCTTCTTAAAACCCCACTCTTTACGCTACGGTGTTTTGGCACTTTAGAAAAAGTTACTTGTTTTTCTAATTAAACAACCATTGTGTTTTAGGAGTTTTTTTGTGAAGAACTGGGACACAATTTTAACTTCTGCGCGAAGAGCGAGGTGTTGAGGAGGGGGCAATCCCCCTCAAATGCGTAATAATTTTGTTTGTTTTAAGCTTCCATGAATCGTTCATTGACAAAAACAGCGCAGGGCCGTTTTGGTCGATTCTGTTTGCTCGGGCCGGTCTTTAGCGTGTTGCTGGCAGGTCTGACAGTTTCCAATCCAGTTTGGGCAGAGGCGGCAAGGCGGCGGCTATTACGTATTTATCTTCCTCTTGAAAGGCCATTAACCAAACTGCGGATAATATAGAGATTAAAAAAAAAGGTAGAACTGTTTTTTTGTGCATTATAATATTGATGATTTCCAGAGCAATAGTAAGTTCAATAATCTAAATAATCACAGGAACCTGCGGACATTGCTCGAGCTCATACACCACCGAGAGAATCGGATGATCCGCTGGAATGTCTCTCCACTCCCAACCCCGATAGAGTTTGGACAGGTTACGCAGCATCGCGCGCCATTCAGCATTGCCCCAAAAGTCATCCACCCACAGGAAGCCTCCGGCCGCCAGATACCGGGCGAGTGCTCGGCGTTCATCCGCGGAGAGCTTCTGCCACCCGACATCGCTCATAAAGATGAACGGATACTCGAACAGTCGCCGGTCGGTCAGCCGCAGTTACTATAGGCACCTTTGTTTTTAGCCCGGAAATTACTCGCACATCCTGTCTACACATGGAAGCAAGACAACCTATACGTAACTAAAGTACAGGCAAAAAATATAAGTAATAAAGAAACTTCTATACGACCACAAGAGCTACGAGGTAGTTGGCTATCGGCAAGTTTTGATGTAGAAAACTTATCACCCAATAGTGGAACAAATGGTTACCTTGTATCGAATGAAATCTTCTCAAATAGTTTGCTCAGCACACCCGGTTCCAGGAAAATTAAGCAAGATTGACAAGAATGTAAGGCGTGCAATCGTTTTCTACGATCCAATCGTAGAGAGCGCGGATTATGTATGGTCGGCTTGATGTCATCGTCATGAGTGAAGCACCGACTAAATTAAGAGCTGAGTGAAATGATTAAACCATTTCTTTTTCTTGTTCAGAAAAGCTGGCCATAACTGATTCACGCGCGAACAGTCTATCGCGGTACTCAATTAGTGGCTTAACTGTTTTTCCTTTCCCTAAATCGATCTTCATTGTTGGCAGGCGCCATAAAATTGGAGCCCCTCTTACCTTTCCAGCCTCTCTCTTTACACACACACCACACACACACACTTATACACTCAATTCTGAGCGGCACTTCCTTGCGATATCTGCCAAATCTTCACTTCCTTCCCAAGCTAAGGCAAGAAGGGAAAGAAGAAAACCAATAATAGATCAGATGAACCAGTGTCTACTGCAAGTTTAAAGTTTTGTGTTGGGCTTCCAAGTCCAATAGTGGTCCAATAAATACCAACCTTTAATTTCATAAAGGTTAAGGGAGTAAAGGCTATGAATGAATGGCTAAATTTCAAGTGAAAACGTAATTTTTATTGTTGCCCGTTTTCACTGTAGAATTTAAATGAAAAACTTAATTTGCATTTCGGTCCATTTTAATTCCCCATAGTTCGGAATAGAGGCGTACTCAGGGGAAGTCCCCTCCTAAAAAAATCCAAATTTTATTTAATTTCTTTGTACTTCTTATCTCATATTATCAAATGGAATTATTTTTATTATTATTTTGCTCTCCTTCCCTTCAAGAAGAATATGACCCCCCCCCCAAAAAATAATATATGTACGATCGGCTAACAAAATAATCGGATTATTCACGATGGCCCTTGCAATACACACGCGCTGCTGCTCTCCAGCTGACACGTAGCTGCACTTTGCTGCGGAAGTGGCGGCGGTGCTGCACTGGTCTCGTAGCTTTGGTGAGGCTACGGCTGATAACCTGTAAAACAGACTGAAACTGGTGACGTCTGCACTGCTATCATCTTGTGTGTACCCACGCGAAAGCCGCCACGTGCACAGGAGTGCGTGCACAAGGTAGGCTCCGCCGCACCTGCCCTAAGGGACAGCCACACACTCTGACAAAGACCATATTTCTGGTTTAGAAAGTATTGTGGGTTATTTAAACGTTCAAAAATTTCTATTTTCGACTATGTTGTCGGAAGACCGTAGGATAAAAAAACTGGCGAAAAATGCGAGAATAGCAGAAGCTGAAATTCATCAAATCTCTCCAGGAAGTGTTTTAAAAATCGGAGAGGTTTCTTTAGGTTTTCTTCATCCTGAAAAGGCGTTCGCAAAAAGTTTAAAAAAGAATAGAAATAGGAACCGTAATAACAAATCTTTGGGAGGCCGAGAACAAGCGCCAGGTGATCCTGATCGCCACCGGCTCCAGCCCGGCGAGCCTGCCGGGCGTGGACCTGTCGCAGGACCGGATCGACACCAGCACCGACGCGCTGAGTTACGACAAGCCGCCGAAGCACGTGCAATTGCCGGTGCTCCGCCACCAACTGAACATGATCAGCGAACTGCGCGAGGCGTCGGCCGATCGCCGAATCGACAAGCCAGTCGTCATCCACTGCCGCGAGGCCTTCGCCGAACTCATCCCGATCCTGCGCGACACAGAATTACAGCACTAACCCATTTACGCAAGCAATTTGTGAACGCATTTTCCTCATTGTCAAAACCGATTCGGCATTTGCCTATGGCATGTGGCAGCATGTTTGGTATCTGCTTGTATCTGGATTTTGCAGCTACTGTTTTTATTCCTTGGATTTCTCTAAGAAGATTGAATGTAATCTTGATTGTAAGAGATGTCTCCATGTGCAGTAGCTCTAGGCATTATTGATCTTGTCAACCGCTTCTGGAAATGTTTTGCATCCTACAAGTTACATCATGTTCGGAAAGAAGTCCAAATCACATTGAACAATTGCATAGAATCCATCCGTAAGCAGTTCATCGATGTATCCTACATAAGCTTTCCAAAAATCCGTTAAACTTTTATCTGTACTTTCGGCTTTTGAATATCGTCGATTATCTTCAACTAAATTATGAATACGTTCACCAGCTTCACGAATTTCTCGATATCGTTTATTTAATCGTTCATCGAGTGCATTGAGAATCAAAAGATTATCACGACCTGTTTGTTTTTCATTCGCACCACGTGCACTTGCACGTTCATATTGATGCAATGGTTTGTAATTCTTTGTATTTTTTACATCACATTTTTTAGTTTACATGTTATTCTTATTTTTTATCTAATATTTATTGTTTTATAATAAATGTTCAGATGCAATGATTTGTAATTCTATATATTTTTTTTTGCTGCTTAATGGCTTCTGGGCCTTTTATTTTTACGACCGCCCATCTGAGCCTATCACATTACCCCTCCCTGGAGGGGTATTAGTAATGAAGAGTAGAAGCTCTGCCAGTAGTTCCAGTTTATATAATTCAGGGGCTCTGCTGGTTCTGACCCGAGCCGACGCCACCCGCGACACAGAGCGCATGGCCCGTGCCGGAGATCGCGGCCCACGCGACGCTGACCGGCGGGAATCCCGTACCAGGTGGTTCCGGCGGGGGCGAGCATTTTGTCTCCTGGCAGACCGGCATCCCCACGATAGCGCAGCGCAGTATCCTGGAGATGAACGTCGAGTTCCTTCAACTGGTCGGCGGCGGCAGCCCGGGGGTGCTGGGCACGATCCTGTCGGCGGAGCTTACTTTCGATCACATCCAGGATTCATGAATACCCGCGAGCTCCGGTGCAGTGGAGAGGTCGATGCGATAGCCGGTCGCCGCAATCAGGTGATCGAATCGATACGCCTCGCCGCGCGCCCGGGCTGTTATCTGAGCGCTGTTTATGCCAACGTCGGTTAGTGAGCTTTCGAGGTGCAGCACAAAGTTTTCATGTATCACAGCGCGCTGAATCGAGTCGGGCGGCACCGACAACGCCGAGGTCATTACTACGCACCACAACCGCGTCGGCGTCATCGAAAAGCTGCTGGCCGAGCGCAGTTCGGCGCAGACTATAAACCCACCGGAACAGCGGCAAATGCACGGCAGGTGCAGCAGGGTATGAATTCATAGCTCCTTGGCTGTCCGCGTCAACTCTCTAGCCGCAGCTGGGCTGCTGTTGGTTTGCCTGACCAGCGGCGTGGATGCCGCAGGCCTGGAGATCCTCCCCGCCCAGTTGACGCTTAACGGTCCGGAGGCACGCCACCATCTGTTGCTTCAGCGACTGCAGGGGGAGCAGCAGGCCGCTCAAGTTCGCGAGGGAATTGAGTGGACTTCATTGTTAGTTATATTTATCTAGTCATTCCATTTTACGGTGTACTGGTTTTGTATACCTTCTTACAAGTAACTTTCATACAAAAGATATAAAATCAAAATCCTCCACCCTCTCTCATAAATAGAATCATATAAAATTTGTGACCGAACAAAGCAAAGTCTAAAAAAACACTACTGTAGAATATTTGATAGTGCAGGTGTAAACAGTCGCATTTGACCATAATAGCTAAGTTTATATCTTGGATAACACTTTTAAGGATAGGCAAGCTTACAGGAAAGGCGTCCAGGCCGACACGACCCACTCGTTGTCCCAGCTGTTGAAGAACTCGAACACGATCGGGAAGACCATCGAGTATCCGAAGATCGCCCCCGACGCGAAGAGCAGCGTCGAGAAGAACACGAAGGGCAGGACCGCCCGGCGCTCGTTGTCGTAGAGGCCGGGCGCGATGAAGGCCCAGAGCTGGTAGAAGCTGACGGGCAGCGTCAGCACGAAGCCCGAGAGCAGCGCGCACTTGATGTAGGTGAAGAAGATCTCGGTCGGGGCGATCGCCTGGAGCGGGTCGCCCCGTAGCGCCAGATCACGGCTTCTGGAGGCTTGTAGAGGTGCGAGACGGACTCGACCTTGTCCTTGTCCAACTGGCGAAGCCCTGAGATATCACAGACCCAGATGCAGCGGCCGTGGGTCGCGGCGATGATCTCTGCAGAGCTTGGGTGGAGGGCGAAGTCGTGAATGAGGTACTGGCTTGATAAAGGAACCGGTTGTAGTACCGTGCTAGTCTTTTTCGCGTTCCTTTTCTCGTTCTCTCTCCCTTTCTTTTTCTCGTTCCTTTTGTCTGTGACGCCGCGAGCAAGCGATCAGACCCTGAGTTTCTACCTGCTTTGAGGACGCTGAGGGAAACGGCAAGAGAAAGTGAAGACATTGCTCCTCAATTAGCGGGGGCGCTACAACGCGCAATTCTTCAGGGCGCGCCCTACCCAGATAATCTGGCGAGAACCCTAATCCGTCGTATCCGAGCGGACCGCCGGGTCGACTAACATCGCGCCGCGATATTAAAGGCTTTGCTTGTTCGTCTCCCGCGATTCCTTGGAGGAGTGCCTGTGAGTTTAGACGTTCAGAACTTGTGATGCTGACGCGAGAGGTGATCCCGGTCAAACGATCATGCACAAAAACGTCTTGTTTGTTATTGATATCGTTGGGTACTAAATTTGATGACGAAGATATAAATGTTACAAAACGACCATCAGCACTTAGAGATGGATATTGACTACATCTATTTCCTTCGAGACCAGCACTATCAATACTGACACGGGTGGTGAAACCCATTTATCGATCGTGAACAAAAATGTCCGGACTGTTGTTGGCATCGTTGGCCACCAAATTGCTACTTAGGTTCGAGGTCTTGCCCTGGTCGGTCGCCATGCCTGTCGTGGCGAACCGTTTGACGTGCCCGATCGAATGCATGCCTTCGCGCACTGCCAGCCGGATATCCTTGGCCGTCACGTCGTTCTGGAAATCCACCCAGGCGCGGCCCTTGCCGGGCACGTGCCAGAGCGGCGTGATGGCAGAACTGCGGTTTTCCGCGCGGGGCTTCCTTGCCCTCACAAAAAAATCCTGGTTTTTTGAGGTACCCTTATGGGAATCGCAGTGGTTCGAAAATATGGTGCCGCGAACGACACTGATTGGCTGTGGAAGAACAAACATTCTAACCCTCACCGTCTGCCTGGTTGTGTTTCTGAAATGTTTGTTTTCTCCCATTTTCTTACGATATGTACGCAAGTTACTGCTCTGAATGGTCAAATTTGTTGATAATACGTTGCCCGGTTACACTTTGACACAGAGATCTGTCTATTTGATGCAGGGACACTAAAAATGTAGCCGACACACGCAAAATGCATGCAATTGATTTTCACAAGAGTGTTCACCAGAGTAACAATGAACTTATGAGAGTGAAAAAGAAGAAAAAGATTAAAAGTACAAGATCACAGAATGAATGACAGAAATCAGTATCCTTTGAACCCAGAGTTCCTCAAACACTAGTCAAAACAACAACTGGTATTGTGTAAACTAAGATGAAATATAACTCAAAACTGTAATGTGTCCTCTGTACCTTGTCTAAATTATGAAATGTTATGACCTCTAGACAAAATATTTAGGGACGAAGACATGTTATGTGCAATTGATTTTCAGGTTCTTGCAAATCATGACAAAGTAGGCCACTTTCTCTCATTGGGGTCTCCCACTGGCATTCTAGTCAACTTTCCTTGTTAAAAGTTTCGAATGCTGGACACATGCAAACTCAGCGGTAATAATCATTCGCTACACATATACCAACAATATAGTCATTTTTCATATGGAGTTCCCATCTAGCCCCTGTCCCCTGCATATCAGGCAAGCTTCTCTCTCGCTCTCTCTGTCGCTAATAAATACCAGACAGTCAGACAGTCATCCCATCTAGCCTATGCCCACCGCTTAAAGTACGAATGCTTAAAGCCTACTACCCTTACAGAAAACCAAATGACGAACCACTATACATTAATACTGAATCAGATCACCCGCCGTCAATCATTAAGCAGCTTCCTAAGGCCATTAACAAACGACTATCAAGTTTGTGCTGCGATGAAACAGCTTTTAAGGAACATGCTCCACTGTACGAAAAAGCACTACATTCCAGTGGGTTTGACTTCAAACTAGAGTACATACAAGACGAAAATACTGAGACTGGAAGACGCAACACGCAACGAAAGCGAAATATTATTTGGTTTAACCCAATTTCGCTTTTTTCTTTGTTTTGCGAGCAATTTCAGTTGGTGATAATGAGTTGTCTACTTCTATATCGAGGTCAAGTTCTCGAGAATATTTGTCAGATTCCTTAGTTATAGAGTGTAATCTCTTGGAGTTTTCATGCCTATTTACTAATTGGAGCATCCAGTCTCCTGTATTATCTAAATAATTAAAAAGGCCTATTGTTGACGTCTTGTAAGAAAGCTCTAATTGTATCATACCTCTTCCTCCTTTGCTACGAGGAAGGTACAACCGGTCAACATCAGATGGTCGAATCTGGGAAAACGACTTTATCAAGTCAAATTGTGCAGCTCCCTGACACGCCTACCAATTTTCATCGTCCTAGCACGCCCAGAAGTACCAAACTATCCACCAAGCTTCATCCCGGATCCTCCACTCCAAGTGTTTTTCCAAGATTTCCCCCTCCAACTCCCCCAAATGTCAAAAGATCTGGTCGGGATTTGAAATAAGAGCTCTGAGACATGAATTCCTTCTAAAAATCAAATTTCATTACGATCCGATCATCTATTCGTAAGATAATGTTAAAGTTAAATAGATGTAAACGGAGGTGAAAGAGGCTGATCAATCTCATCGAAGTCGTTGATAAACTCTACTTTTTATCAGATATGTTGCGCAAACTATGAGGTATAAATGTCAGGAGGCTTTATTATCAGTTAAGTTGTGTTAAAGAACAACATGTTAAAGTTAAATAGATGTAAACGAAGGTGAAAGAGGCTGATCCATCTCATCGAAGTCGTTGATAAACTCTACTTTTTATCAGATATGTTGCGCAAACTATGAGGTATAAATGTCAGTTCATCCTGATTGATTGTTCTAGCTTTTTCAGTATCCTCGAAATTTCGCAGCGCTACTTTGAACTCGGTAAATGGCATTTGTTTCTCTGCCTGCGTTACCACGACGACGAACGATTTATAATCAGTTGGTAAACCCTTCAATACCATTGCTACTAGTAAACTATCACTGATAATCTCTCCTGCATTTCTAAGAGCTGTAGCTGCTGTTTCTGCTCTAATAATATAATCGGTAACTGACTCTGACGAAGACTTGGATAATGACGTAAGTTCGGTGTATTGCACATGGTAAAGAATGTGATTAAAGGCTCTTTTCCTATGTCAAAAGTTTTAGTGTTCGAGGGTAATAGCTACGTGTGTTGGAAAAATGAAGATATTAGACTATTTTATGATTGCACATGGTAAAGAATGCGATTAAAGGCTCTTTTCCTATGTCAAAAGTTTTAGTTTTCAAGGGTAATAGCCCTGTCTGTGGAAAAAATGAAGACATTAGACAATTTTATGATTGCACATGGTAAAGAATGTGGTTAAAGGCTCTTCTCCTTTTTCAAAAGTCGAATGCAAGCGCCTTGGACAAAATCTCATTTTAGGGTCACTATCTTCAAAGACTTATAATTTGCTTAAAATGCTCTCAAATCATTGGCAGTAAGCTGCAAACATGTTAACAGGACTTGGCAAGCATGTTAGAACTGGTTTTGGTGATTGTCAAAATTTAACCAAGTTTTGCAAAATTGGCCAAGGCGCACGCCTTGGACAAAATCTCATTTTAGGGTCACTATCTTCAAAGACTTATAATTTGCTTAAAATGCTCTTAAATCACTGGCAGTAAGCGGGTGTTAATCGGGTTTGAGTGGAGGTCACCCAAAACAAGGTGATTTTTGGCTTTGCAGATAGAGGACTTGTTACATTTTTATCTCACGTTCGCTTAATGTGCCATCTTCTGATTCATTTTTCATATCACTGGAATGAATGAGAAATGGGCTTTCTATTGATATGCTATTTTACCAGATACGCGAATTTGAAAGTTGAGTTTTGCGCGATAGAACATTCGCAGGGTTTGTATTTAGTGACGAGATGGAGGCTAAAGAGCTCATTAGTGCCAGTCCTTGCTAGTCACACTTCAAATGTCTTGCCTTTAAATTTTTTACATATAAATTTAAATTTTCTTTGTACTTATAAAGATTAAGCTTATCATTATACTTTGCAAGTGATTTTGCGACAAAAATTAATAAAAATGACAGAAGGACTATTTGTGACTGTCTCCAATAACAATCCCTTTCAAGTATATGTGAAGTCACAAGCTTGAACACTTTGAGAAATTGCAAGTGCTAACCACCCCGTTATCTTTTGGCTGTTGTGTTAGGTGATTATCAATTTTGGATCGATGCAAAAGTTTTTGGTGATGTTTGGGTCTCTGAGAATGCAGAAGTCTTTGGTGATGCAAAAGTTTTTGGTGATGCTTGTGTCTCTGACAATGCTTGTGTCTCTGACAATGCAAAAGTTTTTGGTAAGGCAAAAGTTTTTGGTGATGTTTGGGTCTATGAGAATGCAAGGGTCTCTGACAATGCAGAAGTCTTTAGTAATGCAAAAGTTTTTGGTGATGTTTGGGTCTCTGAGAATGCAGAAGTCTTTGGTGATGCAAAAGTTTTTGGTGATGCAGGCTTGTTTTAGTTGTTAATATAAATGACATTGTATACAAACTAGTGCAAGTAGAAAGGGATTCTATTTAAGTAGTAGTCTTTGCATAATATATTACTCTAGAGCAATGAAAAGAGTATTCATAAACATAGTTTTTATATTAAGAACATGAGTATAATTGAGAGTTAAAAGGCTTGTTTTAGTTGTTAATATAAATGACATTGTATACAAACTAGTGCAAGTAGAAAGGGATTCTATTTAAGTAGTAGTCTTTGCATAATATATTACTCTAGAGCACATGTAGCTATTGCATATCATTTGTAAGTAAATATTCTGATTCATTGGCATGACAAAGACTAAACCTTTTTTGTGTTGTGATAAGATCAGTACTTACCAAACACAAACTATTATGCTTGGCAATTCAGGTTAACAAATGCCCTTTATTTAATCTCTGGATGATTTTGCTAGAAAAAAGGCTCCACACAGGACTGTTCCCGAACTTCCCAAAACCCAAATCTTTGTAATTTGAGTTCTTTAAGCTGGCAGAACCATTGATTACATGTGCCTTTGTGAGACGATCAATTTTGTACATCAAATAGCGATTTTCGAAGCGATTTTCGAAGCGAATTTTGGAGCGAATAATTAGAGATTTTAGTAGCGATTCGTAGGAAATAATGGATGATAATCGACTTGGATGGCTCATTTATTTGTCGTAATCTATTCGTACGCCGACGCTTCATTTATATTTTTATGTGGTTCATTGTCGGAACCAATGCCGAAATCTGATGGCTTATTTAACAAGCTAGAAATCCTTGAGAAAGCTCATTTTCTCAAAAGCACTTAAATGATTACACGCCGCATCAGCTCCGGCCTTAAACCCAAAATGAAATGTTCCCTCGCTGTCATTTCCACAATTTCACTATCAACTGTACTCGGGAACGATCGAAATACCAATCTTTGAATAGCGGCAGCGAATTCATTGACGCTTTCCATTTTTGCTTGTTTCCTCCCAGCAAGTGAACTATACGCCGATCTTCTCATATCAGCTGGACTAAACCTTTCTATTAATGAACTCTTAATAACGTTATAATCCGTTTTTTGTGTTCCGGGAATTTTCTCGTAATGCAACAGCAAGAACTTTATAATTTCCTGTTACATTGATTTTATACTCTTTGTTTACTATGCATTCTGTTTAATATTAGTATTAAGACAGTTGATTCAACCCTGATTACAACATCATTCTTTACTTTACTGTCTTTTGATTTACTATACAACAGCAACAACTTTATAATGACCTGTTACATTGATTTAATACTCTTTGTTTACTATGCATTCTGTTTAATATTAGTATTAAGACAGTTGATTCAACCCTGATTACAACATCATTCTTTACTTTACTGTGTTGGCTTATGAGGCATATTTGACATAGTTTGCATACACTAGATGCGTACATTCCATGGTGCACAAAGCGTTCAAAAAAAGCAAATAAAGCATATTTGACATAGTTTGTTTACACTAGATACGCACATTCCATGGTGCACAAAGTGTTCAAAGTTTTCTTATGAGGCATATTTGATGTAGTTTGCATACACTAGATGCCTAAAGTCGATGGTGCACAAAGCGTACAAAAAAAGCTAATGAGGCATATTTGACATAGTTTGCATACACTAGATGCGTGCTGTACCTAAGTTCTCTTCTCTTTCTCAATGCATATCACTTGAGTACTTCTATTTTAAGGGCAAATTTCTTTTACTCCTGCTACTTGTTATATCTCGCAAATTATGCCTTGAACTGCCCAAACTTATTTATAGATCTATACGCATTACCTATCCTAACTCTATCTTTTGTGTATGTTTCTTTACAGCCTGCTAAAATTGCTGTACCTAAGTTCTCTTCTCTTTCTCAATGCATATCACTTGAGTACTTCTATTTTAAGGGCAAATTTCTTTTACTGCTCGTCCGTATCGGCATCTAGAAATTGTCTAATTACTCTTCGAACTTGGGAAAGGGACTTCTCTACCCACTGGTTTCGGTCAATACCCAACCCCTTTGCCAACTCACAAACCTGATCGAGAGACAATTGAACAAGTCGATCGTCAACACTTGCTTCCAATACGTCCAAATCCGCCATATTGGTCTATGCTAGACCAGGTCTAGACAATGCGATCACGAGACATATTGAACAATCGAAACCCGAAGACAAAGGAAACGGCGTGTTCAAACATCGATTGCTTGGAATGCGTACATTCCATGGTGCACAATGGGTTTAGAATAGCACCAAATTTTTAGTGACACTTGCATGCTTGGAATGCGTACGTTCCATGGTGCTCAATGTGTTTAGAATACCACCAAAAGCTGTTTTTAGTGACATTTGCATGCTTGGAATGCGTACATTCCATAGTGCCAAATGCGTTTAGAAAAGCACCAAAAGCTGTTTTTAGTGACTGTTGCATGCTTGGAATGCGTACATTCCATGGTGCACAATGCGTTTAGAATAGCACCAAATACAGGTGTAGCACCTTAATGGTTCATTGTTAGTTTGTGCCCTTAATTGATTATTGGGGGCAAAACGTACTTGTCTTGGAGGTGTAGTTGTTCGAATTTGATTTCGAACAGGTTTGGGCGATGATTCTCGGGAGAAAAATCGCGGAGAGGAATCTCTTGACTTTACAGGGGCTTTGTTTTCTACAGCATTTATTGACAGTTTTTGATGCTGCAGGACAATCGAATCAATTTCTACGGCTCTTTCTATTTCCTGAACTGCTAGTTCTAGGTTATCAAGCTTGGAATGCGTACATTCCATGGTGCACAATGCGTTTAGAATAGCACCAAAAGCTGTTTTTAGTGACACTTACATGTTTGGAATGCGTACATTCCATGGTGCACAATGCGTTTAGAAAAGAACCAAAAGCTGTTTTTAGTGACACTTGCATGATTGGAATGCGTACATTCCATGGTGTACAATTCGTTTAGAATAGCCCCAAATGCTGTTTTTAGTGACACTTGCATGCTTGGAATGCGTACATTCCATGGTGCACAATGCGTTTAGAATAGCACCATAGGGCTACTTTTCTTTCGTTTGGCCTGCAGGCGCATTACAAGGCCAATGTTCTGAATTACATCTTGATCGTTTAAAGAAACTAAAATAAATTACACAAGTATTGTTGAACAAAATGCGAGTGTGGCTGACAGGAAAAATTACAAGGTAATACAATAGTGCCTTATCGCTTTGTGAAAAAAAAGCAATTTGGCTCTCAGGCCATTTTGACGGTTTCCAAGGTAGTAAATTGTACTCCACGTGGCCTCTCAAGATTTGTTTGACAAAAGCAAGTGATAATGAGAATGCTTTCCACACGTTTGAATAAGACTATTTTAATAGTTATATTTTGCTCAGATCCACTATATGAACATAATGAGGATGCGTTCTACATCTTGACATGTGGCAATTTCAATAGTGATGTTCCCCTAGGATCCACAATATTAACATAATGAGAATGCGTTCTACAAGTTGGCATGTAGCTATTTCAATAGCGATATTCCGCTAGGATCCACTATATTAACATAATGAGAATGCTTTCCACACGTTTGAATAAGACTATTTGAATAGTTAATCAAAAAAACTGCTCCAATAGATGTGATGGATCTCTGTAAGTAACATTTGGAGCTCACATTGATAAGGCACTTAAAACCAGGCTAACAGCTTCAATAACATTCAGATCTTGTCCGAAAATCGTAGCGTCAAAGTTAGGGTTAAGCATTTGGCAACCTCTAAATCATGTATGTTAATCAAATGAACTGCTGCAATAGATATGATGGATCCCTGTAAGTAACATTTGGAGCTCACATTGATAAGGCACTTAAAACCAGGCTAACAGCTTCAATAACGCCTTAATCTAGTTATTATTTATACTTTCATCCTATTACAAATGGCTATCATTTAAAAACAGTTTTTTCAGTCATTGCCTTTTTCGTTGCTGATGCGCATTTATATTACTTGTGTTGTAATCCCTACGACTCTAAATATTGCCATAATCTAGTTATTATTTATACTTTCATCCTATTACAAATGGCTATCATTTAAGAACAGTTTTTTCAGTCATTGGCTTTTTCGTTGCTGATGCGCATTTATATTACTTGTGTTGTAATCCCAACGAATCTAAAAAACAGCAAGCTAGAAGACGCGTGATGCAAGTCGATGGAGAACCTTATACGCAGGAGAGAAAAGAGACAAGACGTTCACCCAAACTCAAGAGACTTTCCCCCTCCCCTAGATCAAGTATTGTAACTAGCTCCTTACGTGGACGTAAAAAACCATCAACTCCAACACGTTGGTTAACACTTCCTTCAACTTGATGTATTTAAAGAAGTATCGTTAATAGATAGAGATGATGAAATAATCACAAAGTGTTGTTCTTGTTAGTATCCCTCTCAAAGTATAAAGGGAAATGGACTGATGGACCATTGAAACAATGGATCAATGGAACATTGAAACCATGATCTAAGTGACCAACAGAGCAATGGACCAAATATACCAATATACCAAATATACCACTGACAAATACATCAATTGACCATTTACCAAGGGACCAACAAATTAAAATACCTGTATGCCAATGGATCATTCAGTATTGGAATAAAAGGGAAATGGACTGATGGACCATTGAAACAATGGATCAATGGAACATTGAAACCATGATCTAAGTGACCAACAGAAATGTACGCATCTAGTGTATGCAAACTATGTCAAATATGCCTTATTAGCGTATTTTGAACACTTTGTGCACCATGGACTGTACGCATCTAGTGTATGCAAACTATGTCAATTATGCCTTATTAGCGTATTTTGAACACTTTGTGCACCATGGAATGTACGCATCTAGTGTATGCAAACTATGTCAACTATGCCTTATTAGCGTCTTTTGAACGCTTTGTGCAGCATGGAATGTACGCATCTAGTGTATGCAAACTATGTCAAATATGCCTTATTAGCGGGGCATTTCCCTCCTGGTTGTTGTCGGCAAAGTCTTTGCTCGAGTAGCCTTATCCCGTCTGCAAAAGCTGGCTGCGAGGATCTACCCAGAATCACAGTGTGGATTCAGAGCCGGTCGTTCGACTGTGGATATGATCTTCTCGCTCAAACAAGTCCAAGAGAAGTGTCGTGAGCAGCAGAAACCACTCTACATAGCCTTCATTGATCTAACCAAGGCATTCGATATGGTCAGCAGGGATGGCCTCTTCAAGATCCTGCCAAGGATAGGGTGCCCACGAGTTTAAACCATTTACTTTTAAATTCGAAGACAAACGTCAGGGGAGAAAGTACAGTGAAGACGGGCATCTGATAAAGGCGCGGTGCTTTAGCTAAGATCTCCAATATGATCCTTTTATATTTGGTTGGTGCTCACCTTTTAAACTTTTCTAACTGAGTTTTTGGTAATGTTGCCCTTTAAGCCACGTTTATGCAAGTATCACGTACATTTTAGGGAAAGAGAAAACACTTCGGCGAAAAATAATTTTTTATGGTACTTGATTTTTGTCATTTATTTGTCGGTTTACATTATCCTGGTTATTGCCTTTGGCTTATCATTCCACTTGCTAATGCCCCATCAGAGTGCATTTAGCGCACCTCGATTTGCATTCATGAAAGTCATTGCAATGAGCATTGGGGAGTTTGACTACTCGAGTCAGTTTACTGAATCAATGTCAGGAAAGAATTCCAAAGGGTTACCATTGCTTCCTTACAAGACATTATCTTATTTGGTATTAATTGCTTTTCTAATAACCATGCCAATCATCATGATGAATTTGTTGGTAAGTAATGCTAATAAAACATATTTGACATAGTTGGCATACACTAGATGCGTACATTCCATGGAGCACAAAGCGATCAAAATAGGCTTCTAAGGCATATTTGACATAGTTTGCATACACTAGATGCGTACATTTCAAAGGTGCGCAAAGCGTTCGAAATAGGCTAATAAGGTATATTTGACATAGTTTGCATACACTAGATGCGTACATTACATGGTGCACAAAGCGTTCAAACTAGGCTAGAAAGGCATATTTGACATAGTTTGCATACACTAGATGCGTACATAGAGCTATTTGATTGTATGCTTCTTTCATATCAACTTTAGAAAAAATTGTAGCTCCATGCATGTCATCAATAATTGACTCTAATGTTGGAATAGGATATGTTTCTCTCTGAATAGCTGTGTTTATTACCCGTGCATCGAGACAAAGACGAACAGCACCATTAGCTTTTGGAATGGGAACTAAATTGCTAGCCCAGTCTTGAGGTCCTGGAGCTGGTTCAATTACTCCCTCTTGCTCAAGACGTTCTAACTCTTTCTCAATCGATTTTCGTATGTGTTCTGTGGGCCAGAATTCCCTCCCCATACTAAGCCAGTGTGGTCCTTCCCACCAAAGTCTGCTTTCTTGAAGGTGGGTCAAGGTGACCCCCCGTGATCCTAGGTCTGCAGGGTTGCATACCCCTGCAGTGTGGCCCCATGATTCCTTGGCTGACAAAGATAGAATTTCATTTACTCTGTTTTGGACGAATTGTTTCCACTGCCCACTGTTGTTGATCCAAAACAAAACAGTTTTACTGTCAACCCAATACCTGCAACTGTCAATCTTTATTTGATTACATTCCATGGTGCACAATGCGTTTAGAATAGCACCAAAAGCTGTTTTTAGTGACACTTGCCTACTTGCAATGCGTAAATTCCATGGTGCACAATGCGTTAAAAATAGCACCAAAAGCTGTTTTTAGTGACACTTGCATACTTGGAATGCGTACATTCCATGGTGGACAATGCGTTTAGAATAGCACCAAAAGCTGTTGTTAGTGACACTTGCATACTTGGAATGCGTACATTACATGGTGCACAATGCGTTCAGAATAGCACCAAAAGCTGCTTTTTTTGAGAATATATGAAACGATCCAGAATTTCCTTCTTGGCTTTGAATTCTTTGCTTCCAGTATAGGGCAGCACTTGCTTGAGAACCTAGACTGTGCCAAAGTGTCGCCAATGATTGCTTGCGTATCATACTCTTGTGTCTGGAATAAACGTCCTGGGACGTTTATCAATTTACAAGAAAATTTCCACCCAAGGCATGCTTATTCCAGCCATCCCGTTTTATTTAGATTTGAACCTTTTTCCACCCACACCGTTTATTTTGGACGCTTTTTTTCTCCAAACGTAAACTAAATAATACCTGATCGCATAATACACGTTACAGCATATTTTCGGAAACGTTCGAAACTGTTCTTACATCGGAATAATATTGATTACTATAAAACCAACAATAACAACAACAAGAAAAGAAAGATAAATCTAACCTCCTTGCTTCCTTGTGGCAATCGTCGCAGCATAAACGGCGGATTTAAGCAAATATGACGTTTCTTTAAAGTATTCTTGTATTTCCAACGATCTCGTTTAACTCGCAGCTTCTTTATTGTATACCAATATCAACGTTTATCAGAGACGTAAAGAAGATCGGCTAGTTTGAGAAGAAAATGTTGGCAGAGTTCATTACGAAAGGATCGAATTGTAGTAAGGTATAGGAAAGTATGATGTAGGATGTAAATTAAACAACATAATATTATGTCAACGGAGGTTATTTCACTATCTCATCTGAGTTTAAAATGACTATTCCTGATGCATTTCAGTGGCTTCGAAAGCAGTGGTAATATAACGAGAATAATGTAACGTAAGAATATAAAAGTTGAAGTACTGAGATTCTGAGCAGCGCAGTTGTTCAGCGGTTGTGTCGTGTACTGTCAATAATTATTCGTTAACAAAGCAATTTTATCCGAAAAAAATGGTCCAACAACACCTTCAAAAGCACCTGCGCAGACAGACCCAAAGAAAAGTGCTCGACAAGCCCCCTAGCCCCTGTGGTGCGCCGCCCCTGTAATTACTTTTCTTTTAATTTTCATAGTGTCTTTATTTCTTTGTTCACGCTTATGAGGTATTGCTTGAATTAAAGGTTCTTGTTGATTCTCCATCTTTTTGACAGCCATTCTCTACAATAATCTTTATCCTTCCACAACGTCAGAAGTTTTTCTCCTCTCTTCTACAATAATCTTTATCCTTCCACTACGTCAATATTTTTTCTCCTTTTTTCTACAATAATTTTTATCCTTCCACAACGTCAATAGTTTTTCTCCTTTTTCTACAATAATCCTTACCCTTCCACTACGTCAATAGTTTTTCTCCTCTCTTCTACAATAATCTTTATCCTTCCACTACGTTCATAGTCTGTCTCCTTTTTTCTAATCCTTATCCTACCACTACGCATTGAGGCAGTTTCTTGGGCCCGAGTGTTATAATGCATAAAGCTGTAGGACTGCAAACTCTGCGAAGCCTTATCTTAGCCAAGGTATCTGTCAAGTATCGAAAGGATATGTCTTATTCGTTTATCTCATCCGCAAGGAATTGATGGGGGAGGTTAACTTGATGTGTGGATGTTCGTCTACCCCCTGCAACATTTTGTGCATTGAGGCAGTTTCTTGGGCCCGAGTGTTATAATGCATAAAGCTGTAGGACTGCAAACTCTGCGAAGCCTTATCTTGTTTATCGTCCTTTAATGAGTTATGTCAAAACAGTGTTTTGATTGCACGCCGCAGCCTCTTCTTCTCAATCCGATGACAATGAAGTTTATTTTGGCCAGTGAACTCTATATAAAGAACTTTATATAGAGTTCGATGATTTTGGCTTCACCCCTAGTGGAGGAGTTCCACCTCCATTTCTTTCACAGATCTATATGGCATCATCTGTTTCTTTATTCTATGATTGTCTCTTTATCAGAAAGAGGTAGAAAGAGGACTGCCCATTTTGAAGTGCTTTCTTTCCGTACCGTTTAGATTGAAGCGAAAAGATAAGACAAAATCTCTTTTAACAAAAACGCTGTAAATAAAACAAAAGTGAAACGTACCTGGCCTAACCTCAGGAACTGCTAATGCAAAAAATCGAAAAAATTTTTAACCGAGTCTGCCGACCCAGTAAACTGCAAGAGCGGATTTTTCGCTGACCACATGTCTCACCTTTTTCGAGGGCTGTATGCCTCGTAACTGGTTGAAGATAAGTGAATTGGAGACTTAGTTCGACACCTAAAGTAGAGTTACGTTTCATCTTCTGAAAAACGTCTTGAGGTCACCTTTTGGTGTTTACTGAAAAGTTGCTAAACCAAACTTCCGGCACGGACACAATATAGTAGATAAAACGCTAAATGAAGAAGCTTTATTGACAATGTTTGATCTTCTGAAAAACGTCTTCAGGTCACCTTTTGGTTTTTACTGAAAAGTTGCTAAACCGAACGTCCGGCACCGACAAAATATAGTAGATAAAACGGTTGATAAGGAAAGTTTATTGGCAACGTTTCATCTTCTGAAAGACGTCTATACACTAGATGCGTACATTCCATGGTGCACAAAGCGTTCAAAATAGGTTAATAAGGTGTTTTGACATAGTTTGCATACACGAGATGCGTACATTTCATGGTGCAGAAAGCGTTGAAAATAGGCTAATAAGGCATATTTGACATAGTTTGTATACACTAGATTCGTACATTCCATGGTGCACAAAGCGTTCAGAATAGGCTAATGACGCATATGTGACATAGCTTGCATACACTAGATTCGTACATTCCATGGTACACAAAGCGTTCAAAATAGGCTCCCTGGAAGCACAATGGCAAGGCCCATACGTGATAACTAGGAAATGTTCTCCTGTAGATTATGAGGTAGATACGGGGAAAACTAGAAAACGGCTACGTGTGTTTCACGTTAATCTGTTGAAAAAGTGGCGAAGCAGGGAGGAGCTTAGCATGTATGCATTTGTAAGCACTGATACTGAGATACCTATGGAATGCCCTGTAACAAAGATGCAGGGATGGCAAGATGTTAAGTTATCAAAGCAGTTGAAACTTGAAGAGTTTCAGGCTATTCAGTCTTTTTAATGTAGACTGAAGGTGTTGCGCTAACCAGCAAGGAATCTACCAGAAGCGTAATGTGTGGTAGCTGTAGCCCTCCCTTACTGTATTCGTAGACATTCAACTTTCCCGAATAAAAGTGATAGACAATGATGAAGCTCGCTATTTCCTAGAGGCTGTGTTGCATGTCGAATGATTAACAAACTTTTTGGCTTTGGAATCGTTAGTGTTCACTTCATCAGTTAAAGCTATCAAAGGGGTCAGTAAATAGGTTGATTGTTATTGAAAACTTTAATTTATTCATTAATACAAACATCGGTTATCAAGTGCGATAAGGCCGAAGTGTACGTGTGG
Source organism: Alatinidae sp. Z8VKAUB7J3 (assembly GCA_010016025.2). NCBI lineage: Eukaryota > Metazoa > Cnidaria > Cubozoa > Carybdeida > Alatinidae > Alatinidae sp. Z8VKAUB7J3. The sequence goes on from JAAAKM020721499.1 coordinate 128,497,164, forward strand.
CATCCTTCTGGCATGGTAGCGTTACTGAGGTTCGTATGAGCAATTTCTTCCTCCATTTGTGGAATCTACTCGATAAAGAGAGTTGACTGGTACTGTATGAATCAGCCAAACCACGGAGACTACCACTGTACCACGCAAGTTACTCGTGCGATTGTTTGTGAACAGCGAAATGTTGTAATTCTTTTGTTTGTATCACACAACTCTGATATCAGGGGCCTCACTTATTACGAGGGAACGAGGGCATTTGTAACAGCAGACGGAGAAATCTCTAAAGGACTATCAATTAACGAAGGAGTAAGTAAGTAAGTAAGTAAAATATTTATTACCCGTATTTTTCACATGGAACAAAACGGAGTACAATGAAAAAACAAATAAAAGAAAAGAAAAAAAAGAGAAGAAAAACGGAGAGAAATTTAAGACACAACATGGAAAAATACATAATCAAGAACTGTAGAAATGTTTAAGCCAGGGGTGGTTCCATTTTGCCTGGAAATTACAGTTTTATCACATTTACTTTTCTACTTTTGAACTCTGCTTCAGATTTACTTTCAGGACATGTATGGTCTGCTATAATTTTGAGGAAGATGGACATTTTGATATGAAAATTCTGAAGTACAGAAAGATTGTTGACTAGAATCCATTTTCAACGTTCCCTTAATCTTTTAAAACATTTCATATTACCTCGATGACAGATATGTTAAAATTAATGTAGAGTCGCGCAGGGTCCGAAGTAACAACACACAGAGAACATATCTCTTGATACTTTAAACAAGGAGTGTATGAAATACCATGTGGTGGATGTAGCCAGGTCTACATAGGCGAAACAAACTGTTTTTCTAGGCGAAAACAAGAACACAGATATGCTTTGAGCAAAAATGACACTGAAAACGCTCTCGTTGTTCATAGGAATACAACTAGTCACATTCCGAATCTTGACAATGCCCATTTACTCCAGAAGGAAAATGACTGCAGGCTACGAAAACTGAAAGAGGCCGCTTTTATTAAGAGTAGAGACAATTTTAATTTGAACAGTGGAAGTTATCTCATTAGGCAAGTAAGGATTGCACGCTTAAGCAATTCGATATGCACGGAGCCTTGGAAAACATACGATCGTGGTAGAAGCAGAAAAACTGTGTAAAATTTAGGACAACAGATCATGACCGAAATTAAAGATTATTGGACCAGAAAATCGATTCGATGATGAACCTATTACGAGAAAAGACAAGAACGATGCTGTGTGCGCATAAAAATGGACTAGTCGGAAGGCAACTCAAAACATTGAGAAAATACCTACCAAAAAGCAGGGGAGCTGGCACGTGTTGAAAGTCACCAAATTTCGTGCCAATCGGGCCAGGCTTTAAAAAGTTATGAGCTAAAATGTGTAGCCGCGGGCCTACTAGGCCCCCCCCCCCATGTAAGATAGGGTTAAAGGAGTGCCAGTTGCTTTTCGGCTTTTTGGCAAGGAATGGATATAATATCTGTTCTAATTGATGACAGATTCTTTCCATAATCCGCGAGAGGGGGTCCTACTTGCCAGTTGAGCCTGCTTCATGGCTTGCTTCTCTGCCCGGTAGCCTAAATTGAGGGGCGTCGCTAAGAACACCTCTATTGGTTAGCTGACCTTTCTTCTTGTTATGCTGCTGATGCCTATGGACTACAGCACTGTTCAACTACCACGACAGAAAACGATTCACTGAAACTATATTTAGGTCCTCAATTGCCTTCAATACCAAACCTATGACAATTTAGTCAAAGTGCTCTTCAATCCTGATTCAAATCTTATAAATTCTACCAGTACCACTGACCAACAAAATTATGGTTTCTCCCAAACAAACATACGCTATCCCAGAAATATTTAACCTGTAGGTAGCTAATAGGCCATACCTGGTCCAGTGAGAAAAATTACGTAGTTTGAAAGAGCAGGCATCGAAAAATATCAGCTATTTGCAAGAGAAGTCTACATGTTCAAAACTGTGATAGGGCCTTTCACAAGAACTGAACAATGATCAATGACATGTTACATGTTTTCTTCTAATCTTTCCAGTTTTACATCCATTATCTGCTGCTAAGATAATCAAATAATTGAACGAACTCCTTTGTTGACTTTAGCGGTTTTGACCCCGCAACATCCCAATCTCTACAATTGTAGACTATAAATGTTAAGCGGGCCGCATAAAAAACGATCGTGGGCCGCATGCTCGGGCCGCGGGTTGGTCATCACTGGTAAAAGGTATGTATGTTTATGTGTAAGATATGTTTATTTTTCTGTTTATTTAGGCTAGTTTCAATGTCGGGCCCACTGCTCATCGGGGGTCTTTGATGGAGAGAGTGCAAGATATGTTTATCATAAATCAAATTGGTCAAATAGTCGCTTCTGTGGCCGGTACTTTTTGTAACGGCTGATCACTGTACAGCGTCTAGTGACTATCGTATCCAAATGCATGTTTCCAAAGCTACGCAAATCACTGTCTGAAAGTTTTGCTTCCAAAATTTTTAAGAGTTCCACAATCCCATTAATCTAAGTAGCGTAGGTGAAGGTAGTTGTAAATTGCTTCGAACGTATCCTGGTCGGCCTCTGGTAACGTCTCTAAATCGTACGTTACGACATCTGGTGAAAGAAAAGTAGGTAGTACGTTTGCCTTCTGCACATTATCTGTCACTTTTGTTGTCTTCAGAAAAATTTCTAATTCCAAATGTAGAGTCTTGGTAGAATTAAATCGCCTCCTAGCAGAAGGGGTAACTGGACCAGTTTCAGGTCACAAAAAATTTGGCTACCAACTCCGTGACCACACCACTTCGTGATATTGAACCGAAAAAAGAGTCTAGGCAGAAGTATTCGTGGCCAAGTTCTCATTTTGAACAAAGATTATGATTTTGATCGGCCCTGTAGAGGTACCTTTTGGAACTAAACTCAAATTGTTACCATTTTATCCTGATTTCACAATTTTTAGGTTGCATAGTTGTAGTGTTTTTCGTACTTGCTTTATCAGCCTTTTCCATATCAAGCAAGGCGTTCCCCATACATGAATGTAAATTTGCAACGATCTCCGTTTTGTTTGGAAGCTCTCGTTCATTTATACTTTCTATATTTTTCAATGTCGTCTGGGCTTTTTTTAAGCTGAGTTCGGGTTCACCATTTGCAAGAGCTGCAAGTAAGGTAATAAGAAACGGAGATCTTTAAAAGTCATAAGCGTTTTCAAACAGAGTTATAACTGGCAACGAAAACGTAGCTCGCCAGCCACATGACGAGAAAGAATGCGTTCTGCACGCTGGAATGCCAGCATTTCAATAGTGCCATTGAGCGTAGTTACACTATTTGAACATATTGGGAACGCGTTCTGCACGCGGGAATGTGAGCATTTCAATAGTGCCATTGAACGTAGTTACAGTATTTGAACATATTGGGAATGCGTTCTGCAGGCTGAAATGTGAGCATTTCAATAGTGCCATTGACCGTTGTTACACTATTTGAACATATTTGGAATGCGTTCTGCACTCTGGAATGTGAGCATTTCAATAGTGCCATTGAGCGTTAACTTATTTGGATTCGCTACACATTCGCCTTTGTTGCAGTACATTGCCTACGAGTAGCAAGTAACTTGTTTACTAGAGATTTTTCGACCCATGTTGACGTACTATTTAAACCTTTAGCTACTACTGGCACATTATTATAGGTATCTTAATCCGACATCGTACTTATTGTGACTTGATGTATATAAGTGTGTTTTGCCAAGATCCAGTTAGTTAAATAAGCTGTTTATCATCAGATGCATTTCTTCGCCTTGTATACGATTTACTTTTACTCTTCATGAAAACAGTTGCTTTACACCATTGGAATCAAATTTTGAGAGCTCGACCATGTTCTGTGGCTTCAAGGAACCATCGCTCGGAAGAGCCGTGTCCGGCCCAACCCCATGTGTCCTCGTGCGACGTCAAAGTGATTTGAAAAAAAAAGTCAAATGGATGGCGCGCTCAATAAACTGCTCTAGAATCTTTCTATGTGAGTTACTTTTCTCCTGAAAAAATGTCATTGCAAATCCAGCAGCCTGGTCCACTCTATTAAACTCCAAACAGAGACCCTTGCATGTTAGGTTCTGTTATAAATATTGTTTTCATACTTTTTCTTATAAATTTTGTTTTGATAGGCTTCTGTTATAAAGATTGTTCTTATTCTAAGTATTTTGCTTTTATTATCTTCATGTTTAAGTTTATTCCACTTGATTTTGTTTTCGAGAAGCTTCCTATTATTTTGTCTTGTGCTACACTTCAGTTAAGTTGGACGGGGGTCCCATCAGGTATCAACATCCATTCGCGCGCTTTCTTCGAACGATGTTGCTTTGTTCAAATTTTGAGAGACAAACCAACACCTTAACCATTGGACCATCAATGCCCAATAATTAAGGTGAAAAATTTTCAAGTCAATCTTGCCATGTTTTTGCCTCCACAGTGGGTAAGGGGAAATTCATTAATTATAATTATTTATGGTGTTTCGGCTTTGAGCCTTCATCAGTGCCAGAGATATATAAGTACTCAGCAGACACATACCAATTATTATATATTTATCCTGGAGTGCAGCATTACCACAATAGCTTGCTTTCTTTTTTCACTAATGGAGCTGAGGGGATTCGAACCCACGCTTCCTCTCATATCGACGAATCCCTCAGTTTGGCATCTTCCTACATCGTCCTCAATTTCAACGACTAGGTTCTCACAGTTTTCACAGACCTTTTGATGATTGTGACACGTTGTACAAATTTAGTCAAGCTTCATCTAGTGACTTGATCTCAAACTTTTCTCATTTATGGTTGACAGGTATACTTGATCCATTTTTATCTATTTTGACGGATCCTCCTAATCACAATCCCTATGCTTTCACTCACCTGCTATACCCCAATACAGTCAAAAATGGAATTGCTCCATGCTGCTGAATGCTCTTTACAGTTCACCTCGTTCTGAAGATATGAATGGGTTCCAGACCCCAAAAGTAACAAATCCCTAGCTTCAGTTTGCTCCATGCTGCTGAATGCTCTTTACAGTTCACCTCGTTCTGAAGATATGAATGGGTTCCAGACCCCAAAAGTAATAAGTCTCTATTTCCAGTCTCCTCGATGTTGCTGAATGCCCTTGCACCATTTATTGTAACCCAGTCCTACCTTTTTGTAACTTCAAACTGAGCTCTTACGAATGAGAAAGAATTTAAAAATGAGCAATTCACTAGAGATTGCACTGTAGAATAGAAACTGCATGCAAAATAGACATGCAATATAATAAAAGTGATGCTATAGAATTACACAAAGTACGCACAAAATTGAAACGCAATTCAATATGACTTATTGTTGCTGTAAACATTTTAGCGGCCGTAACATCAGGAACGTTGCGTATAGAGTTAAAGAATGGGTGCCAATAATAATTATAGTTATGCAGTGGGTAGTGGCAGGATATCAGTAGGAAAGCTGAGCACTATCATCATTGTTGTTCGTGAAAAGGACTCCCAAATAATTGAACTGTTGCACATTCTCAATTTTTTCATTATTAATCAACATGTTTTAATCATTTTCATTATCAGAAGCATGCCTTCTTATTTTCATAACTTTTGTTTTCTTGGCATTGAGACAGAAACCAGCCTTTTCACTTTCAGTGCGGACCTTGTCGACTATTTCTTGTCGTTTTTGGCGAGGTGTTGGCAATCAGTACCACATCATCAGCATACCGGAGATTGGTCACAGTTTTGCCTCCAACACCTCCATAGTAAAGAAGTGGAGAAATTCTAGCAAATTAAATCTATTTACAATGTTTTAATAAAAATACTGACATTTCTGACATATTTTAAGAAAAATTATACGAAAACAGAAAATCGAAGAAGGAGGGAAACAACGTGAAAGATAACGAAACAGATTAATGTTTCATCGTCTCTATGCCAGAGTTTTTCACCAAAATAGATACTTCTGACATTAAAAACATCGTCTGTTAAAAATCCAAAGCTTGTTCCAATAAATTCAGACGTCACTTAATCGATCAGCCTCCCTCGTCAACTTACATTTCTTACCATATCTTCTTAACTCCACGGAATTTGACTCTGATTTCACGCAGAATACTCTTGTAAGCTATCAATCTTTATTATAAACACATAAAGATCAGATTTGACGCACATTTTTTCGCAACTTATTTTTTCCACTATTATAAGCCTTAGTTCTTGGAGAAATGTGAAAAGTCAACCTCCCTCATCAACTTACATTTCTTACCATATCTTCTAAACTACACGGAACTTGACTCTGATTTCACGCGGAATACATACCCTGCGATTGTCTGCGACGTGTCTACGACATCGTATCGTAGGAAATCGTATAGTGGGAGGCCGGCTTTAGATGTGTTGAAAAACTATTTACGCTACTCTGTATTCTACACCTTTAGATTTGTATAATTCTGCAGTAAATATACAATACATTACAATACAATTTTACAAGTTATTCATTTCAATGGCTGATCCAGACCAAGACGGCTAAAATTAGCTCCAATACGGAAGTAAATAGGCCAGGCTTTCTTATTTGATCTATTCTGCTGCAAGGGTCTGTCTGGTCTGTCTGTTTGTCTTTTTGTCTGTCTCTCTTGTCTGTCTGTCTATTTGTCAGCTTTGTCTGTCTTTCAGTCTGTCTCTTCTGTCTAACTGTTTGTCTTTTCTGTCCACCAGTCTGGTCAATCTTTTGTCTGGTTTGTCCAGTTGTCAGGTCACTTAGTCTGCCTGGTCTGTCTATATGTCTGTCTGTCAATCTCTTTGGTCTGTCGGTCTGTGTAGTCTGTCTGTTTTACTGGTCTGTCTATCTGTCAGTCAGGTCTATCTTTCTGTATGCTATGGGATTTAGCGTTGTTTTGCAATTACTAAGAAATCACTGTTACCACTTCTCTCAATGATTGTCAAAATATTCGTGTCTACAGAGTTTGAAAAGACTTGAACTCGTTCAATACGTGTGCGACCATATTACCAAGTGACTTGACGTGAATGACGAGATACGAGATATATAAAGGGTATTGCGCATAATATCTCACAAGGCAGATGCCACATACGGGTATACTATAACTGTATGAGATCGCTAGGGCAGTAGTTAATATGCTATGGGATTATTGCCTGGTAAACATGCCCAAATAAGCAACCCAAGAGATTGAGGGGCCACTATCCTTAACTACAAAGAAACATGTAGCGTAGTGATATAGGCATAAGTTGTAGCTGATCTAAATTTTATACACGTAGATGCTGGGACCAATCGCAACGGAAGTAATGGTGGAACTTCAGCAAAGTCACTTCTCTGTCAAAATATTAGAGAAAAAGCTCTTGGAATTCCTATTTGAGATCCCGTCTCCCAGTCTCCCGTTGACTATAGTTGTGGATGGTGCATTTCCGCATTCAAATTGCGATCATGCTCTTGTCTAGTAGCACCAAAACAAAGCACATCATCAAGATAGCACACTACGCCAGGTAAACCTTCAAGAATGCTATCCATTACCTTCATAAATGGACTAGGCCCGGAAGCTAAACCGTAAGGTAAACGTTTATAGCGAAATATACCTACATGGGTAATAAAGCTAGTAAGATTCTTAGAATGCAAACACGAATTTTTCCATTTTTTCTTCGAGCAACAACAATGGGCGAGACCCATGGCGAAGCAGAGACAGGTTGACATTAACATATGGTGCAGAGACCTGAATAATTAGTAAACTTATGAAAAAGGGGTGGAAAGCTTTGAGATGTGGTGCTATAAAAGGGTAATGAGAATACCATGGGCTAATAGAAAGTCAAATGCTGATGTACTGCAGATGATATCAGGAGAATGCGAACTGCTCAGAAACATCAGGAAAACGCAATTGTAGTTCCTAGGATATGTTGTTCGGGAACCGGAGATGTAACACCTCGGTTTGACTGGTTGTATTGACGGGGAAAGATCACGTGGCAGCTTTACAAAGTGAAATATAAAGTTGGAGGGGCTATTCTTCAAATTTGGGGAGCCTGACAATGCAACTGTTTTAGTAAACAGAATTGTCGAGGAGGGGTTGACCAAAATCTACAAGAATCCTAAGAAGGTAGATCGCTATTTCAGTGACTTCTGATTCAGTATTGATAACAAGCGTGGTGGATTTTCTTGCGGCACTTGCTAATTGGGGTATTACAATTGAAGTGAAGAAGCAGAAAACCCATCATGTATCTTTACACCAAGGGAGGGGATATAGAAAGGAAGGTATTCATTCATGACAGTAGCTTTGTTTAAGGTCCTTGGATTGATATAGGAAGAGCTTCGTAATGGTCGTAACTGTGTGCTCGAGTATGCTGAATCTTTGTGCAATTATTTGGTAAAATTTAATTAATTCGACGCAGGAAGGTATTCATTCATGACAGTAGCTTTGTTTAAGGTCCTTGGATTGATATAGGAAGAGCTTCGTAATGGTCGTAAGTGTTTGCTCGAGTATGCTGAATCTTTGTGCAATTATTTGGTAAAATTTAATTAATTCCTCTGCCATAGGGCAGCACTTGCTTGAGAACCCAGACTGTGCCAAAGTGTACACAGACAATTGCTTCCGTATCATAGAAAAGGCCAGGTCTGCATTTCATTTGGCCGTTCTGTCCACATAAAAGCAAGAAGACCTTTACTATGCAGACAGAAAGAGTTCGTTTTCTCGCTAGGCCTATTCAATTAACCTTGTTGTAATAGACACTGATTGGTCCAAAAACACAAGCCATTCAGGCAGTCCAATTTCTGATTGGCTCCTTCAAAATACAGTTGGGTATTAGTGACACTTGCATGCTTGGAATGCGTACATTCCATGGTGCACATTGCGTTTAGAATAGCACCAAAAGCTGTTTTCATTGACACTTGCATGCTTGGAATGCGTACATTCCATGGTGCACAATGCGTTTTGAATAGCACCAAAATCTATTTTTAGTGACACTTGCATGCTTTAAAAGCGTACATTCTATGGTGCACCGTGTGTTTAGAATAGCACCAAAAGCTGTTTTCAGTGACACTTGCATGCTTGGAATGCGTACATTCCATGGTGCACAATTCCAAGCCATGTACTTGTTCAAAACCTCTTGCAACTAGCCTCCCTTTAAATCGTTCTATGGTTCCATCACTTTGATATTTGACATGAAATACCCATTTGTTTGAAAGGATCTTTCTATCTGAAGGTCTTTGAACTAAATCCCAGGTATTGTTTTCAATTAATGCATTATACTCTTGATCAGCTGCTTCCTTCCATTCTGGCGCATGTTCTCCTTCAAGAGCTTCTTTCATTGTTGATGGCTCTGACATGATTCCAGTAATGAGTGCAAAGTGACACTACAATTACTTCACAACAGAGTCACCTTTTCTTTGTGATGGAGTATCTAAATGGTGGTGATCTTATGTTTCACATACAAGCAGCGGGAAAATTTGACATAAACCACTTGTAACCACATTTATTTTATTAGCCTCAATGTTTAAATTATATCCGTGCAACATCTCAGTTCAGTTTATTTGTACAATTACTTCACAACAGAGTCACCTTTTCTTTGTGATGGAGTATCTAAATGGTGGTGATCTTATGTTTCACATACAAGCAGCGGGAAAATTTGACCATACGCATATTCTCATATGCAAGTCCATAACTCTGACCTAGTAAGCAAATCCACGAACACCGCCCCGTTTAATAAATCTTCAATAAAACTTTGAATAGATTCAGCAGAGAAAGTTTGATTCTAGCTAGTCTATCTACTATTTCTATGAGTCATATGCAAGACAATAATATCGTAGAAATCTTTGACTTTGATCAAAGTAAGCTTTGACTTGGCATATGAAAGAAGCTGTAAGCGTGGTTTTGTAAGCATCTCAGAAAATAGTGTCCCAGATCCTTACAAGCTGTTGGTAGTGATTTTTGTTGCTCACTAATTTCGCTGCCCGGATAATTACAGCATGTCGCTATCGTTGCGCATACAAGTCAAATATATAGGTTACAACACATATACACATAACCTATAAGAGAAAGAAGGTGACAAAGTGAGAAAGGAAAGCAAGAACGATGGAAGAAAGAAGGAGAGAAAGATGGTAAACACTGGCAGAAAAAAGAGTAAAGGAGAACTAAAGTAGAAACAAAGAAAGAAGGTGAGGCTTTAAAGGATACAGTTGCGGGAAAAAACTGCAAAAGGATTTGCTAACACCGTTACTTAGGAACGAAAGAAACTCCTGGTCCCAAAAAGTCTGAAAAAATTAGAACTATTTGATTCTCTCACGATTTGAGAATACCTAAAAATCACGGATGGCAATGCCATGGCATGGATCTACACATGGCATTTACAATATACGTTTGCTTCGTTCTTCCTCTATAAATTCTTACAAAACTGTTTTAATTATTCCACTCACCGACTCGTTAAATTTTGCAATATTCTGCTTACCAGCTAAAAACCAATCATTTAATTCCAACTCAGCAGACATAACCTCTTTCAATATATCATCCCCTAACCATTCTCCATATCTTGAGGGGGGTTGTACAATACGGGTTGACCGTCTAACGTCAGGTTCGGTATCCTCCTGATTTTCATTGGTTTCTTCCGGTGTAGTTTCAACTGATGCATCTGCCTCATTCTCATCTCTGCTGTCACAAACATCTTCATTTTCATTCGCTTTCGCTTCTGCTATTTCATATTTTACATTTTTATCAGTGCTGTTGTGATTCACTCGACCGAAGATTTACCAAAGCAGATGGTGTTAGTTCTCAATATGCAATAATAACTTATCAGATATCCGGTGACTTTCAGTCTTGGCGAGCACAGCATGTCAACCAGAGATGTTTTCAGGCCACACAAGTGTCATGAAAGTGTATTTGTGTAAGTTAACAACGTGATTTCCTCTTCCTCCTATTACTAAATTTTGTCCTCTTATGGCCTCTTACTAACAACCAATGAACGACTAACACGCTAAGTCTAGCCACTCCTTGATTCTTCTAAACCAATGATATTCTTCATGCACAAACAAAGCTTTCAAATAGCTTTTGATGCCTTTTCACTGTACATACACAAGTATCCTGTTTTGGCATATCGACCACAGCTGTTATGCCCAAATTGTGTTTAAACACGTTTATTTGAAATAGATTTTTTCGCAACGGAGACAGACTGCCTGAGCAGTTAGATGATTTATGGAAAACAAATGGCAAAATGTACAATTTCGTGAGATAAACATCTGCATCGACGTCTACTCCATAGACTTATTAGTCGATTCATATCCAAATATTTTGTTTTAAGTTTGTTAGTTTTTCGTTAGTGAAGCTTGAAAACTTGATATGAGCCATGATCTAACTTTATTTTCAGGATGGAAGAACCCCTTTGTCTTACGCTGCGGAAGATGGGCACTTTGAGATTGTACAGTTGTTGGTGGATGTAGGAGCCGAAGCGGATAAAGGAGATAAGGTAAATTGATATTTTATGTTTTGAATATTATGTATCGAAATATATCAGACACTGTAGTGTTTACACTTGAGTATTTCAAGCGCAGGTGGATAAAGAGAAAAATCTATTTATCAAGTAAGCTATAAAGTCACAACTCTCAACTATTCCGAAATACATTGGCACCGGAAATAAAATCCGTGAAAGACTTGTTGGCTTCACAGATGTTGTTAGGATAGACAGCCACATGCTATATTCGTACACTGCAGCGCTCACGTCTTAAACCTTGGACTAACTTCTTTTTTGGATTGGATTTGGAGCTTTGGATTACCCGATGGAAAACGTACGTTCTAAGGTAGTGAATATCCGCACACATTTAGTTCCAAGAAGGTAAAAAAAGTTTGGCTTGTGAGCATTTCAATAGTGCCATTCTGCGTAGTTACACTGTTTGAATATAATGAGATTGCTTTGTGCACGATGGAATCTGCGTATTTCAATAGTGCCAATCTGCGTAGTTACACTTCTTGAATTTAATGAGAATGCGTTGTGAACAATGGAATGTGCGTATTTCAATTGAGCCATTTTGCGTAGTTACACTGTTTGAATATAATGAGAATGCGTTGTGCACGATTGAATGTGCGTATTTCAATTGTGCGATTCTGCGTAGTTACGCTGTTTGAATAGGTGCTATTCTGAACGCATTGTGCGCCATGGAATGTACGCATTCCAAGCATGCAAGTGTCACTAAAAACTGCTTTTGTTGCTATTCTAACCGCATTGTGCACCATGGAATGTACGCATTCCAAGCAAGCAAGTGTCACTAAAAACAGCTTTTGGTGCTTATTCTAAACGCATTGTGCACCATGGAATGTTGGCATTCCCAGCATGCAAGTGTCACTAAAAACAGCTTTTGGTGCTATTCTAAACGCATTGTGAACCATGGAATGGACGCATTCTAAGATGCCGTTCGGCATGAGCAGCATGTAGTTGCCGCCGGATCCGCTCATCCCCGGAATCGGCGCGACGCAGCCCGCGCGGGACTTCTGCGGCGTGATCCAGAGCGACCGAAAGTAGGTTACCTCCCCTTGGTCGTTGCGCCATCCCGTCGGGTAGCCGAGCTGTTGGCCCTGCCCCAAGCTCTCGCGGAGCTTTGCTGCATGCAATAGCTGCTGGCCGTCGTGGCGTCCCTGGTTTCGGAGGAGCCGCTCGATCTTCGCAAGGTCATCGAGCGTCGCGAGTCTTTTCATGTTATCAGTTTTGTACTCCTCCTTTACATTTCTTCTTCTTCTTCTTCTTCTTCTTCTTCTTCTTCTTCTTCTTCTTCTTCTTCTTCTTCTTAATGGGATGGCTTAAGCAGATGATTTTCATTCCGTCTTGGTCGGTCAAGGGCATCATCCTCTGTTAACTTAATCTCTCTCATGCTTATGGTGACATAGCCCGGTCAACCTGAGTCTTGGTCTTCTCGGTCTAATTGCTCATTTTCCCTACCCTGTTAGGGTTTCTGTGCCTTTGAAAAAAGTACCCTACTCTTGTGTCAGTTTACGGAGGACCTGAAGTACAGCTAGTTACTAATAGTTTCATGGTAAATAGTATTATTTAGTATTAGTGATTGGCCTAAATAATTGGTTAACATGAGAGATGTAGCCAAATGTATTAAATAGAACGGTAAGTAGAAGAGTATTCGTAGCAAGGCCGACTCTAGGGGGATGGGGGTTCAATATGCCCCCCCCCCCCCAGAATCGTTTTTGTAAAAACGTAAAAAAAATACATATAAACAAATTTTGATGCAACGTCCACCTACCAGTTTTTCGCCAGACAGGATCTCCAACAGGAGGATCAACTTTCTCCCATCGATGAGATCGTGGTAGAGATCGTTTACGTGGGCGCTGACCCGCTGCAAGTGTGAGTTCACCCATTTTGTGAAAGTTTTCTTCTGTACTTTCTCTCTTTCCCCTAAAAAATATGAAGATATACCAGTTACTGGCTTGACACCTTAATCAAAACACTTCCCATACACGACTTAAAGGTGTTTTCCTCTGATACGTGATATTTGAATACTTGGTAGGCACAAGTTCCACATCGACACACATCCAATCTGTTTAGAAAAAGTCAGACATTGATTTGTAAACAGATCTTTAGTGAATGGCAATCAATGCTCCGAACTATACACTATCGTGGTCCAAGTCCGTGGTCCCATTCAGACTCAAACTACTTTCACCAATGTGTCAACTGTCTACAGTCTGATAGTAGGCCACGTCCTTCATCAATTACCCTTTCTACATTATTCACTCGCAATGCCGATACATCTCGCGAACTTTCCAAAAGTTGTTTCTCAGGAAGCGGAAATTCTATGATGACGATGACAGGTGCAAATTTTGACAGCTATTTGATACCAAGGGGAGATCAGGTTCCTTAGAAAGCACGGGGGTTGTATCCTGGGCATGACAATTATTTTTGTCTTTAGTCTGAAGCAGTGGCAAAAGTCAGAGGGCAGGCTAGTCAGGCCCAGCCTGACCTAAAAATTAAAACCAAAATTTGGTAAAAAGGGTCTTCCCAGTGCCCCTCCTTCCAATTAAACTTTTCGGTGTCACAATAATAAAGTTTAGGCCACCCAATTTCAAAGGAGAAAGAGATTTTAGATACGGGGTAGTCTTTACAGCACTTACATGCATCTGAAAATATAGGAGGCTTCTGATTAGGGGTTTGGGGTTTGGGGTGTCCTGTGTAGTCTCCTTGATCTTCGACTGGCTTTTGCCATTGTTTTGACATGGCTGTTTCAGATATAACATTTTGATCTTTAAGCCCTGTACAAATGGGCTCGACTTTCAACTAGACTTCACACGACTTTTGTCGAATCAAAAGTCGAGCCCGTTTGTACACCTTGTATAGAGTTTTGAAAAAATTTATTCATCATAACACTTCCCAATAAATTTTAGGAAAAGTCACCAAATTTGGTGTCAATCGAGCAGGGCTTCAAAAAGTTATGAGCTGAAATGTGTAGCCGCGGGCCTACTAGGCCCCCCCCATGTAAGATAGGGTTAAAGGGCAAACAGCAAACAACATACAGCCAAAGAGATAGCATGGACCAAAGGAAAACTGTGAGACCTCAGCAGTTATGAATAATCACTAAAAACTATTTTTGCATGCTAGTGACAGCATCTCATTATCTAGATATATTGCTTATCCAGTTACAAACTTACTTCTCAGAAATAGGAATGTGGAAACCGTCATGGCACACCAATAATTCATGATTGATTTGTTGTATCCTAATCTTCATGACAAGAATTTTCTTTACAACCCCCTCCCTGTCCCCCAATATATTTTCAAACCTTTATTCGATTTTACCCAGACCACTGGCTAGGATATGTGTCACAGAAAATGTGCGTGTGTTCCAAAGCCTTAAAGAACGATAGCACATATTTCGTAATACACGGGAGGATTTACTATTGGAAACTATTCTACCTGCTTACGATTGTTATAACAATTGAGCTTCTATTGTCAGCTTGTCTACCTTTTTATGATTGTTTATTCTGACTGAGCTTTAGTCATGAGCTTTTCTACCTTCCTACGATTGTTTATAATGAATGAGCAACTATTGTGAGGTGTACCACCAAGTTATGGTTTCTGATGATAATTGAACACCTATTGGAAACTATTCTACCTGCTTACGATTGTTATAACAATTGAGCTTCTATTGTCAGCTTGTCTACCTTTTTATGGTTGTACTATGTCTACTGTTCATCTGGTGGTATAGAAGAAAATTGGAAAAGAAATACGCTTTGTATTTGAAGCCAAACGAAAATTTTAAGGTAAGGGTAAATACTCCTCTGGGGTCAATAAATTTGTTAGAGTTCTTTTTTAATGTATTTTTCTTTATTGACCGTAAACGTTAATGAAAGCACTATAAACTATTCTGATCATTCATATTTGCATCAAATACTTTAAATCTTCTAGTGAAAAGGTCTTGAGAACAATGGGGTTAAAAGCAAAATTTAAGAAATAAAGGGCTTTCTTCGTCTCATGTAACTTTTGATACCATACTTGTGCAGTATACGACGTACTGTTTTTATGGACACAACCTCGTTTCTTTCTCTCAGCTCATAGACTGACTTTGTAAGGGTCTTAATTGACTCGAAACGTCCTTGTCTCGATACATGACATAGGTAACGCTCGTCGCGAGCTGATGTTTTTTTTGGCCTTCCACTTCTCGCCCGTTTCGTAATTGTCCCATATTTTTCATACTGTTTATAAATATTTGATGCTGTAGAAGCATGTCGTAACGTTGAGTCGTACTGATGTTGTAACGATGTCGCAACGTTGAGTCGTAACAATGTCGTAACGTTGAGTCCTAACGATGTCGTAACGTTGAGTCGTAACGATGTTGTAACGATGTCGTAACATTGAGTCGTAACGATGTTGTAACGATGTTGTAACGATGTCGTAACGTTGAGTCGTAACGATGTTGTAACGATGTCGTAACGTTGAGTCGTACTGATGTTGTAACGATGTCGCAACGTTGAGTCGTAACAATGTCGTAACGTTGAGTCCTTTGGCGGCGTTCGCTTTACCAACTAAGCTAGGTGACCTCCAATGTTAACATACTCTATTTCTCTAGTCGCCACATTACCTCCCAATAATCTGCCGGTCAACATCGGTAGCCTTTCTGCGCCATGTGACTAGATTCTGTTAAAATTAGGGTTCACCTACAATCTTGGGCGTCACCCCCGTTTCAACTGACGATGGATTTTTAAAATCTTCATTTCGGTGACTTGCATGTCATACCTCCCTGTTGATAGGAGGTGAGGGGCAGATAGCGTGTAATATTGCTTAAAACCTATCAATTCTGCTTAACACCTGATGTTGATTTGGTTCACACTTGATTTTGATTTGCCAGCTTAAGGTATTTGCTTTCGAAAAGAACGATGGACATTTTATGAAGCACTGTACCGAGGGAGTCGACCATTTAACCGGCCAGTTTGTCGACACTCGGATGCATGCATGGCAGACAAACATCAACGATTTTTTTTGTTATCCAGCATATTTACATTATTTTGTTATGTTTTAATATTTTGTTATGTAAATTTCCTAGTTAATTATAAGGACTATAGGACTATAGGACTAAGGACTATAGCACTAAAGACTGCAGGACTATAGGACTATTGGACTATAGGACTAATGACTATAGGACTAATGACTATAGGACTAAGGACTACAGGACTAAGGACTATAGGACTAAGGACTATAGGACTATAGGACTATAGGATAGGACTAAGGACTATAGGACTAAGGACTATAGGGCTAAGGACTATAGGACTAAGGACTAAGGACTATAGGACTAAGGACTATAGGACTAAGGACTATAGGACTAAGGACTAGCCATCATGGGAAGAATCTGTCATTTTAGGAAGAATCTGCCATCATGGGAAGAATCTAGCATTTTAGGAAGAATCTGCCATCATGGGAAGAATCTGTCATTTTAGGAAGAATCTGCCATCATGGGAAGAATGTGTCATTTAAGGAAGAATATGTCATCATAGGAAGAACCTGTCATTATGGGGAGAATCTGTCATTCTAGGAAGAATCTGTCATCATGGGAAGAATCTGTCATTTTAGGAAGAATCTGCCATCATGGGAAGAATATGTCATTTTGGCGCACTAAACAACTTTAAAACTCTGCTTGGGTTTAAGTTAGCCAAAGAAGGTATCTAGATAGTTCAAGTTCAATAAACTGTTGAGTAATGAATTTATTTCACTTGTCGTTTGTCGATGCTGTGCAGCTTTTTCACTCTTAATACTCCGTGCTTCTCATCTAAAAATCACATAACTTACTGAATTACTCGCCATCGATTGGGTTAGGGTCAGGTTTTGGAATGCATGTCATGCACGGGACAGTTTCAAATTTAAAAAGTGCGCTCAATTGTACCTTTTTCAGATACGCCATTTGGTATAATTTAAACTCTAGGCTTTTACATGCGAAAACCAATGCAGGATAAGCATTTTGAAATTTTTACTTTGGAGAATGCTTGCAGCATTGGCAGCAATATCGAAAGCAGAAGTCACGCTAGAAACTCCGTTTTGAATGCCTCTGCACTCTGCACTCTGCACACTGCATTCTGCACTCTGCACTCTGCACTCTGTATTACTAACAGTTACCTTTTTCTCTGCCTAATGTTCTTGACTCTAAAAGCAGTCTTGTTTATATAAGGACAGAATTGTCACATAAACATAACAACTCTTGTGCTCGTGTTTGAATCGTAAGTTGCAAGAAGGGAGATACAATACACTGTAGTGCAGACATACTTAACGTTTTTGTGGATTATTTTCTCTAAAAAATACTCCTGTGCCCGAAAAATTTTAGGACATGCATCGACAGTTCTGCAATTTTTTGCCCGAAAAATTTTAGGACATGAATCGACAGTTCTGCAATTTTTTGCCCGAAAAAGTATAACATTTTAACAAGCTGGGGGGCTGTAGCCCCCTTTACGATGAAGATGCTAGTATAAGAGGACTTCTAATAGTTTTGACTACACACAACGTATATTTAATCAAACTCGGAACATTAAAAGCATGGCATCATCTGCTCTTATAAAAAGAAGAATGACTAACATATATGGCATCAATAGATTAGTCGAGAACAGTATCGTAAAACTTGTACACTGGAAGAATATACATGTCAGGGGAAACGTGGGGGTAAAAAGTTTGAGGAAGAGCTTGACTGCTGCCCAGCTTGTTTATATATTGAAGAGTTCATGTCCGGTCTGCGCAATATACAT
Organism: Alatinidae sp. Z8VKAUB7J3; assembly: GCA_010016025.2. Lineage (NCBI taxonomy): Eukaryota > Metazoa > Cnidaria > Cubozoa > Carybdeida > Alatinidae > Alatinidae sp. Z8VKAUB7J3. The sequence continues at coordinate 128,515,341 of JAAAKM020721499.1, forward strand.
GGGTATTCGCAATAGAAGAAAAGAAATGCCATGATGCGATAGGGGAATAATACAAAGAAAGGGAAATAATAAAAGTAGTGCCTAAAATTACAATAAAATATTTTCAATACCAATACTCACGCTATAGCAAGCTCATTTTGAATATAAATTCTTTCTGTCTGCACAACGAAGGCTTCCGCCGCTTAATAGCGACTGCCTCAAGAACCCTTAAATGTAACGCTGACCTCGCTCTGTATAAAACATTGAACATCATGTCTGGGCCAGAGTCGATAGTCGATACAACTGTTTACAGGGCACACAGTTCCCGCGCAGCCTCTGCTCTCAAAGCGAGGCAAATTGGAGTGTCCTGTTCGTACATCTTGAAACGAGGCCGGTGTAGGTCGGAGATACATTCGTAGAGTTCTGCAGTCGTCACATTGTGAACTATGGCGTTGCCCAGAGTGATCAGAGCTTTGTTAGAAATTAATTTCAGGAAAATACTAATTCCTTCTCATTATGGCTTCTTTATACGCCACACTTCACTCGTCAGCGCTTTATACGCATTTTCGAATCTTAGTATCTTGTGTCGTTTCAATATACTTTTTTCCAAATAGAACTTTCGAATTTTCTGGGAAAAGTAATTTACCTATTACTTAGTTATCCTGGTAAAAGATGGTCAACTTCTGTGTTGTATGCAAGTTATAATAGAGCAAACGGAGACAGAGGTAAAGCTGTCTGAGGAAAGAAGGGCACAATGGATATCGAGAATTAGTAGAAAGGATTTAACTCCAGATAAATTTGAGAATACTCGAGTCTGTTCTGATCACTTCGTTTGAATGATGTGTCTTAAAAATACTTTTTGAGTGAAAACTTAATGATATTATTAAAACTGTTAAGAATAGTATGTTATCTACCATTCCAGGACAATAATAAGTTGTAATAGAAATAGAACTACATACATAAATGAAAAATTAGGGATATTACATGCCATCATTTGTTTTTGGAGGATGGAGGATTGAAACACGCAGGTTACTGACATGTTCTGTGTCGCGCGTATTGTATGTAATGGGTCAAAAAGAAGCTGTGTTCCCTTGATCTCACGCAAACGGGCACGTTCAATGTTGAAGTAAGCAAGATAGTTTTTCTGTGCCCTGTTAAACACATATTTTTTCTGTGACGGAGGCTAAAAAAGGTGAACACAAGTGTCCCCATTACTTTATAGTTTCGTTAATAATATATTAGCAATCGCTATATTTTACCTTGAAACCAGGGTACATCAGATGGGAATTTTTGTGTAGCGCTCCCGTTCAAATAGTTTTTAACATTGTGTGACTTATGTGCATTGTACTGTCAACCCCCACAAGTGGTAAACCTTTTCCCTGGGGATATGTTCCGCATCTAATGTATTGAATCTAAGACATATATTTCTTAGCTATATTTTTTAAAATAACCGGTAATTGATTAAAGCAATGGTATCCAACTCCTCTATAGTTGTCCACGTTGCAGTGGTCTGTTAATCCTCATATCTTTGGGACTCACAATGTCTTTTCCTCTGTTTTTTACTCAGATCGAAATCCTGAAAGTAGTAAATATTTATGTTTCCTTTTCTGATATGTTTTGTAAGATTTCCTTCACTGACATTAAAATAAAACAAGTATAGACATACAGTCGTGGCCAAAAGTTTAGGACCATCGATCTAAAATTGGCATTTTTACTCCTAAACCCACTGATTGCACTAGAAATCAAATTTATTGCGTCAGATAACATCATTTATCTGCCAGTCGATTGTAATCACTTTTTGTTTAGCCTTCAAGCAGTGAACACCATCTTTTGCCTGATTTTGGGTTCGTTTTGGATATGTTAAAACCCGTGAAAATGGGTAAAAAATCATCACTTTCTGAAGTTCAGCAAGCTCAAATTGTGGCTCTACACAGGCATGTCACGTGATGCTAAACAATAACATGATCTTGAGCACATGATGTCGATTCCAGACAATTCCTCCATCGGCTTTGGTTTAACTTAAAATACGACCTTCTTCGTCAAGGTGATGACTAGTACAAGTTAATCGGCACTGCGAAGTTCAGTCGCGTTTCAACTGAACTCAAAGAACCCGAGAATCATAAATCAAAATTTAAAATAGCAAGGGAGAATTTCTCAAACTTAACAAAATAGTCAATCATATTACACAAATAAATCGTGAAGTCGTAGCTTTGTCTCTTGAAGTGGTTAGGCCCGATCACTTCTTTGGTATCAATCCATATACTGTTACATTTCTGAGTGCTTTCTTATATATATTCGATTTATTCTACCTCGTTTACATGTCCTTGGTCTCGATTCAGCTTAGGTACGTCAGTCTTACTCACTGAACTATAAATAAAAAGTCCGGAAAGATAATTCTATTGTTCTCCCTGTATTGAATGCGTAACCAAATATGGCGCACTATGGAGGCCGCCATTGCACGTATGTACGTGCAGAATTAACAGGAGATACTTGGGTCATTGCACTGTAGATGACTAGACACTAGTGTAATTAAGTAACTAGAAGTAGTATACACGGTAGTAGTTGTTATTTGATTAGGAAGCAATGTATATATCTGATAATTCTATTTTAAAACAGCAATAGTGCCCATTACTGACAACGTAGTTTAATAAACTATAACGTTTATTATGATTAAAGCAATTCTAGCTCTATGGTTTTACTTGGGTCATTGCACTGTAGATGGGTAGAGACTAGTGTGTTTTACTTGGGTCATTGCACTGTAGAAAATAGCCGTTGATCGCTAGCTACTATTTTCAGGATTTTCTCCCGAAAGATTTCGCGAAGTAAAGCGGAACAAGGCACCAGGGGTTACAGCTAACAAGTTGATAATTAGAGATGTATTGCTATTGTACATGACCATTGATTCACTTAAACCTAAATAATACGTATTGAAATATAAAAACTGAGAAATAAAATTGCTTAATATGATACTAACATCTAAGTAAATTACCCCCACAAGAAGGGAAAATGGTGTTTATATTTTAAAAAGGTGACAATGTTTCGATGAGATACGCCCTTTCAAACTTTAAATCATGCCTATCAAAACCTTGTTAAATGAACCCAGTTCATAATTTTATTAACTGAGCGAAATTAGCAGTGTTTCCTTAAGGCCATTTCCAAATTCAAACAGCCGTTTCTCGCAGCTGATATGAGATTTGGAAGCCATATTTTGTTTACGGGCATTTGGTGGCAAGATTAACACTGTGATATAGTTATAATTGCGATTCCTCAAAAAAAGTTTTTTTGTGACGTAATCACTTTAGTAGTCTATTTAGGCACATTGCTCCTTTGATTGATATTGCTCGTGTGATGTGAATGATGACATCACTATGCTCCTTTGCTCACATACTCAAAAAGTACAAAATGGTGCAAAGATCTTGGTTGATTTCTTGAAGCTTTTGGTCTTCATAAAACTTTTATAACTGTTTTTCTCCACGTGCAGTAACATTAATTAGTGTGATCAGTTAAGATTGATCACATTGCTCCTTTGATTGATATTGCTCGTGTGATGTGAATGATGACATCACTATGCTCCTTTGCTCACATACTCAATATGCCTTATTAGCCTATTTTGAAGGCTTTGTGCACCATGGAATGTACGCATCTAGTGTATGCAAACTATATCAAATCTGCCCTATCAGCCTAATTTGAACGCTTTGTGGACCATGGAATGTACGCATATAGTGTATGCAAACTACGTCAAATAGGCCTTATCAGGCTATTTAAACGCTTTGTGCACCATGGAATTTATGCATCTAGTGTATGCAAACTATGTCAAATATGCCTTATCAGCTTATTTTAAACGCTTTGTGCACCATGGAATGTACGCTGCCTTTCAAGAAAACAATCATCTTCCATACGGAGGTTTTATATGCTTTGAATGCAATATTTCTTTCTATATTCTAATATATGATTACGTAATTTGGGGAAATTTTTTAGTCTCAGATTGATCGATGTTTGCCTTATTAAGCCCCTGCAAAGGTGTGAAATAGGTGATATAGGTGTAAATGGGCCAAAGTGTTTGAATATGCATAATAATATTTCAGTTGGCTACGCCCATACAAGATTTAAAGCATTTGACAGCATTTTATGTCCTTCGTTCCTCGGTACTCTAAGTTGATTCTGTATCTTTGGAAACTTTAGAGTGGCTTTTCCCTCCTCAGGCAGATGTGTACGTTGGACCCCATGTTCTTGGCATAACGTGATGTGTTTCTCCAAGGTTTCAAGCTTACAAAAGGCATGCAGGCAGTAAGGGCAAATGAACCTCTCTCCATAGCAGTTGTTGCGTTGAGAACGAATTAGGCGAGACATGGAACGGATCAGGCAATAATGTTGTCGAGTGTCTTTGGAAAAGAAAAGTAAATCCACATGATGTAGTCTCAAGGTACAGTGTACAAAGGGCAAGGTACAGTGTGCAAGAGAGACGGTACTATGTACATGGGACGAGTAACAGTGTACAAGAGACAAGGTACCGTGTACAAGGGGCAAGGTACAGTGTACAAAGGGCAAGGTACAGTGTGCAAGAGAGACGGTACTATGTACATGGGACGAGGGACAGTGTACAAGAGACAAGGTGCAGTGTACAAAGGGACAAGGTACAGTGTACAAAGGGCAAGGTACAGTATACAAGAGAGAAGGTACTATGTACATGAGACGTGAACGCTTTGTGCACCATGGAATGTACGCATCTAGTGTATGCAAACTATGTCAAATATGCCTTATCAGCTTATTTTAAACGCTTTGTGCACAATGGAATGTAAATGTCTCGTGTATGCAAACTATGTCAAATATGCCTTATAAGCCTATTTAGAACGCTTTGTGCACCATGGAATGTACGCATCTAGTATATGCTAAGTATGTCAACTTTGCCTTATTAGCCTATTTTGAACGCTCTGTGCACCATGGAATGTACGCATCTAGTGTATGCAAAGTTTGACAGATTGTGCTGAACCCGTGCCTGCACACCGCTTAAATGTAAGAGATGGGCGTGTCAATTATATTCCACATACCGGAATTTACCACCCCCGGAAGCCGGGGAAGATCCGTGTGGTATTTGACTGTTCAGCAAAGTTTGAGGGCGTGTCTCTCAATGATCACCTTCTCACTGGACCAGACTTAACGAATACCTTGTTAGGTGTTTTATGTCGTTTCCGCAAGTAACCAGTCGCATTCCTTGCTGATGTTAAAAGTATGTTCCATCAGTTTATGTTAAAGTCATTAACACTCTCTCTAAGCTTTCGAAATAAATGGGAGGGTGATATATTTTGCCTAAAAAGTGCTTGTCTTGTGAAATAAGATTAAATTCTGGTCTAAAACACGTAGCAGCAATCCTAGAGTTGAACACATACCTTACTGCTGAAATGGTAAGCAACAATTCTGTAGGCAGACTGGTGAACTGAGGCTACTCGAATCACTATGCGAATTGGAGGAAGGAGATCGCAGTACCAACAAGTTCCTTATGAGTAATGGTATTATGAAATGTACGGAGGAGGTTTGTAAAGTTATTGTGGGAAGGCGCATGCAGAATTGGAATGTGCTAGTTATGCAGTAAGTGAGAAAGTATTTTGCTTCGAAGCTGATGGTGTTCTTATGTGTGTGACTGTGTTAGCTGTGAGGTGTTGTATGGTGGGGAATGGCTAAATAGATGAAATCGAGGCTACTAGTAGGTTTTGGTTGAGCCGAATGGTTGTGGATTGGAGGGTATAGCATGGAGTTGCAAGTTGGAGTGGTTTTGTAGGAATGCTTTGTAAAGGGGATGTGTCATAACATTTGTTTGGATATTTGGAGATATGAGCATTGTTTTTAAGCTGCGGTGTTACACAATCAATTTGATCTCCTTATTTGATTTCCGTTATTAAGATGGTTGTAGCATGGCTGGATGCCTTCCACTTCGAAATGTCAGTACTGAGCGAGAAAGACGTCGGTAAAGTACTTTCATTATTGTAATAAAATTTTGATATTCTTCGTTTTTATGTAAACACCAATTTTAATTTCTTACGAGCGTTTCTGACATCATGGAAAGTAAGAGCTGCTAAAGTCTGATCAAAATTTTGAGACAGCCATTTTGTTTAGTATAGATGAAAGATATAATAACTTTGTCTTTGGAGAATGACGTGACACCCCAAAACCACCGGAAGAAGTGCCACGAGGCATGAAATTCGTTCATTGTTTACATGTAGTATTTGTTATAGGGATCTTTTTTCAGGCAATTTTTTTCCTACGGGAAGGATTTTCCATTGGAAGGAAGTTTCTGGAGGGGGGGAATTGTACACGTTGTCAGAATTTGTATACAAAATTCGTTTTATTTTATACGCCTGTCAAAAAGCTCGAAAGCAATAATTGGGAAGGTTCGTGTAGTGATTTGCTGTAGTTTTATTGTTTTTTGGAAGGAAAGTTATAAAGACATAAGCCTAATAACCAATTCTCAGTCCATATGAAAGGTTTAGTTTGATAGTATACCCACTGTTTTGCTACCTACGTTGTTTCTCTAGGTTTTTATTGGCAGGATTTCATTTGCAATATGCAAGCAAATGTTTTCAAGAATAATGGCTGTTAATGTTGCTGTCACATATAGGTGACACTCACTTGACCATTTGAGCAACGTCAATAGCATAGAACTTGCGACTACAAAAGTATGAAGATCAACCGAATTGCCGCCTTGTTGTTTGAAGACCAACATCTTAAGCCCTGTATAAACGGACTCGAGTTTTCACTAGAATTCAATTGACTTCTGTTGGGGAAAGAGTCGATCCGATTTCGACGCCTTTTAAAGTGAGGTCGAGTGTTATCGGGCCTTAAAAGCAAATTCTAGTGAGTTTTGAACATGTTCAAATTTGTGGAGCGGGTCCTCTCTACAAATCTATTGCCAACTCCCTCAACTACAGGTCAGCTCGTATGATCAACGTTTGGATACAACAATGAGACACTTAACAAAGGAAACACTAATCACAACAGGAAGGCAATTAAAGACACAAACACATCACTACATGACGGAAGACGTTAACACCTAAATACAAAGAATGCTCTCTGAACAAAGTCCTGGTATTGATCGATGTCACGTCCGTTAAGGCAAATTAGCCTCCAAAATAGCCCAACTCCACGCACATAATGTCTTACCATGATACATTATTGGTTTTTGTTATCTGAATACGGATTGTTTTCCCATGGACAATTATATGTTGCATGTTCAAGAGTCGGTAAACCTGACAATCTATTTATATGCACAGACAATTGGACAGCGAAGAATGTTGTATATTCGCAAGTTTTACGTAGTTAAAAACATACATATATATCTATCTATATTCACAGGTGGGACATAGGGACACAACTACAATGGCGGGTAACTAATATGGCGCGTAACGACTTACGCGCGCGGGGGGGCTTGGGGGGGGCGCGAAGCGCCCCCACCAACTAGGTGAAGCTCGAGAGAAATGTGGTGCTGTTGCCGTCTTAACACCAGAACAGGAAACGTATGAAGAACAGCCTTCTACGATACTCTCTCTCTTCACCAACCGCAACAGTCTATCTAAATCTGTACCCTGGTTTACATATTGTAAGGGATCGCACCCATCATCCAAGTGTGCAGTAGTCACTGATTGCATACAAAGGAAAAACCTTTTAATGGTGATGTTCGTAGGGGTGATTCTTCATCCCCAGTTGCTATCTCAACCAAATTAGGCTGGGTCATCTCAGACTTTGTTTGTTCTGCTTTCTCCTCAGTATGGCTCCCTAGTAAATCTAGGCCAATACCAGAGAACTTTAAAAGGGAAGTGCTTTAATTTTTCTTTCACTTTCTAGCTACTGTTTCATGGAGATGAAATATCGTTGGCACTGCCTCTGTTTTGAGTCTCCTGTAAATAAATAGAAATTATTGATATCATTAGTCAAGTTTTGCAAATAATATTGGGAGCCGTTAACTTTAAAAGGTTATGAACTTTATAGACTTATTTACTACACATAGACAAGAAACGATGAAAACTGTTGTGTTTGTGTTTGAATCGTAAGTTGCAACAGCACATTAATGAGGCACTGTATTTGGTATTTAATCGTAGGAAACAGATGCTAATTGGTTTTCATTGTGCTATCGATTGAAAAGATTACTTCGTTTATTGTTTTAATTTCAATACTGGTACATTATCAAGAGCTTTGGAGGAGTTATGAGCATAGAAGGGTTACACTGCCACAGCTTCGCCATTGCTCGATGAAAAATTTGCCGAGTTAGCCTCGCTTTGAAATTTATGAATAGGGGGAAAGCAATTTGGGAACCATTAAATTGTGCAGTTGTCTCAATGTGCGTTGGTAACTACTAGATAACGAATGATGAGGAGAGAAGTAATATAGTTACTTCTTCGATACTGGATGATTTTTTTGTTTTTGGTCGCAATCGTAGTTACAATTTTGCTATGTTATATTCTATTTGTATATCAGTTGTATCTGATAACATAAGATATGTAATAGATTCAAACTATTTTCAGTAGACATTGGATTATGATGTGTATTATAATTTGTACGAAATGGAAGTGAGAAAAATTACGTAGTTTGAAAGAGCAGGCGTCGAAAAATATCAGCTATTTGCAAGAAAAGTCTACATGTTTAAATCTGTAACAGGGCCTTTCACAAGAAATGAACAATGATCAATGACATGTTACATGTTTTCTTCCTATTTTTCCCGTTTTAAATCCATTATCTCCTGCTAAGATAATCAAATAATTGAACAAGCGCCTTTGTTGACTTTAGCGGTTTTGACCCCGCAACATCCCAATCTCTACAATTGTAGACCTGTGAAAAAATCAAACTTTTGTCTTTTGGCTTTGGATCTTTAGACTGTTGTCTATGTGTCGGTAGGCCCTGTGTCTTTTTTGCCATGTGTCTTTAGGCCATGTGTCATTTGACCATGTGTTTTTTGACCATGTGTCTGAAGGCCTTGGTCTTTTGGCCATGTTTCTTTTGGCCATGTATCTCCCTGCCACATGTCTTTCGGCCATGTGCCTCTTGCAAAGCTACTTCAAAACTGTGATAATGATCTAACTTAAACTAATCTGGACTCAAAGATAACAAACTGCATTGTTAGCCAACTTGTTTGGATCTTCTATCCATTCCAGTATGTGTCCACTCATCAGACCTTTTCTACACAAGTATGGGCACAAACTGGTATGGGCCAAAATGAACCTGATGCCACCTAAACACCCTATCAAAAGCATACTTTTGTACCTGAAAGATTTCCTCTTGCCATGACTCATTCTCATCTATTGTTTGATTCTCTGAATAGATACGAATATTTTCTTTGGTGCTCTTTAACTGCTGTCGTACAAGGTCTGCCAAAGCTTCGTCTTCTGGGCAGTAAGACAGCCGATTTGACCATCTGGGGGGGAGTGGGGGGCCGGTTAATTCGGAAAAAATAGAAAAAATGAAGTATTTTTAACTTACGAACGGTTGATCAGATCTTAATGAAATTTGATGTTTGGAAGGATATCGTATCTCAGAGCTGTTATTTTAAATCCCGACCGGATCTGGTGACATTGGGGGGGGGGAGGGGGAAACCTAAAATCTTGGAAAACACTTAGAGTGGAGGGATCGAGATGAAACTTGGTGGGAAAAATAAGCACAAGTCCTAGATACATGATTTTGTTTGTCTCATTGGCATCATAACGATTTTCTTTCTAGAACACTACCATCACCTTTCTATTTTTCCTGACCACTTAACACTTCTATTGTTTTAACACTGAGTGTTTTAACGTTTGGTTACCGCATTTTGTAATACATTTGTGTAATATCTTGCTCTTTATTTTTTGGCTTTGTCGGAGTTTTAAGTGTGTGTTTTATAGAAAAGGTGACTAACAACATTATTTCCCTTAAGATTTTGGTTGTAAAAGTCATTGTAATTATAATTTTGTTTGTTATGTGTCAAAGTACCGCGGGCCTACTAGGCCCCCCCCATGTATCAGAAGAGCCAAAAAGCCCATGTAAGGTAGGGTTAATCCGATTTTGAAATTAAATGCCAATGTTCATTTCATATCTGCCGTATAATATACTCTTTAAGTCCCTAAAACAAAATAACGTGCCTTCCTACTCCAAAAAGAGACCATAGATATAGATAAGATAATGATTAACTTTAAGCCTCTGTTCAGTTTCGTGATGTTGAAGGGCAAAAAGCGTAATTACAAAGTGCAGTGTGGCATGCCGTCAAAATTTTACTTTATATCGTAAATTTAAATGAGAAAGACCGCAAATATAGAGTACGCAAAATGCAAGGAAATAGACAACCTCTACCGCAAGCACAAGTAATGCCCCATATCGAGCGACAAAAGCCTATTATACTGTAATTTGTTGGATAGCCTCAAGGACGGGGGCTAAGTAATGAGTTTTTACAAAGTGGCGGAGCTATGAACGCAGTGCCCACTGTTTCGTCGCCAGTGCAAGAATGATCCTTTACAGAAACTTTGAACTGAACCTTTACAGTTTCGTAGTACTGCGCGTATGTTTAAATAATTTGTCCTTCTAAACCGTCCTTCTCTCTGAGTGGTAGGTTTTGTAGTTGTTGTGTAATAATAACTTTTGCTTTCCAGCTTGTCCCTTGCGCGTATTAGAAATAGGGTTTACAGTTTCGTTGTACTGCGCGTATGTTTAAGTAAATTGTCCTTCTAACCCCTCACTCCCTCCCTCTGAGTGGTAGGTTTTGTAGTTGTATTGTAATAATAACTTTTGCTTTCCAGCTTGTCCCTTGCGCGTACTTGGGAACAACTTCACCAAGTTGTCGGGTAGCACACACGAACAACTTTGCCCAAAATTGCAAGTTGTCCTCAAGTCGGCGAACTAAGTTGTCGGGAAAAGTTGCTCGTGTGTGCCCGGCTTTACCAAATATGGCAAGTCGTCGACAACTTTCAGGACAACTTTGGGTCGCTTTGGTGATTCCTTGCTAACAACTTTATGGGGGTCACACACGAACAACTTCGCCGACAACCGAGTTGGGCAACCAAGTTGTCGTGAAAGTTGTCCTGAAAGTTGACGATGATGAGATATAGACGCTGGAAAAAGTTTGTGGTAAAGCTAAACTGGATTTTTTGCCGCATTAAAAGTTATACTTACTTCTACATTTTTTAACAGTTTTCTTAATCTTTTCTACCTTTTTCTGGAACGTTTACTTATGATAGAAAGGAAGAAAAGCGAAAGTCACTGAAAAGTTGGTAAAGCAACGCATTTGGGGTTGTGTGATAAAATAACTTCTTTACATTTTAGAAAGTTATGGTAGTGCTTACCTCATCGAGCGCTCCTCGTGGTACACACTATTTTTCTTAAAATTCACAAAGCAACCTACACTTCAGGTTTTGTTTCATACTTTAAAGGAAGAAACTGTCGCGAGAGAAATCTCGCGACTTTTGCGACAGTTTCTTCCCACGACAGTTTGTTTTGAGCCCGTTCGCGACAGTTAATTCCCACGACTTTTAAATTTTGTCAGAAAAATTTCACCTTACAGACTCTCGTAAACAGATTGTGATTTTTTTATTGTAAATTTTCCCATTTGAAGTATCAGTGACATAACATACTTTTAATTTTCGATAGGTGCAAGATATTTAGAGTAGAGTGCATTAGGGCGATTAAAGAACGCATCAAATTATTAAAGACGTTAATGAAACCACGTGTGTGTTGCAGACAACTACGATACTTTCTGGGTGTATAGGAACCCAATACAAAAGATAGCTTCACATATTTACGTTCAGCGGGGCTTATTTAACGTCGTAAGTCAAACATTCTTTTTAACAAATCGTAAATTAACGAATATATGTATAATTAGTACATGTTTACCATAAAAGGATTGCAAGTTAGCGATTAAGACATGTGACTATCATACGAGGATAACCATAATAAGTGAACCCCTTTTAGGAGAACCTTGTCATCTAGGTACCCCTAGACAATGGTGGAGAGCTTCACATTTCGGAGGCATGTGACTATCATACGAGCATAACCATAATAAGTGAATCCCTTTTAGGAGAACCTTATCATCAACGTACCCTAAGACAATGGTGGAGAGCAAACATTTCGGAGGCATGTGACTATCATACGAGCATAACCATAATAAGTGAACCCCTTTTAGGAGAACCTTGTCATCAACAATACCACAGATAATAAAATTATATAGGAGGCTGGTAGTTTTTTCAAGGAGTGCGATTGTTTACAGCGTCATATAAATCAGAATTTTTTCTCTGCCGTGGAAAAAGGGCCGCGGTAATTTCCACGGTACCTTGCCTTCACTGCAGCGTTTTATATCTAATTGCGCGGGCCGCAGTATGGGCAGGTTTGCAGGGATATTCCGTTTTGCAATATTTTTTCACCAAAGGAGAATTCAAAAACGTACGGAACAAGCAAAGAAATACAATGCATCCCGAAATTTAGATCTGCACACAGCCGAAATGTGATTTTTACCACCACACTCGTAACACACCTTCCCAACTGCCCTGCAAATATGCATATGCCACTGACCCAAAGGGTCACCACAGCCAAAACATTTACTATCAGATATCTTAGGGTTAGATGAAGAACTTCCATTGCTAGGCTTACTAAACTTGTTAAGGAAACGAGTCCTACCACTGTGTATGGCGTTGGTGTTTCCATGGGGGGTGTTCTATTCCTTAAGTTGCTGCGCAACAGTCTCTTCGTTTTGACTGCTTGAGATTCGTTCCCAGGAAAACGGAACGAGACTACATCCGGTTTATTAATGATAACGGGTATGTTCTCTTATTAGAAAATATATTATAGGACTTGTAAAAGAAGTTTTGATAGCAATTAGTCAATAATGTTATATCGGCGGAGAATTCAAACTGTTATTCCGATTCTCACAGAGTTGCTTTTGGGGGCCCGCCTCCCTAGAATCTTTTACGGGCCATTTCTTTTCCTTACATTCTGAAGGTAACAGTTTCTAACTTTTATCTCTGACATGCAATGCCTCAAAAGCCTATTATGAACGCTTTGTGCACCATGGAATGTACGCTTCTTGTGTATGCAAACTATGTCAAATACGCCTTATCAGCCTATTTTGAACGCTTGATGCACCATGGAATGTGCGCATCTCGAGTATGCAAACTATGTCAAGTATGCCTTATTAGCCTTTTTTGAACGCTTTGTGCACTATGGAATGAACGCATCCAGTGTATGCAAACTATGTCAATTATGCCTTATTAGCCTATTTTGAACGCTTTGTGCACCATGGAATGTACGTACGCAATTTAATTAATCTTTCAGAGGATCTTAGATTTTAGATTGATAATAATTGACACGCAGAGATACTGAAACGTTTTTTTTTTCTAGCGCGCTACATAATTTGTAGGTTCAACCCCCCACCCCCACCCCATGCTGAAATAGTGTTACGGTGGGTAACAGTATCAGCTACCCCACCTACTTTTATGACCCTTATGTAATTATTGAATGACCCCTTACATCAAATCAGTGAGTTTGTTTGAGGCACTATTGCTTGTCAGAAGTATATTATTAGCCTATCATTGGTCTGTGTTTTTTCCGCAGTCTTCCAATCAAAGACGCCTAATGAAACTACCCTAAAGAAACAGTAAAACCATCAAACACGCTAAGTCATAAATAAAGGGCAGCTGGAGCGTCCAAGGGCAACGCTCTTCAATTTAGGCTGCTGGGGAGGCTCAACCTCCTCTCACGGATCATGGTAAGAATCTCTCACCCATTGCCAAAAGGCCGAAAAGCGACATCTTAAACCAACAACTCATTGTAAGTACATGAATTAACGATTGCTTTTGAAATTTTCATTGGTAAAAACCGCTTGTCACAAAATACGTAATCACAATTTCACTTACAATCTCATTAACTGTAACTTAAAGACTATTGAAACATGCATGCTTTTATTGGATTTTTATTGGAGTTTTCCGGGTGGGAGATTTCCTAGGTGGGAATTTTCCGGGAGGGAATTATACGGTGAGAGTTTTCTGGGAGGGAATTTTCCTAGAACCAAGGTCCTAAGAATAACCCTAGTCTGGAAACGAACAATAGCCTATTGTTTTACAACTCGCATGTTGACCATAGTAAATATTACCTCGACCTGGAAACTTTCACCCTGTCCCCACCTCCTTTTTTCAATCTACGTCTTTAAAAGTCTAAAATTCTAGTGACTTTACCCTCCTCTAAGACAGCGTCTTAGATGTATGACCTCCACTCCAGCATTGGTGCGAGCTACAGCTTGCAAGGTCAATGACCAGCCGTACACAGTCCGAACACTTCTCTTATTAAGGTAGAAATTCATTCAAAGACCACTTTTTTGTTCAGGGGAAGTCAGCATTGTCTTGGAGCAACCATGAATCTTTATCCCAAGTCCGGTCTTATTGGCCATGACTAAGCAACATCAGTCACAGGCTCCTACAATATTTATCCCAAGTGCGGTCTTAATTGCCATGACTAAGCAAGATCAGTTACAGGCTCCTAAAAGATTTATCCCAAGTCTGCTCTTAATTGCCATCACTAAGCAACATCAGTCACAGGCTCCGGTAATCTTTACCCTAAGTCCGGTCTTATTTGCCATGACTAAGCAACATCAGTCACAGGCTCCTAAAATATTTATCCCAAGTCCCGTCTTAATGCCTATATGTTGGTTTATGTGTTTGTGACGTTTGTTTCTTAAACAGGTGAATTCGGAGGCATCGTTAATTAGAATGGGTGAGTAAGAGTTTAAAACGTTTTTGTTTACCGTGGTGTTATCATACCTATCTTTTTCATCCATGATGACATCAAACAACCTGTTGACAAAATGGCAGTATTATTAATCACTACTGTTACACGATCGGGCGATGTGCTTCGTAGGGTATTTCTTTATAGCACTTGTTAAATACATTGGTGATACTAGTCAGTGTAAGACAACCTACGTAAACAATCAAAAGGGAAAATTGTAGATCAACAGACCTTTAGAAAGACACGTTTTACCTCCAATCATCTGCATAGTTTTTGAGAATTAATGATGCCCCTAAATAATATCACTCGTAGATATCATTGGCGTTTCATGGACGTGGTAGAATCGGATCTTACAGATGTTATCCTCTGCGTTTTTGGTCATAATTATTAAAAGCTAACTCTTTATAATGCATATTTTGATATTTGAACACTTACGATGGTTACCATTTTTGTTTCACGTTGTACATGCGTACATTCCATGTTGCACAAAGCGTTCTAAATAGGCTAATAAGACATATTTGACATAGTTTGCATACACTTGATGCGTACATTCCATGGTGCACAAAGCGTTCCAAATTGGCTAATAACGCATATTTGACATAATTTGCATACACTACATACGTAGATTCCCATGGTGCACAAAGCGTTCAAAATAGGCTATTAGGGCCTATTTGACATAGTTTGCATACACTAGATGCGTACATTCCATGGTGCACAAAGCGTTCAAAATAGGCTAATTTTGTTATCCGAAGATTTTGATATGATCCTCCGAAACGTCATGAATATTTTGTCTCCGTATTTACGTACAAACCTTCAGCAGGACGATTACCTTCGTGATATGTATTGGCGAGTCAAAACGTCAAAAGAAGAAGAAGAAAAGAAAGCCGTCGCAAAGGCAGATAATGAGAGTCACAATAATGAGGAACACTTGGAAGGAAATACACACCTTTGATTGTGAAAACAACCAAATTATTGACAAAGAGGTCAACACAACCACCAGAAAAACCAAAGACAGCCTTTTACGAGACTCGAAGAAGTGTGAAGACCAACATTAGGGAGTTGCAGTTGATTCTAAACACAGTTTCTTGACTTCCTCCTTTGGTCATTTTCCACACTCACACCCCGGCTATTCCAACCACCCCGTTTATTACGTTTTTGGGATTTTCCAACCCCCCGCCTATTGGGCACCCAAGAGTATTCGAAACTTAAACATTTATGTTTTGATGATACATGTCAAATTTCTAGATTGTAATGTCCAGAAATGCTTCGTTATGACTTGTAACAGTAGAGTCTTTCTGCGGATGGCATTTCAAATCCTCTCTTCTCGATGATAAAATATTTACCTTAAACAGTTTGAAAATGCTTTGATATCGACAGAAAGTCCAGCCCCTAAAGCCCCATTGGCGAAGAGAACTCTGCTCCTTCGATCAGGAAAATGCAAAATCTTCGTATTGTCATCCAGACTACCGACAAAGTCTTGATCTTTTAATTTCATTGTTTGGTTCACGATGTTTTCAAAGTCAATAAGAAGATCAGAAGGTGTTATATAATCTATAATGGGAAAAAACTAATTGTTTTTTGTTCTTGATTTTTGCTTATCATTTCTTCATATATTCTTTCAGTGCCCTTTACCTAAGCTGCTGAGATTGGTCTCGTCACATTTGATGGTCTAGGCTGTTCATTTTCACACATCGTGAAATGACTTATTTTGTATTATTCATTTTAGTTTATTCATTTTGAGCAATTGAAAATTTATGACTTTGTCGTCTAGATATTATGAAACTGCTAGTAACATATTTTCCAAATAGACTGATTACATATGGTATTTTATACTTAGCTTTGACTACTTGACATTTCAAAGGGTTACAGTTATACAAAAAAACACTTAACCATACCACCTGTTTAGACAAAAGACAACAGGAATTGGGGGATTTTCCAGAGGGGGCCATTTTATGCACAGCTGACGTCGTTGGCTTATATCCCAACATACCCCACGGGGAGGGTCTAACGGCCTTGAATCGGGCACTCCACAGTAGAAATGAACCGGATGTACCCAACTTAGTTCTTGTAGATTTAGCCAGAGTAGAATTAGAAAATAATTATTTTGAGTTTAATGGGGTTGGTCACATAATGAAAATGAGAGACAACAGGTAAACATCACAGGTAACAAAGTGATTATTAATTGATGGCCAAAGGAGAAAAGGAAAACGAAAGAAAAGACGGAGATACAAACTTACGCGTTTACTGAAGAAAACCTAACTTGTACCACGAAGATCAAGACGGAGTAGAATTAATTGGACATGTCAAGATATTTCACCAGATGTAAGTACACAGTGATAATAATGATTATGATGATTATGACGATTATGATAATAACAATGTTTCGGGCGTAAATATACATTTTGGAATACGCTTGACTTTCGTAGGGTGTGCGGCGCACACCTAGCACACCCGGAATATACGCCCATGCTGAAGATGGGAGAAGTATCTCTCAAACGTAGCTCTGAAAGAGACTACAACATGACTCATGACAACTCATAATCAATTCTACCATGTATGGCAAAGACCGATTCGACAAATGTCAAGATATCTAGACCTAAACAAAGTTTCTAAGTTCTTGGATCTTGTTTCACGTCTTGAAGCACTGTTCTGTTTTAAAAAGAGTTATAAATAGTTCTTAGTTTATATTTTGGAGCTGCGTGAAGGATCATTGCCCATGACACTGCACCTACAAATAATACACATTCAAGGATTTTGAATTTCCTTACATTTCCCTACATCTACAAGGATTTTGAATTTTCCTTACATTTTGAATTTTCCCTACATCTTAAGTCAGCTTCTTTTTTCCTCAATTTTTGAACTATCAAATTTTACTAATTAAAGGATTCATATTTAACGTACATCGTAAATCCTCTTCAGGCAATGACATTTGATATTATGAAATATGACTTGTACCCCGTTCCTAAGCTTGGCGTAGAACTATTCAAACCAAATGACAGCGATGAAATCATCTCTTATCACTATTTACAATTTAAAATGCCTATTTTAAAATTGTGAAATCAAACAAGAACTACAGTTTTCGTTCAATCACATATTGTTGCTAAATTGATCACTCAGTTACTACCATCGTCCTGAAGATGTCACTCGTTTCGGAAATAATCATGGATCTATACCGACTTTGATCGCAAAATTAATCTGGGATCAACCCATGTGAGGCCCACGCTCTTTTTCTCTAGTCGCCACACTAACTCCCATTCACCATCGGAGGTCGAATCTTTAACCCACGTTTTAGCGGAGTGCTCTACCCACTGAGCTAGGTTACCTCCGATGCTCCGAGCTAGGTTACCTCCGATGTTATTATCAAGTCCCAATCATTGGGAGTCATCCGGTTTTATAGTCGCCACATTAGGCCCAAATCATTCACCGGTGGACCTCGACATCATGCTTTTATTGACTTGGAGACTGATCACCGGCCAGTCTCTCTGTCCGAAGTCCATTGTTTTAATTTCAATACTGGTTTATTATCAAGAGCTTTGGAGGAGTTATGAGGCTTGAAGGTTACACTGCCACAGCTTAGCAGAGTTAGCCTCGCTTTGAAATTTATGAATATCTTTTGAAAACGGTGTATACCAGCGAGAGCGCAGGACTTGCCTCTTTGAATCCGAAGGTCTGTGAAAGGCAAGGATTTCCTTCCCCCTTTAAGTACGCGGACCTAAAAGCAGGATGCAATTCATAAAGCTTTTTCGGAAAGTGCTAACATTCTTGCTCGTTTTGCACGAAGAGAGTAAACCAATTTAGGGACAGGGGAACAGGAGGAGCAGGGGGCATGGCCACCCAAAGATTTACACACTGTTAATTTTTTCGGTGGCCACTTGTCAGCTTTATAAAAATTGACATTGATTGCGACGTACATTGTGTCACATTCAAAGCACCCCTTTCCACACAATGACCAAAGGCACTTGAGTGGAGTATCGGGGGGGGGGGGAGTATCGGAATGTTCTGACCTCCTAACCACTTGGCCTGATATTATCATAATAGATTTTATCTCCTCTGTTCATTAGAAATTAGTTTGATAAAGTCATACACACCTTCTGGTCTTAGTAGCTATAGCAAGGTAGAAATATGGACAATAGTTAATTTAATGCTAGCAAATTGCAACATCATTTTCATCATAATCTTTACATTCATCAACGATATCAGTTTTTTCACAAAACTCTCTTTTGCCGGCCTATTTTTGAAATTTCACAATGTTGATGTCTTCAGCAATCATCATCCTAACAATCTGGTATATCTTTGAAGCGGACATTGAATCATTTGGTGCCATCAAATGTACGCATCTAGTGTGTGCAAACTATAGCAAATATGTCTTATTAGCCCATTTTGAACGCCTTGTGCACCATGGAATGTACGCATCTATCGTATGCAAACTAAGTCAAACATGCCTTATTAGCCTATTTTGAACGCTTTGTGCACCATGGTGTAGTACGCATCTAGTGTATGCAAACTATGTCAAAATGCCTTATTTGCCTATTTTGAACGCTTTGTGCACCACAGAATGTACGCATCTAGTGTATGCAAACTATGTCAAATATGCCTTATTAGTTTAAAGGAAGAAACTGTCGCGGAAAGAAACTGTCGCGAGAGAAATCTCGCGACTTTCGCGACAGTTTCTTCCCGCGGCACTTTGTTTTTGGCCCGTTCGCGACAGTTAATTCCCGCGACTTTCAAATTTTGTCAGAAAAAATTCAACACAGTTATTAATTTTTTAAACATTTTGTGGGGACTTCAGATTGTGATTTTGTTCATTGTAAATTTTCCCATTTGAAGTATCAGTGACATAACATACTTTTAATTTTCGAAAAATTATTATTTGGTTTTTTTCCCAACGTTACAATCCAAAAACTCGTGTGTCTGTATATTTCCATTAACCTTTGAGATTGATACACCCAAGTTTTGTCATGTGTAAACAAAAGAGTGATTAGATAAGTTCAAAGCATTTCCGGGCCAATGGAAGGTTTGAATCTACGCCGGAGCTCCTTTTTGGAGTAGACAATTTATGCAAATTAACAAAGTAACGGAGTAGCACGTAACTCAAAAGTAACTATAAACAACATGAAATTTAATTAATCTTCTTTCATGATTATGTATCTTAGTGTTGCTTAGGTATCACTACAGGTTATCGTCGAATTTCGTTGTGTTGTAAGTGATGAAATACCAAATGATGGTTGGATCCTTGATCTATTTGCTTGACACATTATCAACTGTGTGATATTTGTTATATATCAACAGTTTGTAATCAATTCTTAACGAAAAACTTTCTTGATTTGTTTTTCAGGCGTTTTAAAAATTGTTGCTCCTGAATTTGAGGCCTCGAGTTGCTTAGCTAGTTGCTTAGATTTTGGACCAAATCGAGGCCTCACACCTAAGCAATGATTGTCAAAATTTGACCATTTTTTGCAATATTGGCCAAGGTGCGCACCTTGGACAAAATCTCATTTTAGGGTCACCATCTTCAAAGACCCATAATTTGCTTAAAATGCTCTCAAATCACTGGCAGGAAGCTGGAAACATGTTAGCAGGACTTGGCAAGCATGTTGGAATTGGTTTTGGTGATTGTCAAAATTGGACCATGTTGCGTCTCGCGTGGCAGCACTTAGTAGTACAAAGTAAACAGGCGGTTTTTATTGGCACTTAAATCTATATACGATTTGACTCCTACTACGATTTTAAAACAATAGAAGTACTTACTTTAGTAGACCCAATAGTAAGACAAAAGAAAGAATATAAAGAATAGACAGCAAATAGTAACTTCATCGTGGCAGAAAATTGTAATCAAGCTTGGGGCTTTTTGGTTGTGGGATTCCCATATACTTTTTTTAAAAGTTTGCTGCATCAGGTTCTTTACATTTGACTCCTACTACGATTTTAAAACAATAGAAGTACTTACTTTAGTAGACCCAATAGTAAGACAAAAGAAAGAATGAAGCGCCTTTGTCCCCACAGAAATCGACACGGACAGCAATATCGAGGATGACAGAAATTCCGCCGTTGCAAGCGAGTTTTACCTTTAAGTAATTTAAATAGAGATTTGTGTTTAAACGAAAGTAGAACATCGCATGGTAGGATTAGGGGTGACTTCGTTGCACCAAACGTGTTTAACTTAAGCAATGCGACCCTCACAGCAGCCCAGATCTCACTTTTGTCAAAAGGCCTAAAATTTGTGATTACACCCAAAGAAATCGACAAATCAAGCATAAAAAGACATATTTGACATAGTTTGCATACACGAGATGCGTACATTCTATGGTGCACAAAGCGTTCAAAATAGGCTAATAGGGCATATTAGACATAGTTTGCATACACTAGATGCGTACATTCTATGTTGCACAAAGCGTTCAAAAAAGGCTGATAAGGCATATTTGACATAGTTTGCATACACGAGATGCGTACATTCTAATTTGCACAAAGCGTTCAATATAGGCTAATAAGGCATATTTGACATAGTTTGCATTCACTAGATGCATACATTCCATGTTTGACTTTGACTTTGACTTCTACTTTTACCTTTACTTTGACCTTTACTTTGACCTTTACTTTTACCTTTACTTTTAGTTTTAATTTTATTTTTACTTTTACCTTTACTTTGACTGTTACTTTTACCTTTACTTTTACTTTTATTTTTACTTTGACCTTTATTTTTACCTTTACTTTTATTTTTACCATTACTTTTACCTTTACTTTTACTTTTACTTTTATTTTTACCTTTACTTTTATTTTTACCTTTACTTTTACTTTTACTTTTACTTTTACTAGTTAGTTAACCCCTTTGTTGCTTAATCTCTTAGTCAATATTTTAGTCAGTTAATCTCTTAGTTAGTTAACCCCTTCGTTGTTTTAATCTCTTAGTCAATATTTTATTCAGTTAATCTCTTAGTTAGTTAACCACTTCGTTGTTTCATTCTCTCAGTCAAAATTTTATTCAGTTAATCTCTTAGTTAGTTAACCCCTCCGTTGTTTAATTTCTTAGTCAATATTTTAGTCAGTTAATCTCTTAGTTAGTTAACTCCACTATGAGTTAATCTCTTACCAAATATTTTCCTTTTTAGTGTGAGGACAATTAAAGAACCTTTGGAAATAATCCCTGCTATCTTCGCATTGCTAGTTTTACTTCATTTCTGCAAGCTGTTTTTCTATAGTTTTATATTTGAAAGAGAAATATATATTTTATTACATAGTTTTGTTGTTTATATTTGTAACGTAATTTTGTTGACTTATTCGGGTTTTTGGGGGAGAGGAAGGGGTTTATGGATATTGAGTACATTACTTACTACTACTCAAGAATCCTGTCGCAAAGCTACTTTCTCACATTGCTTAGTGGTGTTTTTGTTCTCTGAAACCCGAGGTGGTTGTTTCCTTTTAGAAGTTGATGCTTGGCGAATCAACGATGGTACATGCTGCTTAATTCGGTCAAGCAGCCTCAAAGTCGTGCGGCTAATCTTTCATAGGGCATAAGTACTCTAAACATGTACAAACGTGATCTGCAATTTGTAGAATATATTGTGGTTGCGCATGTCGTTGCCACCACGTAACTAAGGCTGTTCTAGCTTCGGGTTCGTGGGGTGTGTTAAGCCAAGAGGTTGTCACGTGATACTAAACAATAACATGCTCTTGAGCACATGCTGTCGATTCCAGACAATTCCTCCATCGGCTTTGCTGAAACTAAACTTACTGAGAGGTAATCCCAAAAAGTTGTAATTCCGAGACGAATAGAAACCGCCCTTTCTATATTTTAAACTTATGCCGAAAGTCTAAGCTACGTGACTTGTAACAGTCAATGAACTTTTCAATATGATAAGATTGAAACTGTGATTTCGGAAACAGATATTGATTCAAGCGCTTTAAGCCTTTCAGAAACAAGTATAACTTGGTAAAGTATAGTTTCTCAATGGGTTATTCTAAGCAAGTTCTATAATTTTGTCTTATTGTTTCTCCGCTGTTGTTGAGTCATTGACAAATTGGTATGTGTTGATTTCATTGCATACACCTATCCATTATCCTCCTCCGTGTATGATACCTCCTAGTCAAGCATGACATGGTGATATATAGTTTCTTTGGAGGGAGGGTGTATTCCAGACAAATACTATGATTTCTCAAATTGTTCCCCTTGTGTTGTTGAGGCATTGTCTAATTGTATGCATTTTTTGCTTCTACTTTCCCAAAACACGAAGGGCTATAAGATGAGTCTATCAGGGAATGTTGAGAGGAGTGTTAAACTAAATCATAACGTTTTATGTCTATATGGGTTGACAAAATGGGTGTAACTCAAGAATGACTGAGTATATTAATTAGGAATTTCCAGGAAATCATAAGGGAGATAATAAATTGACCAAAAAGGCAATATTTGCACGCTACTACTACTACAACTACTGCTGCTTCTACTGCTACCACAAGTACTATTACCACTACACATCCTCTATGAGGATTTTAATCATATGTAATTCATCGGACGGAAGCAATTCTTTGAGGATCTCTATCAGATCTTTCCTTCTAACTGTGTCAAAGGCATTTGACAGGTCACCTTATAGTCTGCCGATGTTATAGCCTTTTCCGCTAGGATTTTCAATGCAAATACTTGCTCTGATGTACTTCTCCTTGAATGATAGGCTGTGTCACGAGGCACAGAGAAGTCTGGGACCAAGTATTAGTGGTGCAAGACCAGGGAAAGTGCTTATCTTCGCAATTTTAAACCAGCCAGAAATTTGCTACTATAAGCACTTTGGTATTAACCTGCATTTATGCTAGTTTCTTTACGTCCGTAGCTTGTAGCATAATCTCAATGACTGGAAAATGAATGTTACTGTGGTATCTTATGATTTAGTTTCAATCAACAAGAGGCGATAAGCTGCATGTCACCCATAGACCTGTCCCTGATTGCCAAACCAGTCATGCAGTGCTACCAAAGTAAACATAATCAGTTGTTAAGAGCAAGTTTTTGCTACATATTCAGTGCTCAGTATTACTACAGTTACAGCAGTCTGAGTGACTTTTTTGACCTCAGCATTCTATTCTGCATCGAAACATTGCTATAACAAATCAATTAATGGTTCTTTATAAATTTCTCACCTCAATGGAATAGATGCTTTTCTGTGGTAGTGATTCTCTACCAAATTCTCGCATCTATTGCAATCTATCGCAAAAGTGAAATATCTCTGCAGCTACTACAGTTACAGCAGTCTGAGTGACTTTTTTGACCTCAGCATTCTATTCTGCATCGAAACATTGCTATAACAAATCTATTTTTGAGGAGGTACAAAATGTCTTAATTGAAATATGAAAATCAAACTTTAAAAAGATGAAAGTGGTCTTTTACGTGGCTCGAGGAAATGTAAAGACGCACGTTACAGATATTAGCAATAATACTGTCAGGAGGATGAAAGGAACATTTTTAAAACCTTGGAAGGCGTTTAAGAGACTGCCATGACTTCGAATAACTGTCTTTTGTTTGTGTTGTATTACTTTACATTTAGGAAGTTGCAGTTGATTCTAAACTTTGATTCTTGACTTCATTTTCGTACTAAAGTCATTTGATTGTTTGCCGTGAGAATGGTAAAGGAGTACTCTTAGTGATGTAGGCCCTATATTGACATTAAACATGATTGCATTGTTAAATGAGAGTTTTAAAGTAAAACGCCAAATATAGAAACTTTATTGACAACGTTTCTTCAGGTCACTACTGAAAATTGGCTAAAGGCCAAGCTTACACTAGTATAATGATATGGTATATATTTAAGAAATATAAGTGATTGCAATGCCCTATCTTTAAGGTTAGGTTACAGTAACACCACATGATGTAAGTAGGGCCTGATGTCCGTCTTCCTCCCATCGACCTGCCATCTCCAGCTATTACCATATTAGATTTGCCCGATCTACGCCAATCTACCCTGACTTGCGAGAGTTTAAACCCACTCTGAATCTTTTATATTTAAACATTCTTCGATTGGTAGGAGTGTACTTGTGTATCTATCTTTTAGTCCTGCAGTGACCACCAGACTCCATAAAATTATAAAGTTGCTCTTAATTACAGTATTATATGACATAATTTCGTATTAAAATCAAACGAGTTGGCGAAAGTAAAAACCTTGTATCCCTCTTTTGACTCTAGAAGGAAGCCACTAAGCCGTATTTGTTTAAGAAGCTAAACGGTCCTCAAGATATTGTCAAAGAGCATTGACTAGAACATTTTTGTTCGCTCAACGCCATCTTCGCAGCATTAGTATTGTAAAAATACACAATAAAATACGAGGCAATCTTTTTCCTTCGATAAAGCATGTGAAGCAATAACTATATACAAATATCCCTAATCATCGTCTCGAACTATAAATTTGCCATGGTATTTTTTATTTCTTCATGATTTTATGTTGCAGAAGAGAAAAAATGAGTCCGAAATAAATGGTGTGGGTGAAAAAAGTTTCAAAGGTAAATAAACGGACTGGCTTGAATATGCATGTCTTGGGTGGAAATTTTCTTGTGAATTAATGATGGTCCCGGGACGTTTATTCCGGACACAAGAGTAGGCCATAGAACGTAAGAGCCCTACCCACTGCCCTAAAGCTGTAGTTACTGCTCCGTCTAGCCAAGTCTACTTTCAAAAGGCGGCAGGTTTAGAACTGGCTGGTATTTAAAATTTCGATGTAAGGAATAAAACTGCACCACCTCAGAAACGTATCTACAGGGACATTAATAGACGTGATTACATGGAGGGCTCTGCGAAGGTGGGATATGTCCGGGATGGGAAATGTCCGGGATGGGAAGTGTCCGATGATGGGATGTGTCCGGGATGGGGAATGTCCGGGATGGGATGTGTCCGGGAACCACTTGCACCAGGTGGTGCTAGCAATCATGAGCATGTTAGTAATGCCTCGGGGCCTTGAAGCTTTGAAAAGCCTTGAAGAGTCAGTTGAGTGTTACTGCCACGATGGTCATGGAAAACAAAATTAATATTAGTATAGACATCCTTGCGAAACTTGCCGGGAGTTCAGGCTTTGCTTTATTTAGAATTCTCCTCTTATGGAAGTACTGCGACATCTAACATTTCATCGAATATAGTAGAACTGATGATACAAAATATTAGAATATAGAAGTAAAGCACACTACATTTATATCGCACCTTTTCAGTACAGCACACTCAAAGGTGCTTTACAACTGACATTTACTCCACAGTTCAGGGTATGCAGGTTAATTCTGCATCTTAGAATGGGTAATATTGCCTAGAGTAAACGATTGAGAGTTGTAAGATACCAGTTGCTTCCTTAAGTAAGAATATCAAATAACCAAATACTCTCTTGAAACTTGTTTTGGGGCGCAATACAGTAATACAGGAGTGAAGTCATCAACCTGAACCCATTTTAACTTACCGATGAAAAGAACGTATTTATTCTCTCCAGATTGACGAGTAGTACAATTATAAGCTGCACAAGCGTATGGCATGGTCAAAATGAAAACGGAATGAGAAAGCTGACGTTAGTGGAAAGGTATTAGTAAGTGGTGAAAGGTAATTGGAAATTCTTTACATTGTATTCCACAACATGGAGTGACAGAATTAGGTTACAAAACCCCACATACTTTACGCATTGATTCGACATTTTCATAATCATTGGCTGCTATAAAGGGTTCACACTTTTATAGATCATGGATCATGGATCATTTACGTACGTAGGAGTATATTTACAATATGTAGGAAAGTTACTAGACTTCTGAAGGTTTATTTCAAAAGCGGTCTGTCGAGTAAGCTCTTTGTTTAAGAACATTATTGAAGGGCAGTTCTCGAATTAAGGTCTCAGATTAAGATCTCGAATTGAGCTCTCGAACAACCCAACAACGGACTCCCCCAAAAGTGACTGTGACAACACAAAATGTGTCGAAACTGTAAAGAACGTGCTGTAATTGCATCGATGGACTTACGTTTCCATACTATAAAAGGTGCTTTCCCAATCAAGTATCATAGTTAATGTAGTAGTCGGCATCTAACCCCCTAATTTACACTGGAGACACAAGGTAGGTTTTCTATACACGCTGGTACGGAATTTAGTGCCATCTTTTTCGATCAAAACATCAAGGAACGGTAGTGAGTTCCATCAATTCGATAAAAACTTCTTCAGGGAATTGGGGAGGGACAAGGTTACCTCTATACAGTGCATCAACGCATATCTTTATTGTCTCATCTAAGGGAACATTTGTAAACAAGTTACAGATGTTCGTTGGAACCAAGATCAAGGTTTTGGGTATGATTAGCGAAAGTAAAAGAGTCTTTAACACAATTTTCCGAATAAAAAACATTTCTCTTAAGGTGCGTTTTTCGGACAATTTCCTACGTTCAAGCTTAGCTCAGGTGGTAATCAGTTAGTGTTTTATCTAACTCCATCAGTATCGATTGTTTTAAAAAATAGTATAATACTATAGTATAAAAATCGTAAAAATGTAGTGCTAAACAAAGTCAGTGCTTTAACTCTATCGCTCCTCGCATGTCTTCATTTGTAGTGTGTTTAATTAAAGTAAACTTTGAGGGATTGATTTGGAGAATGGAAACTCTTTTTTGGTTAAATCACAGCACAATGTCTTAAACCTATATTTACTGTTTTGAATGAAGAAAATTACTCTAACATCTTGGTTGAGATAAACATGGCCATCCATTTGAGAAAGCACATCCATTGAATTCAGGTAGACTCTATCATCTTTGGATGTGAACTATGTTGTTCATTTTTAGGATTTATGTTGTTCATCTTTATTGAGTACCAATTTGTCACCGATTTGCCAATTTTTATTCTTGTTATCATTTGCCATCATTCAGATTCAACTGTTGCATTAGTTTTGGTCATTCTCCTCAACTGTATCATCGCCCATTCAACTATATTATCGTCCATTCAACTTATCACCGTCCATTCAACTGTACTATTGTCTATCGAACAGTATTATTGTCTATTCAGCAGTATTATCGTCCATTCAACTGTACTATTGTCCATTGAACTTTACTATTGTCAATTCAACTGTACTATTGTCCATTGAACTGTACTATTGTCCATTCAACTGTACTATTGTCCATTCAACTGTATTATCTGCCATTGAACTGTATTATCGTTCATTCAATTATACTATTGTCCAATTTTTAAGTAATCTCCCACCCTTGACAATTTTTTGAAGAGGTACTTTGGCGAGCAAGTAGAAAATACTTTATTAAAATATGAAAATCACACATTAAAAGACGAAGGTGGCCCTTTACGAGGTTTAAAGAAGTGTGAAGACGCACATTACATTAGCAGTAACGGAGGACGAGGGGAACATTTTTTAAATCTTGGAAGGCATGCAGGAGACCACCATGACTTCAAATAAGTGACTATTGTTTGTGTTGTATTACCCTACGTATAGGAAGTTGAAGTTCATTGACGTTGCAACACACCACAGAGAAAATGACAGTACTATGATGTCAGACATTGTTAACATTTTTCTGGTTGGAAGTAATGCTAACTTTCATCAGTGGTTAGCTATTGGTAGCCCACAACCTGAATCCTCACAAAAGACAATTTAACCTCTTATCTGATGACTCCACGCATAACAGAGCTAGACTAGAAACAATGAGCAATGTGCTCTTTGAAGCCTTTTTCTTATGCCAACGGCACTGTACCTTCTTACTAAAAGTCTCTCATGGCACTTGTTTCTTAATGAGAATAATTTAGTAAGAATCTCTTGGGATAGATGGTTACTTGAGATGAGTTACTGTTACAATACCAGTATCCATACATCTACTGGGTTTACACCAGCAGAATTGATGTTCGGTCGAAAGTTTAGAGTATCCATAGATATTCTTTACGGTTCTGTGATAGAGAAGGGTAATGCAAATAATTTAGATGTTTTTAGGCAGAATATGAGCCATATGTATGATGTAGTACGTGAAAACTGCAATGTCAAGCAAGCTGCATATAAGGCGAATTAAAAGCTGTGTGAGCTTAAATGTTAGAAAGTAAATTACCAGCCCTAAAAATTATGACACGCAGTAAATACTCAAATTCGAATGAAAACTAATGATAGGGGGATTTTGAGGGATTTCTATATCCCCTCCCTTGGTGTAAAGATACATGATGGGTTCTCTGCTTCTTCACTTCAATTGTAATACCCCAATTTAAGAAGTGCCGTAAGAAAATCCACCACGCTTGTTATGAATACCCCCTCTACACACAAAAAGACAATTGACTTTTTAATACTGAATCATGTCAAATGAAAGCATATTCAAGGCAGCTATACAGTGAATACTACCGAGATAACGACGGCATACACAACGACGACGACAACGGCAACGACGACAACGGCAACGACGACGACACCGACGACGTCACCGACAACGACGACGACAAAGGCAACGACGACGATGACGAGAATGGAGATCAAGGACAACATGACGCATAACATTATAAGAAAATCTGAAACAGTTAAACAAGCCGACTAAAAAAGCAACTCTTCCACAAGGTAAAGTCTACCAGTATAAGCATGCATGGTTACAGCCTTAAGCTTTTGATATTGAGAATCTTATGTAAATCTACAGTGCAGGGTAGGATATTTATAAAAAAATACAAAGTGTTTGCACATTTGGAAAGCCTTTAACAAAACATTGTACCCGGCGGTATGTTTGAAGCGTTTTTATCTCTGAACAGTTGATCTATGCAAAACGAATACTAAGGCAGAATATTAAAAACGTTACTTTTCAATACTAAATCTTTTTTTCTACACTCTCTTTTCGTTGAAGGTAGTGGGCTTTCGAGGGTATTCTTTTCAAAACTAACATTTCAAATCCTCTCTTCTTGATGATACTTTCTAACTTTAATGGGCTTTGGATTGATGACGGGCCGCAGGACAGTTCTTCCTTGTTCAAGTCACGTGGCGCAGAGAGGCTGGTCTCCAATTTCGTTGAGCTGGATGTCGATGTCCCTTGGTGGATGATTGGGAGCTAATGTGTCGACTAGAAAAATAAAAGTATGTTAACATCGGAGGTCACCTAGCTCAGTTGGTAGAGCGTACGCCGCGAAAGCGTGGGTCACGGGTTGTTGCTTAGTCATGGCAAATAAGACCGGACTTGGGATAAAGATTGCAGGAGCTTGTGACTGATGTTGCTTAGTAATGATAATGAAGACCGGACTTGTTATAAATATTGCGGGAGCCTGTGACTGATGTTGCTTAGTGATGGCAATTAAGACGGGACCTGGGATAAATATTCCAGGAGCCTGTGACTGATGTTGCTTAATGATGGCAATTAAGACGGGACTTGGGATAAATATTGCGGGAGCCTGTGACTGATGTTGCTTAGTCATGGCAAATAAGCATTCTCATATTCTTACATTCTCACATTCTTACATTTTTACATTTTCACATTCTTATATTCTTGCATTCTTACATTCTTACATTCTTACATTCTCACATTCACACAATTTTACATTCACACATTCTTACATTCTCACATTCTTACATTTTTACATTTTTGCATTTTTATATTCTTCTATTCTTGCATTCTTACATTCTCACATTCTTACATTCTCAGATTCTTACATTTTCACATTCTTATATTCTTGCATTCTTACATTCTTACATTCTCGAATTCTGACCCACGTCAGATATGTTTAAGATTTTTTAGAAACAAAAGTTTGTTCACTGTGCGTGTCTTTCATTGCCGTAGCATTAAGGAATTTTTTTCCAATTCAAAGTGACGGTAGTTTACCCTATCTTCCTTTGATTCAACCGTCTGCAGAACCGTCGATTCATGTCCTAATAATTTTCGGGTGAAGGAGTATTTTTTTCCAAAATAATCCTCAGCTACCCCCCTCCACCCCAACATTTTTCATTCGTTGCACATATGCCTGTTCACCATTCTTTGCCTGCCGCCTGTTTCCATGTTGAAATGGCTTACCACGCTCCTGTTGTCCACACAAAGCCTCCATGAAGTTTTTTGAATATTGACAAAATCGATACCTGTAGATATTAGTTAACGATTGGTCAATATTATTGAATAGTTTGTGGCCCCTCGTCAAAATCTTGCTCAATATTTTAGCTTAATCTATCGATATCTTGACGATTGAAAAATAGCAATAGGAGGGTTCTGAAAAATAGCAAATTTTGACAAAGTCATAACAGTCTGGTCCTCGATAAGGTTCTAAGTTAGTAAAGCCATAGATAGCTGAATCTTGAGACGAGAATTTTCGGGGAGGGGTTGATGAAAATCTAAAAGAATCCTAAGAAGGTAGATAGGGACCTGAGTGACTCTTCTGATACAGTATTGGAACCTCAATTACCTTTTGGTGTGTAGGGGGTATTGACAGCAAGTGCAGTGGATTTTCTGACAGCACTTCTTTAATTGGGGGATTAAATTTAAGGGAAGGAGGAAAAACCCATTGTGTATCTTTAGTCCGAAGGAGAGGATATAGAAATTCCCATGGACATTAAATGTTTTAATCTTATCGATTACTACGATGGATTTCATCGATCAATCACCTAAAAACTTAAAGAATATACAGGGGCATCCAGTCTGCAGTTGTTAGCTGAAATTCATTTAATACATTACTCGAAATGTTTTTCTCGAGCACGCGCTGAGTCAACATTTTTCTTCTGCACGCATCATTTCAACACTTTCCTCCTGCACGCTTTACGCTGTCTCCTGCACGCTCCAGGCTACTCTTTGTCTCTTGCACGCTTCACGCTACATGCTGTCCTTATTGCTCTGCCTCTTTGGCATTGGGATTATTGCAGCCAATGCTGCATTTCTACCAGGTAAGTTGTAGTAATGATTGACTTTGAATTTTTATCGACTGCTGTTCTTCCTAGTAATGCCTTTTTTTCAACGATCTATTACGACAATAGGACAATGTTTCTATTTTTTTAGTATCTGTCTTGAAGGACATATTAATGTTTTAATAGGAATAAATATACAAGCACATTAACCTTTGGGCTTATGAAAATCAACAGACCTATTCCAGGTACATCACTGATGATCTGATTATATACTCGTCAACGATTGAAGACCATTTGGAACGTCTGGAACAAGTACTGAAGAAACTGCAACAGCATGGCCTCAAGATCGAGGCAAAGAAGTGCCATCTATTCTGCAGCCATGTGAAGTACCTGGGACATGCAGTCTCAAAAGATGGAGTGACAACAGATCCGGATCATTTTTGGGCTTTGCGTCATATTATCGCCGTTTTGTCAATGGATTTGCAAAGATCGCAAACCCCTTACACCAGCTTGTTGCTGCTGTCAGTGACATCAGAGCAAGAGAGACGGTTATTATGCAGGTTAGTGGTGTGATGTGGCGTGCGACGGCGCAGGGTATCCTCGTCCGGTGTGTCGTGCGACGGCGTAGGTTATCCTAGTACCGTGTGGCGTGCGACAGCGCAGGGTATCCTAGTCCAATATGGCGTTCGACCGCGCAGGGTATCCTAGTCCAATATGGCGTTCGACCGCACAGGGTATCCTAGTCCAATATGGCGTTCGACCGCGCAGGGTATCCTAGTCCAATATGGCGTTCGACCGCGCAGGGTATGGGTTCGAATCCCCTCAGCTCCGTTAGTGAAAAAAGAAAGCAAGCTATTGTGGTAATGCTCCACTCCGTGATAAATGTATGATAATTGCTATGTGTCTGCTGAGTACTTATGTCTTTTGTATTTGTATTAGAGACGTGACGTTAGAAGTAGGTTAACGGTTTTGGTAGAAAGTGTGAAAGCCAAAATATGCCCGCTTACAACCTCATCTGACACATAACAACCTTGAAGAGGCTTGACCTTCCCAGAACCCTCCATTCCTGTAAAGCTGCTCACAATTAAACCCTTTATTACAAGCAGCTATGTTGCGAAACATATTCCACCCGCGTTGAGAAATATGAAGGCCGTTCGTGAGCGTCAACAACCCGAACGAAAGAGTAAAGCAAATGTGAGTCTGATAGAGTCTGATTCGGCCATCGGTGCACATTTACTACATCAGCACGACTGTTTGTGGGCATATACGAATGATTGTTTTCTGTATATTAGCTAAAGCTAGATCAGCTTTCCATCTGAAAGTTTTAGAAGCGGTTTTCGTCAAAACCCGGGATCCTTTTCCATGGTGCACAATGTGTTCAAAATAACCTAACAAGGCGTTTTTAGTGACAAGTGCATGCTTGGAATGCGTACATTTCTTGGTGCACAATGTGTTGAAAATGACGCAACAAGGCGTTTTTAGTTATTATTGCATGCTTGGAATGCAGTTATTCCATGTTGCACAATGTGTTCAAAGTAACCTAACAAGGCCTTTTTTGTGACAATTGCATGCTTGGAATGCGTACATTCCATGGTGCACAATTTGTTCAAAATAACCTAACAAGGCGTTTGTAGTTTAAACTTTATTGTCATATACATAACAGAAACTATGAAAAATGACGCACCACCACCAAATCAGGTAATAATTACCAGAGATATATACCGGAGAACAATTTCAATCCCAATGCAACTTTTATATTACAAGCAATTATTTTGTGAAGCATCAACCTGTAGTGTGGTGCACCTCCTAAGTATATAAGGACATTTTCAAACCAGTATTTGAGGTAATGTATTTGTTAAGGGACGGTGGGCTTAACATACCGTGCTGGTGTTGAAGTTGCAACATAACGAATTCCAAATGTCGCAAATAAAAGATCGGCGAATATAAAATATTCGAAATGAGTCTGAGTTTGCAAAAGTAATGAAATTTGTCTGATTTATGAAAGATAAAATATAAAATACAATTTTTGCATCTCAAAGCCATCTTGAAGCATTGTGTTATACAGTTATTCTTATCCAAATATTTTCTTGGTCTTTGGTCATAGTTCGTTTTTACTCGAAAACTTTTATTTAAAGTTTCACTTTTCCCTGGTAAAAAGCATTTTGTGTTATTCTGCTTTTTGAATAGCTGCTAACGAGTCAGTGCGACCTGAGTAACGGCCTGTGAGGAGATCGCACTGTAACGAGTACATATAAACGACGTCGTAATATCTGTCGTCGACTACGGTAGGTTGAGAGCGAGACGACGGAAAATTATAATGTGCCAATAGTAGCCAAGAATGAGTCAAGTTTAAAAGATTATTTAGAGCCCACTTACAAGTAACCTGAGGACTGAGCTGGATGGTGAACTAGCCAACATTCGAGCGCTGCTAGCAAACAATGGTTACCCCCCTCACGTCGTTGAAAACTGTTTTGGAAAAAGCCAATATGGTCTTGGAGAAGGGAGAGAATTGCTGTAGTTTACTCTTGGTAGTAACTGACTTGTACGTCACAATGTGTCACCCATAGACCTGTGACTATTTACTTTTGAGTATCGTTACATGTGAAAGCATGAGGATATGGTGTGATAGACAGAAGGGCCAAAGTATTAAAAACATTCTATGCTATTTCAAAAGTGATCATTAATATAAACTAACGTTAATACAGAAACGCAGTTGTCACTTCAGCCTTCTTGCGACCATTATCACATAAACATAACAACTCTCGCGCTCGTGTTTGAATCATAAGTTGCAAGAAGGGAGATACAATGCACTGTAGTTCAGATGTGCTCAACCTTTTTGCCCCGTGGGCCAAATTATGACCGGTGGAGTCAAGTGGGGATGTTGCAATTTTTTGCACTAGGATTACACTTTAAGCCAATATAACCATGGATCCATATTGTGAGGGGAGCTTAGATCTCCCTTAAATTTTTACCATTGGCAGTAAATTCCCCAATTTTGTTACAGTTATGGTTCCACCCGAAAACTAAAACTTTTGAAATAGGAAAGAGCGTTTAATCACATTCTTTACTATGCGCAATCATAAAATAGTCTAATATCTTCATTTTTCCACAGACATAGTTATTACCCTCGAAAACTAAAACTTCTGAAATAGGAAAAGAGCGTTTAATCACATTCTTTACCATGTGCAATCATAAAATAGCTTAATATCTTCATTTTTTCCACAAACGTAGCTATTACCGTCGAAAACTAAGACTTTTGAAATAGGAAAAGAACCATTAATCACATTCTTTTGGTACATGGTACAAGTACTAGTATGCACCCTTACTCCTTGCATAGGATAATCTCAGTAACCTCGTAACTGGATCTCATGCTGCCTCCATAGTGCTGTGACCTTCAGTATGTCACATAGCGCAGCTACCATTCTGACTCAAAATGGCGTCCTTGAGTCATTTCTGGCGTTTCTTATTGGTCCAGCGCGTGTCACGACCTGTGTTTTATAAAGGGACCTTGCTGCATACTACCTTAGCCTTGTCTACAGAAAGCGCAGAACAAAAGCAATATTGATAGTTCGACGCCTAAAACACTGGGCCTCAGTGCTAGCCTAAAACGATTCCCTGAAATGACTAGAAGTAGTGTTAATATTTTTTGTATTTTCAAACATCAGGATGACCCAATTGGTTCACAATCGGTTTTCTTTATGATTCGTATAACTTGCAACGCATTAAACAAAAATCGATTTACACTTTAACCAATTGGGTTCCTGTAGAATTGAGTAATATATCTCTGTTGCCTCATTTGACCAAACATTGTTGATTTTCTTTGGACCTTTCTAAGAAGCAAGAAATGAAAAGGAACTTTCAGTCATTGCTC
Organism: Alatinidae sp. Z8VKAUB7J3; assembly: GCA_010016025.2. Lineage (NCBI taxonomy): Eukaryota > Metazoa > Cnidaria > Cubozoa > Carybdeida > Alatinidae > Alatinidae sp. Z8VKAUB7J3. The sequence goes on from JAAAKM020721499.1 coordinate 128,550,679, forward strand.
TCCAACCCTGTGCACTTGAAGGAAAACTAAGTTTCAAAACCCAGCATTTGGAAAAGCACCAAGAAGATACACCCAAAGACCGGTACTTTAGATTGGTTGGAAATTGTTTATTTTACTTTCGTTGTGCCGCATCGGGCATTGAAAAAGTGCCATTAGGTGCAATATTCCTCGAACATTGCGAAGCTTTACAGTACACTGACAATACTTTTCCATTTTCGTTTTTGTTAAAGTTTAAGCTTGATAGAGACCTCAATAAATGTTACTTTTGTCATTGACAACATGACACTAGGACATGTTTTGAAGGAATCGGCGGCTTTCAATATCTTTTTCCCTACCGAAAATCATACAGCGGCTTTGCTGCCCGCCCTTTACACAAACAAAACTTTTCGTACTTGCGTCAGAGCTAACGAATACAGTGTTTAGTACTCAAAACGGATTGTTTAGACAGGAACTTTAGTATTGTGCAAGTGGATTACTGTTATACAAGACGACACAAAACGCAAAGTAACCAAAGAAAACAAGATCTATATTTAAAGTCTGGTTACTGCATCGTCCGTACTTTCAGCAGGCATATCTAACGTGCGGCGACTCCGTAACAATATCAAGGGAGCTAAAAACTGCAACTTTCAATGTATATCAAGGGAGCTAAAAACTGCAACTTTCAATGTATATCAAGGGAGCTAATAACTGCAACTTCGGAAGCACAGTGTAGTCTGTATGGTTCGTGTTTTTCCATTTGGAAATCCAATTTACCTCTCGATTTTTAGATTGCTTATAAAAAGTGCCAATCACTGCATATTTTATAATAGGAAGAGAGTGAGGACACTACAGTACGCTACATTCGTTATACCACAGTTATCGGCGTACGTATTCGTACGTATTTCCGGAAAGGTAGAGGCAACGGCTAAGTGTGGCTGAGGAGGAAAAAAGGAAAGCGACCAAAGTTAGCAGAAATACATCAATAACAGGAAGCAAGACATGCCACAGCGTAATATTGACGTTTATACAACAGCCAGGGCAGACGACAAGGCTGTGAATGCCTCCTATTTTGACAAAAATTACACATTAACATAATACTTCCAAGGTATTTGAAAGCATTCACTTGCTCCAATTCTTGATTTGCAATCATTATTGGTTGGTTTAGTCTGATATCTTACTTTTTTCAGCACTTATTTCCATCCCATACTTCGTACTGGCTCTGTCCGACAAATGGGTGAGATTTCGTAGATCATCTTCATTTTTTGCAATCAGGTCAATATCGTCTGCAAAGCAGAGATTGCTAATTTTTCTTTCATTGACCATCACTTTACCGTTGAAACTTTCCAGTGCTTCTGTCATGATGAATTCTAGGACTACTACATGAATTCCTTGTCAAAAGCCCAAGAAGCGACCTTCCCCCTCCCCCTTCAGTGCAAGGCCCCCTTCTTATTCCTAAACTCAGGTTAACAAATCTGTTGAGCTGGCATATACCAACCTAGATTGGTTAGTGTAACGATACTGAAAATGTTTATACCATGTCTGATGGTTTATATATATTCATTTCACAGTGATGCTGAAAGGAAATATTTATCGCTGTAATATAATTTCTTCCATGCTATGAAGAGAACACTTGAAACGCATGTTAAACTCCACTGCTGGCTGTTTCTGTGAATACCTCGAGTTGTTGTTAGGCCCATTTTACAACAGTTTTCATATCCAGGGTTATAAGGATAGAGCAGAGTAAACTATATAATTTTGATAACATGCACGTCACTTGAGTGAGGGTGGGCGAGAGGCATCAACAATCAACAACAAAAATCGAAAATCAACAACAAAAACAACAAAAATAGTGTCGAATGAGAGTGTGAGTGTGTGAGTTAAAGGAGTGGTTGAGAAAGCAGTCTTAATTTATTACTGCGAGCCCTTACCAGAAGAACGCAGGAGTCATGTGGTGCACCAGTATAGTTGCATTGAGGAAGGATGTAAAGCCTCCTACATTGGGAATACCACAAACTCTCTTCTCAAGCGATGTCAGCAGCACAAATATAAGGGTAGCAAAATTTATGAACACCACATGGCTGAACATGGTACTAGGCCGACAAACGCTATCCTAGAAGGATTTAGAAGCATTTTCAAGTACGCATCGACAAGAAACTTGAGGATAACCGAATCTTTATCAATCAGGTCTTTTAACCCTTATAGAACTGTTACTTTGGTTTTTGCCGTACGCGCACCTGTAAGTCAATATACGTGATTCTTTAACGAAGTTCTCCCAGAATAAGGCAATTTTTGACGTCACAAGGGACAAGGAAGCTATCTGCTGGTGCCCAATGGCTGTGTTAACCAAGTGGATAGGAAGGCTGGAGGGGTTATTCTTGAAATTTTGGGAACCTGACATTGCAACTGTTTTAGTAAAGTTAGTAAAGCAATAAAAAGCTGAATCTTGGGAGGAGAATTTTCTGGGAGGGGTTGATGAATTTAAGTTGGAGAAAATCGATTTAGTAAACTGTTGAAACTCTCGAGTTGCGGTCAGATTTCCGAAATGACATCCAATGTACCCATTTTCTATTTCCCCGAGAACAATAGAGCGTAACAGCCGTGTTGAACACCTTAAGTGAACAAGAAATTTGCAAAGATTGTGGCAGAGTTTACGTTTTGGTAAACGTAATGCCTGACACTTTCGTCCTGTTGATAGACCAAAACGTAGGACATATGTAAGTCACACAGATTAACAGGACAAATCTCCCGTGCATTCTGCAAACTATACACCAGGCCTCTCGTCATTCGAATGGGTAGCTGCTAATGAAATAGGACTTGCTAATAAACGAGTCCTAGAATACATCCCCGGATGGCTTAATGAGCTGTCAGAGAAAAATTTGCCGAAGCTGTCCTTAAACTACTACCCAAGAGTCCCATTTTACATTTTCTAGTACTTTTAGCAAGTACATGCAAGTGATCATCTCACTAACCTCTTCTTTTCCTTCTTCTTGTAGAATGCATAGCATTTTTGTTGGCCACTTTGATGGTCAATGAAATTTCCGCATATGGCTGTTTTCTTCGCGTGGTTTAAATTTTAAATATGGTGATGGCATCTGTCCTGTATTCCCCACTGTTTGTGTAATATTGCCAAAGTTAGGTAGTGCTATTCCCTTCCATGAATTTATAGCTTTCATGGAGGTAGAAAATTGAAATTTTACTTTTCTTTTAAAAAACAAGACTTGGATGACAAAAATGTGTCATTTTTGTCGATTGTGTCATTTTTTATTGAAAAATGTGTCATTTTCGTCGATTGTGTCATCATTTCGACTTAAAAGTTTGAAAGAAATTATCTCGGTTACTGTTTATGAACACGTCCTCAAACATTTGGACAGGTTATCTATACATATTAGAAGGGTGCAACGAGAGCAAAATATTATCAAACATTTGATATTCAATAAATTGCGACCTTACACTTAGGTACTCTATAAATGCAGGACGTCTTTAAAAGATAAGGCCAGTTTCTTCTGGCTGAGGCTACAGATAAATGCTTTGGGAACGGGAGTTAACGCCATCCCTCGAAAAGCAAGGGTGCCACGGACATCAAATTAATCGCAAATCTCAACTCTTTTATACAATAATGCCTGGTCCACATGCAGGACAAAACGGTTTTAAGCCGCGATAATAAAAACCTTTTAATGGCTGAAAACAAAGTTGTTTTCCATGTGAATCAAAATGTCCCCGTTCTTTGCGAGAACAACAAAACGGTCGCCAGCACTTAGAACAAAATGGTTCTCAGAGCTAAAAACCATTTTGTTCTCCATGTGAATCATAAGTGCCCTCGAGACCGTTGTGTTTTGAGCCAGTTTTAAGGGAACAAAATGAATAGAGTTTGAAACAAGCAAAACACTACTTTTGAGTTCCATGCTTCTGCTGTGGTCATGGGGTGAAATTTGATGACAGAACTACATCACCATACTATATTTTATTAGGAACTATGTCAGCACTTATTTCTGTTCTCCTCCACCTTGTGTTATGGCATCAACTTAATACAGATCACATTCTAGTAAAAGGCTTGCGCTTCTCCTTAAGTTCCCATACATACTTTGAGAGCTCTGTTTCTTGTTTATAAAAAAAATTCTAAACGACCTTAGATGTACCCGGTATTCCCATCTCCAGCATCCTCCTTCCAATATATCCCTCATCCCTCCTATGCATATGGCCAAACCATCTCAATCTCGCCTCTCTCACTTTATCGCCCAACCGTCTTACCCGGGCTGTTCTCCTGGTATAGTCGTTTCTAATTCTGTCCATCCTCGTCACTCCTAGAGAAAATCTCAACATTTTCAGTTCTGCCACCTCTAGCTCTGCCTCCTGTCTTTTTGTCATTGCTACTGCCTCCAAACCATACATCATAGCTGGTCTCACCACTGCTCTAACTATGTAAAGAGGTTCACTATTTTTCTCAATTTATGTTTAACCCACTATTCTCGGAGTCTATTGCTGCTAATTATTGATGAAGTTTGGGAAAGTTGATTGCAGTTGTTAATAACATTGCAATATGTTTTTACAGAAGAACTGAGAATACACAAATAACGGAATGATAATGGTACTATTCGTGAAGAAATTTATTCAAAGTTTCATCCATAAGTAAACATGTATAGGTTAAGTCCAGTAATACAAAACTATATAAATAGAATAAACAACTTTTGGGAGCCTGACATTGCAACTGTTTTAGTAAAGTTAGTAAAGCCATAGATAGCTGAATCTTGAGACGATAATTTTCTGGGAGGGGTTGATGAAAATCTAAAAGAATCCTGAGAAGGCAGATAGGGACTTGAGTGACTTCTGATACAGTATTGGAACCTCAATTACTTTTTGTTACGTAGGGGAGTATTGATAGCAAGTGTGGTGGACTTTCTGACAGCACTTCTTTAATTGGGGTATTAAATTTAAGGGAAGGAGAAAAAACTCATTGTGTATCTGATCGGGTTAAAATTCTCAAGTTTGTAGCTGCAACTGTACGGCTACCTAATCCCTCATACTCGTTTTCCATATGAGACTTCAACATAAATTCTGCTTCATTCGTTGTACGTCTAAACTAATTGGAAATTATCGACCAAAGTAGTCGCTCCATAGCCATTGTCTACGTTACGAATAAAGGCAAGACCATAGCTTAAGAGTAGGCAAGTCCATAGCTTAAGAGTAGGCAATAATCAATGTGTTAAATACCAATTAATTAATTCATCGATTGGTTATTCAATTATGGCGATAATGGTGTTAAATAATGATAATGATGGTTTTAGAGCGATGATAGTAATTAAAATGTAGTGATGATGATGGTGATGATAATGATGATGGTGATGATGATGATGATGACGATGATGATAAGGATGGTTTTAGGGCAACGATAATATTGTAGATGATAGGAATGATAATGATGATAATGACGATGATGATAATTATGGCGATAATGGTGTTAAATAATGATAATGATGGTTTTAGAGCGATGATAGTAATTAAAATGTAGTGATGATGTGAAAAGAGAAATGAACAGACTGGACATCAACATATTGGGATTATGCGAAACGCGATGGCCAGGATCGAATCTTATCAAATCGGGAGAACACACATTCATCTTCTCGGGAGGAAAAATACACGAACGAGGAGTAGGAATACTCGTAAAAAACGAATCAAAATCAGTCAAAGGATACTGGCCTATTTCAGACCATGTTGTACTAGTGAAAATGAGGAGTACACCATTCGACGTGAGTATAATACAAGTATACGCGCCAACATCAACAAGCAGTGAAGACAGGAATGGTAATAACACGGACATTAAAACTGCTTTGAATACAAAGAAGAGGAAATGGATACTAAACAACAACGGCAATGACGATTAAATGACGACTTACTGCAAATCTATTCCCATGAATAGCTACCGTAGGTTACTTCGCATATGTACTGGCATTTTAACTGCAATATTCCTTATACACTCCAATTCTTAGCATATAAATGGGTTCAGGTTTGTTACAAAGACCACGAGATCCGTGTCACAACTATTCTACTCCATTTTTCTCTTGGCTCACTTAGATTAGAACCTGCGCAGAATTGGCCCAACACACAAGCAGCAAAAGATGCATGGCAAAAGGCTGCTTATCATCAGTTGATGGCAGAGACCTACATGACAGCTGTTCAACAAGCAAAAATCAACGAGGCTCTTGCTCGGTAAGTATGGTGAGCTATCTTAGTAATGAAGTTGAAAGATGTTAAGTATGGAATGCATCTATCATTTTTATATCTGCATTTCTGAATTTTGAATCTATATCAGAAATTGTTTTTCTCTTAAATGCTGTCCTACTTTCCCTGGGGATTCTTCGCACCCCCCGCCCATTTAAGGGCTGCCAGGGACTGGGGGCCGATCCGTTGTTGTTTTCCACCATCTTTATGGAGCGAAGGATTTTTTACGTCCCGGATGCCCTTCCTGACGGACAACCCTCCCCATTTATCCGGGCGTGGGACCGGCATGGAGTTGGGCTGGCGCTCAACCCCAAGGCTGGGTTAACGAAATTTAACATAGAGCACTGTAAAAGTAGTTTATATTACCGAAGGGGTAACAGTCTTGTAGAAAGTGTAAATCTGTAGAACAGGCCATGCTACGTAGCCTTCCATACTCAAACGGCCTGCAAAATAATTAGAACGGACACACCAGAGATAGTGGTTAAGTTTTCGATTGGCCAGATTTAGGAGACGTCTAGCCCTAGTACACATTTGGTACAAAAAGTCCTTTACAAGCAACTTAGCGTTTGGATAGGATCGCAAAATAATATGTTTAAGTTGCTTACTATCCGAACACTTAATGCTTAAAATTTCTACCACTTCGCTTCTTTTAAAAATCATATGATGGCAAAGAAAGGCATTCAAGTGTGGTTGAATGCTCCATCTTATCAATGTCATTACTTTGCATCAGCAATATTCAATAGAGACAAGATGACAGAATGAATCCGATGCAAAGAATCGAACCGTACTGTCAATATTGCCCGCACAAATCTTCTTCCTTGACATTACATTCAAGTGTGGTTGGATTCTCTATCTTATCGATGTCATTACTTTGCGTCAGCAATATTCAATAGAAACAAGATGAAAGAAAGAATCCGATGCCAAGAATCGAACCGTACTATCAATGTTGCCCGACTTCAAGAAAGGTTAGAAATTTATTCCGCAATAAAACGTCTTCTTCTTCTTTCTCTTCTCCTTCTTCTTTTTCTTCCTCTTCTTCTTCTTCTTCTTCTTCTTCTTCTTCTTCAAGCTTTTCCCATTTGGTATTGGGTCGCTGCGGCAGATATGTATGTCATCAAAAACTCTCTATCTTCTATGTCTTCTTCTCTTGCACCAACGGATCGCATGTCTTCTTCCCTGATGATGTCCTTCCATCGTTGCTCGGGCGTTCCTTTTTTCTTTTTCCCAGTACTATGCAAGTGTCACTAAAAACAGCTTTTTGTGCTATTCTAAACGCAATGTGCACCATGGAATGAACGCATTCCAAGTATGCAAGTGTCACTAAAAACAGCTTTTCGTGCTATTGTAAACCTTTTGTGCACCATGGAATGAACGCATTCCAAGTATGCAAGTGTCACTAAAAACAGTTTTTGGTGCTATTGTAAACCTTTTGTGCACCATGGAATGTACGCATTCCAAGTATGCAAGTGTCACTAAAAACAGCTTTTGGTGCTATTCTAAACGCAGGCTGCGCTCTTCAGGCACCGTCCCCTCAGCATGTCACGTGATACTAAACAATAACATGCTCTTGAGCACATGCTGTTGATTCCAGACAATTCCTCCATCGGCTTTGGTTTGATTGAGTAAGTGAAGCAAATAGACATAATTTCTTAGTGTAGTATTAAAAGGTGCTCAACCTCCTGGCTGCAAATTTGCCAAGTTATTATTGGTTCACAGAAATCGGTTTTTGTCGTGTTGGAAGGAATCTATAGCATTTGTGAAGAGAATTGAAGAGGTTAAAAATTTGACATAGTTTGCATACACTAGATGCGTACATTCCATGGTGCACAAAGCGCTCAAAATAGGCTAATAAGGCATACTTGATATAGTTTGCATACACTAGATGCGTACATTCCATGGTGCACAAAGGGTTCAAAATAAGCTAATAAGGCATATTTGAAATAGTTTGTATACACTAGATGCGTACATTCCATGGTGAACAGAGCGTACAAAATAGGCTAATAAGGCATATTTGACATAGTTTGCATACACTAGATGCGTACATTCCATGTTGCAGAGTCCTGACCTGGAAAGTAACCGTTTAAATCTTTCCCTGGTATTACCTTGTGATCACTGACAGTAGATTTGGAGGGACCACAAGGGACCCATTTCGTCTTGTTTTGGAGCCAATTTGTAAGTACCATATTAGGTGTTACCATGGATGTGAGGGTAGGAATAATTTATTTTTGTCCCGGTTCAATCCCCGGTGGTGACATTCTTTTCTATTTCTCTAGTGTTCTATTCAAAACTAACATTTCAAATCCTCTCTTCTCGATGATACTTTCTAACTTAATCATCTTTACAAAATGTTGAAGACAAATCTGTAGTTCTATCAGGCGTTTACATAATGAACATAATGCAAGAACTGTTACGTAAACTCAGCATGCCTGAGATCGTTCGAAAATTTGCCCATCTTCTAAACATGCTATGTAAATGCATAGCAAGCACAGAACGCTAAAATTATATATATAAATGTTATAGTCGGGCCTGAAGATCGCAAAATGCGTGAAACTTGAAGTAGCTGAAACATCCTAGTATTTTTTGTCTGCAATCTAAATGTTATATATTTACTGCTTGACATTAGTAGCAATATACAAAAGAAGATTATTGTAGGTGTTGATTTTCAGGACTTTATGTTTTGTTCACTCAATTATTTGAAAGAAACAAACTAAAATCAAGGGGGTCTCATTATTCAGACAAATACCAATGGCAGGTGGACAAATCAGATCAAGAAAGTGTTTAGAAGTGCTGTTTCAAATAGGATGCTAATTTATAATCTCTGACAAGGAAAAATTTATTTCCTGGAATACATTGTAAGAAATAATCTCCTTGAGCTCACTCTCTTTTTAAGAACTTATTTACCACACTATCAGAACCTGGGACCTTGTTATTTTTAATCCTTTTAGTTCTGTTTCTAATTCTTCCACGCAAAATATGTCTTCCTTCACTTCAAGAGTGTCATAAACTTTTTCATTCTTTTCTATACCTTTTGTTGATACTCTCTCACGATTTAGCACATTCTCAAAATGTTCTGCCTGTTTTTCTTAAACTTTTTCCTTATAACCAATTCTGCCCCCCCCCCCGCTCCTATCTTTAACTGGGACAAGTCCAGATTCACTATTAAGGAGATCGTTTTGCTTTACTTCTGCTGATTCACATGCCCGATCCATTCTTTGCAAGCGCAAATAACCAAAACGGAGTATTTCACGCCAGAAATTCGTTGACGGGGGTTTACATCCATCTTGCTGATTGTGACACTTCAGTCTTCAGACTTCAAAAAATAATTATCACGCCCTGGATACAAACCCTGTGCTTGCTAACGAACCTGATCTCCCCTTGGTATCAAATAGCTGTCAAAATTTGCACCTGTCATCGTCATCATAGAATTTCCGCGTCAGACGCCAATTCTCGAATCTAACACGGAACATTTTATTGCATATTATAATTTTCTAACTAAACGAACATTCCAATTCCGACTTTATTCGAACATTTTAATCTTGAAAATAACACTATTGCATATACTCTTTCTTATCATTTTTATATCGTTCACTCCTAGACTCGCTCTCTAGGAGGGGAGCTTTGTTGTGATTTAATTACCTGCTAATGGCATGCATTGTATTATCTACCCGTTTTAAAGAAAGATGACAACAGTGATGTAATTTGCACAGGATCGCAACTCTTTCAGTGCTGTTGTGTACTAACATGTTGCTTGGTAGCCTAATTACTATCATCGTCATCATCATCATCTTTAGCATCATCATCATCATCACCATCATCATCATCATCATCATCATCATTATCGTCATCCTTATCATTGTCATTATAGTCATCCTTATCATAGTTATCATCATCATCATCGTCATCGCCATCATTATCATAGTCATCATGATCATCGTCATCATCATCAGCAGCAGCAGCATCATCATCGCCTTGATCATCGTCATCGTCATATTGAAATACTCACATTCCATCGTGCACAACGGATTCTCATTGTATTCAAAAAGTGTATGTATGCAGAATGGCACTATTGAAATACTCACATTCCATCGTGCACAACGGATTCTCAATATATTCAAACAGCATATGTGTGCAGAAGGGCATTATTGAAATACTCACATTCCATAGTACACAACGCATTCCCATTATATGCAAAAAGTGTATCTATGCAGAATGGCACTATTGAAATACTCACATTCCATCGTGCACAACGCATTCTCATTATATTCGAGCTAGGCCAGTAACCAGCCACTCCTATAAGGAAGGAGGGGGGCAATGGGCTATCGGAGAGAGAGAGAGGGGTTATGATGTTTGAAGACACCTAATGGACCGTACCGCTTTCGTCAAAAGCTCTCTTGTTTATAAGAACTGGCAATTGCATACAGTGAAATTGTCTGATGTCTCATACTCTGGAAAATAGGGCACGTATGTTCAAGAAGCGAAAAGGTCTAACAAAGATTCACAATCTTGTTTCACACTTTTTGCTTCGAAGAGGCTACGAACCTTGTTCTTGGTTCCTTGATCAGTTCTTTTGTTTGTTCTTTCATCTGTTCATTTCATTTGTTCTTTCATTTGTTCTTTCTTTGGTACTCTCGTTTGTTCTTTCAGTTGTTCTTTCCTTTACTATTTGTTTTTCCTTTGTTCTATCGTTGTTTTTTGTTTATTTTTCGTTTGTTCTATCATTTATTCTTTTGTTTGTTCTTCAGTTGTTTCTTTTATTCGTTCTTTCATTTGTTGTTCTGTTGGTTCTTGTATGCGTTACTACATCTGCCGTGTCATTCTAGTGAAGTAAAACTATTTTAATTAACGAGTACTCACTCACATATGACCCCTTCTATTTGTTGATGGGGTGAGAGGCGGTGGTGGCGTGGGTGTTTCGTCATCTTCTTCCTCGTAGCTCATCCGTGGGGTAACAGTGACAGATAGCTGTGGCAGAGATCCAAGAGAATTAGGCATTCTACGTGGATATTTTCTATATTTTTGTCTCTTAAACTTGTGGCATCTGAATGTTTCATTCACAGCTGATCGTATTCCTTTGTGTAAAGATAAAAACAAGGATAGAAAATATGTCACCACCATGTGACTTGACCAAGGAAGAACTGCCATCCGGCCCGTCATCAATTCAAAGCCCATTGAAGTTAGAAAGTATCATCGAGAAGAGAGGATTTGGAATGTTAGTTTGAAAAGAACACTGGAGAAATAGAAAATATGTCACCAACGGCGATTAAACCCGTGACTCACAATTTCGCGGTGTGCGCTCTAGCAACTGAGCAAGGTGACCCCCGATGTTAACATTCTGATTCCGTTCTCTTTTCTCTTGTTCTGTATCCAATGTAAATAATATCTCCTGTCTTGTTGTGTTTTTTTTATCGTTGATTATTTATGTCAGATGAATGAAATTGTTTCGACCGAGTAACAGTTTTTTATTGATCATGAAAAGACGAATAAAATCTTGTTGTTATCACCAGCAATTCTCACCTGATTGAAATTGATGTTAATGAATACATGGGGACACGCCTATTGATGTTTATTCGAAGATCAACATTGAAAGGTGAAAGGCTAAGACAGCAGGTTTTAATTGACAGAAATTTCTCTTATCTCAGTGGGACAAGAGCGAATGGGTACGAATTTGTGAACTGAATGATTGAAGAATAGAATAAACGAACCAACACGTTTAGTCATTACACTCGCATGGTAATTGAATCAAGAACCATCTGAAGTGTACATAGGTAAAGGCTTGATAGAATGGTACCACAGCCAACTTGCTTTTCAAAGTTAAATTTCGCAGCTTGAAATTAGATTTTTGTGTTGTGAAGGTACTGAATATTTAGGAAATTTAATACTCATTTTTGCCGATTTTTGGATGGCCGTTTCTACGCCAATTCGTAATACCGACACGATTACCAGTTGTAAAGATACCTTGCCAAATAAACATTGTCAGGTGTTTCGCGAGGCTATTAACAGGCTGATCTTTTGCATTGCTTTTTGTATTTGCATACATTGCAATATTTGAGCATATTTCATTGGTTTTTAATGCAGCTTTATTCATCTCTTTATAATGTTCTGTACGTTCTTTATTGTTGGGAAAAAAAGGTATCCCATTTCATATTTTCGCCAATTGTCTACGAAGCGTTCATCTTCTTATACCTTGCTCAATTGTGTTTAGTTTCTGAATCCTTCTGTGATGCAAAAGTACTTATGACCTAAGGTCGACAAGAGATGAGAACAAAAAATCATATGACGACTAATCCTCTAAAGACTAATAAATTGGTACAAAGACTACGAACTTAACCCCTAATAATAACTAATTACGCAAAGGAAGTACGCTCTCCCATCGGTAAGTAACAACATCCGGCTGCCGTATAAAATTTAGAAGGAAGTGGTGTTGCTTTTATGTGACCAAGTCTAAATACACGCTTAAACATTAACAGTTTTCCTCGTGTATTTGGGTCTCAAATGCGCCCCGCAGTTTGCAGTTTCGTAATATAAAACTGTCATGAGTTGAGTCAGGCCTACGATACAACATTAATAAATTTTCCACTGTAGTAACAACGCCGTAGACATTGATACTATGGTAATGCTTACAATGTATATAATCATTCTCGTCGGTCTTGGGTGCCACTACACGTTTATGACTGCAATCCATGCACCCAAACACCTCGGGGAATCTCACCATTGTGGAAAATCCATGTTTAAGTCTTACTTTTTGCAATTACGATGGTACATGCTGCTTAATTCGGTCAACCAACCTCAAAGTCGTGCGGCCAACGTGGCCAGCCTCACACTGGCAGAATATTAATATTCTGTTACTCATTTACTGGTCTCTATGGGCATTCTGCTTACTGACCCTCAGGTCAAATGTAATACAGATTTATCCTAACATGGCGTGACTTTCACTACGTCACTAATGCCCAGACTACTTCCAGAACAGCAGTATTAAGGATTCACCTTGATACGCTATTCTGTGGTCAATTAGGAACAAAGCTCCAGGAGGTAGGTAGAAGGTAGGGAGTTAGGTAGAGGGTAGAATAGGGAGGTAGAGTAGGTAGGTAGAGGGTAGAGTAGGTAGGTAGAGGGTAGAGTAGGGAGGGATGTAGGTGTAGGTAGGCAGTGAGTGGAGTAGTTAAGTAAATGGGGGTAGAGTCGGAGCTGAGTGGTTAGTAATGTTCATGTGTGCCTGGAACGCTATTTAATATCTGTTTCCCTGATAGAATGTCTTAAAAAGTTCCTGCTCTTTCTTCTACTTTTTTTTCTTTTGTCTTGCTTGGAAGGTCTGCCCCTTGGTCTGTTTCCGTGCAAGGGTTCCCAGAGAAGAAACTTGTGGACTACCTCCTCTTTGCTTTGCCAACAGTGCCCAGTGAACTTTGTTCTTTGTTCCTTGATGACATCAGTTACTTTTGGAAGGTCATCATATAACTGTGCATTTGTCATGTGTCGGTGCCAGGATACACCTTTGTTTCATCAATAGTAGCTAAACGCATTGCATAGTCGAGGCAGATGATGAATAGATAAGGTGCCAAGGTATCCCCCTGTAGTACTCCATAGATAGATGCAATAAAATCATGTCCCTCCCCTAAATATTGCCTACTGCAAAAGCCTTTTTATGCCCCCCGGGGGGCAATATCGCCTAAGTTAGAAAACATCGACTTAAAGGAGAAAAGAGAGTAAAACCCCATTCTCTAAAGACAGGCTTGTTGAAATCCAGGGACTGCCAGGAAAACTGCGACACCCCCCCCCTAGGGTTTCACTAAGACACACCAGTTTCTATGGCGCTAAAACTGTTTTCGCCTTTCAGTCTTACAGCCTATTCCAGGGCATGCCAAGCTCAAATGAAAATTTTGGTAATACTAATTAGATGCATATTCTATATTTGACCCCATTTTGGAACATTTTTACTGAATCTGATAAGCAAGTGTTACGAAAGGGCTATTTTAAGTACGCATAGCTTTTGCTTATGGCCCTCCGGTGATTCAAGACTAGGTACGGTTAAAGAATTCAGGAATAGGTGGTTCAAGGGAACTCATTTGCGAAGCTCAAATGAAAATTTTGGTAATACTAATTACACGCATATTCTATATTTGACCCCATTTTGGTCATTTACATCTACTGTGACCTTGCATCCACACAGGTATGATTTAATAATTTGTAATCCTTTCCCTCTTATGCTGGAATTTATCATTTTGTCAAGAAGAATTTCATGATTTAAAGTGTCAAATGCTTTTTTATAAAATAGAAAACAGTAGCCACATGGAAATCATCATCTAAACAATCATTTATTTCTAATAAAAGAGCTGCAACTGCATATTCTGTCAAACAGTTTACCCTAAATCCAAATTGATATTTGGTAAAGAAATTCATTTTATCCAGATTTTCAATACCATCAACGAATTGAAAGAATCAGCTAGCTGGAATCGCATGTTGCTTCCTTTCAGGCTTTTAACCGAAAGATTTAAGCGTGAAATTGACAGAGCCTGCCCACAATTGGGAAGAGAGATGTTCTGACTCACTGCTATATAAAGAAAATGATAAAGACATCAATTTAATCTTATAAGTCTACTATAAGCACAAAGGAGGAATGTACAGAGAGTTCACTCCCCGTCGGTCTCTTTGATCTTTTTCGTACAGGGAAAGATTGTTGATCGTGATTAAATATTGCGTCAGACGGGGGTCACATAAATTATCAAACTTCTTTCTATTTTGTGATTGGCATATTGATTTTATCATCAAAACAGACTCGAAAATGACGCGCTCACCGCAATTTGTGTTTCTTGGAGATCAATTTTCATTATTTTTAATCACATGCCGATTAGTTACGGTCGACTAAATGGTACCTTGAAGAATGGCGAGTAAAAGTTGGAATGGAATCCATTAAGTTCATTGTGATAAAATTGCAATTTCAAAACAAATTTAACAGAAATCGATGAACACCATGGAATGGACGCATCTAGTGTATGCAAACTATGTCTAATATGCCTTATTAGCCTATTTTGAACGCTTTTTGCACCATGGAATGTACGCATCCAGTGTATGCAAACTATGTTAAATATACCTTTTTAGCTTATTATGAACCCTTTGAACACCATGGAATGGACGCATCTAGTGTATGCAAACTATGTCAAATATGCCGTTTTAGCCTATTATGAACGCTTTGAACACCATGGAATGGACGCATCTAGTGTATGCAAACTATGTCTAATTGCACACCATGTCACACATGTGCACACATAGCTCTCCTCAAAGTAGCTTCCTTTGAAAGCTAAAGATTGGATTTCTGGCTTTGAACTTTGAGGCTTATGTATTATTTGTCTTGAATGGCTGTCAGTTAAAACTTTTGCCTTGTTTTAAACGTTCTGCACTCATTCTTTTAACAGGCACAAACAGATAAATCATGCGAGAAATATATGGGATAGGGCTGTCACCATACTTCCACGTTGTAACCAGTTCTGGTAAGTGATGGCATTGATTTCCTCCAGGTAAACGTTAGTACTGAAACTGTAAATTTACAGAACAATAAATGGCAATGAAGTTTAAAAAAAAATTATTATTATTAAGAAAATCTAAATTATCATTAAATTAGGACACTATCTTGTTGATGTTGTTATTATTGCTATTATCGTTATTATTGTAATTATCCACCTCAACTAATCTCACTGTCCCCATTATGCCGGGTGGAAACAGTGAGAATTTTATATCTTGTAAACATTATTACTGTTACTGTAAATTTACAGAAAGAGTAAATGGCATTGAAGGAGAGCGATAGAAAGTTTAATTTGTTCAGGACTCAAATCCAAACTTTACAGAGACTCGACAGTTTATTAGTGATAGTGTATGGCGTCATGCCGAGAATTTCCCAACACAAGTTTATTACTTTGAAAATAATAATGCTACATCAGCATCTATACATGAGTATCTATCTAAGATAAAAACAGAAATGTTTAAAAGTTTCATATAGCAAGGAATGCTTTAAACGTTTTTCCATGTTCCAAGTTTTTAAGAAATGTCCAAGACACAAGGTGTTGAAACGTTTTCTAATTTTGAGAATTAACCCTACCCCAATGAGAGCGAATCCGTTTCGGTTATGTCAATCATGCATTTAGGATTTTTGCTTATTTTTTCCACCAAGTTTCATCCCAATCCCTCCACTCTAAGATTTTATTTTCCAAGATTTTAGGTTTCCCCTCCAACTCCCTTCAATGTCACCGTATCCGGTCAGGATTTAAAATAAGAATTCTGAGACACGATATCCTTCTAAATATCAAATTTCATTAAGATCCAACCACCCGTTTGTAAGTTGAAAATACTGTTGGAAAAGACGTAAGGAGTGGGACGATAATTTTGTAGGACGAGGTGCAAAGGGTGGGACGATAATTTTGTTGGAGAAGACGTAAGGAGTGGGACGATAATTTTGTTGGACGAGGTGTAAAGAGTGGGATGATAATTTTGTTGGAAAAGACGTAAGAAGTGGTACAGTAATTTTGTTGTACAAAAGGTAAAAAGTGATACAATAATTTTGTTGGACAAGACGTAAGAAGTGGGATGATAATTTTGTGGGATTAGGCGTA
Source organism: Alatinidae sp. Z8VKAUB7J3 (assembly GCA_010016025.2). NCBI lineage: Eukaryota > Metazoa > Cnidaria > Cubozoa > Carybdeida > Alatinidae > Alatinidae sp. Z8VKAUB7J3. Next base: position 128,567,472 of record JAAAKM020721499.1, read on the forward strand.
AGGAGTGGGATGATACGGCTTGATCCGAACGCCACCGACCTCTGCCGGCAGCGTGGCCAGCACCGTGTTTGGGTCAGCGGCCTGCATGGCCAGCGCGTGGTGGCTTGTCCGCCAGTGTTCACCCTGCTCGGCGTGACAGCCTATGCAGGTTTCGCTGCCAACGAAGCTGACGGTTGGCGGCGCCGGCTCGGGCGCTGGGCTGGGGCCGGTGTCTTCGGTGCATCCTGTGGCCAGCAGCAGCACACAGATCAGGTATACCGCGTGCCCGTGACACCTGGTTGCAACCGCAGTAGTAATTTCTTTTAGAAAATACACGCCCCGAAAAATCTAGGACGTTTCTACAATTCGGACACAGTTGATTTCGGACGTTTTTATTTCAGGAAAATTCTTGTTTTCCTCATTATCCACGCCCATGTTGGAAAAAGAAAAAAAATGACTTGCAATAATAGTTTGTACCTCCATGACCAGAATGCGTGTGACAGATAGACAGAAGTTCCATACAGTTCTCACATGTAACCTGTATATTCAACAGACGTAAACCCATCCTTCTGATGCATGTGCATATTATCAAGGTCTCAAATTGGTTTCTCTTTGGATATCCAGCATAGGCATTTGGGTGCATGTTTGTGCATTTGGGTGCATTTAGGTGCATTTGGGTGTATGTGGGTGTATTTGGGTGCATGTGGGTGCATGTGGGTGCATTTGGGTGCATTTGAAAGCATTTGGGTGCATGTGGGTGCATTTGGGTGCATGTGGATGCATTTGGGTGCATTTGGGTGCATTTGGGTGCATTTAGGTGCATAGGATGCTATGGAGCAACTTTCTGTCGCATCCTTCAGTCGCTGAAGATGAAGTCACACAAAAGTACTACGCATGACCAAAAGTTTTGTTCCAAAATGATAGCAAACAAATGTTAGGAAGGTGCTGTGAATTTCCGCCTTGAAGGTTTTTCAGTGTTGATAAAAATTTTAAGGCAAGACTGGGGAAAATAGCCCCTGCCTGAAATAAGGTTATTCTCGTTGTATAATGTGAATATATCTGCTGCGCTATCTTACCTGTATCATTTAAAAGTTGTCCAGTTTTTCTCATAACGTAAGCAACACTTGGCTTGAACTTCATCTACACCAAGGCTGATCGCTCGGTCCCATCTTATTTAGTGTAATATGACTTATTCTTTACAATAATATCTGGTGTAATCTACACGAAAATATCATATCGTCAGCTGCAACTATTGCCAAATTCCGTAATGATTGACAAAGATTCAGTTTCTCATTATCAATTGATTAAAAGCAAACGTCATGGCTAAAAGTAACCGTCGTGGCTTGTGAACAAAGATAGGTTGTACAATATTTGGGTCTGACACGCTTAGAGCTATGATTACTTGTGTTTGGTTATTAACATATTTTATGAAAGTAACGCCTGTAATGCATAATGTGATCTTTGTTTATATTCAAATTGAATCGATCTGCTTCAATCATTGCTCCATGAGTTACTCATGCTGTTTCTTAACCTTTACATAATTAACGTAGGTAACAGAACTACTGGTCACAGCTAGCTCTTTTTGAGTGTTAGTACGTCATCCATAACCATAGCCTTTCACGCATGAATTGCATGTCAGGTCCTTATCGTTTTATGACATCAAGAAATTCTCGTTTTCGCTGTGCAAAGTTGCCCAAACCACCTCCAACACGCTTAGCAAGTCCTGTTAACATGTTTCCAGCTTACTGCCAATGATTTTAGTGCATTTTGAGCAAATTATAGGTCTTTGAAAATAGTGACCATAAAATGAGATTTTGTACAAAACGCGCGCCTTGGCCAATTTTGCAAAAATTGGTCAAAGATTGACAACCATCAAAGCCACCTCCAACAAGCTTAGCAAGTCCTGTTAACATGTTTCCAGCTTACTGCCAATGATTTTAGTGCATTTTAAGCAAATTATAGGTCTTTTGCCTTTTTTAGTTTTTTCAGTTTTGACGTCACCTGATCCAGTTTTTTCAGGTGACGTCACCTGACCCATCCATCCACAGACAGACAACTTATTTTTATATATATAGAAGATAAATAAGTTGTCTGTGTGTGTGTCGAGTGACGTCATGTTTGTGTGTCGACTGACGTCATGTTTGTCGATTGACGAAATTACACACCAGGACATCGGGACACAAATGACGACCGGGACACCGGGACATCTATATATATAAAAATAAGTTGTCTGTGTGTCGAGTGTACTGTGACGTTGCTGGTTTTCTCTCGCCTTCAATCATCTCTGGAAGTATTTTTCGACCAGACTTAATTATTAAAAGGAATGACTTCCTCTACGTTGTGGAACTGACCGTTGACTTCGAGACCAAAATAAGTTCAAACTTTGACCGGAAAGCTGACAAATACAAGCTCCTGTGCTTAGAATTAAACACAAAATATAATATTCGATTTATAAATCTTAGTATGAGTTCGATTGGTGGGATTTTCAAGGATAGCAAATCCTTTTCTGATATGATTGAAGGCGTGGAAACTTATTGTCTAAGTAATGTATTCAGCACTTGTTTTTCTCTATTGAATTTGAAATATATGATTATTACGTCAAAACGAGTTTTTCCACCTATACTTGGGCATTTGTTTTTTTCTATCTTGTTTAGGAGACTGATAATGCTCTAGATGTCAAAGGATTAATGACCTCATAAACATTATTTTATAGTTTACAGCTTTTATATTTGGTTTCGGGGTGTGGGTTTGTTTATGTGATTGTGCTGTTGCACTGCTGATTTCTTTTTTCTCTATAATCCGCCAGTTAGCAATACAATGTTCCTATTGATCATTAAGTCAGGATGGAAGGTATTTCCAGATAATACTGACGGTGGAAAAAAACTAGCAACATCGCAATAAATATAATAATCCTTACTGGTAGAGGAAAAGAAATTTGCGATTATGTGAAGAAGCGTGGCATAGCGCCAGTTGTTACGGCCACGTTTTGTGGAAACAGGCACAAGAAACATACATTACTCTTTGATCTTTTCCATAACTGTGGATATTTAAGAGTCAACAAAGATTTGTCAAACAGTGAAAAGGCAGCTGAATATTAAACCCATATTAAGTGGCATATTAAATTATCAAATGGAAAAATTTGTGGTCTAAGTTTTTTGAGCGGAGGTCGTGGCCCAGCTATTTGTATTTTTATCCCCTTCTCCCTGGATGTGTGTTCTTCGTTGTCTCTTCGTTCTCTTGTGTTTTGTCACCCTTAGCTAATCTGGTCTCAGAAGTAAAATTGATTTTCTTTTGCCCTAGCTTGTTCTCACAGTATTTGGAAGTCTTCTTTTTTCACTCAACAGAAAGAAAGGTCGGGGATATTCTTATGAAAAACAGACAGCCCACCTTCAAAGATTTCTTAGAATTTGTAAAAGGACTAGGAGATAGACTGAACAATTCTCATGGGGAAGAATTGAGGGCGTACCCAAGGTCCATAAAACACAGGTCATGACACTCAAGTGACCAATAAGAAACGGGGAGATGGGCACCATTTTGGGTCCAGTTTGGTCCTGTTGGGTCCAAACAAGAAGCCGTGGAATTGTAAAACATTCACGAAAACTCAGACGTAAAAGCGTACTATGTGAAAGCAAAAGCAAAGAGTTATGAAAATTTACTGAAAGTGCCATACTCCACTGTATGCGCCATCCGCATGTTTCGTCATCCCTCCCCACTTTCTGACAGCAATCAGAACCCTTGCAAAAAACGAAGCTTGGCATTTTAAACACCAAAATGTCTTTATTTGATATCACTGTTATTCAAACTTAGCCATTAAAAAATTAGGAATGTTCATCTCAATGAGATCCTTGAGCTTGATGCTTTCGAACGAGGGCATAAATATCAGGAATAAATCTTATCAATATTAAATTAAGATCTAAAGTTGGATTAATAAGGTCGTTTTTAAGATCCTTGTACTTGTTTTGTTTGTACTCTTTTGATCTGATTAAGTTTGTCTCAAAACAAACTGTGAGTTCAATCCCTGTGAGCGAGTTTTCTTCCGCGGAGGTAATAATAACAATAATAATAATAATAATAATAATAATAATAATAATAATAATGTGTATGCGGGCCATCGGGGTCTTAGGAAATTGAACAATCCTACCCAACGATGCATAGTTCCAGGTCACCCTTAGGCAACCCGTAATGGTATTCCATTCATATAGTCATATTAAGTTAGAGGCTTATTGCTATTCGCATGTTCTCGCTTGAGTGCAAGCAGCGGTATTAGTGAGAGCGAGCGCTTTCAATGTAAGTTGTGGAACTTACATTAACTTCTTTCCCATTGTACGAAAGCAATAATGATACAATTTGACACGTCAAAGATACCTGTCGAGCAAAACAAACTAGACTTGGTGATAAAATATATTGGTATGATAACAGAGAAGTTTCTCGCCAAAGGAAAATCTGGATACAGCCATTCCAAGGTATTTTCAGGTCAAAAATAGTGTGAGCTCCTGGGGCTTAGCCCCAGCCCTGCTGGGGGCTCAGGACACCCTTGGACTCCAGTTTGATTTTTTCAGCTGCTATGGCCAACTCTTTTCTTAAGGAGAATACTGAGAATATTAGAAACACCATTTTAAATATTTTTAAGCTTAAGATAGAAAGCAGCTTAAAAGTTCTCCATAGCTTCTGGATAGTAATATTTGCTGTCTAAGAAATACGGGCTATGGTTGTCACCCCTCTCCCCAAGATTTACAATCTTGACCTACAATGCCCATTGGTGTTGATATGGCTAACAGGGCAGGATGAATATATGGTATTTCTTTCTAAAGAAATTGGGATAAAAACAGCACACGAAGTTTTCTGCTTGAACATAATATGTGCCTTTCGGTACCATATGGCAAAAATCTCATATGAATATCTTCTGAAATGACCCAGGGGGGGGGATGTACTTTTGGTAAATACCTGGGCAAAAAAAGTGGGTACTTTTGGTTTTGAGGAAAAATTTGACCAGAGGGACGACCAGCAGTCTTTACTAAATGTTCCCACAGTAGTTGATAAAGTGCCAATGCCAAAAGTGGCACCTTAAACGATTACACACGTAATGCATAATGTACTGATATAGAAGCTGTGGTATTATTTTAGCAAGATTTTATGCTGGAGGGTAGTAACTGTACCTTTACATTTCATTTATTAATAGTGGCCCTTGTCTGATCCTGTGGAGTTTTCAATGTGTTTGCTAAAAAAGATGACTTCTTATTAAAGGCATCTTGAAATAATAAAGTCTTCAGACTTACGATTCATCGTCTTTTCCTTCTCTTTAAAATGTAAATTGTAAATTGCTTCCACATTGTCTACAATATTTTAGAAAACTTTGTGAAGTACTGCATATAAACGTCTTATGTCCATTCAAACAAAAGGTTACAGAGGTAAAGCAAGGTGATTTCAGGAAATTGAACTATTGCAAAGATAGGCTCTCTGCTGTTCATGAAAGTGACTCAGAATTAAAGCTTATCCTTCATACTGTTGTACACGTTACTTAGGTCGTGGTGACCTGTAAAACTTCAGTGTAAAGTGATTCCAGCGTGCAGAACGCATTGCCAATATGTTCAAATAGTGAAAGTACGCTCAATGGCACTATTAAAATGCTCACAACTCCAGCGTGCACAACACATTCCTAATATGTTCAAATAGTGTTACTACGCTCAATGGCACTATTGAAATGCTCACATTCCAGCGTGTTGAATGCATCCATAACGTCTTCAAATAGTGTAACTACGCTCAATGGCACTATTGAAATGCTCACATTCCAGCGTGCAGAACGCATTGGGAATATGTTCAAATAGTGTAACTGTGTACAACTAGTGTCTAATATAAACCCATACACAACTATCAGATCATACTATCACTGTATGCACCCCCATAACCCCCAGGCAGTTGGGGAGCTCCAGCATTTTCAAAACAACTTTGACTAGGTCGGGGCTGGGTCAAATCTTATTTACACATGGGGGGGTTGGCCTCTAAGGTGGAAGTTGATATTTGCAGGTGGGGGTTGTCAACCAGTCTAAAATAAAATTGTCTACACGGTGGTATCTACTTCAAATTAAAAGTTGTATCAGCGATTCTGGTTCCATTCCAGTTAATGAACAGGAGACGTTTAGTGGCTGAAACACTAATGAGATTGTGACTATTGACAGGTAGCCACTGTTAGGTATGGGTAAAATGCGTGACGTTGCAACTGCAGGGTGCAAAATGCTTAAAAACACTTTGTTGCAATTCGAGGAAGAAGGTCGTGTCTTTCCAAATGACCACTGGTATATGGTCTAGCCAAAGATACAGTACATGCTTCGTATGAATACTAAATGTTCAGGCTCAATGGATTTGTAGGCCTTTCGTTCAGAGTATATTTGAAACGAAAATTCCACAATTGAAACACTAATATATCGATAAAGGGCAAATTTTTTAAGAAAACAATGAAAAATTTATTACTCTCTCGCTATGAAATTTTACAAGATATCAGTATATGTTCGTTTCAATTGTAAATGGAGAGGCAGTGTTGTCTAAGGATTTTTCTATGGCTTGTTTTACCCATTATCAAAAGAAATGTTATCCGTTAAATGTTATCCGAAATGTTATCAGTATATTTTCGTTTCGATTGTAGACGAAAGTAGATTTTTTGTTAAATGACCTCCCCCGTTTATTAGAGACCAAAGAGTAACTAATAACCACGGCAGTAGGAACAAAAAAAGACAATGTTCCTTAAAGGCTACCAAGTGTAGTACACGTTTTTTAAAATTAGGAACTCAGTTGCTTAGGTGTGAGACCTCGATTTGGTCCAAAATCTAAGCAACTCGAGGCCTCAAATTCACAAGGAACAATTTTTAAAACGCCTGAAAAACGGCATTCCACCCTCCTTAGACCACAGTAAGTGGTATGAAGGTGTTCAATACACAACTGGTAGTAGTAGTAGTAGTAGTAGTAGTAGTAGTAGTAGTAGTAGTAGTGGTAGTAGTAGTAGTAGTAGCAGTAGTAGTAGTAGTAGTAGTAGTAGTAGTAGTAGTAGTAGTAGTAGTGGAAGTGGTAGTAGTAGTAGTAGTAGTAGTAGCAGCAGCAGCAGCAGCAGCAGTAGCAGTAATAGTAGTAGTAGTAGTAGTAATAGTAGTAGTAGTAGTAGTAGTAGTAGTAGTAGTAGTAGTAGTGGTAGTAGTAGCAGTGGTTGTAGTAGTAGTGGTAGGTACATGTGAGCGGGCTTTACAAAAACCTACTCGATTTGTAACTTGTACGTAGGCCTACATCTACAAAGGTAGTCATCAAACACATTTTACAATTTTAACCATAGACCAGAAAGAGGAATTGCCTTTTCGACGAAGATATCCCTTTAATAGACATTGTAAAGCATTTAACAGCAGTGACTACATTTCTAGAATCCTCTTCGCCACTATCTCAGAACGTTTTTTGTGTGATCAACTTCTGGGAAACAGGCCTTTGTTAACTTGAGAAGCTCAATATGAACAAGATTAGCAGCCTACTTATTCATCATGAGCCCTACTCCCTGTCTATGTACCCCATCCTTCCTGCCTGAGTAAACAAATTCTATATTACCTAATTTCATGCTTCCTACTCCTGGGATATGAGTTTCTGAAACTCCTAATAAGTTAAGTTCGAATAATCCGACTTCGTCACTCAAAATGTCAATACGATAGTCATTTTTTAACGTTGTAACATTTCAAGTTCCAATTTTCATGTTCTTTGAATCATTGAAATTATTTTGGCCTCAAGAAAAGCTTGCTTTGGCAAAGTAATGGTTTAAGATAAAACCTCCTGCGCAGCTTCATCTGTGACAGGGATTTAGACTTCAAGTACGCTTTGATATCTTTTGCACGAAGAATTTGTGAAGTGGAGATAAATGCAAAAGTTGAGGCAAATAGGAAGCAGCAGCATACTTGCTCTTCTTCCCTATGATCTTATCTTCATTTGTAGCCGCATTTGAGGTATTACAATTTTACTGCCATATTCAAATCAAAGTACTGTCTCGGAATCGGTATTTCCGATAGCAAGAGTTTCATTGCTCGCATGCGGTCTTTGACATTAGGCAGTCATTTTGTGTGATTCATGTAAGCGCGGGGCTTACAGTTTTAAGGGAAAATAAAAATTGTATAACCGTGGTATATGGCAGGTACAACTCTTAATATTGATATTTAGGATAAATCACCACGGAAGAGATGTTATCTATTTGCATGTCCTTCAGGGTATAGCTTATTATTCAACCATCGATTCTGTTGCTTCCTCAGAGTGGTAAAGTTACTATCGATCAAATAGCTCTATCTTGTTGTTAACTCGTTAGGTGCCAGAACGGGACACCCTGATATGAGGTGGTCAATAGTTTCCTTATGTGTATCACAGAATCTACACTTGCATCTGTGTATCACAGAATCTACTCATTAGCGCCATTTTTTAGAACGTTTGCCTCGTAATTTCTTGTAAAAAGAGATTGATCTTGTGCAGCTAAGATGAAACCTTCCGTCTCTGCCTTAAATCCAGAACTCCTTAGCCACTGATGGGTTGCGGTTTGGTCTACATCAGCTTGTTGACAGCGGAGTGCGTACTTACCATAACGCCCCTTTCATAAAAATCCAATTTCATTAAAGCCCCTTTCATACACAGAATAATTTCTGCTCGTTTTAAGTTTAAATGTTGCTTCTTACGTTGAGTTGAAAAAAACTTGTTTTTTTATTCAATAATTATGAAAAGAGCCAATGTTTACAATACTATACCCCTTAGAAAGTTTGAGTGGCAGTAGCTTTACTCCTGCTTGTGGTAATTTCTGTTTGTTTCTTGCCTCTGCAGTCACTTCAGTAGTTTTTACTGTTGGATCGGTGGATTCTTCGTACGTAAATGATTAACTCTGCAACCCGTTTACTTGGTACCACCTATTATACAACAAGACGTGTTGGATCCAAATTTCTTGTTTTGTCTTTCACAATGTAAAAATAAGACAAGATCCAATGTTTGAATCTGTAAATAAAGTGTAGTGAAGGCAAGCGCATTTTCGGGAGGAGATGCATATATACCATTAACTACCTTATTTACTTTTTTCTGATTCCGGTCATTAGATTCTTAGTACAGTAGAAACAACTAACAGTACGACCTTGCACGTAAATGATTTATCCCAACAAAAAGCACTTGATTGATTGTGGAAACACAATTAAAGTACACATTTAAACTTTCTGATGACTTTACCTGTTGCACTTCTCATATCTACTTGTGAAAAGTGTTGTAACATAAAGCACTAGATAATTTGTGGAAACATTTTTAAAGTACACAGATCAAGTGTCTGATAACAGCATTGTAGTCAATTGCACTTCTATTGTGAAAACTGCCGCAACATAAAGCACTTTTTCCTATTGGAAATATTATAGAAGTACACTGATCAACAGCCTCAGAAATTTGCTGGTTTTGTTTATTTACAACTAATTTTTTAATCTAAAACGATAGATTTTATTGATTGAAATTTTTTATTACTTTTAAGGAGTAACATTTTCCTTGGACGCCATCTATGGCTTTTACTGTACGAAAATGTTAAACTACTAGACGTTATTCGTAGGCTAGACAGCAAAGACGGCTTAAATATCCATTTAGCAGAACGGTGCTAGTTACTTTATTTTATTAACTATTATTTGCGAGAAGAAAGGAAAAGACTTGAAAAACGAATCCAATTTGAACGCTTTGTGCACCATGGAATGTACGCATCAAGTGTATACAAACTGTCAGATATCCCATATTAGCCTATTTTGTCGCCTTGTGCACCATGGAATGTACGCATCTTGTGTATGCAAACTGTGTCAAATATGGCATATTAGCCTATTTTAAACGCTTTGTGCACCATGTAATGTACGCATCTAGTGTATACAATTTGTGTCAAATATGCCATATTAGCCTATCTTGAACGCTTTGTGCACCATGGAATGTACGCATCTAGTGTATGCAAACTATCCCAGCTGCCCTTTATTTATTAGTTAGCCTGTTTGGTGGTTTTTTTGTTTATTTAGGGTAGTTTCAATGTCGGGCCCCCTGCTCATCAGGGGTCTTTGATTGATTGATTGCCAAATTGAAGACATTTTTCACCTTGTCGATAATGAATAGCAGCTGATCAACGATCGACAAAAAGTTGCAGGGAAATTTGACGTCATTACACGTCAGTGATGTGTTCCGCATGGGATAAGAGCTCTGTTATTTTCCGCTCCTTCATCCGTAGTATCTGAACCAACACCAATCACTTTTGATTATTTATCACAACTGTATCTAGATTCTTTAGGTTTACATTGTGTGCTGCGACATGTAGCTAAGAACATACGTTGTAGTTGTACGTTCTTGCAATAATGACGTGTCTTCTTTGATATTTACATAATATTTCTAAGCATGGTAAAAGCTGGATGGTTTAAGTTCATATATATATATATATATATATATATATATATATATAAAATCAAATCTTGGTTGCTCCATGTGAACTTTCGGGGTTTATATTCCTCTCTCTGGCGCCTTTCATTAGAAACTAGCCTAGCCTATAGCATTTTTACTTCGGGCTCGACGGGCACACCAAAGGGCGTACGTATCGGCCAGCAGCAGTTGAGTGCGTATTGTGCAGCTTCCTGTGAAGCACTGGGTTTGTCTGAGCAGAATAACTTTGCACTGACAGCGACCGTGGCGGCAGACTTGGGGTATACCTGCTTATTTAATGCTTTGTATCTTGGTAAACGACTATGTATTGCCAGTGAAAAGCAAAGTATGGACAGCACAGAGTTTGGGGCGTTTTTATCTTAGTGGGTATCTTTTGAAGAAACAAGGATTTACAAACTTTTTAAGGTCTAGTCGTGTTCGTGTAGAACGGACAGTTTAGCAATAGCCGGCGAGAGGGCAGTTCTTCCTTCGTTAAGTCACATAGTGCAGAGAGGCTGGTGTCCAATTGCGTTCAGTTGGATGTCGATGTCACACCGGTGGATGATTGGGAGCTAATGTGGCGACTAGAGAAATAAATGTATGTTAACATCGGAGGTCACCTAGCTCAGTTGGTAGAGCGCACGCCGCGAAAGCGTGCGCCTTTCTCGGCGAGCCGAAGCCACAAATCCCAGTCTTCCGCCGAAGGCAAGGATTCCGAGAATCCATTGGCGATTTGCAAACTTTCGCGTTTTGCAACGGCGCAGGACGTGCCAATCGCGTTCACCGCAAGTAGGTTATCGAGCGGGTTTCCCAGCCGCTGAAAGCCGTCGCGAGCCCGATCAACGAAAGTGGGCTTCCAGTAATCAAAAGCCGTCCCATACAAGCGACCAGATGGATCCGCGTGCAGATAATCGGTGAAGGAAAGCGCGACATGACGTAGCACGAGCTACGCTACGCTTTTAAAAAAAATGAAATCCAAAGACAGGGTCAAACTAAAGGGCTGGATTATTCTCCCTAGGTATTTAACTCTTAACTATTTCTGAATACATCAAAGCTAATCTGACAGTCGGCTTTGTTGCATACCAATAAATCATTGCTTACAGGATAAGATCCTACTTTTGCTTAGGTGTGCTTCAATCTTTGTCATACAGATCTTATACGTATTGTACAACAAACAGAACATTGCCTATCTCTTTCATCTTTAAACATGTAAGCAATTACTGGTCTTAAACGTAGCTCAGTTGTTGGAGCAAGAGCCACGAATTTGTTGATCTCGGTTTCAAATATGGGTGATGAAATATTTTCCATTTTCTAGTATCTTTTCAAAACGTATAATTTCAATCCCTCTCTTCTCTTTAATACTCTTGTAACATTTGAATCGATGATACTCTTGTAACTTTTAAACTCACTTGTTCTCATATTCAGCGGATCTGTAGTTTCTGTAACTTATTGACAATATTGCATTGATGCCTGTGTGAAGCAGGAGGGTTCAGCTGGGTTTCTGCTGGGTTTCAGCTGGGTTCAGCTGGGTTCAGCTGGGTTCAGCTGGGTTCAGCTGGGTTTAACTTTTATAAATTACGATAACTTTACTTCTTTTCAGCTAAACTGACTTTCTCTAGTTTACATTTTCCCGACTGTTTAACATTCCTATTCATTTGCATTTTATTTACTATTTCTTGTTACCGCCACAATTGCCACTGTCACTTGTGCATGATTTTATCCTTACAAACTTTGATTTTACAAAGATTGTCTAATTTATATGACTGACGCGTAGCCCAAAACCTCCCCCGCTACCCAACTCAGCTCCCTCCGACCGACCGTCTGCAAACTCGCAGCCACCACCGCCACGTAGTACGATGAGTCGTCGATGCGATCGCACGCAGCCCGGCTGGAACAACTCCATGAATAACAACCATACCTTCCCCCTGGGCCGCGCTACACTGAACGGATTGGCACTGGCCTGGTTGCTCGCCAGCCCGACCCCATGGCTGGACCAGGCAAGAGCCGCGGAAGCAAATACGCCGGCTCAGCTCGTCGGAGTTAGCACTTCGACTTTTCGTAACCGAAATAGATATTATCAATTTTGTAAGTAGAATTGAACGACGAGTGACCTTCGCTGGCGCTTTCAATAAGACGTAGAGCAGAGTACATCCTGTAACACTTTCCCCGAAATTGAATTAAACTAAACTGAGCTGAACTGAATTGAAATAAAGTAAACTGAACTGAACTGAATTGAAATAAAGTAAACTGAACTGAATTGAAATAAAGTAAACGGAACTGAACTGAATTAAACTATACTCGAGATGAGCTGAATTTTCTCACCTGATTGACCATAAGGCATTAGTTTGTCCTTGAGAGAGTTGTCAGTATCAATAGGTGCAGATTTAAGATATCTAACAATTTTGAAGAAGGGTGTCGTTTGTCAATGGTGTTTCTACTCCTCAATTTGAAACGGCTAGCCACGCCCCTGCCCTTCCGCAAAGGCGAAACCTTTTTTGATAGAAAACTTTTCCCAATACTTTCACGATTTTTCCATCTCAGTTTCGAGATTCAACTCAGAAGAATGATAATATTGGTAATATTTAATTTGATGGTTGTCAAAATTTGACCAATTTTTGCAAAATTGGCCAAGGCGCGCGCCTTCGACAAAATCTCATTTTAGGGTCCACTATCTTCAAAGACCTATAATTTGCTTAAAACGCTCTAAGCTCACTGGCAGTAAGCTGGAAACATGTTAACAGGACTTGCCAAGTAAGTTGCAACTTGTTTTGATGGTTGTCAAAATTTTACCAATTTTTGCAAAATTGGCCAAGGAGCGCGCCTTGGACAAAATCTCATTTTAGGGTCACTATCTTCAAAGACCTACAGAGCAAAAGTTGGTGTTTAATCACCAACAGCAGCCACATCATCAGGAAGGGAAACTGTTGGAGGGAAACTTTTTTGAGTGTCATAGTGCCACAGATTTAATAGTAGGGGATGTTAGAATTAAGGGGGAGGTTGGCAAGAAACCCCATGAAAATGGGAAATGAAGACGTTAAACAGAGTAAGTAAGTAAGTAGTAGTAGTTGGCAAGAATTCTCAAATTCAATAAATGGGGAGCACTGAGTACGCTTGTTTAATATGCTGGTAGCCCATCTATGTGCCTCATGAAAAATTGATCCCCGTTTTGAAGGGTGCCCGTCAGGGAGCTGTCTCCTCCCCTCATTTGTTCAATAATTATGTTCTTCAAGCACAAGATAAATGCCCAACCTCAAGCATTCTTTCCTCTATAGACACCTCCTTAGTATGCTACGCCGACGATGTCTTGAACTTAAGTAGAACATTGCAAAAAGCTTCTGATATTTTTGAAACGCTTAAAACCGAATATCTAAAACTTGGCCTCAGTTTTAACACTGAGAAAACCGAGATAGTTCTCTTATTGGTCTCTTACAGAGCTCTGCCTCATGAATCTTCCCAGATATGGGTTTGTGATAAGGCTTTTATTTCTCTGTCCCATGGCTATGGTGTAGGTCAATTGCTTTCCAAAAACTTGGTGTAAGCAGTTAAACAAGGATACATACCTTTATGAAGTCATCAACATCAGTCAGTCATCAACATCTCTCTTGTCCTCAACTTTAATAAATGTGCCATTTTGAAGCATCTCAGATATGTTGATGCTTGGTGCAATTCCTAGCAAGAGTAATGATATCATTTTGAAAAGTGCCTTAAGTGCCCCGTGAAGTGCTTTCTAGGTCTATCATCTGTTCCTCTAGTATCAGCTCTTAAAAATGTCTTAAGTGTCCTGTAAAGTGCATTCTATGTCTATCATCTCTTCCTCTAGTATCAGCTCTTTAAAAGTGCCTAAAGTTCCCGTAAAGTGCTTTCTATACCTACCTTCTGTTCCTCTAGTGTCAGTTCTTGAAAAAGTGCCTAAAGTGCCCCGTAAAGTGCTTTCTATGTCTACCTTCTGTTCCTCTAGTATCAGCTCTTTACAAAGTACTTCACTGTGGTTATAAATGAAACGATGTAGGGTCTGCTTTGAGAGGCATTCTTACCCGCGGTTGAATGATTATATCTTCGCTTTCACTTCCTTAGGCCCTGGACGACGATTTAGACGATATGAAACTGAACGATAGTGAACGAAACGAAACGGTTCGCTATTTTGTTTACACTGTTCGCTATTTTGTTTACACTGTTGACGGTGGGACGATTGTTACGTTTAGGAACTTCCAATTTCCCGCCAAAACATTGACACGTTTGTTGATCAGGGAGTGCCGAAACGTTGTGTCGAAAAAATCATATGTACTTTATTATAAAGTGGTTTTCATTTGTAGTATTGCGTGCACTGCGAGATAAGAAGACCTTTAGGAAATTAGAAAGAGTCGCCCTACGTCTCAGAAAAGGTATTTGTGACATCCATTACAACAAGTTTTGTAAGAGTGCTAACCATTACACCATGGAACCGTCAGCGACGAGGATGGGATTCGAACCCACGCGGGCAGAGCCCAATGGATTAGCAGTCCATCGCCTTAACCACTCGGCTTTTCGGTAATGCTTAAAAGTGCTCCACCAACAAAAGCCGGATACTCTATATGCTCCACCAACAAAAGCCGGATACTCTATATGCCCCACCAACAAAGCCGGATACTTTATATGCCCCACCGACAAAATCCGGATACTTTATATGCTCTACCAATAAAAGCCAGATACTTTATATGCTTCACCAACAAAAGCCGGATACTTTATATTATTACATTCAGATGGTAATACTGTTAACTCGTTTCTTGCCTCCTCTAGCCGTCAAATTAAAATCACATCGAAAGCAAAATGCACAATTCCTTTCCAGCAATGTCAGAAATGCAGTGTATATGGGCAGGCCAAAGTAACTCCGGAGCCGGGTAATTGGCCACTTACAATGGATGCTATATCTAGGTCATAAATTTGAAAATATGTAACGTGCCTTATTTGCTCAATTTTACTCACCCCATTACATTACATTACAGGGTATTACATGCAGGTTGTTGGTAGGACATGAGAAGCCTTCTCACCAACTATTCATAGTTCTCAGCTTTTCTATTACCAAGAATGTTGCGTACTTGTTGTTGTTGCTTTCGTTGTAGTAGGTGCACTTGTTGTTGCTTTCGTTGTAGTAGGTGCAGTTGTTGTTGTTGCTTTCATCGTAGTAGGTGCAGTTGTTGTTGTTGCTTTTGTCGTAGTAGGTGGAGCTGTTGTTGCTGCTTCCGTCGTAGTAGGTGCAGTTGTTGTTGTTGCTTTCGTCGTAGTAGGTGCAGTTGTTGTTGTTGCTTTTGTCGTAGTAGGTGCTGCTGTTGTTGTTGTTTCCATTGTAGTAGGTGCAGTTGTTGTTGCTGCCGCTTTCCATTGAAACAAACAAAACAAAACGAATATGTACAATGACATGACAACTGAACGGTCATAACCATCATTACGGGTTAAACGGGCCAAAACGGGCTAAACGGCAGCAACTAACAAACTATGTCCACATCGCTTGCCATGGGATGATCTGCAATTTGCGGAACGGACTTGCCTGCCCAAATGACAGGGACAAGTAAAACGCAATAGCCGTGCAACAGCTTAAATATGAAAGTGCGGATAAAGGTACGTATTCCTATTTGACCGTATATAGAAGGACCCGTTGTGAAGAGTCAGGTTGCGGGCCATTGGTCTGGGCGAATAATTTCTTGAGCTACTTGATGTTAGGCGATTTGGCTAACCCTTCTTTCTTTTCCCCACAATCCGTTACCAGAAGAAGATCATTGATGATTTTCCTCATGCTTTGCTGACAGTCTCAATAGCCAAGGCCATGCAAATTCGTATTTACAGCTTTCAGTACAGTGCAGCAAATTCATATTTCCCGTACAGCTTTTAGTACAGTGCAGTACAGTGCAGCAAATTCATATTTCCTACAATTGTGACAACGTTTCGTCTTTTCTTAAAGACTTCGTCAGGTCCTTGTACATTGGACGTATTAACGTGAATATGTCGACCCCTTTTGGGCAGTTTAGAGCTAAGCGTATGTGCTATGGGTATGTTAGTTCCCCCAGTTCGTTTCAAACATTATGGACGAGATCTTTGGTGATTTGCCATTTGTTCTTTGTTTTTCAGACGATTTACTCGTTGTTTCCCAAAGTGAACGTGAGCACAGGGCTCATCTCTCTATTGTTTTAAAGCGGTGCCGTGCCCCTTTCATATACGGGGTAATTTCTGCTCATTTTAAGTTTTAATGTCGCTCCTTACATTCAGTTAAAAAAAAACTTGTTTTTTTTATTATTTAATAACTAATAAAGTCGAAGCGACCCGGCTGAATTGTAACCGAAACTATAAAAAACGGAGTTTCTACAACAATAGTTACATCAAAAGAATTGTAATTTAATGCTAATTT
Organism: Alatinidae sp. Z8VKAUB7J3; assembly: GCA_010016025.2. Taxonomy (NCBI): domain Eukaryota; kingdom Metazoa; phylum Cnidaria; class Cubozoa; order Carybdeida; family Alatinidae; species Alatinidae sp. Z8VKAUB7J3. The sequence goes on from JAAAKM020721499.1 coordinate 128,584,249, forward strand.
TAAATATATAAGTTTCATTTAGTTTAGAGTTACCCATCAAAAGTTGCAAGCCTGAGAAAATTTGCCTCAAAATTAAATTGGGAGGATGGTGGTAAATTTAGGGGAGCTTAGCCCCCTATAGCCCCCTGTGGTTATGGGTCTGTTTTGATACCTGATATGATTTTATGATACAAAATGGGAAAAGAGTACAGGAAGTTGGGTCAAGATGAGCACAGGGATAAGATTTGCAAAAACTGCTTGAAAAGATTACACTTTTTACATATTTTTAGGTAAAGTTTGTCATGAGGAGGAGCCATCACCACTTCAATTATTTTAAAATTGTTCTAATAGAGCAAGAGATCCAACCAGAATCGATGTCCACCGGTGGATGACTGGGAGCTAATGTGGCTACTAGAGAATGTTAACATCGGAGGTCACCTTGCTCAGTAGGTGGATCAAACGCCGCAAAAACCTTAAGTCACAGGTTCAATCTCCGGTGGTGACATAATTTCTTTTTCTCTACTGTCTTTTCAAAACTGAATAATTATCTGACGAGTTGTTGTGCAAAAGACTGTTTTCAGGACCTTTCGACGAAAGAAGCATTTTGCCGAACTCCACACGTCCTTCAGATCTGTACTGTAACCTATCCGTTTTCATTACCAAGGTATCCTTTTCTTCCTCTTGCACTGTTTTTATATTACATGTCCTAAGCAATTACATTTTTGCAGTTACTCCTATCTAGTGTCTCCTATTAATAAATGGCTCGTGTCACTTGGGTCTTTCACTCCTCCTCAGTCTGACGATAAATTAAGTTGTTACTCTTTCTGTACTACACAGATCTGATAAATCTGGCAGGTTTTGGCAAATTGAGTGGTTACACCAACATTTTGTGATATTGACATCAGAACAAGCAAGACACAGAACGAGGCTCAAAAGAGACAAGGATAAGTTTTAAGTCATAGATCAGCAAATCAGCAATTTTCAATTAAGAAATTCTGAAATGAATTTAATTCCTCTTTTGTCTTTAGATTTCGTTACGGCAAAATGGGGTTTTTCCATTCCATGGTGGTTGAGAAACTCAGGCAGGATATCATTTATCCTTCAAATATATTTTGCAATTTTGCATGCATTATAGATACATGATTAGACCAACCTTGGGGAAAAATAACGTAATTTTTACTCTTTATATGTCTATTTATTATATAAAGCAAGCATTTCTGAAATGAAAAACCAATTTAACACATAGGCCTACGAGATAATAACATGACAAAAATGAAGAGAAACGAAAGAAACTTGTATAAAGCAAGCATTTTTCAATTGAAAAACCAGAGTCAGTACGTATCCCATTTCGACAAGAAATAATAAGTATTCTTTGGCTTTCTTTTTGAATGAGGTTGTCCAACTGGTTCTGCTACTATCTATTTACTAAAATCCTTGATCGTTGTTATTTATGCAATCAACTACTTTTTCTTTCTTATATTGCTTTTACTGTTCCTAGGCAAGGTTACAAATATGATGATAAAGAAAAGACTTGAAGGGATATGTGAACATTGTTAACATAATGGCCTCTCTCTGCAACAACAGTGTGGTTTTAGGAAAGGTTTCAACATAATGGATTGTGTTCTTATGCTTGAGGTTATAAGCAATGCTAAAAGTAATAAAAAAGAAGTTTCCTCACAGCAGTATTGGTTGATTTTAATGCACTTTTGACAAGGTATTAGAGAAGAAGCTATGTCAGAGTTAAAGAGAATTGTATGCAAACTATGTCAAATATGCCTTATAAGCGTATTTTGAGCTCTTTGTGCACCATGGAATGTACGCATCTAGTCTATGCAAACTATGTCAAATATGCCTTATTAGCGTATTTTGAACGATTTGTACACCATGGAATGTACGCATCTTGTGTATGCAAACTATGTCAAATTTGCCTTATTAGCGTATTTTGAACGATTTGTGCACAATGGAATGTACGCATCTAGTGTATGCAAACTATGTCAAATATGCCTTTTTAGCGTATTTTGAACGCTTATTATTGCACAATACTTTGTCTGTAACTAGCAACAAAGTATTTTATAGTGGTGATATGACCAGACCTAAATGTTGGTCTTCTGTCTTGTTAGCCCCGTGACCACTGAGATATGTGGTATACGATCAGAAATGGGCCTACTGTTAAGGATTTGAGATGAGCCTGTCATTATTTCCTTGCTTAATAATGCCCCAGAACAGTTTAACCCTTTAAGGACCGCGCGCCGGTTTTCCGGCTTTTTCTAAAAGTGCTCCAAGGACCACGAGCCGGTTTTCCGCCCGCCATCCCCCTCCACCAAAAACAAACATAAATTGTGGCAATCTCTCAATAAAGGAGTGAACCCGATTTTGAAACTATACTAGATAAACAGTGCCACCACTAAACAGGCTAACTAAAAAATAAAAAGGATAAAAATTTTAAAAAAATACGAAAAAAATAAATAAATAAAAAATAAAAATAAAAAGGATAAAAAAAATAATAATAAAAAAATAAAATCGATCATTAATCCGTACATCCATCATCCAACAAATACTTCTCCCGCCACCTCACTCCAGCCCTGCTCTTTACGCTAAAGTTTTTTACTGTTTTAAGAAGTAGAGTTAAGAGAAAGAATCAATCTTTAGCGTAATTACTCCGTATATTAAGTACTCCGTATATTAAAGGGGCTTTTCCTCATCAACGCCCGGCTCTTTACGCTAAAGTTTGACTCTTTCTCTCAACTCTTCTTTTAAAAACAGTAAAAAAAAACTTTTCGGCTAGTATCGCTCCGATCTATGAGGCTAGTGACCATGGTGAGATATTGGGTTAGGATACTGGATATGCAGAGATTTGGCAATGCTTTCTGCACGCTATAATGTGAGCATTTCAATAGTGCCATTGAGCGTACTTTCACTATTTGAAAATATTGCTATTGCGTTGTTCACGCCGGAATATGAGCAATTCAATAGTGCCATTGATTGTACTTACACTATTTGAAAATATTACTAATGCGTTCTGCACGCTGGAATGTGAGCATTGCAATAGTGCCGTTGAGCGTAGTTACACTATTTGAACATGTTATGGATGCATTCTGCACGCTGGAATGTGGGCATTTCAATAGTGCCATACCCTTAAGATCCTCCAAATCGGTCTTCACAACACACTTTTCCTCTTCAATGACAAGATCTATTCACAAAGTAATGGCGTACACTTCGGAACTCCTAAAGTGTCAATTATTGCTAAACTATTCATGCAAGCCTTTGAAAGCATACACGGCTGACCGGAAACCATCTATATGGGAAAGATATGTTGACATTGTTCTTGTTATCATCAAGAAAACTGATCTGCACACTTTCTTTGAACATATTAACGGCCTCCATCGCAGTATCGCGTTCGTTATGAATAATCTTACAGGTTTTGGTGAATCTTAATCAGGAATTTGCAGCAAAATTAACAAGAGTTTTCTTGTTCTCATAAAATTAATTTTGGGAAAGCAAAGAATGGTATTCTGACATATATGACAATGTCAGACGTCAAAGGGGACTGGTTAAACTAGCCTTTCAACCTCAAGCAATGAAAATAAATGAACGTCTTACTTGAAACACGAATTGTCCCTTGGCATAACCTAAAATTATACATGGCCAAAACTACAGGATCTGCAAAAACGATTGGGATACAGATGCTTTTGCTAGATCCTGTTGGAGGATGAGAGGTTATGTCAAAGTGAAGAACTTTACTCGTTCTTGAGTCCAAGCTCAGAACAAATCAGGCAGAAAATTTCTATGGGGTATGTATACATTTACTGTAATGTGTTGTCTTTAACATGCATATTAAGGGTGAAATACAGGGAAACGTGCTTGTTTTTAAAGCAAAAAGTAGCGCTAAAGAGAGTTTTTATTATCGTCCCCAAGATTCTTCTACAAGTTTTAAAGGTGTCGTAAGGAGAAGATTTTCACTTCGCTTGCTAATCCCAAGATAATTGAATCATGCTGTGCTTCTTCATGTCTATTTTGTCGGCTGGAGAATTGGGGCGCAATTTGAGAAAACTCTTGAGAATGAGGTGGAATTATGTACTTGCAGAAAACAGCCTTTGACGCTACATCAAATCTTTCACTAACAGAACGGAGAGAGCCGTGGGGAACGACTAAACCTGCCCCATTAGCCCAATTTTGGATCTTTTGGAGTGGTGCCAACAACGTTTTCGGAACACCAGCAAAAAGCGGGCATCAATGATTAGACTGAAATACAGACCACAATATTGATCAAGTGCAGCAAACAATTCAAAAATACTGACGGATCGTCATTAGACATCTACGGATTTTGATTTTTGTCAATATGTTGTGCAGGATTTCAGTAATTGCCCACATACATCAATAATATTGTCAATATAAAGTTTTATCAATATTATTGTCAATATTATGGAGCGTCTGTGAGCTGTTTAAGTGAGACAAGGTTTCTAATCGTCCTGTTATATTGTTAGTAGTGTACCTACCTATCTATTGTACCTGACCAAAAGCAAGCTATTTGTCGTTTAATTATCATTCGTCATTTCAGATATAAGTCCGTATCCAAGCTCCTCCTCCTAAAAACTGGGTGGGGGCCCCGAAAATTGTATTCTACTTTTGAAAAGAACACTAGAGAAATAGAAAATATGTCACCACCGGGGATCGAACCGTGACCCACGCTTTCGCGGCATGCGCTCTACCAACTGAGCTAGGTGACCTCCGATGTTAACATAATTCTATTTCTCTAGTCGCCACATTAGCTCCCAATCATCCACCGGCGCTGCTCCGGGCGAACTGGAGCGTTGTTGCATCCGATAACGTTGTTCTGGCACAAGGAGAATCCATCGAAGTCGCCAAGAAGCTCGACAATGGCGGATGGGGCTATCTGATCGATTGCCCAAATGGTCCGCCAACACTCAGATAGAACGGCTGCGAAATCCCACGGAATATTTGGTCGAACGAACGTTTTCTGTGGAATTGCTTCTGGACGCCTGAGTGAGTACCGTCGATATTGTGACTGAAGGTTGGGCCAATTCGGAGGTTTAGCGTTATGGTAATAAGAGCAAACCCTTTATCTTTATCTTTATATACATCATACAAAATATATTACACATGATATATGATACACGATCCACGGGTTTAAAATGGAAAGCACCGTGAATCACTTTTCTCTCCCTCCAACATTCTGGAATATGAATTTATTAACGGAAAGCCTGCCGTTGGGGGTTTGGTTTGGGTCTTCCTCGGGAAGCACGCCATCGAACCAGCCAATTGGAACATGGACCAGACCAGCCTTACCACCGACATTCGACCCCCCGCTGACATCCTGCCCGCGAGGTTCGCCGCGACGACGTCGGCGACGTAGGTGAAGTCGCGGGTCTGCGCGCCGTCCCCGTAGATCGTCGCCGGCTCGCCGGACAGGGCGAGGGTCGCGAACTTGGGAATGACGGCCGAGTACTCGCTGGTCGGGTCCTGCCGCGGGCCGTAGACGTTGAAGTAGCGCAGCGCGGCGACGTCCAGCCCCAGGCTGGCCGTGAAGGCCGACGCCAGCTGCTCGCAGGTCGCCTTGTGGGCGGCGTAAGGAGAGAGGGGCGCGAGGGCCATGCACTCCACTTTTTTCCAGTTTAGCCAATATCACTACTTTACTTTTCACCCTTCACCGTAATCCAGTAATCACGCGGTCAGCGGATAAATACATTTCGTTGGCCCCTTGTAGGCTAAAATAGAGTCTAAATAGCTTTACTATTGTCGATATAATTGGGCCACGTATAGGCCACGTATTGCGAAAGACTCCGTATCTCATCATGAACAAAATTCATAGTCTGCAGTGCTTTCGATGCAGTTTCGACTTTGGGTGGGTGCGGGTGCGGGTGGTGCAAATTTTATGATTCGAACATTATCGGAAAGAGCAATAGAGAAGCAGAGGGATTTGTACCTTTGTTTTATAGACTTCACAAAAACGTTCGATAAAGTGCAACACGATAAACTGTTTGAAGATCTGGCTGATCTTGACTTGGATGGCAAAGACCTACGCTTCATCCGTAATTTGTACTGGGAACAGACTGGGTGCATGCGCGTGGGCGGTGTGTCAGCATCGGGAGAGGAGTGAGACAAGGGTGCATATTCTCCCCTGATTTGTTCAACTTATACGGAGAAAAGTTAATATTAGCATCGTCCCCTTCCTCAAAGTTGGGCGATAGCGCTGTGACTGTCACTGTTTTCTACCAAGGTCACCTTTCTGTGTGCACTCTAAGGGTCACGTGACGGTACGTCTCAACATCGATTGCCGAAATAAATAGGGGACTATTGTTCTAGGTGTGAAGATTCTCAGCCCTTTCTTGATCAACTGTGGACATACTAATGGCTGCGACTGTATCCTGTGATTCAGAAGGCTCACGCTTTATTTACTTTAATGTTCTTACAGTATCAGTGGCCTCTCGTCATTCTTGATCGACTTTCATTCCAACTGCAAATTTCCAACCAAAGATATTTTCATTCTCAGTCTCTCGTCGTTCTTGATCGACTTTCATTCCAACTGCAAATTTCGAACCAAAGATATTTTCATTCTAGGTCTCTCGTCATTCTTGATCGACTTTCATTCCAACTGCAAATTTCCAACCAAAGATATTTTCAATTTTCATTCTCAGTCTCTCGTCATTCTTGATCGACTTTCATTCCAACTGCAAATTTCCAACCAAAGATATTTTCATTTCAACTCCTCCACTTTCATTCTGTTAACGCTATCGAAATCCATCATATTCCTTGTTGTATTCACCCAAAGCAACTTGTCCTCGAGACTGGTGACTGAGCACGCTGCAGAAATGTTATTACCCTAAACTAGTCCCAGACTACTACGGAGCTGCGCGGTCAGCGAGGTCGAATTGGTGTATTCACCACCTGGTTTGGTTATTGTATCGTTTCATTTCCATATTTTATATCCAGTCTTGTCATTTCAAGGTCTCTTTACCCAAAACACCGTATAAACATATCTTAAAAAATTCATCCTTCTCATGAAGGTGAAGGCACATAGTGCTCTTTCTAATAGCTTATTATACTCATGCGGCTTGCTACACCTGTATGTGAGAGGAATTTGAGGCAAAGTGACTCACTCAAGGATACACAGAGGTGCTGGACACTGGGATCGAACCTATGCTCTTATCAGCTCCCTCTGCGCATATTACAAAGCGTGTGTAATTAGCGTAACGTATCAGTTCTAATTAGAGTGGGCGTTGGAGTTGGAGTTAGTTGAAGTTCAATCAATTCAAACTATGTCAAATATGCCTTATTAGCCTATTTTGAACGCTGTGTGCACCATGGAATGTACGCATCTAGTGTATGCGAATCATGTTAAATATGCGTTATCAGCCTATTTTGAACGCTTTTTGCACCATGGAATGTACGCATCTAGTGTAAGCAAACTATGTCAAATATGCGTAATCAGCCTATTTTGAACGCTTTGATCACCATGGAATGTACGCATCTAGTGTATGCAAACTATGTCAATTATGCCTTCTTAGCCTATTTTGAACGCTTTGTGCACGTACACGAAACTAAACAACTTTCTAAATGTATGAATAAACGTTACCATGACAAATACATAGGTAAAACCACAACATTGGTAGCGTGTCTACCGAATGTTGTTTTTTTTGTAAGTCATTATTCCAGATTTGTGTTTTAGTTGTGCAAATGTTATATTCTTCTATGTTTAAGCCTCTGTGTTTCATGTGTTTTTTATCATGCTACTTGTTCTGTCTCAAGCCTGGAGGCTTGTTTGTTGTAGAGGGGGGTAATGTTAAGAGAGCATTCTTTGTATCTAAATTGAATTCAAAACATATATCAACAGAGTAAATTACAATATCATCTATTTAAACAGAAACTGTAATTCATAAAAAGAATTGTCATCGAGGGAAGAGACAAAATTGTTCTGTATTCGTTTCTCTAACTAGAGATCTTTGGCCTGAGTCGATAAACTACGGCCTAACCAAACACACTGGACTTGCCTATGGATTCATTAAAGTGTTGACAGTTGAGTACCCTTCCAAACAAAGAGAAACAGATAAGCGAGCCTTTACCCTAGTCCTCACATGCCACTTAACGTTTGTTACCTTTTTAAGACAAGGCGAGTTTGTAAGGACAATACCAAAATACCAGACTTCAAGGTCGTCTCTCCCATCAGTTAGCACTTGCGGTTTACCAAAAGTTTTTGTCGATTATTCACAGTGCCAGATCGAGATTCCACTTCCTTATCCATAGAAACGTCTTTATTTAAAAGGACTTTCATGTATCGTTTATAAATTTGTTTATTAAAGCTGTAATGCCAATCCCGTCCGTGAGATGCCACGATTTCTTTCTTTGCCTCAACCAACACAGATGCCCAGAAAGCACAATTTTTTGGTAATCTGTCATCCTTCCTTTGCAAGACGTAACCTAGCTATTTTAACCTTTATTTCACAGAAGCCCTAGAGATTGGAATCAAATCACATGTTTATTACATATTATCGTTTGATATAATTTCACTTTTAACAACACCAAAACTGTCCAAAGAAAATTGCTCTGGAGAACGTCTCACACATCTTCCAAAACTTTTTGAAGCACCCGTGCTTGAGGGCCATATTCAAACACCTTCATATCATTACTACACCTTAAATATTGTCAAGCAGGGGGTCTAGAGAGGTGGTGGCTCAACTTACCCCATGGCAAAACTTACCCCGGTCTCCCCTACCCCCTGCTCTACGTAAAAAAATGTTGATAAAGATCCATCATGGACATTTAGGGAGTGAGAAATGCAAAATGCGTGCACGAGAACTGTTATTTTGGCCAAGTATGAGTGCAGACATTGAAAATATGGTTGACACATGTGATGTTTGTCAAAAACATGGAAGAAAAAACCAAATGGAACCTCTATACCAAACACCTACGATCGGCATATGTATTTTTCACTGTAGTATATCATAATGCATCGGAAATAAAAAATGTCGGACCTATGGGATGACTGCGGGGTGACTCTCGCCCGTATGTCCATGGGTATGTGCGTTAAAAGATGCTTGAAAATGCCTCCCGTGAGATATAACTTCAGAACTACAAAAAATTGTGTCTTTTGTCCTTAATGAACAAACCTTTTTCACGACTTTCAACCAATGGCTTAGCTTGTCCCAGCTAGAATTTAGACTATACAATGACACTTTCAGTTGAATGAATTCCCGTTTATTATCAGTGGTCTATAATGAGCAAAAGAAGCTGAACCTTAAAGCCTATATTTGATATGGAACATGTAGCTCGTTTGGAAATGCTTGGTTTTTCTATTGACAGAGCATATCCTTGCAGAGCATTTCTTAAATGCGAAAGAATGGTCCTGTTATTGAGTCCTTGAGTATGAGCACTTCCTACCCTCTCCAATAGTATTCCAAGACATGACAAGGAATCCCTTAGTTAATTAAAGAGCTGTCTATCCTAAGCCTCGACTTCACTCTAAATTGTTATGAGTTAGAAGGCCATGTTATTAAAGCAGAGGAGAACGCCAGCTTAGCTCACAATGATCAACAGTTAAGTTTGTGGCACAGACGAATGGGGCATATATCTTGTGAGACAATAAGTAAAATGAGCAAGGAGAAAATGGTTGAAGGCTTAAATTTTCGATCTTTTGAGGAGTCATCTGTTTGTGAGGGATGCATGTTTGGGGAAAAGTCGCGAAGGCCATTTCCGAAAGAGTCAGTTTCACGTGCCAGTGATGTGTTAGAAATTATTCATAAGCATCGCTATAAAACATTCACTGTCCCTTGCCATTCCGCCAATACCACTCATACTTAAATTAACAAAAGAAATTATGTCAAATCGTTTCTTTAAGTCATTACATAACTGTTGATGCTTAATCTTTTTTCAATCATAGTTATTCTGTAAGTTTGTCTCAAACCCAACTGTTAACTCAAGCACATGCAATAATAATAGTAATTTTTTTAAACTCAATGCCTTTATTGCTAATCTTCATTATACAATAACATTTCCCGCTGTTTTCTCCTGGCATGCGCCTCGCAGAAAATACTGTTCTGAGCATGTCGTTGCCACCACGTAACCAAGGCTGTTCTACCTTGTGGTTTAGTAGAGTATTGATGTCTTGGGAAACTCAAGTTAACTTAAACTTTGACAAAGCTATAGAATATGTAGACAATAAGAACAATGACATGCGTCTTCAAGTTTAGCCCTTGTAAATAGGTATTGTTTTAGTAGATTTATTCAGTTGCTGTTTTCGCGATCACAAACACGACGGACTAGTATTTCGACTTCATCTTCATGAGAATAAGAACGGCTATCGAATTAATTTTACAAGACATGTTTGGGATAACCTTTATCCGTCTTCAGTTGAAACTGATTTACAAGAACGTTCTACACAATTTATTTACGTTTGAACTATTGACACATGTTACTATATTTACAGAAAAAAACCAATAAAACTAGTTGAAAAAGAAACTTTTAAGAGGGTTTTATGATTATTAAACAAATCACGGCAAATGAACAATACACGACACATGGATGTAAAGTAGTACTAAACACGTAAAGTAATGTTGTTGTGTGTATTATTATAAGCCCCCCCATTTATTAATTTTAAGGAATTTTCCTAGTATTCAAAATGTAAATGATGTCTAAAAACACTTGAATAACTTCCCATACAACATTTGACCCTGAAACAATTGCTAATTAGCCAAATAGCACGATTTTTGTACTCATGTGAGTCATATTTATTTAAAACTTTCACGAAATTGAGACTGTAGTTCAGACCCCCCCGTTTCTTTGGGCCCCCCGTTTATTAACTGTCCACCGTAATGATGACCCCCCCGTTGATTCTGCACTACACCGACATTTCATCAGACAAAAGTATATTGTTAGTGTTAATGTTTGACGTCAATGTGTTCGAAAAAATGATACGCGACGTAATAATAATAATAATAATAATAATAACTTTTTTAAAACTTAAATGCCATTTATTTTCATACAGAAATTGTACAACTCAACTTTACAATTTCTAAACTAATAACATTCTCATTGTTTTCTCCTGGCAAATTTAGTGGGGACAATGAGATTCTTTGTGTGGATACATACACGTTAACTAATATACAATGAACTATGATGTAGCACAATGACAATGTGATAGACAGAGAGGAAAAATGTTGTTCTTGTGAGTTGATGGCTACCCAAAATTCACGGTCAGATAAATCTTAGGATAGATTTTCGTACGTATTTTCACCTTAGCGGTCTCTCAATGTTCAAAAATATACCCATATATGATATTGCCTTCCAGAATCATGACATAATGAAGAGCGTGAGACATAAATTTTACGTTGAACAAATTATTGCTTCATGAAAATCAAGCAACAAATATGGCGAGTTCATGAATGTGACTATTTATAGCGTTATAAGCCTATTTGGAAAGCTTTGTGCACCATGGAATGTACGCACCTAATGTCTGCAAACTATGTCAAATATGTCTTATTAGCCTAATTTGAATGATTTGTGCACCAGAGAATGTACGCATCTAGTGTATGCAAACTATGTCAAATATGCCTTACTAGCCTAATTTAAACGCTTTGTGCACCTTGGATTGTACGAATCTAGTGTATGCAAACTATGTCAAATATGCCTTATTAGCCTATCTTAAACGCTTTGTGCACCATGCAATGTACGCACAATTAGCCGTGACTTGATGCCCACAACTGTTCCATTTTAATTCAAAGAGTCAAGAATCCTGTTTAGCTTGTTCAATTTCGATGGGAAAATGTGAATATTTCAAAACTATGTTTACATTTATGCTATTGAATTGAGAACGGTCAATTATTCTGGACAAAATTAGCTTTATGCAGGAAAAGGATCACTTTTCATAACGACTGGTCAAATTCTCAGTTAAGCATAAAAGTCAAGAATCCTATTTAGGATTCAAGGTCGATACGAAAATGTGAGTATTTGATACTGATGACAATGATGATGATGATCTAACGATGATGATGATAACATTGATAATGATTATATTGATAAAGATGATAATGATATGTTATAGATGATGGTGAGGATAGTGATGACGATGATGATGATGATGGTGATGATGCTGATGACGATGATGATGATGATGATGATGATGATGATGATAACATTGATAATGTTAAAATTGATAAAGATGATGATGATATGTTACAGATGATGGTGAGGATACTGATGACAATGATGATGATGATCTAACGATGGTAATTTAATCATGTCGTTTGACTTACATTTTAAAGGATTAGAAGTACCAGTGTCAATATTGAAATTTTAATAAAAAGTAAGAGTCTGAGAGCGTAGACGCCGTACACATTCCAGGATTGTTGAGAACGCAACGGATAGCAGGAATCTTACCTGCAGCACTATGTCGAGCTTTCTTCGCTCCATCTCGTTTAAAGCTGCTAGGCTGCCTTTTTTTCTTGCGATCGACTGGTGACTGTATCACTGGTTCACTAACTTCATCAAAAGTATCCATAATTAAGATTTATTTACCCTGCTTCCACAAAAGCTATTACACCATCTTCTCCGACCGACAATAAGAAGCCAGGGAAGCAGCTGCATGACTTACACTCAGAAAATATGGAGTACCTTGAGTTTAAGAGCATATAGCTCTGTCAAAGTTTGTTATTAGTCACTTTAAATGACCATAAATATAAAGTTTGACAATAAAAAAACTACGGAGAGAAAATTGGTTGTATACAAATTTGAACCCTATATAAAAGGAGTTTTACTGTTGTACAAGATTATTGGTAAACATGTAGAAATTAGTTGTTTCTATAATTATAGTTTGGTTGCCTAGGCTTGTCACTTTTTCTTTCTTTTTTTTTTTTTCTTTTTTTTTTTTTTCCATCTACAGTTATTCTTTAAGGGAGATGAAGAGGGTGGGCGGACATTAACCCCCCGGACAATATCCACCCGGGCATTAACCCCCAAGAAAATATCCCCCCGGATATCAACCCCCCGGACAATATCCCCCCAGACATTAACCACCCGTGTCAATAACCCCCCGGTTATTAACCCCCCGGTATCTTGTAGCCAGTCTTGATAGTGGAGCCCCTGTGCATTTTGGCGCCAACTGACCACATGTTTTCCTAATGAATGCTTCAAGACGAAGGGAAAAAATGCACAGCAATGGTTAAATCGGAGGGAGGATGGGGTGGGTCCGGAGAATTTCACGCGTTAAAAATGGTGAAATTTGGTTAAAAAATGTCAGTACTTTTTATGGGCATGTTTGCGTATTCTCGTGTCTTCTGCTTATCTTTCAAACTTGCATCTATTACGACAGGGATCTTTGACGTTGAGGTTCTGCAATCCATATGGTAAAATCTGGTCGCTGCGTGGTCGTTACCACTGGGAATATTACTTGTGTTTCAAAGTTCCCAGTTACCTTCCATGATCCATTTCATCGATTGTCTTTCTTGGTACTTTTAGCTGGTTCTCTGAAGCTTCCTCTTTGATCCTCCTTGTGAAAATTCTACTTTTATTACCATTACTATTAATCTTATCACTATTACTACTACTACTACTACTACTACTACTACTACTACTACTACTACTACTATTACTACTACTACTACTACTACTCAATGCGATACAACGCGATACGACAATCTATTCCAAAACAACTACTCGATCTTTCTCCAATCCTTATCCAATTCAATCCGCAATTCAATCCTACTCAAATACAAATTACATCTCAATATATACACAAATTTAGGTATGCTAAGAAATTACGGTAATTTGCATCACAACATATTTCGCTATAACGACTCTAATATCAGCTACAACTTTGCGTCAATCATAATGAGTGTAACATTCTTTAACATCTAATCAACGTAAATATGAGTAATGCTCCTAATATCTATCGTTGGTAAACGCTGCATTTGAATAAGGTTGAGGTCTGCCTCTCGCGTATCACCCATCCTACTCCGATAAGTTGTTTTCAGCCGGCAAATACCAAGATGCAGGTATTTTTGCCTCGTAAGAGCTGATTGGAGATTTGGAAGCAAAGAAGGAAAACAGTAACCATTTAGAAACCATGCTGAGTCATTTGAACACAGTCAAAAAAAGAAATCCCTAATGGAAAAAATCCACCTCGGAAGATATCCCTAAGGAAAATATCCGCCTAGGAAAAAATTATCATCTGTGGAGTCAGGCGGGGCCGCAGCAAATTTTTGCACTAGGATTATTTGAACCAATATCACTGTGGGTCCATCCTGGGGGTAGGTCACGTTTTCTTCAATTTTTACCATTGGTAGTAAACGCACAGAGGAGAAATGTACAGAGAACCCACTCTGCCCTTTTTTTTATGACATCCTATGATTCCGCATTTTACGTACTGGGCCCTCGGCGCCCTGTGACCAAAGTAAGTAAACTCTAATTTCGCGCGAAACCAAATGTTTGTTTTCATTGAAAGATTGACACTAAAATCTTCACCTTAGCTTTTGAGCCTTGATGGCTCAATGGTTAAGGCGTTGTTTTAGTAATCATGAGGTCCCGGGTTCGAATCCGGTCAGTGCCGTTTAATTGCATGCTATTGTGGTAACGCTCCACTCTTCGAGAAATATATATAATTGCAATGTGTCTGCTGAGAATATATATATATATATATAAATATGTGTTTCTAATTATTCTTTAGTGTATTGCCATTCAAATTTGTATTTCTTATTTAAGCAGGACTGTGATCTCTGTTTATAAAACTGGTCATCTTTTCTTATAGAACAATTATTCACTCCGACAATTCTTGATGGTCTTATCTAAGACTTGACTTAAATAAACGCATTTTACATATTTGAGGTGAAAATTAATAGTCATTTCTTGAAGCATATATTACCCTCAACTCTTGTATTTTAGAGTTTTTAGCTTCATTTAAAAAGAGTTACCTTTTATATACCGTTCGTCAATTACTATTTCGTAGAAAAAAGGGAAAATACGAAATCGTCTAAAATAAAATAAAATTTAGTCTAACGTTTGACTCTTTGTCACAACTCTACCTTTTCAAACAATAAAAACTTTAGCATAAAGAGCGAGGCGTTGAGGAAGGGACAGCCCCTTTCATATACGGAATAATTTCTGTTCGTTTTAGTTTTAATGTCGCTTCTTACTTTCGGTTAAAAAACACTTTTTTTTCTTAATTTCTGAACGTTTTTCAACTAGTGCATATTCAAATTCGGCTCACTGTACATGAAAAATTAAAACAAAATTTGCATACGAATTTTTCCAGATTTATTCCGTATATGCTTACCTAGGCATGCCTATTGGAGAAAACCTGAAAGAAACTGTAAACCTGGCAATCAAAAGTTATGCCAGTCAGATCCGGGCTGCGTGGGCCTATCTGGCTTCAAAGGTTTCGTATCTAAATAGAGTGCACCGTTCTCACGTATATAATAGCCTAACGGTTCATCACTTACTTACCCTTACTCCTGTTTGGTCTATTCTTAAATGTGGCAAAAGAAATCAAGTTTATCTCCTTTACTTTTACTTTTCTTTTACTTTTTTCTTTTGCTAGCAGCCTTGTATTATACGAGAAACCCTTGAGAATTTTGGCCTCAAAGATCACATAGGACAATAGCCGGTTAGTTTGCAAAGTATAGTGATAGAATATAGCGTCTCACCATGGATGGTCAAATTAAGACCTGGGATTTGCCAATGGCCGAATAATAGGCAATTATATTTTTCCAGGATAAGAGGTTATTGCCCAAAACAAAACGGTGCGTCAACATAAACGCCATGACTTTTCTCTCTTACAAGAAGCAATATTTTTGGAATTGTAACATAACTAAACCTAACATTCTGGCTTGGCATTCTTGTGGCATTGCTGCCTGCGGCTGCCGGGCTTCTTCTGCTCGGCGTTTCCGGCTGGTTCATCACCGCCGCGGCTATTGCGGGTTTGAGTGGCGCGTTCTTGAACATCTTTGCGCCAAGCGCGCTCATTCGCGCCTTTGCAATTGTCCGTACCGCCGGCCGTTACGGTGAAAGGGTCCTGACACATGACGCCACGTTCCGGTTTCTGACTGGGTTCAGAAACCGGCTGTTTGCGGCGATGGCACTAAAGACAAACGACGGTCGAACTCGACAAAAATTTTGATTCAGAAGGGGATAGAGGTCATCCAGTTCATGGTTTGCACCTACAGCCTTAGTAGATTACTAAATGCATACCCCAACCTGTGGCATGTTTTCATCAGAATCCTGGGGTGGGGAGTTATAGCCAATTATCCCAAATGAAATGAAAATAACAGAGAAAATGAAAAATAAGCCATATAATAATAAAGAAGGTAAAGATGTCTTAAGAAGACTGACCCGTTTCTGTGAATGCTTGAATTATACAGGCTTATTATCTTGGTAATCAAAATTGTGAGATAGTCATTTTGTTCAGTATAGTTCAAGGAGCATAAGTGAGTGGAGGGCAACCTGTCCCTCCCTCACAAGCAAATCATTCATCAAAACAAATCCAATCAAAATTTTAATAGAGCTATTTTATTCAGGTAGGTCCAGTAATTATGTCTTTGGGGTGTCAACCTCTCCAAAGTCCTCAATGCAGGGGTTGTAAGTTATTTTTTTTATTATTAATACCAAATATGGTAAGCTTTCAAGCTTGTTGCACTAAACATAATAAAAAGTTTCATCTCGCGGGCAACTTACCACCACCAGCTCCAGGCCATCCTTGAAACCGGTGAACAAATCCTCAACGTGGTGCCCCTCGCCCTGCAGGTAGTCGTTGACCCACACTTGAAACGACCGCTTCTGTGAAAGCTCCCACTCCGACAACTCGCCGCCGCCCGAGCTCATTTTCTGTAGCCTATGCTGTGTCGCTCGGCGACGTGAACGCGCAGTGGAAGGGGGTTGCTGCGATGGCTTTTTCTGGATCGCTGAGAGAGGGGTTTGGGAACGTTTTCGTGGCGAGCAGGTCTAAATCTTTGTTCCATTAACATAATTTTCCTAGGAGATTTTGTAGATAGGGGAATGTCCAACGTCGACTAACTTACATTTTTAGTGGTGACTAACATTTTTGCAATTAAATGCCTGTTACCAGAAAAAGTTCATCTTGTACGAGTTAATGACGAAACTAGAAGGGCACAAAAAAGATACGGCTTTTACAAGTAAGATATATATTCCCTTTTAAATGCTAATTATTATGGTATTTGTTTATTAACTAAGCATATCCATCAATTTTTAGTATAGCACCAAAAGCTGTTTTTAGTGACACTTGCATGCTTGGAATGCGTACATTACATGGTCCACTATACGTGTAGAATAGCACCAAAACCTGTTTTTAGTAACACTTGCATGCTTTTAATGCGTACATTCCATGGTGCACAATGCGTTTAGAATGGCACTAAAAGCCTTTTTTTAGTGACACTTGCATGCTTAGAATGCGTACATTCCATAGTGCACTATACGTTTAGAATAGCACCAAAAGCTGTTTTTAGTGACACTTGCATGCTTGGTAGCATTTAAAACTTTACATCAACATCTTGAATCTTTTATTGCCGTTCTCTAAATTTTGTTGAGAAACATCGACATCCGTTTGGCAGTGAGGACTTTTGCAATAAGACTACCTGTGCTCTAGGCAGGTGAGCAGAGTTGGCTTCATGGTAGCTATATAAAATGGGTAAAAATACTTCTCTTCTGTGTTCTTAAAGGCTGTTGTATAACACAGACACTACTACATAGCTACACACAGTATCGTTTCACACATTCATCTTTTTTATAATTACTCGCAGGATTTTAGTTTCAATCTCTATTTTTCTCTAAAAACAATTTTTGGGAAAAGATTTAAATCTGATTGGTCAAAAATCTTCTTATTTTGTTTTATTGTAACTATTAATGTTTTTTAATAAATGCATGTCCGATTTCTTTTTCAATGATTCCTGTTTTGCTGTAGGTAAGTAAAATTAAGTTTATATCTTCCTATTAAATAAATTTTGTTTCTATTAGGGTTTCTTCTGTGAAAAAATATTTAAGAATCAAAATCTTCGATTCTCGGTGAAAATTATTTGGTTAAAAATACCTCAAATTTTCTAATTTTTCCAAATTAACACCCCCCCCAGCTCCTCCAAGGAGAACGGATCCGTTTCAATTATGTCGATTACGTATCTAGAACTTATGCTTACTCTTCCCATCAAGTTTCATCCCGATCTCTCCACTCTAAGCGTTTTCCAATATTTCTGGTTCCCTCCTCCAACCCCGAATGTCCCCGGTCGAAAATGGGGCATCTGAGACATACGATCCTTCTATATATATCAAGTTTCATTAAGATCCGATCACCTATTCGTAAATAAATGCAGATGGCAAAACTTTTATGTAGTCAAAAATCTGTCTTTTTATTTAGCCTTTTTTTAAATAGAAAAATGTTTTGTGAATGAAAAAATAGCACACTTAGCTCTAGCACGCGAGTCAAAATACGGATAGCCTAGTTAGAGGAAGTTTCCTGCAATGTCTCTAATGGAATATTCAATTTTAATTTAAATTGACGAATGTGGAACTAAATTAAAAGATCTATACACACCCAGGTTATCAAAATGGCGCATCTACAACATCGCAGAAGCACCGGAAGAAAATTACTAACTTGTCCAGATTGTGGGCAAAGTCGCATGCAAGACTGCGAGGAGCATGCACATGAAGGATTTCCGGATAGTGGTGATTACACTTGTGGCCCCAGCACCAGTGGAGCCAAAGAACCAAAGACGGAGTTCAATAGATTTCTAAAACCTACACCAGGAGAGGATTTTCAAAAATTTTACTCTTTGGAATCCCCAACAGAACTGAAACAAAAACAAATAATGTAACGACCAGCTGGACTACGACAGAAAATGACCTCAGAAGACGATCAAATTTTTCCTCAAGACCAAAAGTACCCACTTTTTTTGCCCAGGTATTGACCAAAAGTACCTCCCCCCCCTGCCGAAATGTAACTAAGCAAAGGAGTTCAACACAAACAATCGGCGGAACAACTACAAAGAGTCAAGAAAATGCTTGACGTTCTTTAAATTCGTAAGTATACACACATCTTTCTCAAAAATTATCTTACAAGTACTGTCCGTAAACGTCAATTAGTATAACAGCAGGAACGTTCATATACAAGAGTTGTTTTTAAATAGCCGGTAGAATATCTCCTTGCATAGTAGTATTGAGCGTGCAAGAATCTATGTAGCATTGTCATATTACATTTGTTGTTCTTAACCATCGAGTTTTGTTTATTGTCAATAGTATCAACTGACAGTATACGAATTTATTTGCTTTGTATTTAATTTTATTGCAGGATGGAGAAACTCCTCTTCATTACGCGGCAAGACGTGGACGTTTGAATGTAGCAAAGGTCTTGTTAGAACACGGAGCTAAAGTTTTTCCAAAGGTAATCTAAGATGTTACAATTGAGTGGTTGAACATTCAATAGCTTTTTCAACACATTAACTTTATGAGCTCTAAGAAAAAGGTCTTGAAAAGTAGCGCCTGGAAATGATATTGTTTTCTTTTTGACTGTGCGGAGAGAGGGCTATGTTTTAGGAAAGTTATCAAATAATTATAATGGCCTCTAAAGACACTTTCTTCCTGGCATAGGTATTATGATGGAACTTGGAGTCTTTATTTTACCCTTGCACAAAGAACTAAAACATACCTACCAAATTTACATGGAAATCACAGGGCAGGAGATTTATATAGTGATTCCGAATATATAAAATGTAATAAGTTTAATGTTACTCATCAAAAGCTAAGAGCCTGAGAAAATGTGTCTGATTTTCGAGAAAAGATGGGATCTACTCCCAAACTCAGGAGATTTCAATAAAAATCACACCATCGTATTCAGCATATTGAAGAACCTTACTTTTAGACATTTCAAGCTTCTGTCTCAAAAATGTGGAATTTCGCATGTTTTTTCCTAGAAGCAAGATGAATGATGCATGCTTTTTTTTCTCCAGGGATGATCTTATTTTTTATCTTTTCTTTTCTTAGGCCCTGGGGTCACAATACCAGCATAAAAAACATGAGGAACTAACCAACTATTGAATATTATCTGGAACAGTATTCCCACGATAGTGTAAGAGATTTTAATGTCCATGTACTAGATGCATGCCACACAACTGTTCAACTCCACGTGAATATTTCTTTTTAAGTTTCATAATACATTGACTAATTTTCTTGCGTTTATCATGAACCCTGGATGAGATTCATAACGACCCAAGACCATATCCAGCGCAGAGGAAAACCAGCCTCTCTGCGCCATGTGACTTGACCAAGGAAGAACTGCCCTCCAGCCCGTCATCAATCCAAAGCCCATTAAAGTAGCAAGTATCATAGAGAAGTTGTTATTACAAGTTGTAGGTAAACAAAAGGGAATCGGAGAAAAGCCTCTTGATCAAAATTACTTGCCTACACCACTCTCTCTTTAAGATCTGCTTCACCATGAATATGTTCAAATATCTGAGATGTCAGCCCCTAGGTATTGGATGGTAAGCTAAAGGAACCAAAAGTATAAGAGAAGTCAGAACGCATTCCCAATATCTTCAAATAGTGTAACTACGCTCAATGGCACTATTGATATGCTCACATTCCAGCGTGCGGAACGCATTCCCAATATCTTCAAATAGTGTAACTACGCTCAATGGCACTCTTGAAAGGCTCACATTCCAGCGTGCAGGACGCATTCCCAATATGTTCAAATAGTGTTACTACGCTCAATGACACTATTGAAATGCTCACATTACAGCGTGCAGAACGCATTCCCAATATGTTCAAATAGTGTAACTACGCTCAATGGCTAGCTTGTGGATTTTTGACAAAGGTGGTCTTAGGAATATTTAAAAAAAAAAAAACTCCATTTAGATTCTTCTGAAAATTTTCTCAAAAGACATGGACATTGACTTAGTGAGAAAGAATTAAACTTTAATGTTTTAATTGTGAGAAGTAGAGTCAGAACTATGAATGAATTAACTGCAGTCGAGGTAACTATAGTCAACTGTCACCGTATGGGGTCTGAAAACCCTTCAGGAAAGATGAAAGTCTTTTTCTTAAAATAGCATTATTCTCTGCATGATGTTTTTCTGTTTATTTAGGGTAGTTTCAATGTCGGGCCCACTGCTCATCAGGGGTCTTTGATTGAGAGATTGCTAATCACAGGGGGCTGATAGTCGGGAATACTCAATACTATATATTCTTAACAGAATTCGCTGTACTTAAACGGTGCCATTAAGAGACTTGGTAATCAACAAATGTATTCATAGTCGAGTGAAAAGTAACATCCCACTGTGCTATATGATATTAGTTGATCCTTAGGCCATTGCAAAGATAATCTGCTTACTGATTTATTTTTCTTGGGTACGATAATGAAGAAGGAACTCCAAAACAGTGGACTGAATGGATTTGTGCTGAACAAGAGCTGTCTGGACTACGCCTTTCAAAGTACGATTGAAACGCTCTACCAGTCCATTAGCATGAGGATGAAAGTTAGAAGTACGAATGTGGTGAATTGCATGTGAGGACAAGTAGGACTGGAACTCTTGGGAGGTAAACAATAATAATAATAATAATAATAATAATAATAATAATAACGATATACAGGAGCTTTCCAAATTACATTGGCTCTTCATAGTATCGAAGTACTAGATATTTGGCTTGAATATTTTGTCAGTTTCAGTACACGGTCAGGCTGAATTTGTTAATTTTTTTAAACTCCTTCCAAAAGTCAATTCACATGGTATTTAACTTCCTTCCTTCTTGCTTCTTGGTTCTTATACTTAACTCTTAACCTTATATTGACGAAGGTGGGGTCGTCACTCGTGAAAACCCATCAAATCTTTTTCAATTGCATTGTTTCTCTTTGGACACTCAAGGTTAGACTGAACTACTAATAATAGTCTTATCAGGAATTTATTAATTTCTTTCATTGTGATCCTTCTGCAAGACCGTAATTGGGTAAATAACGGTTCCAACCAAGCTTGCAGATCACATGGTTCTCTTATAAAATGATAATTTGTACCTGTCACATTTCTAGCAGCCAGAATGACATGAAATTTGGTGAACGTACTCGATTAATCATTTTTATGATTTCTTTGTGCTTTTGGCGAAGTTTGGAATTCAAATACCATTTCAAACTGTTCGTCATTTTGATCTTATTTTGATCTAACACAATATTTTCTATTAGAGTTTGGGAGTGGTTGGATTACTTTTTGGCATCCCCAGTTTAAAATCGTTGCCGCAGGCCCTGCAACTGGATTACCACGACGCTGCTCGACCTCGACTGGGCATGCAGGCGCGACCCATAGCTGTGGAAAAGGAACTGAAAACGTCCTACACGTCTGGCAGTCTCTCAATCAAAGACCCCTGATGAGCAGTGGGCCAGACATTGAAACTACCCTAAATAAACAGAATAACCACCAAACAGGCTAACTAATAAATAAAGGGCAGCTGGGGCGTCCAAACTCTTCGTAAAACTTGAATTGTCCCGATCAGAAGCCGATCGTAACTTTGTTTCCGTTCTGGTTTTCTCGGATGTAAGAATATTCCCTCAACACCGTATTACGAAGGTGGTATACTCCGTAATCTGGTTAGCGTGCCCAGCGCCCCTGCTCCTTAAATCATATAACTTGCCCCAGCTGCTCATTCTCGACATTTTTGCCTGAACATCGAAACTTTCATTCGCTCTTCCAGTATCACACTCCCTTGCGTTTTCAATCGAAATTGTTGAGTACTTTCGCAAATGACATGGGTACTATTAGGATCGCGATGGTAATCGGTAGTTCAACTACGAGGGACTGGGGAAAGAAGTTTTATATATATATAAGAAGCATCATCATTATGTTCTCCTTGTCACAATTATCCCCGTAACAATCATCATCATCATCATCATCATCAGAGGTATCTTTATCATTTTCCATCTTTATGAAGTTCCAGGTGGAAATCTCACAAGCAGGAGACGCCACAATTGGGTAGCATGTCCTCTATTTTTCACCATGATCATTTCTCTTTCCATACTTATCCATCTAGCTAATCTTAAACTTCCTCGTTTTTGTTCCTATGACTTGAACAGGGAATGGATGGTTACTGTTGGGTTTTCAAAGGTCTTTTAGTAAATTCTACTTTGTTTCATCGGAAGGCGGGCCTCTTCTGTCGAAAAAACTTCCTAGGTCAAGCTCAATGTCAATATTTATTTCAACTTTCATCACTTCAGCATTTGCTGAGCTGAAGTCCTAGGTTCGGTTCCAAAGGGTACGTTTTCGTGAGGTGGAGACGAAGGTTCATTACCGTGTTGTGTTGTTGTGTTGTGTTGTATTACCCTACGTATACGTTGCAGTTTATTCTAAACATTGACTCTTGACCTTTTTGGTGATTTTTCACCGCCCGGCTATTCCACCCCCCTCCGTTTATTAAGTTTTTAGAATTTTTCCAACCCCCCTGTTTATTCCAACCTCCTTCTATTAGGCACTCAAGAGTACATGTGTAAACTTACATTTCTGTATCTACATCCTCTTCTTATATAAAGTTGGCACCCTTTATGGGGAGAAATGTATGCAGGTTTCTGATTTTTTTGTCTTCTTTTGTCTTCTTTTGTCTTCAAATTTGTCTTCTTTTGTCTTCTTTTGTCTTCTTTTGTCTTCTTATGTCTCCTTTTCTCTTCTTTTCTCTTCTTTTCTCTTCTTTTCTCTTCTTTTCTTTTCTTTTGTCTCCTTTTTCTTCTTTTCTCTTCTATTGTCTTCTTTTGTCTTCTTTTGTCTTCTTTTGTCTTCTTCTTCTACGATTCATATCCTTTAAGGACGTTGGAGAACATACAATGCTACAGTTTTCTGTCTCTTGCCATGGTTCACAATGGGATACCAATGATGAATAGGTCATCATCACATAAGTATCTTTCAAGGGACTTTCCCAAAGTCTAACATGTTTTGAAATTTTACCTCAGATAAACTAGAACCACGCAATTTAGAGTAGCAAATTTTTGCAACTCCCTCAATTTTAGAAATTATTCTATAAATTTAATTGCCGCTGTTGAAGCTCTCTCAAGGAGTTTAACCCCCTCTTTAAAATTGCATGTTAAAGTTTTGGTTGTTCATTACCGTTAAAGGCTTGAGGACAAACTTTATACAGGAGTTTCTAGTCCGAAGAAATTTAAAAATAATGAAAACGATGATAAAAATATAAGCACACACATACAAAATAATAATAATAATAAATAATAATAATAATAATAATAATAATAATAATAATATGGACGTGTAAAGAAGTTGATGTGATACCAGTCGTAATCGGGAATCCTCGGAACTATCCATCGTAACATGACAGCATGGATTAGGAAGATCAACATGCATGAACTAATTGGAAAAATGCAACAAGCATGTATCCTAGGAACAGCAAGGTTTTTGAAGCCATGCCAACATTCGCATTGTGCTTTAGGATAATAATTTTTTTAAAACTCAATGCCTTTATTGCTAATATTCATGATATAATAATATTTCCTGCTGTTTTCTCCTGGCATGGTACATGGGACAGTAGGATTGATTTACAGGAGTGTTTAATAAGTATAATAATAATAATAATAATAATAATAATAATAATAGTAATAATAATAATAATAATAATAATAATAATAATAATAATAATAATAATAATAATAATAATAATAATAATAATAAGATCTTTTAACATTTCGTCGGCAAAACTCAAGTGTAGATAGGTAGTCCACATACTTTCATCGCTCAGTGTGATCAGTCATGAGGCTATTATCCATTATAAGAAATAACACGGGACCCATCAGAGTCCCTTGGGGGACCACACTAAAGATAGGAAGGGGATCGGTATAAACATTTTTATATATAAGCACTTCAGAGCGATTTGTTCAAAAGGAGGGAACAATTTTAACTAGAAAGGGACTCACTTGAAACTCCGTCATCAGTTTTTTACAAGGATATGCCTTTTGTGAATGCTTTTTGCGCCATGGAATGAACGCATCCAGTGTATGCAAACTATGTCAAAAATGCCTTATTAGCTTATTTTGAACGCTTTGTTCACCATTGAATGTACGCATCTAGTGTTTGCAGACTATGTATAATATGCCTCATTATCCTATTATGAACGCTTTTTGTTCCATGAAATGTACGCCTCTACTGCATGCAAACTATGTCAAATATGCCTTATTAGCCTATTTTGAACGTTTTGTGCACGATGGAATGTACGTATCTAGTGTAAATATGCCTTATTAGCCTATTTTGAACGCTTTGTGCACCATAGAATGTACGCATCTAGTGTATGTAAACTATGTCAACTATGCCTTATTAGCCTATTTGGAACGGTTCCTGCACAATGGAATGTACGCATCTAGTGTATGCAAACTATATCAAATATGCCTTATAAGCTTATTTTGAATCCTTTGTGCACAATGGAATTTACGCATCTAGTGTATGCTAAGTATGTCAAATATGCCTTATTAGCCTATTTTGAACGCTTTGTGCACCATGGAATGTTATACATATTCTCAGCAGACACATTGCAATTATATATAATTCTCAAAGAGTGGAGCGTTACCACAATAGCTTGCAATATATATATATATATTTTATTTTCAGAACCCCCATTAGTTTCATTTCGTAGATGTAGATCCCTTAAAGACACTTTAGTTATATCCAGACTTAGTAGCGGGAGTAGTGAAGATCGGAAGGGTTACTATAGGTGTGGGAAGGCGAGATGCCAGGTGTGTAGGTCAGTTGAGGAGAGCAGTTCTTTTAAGTCTAGGAATGGGAGCAAGGCTTCCATATTCCATGTCAAAGCCGGGAATCCTCCTAATTTCATACATATGTCTCCCACGCCTAAGCACGTATTTCTGGCAATGCCCTTGCTTAGGCATGAAAGTCAACCCATACGCGCAGTTCGACGCCAATCTTAAACGCAGATGACGTTCATTTCTAAGACCACGGTGGCTGAGCATGACAATACGAGAAATTGTAGAAAAACAAGGTGGCGTACAGCAAGTGAAAAAAAAGGAAGAAAATAAAATATTTCGGCCAAGAAACTCGCTCGTCAAAAATAGAATTTTAGGATAGTAGTTTCGTTTGAAATATTTAAAATGTTCAACAAATAATCCGTTGGTGACATGACCCCCACAGACCCAATGGAAAGCGTTGTAAATAATACATGTTACCCATTGGGTACACGTACGTTGTATAATAGAAAAAGGGAGGCATGTTTAATCTTTGATGTCCGATTAGCTCAAGCTAGAGATGATTTTCTAGGCCAAGAAAACCCAAATTTTTGTGGTGTGAGTGGGGGTAAAGAACCAGAAAGAGTGTGTAAAGAGGCCTACAATTTTTTGTTTGTACAACTTTTTAAATTCTCTCTGCTAAAAAGGACTGCGGATCTTTTTGTAATAAGGGCACTCAACGAACTAGAAACGTAGATGTATAGCCCCTATGACTTCATTGAAATTGTGTTTTACACTTTAAAAGAAAAATACAACTTTGTTGTCCACTTGCCGCTCATCTTCTTATATTTAGTTATCTATCTATATATCTATCTATCTATCTATCTATCTATCTAT
This sequence comes from Alatinidae sp. Z8VKAUB7J3, assembly GCA_010016025.2. Taxonomy (NCBI): domain Eukaryota; kingdom Metazoa; phylum Cnidaria; class Cubozoa; order Carybdeida; family Alatinidae; species Alatinidae sp. Z8VKAUB7J3. The sequence continues at coordinate 128,610,785 of JAAAKM020721499.1, forward strand.
CTATCTATCTATCTATCTATCTATCTATCTATCTACTGGTTTAAAGGAAATGACAACCTGAAAAATGTAGGCCAAAAATGTCTTGTATTGAGGAATTTCTGTTCCCTGCAAAATCTTCACCCATCCTTTCTGAAGCCTTTTCCCTCTACCCCTTCCTCTCCATAGATAAAAATTGAGTGCACCAATACAAAAATTTGTAATGAAATCAATCATGAAGTAAAAAATCTTTACTCCATTATATTAAGGGAGTGTTAATTTGTTGGATTTCCCTGAGGTGCTTCCAGTTTAATTGCATAAAAGCACCAACCCCCCCAATGAAAACTCTAGTTTTAGGCTCCACAAACCTAACTTTACCAAACGGTTCAATTTTGTCGCTGATGGCAAGCCCTTGAAGAAAATATCTTAGGACCGTCAGGATGACCTTGGTAAAAAATTTGTTGCGGCCAACTTGGCAAAAAGGTTGGCCACCCTTTCACCATACAGTTGCCACAATTAAACGATTGCAATCGCAATGGCGACCGACTTACAATCGAGGCTGTTGGAGTGCGTCAGTCAGAAAGAGACGAGTAATTGTTCTAGTGTCTATCAATGTGGGGAATGACCAAAGTTGCTGCATGCTGTAAAATCATGCGGCACAGCAGGACTATAAACCAGCCTTAAGGCTTCTAGGACTCTAAGGTGAGAGTCAGACGGTGCCTGATGAAGCACGGAGAACCTATCAGTTCTAAAGCCCTCACGGCACTGAGGATTCAGCAGCAGGTGTTGAGCTGAATGCTAACAGTGACATAAGGATCACGCGTCCTGATAAAGGCTCCGGGGTGGTGATTCTTGACAGCCAAGACTATGTGACTAAGATGGAGGCGACGCAAGGTTTCACAAGGTATCATATCAATTGTTCATACTTCAATTCAAAGGATTGATAAGATTTGAAAAAGGGATGCTGATTATAAACTTTGACAGCCCTGTGCTACTGCTCTCCCTATCACTCCTTGCGAATGTAAATCATGGACAATCTTCGAAAAACATGTATGGCTGAGCAATATTTTCAGATGTGACACTATTATTATTTTTGGCTCTGCTGTGCGACAATAAAAATTCTAGTTTTTGGCCATGCTGTGCGACAACAGAAAAGAAAATGCAATTGGAGAACAGCCTCTCTGCGCCATGTGACTTGACCAAGGAAGAACTGTCCTCCGGCCCGTCGTCAATCCAAAGACCATTAAAGTTAGAAAGTATCATCGAGGACAGAGGATTTGAAATGTTACTTTTGAAAGGAACCCTAAAGAAATAGAAAATATGTCACCACCGGGGACCGAACTCGTGACCCACGCTTTCGTGGCGTGCGCTCTACCAACTGAGCAAGGTGACCTCCGATGTTAACATACTCTATTTCTCTAGTCGCCACATTAGCTCCTTTTAAGGATAGAGATCCTTGATTCCTTAAATAGTGTAAATGTATGCCTAAATGTCAGTTTCCTGACGATTGGAAAATATGAAACTGCAGTAGAAATTGACATTGTATTCTCTGCCTAATTCCTATGAATGCTCTACAGTTTTTTGTATTGAGCACTGTGATTTCGAATGCTAGTGTTATCATATTTTTTGCTATATATATATATAGAGAGATATTCAAAAGCCTACGTCCTCCTATGCGTATAAATATAATATAGAACTCAAAAAATACACATTTGAGAGTAAAATCTAATATAGTTGTATGTAAATAATGTATACTCAGATTCAAAAAATGTTGAGAGTAATGAATAGAATAGGCGCGAATGTTAGAAAGTGGTTGGGTTGAGAGAAGATTTCAAGTCACGATGGAAGTTCTCAAATAATCAACAAGGGGGCATCTTTGGGGTTTGTAAGTCATCGAACATAAATACTTTACCTATTTATAATAATAATAATAATAATAATAATAATAATAATAATAATAACGATATACAGGAGCTTTCCAAATTACATTCGGGAAATCAGAGTCAAATTCCGTGTAGTTTTGAAGAAAAGGTAATAAATGTAAGTTAACAAGGTGGGGCGATTTCTAGCATTTCTCCAAGCACTAAGGCTTAGAAAAGTGGAAAAATTTGGTCACGAAAATGGGTCCTTCAATTCTGATCTTTATATGCTTATAATGTAGATTGATGGCCTATAACGTTATTCCGCGTGAAATCAGAGTCAAAGTCGATGTAATTTAGAAGATATTGTAATAAATGTAAGTTGACAAGGTAGGCTGATTTCTGGCGGGCACCATTCAATTTCCACAATAAGTGATGCAGATGAACCAGCAGCAGTTAGAAGCAACAGAGAGTTCATTCATTTTACTTGTTTATAAAATTGTTTATATCTTCTTACGATACCTTGTTAGATAAAATGAAATTTCCAATTTCTATTTACACTTCTTATTGTGTAAATATCTTGTAAATATTATATCTTGTTGTCTTACTACTAAATGACAGCCAGACTGGAATAATATAGGTTTTAAAAGTAACGAAACAGCTTTCTTATTAGAAGTTACTGTCTAGGAAAAAAATTGGCGGTGTTTTGTTCTTTACTAAGAGTAACCTTTACCCAAAGGTTATTCAACTCCCTAGTTTATCCGAGTATGATTAGCTCCTCTGGCTAAGTATTGGACCAAAAGTAGTCCCTCGCCCCTTTAATATTATTGCAATAGCTGTTTTCTATTTCTCCCAAATCAAAATATTGATTCAGAACGTAAAATTATCCAGCAATTGCAGACAAGTGCTAATTTTGTTATTTCTAAGTATCCCAGTGCTGGCTTTTTTTTTTGTTGGCGGCCCCGAGACAGATGACCACCTCGGCGGCGAGATCTCGCTGCGCGACGAGGCGGTGCGCAAGGCGATCGGCGTCGCATGATCGCGCTGGAGCGCGATGGCGGCTACTGGCAGGCGGTGATAGACCGGCCGGACAAGGCCAATTCGCTGACCCCGGACATGCTGGAGCGGCTCTGCGAGATCGCCGAAGCGGCGCGCGACGCGCGGGTGCTGGTGATCACCGGCACGGGAAAGGTGTTCTCTGCGGGCGCGGATTTGGAGGCGGCGCGGGCGGGGCTGGGAGATACAAAAAAAAAATCATAGACGCATCAAAAAGTTGTATATATACATTTTTGTTACGTTTTCACGAGTCAGACAAACATCAAGGTGGGTGGAAGGTTCCAAACCCTTACTCCCCCTGGATATGGCCTTTGTCTGAATACAAAAATATACGCAACTGGGGTTTCCTGGTATCTACGCCAGTTCGGTACCATTTCAAAGAGATTCAAATAAATAGGTCGCAAGTCTAATAGGTCGCAGTGAAAAGGTTAAAAGCAGAATAGAAAAGGCCCAAGTTTAATCTCTTTGGTTGGTAGACTATTTTATTAAGGTTATAAAAGTTAGGATTTTAATGTCATTCATGTACATTTGGATGGATTGAAAATATAATTTGTTGTTGAATGCTAGCAGAAAGGGAGGGCCTAGTTTGCAGCTTGTGAGGGGTCTCATACAAATTCAAGCCTGAGCTCCATTAACACTTGAATTATTGTACCGTATAAAATCTGAGATGTCTTGACTTGCTATCACTAAATGCAGAGTATTTGAATAGGAAACATTTGCTTGCTCTTGAGGGAGATGCACGACGCCGTACAACGTCTGGTCGCCGCCGAGCCTGGGTTCCGCGCCCGGCGTCACGTCGACGACGGGTTCTACGGTTTCCTCACCGCGGCCGCGCGGTGAGACCGCGCCACCGTTACCGGCTCAGCAACGGCACGTCCGACGGAATCGTCGCAGCCCGCATGGTCATGGCCCGCGCCTCGTCGGTGACCAGAATCCCGTAGCTGCGCACCACGAACCGAAACGGCGTCTTGTCCGCAATCATCAACAACACGTCGCCGAGGGGGAGCACTATGTCAAATATGCCTTATTAGCGTATTTTGAACGCTTTGTGCCCCATGGAATGTACGCGTCTAGTGTATGCAAAATATGTCAAATATGCCTTATTAGCGTATTTTGAACGCTTTGTGCACCATGGAATCTACGCGTCTAGTGTATGCAAACTATGTCAAATATGCCTTATTAGCGTATTTTGAACAATTTGTGCATCATGGAATGTACGCATCTAGTGTATGCAAACTATGTCAAATATGCCTTTTTAGCGTATTTTGAATGATTTGTGCACGCCTCCAATTCGCCCCCCTGGGGGAAAATTAAATGGAGGCGAAATTTGAAAGGAATAAGGTAATAACTAATAATTGATGCTTACGGTTGCACTTTATCAACGATCAAGTAGAATAGACAGAGTTTACAACCTGCTTCTCAAGGGCTGTCCTCGACTTTATTTTAGTGTATGAGGTTGTTGGCTTGAAGCATTATTCAATAAGGTTATTGACTCTGTAAATTTGGATCATGTTTAGGCATGATCAGAGCGATGAATCTCCATTGTAGGTGGTTGAGTGTTTATTCAAAAGGTTTTGCGCAAAGTGATTTTACAGTCCTACGAAGGTGATGGTTAAGTATCCGGTTTTATAATGAACATACTTTTCTCTTTATTAATGGATATCAGCAATGTCACATTTTGATTTGTAAAAAGAATTCTATTGAAAACAGGGTGCTCAAAGAGAGATTTAAGTTACTTCTATATTTCAGTGATGGAATTGAAATAGTTTAGGTTTATTCAAAAGGTTTTGCGCAAAGTGATTTTACAGTCCTACAAAGGTGATGGTTAAGTATCCCAGCAGTGAAAGCGTCTGTTCCGTGGCTACCATTGTGATGTATTTTCACTCTTCGACTCCAATTTCACTCGAAAATTTTCAACAGTTTTGTCAAAGGTTGTAGCTCTTGAATTGATTCACGCTGACTCCAAGCAGTTTAATTCGGGAACGGCTCCATGTTGTAATAAAAGCTCCATGTATTCGGGTATCACTCTAGCCACTATAAACGAGTGCATGGTGTAAAGCTGTATCAAATGGAGCGTTGATGCTATTGCTTTAATTATAAACTTGTACATCGCATCCGTGATCTGTCTTCTGGCAAAAAATAGAGCTTCTACATCTATTTCTACAATAGGGTTCTCTGATACGCTGAATCTGATGGTGTGATTTTCGATCTTATGAGTCTTACGGGGTGTTTCCCCCTATTTTCTAATTTAAATTTTTCTCAGGCTCGTAACTTTCGCTGGATAAGACTAAACCTGGTGAAACTTATATATTTAAAATCAGCATTAAAATCCAATTCTTTTGATGTAACTATTGGTATCAAAATTACGTTTTTTAGAATTTGGGCCGTCTGATTCTTACTAAAAAAGTGTATCCAGTCATTTTACTCCATCAGAGAAACTGCGACCTCTCTCACAGTTCCTCAGTCACATACGCACGCGAAAATTAAGGTACATATACAAAGAATGGGCCAATCACAAATCTAGTGGCAACATGGAAAGATTTCATAAAGAAATTAAGGAATGGCTTGACTTAGCGTGTTAGTATGTCATTGGTAGTTAGTAAGAGAACACAGGTTAGTACTCAGGGGAAGAGGAAATCACATGACAAATTTAGCAATACTCTGTGAGCGAAGATCTTCAAACTTTTGCTTTATAGAGAAAGACATGTCTTAAAGACACATCTCTAATGGGAAATAATATCTGATGTCTTTGCTGTCGTAAAGAATCATTTACTATATGTACTACATGTACTACATATACCGTATGTAAAACGTTAACTATGTGTGCCACATGTACTACGTATACTACCTGTACTACGTGTACCACATGTACTACGTGTACTACCTGTACTACGTGTACCACATGTACTAGGTGTACTACGTGTAATACCTGTACTACGTAGCTAATAAAGAAATAATTTCCCCAAAACAAATAATTTATCCAAAGCCATTGCTTCAATAGGCTACTAGACTAGGCTATATTTTAAATACTATATTTAGCCAAAGTCAGGGAGTCTTATCAAAGCAAGCGGTCAGGACCACACAATAAGCATACCCATTTAGATTAGTTATGGGTATGGAACATTTCTGAAATAGATTTTATCCTAGTCCCTTGCTTTAATAGGCTACTAAACTATATTTTAAATCCTATCTTTGGCCGAAGTCAGGGAGCCTTAATCACTTTGTCAACTTATGGCACTGGCAATATCTATCTCGAAAATCAAAATTTCCACTACCTCTGTGCTCTTTTTCACGTCTTCGCTGATAGTCCATACATCACACTTGCAGTGTAAAACTGACCAGCATCCTTACCAGCACCAGCATCATTTTTTAGTAGGCACATAGTCTGGCTTAATCGAATGTTTTCTAGACTTAAGGAACAGTTTGCGCCGGTTCAATCCGTGTCTGCTGCTAAGAGCGGATTCGTTGCGTTGACATGGAGCCTAGACCGAGTCTTAAATCAAAATACAGTATTATAAAAGTCGCCTGGCCTTAATGTTGTCAAATATTTGTGTATATCTGTTCATTGTTATTTGTTTACACTCATTTATAAGTAAATACACCTATATATTTCTATGTGGCGTTCACTTTTGTCTTGAAGATAACTCGGGTGTCTAAGCAATTAACCATAGAGAGAACAGTTTTTCCACTGAGCAATGGAGTTTCCTTGTAACAATTATTGCAATTCGAAAACTTTTCGCTCTTTTAACTGGCTTAAGGTTTCTCACGTACCTGTTACGAGTGTGCCTGTTAATATTATCCCTCTTATTACTTTGACTAATGCTACCGTACCTGGTACGAGTGTACCTGTTACTATTATATCCCTTACTACTTTGACTAATCATACCGTACGTGACACGAGTGTACCTGTTACTATTACATCTGTTAGTACTTTACTTAATGATACCGTACCTGGCACGAGTGTATCTGTTACTATTATATCTGTTACTACTTTGACTTAACGATACCGTACCTGCCACGAGTGTACCTGTTACTATTATATCTTAGTCGTCTGTCTCCAGTTGTTAAAAGCATATTTGAACACGTTTTTTTCTTTATTAAGCATGCTTCTAGAAAATGTGCAAAGTCTAAGCATGAGAGATTTCTATATAATATATATGAACATTTTGTGCCACCACCAGTTTATTACCTTGTATTTATTTGAAGTTTCAGCTTCTCTTATTTTCTCATTTAAGTATGGTAACATTTATGACAGTGCTTTCCTGAAGACTTTTGCGTCTGCATAAAATCTGAAAATGAAGGCATTGACACAGAATGATAGCGGCAAAAATTATTTTCAAAATCTCGGGGGAGATTTTGAAAAATACTAAATTACAATTTAAATACTAAAATACTATTTCTTTATTTCACGACCACTACTGCTAATAACTCAACCGCCTCCTCTATCCCAAAACACTCTATACTCTAACTCCTGTATCCCAAGGTATTGAAAGCTTCCCTCTTGACTCCCTCCTAGGAAGTCCCACTTTCCTTGAAATCCTTTCGTGTGGCCTCTTCCCACTCCAGTCGGTGACTACTCGCTTTCCGTTTGCACTTGGGATGTGAGGACCAGGGTAAAGGCTCTCTTATCTGATTCTCTTTGTTTGGAAGGGTACTCAACTGTCAACACTTTCACTGAACCATGAGCATGTCCAACGTGTTTGCTTAGGCCCTATGTTATCGACTCAGACGAAAGTTCTCTAATCAGACAAACGAATACAGAACAATCTGGTCTCTTTCCTCAATGAACATTCATTTTATGAAGTGCAGTTTCTGTTTAAATAGATGATATTGTATAATTTACTCAGTTGATATATGTTTTAAATTCAATTGTGAGTGTCAAACTCAATTGAATAGGTCAATGAATTTAAGTACCTCGGGATTTGTATTGATTATACTGCATAGCATTTTTCGTATTTCCTCAGTATGTACTTTGGTATATAGTTTATTTGGCCAACCTCTTGAAATGATAATTGGTCGTTCAGATTAGCCTTAGAAATAAAGAGTTTACTCTGTGGGATGCTATATTTGCTGAGTCAAAAACTGTTTTCTGTAGTCCTGATACTGTCCAAACCAAATGTCGCAGTTTCAATAAGGATAGAAAACGAATGGCCATAGGAATAAGGAATTGCGCCGTCCGGGCCGTTTCTAAAATCAGAGGGGCCAGACCGGCTACCGTCGTAACCGTCGTTAGCATAATAGCTCTGAACCGGGATCGCCCCGCCTCGTATAGCGCTTCTTTAAAGGGTAATCCTTCCCGAAGAAAGCCGTTAAACTTGCTAACCAGCACCAGACCGTCGTTGACCAATATCCCAATCAAGGCGATAATACCAAGGGTAGACAACATACTCATCGAGTAACCGTGAATCCAATGCCCCCAGGCAGGGGGGATGGGCAAAACTCGAAATTAAGACGTTGTTGCATTATTTGGCCGTTTCCTTTGGAATCAATGGCGGTGAATTTGAAAATGAAGTTAAAAACTTGATTTTACGTGGTCAAGTACCTCATCTTACCTAAATTGGATGTGAAAGTTGACCTACGTGAACTAGTTATTTTAATCATTTGTCGGTTGATTCACCATTTCCTATCAAGCCAGGAATGGCGCCTAAGAATATGAGTCTTGCACAGTCTAATTTCAAACCAGCATTCCAGACTCCCCCAAGCATGCAATTGTCACTAAAAACGCCTTGTTAGGTTATTCTGAACACATTGTGCACCATGGAATGTACGCAATCCAGGCATGGAATTGTCACTAAAAACGCCTTGTTAGGTTTTTTTGAACACATTGTGAACCATGGAATGTACGCATTCGAAGCATACAATTGTCACTAAAAACGCCTTGTTAGGTTATTTTGAACGCATTGTGCACCATAGAATGTACGCATTCCAAGCATGCAATTGTCACTAAAAACGCCTTGTTAGGTTATTTTGAACACGTCCTTGTAAACTAAAAAGTAATTAACAGAAACGAACTGAATAATAGATAACAATAAACTTTTGGTACCATGATTGGCAAAACTTGGTTCCAAAAAGTTAAAAAAATTTCTTGGGGGATATTTTTTCAAATAATTTTTTTTACGATTTTACGAGGAGATACTTGTAAACTTAAAAGTAACTAATAGAAACGAACTGAATAATAGATAACAATAAGCTTCCTGGTACCATGATTGGCAAAACTTGGTTTCCAAAAAGTTAACAAAATTTCTTGGGGGACAACCAAAAAAGTGAATTGAGAAAGATCTATGATACTCAAACGGTTTTAGTCTAGCGCCCCTTTACTATCCGTCGACATAGCTAACGCCCCTTTACTATCCGTTGACATAACTAGTGCCCCTTTACTATCCGTCGACATAGCTAACGCCCTTTTACTATCCGTCGACATAGCTAACGCGGCTTTACTATCCGTCGACATAGCTAACGCCCCTTTACTATCCGTCGACATAGCTAGCGCCCTCTTGATGGGCACTTACCTTTAACATGCAACGCACTGAGGATATCCAGTAGGAGCTATTATAAACATAACAAAGATAATACTATTGTAGCATCTTTTCAATAGTTCATTTTAAATTTTAAGTTAATTTAAGTTTTAATTAATTTTAATTCTCTAGATATTTGTACTGTTTAAACGAATACCTTATTATTTGTGAAGCGCTTAGAAACAATGTAATAGGCGCTATATAATATTTTAAATTATTATTATTATTGTTATCAGCATTATTATTATCTATTATTATCAGTATTATCTATTACTTATGTTATTGTATATATAATTCTCAAAGAGTGGAACGCTACCACAATAGCTTGCAATTTATGGGCGCTGACCGGGCTTGAACCCACGACCTCATGGTTACTAAACCACCGCCTTAACCATTGAGCCATCGAGGCTCAAAAGCTAAGGTGAAGATTTTATTGTCAATCTTTCACGAATTCTCCTCCAGTCAGTGGGTACGGGGAAATTAATTACTTAATATAGCTTGGTTTAGTAACCATGATGTCGTGGGTTCGAGCCCGGTCAGTGCCTATGAATTTCAAGCCATTGTCGTCACAATTTTATTGACGGGGGTTTACATCCATCTTGCTGATGGTGACACTTCGGACTAAAGACTTCAAAAAATAATTATCACGCCCAGGATACAACTCCCGTGCTTGCTAAGGAACCTGATATCCCCTTGGTATCAAATAGCTGTCAGAATTTGCACCTGTTATCGTCATCATAGAATTTCCGCGTCAGAACAAAACAGGCGCCAGTAATTCAAGTGATAGTCGGAAACCAACAGAGAAAACTCGTCGGAAAAGAACAAATTTTTTTGTTACTTTTACTATGGCGGGCGTGCGTTTTAGTTCCCACTACCAATTTTGGGGATGGTATAAAATTCTTGGGGATCGATAGATTGTCTTCAAATTTTCACAAAAGAAAGAAAAAAGATGAAATTTACTGGCTATTTACTTTTAAAGGAGGGTGATATCTTCCTTCGATATGAAAATTGTTAACTAAAACGAAGCAAATTTTAAACTCATCAGCAATAGCAGTTCTCCTACACCAATATTTATGAATAAAGTATTGGAAGAATCAGACACACCTGGACTTTTAACTCGCGGATTATGGAAAGCATCTGTCATCACTGAGAACAGATACTACATCCATTCCTTGCCAAAAGGCCGAGAAGCGACCTGAAATTCTTAAGCACCTTTTTTATGCTAGGCACATTCAAAGACGCCTTTTTACTAACATTCACCCCGCAACGCAGTCCTGCTGTCCATAATTTTCCTGGTCATACGTCCTTGAAGTACATTACAACCAGACCGGGACTTAAACCTCTGAATCTCATGACCCTTGGAGTATCAAATAGCTGCTCCAACCACTCGGTAGTAATAACTAGGTTTTAAGCACGGATGGGGGCATGATTATCGGTATGTATATTTTTGAGAATTTTGAGGCATGCATTGCATTCACTGACGCCACGTCCCTGGTGAATTCTCTATCCAAGAACTAAGCTATTGAAGTCTCTGACGCATTTGATAGGTTTTCCATTTGCTCTCAGTTGGTGTCCATCAGCGATGTTGTAGGTCATGTATTCGGTCTTGTCTTCATTGATATTCAGGCCAATCTTCTTTGCAGCTTCGACAACCAGTGTCAGAAGTCTGTTAAGTTGATGATTCTCCTCGCGCTCAACAAACCGCTGTAACTTTTCAAAGTAACCATTTTCTTTATACGATAACTTGATCCTGGAAGCTGAAACAGAAGAACTGACAGCGTTGTCTTTGAAATCCATGGTACGACCTCTTCTTAAAATTCTGTATTGCGATAACTGTCGGAGGTCTTCATTTCTTCTTACATTTTCCTTCAAACGAAGGTCCTCTCTTTCTGATAGAAAAATCTACAATGAGAAAGTATGTACCGAATACAGTTCTCGTTTTCCCACCCTTCCTAATAACAAATACTATACGGGAACAATAGGAACCTTTTTCAACTCAAAGACCTTTCCCCAGGGGCTCTGAGATGGTCATGATACCCCCAAAGGCATAGTTATTCGGTCTTTCAACTATGCTGAACATAATGGCTGTCTCAAAAGTTTGATCGGACGATTTGAGAAAAAAGAGGCATGGGAATCAGACAAATGTTCTCAGACTCGTAGCTTCTGATGAATAAGGTTAAACTTATTAAACTTACATGTTTTAAATCAGCATAAAACTCCTAAACTGTAAAGACAAACAAATCTGAAATTTGAGTCAAAACAATATATGCTCCCATATGTAATCCTTGTTTATTCCCGTAACTACTCTCAATCTTACTAAATCTACTCTATTTGTATTCCAAAGCTACTATATGTATATTATTATATCTACTCTATGTATATTTCCATATCTTCTTTTTGTATATCCCCATAATACTCTATGTATTGTACCATATCTACTCTATGTATATTACTATATCTACTCTATGTATATTCCCATATCTACTCAATGTATTGCTCGTTCTTCTTGATATGTTGTTCAAATTCTTTTTCCAGCGAAGCAATATGGTTATTCAGATCAAGTATCTAACAAAATATAAAACACATCTGGCAATACATAAGACGACATTAAGAAATCCAGGAATCGTCATTCAAGGTAGAAGTTGATTACAAGATTCGTCAATCAAAATGTATGTGAAGCAGACGACGGACGGACGGGAGTGTTGTACGTTTCTATACGTACTGTAGTTATTCTCAATCTATAGGAGAATTCAATGACAGTTTATGCTATCTAAATAGGAAAAGAGCCTTTAATCACATTTTTTACCATGTGCAATCATAAAATAGTCTAATATCTTCATTTTTTCAACTAAAAAACCTAAAAAACTAAAAAACTGGGAATTGCATAAATATTTCAACATATTTTGACAATAGATTAAAGTAATTCGAAAACCTTAAAACAGATACCCCAAATTTTGAGGTTTAATATAAACTGTTGGAGCTTTAGCATGCTTGGCACGTAAAGATTTTTCCAAGTGTCAATGTTAGAATGAACATTGACAAATTGAAATGGGAGCGTATTTTACAGGGACATCTTTCAGGAACAAACTGCAGAGGGTAACTACTAAAAAGGTGAAAACTTGCTGAAACAGCGACATTTCAACTGCACACTGCTATTCCTCGTTAGGCGATGCGTTAACTTTGTATGTGTTACAATTTATACTCGACGACAATTGTCCGTGATTATGGTAGGAAACTGTTTCCGTGCACGTCCGCCCTAACATTCGTCTCCTGTTGTGTTTCTTTATTGTTGGCATCCATGCCTTAGCAAATTCTACGCTCTTATTACCACAATAGCTTGCAATCAAACGGCGCTGACCGGATTCGAACCCGGGACCTCATGATTACTAAACCAACGCCTTCGAGGCTCAAAAGCTAAGGTGAAGATTTTAGTGTCAATCTTTCAGGAATTCTCCTCCAGTCAGTGGGTACGGGGAAATTAATTAATTAATACTTATTGTGTTTCTCTTTAAGTATTATATATAATTGCAATGTGTCTGCTGTGAATATGTATATGTCTGGCACTGATGAAGGCTCAAAGCCGAAACACAATAAATATTAAATAGTTGTGAGTGTTTGACTGTATCTCGTTGATATATGTTGAAAAATAAATTTCGAGTTTAAAAAAAAAAAAAAATTATTTGTTGTTGTTGTTGTTGTTATTGTTGTTGATGTTGTTATCATTTGGGGGTTTCTTCGCTCCCCTTTTCTTTTACTTATATTTTATCTACTTACTGATTTATTTATTCATTATTCTTCTTCTTTCAAGTATTGTTATTTTACTGTTTGTTGCTATGGTTATTTATTACTCTGTTGCTCTATTTAATACATCATAGTGCTCACATTCCAGCGTGCAGAACGCATTCCCAATATGTTCAAATAGTGTAACTATGCTCAATGGCACTATTGAAATGAGCACATTCCAGCGTGCAGAACGCATTCCCAATATGTTCAAATACTGTAACTACGTTCAATGGCACTGTTGAAATGCTCACATTCCAGCGTGCAGAACGCATTCCCAATGTGTTCAAATAGAGTAACTACGCTCAATGGCACTATTGAAATGCTCACATTCCGGCGTGCAGAACGCATTCCCAATATGTTCAAATAGTGACATAGGGGGTTAGAGGGAGGAAACATAAATCTTTGAGACTGGAAATCTTGGAAAACGATTAGAGTGGAGAGATTGGGATGAAATTTGATGGGAAGAACAAGCACAAATTCTAGATACATGATTGACATAATTGGAACAGATCCACTCTCTTTGGGGAGTTAGAGGGGATTTCCATTGCTTTGGTGAGTTTGGTGCTTCTGGACGTGCTAGGACGATGAAAATTGGTAGGCGTGTTAGGGACCTGTAAAAAATTGCCTTGATAACAGTTGTTTACCATACTTTCATGTCTGTTCGTTCTTAACCAATGAAATCAGCTTTATTTTGCCAAGAATTGCCATACTAAAACTTAAACCAAGGTTTAATGAAATGCTCTCAACAAATCCGAGTTACCCACAACGTTGTTGAAGCGATGAAAATGACACTGTAGGCCTATAGGTTGTTCCACGTGCAATTAATCAAAAGTTGCGTAGGGATTGGATGTAAAGTTCACGTGTCTTTCGGCGTTCGTGCAGGGGTTGGTTGCCACTCCCAAATGCAGTCAGTGCTCATCTGAATGAAAAGTTCAATGATAAAAACATAGGACCACTAGGAATCGAACCCTGTCCTTCGTAGCTGGAACGTTGATGTACTAGCCATTACAATATGGTCCCATACCATTGAGACTGAGAATTTGGCATGTCATTTGTTTCGGTTGACATCACTACAGATTAAAGAGCGAGAACTCTAACAGGAAGTCTTGATTACAGAAGTCGTAAGACCACGGGATCAAGCTACAGAATGTGTCGTTGCAACACCGATGCGCTGCCACTACACCAAGATTCCCTAGTAATTGGGGGAAAAAAATGCTTCTTAGACTGGAAACCTAGACCTTAGACTGGTACTTCAGACTGGAAACCCTTCTGATGTATGCCTAGTGGACGTATTCTCGATCGCAATGGGTGAATCGGTATACTACTAACACTACTAATAACTCATCGCAGACCAAGCCGCCTAAGACAAACACAGCTGCGCACGCTCCTCCTCCAACCCAACCTATTCAAGGCCTCCCTCTTTACACCCTCCCAGGAAGCTCCCATTTCGTTTCAATCTTCATTTATGACATCCACTCAAATCTTCGGCATTATTTAATTCTAGGAGAATTTTACTTTCCCATTTGAATCCATGCTCTCCCATAGCCTCTGTCGTGCTCCTTAGGACAAAGTCAGAGCAATTTTATTCTCGCACATAGCACTAATGACTTTAACATATTTATTTGGTATAGTATACAAGGATATGACCTTATATGTGGTTGTTTTTTGCTAGTCAGGGCACTAGACTATAATTTCCTCGAGGGTCGCCACTCCTCAAGGTCACCCTGCAGCTCCGTTTGTAGTCACGGCACGCATTCCCAATATGTTCAAATAGACTAACTACGCTCAATGGCACTATTGAGATGCTCACATTCCAGCGTGCAGAAAGCATTCCCAATATGTTCAAATAGTGTAACTACCCCTTAATGGCACTATTGAAATGCTCACATTCCAGCGTGTAGAACGCATTCCCAATATGTTCAAATAGTGTAACTACGATCAATTGCAATATTGAAATTCCCAAATTTCAGCGTGCAGAACGCATTCCCAATATGTTCAAATAGTGTAACAACGCTCAATGACACTGACATTGTCCCAATTCTGCTTTTGATTTTGTAACGTTGTTTTGTTGTTGTGTTTTTAAAAGGTGATTTGAGTTGTTACCACTATACACTTCGTTGTTGTATTTTCGTACATTTCACTGCGTCGGCTGTGTTCAGCGTTAGTTAAAGAACTCGGGTGGGTTACTTGCTGGGAGGTGTATTTTAGAGGGTAACCCCGTGACACTATCTGCTTTCAGTAATTGGCACACTTTGATATATGTGGATAACTTACTGTTTACTTTTTTATTTAAATTTTGAAAAGAAAAGAGGATGTTGCAACTGTTAAACGTGTAGCATCGAGGGATAAGGTCGACGTCTTGACAATTCCACATACAAATGCTATAGGACAAAGCAAACCGAAATCACATTTGTTAGGCTCAAAATCCGAGTGGATTATTAGAACTGAGCAAGTGGCCAACGAATTGGATACTGCAGTATCTATTGGTGTCACAAGAACCGAGGATGTTGCAACTGTTAAACGTGTAGCATCGAAAGACAAGGTCGACGTCTTGACAATTCCACGCAAAAGTGATATTGACCTCTGAAATCTGAAAAACTGTCGCAATCGTTCTGAAACGTGCATGTGATCTTCCAAATTATTTTTAGTTCATGGATGCCATGCTATGCAGACCTCATTCTCTTCGAAAATTGTCTTAAAAATTTCCTTTTTGTACCTGAAGGATTTTACTTTAAATGGAAGGATATTAATTTTAAAAAATTAATAACTGTGTCTCGGGAATTAACTGTCGCCAACGGGCCAAAAACAAACTGTCGCGGGAAGAAACTGTCGCGAAAGTCGCGAGATTTCTCTAGGGGCTAAGTTAGGAAAATGAAACTTTCAGTAATGAATGCCGGGCCAAAAACATACTTTGAATATAGGTTTGTAAGTTATGGCCTGGGGCATACAAGGTTTTTATGGAGTGAGCGGTCTTATGAACTTCAGATAGGGATCATTTGATTTAAAATGGGAAGTTATAGTGTCCTTTTTAAGAGTCAAAAGTAATTTGAGAGAGACCAGACCCCCACCCCACTTAATAGGAGATTTGAAAGAAGACACCACATCACGAAGAGAGTCACACAAGTCAATTTGATGACCTCAATTAATGTTCAGGCCTAGCCTGATCTGTATTAGCACCTAGTAGTTGAAAAGCTCCCCTGACTTTCAGTTTGACCAGTATCAGGGAAACGTTCTTCATTATACTTTTATAGTTCGTATGCAGATATCTTGACTGTTTAAGCCTGCATTGAAGAGAGTTAAAGTTGTGGCGTGTAAATTCACACATACCCATGGGTGTGATCTATAAAACCTGCGAGGTGACGTCTTGGCGATTGAATGCATCTTACTTTCCTCGTACTCATTCTATAAACTAAGGTACAATTTAGTACATGCCTTCGTATCCACTCTCTGCTGTCATCCCGCCAATGACTAGGGCAACATTCTCTGCATCTAGCTTGCTGATTGCCCTGGAGAATTTCCGCGGTTATATCCTCGGCCGTGCTGACACGGCCAAAGAATCTTAGTTTTCGTCCACAGGTGTACCAAAGGGGAAGGACATCTTATTGCCTACATGGAAGTAATACCTCTTAAAAAGACCACTATAGCGTTGACTCCAGTATTCGTTTCCTTGGGGGACTTCCCCAAGTGGTATATTCACTTTATACGAAAGCCAGTAATACTGTTTGCTATAATTTTACCTGCGTGTTTGTTTGTTTTTCTTTTGTTTTTCCATGGGCGATCGCATCGACCAATTAGTCCTAGAATGTGCAAAAGGGCTCATTGCAACGGAAATTAAAAGTTCTAGTGCCCTTTTCAAGTGACTAAAAACTGGGAGGGTACCTGAGCCCCCTCCCACGCTCATTTTTCGCCAAAGTCACCAGATCAAAATTTTGAAATAGCCATTCTGTTCAACTTGGTATCGCATCCGTTTCCTCGCCGGTGATCCGGCCGCATCGATCGACCTCCCATCCGACCACTCAGGCCTCCCCGGGCGCACGCTGATCATCCGCGACATCGAGATGGACCGTGCCCGCGCGCACGCCAAAGGCGATCGCGTCGTCTGCCCCGCCGACTTCACCCCCAACGGCGGCCTGTCCGGCGATCGTGAGATCGCCACCGCGCAGGCCACCGCCGAGTTTCTGCGGCGGGTCGGCGTCAGCCGCGTCGTCAGCGATCGCTCCCTCCCCCTGGTCTAAGACCAACCTGTGCCAGTCGATCCGCGCGACCCAGGGCCAGGGGCTGATGCCCGACGGAACCTCGCGCTTCTCGATGCTCGACGGCACGCCGATCCTGCATTACATGGGCTGCTCGACCTTCGCCAACCACACCGTGCTGCCCGAGATCGCGCTGGCCAAGGTGCGCGAGGACGCGCCCTTCGACAAGATCTGCTATATCGGCTGCGGCGTCACCACGGGTATCGGCGCGGTCATCAACACCGCCAAGGTCGAGATCGGCTCGCGCTGCGTGGTGGGAATATCAGGTCAACCGGGAATTTGCGGAGGTGTTTGGCTGCTTTTGAGGCTTGTGTAAAGGTATGTGTTAGATTAATAAAGGGGATTTGATTGCAGTGGACTTTAATTACTTCCAGGGCCATGGGTTCATCGTCTAGTGCAATACAATTGAGCATCTAAGTAGAGATTTTTAGTTCAACCTTGTATCGGTCTTCAAGGTCTGTAATGTTTAAAGTATGCCTGCCACCATAAATCAAAGCCAGTCTGTTTTTTACATTCTTAATTCCAATTTTATAATGGAAACTTTCTGGAAGGGTGTAAAGAGGAGGCTTTAAATAAATTGGGGTGGAGGAGCGTGCGTAGTTGTGTTTGCCTCAGGTGGCTTAATGCTGCAAATTTTTAGTAGTAGTGGTAGTAGCAGTATCAATATAGAAAAGCATAAGAGTCCCTAACGTAGACAGTCATCTTGCATCCAACAAGAATGGTGGCAAACAACCAGTCAACACAGATGGCAACCGAAATAGCTGGTTTTGTCTTTTACTAATACCATGGGAAACTTTTTTGGTGTCACCTTTTTAGACATGAGTTGCTACCAGTTCGGTCCCTTGAAACCTAGTTTCATTTAAACGACTTTACGATTCTATTCTATTTACAAGCGAATTTAGTATTTGATTTTTATAATTTAATCTCAGTTGTGTCAAAATCAGCCATTTATTTTCCGAGAAGTTTGAAAATGCAAAAGTGTTTCCAAGAGAAGGATGTAAAACTTAGATTGTCTAAGAAATGAGCACCTTGGACCTTAAGAAGTCAAAACAAACAACTTTTACGACTTCGCAAAACCAGGGGGAGTGATCTGAGAGCAGCTATCCCTCCCCCAACACGTCGTCTTTTCCCGAATCGAATAAAAAATTTTGACACAGTCATTTATTTAAAATAGATCGAAGATCATATACCAAGGCTTTTGAGATTGATACGAACCACCAGAGCCTGGGAGCGTTGGTTATAAGCTATGCCGTGGGGCATTTGCCGCACAGAAGGGATGGTTGTTTGACTTTAGAAGAGGCTCATTTGGTTGAAAATTGGAAGTTCTAGCTCCTTTTTAAGCGTCAAAAGTGATAGAGGGCGGTTTTTCACCAGTGTGAACTCTTCTATGTACGTTCAAACTAGAACTTTGAGAAAACTTTTTCTTACAGATACTACATTCATGCGGTTTCTCTCCGGTATGGATTATTTTATGTGAGCTCAGATGAAAACTATGGATTTTTCTATGTCTACTTAAAGCAGAACTTCTTGAAAACTGTTTTTTACATGCAGCACATTCATACGGTTTCTCACCAGTATGGACTCTTCTATGTACGTTTAAACTAGAACTTTGCGAAAAATTTTTCTTACATGTAGTGTTATCCTCGAATACACGTGATGAAAAGTAATGTGATATTGTAGTATACGGAAGATTTTCCACATCTATTCGTTTTTAAAATTCATTTGGCATAGAATGCATCGAGTTTGGATGTCTTTAAGCAATGGTTTTTAGTTTTAGGGGGCACACGAGTTTCCAAGCCTCCTGTACAACGAGTCTGGACACCTAAAAGCTTTTTGCCTTATGAAAAAGAAAATGACTCCAATTTTTGTGCTAAAATAAAACAGAGATAAAGCAAGTCTGATTTCTGCAGTTGGTGGCATCCGGCAGACCGCGCTCACGCAGCCGTGCCAGCCGGTTGTTGCGCTGCTCCAGTACCGTGCTGCTGAACAGGTGCTCGCGCAGCCCGCGCAGGGTTTCGATGGGTTTTTCGTAGCGGCTGGCAAGCTCCGCGGCATTCAGGTTGCCGCGCTCGTGCCGCAGCAGCCAGCGGGTGGCGCGGCGGCCGAGCCGGACCAGTTCCAGCAGCGTTTCGAGCCGGGTGCTGGCGTCCACGCCGGACAGCGACTCGATGTGCCGGAAGCGCTCGCGGACCGATCTCAACGCTTACTGCTAAAACTTATAGGCTAAGGCTTATCTGTATCAGAAACATTCCCAATAACTAACGAACACCAAGCACAAGTTCAAAACAGCAACAACGAGACAATACCTAGTTTCGGCGACTAACTCGGAATTGAGCTCGGGTGAAATTACGATGTGCAGTGCAAACCTTGTAACTTCGAGACTAAACCAGGAGTGCTTAACGGCTAGAAAGAATAGTTAAAGCAAGACAGAGTATCGGTAATGTGGAAGCGAGAAGCGGTAAGGCACGTATGTGCTCGGGGTGGAATTAGCGAAGACGGCCAACGTACCTGGCGAGTCAGGGTGGCAGACTGAAATCACTTGCCGGATGACGTCCAGCGCAACATCGCTCGGCGTTTGAATCTGCAAAGTATGTGTTTCTCCGTCTCCAGCTGTCGTACGGGCGGAAGTACATCGTACCTCCGGTGTCTCCATGTACTTCAGCATGGTCTCCGGGCTGAAGGCGGTGCACAGAGCGCGGAGGATGGACGCGTTGGCTTCGGCCGCCAGGCGAGACGGACTATGCTTTTTCCCCCGTCATACAAGTTATTGATGGTGGCGAGCATGTTTTTAATTTTTTGCTTCGGCTTGCCTTTTCCCACCAGAGGCAGGATGAGATTGTTATGGTTCCATTCCTCAAGGAATCTTAAGACCTCTTCCGCCATTTGAATTTTCCCGCCTGGGAAATGATGGTACAAACTGGCCTTTCCCAACCCGGTTTCCTCGGAAATGATCGACAGCGTGGCTCCGTCGAACCCTGACTTCCTGAAAATAGAAAACAATTTCAACAGCAGTTCTTGCATTACTGCTGTACAGCATACTCCGTAATGCATTTTTTTGTAATAATATATATATATACTGTATATATATGTATATTAAAAAGATTCAATCCCGCTTTTATTCTCATGGTGTATATATAAGACGTCACGTAGGTGTTCAGTCATGCAGGATTTGTCTTTCGGTTCCATTCATCATCATGACGTCATTTTTCAAACGTTATTTCACAAAGAAGAAAAAAGAAAAAGAGAGGCGGAAGAAAAATGAGGCGAGGCGAACTCGCGGTCATACTAGTCACATCATGCTAGAGAAAACAGTAAAATTGTCAAAAACTCCTCTTAACACAATCCGATAGTGCATTGCACTTAAAATATACATACAAAAATTTGCTTTTCAGTTCAACTTTAAGGAGTCCGGTGTAGAACGGATACCTACAAGAGCCAATTGTTTGGATCACAGATTAAATTCTGGGATTCCATAGAAATCTTTGGTCTTGTTCATTTTGGATGCCTGTTCAACTATCATCCGTTTTGGACTTCTTTTGTTTTGCTTCTCGGGATCCCAAAACCTAAGCCCTTCTTTGGTTAAAGACTCACATTCAATCCTAAACAGGTATGCAATCTGTTCAACATCAAAATTTTTATATTCATTATTTATGCGCTAATATTAACGAATGAGACGGAAGGTCAGTGAGCCTTTTTATTGGGTAAAGAACCATAAAAGTATTTTCTTAGGCTGAAAGCCATAAAAATATTGTTTGAAGTTTTTCAGATCAATATGAATGTGAAGGCTTAACTTCCCTTTATTTGAAGGAACATATTTAGGGCAAAACTTCCAACATGACTACTGGTTCGGGAGGCGGAGCTCCCGTGATTCTGGCCAAGATATCCCTTGCTATGAGGCCGCCTTGGTTGTTGGCCGAGTACGCCGACTTCGGCATGACGGCCGCGATACTTGCATCCCCGACGACGTAAACATTCTCTGCCATCGTTGACTCAAAATTTTCTGGCTTTACCGGACACCAGTCACCGTCTGTCAGGCCAGCCTTGACAGCAATGCTGCCCGCTGTCTGCTCCGGAATGATGTTCGCGACAGAGGCTTTGACGGTCAGCCCCGCTTTGGTCGTTTGCCTTGAATTTAAGTTGGTCTCCATCTTTAATATGTCTCAATTTAATGTCATAACTTTCAAAAATTATGCTACTATTTTACTAAGCTAAAGCTCATTCTGGTTAGAGATTCATTTTGACAGCTTTGCTGTAAATATCAAAGTCTTTTATATGGCAAAATCTACATCATCAGAAAGGATAAAAAGATTAAGGAAAAAGAAAGCAGAGAATGACGGAGATGACAAGATGAAAGCAAAAGAATTAGTGAATTAGAAAGGCATCAAATATCAGTAACTGGATAGTAATAAAAATGCTAACTCATTTATTGAATAATGCATGAAGCATTCTGAATTTATTATTGATCTTGACAGCGTTGTAACACTTTCCTTGGTGAATTAAATGAATAGAGTTACAATAAGCAGAAAATAAAACGAGTTCCACTGGCTTAGTAGAAACCGTGACAGGCGACAAGACGTAGAAAAACCTTTAACAATTGTTTACATGGGCAAGATTGATGTGTTTTTTAGAACTGAAAATTTTACTTTGACAAACCAAATATTAAACGTATTTTTCTATCTCTACCTCTGCGCATAAAATATCATTTAGTGCCTCATCTCCTATTGCTTCTCCGAATCTTGATGGTGGTTGAACATTTCGAGTGCTGCGCCTAAGCACTGGTTCCTCTCCCATCATTTCATTTTCAACAGTGTTCTGCTCATTTCCTAACTGATCGTTTCTCTGCTCCTCCTGAGTAATAACTTTATTCTCATTGGGTAAAACCTCAAATTCAACATTCTTATCACATGCCTTGTGAGTTATTCGGCCACTAAATTTGTTTTCGGCGAAGTGAAGTTTTTAGGCATCTGTTCCCCCCTTCGTTACCTAAACAGTGACCTACCACCCCCTTTTGAATCCGTAGTGTATTCTTTTCTCCCTCTACGCTTCGTACTGGAGATTGTCCTCTTCTTGATTTTGTTTTGAAGTTCCCCCTTTGACATGTATCAGAAATGTCTATTTCTTCCCCTGAAAGATATAGGGTTCCATCTGGAACCCCTATATCTTAGGGTGAATTCTCTAGGGTACTTCTAGCGGGAGATTCATTGAAAATTGAAAATTTTCACTGATTCGGCCGAATTTATTTACTTTACAACGTATATTTCGCTAAGATCAACAATTAAAGAGGATCTCAAGGACAATAGATCTCAAGGAAAAAATAGCCACGTCAAAACCTCAAAAAACCCTGCAAGAAGGGCTTCAGATGTAAAATTTGGGTCACTACTATTTGTTATATCTGTCCATACTCCCTACCAAAACCATTTATGACTTAATGCATAGGAATAACACTCTTTTACCTCCTCCTTAAACTTATTCAACGTAAAAATTAATTTAAACTCCCCGTTGGCAAAGAAGGGTTTGACTCCATCTCAAATTGGTGAGTTAGTGATTAAAAAAGTCACCCATTTCAATATGTAAAATTCAAGTTTATCTCCTTCTCACAAATAAAACTGGAAGGCTCTCCCAATAGGTTGATCTACAAAAACTGACAGCAGGTTTTTTGTTTGGGGAGGGGTACAAAAAATAAAAGAAGGATTTACCTTTTCTGTTTTTTTCTGTCTGATAAATTTTTTTTACCTGTATGTTTACGACCGTTATTTGAGTTTGAGAAATATATAGGAGAAAACGAATTCATAAAATAAAACTAAAAGTCATAATTCGTGCTTTGTCTTACGTGACAGAAGGTTTGAGGGTATTCAGAAGGAACGTCACTTCTTTGGCTAAATATTTGTAACCTGATAAAACTCCTAGCACAGGGTTTTCAGCATTTAGTAGTTAATACTGTGTAAAATACTTCGTACTTCCGGTAAAAGAAAATATTACCACTCTACATTTGTATGATAACAAAAAATACTTATTTTGTTTATCTAAGTAGCGAGGCAAGTTTACACTTTACCAGATGTTTTTGGAGAATATTAGGTGTGGGAGGGGGCTTGGTGCCCTCCAATCTTTTTGGTTACTTGAAAAGGGCACTAGAACTTTTGCTTTCCTTCCGAATGAGCTCTTCCCTGATATTTTAGGACCATTGGTTCGATGTGATTATCCCTGGAAAAAAATGCTTACTATTGGGCTGAGTTACTCCTCAATTTCAGCTCTTTACCACGAAAAAAGGTAAAAAGATGAAGAATATGGCATTAGACTTTACAGTCCCTACCGTCGGGGCTGATCTCCGTTCAACATATGCTAATAATCAACAGATCCGAAATTGTCAGTAACATACATGAGACCGAGAACATAAAACATCACAATAAGACTACAAAATGTTATTCATTGGAAAGAAAATAAGAAAAAGATGCTCAAGATATGTAATTTCATAGATGTTTAACGCGTACACTTCTGACCTTAACACTGATGCACCAAAGCTATAGTAGATTTCACCGACCAATTAGTTTGGTGCATAAGTCATAAATTCTTGTAAAAGTCATACAAGTTGTTATTAAATCCTTGAGAGCGACATTAAAACTTAAAACAAACAAAAATTACTCCGTGTATGAAAGGGGCTGTTCCCTCGTCAACGTCCCGCTCTTTACGCTAAGGTTTGACTCTTTCTCTCATTTTTTTTACTTTATAAAATAGCAAATAACTGTATGTAAATGCTAGTCAAAGTTTGTAACTTGCAGTCCCTTCACCGGGGACTGTGGGGGAGTAAGTCAGCCCCAAAGACATAGTTATTATGTTTTTCGACTATGCTGAAAAAATAGCTATCTCAAAATTTTAATCCGTTTCGTAACATGTATTGAAAGTAAAAATAGCAATTGTTCCTGCTCCCAAAAATTCAAAATTTGAAATGACAAGAGAATATTAACGGGTACCTCAGAACAGAATATGGTTCAAATTATCTCGAACTTTAAAATGCAATTTGACCACTAAAACATACATTTCAATTATTTACATTGTCGCTAGAAATAGTCCAATTAGTTCCTGGGCAATATCAACTCTAATTTAATATTGTATTTATCACCAAATACCTTACGGAAAAGAAACATGTATTGAAAAAAACACAAATGCAATATCAGGAGCAAAGGAGATAACGTCAGCAGCAACAACAACAATACCAGGAAGCAATAGTATACAGAAAGTAAGCGTAACACCTGATAGATAATGCAAGGAGATTGTATCAAGTGTATCAAGAAAGCCATAATGAACTGAAAAGCAAGCGGACGGTACCAAGAAGAAAGCTGTCTACGCGAGGGTGAAGGAAGAAGTGAGAAAGAGAGAGCTAACAAGAACAGATTTAAATAATGCTAATCTTATCAAAGCTATCAATATGAAAGTCAGTATTAGCGCCGCCGCCAAGACGTGGCGGCTCGCGGTGCCGGTTATGTACGGAAATCAACCGCGGGACGCAACGCGTTTGAGCACTTCGCGGAGGCCGATGCCACCCATGAGCCCCAAGGCGTTTATCCTGGAGAGCCCCAGCGCCCTCGCCCGCCATCTCGGCGCGGGCGTCCGCCTGATGGGCGTGGACCTCGGAAGCAAGACCATCGGGCTCGCGGTCTCGGACGCCGGGCGGCGGGTCGCCACATCCGTCGTCACCCTGAAGCGCGGGAAATATTCTTGCATCTGTTATCATTCTTTCTATGTTTTTATTATGTTGCGCATCCTTCTTTGATAATAACAATGTTTACATTCAATGCCTATGCCTGCAACTTTACAATCTGCTCTGTTGTGTCGTTAGTTTTATCAACTATATTCTTCCATTTATTATCATTCTATCTATGTTATTACAATGTTGCGCATGCTTGTTTGATAATAACAATGTTTACATTCAATGCCTATGCCTGCCACTTTTCAGTCGGGTCTGTTGTGTTGTTAGTCTTATCAACTATTTCTTTGTTCTGACGTCACAAAATTAATCTTAATAATAACATTACCGTATCCCGACTTCCAACATGTTTCAAATCCCTATTTTTGGAAGTTCAAACAGTAGGAATAGGATGTTGCTTTTACAACTTATTTACTTCCCTTCGTGATCAGCGATTTAAACCTCTAGATCGTTCACAGATCTCTCTCGCTCTCATTACGCGCTACATCAAGTACCTGACCTGCAGTGTACACATTGGGGCCTATCTTTAAAAATAAGTAAAAGTATTTGTAGTTTATTGTCCTCTGATACACTGGATCTGATGGTATGATTTTCATTGAGATTCTTCGACTTTTTTGTGTGTTCCTGCCTTTTTTGAAATTCAGTGAAATTTTCTTAGGCTCGTATCTTGTGTTACTCAGACTCATGAGCAACTTATATTTTGAATCAGCATGATAAAATGAATGTTTCGATGCATCTATTGATATCAAAATTCTGTTTTATAGTTTCGGTTACTATTGATCTGCGTTGCTCTTTACTACAGTTTTTTATTACGAATTGTTTGACAAAGGCGATCACACTACCGTTTGTGATTGCCGTCCAGTTTGTTCGGTATATCCAGTTTAGCATCATTCTGCGTCTACACATTCACTGCACATTCGATTTCATTGTTGTATATCGCATGCTAGTGCAAGTAAGTTGTTTACTAGGACTCCTATGACTTGTATTTACGTATTTTTTGCAACTTCGAGCTATTACCGCCACATAACTACCCAGTTAATCCAATATTTTACTTATTGTAAATTGGTATATATAATCGTGATTTTCAAAGTTTCAGTCAGTTGAACATGCACTGTCGCTGCGTATGTGACCTAAATATCCAGAGATTTTGCCATTGTTTTAAGTGTCTAGTAAAAGGATTAGCCCTGTCTTAAGAAAAAATACTGTTAATGAATCCCATTAATTTCAAGTTCAAAAACAAAACAAAAATTGTTATTTTGCTTCATACCTAGCTATGAATAGAGATGCGGATGAATTTGACTTAAATTCAATTTATTATGGTAATATAAAGTAAAATTCATTTCTCCCAATGCTTTTGACCTCTGCCATTTATCTGCTTATGACGTAGCGTGACACCTTTGTAGAGTGAAGCACAGCATAGTTCGTATCCTTCCCAAGAACATTACAGCACGACTTGGGCTTAACCCTATCTTACATGGGGGGGGGCTAGTAGGCCCGCGGCTACACATTTTAGCTTATAACTTTTTAAAGCCTGGCCCGATTGGCACGAAATTTGGTGACTTTTCATAAAATTCACTGGGAAGTTTCATGATGAAAAAATGTTTTTGAAATTTTTCTGAAATTTTGCGATATTTGCGTTTTGTTGACCTATAGTGCAGTTTTAAGGAGTTGACCCCTCTTCGACGCCTCGCTCTTTCCGGAACTGTCCGGAAGGACTTTGATGGAAGAAAGGTTTACTTTACGTTGGACAAAATTTCATCAAAGGAGACTGCCACGTGGGGGAGGTTCGCCTCCTCAACATATGAAAGGTGTCTTAGTTTGAATATCAAGCTTTTTTAAAAGTGCTAACAGCCTTAGCGTAAAGAGTAAGGTAAAGAGGATCATAAAAGGAATAAATTTTCCAGAATTAATTTGCAAACTTGGTTTTTATTTTTCATGCTACTTTGGATCGGACATAATCACGGAAACATTCCTTACAGAAAGGATGATCACAATCCTTTAAACGGTACCCCTCTTGTCGTAACGTGGTTTCGAAACAAATCGGACATTGAAATTGTCGTGTTTCAAAACGACGTCGTCGACGTTGACGTTTGTGCATATGATTCTTGCTAGATGAGCTGCTGCTACCCCAATTTTCGATTTCCTCATCATCATCTTCATCAACAAGATCAATCACATTGTTGTTGTTAGCACTCGTTGTTGTACTGAAGGATCCCCAAAATGGTTCCCATTGTCCTTGTGTGACGTCATAAGGCAGGAAGTGTCATGACCTGTGTTTTATAGACCTTGGTTGCAGGGACATCAGTTTCTATTCAATCGTGTATTAGAAGTTCAATGTTATCAGGCATTTTGAAACAATGATATGTGCCGGCATAATGTGCTTGTTGCAGGAAGTGGGCTTGGTTGTCTGCTGGTTGTAACCGCTGAAGTCACAACCCCGGCTTAACACGTACGGAGGATGGGATATATGACTCAATAATAGTTACTTTGTACAGGCTCATTTCTGGCATGTTATCAAGCACTAAGGCTTGGAAAAGTCGAAAAAATTGGTCACGAAAAAAGGTCCGGAAATTATGTTCTTTATAGGTTTAAAATGAAGATTGACGGCCTGTAAAACTAATCCGGGTGAAATTAAAGTCTAATTCTATATAGTTTATAAGATACGGTAAGATAGGTAAGTTGTGTGTATCAGGCTCATTTCTGGCATGTTATCAAGCACTAAGGCTTGGCAAAGTCGAAAAAATTGGTCACGAAAAAAGGTCCGTCATACGGTAATTTATGATGAATTTGATACATTTATGTATGTACTGTAACTGAAAGATATAAGGAATTTGCTGATCGTTCAAGTTGTTAAGTACTTGATCTTTGTTTAGTTTCACACATAGTGGTGATTGGTTGCTTTTGTGGTCTATCTACATCGTTTAGCGTTCAGGACACACGTCCAGGTAACGTTTGTATAGCTAAGATTTATTTGTGAATAAGTGCAAAGTAGACCATCATGAAGCGTGAAAGTTACAAACCCTTTTCATTATCTCCGTTCTTGGCTATTTAACAAACACACTACCTTATGAATTTAAAAACATTACACAGTATAATATAAACAATAAAGAAACTTTAAACAATCATAAATATAAGTGCTGGTGCTTGGCTTTACTAAAATTGTCAGCAATTAGCTGTTGTAGGCTACAGTTGTATTATGTGAACAAGCTTTTGGGTTGGCAATCATGAATGTTGTATACACTTGGTTTTCTTTAGCAAGATTTGCGACTAGTGTTGTAGTACTTATCACTCCTCCACTTCTAGCACAGGATGCTCTAGCTTTCATAGGTTGGGAAACCCAATGCTTAAAAATGACTCTTATTTGAGTCACTCCTGGGGTGTTAATTCAAAGCATCTCAATGAGAGTTACCTTAGCAAGTAAGGGGAAGGAGACAAAAGATTAATCTTGGGTGCCTTATAGATGTTCCCCTCCCACTAACTAATTTTTTAAAAAATTTTCACCTAGGACATTCTTATTCCAACCCCCCCCCCCCCCCCCCCCTTTCTTTTTTTTTTTTTTTTCCCCCCCCCCCCCTTCTTTTTTTTGTGAGGTGTGCAGGAAACACGAGAATAGAACACAAGAAAATTACGGAAAGAAAACTTTTGCGTCTCGGTAGTGTTACGTAGTCACCACACGTTAGATATGCCTGCTGAAAGTACGGACGATACAGAAACTAGACTTCATATATAAATTATTCCCTTCAAATACCAAATCAATAATCATTACAATAACATAACATAGAATAGATAAAACAGAATAAAAGTACTCAAGTGTTCATCGATTGAGACGGCTTTGAAGTTCTTTATAGAGTTCGATTAGTTTCAGAGCGAGTTTTGGTTTAAATCTTTCATGAAGGCTAAAGATGTTTGTCTTTCTTGGTTGATATCTTGGCCCCCAACTATATTTTTGAATTATAAGCTATGCGGGTTGTTTCTTTTCGGAATATTCTATAAAAGCTAAATATTTTTTAAGGCGTGTAAACCTAACTAAATTGGTTAAAAAAGCCTTTATAAAACTGCATCAATTGTATCGTTTATTTATTTGCTGGTAGTTTTTGGCTTGGATTTTATTTTCTATTTCTCGTAAATATTTAATTTTCTCTTATCGCCCCTCAATTTAGGCTACCGGGCAGAGAAGCAAGCCATGAAGCAGGCTCAACTGCCCAGTAGGACCGCCCCTCGCGAATTATGGAAAGCATCTGTCATCAATGTGAACAGATACTACATCCATTCCTTGCCAAAAGGCCGAGAAGTATTCTTCGCTTCTTCCTTGAGTATTCTCGTTTAAGTGTTTGGATTCGTCTTAGAACAGAGCCCTCTAACACCAACTACTACAATATATCCCCGCCATATCATAATCAGACTTTAAAACATGTACGTAGGCCCGTGAACCTTTCCTCTCTCATTCTAACTTATCTAGAGCTCCCACGAAAAAAAAATACTACAAAGAAAACATTTGTTTATATTTATTTTTGATATATAAAGCGAAATATACTCGATATTGTCGATTGCTTTTAACAAAAAATCGCAAGAGCATAATTACCTCAGCCTATATAATACATAGGTGATATTAAAAGTTCCCTTTTCGACTGTTTTTAGAAATGTTACAAAAACCTTTAAAGAAAATATTGCATTTTGAAAAAGCCAGCAAGTCTTGGGCAATATGAGTTATGATGAATGATGTTGAAGAAACGTGCTTCCAAATATACAAACAGTTTTGATGTTAGAAGCTTTAGTGTTTCTGAGTTTACAAAAAGTTTGATGGTAGAAGCTTTAGTGCTTCTGAGTTTACAAAAAGTTTTGATGTTAGAAGCTTTAGTGCTTCAGGAATTACAAAAAGTTTTGATTTTAGAAGCTTTAGTGCTTCAGAGATTACAAAAAGTTTTGATGTTAGAAGCTCTTGTGCTTCTAGGCTTACAAAAAGATTTGGGAGTGCTACTAAACATATTTTAATCCAAGCTTATTTCTAATTATTTGACTTTCCACAAGATATTTCTTTAAATAATTTTCGAAGGGTCAAAGTGAGCTCTTACATATTAGCTCTTGTGGAAGCTTGTTCCCCTCTATAATGCCATCCACATCCGCAGAAAACACTGAGCGCATCATTAATGCTCATCTCAACCAAATGTCAAAATCATATGGATTTTTTTATTATGTTCTTCAGATGTGAGCCTAATGAGATTGCGGAAAGAAGATAGATGTGACCTGGAGGGAGCCGACACCGCTCAGGTCGAGCTTGCCCTCGCCATCCGAGGGGCAGACCTGAAAGTGGAAATCCGCCAGCGCATAAGGCAAGTCCGCGTTGCCGCTGCTGTTCGTTATCACGACGGTGCCGTCACCGTCCGCCTTGATGTCGGTAATGCTGGCCAGTAGCGACTTGCCGCCGGATTCGGAGCTTTCACTGCGGTGATAGTTCAAGGATGCCACGACATCCTCGGCCGTCACCGATTTGCCCTTGTGGAACGTCGCGTCCTTGACCAGCTCGAAGAAAAAGAAAAACAACAACAAAGAAATGACCATAGATTGTCAATTTAATACACATATACTGATATTTAATCCTTAAAGTTTTAGTACCTTTTTATTTATCAAAGTAAAAAAGTGAAAACATTTGAATATATTTTGTTTTCAGCAAAGTACAGATTATGTTCTGGTCTTGAGAAGTCTTGATGGTCATTGTGGTTGTCAGCCCTACTCCTTTTAATTTTGCTTGTTTTGAGTTTGAGTTGGCTATTTATTTTAATTTCTTTTTGTTTCGGGTTTCATCCTTCTGGTAGATCGCCCGGCCGCGCTGCTGACCGAGGAGCTCCTCGAGCACCTCGACGTCGGAGATGTGGCGGGCCCGCGCGGACGCGATCTTCTTGGCGACGGACTGGGTCGCGCCGCGCTCCATGAGCTCCTCGACGCCGAGCTGGTTGAGCAGCTCGACCGTGATGCGGTCGTTGGCCTTGAGCTTCTTGATCTGGGCGGCGGACATGCCGACCTTCTTCAGGTCGGCGTAGGAGTTGAACGTGATCCCTTCGGCGGCCTTGAGGAGCTTCGTATCAAGTTTTTTTTTTCAGGTCAACTTTAGAAGCTATAAAATTAAATTAAAAAAAATACTATTTGTGTCAGAATCAAAAATTGTTGAAAAAGCTTTTCCAACATACAAATAGCAACCCAAACTAGGGATTCTTATTGAAGAAAACTGAAAAGATTTATCAAGGTTTTTTTTTTTCATGAAAAAGACTATATCAGTAAAAACCGAACAGAAATTAATTTTAAAAGCTTTGTCCACAAAACAACTTTTTCAAAGAAAAGTGAAGAGTTCTGTACGCCGGAGGGACAATTTTTAAAACGCCTGAAAAACAAATCAAGAAACGTTTTTCATTAAGCATTGATTACAAACTGTTTAAATATAACAAATATCACACTGTTGATAATATATCAAGCAAAAGGATCAAAGATCCAACCATCATTTGGTATTTCATCATTTACAACACAACAAAATTCGACGATAACCTGTAGTGATATCTAGGCAACTACTTAAGCAACTCCAGGCCTGATTTTGGAAAATTGCTAAGCAACTCGAGGCCTGACCCCGAAAATGGAGTTACCGGTGGACATCGACATCCAGCTCAACGCAATTGGAGACCAGCCTCCCTGCACCATATGACTTGACCAAGGAAGAACCGGCATTAATCCAAAGCCCATTAAAGTTGCAGAGTATTATCGAAAAGATAATATTTCAAACTAATATTTCAAATCCTCTCTTCTCGATGATATTATTAACGCAGTGCAAGAAAAGGACAACAAAGATTGAAAATAACATCCTGATGTTTGCTTGGACCCTAATGGTAACGCTATCTAAAATCAAAAGTGGCATATGCTGTAGTAGTAGTAGTAGTAGTAGTAGTAGTAGTAGTAGTAATAGTAGTAGTAGTAGTAGTAGTAGTAGTAGTAGTAATTTTAGTAGTAGTAGTAGTAGTAGTAGTAATAGTAGTAATAGTAGTAGTAGTAGTAGTAATGGTAGTAGTAGGAGGAGGAGGAAGAAGAGGAGGAGGAAGAGAAGGAGGAGGATTATCGAATAGCACTTTTGAAAATGACAAAATAGTAATACCAAATATATACAAGTAGTATATCTAAAATGTAAAAATGAGTGGTTTTTTTAATTTGGCCACATCCAAACTGACAAGAACTGAAAAATGAAAATGTAAAAAAAATCAAAGCCAGTTTTACCAACAGGCGATTAACTGCGATAAATTTTAGGCTAAGGGTGTAGATCCCGAAAGCGTAAGTTAAAAAACAAATCATCTTGTTTTTTTTATTTTAAAGCATAAGTTACTTTCGGAATAGCTGACGTAATTGTTCATAAATTGCATTTTAGATTCAAAGATGATTATCAAGAGAATATGTTGAATAAATTCAAGAGTCTTTTTGGTAAAAGCCGAAAAATACAATAAAATAAATATTATATTCGTAGACAAAAAAATTGGAAGAGCTGTGGGAGGCCTATACTTGAAACGAAATCATCTTTTGAACAAACCATTTGTTGATTTTGAGTGACCATTTTGGGGATGGCGCTTTTTGAACTCTTTTGGCGTCATTTTAACGTGTTTTTTGAACACGGCATTGAAAGATGATTTGGAATTAAAACCGGAATCGTAGGCAATTGCCAGAATGGTAAGATAATCGTTCTGTGGATCAAGCAATTTTTCTAGAACGCATTCCCAATATCTTCAAATTGTGTAACTACGCTCAATGGCACTATGGAAATGTTCACATTCCAGCGTGCATAACCCATTGTCAATATCTTCAAATAGTGTAACTACGCTCAATGGCACTAATCAAATGCTCACATTCCGGCATCCAGAACGCATTCCCAATATGTTCAAATAGTGTAACTACGCTCAATGGTACTATTGAAATGCTCACATTCCAGCGTCCAGAACGCATTCCCAATATCTTCAAATTGTGTAACTACGCTCAATGGCACCCATTGAAAATGTACATCGTCACAACTGGCGAGCCCAAACATCTCGTGCCAGCAGACGTGCCCCATCCATGCTTGACATTCAAGTCGATGTAGATCTACCACGTGCACGCACTCAAGGCCAGCGTACTGTCAATGTTACCATTGATTTAGACAGAAGTGATTACTTCCCTCATAGTCCATCTGAGCCTCCCCCAAGTCCTGATTCTGATCTAGGCATCAGTAGTGAAGCTCAAGGCTCGTCTGAAGCTACAGTGCAATGTGGGATTTGTTTTGACGTTAATTTTGGCAATGGCCAAAGTGGGGAGAACAGAATTGGAAAGGAACAGACTAGACATTTACTTTAAAGATGTTTGAAAAAATAGATAATCTAAAGATGGAAGGATGACCAAGAAGAGCCAAATAAGACAACAGATGCTGAACGTTGTGTTAGTTGCTTGTATGAAAAAAATATCAACTTCACTGCAATTCCGCCGAGAGTAACATGGATGCACTGATTTTTTCTTATACTTAGGACGCAAATGACCACTCTGGCAGTCGTATGAATGATAAAAGACCTAAATGCTTTGTATTGCATTGTTGAAGAAGATACAGAAATAGGGACACTCAGGTATGTTCCTTACGTCTTGTCAATAATCATGCTGCAAACTGCACAAGCTGAGCACTCAAAGCCGAAACACAATAAATAATGAAAATTAATTTATTTCCCCACACTCACTTAGTGTAAGATAAAACACGACAAGATTGACTTGGAAATTTCTCACCTTAATTATTGAACTTGATGGTCCAATAGTTAAGGTTTCGGTTTTCAAACCAATGAGTTGTGGGTTGGGTATCTCCAGATCTTTCCCAGATTGCGTGCAATGATGTTCTTGCAAAAATGTGTATACTTTTTCATTTGTTGATGCAGAGTTCAAGAAAGAATATGTGTGATTCTTGACTTAATCTGAACATTTATTGTAGTGAACTTATTCATGCCCTAGCTCTTGATGAAAAACCAGCAGTACCTATTTGGCAAATAAAAGTTAGAACTGAAGAGCCCAGCTGTTCAGCTAATTATAATTTATGAAATGCTGGCTTTTATGCTAAATTTTGGCTTTCAGTTTCAAAATTGGTGCCAGTATTTCGAGATTGTAACGTTATGAACATGTTTTGGGTATGCTAAAACATGAATTCACGATTTACTACTTAGATATGGCAACGTTGGACATCCTACAGTTTGCTTTTTTGCATCTTCATTCCATGAAATTTGTTATATATGTAAACTTATTCTTCCTCTTTTTTCTAGTGCTACTGGTGGGAGTTCCGCAGCTATTGACAACAGGATTGTTCAAGCTCTGGTGAGTGTGAGTGTCATGCTTTGCGCTTGTATTAACCCCATTACGTTACATACAGCTGTAGAAGGCTGAATTGATGAATATTCCAGCGGGAGATCAGCAGTGCATCAGATCAGTGGAAACTTTTTCTTCATCTACTGACGTTCATACAGCTGTGGAAGCTTTGGAAGGCTAAATCAATGAATATTCCAGCGGGAGATCAGCAGTGCATCAAATCAGTGAAAGCTTTTTTCTTCATCTATTGACGTTACATACAGCTGTAGAAGGCTGAATTGATGAATATTCCAGCGGGAGATCAGCAGTGCATCAGATCAGTGGAAACACTCTTGGCACTCCTAAGTCACTTTGCATCCACTATTTTCTCCTATCTCATCTTTCTAGTCTCTCTTGGTTACTGACTTGCCCATCCTCCTTCTTTAGATGTCTATTCTCTGGTTCTTTTGTCCCTCTCACTGATGTTGTTTTCTTTAGTAAGAAAATTATTGTGGTATAGCTCTATAATATAGCAATAGGTTTATGTAAGAATATATACAGTAGAGGTAAACTTGCACAAGTTTTTGTTTGTTATGATGTGAATGCTATAGAAACGACCTTCGGACTCAAAGATATTTTATAACTACAATCAACTGAAGGAGGCTAAGGGAGCACCTGTTCAAAATGAGGTTCATTCACTGTTGTCAAAGTTTATGAACGAGGTATATGACCATCCATTTTATTGAAATTTACCTTCTGATTTGGCATTTTACATTTTCAAATTGTTTTGTACAACCTGCACTGGTGAGCCAACACTACTAGGAATCACAACTGGAGGATATTTGTGTGAAATATGCTCATGTGTTTGTGCTGGGAGCATTGAGTCTGAGATGGATGAATCTACTGCTTCTACTGCAACTACTACTACTTCTCCTACTATAACAAAAACTACTCCTACTACAACAATAACTACTCCTACTCCTCCTACTCCTACTCCTCCTACTCCTACTCCTCCTACTCCTAATCCTCCTACTCCTACTCCTACTCCTACTACTACTAGTACTACTAGTACTACTACTATTGTTACTACGTCCATACGTGAAGTAAAGTTCTGATCACAAAGTTATTGTGTTTCTGTACATACAACATGCTATTCTACATGATGCTAGTCTGATGCTACCTATCCCCTAACTATCTACAACTACTACCAGCTATCTACCTATCCCCTAACTATCTACAACTACTACCAGCTAGCTACCTACCTATCCCCGAACTATCTACAAGTACTACCAGCTACCTACTTATCCCCTAACTATCTACAAGTACTACCAGCTACCTACCTATCCCCTAACTTTCTATAACTACCACCTACCTATCCCTTAACTATCTAAGACTTCCTCCAACCTACCTCTATCTATCTACAACTACCTCCAAACCTTACCCCTACCCTCTAGGCTAATGACGCATATTTGACATAGTTTGGATACACTAGATGCGTACATTCCATAGGGCACAAAGCGTTCAAAATAAGCCAATTACGCATATTTGACATAGTTTGGATACACTAGATGCGTACATTCCATGGCGCACAAAGCGTTCAAAATAGGCCAATTACGCATATTTGATATAGTTTGGATACACTAGATGCGTGCATTCCATGGTGCACAAAGCGTTCAAAATAGGCTAATGACGCATATTTAACATAGTTTGCATACACTAGATGCGTACTTCATCTTCAGCGCGGTTCCCTAGTGTCGGAGACAACGTAGAAGAAGTTGAAGGTAGTTTATTGTTGCTGTAATCTTACAGTGTAGCTTAAATACAGAACCCCATTTCTCATACAACTGAAGTCGTCTTTTCAACAGCCTTTACACAGTAGGTGTATTAACTTCAGAGTATAACGGATATGGGTTCTCGAATATAGACAATTGTCTGGGTTTACCCCACTAAGTCGTCCCAGAAGCTAAAGAGCTAGTGGTATACCCCTTATTTGCTGTTCCTATTTTGAGATGGTATTTAAGTTCTTGTCGTGCACTAAAACCTATTTTACTCGTGTGTATAATGCTACACTACATACACGGCTTTTTGTTATAAGCAACTCAGTTGCTTCGGTGTGAGGCCTCGATTTGGTCCAAAATCTAAGCAACAAGCTAAGCAACTCGAGGCCTCAATTTCAGGAGGGACAATTTTTAAAACCCCTGAGAAACGGCATTCCACCCTCCTTAGACCACAGTAAGTGGCATGAAGGTGTTAAATACACAACTGCCAGGGGCTGCATTTCGTCGTTTGGCCGGATACGAACCACGCCAGCAGCAGTTGGCGATGGCGCGTCAGGTCGCCCATGCGCTGAGCTCTCAGCAACACCTGGTGGCCGAAGCGGGCACGGGCACAGGAAAGAGCTTTGCTTATTTGGTTCCCGCGATTCTGCACGCGACCGACAATCAGGATAAACCGCAGCCAACCGGCGGAGAAGAAAACAAGCGTGGCAAGCGAGTCTTGATTTCGACGCACACGATCAGTCTTCAAGAACAACTGATCGGCAAAGATGTTCCCTTGCGTTTAAGTTTTGATTTTGCTCCTTACTGTCAGTTGAAGAAACTTTTTTATAATTTAATTCATGATGTCTTTTGAAATCACGGAGAAATCCGTCTCCCCCTCCATGAAAAATTCCTTCACCCTCGGAAAAAATCAACTGTTGAAAGTTGTTTTCGCATGAAAACGCACTCTCTCCTTTCCAGGGGAAATCTTTCAAGACAATTCCATTCTAGCTAAAAATTCCACCCAGAAAGTTTCTTGCAGATGATCTGGGTGACAAATTTTTCTTAGCACACTGTAAATAAATTGAACAGACAGTCTTACTAAAATTGTAAAAAGTTCTCAATTTTATTTTACTCTTCCGTTTTAGACCAATAACTACTACTCAGCATTTTTTGACAATAATTTTAAAACTTGTTTAAAATGCTCGTCGTAATCCTATACGGCTTAAGCAGTGGCAGATTGTGCTACGCACACCATTGGTCAACCTAAGAAAAAGTCTCCTTCAGGAAGCATTCACACATAATACGATGCGGTTATTAGCGGTTATTATGGTTAATACAGAACGACTCGGCTACTTCCGGTTCTACTGGTAAATGGAGACCAAATGTTAAGTGAGTTTTTATCTCACTTAGAATGTTCTTTAGGTCTGAGAGATCTACTAAATCATAAGAAAGTGATCCTCCTGTTAGTTCAAACAACGCAAAATCAAATTTACTGACATCTGTTGCTAAGTTCAACAATGACATAATAACGATGTCAAGTGACACCATTGTTAGGCTGGAATCAGAGATTACTCTATCTACTTCATTTTTTAAATAATTCATTGTGCTGACCGTTCTTGAGATTTATGTTTGGTCACCTCTACTCCCAGGGATAGGTTAGGGTATCTAGGCTATGTAATCTTTTAAGTAACATGAATAATGAAAGGGTTGATATAGGCCTAGGTAGTAGCTCTCTGAGACATTTGTGGGTAAATATTGAGGAATTGAAATTACTGACCTAGCCAAGAAATGAATATACATTTAGAATCAAAATTGCATCCTGAATTCAAATAGGGATAAAATTCTAGTTTAGTGACCTCTTGCCATCTCGGAAAAGGGTTAGGTTAGGAATTGAAACTTTCTCATCGACACCCCGAATAAGGGTTCCGCCAAACACCCCAGATAGGGTTTTTTTTAGCAAACTTCGTCTCCCTAAAATGGATTTTCCAGCAAAAAGTTAGGTGTCAGTCACTATATACACAGTCCGAAAAATGAAAGAGTTGACCAAAAATTTCACACCAAAAATGATGGATATAGCTACTGCTGTACAAATTAAACCAAAAACGAACAAAAGTTAAAACGAAAATTTAAATTAAACTTTATGCGAACAGAAAATAAGGCAAATATGAGTTGGGCGGTCGCCGGCAAACTGCGCCAGGAAAAGCGCCGGTCCTTTGATGGTTTTCATGGGTTTTGGATCCTCCCTCGGCGGCGAGCATAAACACCGCGAAACGTCTTTCAAGACCGCATATGTGCATTGTCGGACCGGTGTCATCGGCGCAAAAGCCCGGCATTCCGGAGCAAGCGGGAAACCCGATTTTCACACCGCGTATTGCATTGCATTACTGTACGCCAAAACCCGGCGAAACCGGCATATCGTGCGCCAACAAATCATTGGGTACAGCGTCAGATGTGGTTCTACCTTTGGCTACCTTTGATTTGATTCGAAGAGCCCACTTAATCTTTTTCTTTTAGGGGGAGGGGAGGGTAGGTAGATGAAAGTCATTAATTCATTTAATCATTAAGGAATTCATCTGCTCTCAACGTCCACTTCAAAACAATTACAATCTTTTGGGATTGTTTTGGTAAAGTTTATTACTTAGTATTTTGGAGAAAAACTACATTTTGCCCATTTTTCGCCCGCAGGCGTACCTCGAAAATAAAATTTAAGGCCCCCCTTGAAGGGTTAGAGGTTCGACGCGAAGTCCTGGAGGGCCTGGCTCTCCCGTGGCGCCGCGCGACGGATGCAGGCCAGGGCCATGGGGACGGACGAGGGCAGGGATCTGCTGACGCAGGCGCACGACGACCTGAGCCAGGCCATCGCGTGCAGGCCTCGCGCGGTGGAGGCGTACGTCTTGCGCGGCAAGGTCCGACAGGTCCTCGGGAGGGACCGCGAAGCGGTCCAGGACTTCGAGCGCGCCGTGCGCATCGACCCTGGGGCTGCGTCCCTCGTCGAGGAGCACCTAGCTGGTTTTTCCACCCCCAATGACTGAAAAAGCGGAATTACTTGAGGGAATCTGGTGTCATCTTCTGGACAAGTGGCGCATAAAAAAGTTTATCGGCCGATAATCGATATTTCTTTCCCGCTATTCGATGATGACACTGACCCTCATATTGGCGGGATAATATCGGCCAGACCCAAATTAGTAGTAAGTAGTCATAGTAACAGCCGCAGCAGCAGTATTGATGGCAGTATCAGTATGCGCATGTTGCCTTATGGCTAGTCGAACATACCCCCATAGACACTGAATGGCTGACACACGGCATCCTCGAGCAGGCATTATTGCACACATGGCATTTTTCAACCATCTTCTCCTGCAAAAATATTTGTTTACACTAGAATTGATCGTTTAAACTTAATGAAAAAATCCCCATTAGCATTTTTTCTGATAACTCTTATCAATTGAGGCCAGCGTGGAATAATGTACTCGATGACACCCTCAGGGGGCTCAGTATCACACCTAAGTGTTTTCAACCTTCTTATCTCAAAAAAATGACTTCAAAACTAAAAATAGCCCTGTGCGGCACTGGCGGAACTGTGCGGCATGGTAGAATTGTGCTTAGCGTGACATAAACTGTACTAACTGTGCGGCACTGTGCGGCATGGTGGAATTGTGCTTAGCGTGACATAAACTGTACTAACTGTGCGGCACTGGCGGAACTGTGCGGCATGGTAGAATTGTGCTTAGCGTGACATAAACTGTACTAACTGTGCGGCACTGTGCGGCATGGTGGAATTGTGCTTAGCGTGACATAAACTGTACTAACTGTGCGGCACTGGCGGAACTGTGCGTTACCATTACCATAGATGGTATTGATTACCATTACCATAGATGGTATTGATTACCATTACCATAGATGGTATTGATTTCCATTTACCATAGATGGTATTGATTTCCATTACCATAGATGGTATTGATTACCATTACCATAGATTTTAACGTTTATTAAGTCTTGTGCCTTTGTTTCTTTGCCTGCTACAGCTGTTTTACAAGGCTGGTTTGCTGACCTCCGAGGGATGCGGCATCAAACTAGGTTGTCAGTTGGCACCATTGCGATTTTGTTCTTCCAATATTGATTCCCGCAGGTGAGTTGGTTCCAGAATGAGTAGTAATAATAATAATAATAATAATAATAATAATAATAATAATAATAATTTATTTTTTTTAAACTTCATTGCCATTTATTCTTTCTGTAAAATTACAGTTAATAACCTTTACAAAATATAAAATTCTAACTGTTTTCACCCGGCTTAGTGGGGACAGTGAGATTTACAGTAGTGGATAATAACAATAATAACAATACCAGCAAGATCGATGGTAGCGATAACCAAAGACACAAAGCCGTGTGTTTCAAATACCAGGTTCAAAAACCGGCGGTGACATTTTTTTAATGAGTTTGTTCATAACAAGGCTTACATGCAAGTGACATGTTGGGAGATATTTTACAACAGGTTGCATGCAACTGATATTAGGGGCCTGGCTTAGTTTTGATCAAAACAGTGTCAGATGAGTCGTGTGGAAAATGGCATTGACCATCATTGCTTGATATCATGACACTTTAAGCAATGCATAATAACAGGACGAGGGCAAGAATTTTGATAACATCATGAAATGCATAAATCATGTCTTTCCACACATCTCTATTTTGAGTGATCCGTATCAGTTCCGTTGTTGACCTCACATCCATCCAGGCAACATTAACATAACAATGAGATAAAAGCCGCTACAGCCGTTGCCGTTACCGTTGCCATTATTTCAGAACGGTAGATATAGCTTTATCCGTCTTATGACTTATTTCTTTATTAAGATAGAAGCATGAAAATGTCTGTCTCTTCGTATGGGACGTACTTTCATTTGAAGTCTGTTGCGCATGCTTCAGTGGTGTGCATACGTTTATCAAAAGGTTTGGATACAAAAGGTTTCAGCAAGAAAAATTGTCACAAAATGTTATACCAAGCCTGCCTTCTGCCACATTGAGTGTGCCATATTCAGGTTTTCATTCTATGCTGTCAATGTCAATTTAGTTGATTTTTGTATGTCTAAAGAAAGTGATTCTGAGTACAGCCAAGAGCCAACACATAGATCTCAGTCATCCCACCAGACGATTAATCCAGCTGAGCTCAAAGGTTTTATTTGCGATCTTAATCTATCGAAAGATCAATCTCAAATTTTAATATGCAGGTTCACTTCAAATATTAGTAATTTCTAGTAATCGATTTTCTCCCCTGATTGTCAATTATTCTAGCCGTATGGAAACATTCGAACCATTTAATCATTCTAGTATGCGCGAACAGGGGTTATCCTTGCGTGCAGTATGTTATGTAAAATGTATTAGCCGACTTTGAAGGTTTTCATGGTCCAACTAGTTAGTGCTCCATTCCATTGAGGGGGAATGTTTTTCGAATCCTAATTTGGAAAAAAAATCTTTAAAAAATAAATGTTCCCTGGCTAGTGAAACCTAAAAAATGTCCTCTATTTGTGGTGTATTGTGCAATATTTCCAGCCCCTATTGATTGTTACTGATGGTTGATTTATTGTTGCATATTCCAACCCATTAACCCCTTTCATTTGATACAATGTTGATTTTTAAATGGTATGATATCATCTGCAACAGCTGATACAAAAACTGTATTCATTAGAATTTCCTGCATTATTATGTGTTTGTTCATCTGTTTGACTTTGTTAGAATTATGATATATCCGACCCCATATCTCGCTGCTCGTCACATTCCAGCGTGCAGAACGCATTTCAAATATGTTCAAATAGTGTAACAACGCTCAATGGCACTATTGAAATGCTCCCATTCCAGCGTGCAAAACGAATTCCAAATGTTTTGAAATAGTGTAAATATGCTCAATGGCACTATTGAAATGCTCACATTCTAGCGTGCAAAACGCATTCCCATTATGTTCAAATAGTGTCACTACGCTCAATCGCACTATTGAAATGCTCACATTCCAGCGTGCAGAACGCATTCCCAATATGTTCAAATAGTGTAACCGGGCGCCAAGCTTCGATGTCTCGCCGGTCACCCAGTCGCTCCTGAACGACGCCGGTTACCTTTATGACTCCTCACTGATGGGCGACGACGTGCCCTATGTCATGCGCGAAAACGGGCGCGACCTGATCGAGATACCGGCGACGATCATCCACGACGACTGGCCGCACTTTTCCCACAACTGGGATCTCGGCGCGACCAACCAGATTTCGACACCGGCGCGCGCCAAAGAGCTTTACCTCTCGGAGTTCGACGCCGTATGCGACGACGGCGGTCTAACATGATTCCGCCCGGGATCGAACCGGGGACCTTGAGTGTGTAAGACTCACGTGACAACCACTACACTACGGAATCATGATGACATTCTTACACTGTGAGCTTTATGTCTTTAATCTAGGAAACGTTTTCTTAAGAATTGTTCGAGCAGTTCTCTAGCTTTACCGGACAAAAACCAAATTGTATTCCACAAATATACGCCTTTGAAGAAAAAGAGATTTCGTCCTAACGAAGGTCTAGAAAGAACATGATTCCGCCCGGGATCGAACCGGGGACCAGGCTGGAATGTGAGCATTTCAATAGTGCCTTTGAGCGTAGTTACACTATTTGAACATAAAGGAAATCTGTTCTGCATGCTGGAATGTGAGCATTACAATAGTGGCATTGAGCGTAGTTACACTATTTGAACATAATGTGAATGCGTACTGCACATTGGAATGTGAATAGTTTAAAAGTGCCAATGAGCGTAGTTACACTATTTGAACATAATGCAAATGAGTTCTGCAGGCTGGAATGTGAGTATTTCAATAGTGCCATTGAGCGTAGTTACACTCAACGGTAAATCTTGATAACTTCCTTAAGAATACATAACTGACTCCAACCGACCTCCATACAACATTGTTCTGACTAAACAGTTAACAGAAGTGAATCATGAATATAATGCGTGGGATTGACGTCATAGTCTCATAGTCATTACATAGCCTCGAAATGATTTGCGCATGATTAAACATATTTCTAACAAGATACACTTGCTGCTACTGCTTGATGGTATTACTCCCTCCTTAACCCTCCCTCAAATCTGTGTTAATTGTTTACGATCGGATCCTGCATCTTTTGTCATAAAGATCAATGTCCGAACAAATTCGCCTGATGCGAAGTGCCTGGCCGTAAGGAATTGCTTTTTTTTGTATGGAATGGGTGGGTATATATATGTACACATATTTCCCAGTGCTGGTAAAATACCAATGAAACAACAAAGGTAAAGCTCAATTTTTCGAACATATTATTTTCAAGAAAAAGGTCAAGGTCAATTCCACACTTAAATCTGGTAATGAGACATGCAAATTCCATATGATGGCTACTCTCATGTCCGGAATAAACGTCCTCATAAATGTTACGCAATATTACAAAATTTCTAAAAGTTTGTAAAAGGGCTTAAAATTTGTAACGGAATTTTTCTAAAAGTGTTTTTAATACATTATTATAACTGGGTGTATAGGCAGCATTTAGGCAATATAGTTCTCTTTAGGATATTCAGTTCTCTTTAGGCAATATAGTTCTCTATAGGCAATACAGTTCTCTTCAGGTAATATAGTTCTCTTTTCGGCAAGTTGTTTAACTAAATGTATAATTTTTGTAACT
This sequence comes from Alatinidae sp. Z8VKAUB7J3, assembly GCA_010016025.2. Lineage (NCBI taxonomy): Eukaryota > Metazoa > Cnidaria > Cubozoa > Carybdeida > Alatinidae > Alatinidae sp. Z8VKAUB7J3. The sequence goes on from JAAAKM020721499.1 coordinate 128,654,684, forward strand.
TTAGAAACGGATTCTCCCTATGAGTTAGCATCATAAAACACTTGAATGAAACACTACAGTAATCTAATAGTACTTAATATTTGAAAACACAATCATTGAAAACACTTAATACTTGGAAAAATGCATAAATAAATTATTATATTTACTTTATGCTGTAATTCTTTTATTTTATTTTTTGTTTTTATTTAACAAAATTTCCAGATACTTTGCTATTCTAAAAATGAACTTAAGGGACGTACTAGTTAAGAAACCTGGAAGTATCGACCCATTTTATCCCATTTTTTATTAAAATTTTTAAATATTTAGCAGTTCATATTATTGACTTACAACAAAGAGGAGAGGACCCTCAAAAAGCCGGAAGAGGAGGCTGTAATCTCTGGTGCTGTCAGTGCATCAGCTACCCCAATCAGTTGTCTCAACATGGCTAGTGGGTTTTCTCAGAAAAACAGCAACTCTAAATGTCTTCATGATCATACATGAAACAAAACGAGGCTGCTCGATCAAATAATGTGTCAGAACGATAATGCAGAACATAACGATGTAATCCGGCGTCTAGTAGATTTATATCAGGATAGGCTAATAAGGCAAATTTGACATAGTTTCCACACACTAGATGCGTACATTTCATGGTGCACAAAGCGTTCAAAAAATGTTAAGAAGGAATATTTGACTTAGTTTGCATACACTAGATGCGTACATTCCATGGTGCGCAAAGCATTCAAATAGCCTGATAAGGCAAATTTGACATAGTTTGCATACACTAGATGCGTACATTCCATGGTGCAGAAGGCGTTCAAATAGCCTGATAAGGCATATCTGACATAGTTTGCATACACTAGATGCGTACATTAGTAAGACAGGACCAGTCTTAGTGTTTCTTGGTCAGCAAATGTGGACTAAGTCGTTGTTTTCATCCCTGGACCCTTGCTGATTATTGAAGGCTATGCCCATATAAATATTTTCAAAGTGCCATATGCAAAAATGTGTCGTTGATAATACCAGTGTCTGGTATCGATCTCAACAATAATATATTCTTTAAATATATATACCTTTCCTTCTTTCCACAGAAATATAAGCTCGTTGCAAGTTGTAACCTTCAGTCTCAAAGATATCATTGTAACTACAATATTTCATCAGGTGTTCATTTCAATATCCTCAGCCTTAGTAGTAATCCCTACACAAGCAGTAGTTTTAAGTGGTAGCAACAGTAGTTCTAGTAGTGGTAGTAGTAGCAGTAATAGTAGTAGCTTAAAATATTGCCTTTTTGGTTAATTGGTCGTTTCCCTTATCAGTTCCAGAAAATTTTAAATTAATATACTCAGTCATTTCTGGTTTACGTCCATTTGACAACCCATATGCACATAACTTGCATTAACTTAGCTAATGCACGAAATTTTGTTCACCTGAAAAAACTGGATCAGGTGACGTCAAAACTGGTCCTTATTTAAGACAGAAACTCCAGCTTGAGCAGTTCGAGAAAGATACCACTTGGCGGTTATTGTATCAGTTTGACAGAAATATCAGGAATCCTTTCATTTTTTTAAAAAATCTTATACAATGGTTCACACTTTGTTGCAATTAGGAAGTTTGAAAGTCTTATAAACCTATTTTCTGTGTTTCTGAGTGACATCATCGAAGAATGACGAGTTTGTACAGGGGGGAAAGATTCTGAGATAACTGTTAACCTTTGAACAAGTGTGACTCGGTAGCAGCGGTTGTACTCCAACATGGCGGAATTGTTGATGTCACGTGCCTGACAATCGCCATTGGGAATAAAGAATAGTAATATGGAAGAGTGTTCGTTATCATTTGCTCCCTGTAGATTAGGCCCATATTACGTTTTCTATCAACATTTTTAGTTCCTTACACTCGCGTGTTCGTTTGACAACTTTTGTCGTCAGAGATGACATTCCAAGACTGTATGCGACGGCTGTCTGCAGTAACACAAGCGCAAATCCTGTACTACTTTTTATGCGGATATTTAACAAAAACATATTTCCATGCGTAGCTTTCAAGGTATACCCTTGAATGTAGAAAAGAAGAACTACAAAGAATTTTGTTTACAGATTATGCGTAGACAAAGAAGATATCGTGCAACGGCAGGTCACTGGCCGGAATGCCTAAGTTACATTGAACCTGCATTTAGTTTGCTGAACTTTATTGTTGAGGGGAGTTTGATATGGTTGATATGAAAAGTCTCCTTACTTTTTAATTCATACCAAGTGCGACAACAGGTTCTAAAAATACAACAAGTAGTAATTGTCTATCTTCGTAAAACACGGATCGGACTATTGTCCACTATGTTACACTGATTACGAGGTACGTAAGGGCACATGAAAATCGCTACAGCGGTTTACGTATTCATATCTGTCCGAAAACTTGCGTTTATATCAACTTGCTCTGTAAATAGAGTAAGACAACAATGTCATATTGAATCAATGGAATACTTGATACACTATCTTCTTTCCTAAGTCAGTCAGTCGTCGAGGAGTTGCCAATTTCAGCCCAAGGCCGAATTGCATCTGCATCTTGAGGGGGCGATCCCTCTCGATGCGCTCTGGGGATTGATCCAGCAACATGGCGGCGACGGATCGGTTCCCAACCGCGAGGCGCTGCGGAAGCGGCTGACCTATCCCGATTTTCCCGCCTTTATCGAAGCCTGGGTCTGGAAGAACGGCTTCCTCAAGACGGCCGAGGATTTCACCTTCATCGCCGAGGCGGTGGCGCGGGATCTGGCGCGGCAGAACATTCTTTACGCCGAGCTTTTCTTCTCACCCTCTGGATACTCTTTTGCATGTGTTTATGGGTTTTTTACTGTTTTAAAACAACGACACTAATTGGCATTCTAATTGGTTTCACGTTGCAGTGGCCACAAGGCTACAAAGAAGGATTCGAGACAAGCAACGTAGGGTCCTATCCAGTCTTTTGGATACTGTATTATTAGTTTTCATTGGTTGCTTTACTGATTTAAAACAACAACAATGACACTAATTATGATCAGTTGCACGTAGCGGTGGCCACATGGCTACGAAGAAGGTCTAGAGACAGGCAACATAACTGAGCAAAATTAACAGTGTTTCCTTAAGGCCTTTTGCAAATTAAAACAGCCACTTCTCAACGTTGATACGAGATTTGAATCCGATATTTTGTATACGGGTATTTGGTGGTAGGGTTAACACTGTGGTAGAGTTATAATAGGGTCATTCCATGTCAATTCAACAAGGCAAAGTTCAGTTTGACACCATAGATAACAAAATTGGCTTATATTTGAAGTGTAGATTACTATCCATGTGAGAGAGCTGCATGCCAATTTTTTTTGAAAAATTCTCAACCAGCCAGTACTAACACTTTCTCGATTTTTATCTAATTTCATGTATTGGCTAGGCTCCCATCCACAAACCATTTCCTCCTCATTTTCAAAGTGCATCAATGTCTCGCTTTTAAATACAAACGACAGAAAAGTTAAATTGATTAATGTTTTACCTAACATTTCAGTCTATTTAACTCAGATTGTATTTTGATTATAACTGCTAATAAAATTAGTCTGAAAGGTCGGAAGAATCTGCTCAAAGCTCATGCTTACCTTTTTGTCCTTGCAAATGCAGTGTCTGATGATAGATTCCTCTAGACCTCATAACAAGATCCATAAAAGTGTTGGTTTTTGCTACCACAAACACATCATGAAAGTTTCTTTTATGTGGATTTGGTTGTGATTTAAAATCTCAGAGTTCAATTACGTTCAAAGTAGATTTGGAAATGAAGGTTCAGCAGAGATAGAAATTCAAAATGACAGTAACTCAAGACGTTCCACATTCCTAAATCGCGTTCCTTAATAACATTTCGTTGTTGTTTTGGATCTTTTGATAAACAAAGAAGTGTTTTGATTTGAAATAAAAATAAGTCGGCCTACAAAGGTATCCCTGATAATAAGACTAAGAATACATGCACAACAAACCAACAGAACTCAAATGATATATTTCACTTACCTCAAGAACCATAGTAAATTCTCGCAAAAAAACGTGCCAAAATTAACACGACATGCTCCTTACGTCTCTCTCTTTAGTTCCTGATGGATTTACGGGGCATATATTTACTAGATAGAAGCCTTAAAGATCTTCATATCTCATGCACAGTAATGAAGTTCTTCACCGGACGCCATCTTATTCTGCTTAATTATACGATTACATCATCTTACTAGAATATTCTGACTACTACATGACAGACACGTCCCCTTTTTAAAAAGATAAATGTATTAGTACAACAACACTGATACTATTCTGATGAGGGTGCAACGAAACCGGTCAATGGCATTTCACTAATGATTCCGTTATTAAATATTATCTACAGATACTATTTTTCGAAAATCAACCAAAACTGTCATCTGACCTAATTCATCATTCCTGCGATACTGTCCCTTAGATCTATGAATGTTCATTTCAAACTTCGAGACATTTTTAAAGATGACGATGCTATCAATATGGATGCTGATAAAGATATAAGTAATATTTAAGACGCTGTAAGACACGAAAAAGATAAGATTCATTATTTTGAAGATACTGATGTCGGCAGTGATGACAAAGTCTTTTGATATCACCATCGTATTCATCAGCAATATTGTTGGGCCCAGTGTTGTCAGTGGCTTTACCATCAATATTTACTAAGTGGAATTTTATATGGATTGAATTTCAAGTAATGAACTTTGCACGAATCTTTTAGGATTTTGACAGAACAATGCTACGATAATATTCGAGGACAATCAAGGAGCTATTGAGCTGTCCAAGAATCCACTTTTTCATGATCACACCACGCATGTTGATATTTCATATCATTTTATTAGGGAGCATGTTATGTCTGATCAAATTCAAGTTGTTTATTGTCCTACTAATGATATGTTGGCGGACGTTATGATGAAGGGACTACCGAAGTCATCATTTTGTAAATTTAGAGATATTTTGGGTATTAAACCATGTAATTAGTTAAGTCGAAATTTACCTATGGGGGGACCTAAAATTATGGGGGGACCTAGAATTTATGGGGGGACCTGAAAAGCTGGATGAAACCATGAATATTCAGGGTGTGAATAGGTGAATGAGGATTTATCAAATGTAGCCCACTAAGAGGCAGACAGTGTTTTGTATTATGCTTGAAAAAAAAAACTTGAAAAAATCAGCAATACGGAATTTTTTAACCACATGTAATCCCAGTTATTCTCAAGGTCCACAACCAATAGCGGTACCATCTTGTTCCCAGTAGGCTGGAGAGGTGGTATGGCCTGTTTCGTATGATGTGGATGACAAGACGAATGGTGAAGGTATTGATGAGTATCTGTATCTTTCGTAAGTAAGTCAGTTTCTAAGTGTCCGTTCCGGTTATGGACTGTAAGTTGGTTGTGAACTTTATGGTTGGATGGAAATGGTTCATATGTGTAAAAAGATGTTGTAGCGCGTTGGGTCCATGAGTCTAAATAAAAAATACATCGTCAATAAAACGAAGCCAAACCATGGGTCTAACTACACTAGAAGCTAACATCCTGGTTTCTACGAGGTCCTTCTAAATATGAAGTTTCATGAAGATCCGATCACTCCTTCGTATCATAAGTTTGACTTGATTATTTGTATAGTAACATCTGTACGTTTTGGGTTTTACTTATTTACTGACCGTAATTCATGTTTGTTTTAAATTTGAATTACTATCTGACTTAAGCTTTGCTAATCTTAGATTCAATCCAGCTCTTTGCTTTTCTTTGAAAGAATTCTTCCCTGAAAAATCCTCTTTTTAATTGTTTTTCGTACTCTTTTTATTTTAAATAGTTTTTTACATTCCATGGTGCACAAAGCGTTTAAAATAGGCTAATAAGGCATATTTGACATAGTTTGCATACAAGAGATGCGTTCATTCTATGGTGCAAAAAAGCGTTCAAAATAGGCTAATAAGGCAAATTTGACATACTTTGCATACACTAGATGCGAACATTCCAATTTGCACAAAGCGTTCCGAATAGGATGATAGGCCAAATTTGACATAGTTTGCATACACTAGATGCGTACATTCCATGGTGCACAAAGCGTTCAAAAAAGGCTGATAACGCATAAATTTAAGGTAGAAGCGATTATTATATTCATAAAAAGCATAAAAATAAGGCAACGATTGGTATATTAACTTTATAGGAAAGCCAGTTATATGATCTGTTATAATTTTACCAAACTAGTCGCACTTTATGGCAAAGAGCGGGGGAGTATCATCCTTAATGTACAGAATACGTTCTTCCTTTAAGTTTTAATACCATTTATTATTTCAATTGAAAAAAACTTTCTTTTTGATTTCATATTTATCTAAAAAAAAATAATTAGTGGATTTTTTCCAGTGTGCCAGCACGTGTGGCACTCCTCGTTTCATAAGCGTGGAGAACACTATTAACACGGAGGAACTGACGAAAAACTGAAGGGTAAAATATTATTCCAAAATTGATGGACGAAAATTGCAGCTTGGTAATCTCTAATTTGTGCAATATTAAGCATCCTGAATCGCTTAAAAGGAAACATTGTACCCGTGGAATTTTCTGCATAATTACCAAACAAACGAACCACTTTATTCTGTAAAATTTGCACTCTTTTATAATTCACATACAAATTACTCAACGAAATCTACAAACCCTTTTATATTTATAGAAACATTATAAAATTGAAGGATTTATAGCATCTTTTCATTATTCCCTTTTCGACTCATTTCGTGAGGTCGTGATACTTCGACCTTTATTTTATATGTTGTAAGATTCTTCTTGAAACCATACTTGTTTATACATTTGGCCCACAAAGAGATTCGTAGCTGTGAAGATGCCCTCCCTTGTAAGTAGAAGAAAGTAATCATATTTCCTTGATAATAATTCTTGCGTAGCAAAGGAGTAGCTACTCATATCATATCTGAAGAAATCTAGTGTATAAATAACACCTAATGCAAAGACAGTTTCATTTTCTGTTAACTGTTGTTTATACCACCTTTTTATTTTCAATAAAATTTTGCCTTCTAAAAGAAATAACTGTCATCTCCATGACATCAACTTAAGGCACTCCAATATACAAAGGGGTTGGCTAAGAGATACAGTTGGGATGGGAAAAGTCATAAAATAATGATCGCATACAATTAAGGAAAACAATAAATAAATTGTATAGGCATGATTTGTTGACTATGGTATTTGTGCAGCCGCAAGAAATTTCGGAATCGACGAAAAAACATTAGAAGGTGGAAAGGTCAGTCGGATTCTTTCCATAAAGTGATCAAAAATGGGTTTTCCAAAGCCAAACAACAACCTGGTTCTGGCAGGCGACCACTTTCAGAGGACTTATAGGAGCTTGTTAATCAGTTGATAGTATCGAAACGGTTGCAGAAACAACGTGTTACAAGAAAAGGAATCCAACAAAAAGCAGCTGAGTTGTACGATTCTACAATCAAGGGAGAACTAGAGTTCCAAGCCGTGCTATTCATTAGGAATGTTTACTTCTAATAAAATTGTTCTACTACTACTACTACTAAGAAAATTACCCTTGCTTAGACTTTGAGCGGTAGCTAACACAATTTCATAATAACCCTTTCTGGTTTTTAATATCTTTGTCTTATCCGCCTGTAGAGTTAGCACCGTTATTTGGCATTTCAATGACTTAAAACAATTCTCAGTTTCATGAATTGGAATGCTTTTGGTTTCTCACAAGGTGTGCAAAAAGAATAAATTTTATTGCTAACGTTATGAAAGTGGTTTTTGTTTGTGAAAATTTTAACTCAGCTTAAGTCAGTCTATTACAAAATAATTTTTATTAGAATTTTTTATCTCATTGTGTGATGTTAGATTTTAGTTGAATTAGTCTATGGGCATTCCTCAGTATAGAAGGTACTAAAGAACTACCATTTCTAGGTTTCATGAGGTTTTTGTCCCCATGTATATTTTTTCACTTGGTCACACATGTATATGTGCACCCTGACTCCAACTACATGTCATGGTAGCCAATATCAAATTCTATCTAAGTGTACTTAGTGGTTGTGTGTTTTTTAAGGGATAGGAAACAAGCCTGTCACCCAGCCTTAAAGAAGCTGAAATAGAACTCACAGGCCTTATATTTCCAAGCTGGGCATCAATTTACTGTGCTGCTACAGGGTTAAAATACTGTATTAGGTAAATTTTATAATTTAATCCATATATAGTCTAAATATCGTTCCAGGAAGATGTTTTCAAGCTCACATCTCTAAAATTTTTATTCTTACAAGCTTGAGCGATTCATGTTAATATTAAAGATTTTTTTTTTTGGTTTTTTTGTCTTCGCATTATGAACATCAATGAACAAATTAAAGTTTCATAGGTTGTTAGATTTTGCTACGATTTAGGTTGGGTTTGACTTTAAGCTATTAATGCTAATTTATTTGTTTGATTGTCTTTTTAGTTCTTTCGATGTTTTGATTTTAATTGTTGATGAAAAGGGAAATATGGGCAGTCTAATAATAGCATTTACGGTGGTCCGAATTATTGATAATTTGACCAGTGTATCTGTAACAAACTTTGCAAAGTTTTGTAACCCTACCTTTCCTATTTATTGTGGAATTTAGTGACTTTGCTTGTCCTTCTTGCCAACACGTAAAACCCCTTTATAAATAAATTTTTAAGCAATTTCCTAACAAAGTAAGATTGGTTTTCAAACACTTTCCTCTCTCCATCCATCCCAACGCTTTTTTGGCTGCTGAAGCCTCTGAATGTGCGGCTGATCAAGAAGCTTTTTGGCCTTATCACGATATTTTATTTGAAAGGCAACAAGAGTGGGCTACTCTCAAAGATCCAACAGAGACGTTTGTCCGCTACGCCGAAGAATTCTTTTGTCACAAGTCAAAATAAGAACATTAACATAGTCAAAATACCACTTGTTCAGCATTATTTAAGATACACTTAGAACTCAGAGATTTTTTTGGATGACAGAGGGTGAAAGGGAATAATCCTAGGAGAAACAAAGTGATGACACAAACAGATATACAGTTTTCCAATTTTGTTATCACAATTGTTATCGATAATGATCTGCGCATCGTGAGAACGGATTGTTCATAAGCAGTTTTTCTATCAGCAACAAAGTTGTAAGAAGATGATTTCATGTGCCCCTCCTAGCAAACCCTCATGGAGATATCCTATGTCACCTAAAGCACAGGATTACCCTAGAACATTCCCTTACATCTTATTTTAATAGAGTTTGAGGAGATAGCTTGTTGATATCTTTACATAAATATTGGAGAAAGTGTCACAAACGTCTCATAAATTGTGCCAAAAATTGCTTAGAAAACTGTTTTCAAATTTTTACACGTCAGCCTTGTAATGTAATATCCCTAATTCCACTCTATAATTTTACTGTGTACGATTTTTTACGCTTTTAATAACTTGTATGTAATTTTGTTTATTTTCACATTTTTCTTTTCAGATTGGATATGAGCCCTTAGAGCCAGTGTCAGGAAGATCCCTTTTAGGATATGCAACACTTTTTTATCCCAACTTAGTTGAATACAGTAAGAATAACTCATATAGTTGCTTCTCAATGACATCCCTCCTCTCTATGCAAAGATTCTAATGCTACTAAAATTGAATCTCAAATGGTTTTGCACACTTCTTTGAGCATAGCTTTTATAATTCACTGACCGAAAAATCTAGTTTTCCGAGGGTAAAAAGAAAAAAAAATGAATAATCAACGCGAACCACTTTGCTCTTTACTCTAATTTAGTCAAAGTGAATATCTCTATCTCTGGCATCTACCTCTGGCATTTCAAATGGCTTATCTGGCATTTCTTGAAAATTTGCCAATCTTAAAATCCCGAAAAAGGAGGGAAAGATAGAAAACATTCAGGACGGCTACTAGGTAAAAATATAGATCCTAGATCTGAACTCAACAATCAAATACTGTTGCAATTAGCCCAATATGACACTAAACAAAAAGCCGCGTCCATCTTATTGTCAAAAGGAACCACCAATCATTCCATTTTTTGTTTCTTTCTTGCTCTCGTCTCACTCTTTGATTTCTTCCTCTTACTAGTCTGTCTTACTGCAACTGGAGTGGCCACAAGCGGTTTTTCTTCCTCGGTGTCTTCCATGCTGTCTTTCATGGGGTCTCCCCTGTTGACTTCATGGGTATCATCTATGGCGTCATCCTTGGCATTACTGGCTGTTCTTTCAGAGTCTTGGGATCCGCGAGGAGATGCGCTTTTAGTTGCATTACTTTCTTGAAAAAAGGTACTAAACAATTTAGCAACACTAAATGAATCCAAAAATGATGATACACTCCAAACATGAGCTTTACACACAACATTCAGTTTAGAGACTTTGACTTGACATTTTGTAAATAAAAATGTAAGGGTAAACAAAAATCTATTTCTATTAAGAAATTTTGGAAACTCAATGATGTTGTGGTTCTCTGTCTGCCCAAAAGTAAAAGGCTCTTATTTCAACCCTAAACCCTACTGACTTTCTTATTGTATTTACAATTCCAAATTGTAATGATAGGAAGACTTAAGGCACATCTGCTGTTTACTACGGCATTGTGTTAATTGATGGCTACGATTTATACAATGGCAAGGCGTATAGTATCATCGAGAAAAGAGGATTTGGAAGATAAATATTAAAAACTAAGGAAGTACTTGATATACTTGATACTTTCGACCTGCAATGGGCTTTGGACAAATCGACGGGTCGGATGGCAGTCCTTCCTTGGTCAAATCACATGGCGCAGAGAAGCTGGTCTGCAACTGCGTTGGGTTGGATGTCGATTGATTTTTTGTAAATTTTAGCATTCAATAGTATTTTTGGCATTTTAGTATTCAATAGTATTTAGTTGTTTTTTGCGGGGGGGGGGAGGTATAATTAACTAATCGAGTAGCTTATTATGGCCTCTTGGGGTATGATCTTAGCAGTAAGTTGAATTTGTTTTGTTGTAAGGTTTGTGGTATTGACCAGGATGTGCTGTTGGTATGTTTTATAATTCACTTAGTCCTGCATTACTTTTGCCATCCCTCGGACAAGTTTTTTACTTTTCAGGGTGATTGTTGAAATCACATTTAGAGTCTTTTCCAATCCTACCAGGGTAAGTTTGTTTCCTATTGATAACCCTTATCAGTGACAATTGGAACACAGGAAATGCCTAGGGTGAGTCACAAACCCTTTCAAGACAAGAATTACAATCCTAGAGGAATTACAATCCTAGAGAGTAAACAATCATATAAAATATCCAACCAAAAAAACAAGCAATTATAAAACATTTTTTATTGTCAGAAAGGTAATAATAGAATAATATCCATTTTCACTCTTTTTCATGAGGAGAGTGTAAAGTGAATAAAACTCGACTAAAGCTGTTAAATCGGATCTATTTTTATGTTATAAATGAAATATGACAAAATGTAGCAATTTATGAAAAGCTTATTTCTTGATGAAATCCATAATTGCTTTTTATTTAACAGAGCTTGTTTGATTCTTAGCACCGTTTCTTGCAGTAGTAGCTATGTTGAAGTCGTGTCCCTTTGATGCCCTGTGTACTAAATTACAATTTGTATTGCTTTTCATCCTTCACTCTGGCTTATGTTACCATTCGCTGATTTATTGAGGGGGGCTCAGAGGGGGGGGGGAATCTTAGAAACTGGAAATCTTGGAAAACGCTTAGAGTGGAGAGATCGGGATGAAACCTGATGGGAAGAATAAGCTTAAGTTCTAGATACGTAATTGACATAACTGGACCAGATCCGCTCTCTTTGTAGGAGTTGAGGGAGATTTGCTAGTTTGGGCACTTCCAGATAAGCTCTGACGATTACAGTTGGCAGGCGTATCAGGGACCAGACAAGATTAAATTAGAAATAGTCTCATCCCCGATTCGACCATTTGATAAACTAGTTAAAGTATTTGATCACAGTGAAAATTTACTTGTAAAAATGTTATGACTAAATACTGGCCATTATTTTTATTGGCTTAAAGTTTCATAAAAAAGAACAATTCAGGTAATGCGTTCCTTTTCTAGTTAAAATTTATTATTGTAAAAAATGGAAAATACGACTACGGGTAAGGAAGGGCTAAGTATTTGGCTTTCCTATTCTCAAGGAGTAATGTGATTTTCTAAAACAAATATGTGTTTTTGTAAGAAATGGCAAATACAACTATGGGAATGACCGAAATGGAATGTGTGAAAGAGTATACCCAACTGTATTTTGAAGGAGCCAATCCGAAATTGGACTGCCTGATGGCTTCTGTTTTTGGGCCAATCAGCACCCGGGCCCGTAGCTACGGGGGGGCATTTCGGGGCAATGCCCCCCCAAAAAATTTGAGAATGCCCCCCAGATTTTTTGCCACTCAAAAAAATTTTATATATCGTGATAAGAACTCTTATGATAGCAGCACATCTTGGCTTCCATGCAGTACTGCCTATCTTGCTTTCAGATAGACATCACGAATCATACGAGTGGGGTGAACCCAACCGCCGAACCACTGAAACTGACTCACCGAACCCCTCGGGTTCGATCGAACCCAGGTTAAGAACCACTGGTATATAGGTTGTAGTTCTCAAGCTTCCCAGGTCATTGGAAGTCATTAGTCCTTGGGAATTTTGTTATGTTTGATTTGATTCTGTTTGTGTGTTTAAATATGCTCTTTGTTTTATGTGTATATTCCAGTCTTCAACCTCCTTGATTTAAAGAGTAAGAATTTGTGTTGAATGTACCAAAATATCCCCCTCTTCTCAACAACTCTCCCCCAACCAAAAATATCCCTCTGATTACGTCTGTACACTTCCCAATAACCATTACTATATGTAAGCACAGATCAAAGTTTGTAACTTGTAGCCCCTCCAACGGGGATTGTGGGGGAGTAAGTCGTCCTCAAAGACATAGTTTTAAGGTTTTTCGACTATGCTGAATAAAATGGCTATCTCAAAATTTTGATCCGATGACTTTGGAAAAATTATTAGCGTGGGAGGGGGCCTAGGTGCCCTCCAATTAAAAATCAAATTTCATGGAGATCCAATCACCCGTTCGTAAGTTAAAAAGTAAAAAGGATAAAGTCTTTCGTGACGTAACTCACAGAAAACAATGCCAAGAGTACTGGTGACTTCCAGGAATACGAAAGGTTCATACAAGTTGTTCCCTTTATCAGGTAGATAATGAAATGGTGGAAAGGTTGGCGGTTGACTTGTCAGATTGCAGTTTGCGTTAGAAAGGTGACAATCTTCTGTCTGAATACTATAAGGAGACGGGGTCTTCTACGTCATGATGGATAGCGACTACACTAAAGATGTGAAGTTAGGTTAATCCTAACGAAATATACCAAAATATGATAAAATTACAATACTTTAGCAACAGAATTATGGAAAGCAGGCCGCTCAGAAATGCATTATATTAAATACCTAACCTAACCAACTCTATACATTAAATATTTAATTCAAATATACCTATATAGCAGTTTATCTAACTGAGACTAAGCTAATTATCTCCGAATGCAGACAGAGAAACCAGTTTTACTCAGATCAAGAACTTGAATGTGGTCGCTATAAGCGTTCAGCTTATTAGGCACTTTTTCAATATATTTGAATGAATGTAACATGATATATCTGTCCTACCTAGTTTTATTGAAGAGGAATTTTGACTTCTATATAGATAGTTGTCTTTGAAGCTGAAGTCCATTCCTCAATCCTATGGGAGTGTATCTTAAGTTCCAGTATTTTCAGTCTCAAATTGAATTAGTTATATGTTTGTCTCGAGATCTCAACTAATAAAAATATTTTTGGAATATCTGAGGGAGCATTTCTTGGCGAGCTACGTTTTTGGGATTTTTCGAAATTACCCCCCCCCCAACTCCACCAAAGAAAGCAGATCCGGTCCTGTTATGTCAGTCACGTATCTTAGACAGGTTTTTATTCTTCCCATCCAATTTCATCCTGACTTCTCCGCTTTAAGTATTTTAGATACAAGTTACGAGGTCCTTCTAAATATGAAGTTTCATGAAGAGCCGATCACTCCTTCGTAAGTTAAAAATACGTCATTTTTTTAATTTTTCAGAATTACCCCCCCCCCCCCACCACGGATCCGTACCAATCATTTAAAGAAAAAAAAACACATGCACACTACACAAAAAAAAAGAAAGAATACACACAACCGAAAACAAAGTATAAACACTAACTAAAAGTCAAGTGTCTTCGCGCGGGATAAGAACCTGTTTACAATAGTCTGAGCTCAATTATTTCTAATTATCGGCGATAAAGGAAACGGCACCCTTATGTCACATTCAATTCGAACTCCATTACTATACGAGCTCTATTATAAACAGGGCAATCAAACGAAATATGGCTACATGTTTCCATTATCCCGCACAAGCACAATGCACAAATGAAATATTTGAAATACGGTAATGTAATGCCGCAATACAAAAGAATAGTTATTGGAAATAATGATTTTCAATCAGCCTTCTCAACCTTCTCAAGACCAGATCACAATTTGCGCTTTACTGAAAAATAAAAAACAAACAAACAAATGACCGTGGATTGTCAGTTAAATTGACATATACTGACATCTCTTCGTTAAGGTTTTGATAATTTCTCTCTTATTAAAGTAAGAAAGGTGAAAACATTTCAAACGTCAGTAAAGCGCAAATTCTGTTTCTAGTATATCCTAATATTGGCTATTATAGCGGTTATTGTGTAAATCTGTTTTCATTTTGGAGCACACACCTTATGCATCCAGTTATGGGTGTAGACTATTCTACTAAAACCTAATATTGGCTTTTATAGCGGCTATTGTGTAAATCTGTTTTCATTTGGAGCACACACCTTATGCTTCCAATTATGGGTGTAGAGTATTCTAGTATATCCTAATATTGGCTATTATAGCGGTTATTGTGTAAATCTGTTTTCATTTTGGAGCACACACCTTATGCTGAAGGGAGATACGGGCAGAAAAGTGCTGAAAGAGCGCTATTTTAACGTAAAGCTTAAAGGTTGCGCTGGATAAAAAACTCCGACGAATGTCACTGTGAGAAAGTTAGGGGGAGAGGGGATGGCAGTGGAACCAATGCATCATAATGAAAAAATATTTGGAAAAATGAAATTTAAACAGTATGCATCTTAACAGCAGAGATGCGCAAGCAGTTATAACGGCAGTAACTGCCCAATTTTATGTGAATAAATCAAGTTACTTTGATTGTACTAATGTTAGGCAGTCCAATTTCTGATTGACTCCTTCAAAATACAGTTGGGTATACTCTTTCACACATTCCATTTCGGTCATTCTAATGTTAGTACTCTGAGGAGTGTCAGACAAAAAAAGCTTTTAGGTGCAATATGTTTACGCTATTTCGTGCAATATTCTTGTTTTGTACCACTAACAAACTAATTGTATATAATTGCGATGTGTCTGATAGATAGATAGATAGATAGATAGATAGATAGATAGATAGATAGATAGATAGATAGATAGATAGATAGATAGATGCATTACAAACTTTGTAGCTGAAAACAGGCCTATGGTGGACAAGGTAATGGAAGAAGCTATTGAGGTAAGATACCACTTTACTTTCAAAGAGGTATTCGCCTGGAAGTTAAAATATTTGTAACAGTGCTCCCGGTAACCAAATTCTAATTGGAATATTCTAACTTCAAAAGAATAACAAATATTTTCTGTTAGTTTCTATTTCATTTCTAATTCGTGATCATTTTTAGTCTCATAGCAATTACAACTTAAGCTATCATTCAAGTATTGTTAAATCCACGATCTTCAGTGATATATCTCTAATTTCTCAACCACCATGTTTCAAAAGCTCATTTACCAGGGTCTCAGTACCTAAGGCCTTTTCAATCTTTTTAGCAACTAAATAAAAGAAGTTTCTTTTAATTGAAAGTAAGGAGTGACAATAAAACTTAAAAGTTTGTTTTAAAAGGTAGAGTTGTGACAATAGAAAACTTTAGCGTAAAGAGCGGGGTGCTGAGGGGGGGACAGTCCCTTTCATACACGGAATAATTCGTGTTCGTTTTAAGTTTTAATGCGTATAAAGATCCAAAGAATCGATGATTAAATTGCTTTTTAACACTTAAACTGTCAAAACTATTAATGTATAACTCTAAATAAAGTTCCGGGTTTCCTTCTTTTATTTCACTGCGACGAGTAGGGTTTCGCAACTACTACTTGGACAGTTGGATAAAAATCCTGGTTGACTTTGACAAAAACTAGAGATCTTTAAGAAATCCTTATTGTCACATGACTCCTACTGACAGCGATTCATTTCTTTATACTGATATCTGTCTGTGTTACAATTAAATTTAAGGAAACATGTTAAGAAAACAGTTTTTAATTCACTATATGCAAAATAATCGTGGTTAACACATTTTGCATAGGGGCAACCTTTATCTTCACTTCTTTAATATTTTTTCTAAAAAATTTCTGGAAAAAATCATGGATTTGATAAGCATTTTCTCAGTTTTCAAATTTGTGCTTAAACAAAGGGGGATCTATACATTTATTTATAGATGCTACCATATATAAACTGCACTGGCATCCAACACAAACCAACACCATTAGCACTATCTAAATTATTTCTGGAGACCGGCGCCGGGCAACACGGCGTTGCATCGGCGGCTGCCTGTGCACGTGTCGGCTTACCGTGCAGCGTTTACATGGGTGCTGTCGATATGGAACGGCAGGCACCTAACGTTGATCGTATGCAACGACTTGGCGCGGAGGTGGTCGCCGTTGAGTCGGGTGACAAGACCTTGCGCGCTGCCATCGATGAAGCATTGCGTGCCTGGGTCACGGACCCCGATGGTATTTATTACCTGCTCGGATCAGCGGTGGGAGCGCATCCGTACCCCTATCTGGAAATTTTCATCCATCATGACAAATACATCCATGGAAAGCTCCTCCTGCATGAACCCCTCCCTCTCAGCCCCTCCCCCAACAAAAAAAAAGCCTGAAATCGTTTGTACACTTCCAAATAACCATTAAAAGATGTAAATACTGGCCAAAGTTTGTAACTTGCAGCCCCTCCCACGGGGAATGCGGGGAAGTAAGTCGTCCCCAAAGACATAGTTATTAGGTCTTTCGACTATACTGAATAAAATGCCTATTTCAGAGTTTTAATCCAGCGTCTTTGGATTAGCCTTTTTTACGGATTGTGACAGGGGCAACCTGACACGCAATCTACCCTGTTGCCGTGATTATTGTGAAAACTATCAGCTGACAATTATATGAGAAACAGCGCCCCTTCCTAATCCAGATTGATCTCCGGGAATCGGGAAAGATTCGTGTTTTGAGGACTAGAACTGGATAAAACCTATAAACAAGTATGTCAAACGAGAACAGAAATGAGGGGCCCATGTTACAACCTTTGGGCACACCAAACCTCTCGGATGGATTTTAGATATAATTTACGGATTTTCATACGAGACGATAACGAGAAAATTTTTTTTCGATTAATTACTTTTGAGGATTCTTTTCGAGGGTAGGAGGTAATGTTTTTCAAAGGGAGCGCTACCCCCTTATCCCATCCACCCATGGTCCTTGAATAAGCAAACAAGAGATAAGTACCATAACTGATTACAACGTAATGTATTTTTAAACATATTCGGGTATAGATTTGCAAGAATGAATTCGAGATAAATCTTTTGACAATGCATTGGGTATGATTTTTTTCGTAGTTAATCTTATGTGAAAAATTTATAAATTTTGAAAATATCATAAACAATTTTAAGGCCCTGGTTATTTTTTAAGCTGTTATCATTTCGATCAAAAAGACAATTAAACAACTGAAAATGCGCATGGTCATGTCACGGCCAAGAAATTGCAGAGGGGGGTCAGAATTTTTCCCCAGACGGTTGAGGCTTGAGGAAAGTACATTTTTGAAATGTATACCATTTGGAGAAAAGGTTTGAGGCATACTTCTTCCCCTCTACGATGGAACAAAATTGGCAAAATGATGAACAAATAAACAACCTAGTCCGTCGAATGTGACAAGATCAATCTGAACAGCTAGGTTAAAGGGAATTGAAAAAATTTCTGAAGAAATGATAAACGAAAATGAAGAACACAGAAATATGCGGTTAGAATACAAGTGACAACGAAGATCAACTGTATAAATATGAAAATGAAGAACAAAGAATTGCAAAGCTAGCAGGCTAGGGACAGCGAGTATCTGTACGAATCAAAAATGAAAGTAAAGTTGAAAGAAATATTACGTTAGAAGAACAACGCCATCGCAGCAAAGCTGACGCTTGAAGCTGGCTTTACCACTGTCGTCGATCTGGGTACAGCTTATCGCCAGCATAGCCAAGCGATGTTTGCTTTACGAAGGGCAACCAGGGTACACAAGCTGCCCGGCCCGAGGATCATTGTGGTAGGTAGCCCGATTTCTCCAACTGGCTTCTCACGTACAGCCAGTTATCGTGATGAGGTAGAAGCCGTGGCAGGCGTGGATGGTGAGTGTGATGGTGCCGACGATTGTCGGCGGGCGGTGCGCGAACAAATCAAGGCCGGTGGATGTTCATCCTGAAGGGGGGCTTCCGCGACGGTCGCGTGGGCCTCATCCTCGCCACCCTCGGCTCCTTCTACGTCTTCCTGAAGTACGCCAAGCTCCGGGAGCGTCAGGTGCGGGAGCGTCACGCTCGCAGCCACGGCGCGGCGAGACCCCTGGAGCACTGAGGAGCCCGAACATGGTCTGGGAGAGGCGAGCGGAGCTGCGGGGCGAGAGTCACCTGCGCGAGGCCTACAACACGCGACACGAGCGTGGCTTCCTGCGGGATCGTCCGCGGTTCGCAACTTGCGAGTACTAGATAGCAGCCAGTTCAAACATCGGCCAACGCGGACGGGGGGTAATGCTTAGGTCACTACGCTGACCGGCAACCAAGCGTAATGCACCTGCATACGCAATCATCGCGCCATTGTCGGTACACAAGTTGAGGGGTGGGTAGTGCATGCGAGCACTTAACTTTTCCGCTAGGTTTTTACGCAGCTCTTTGTTGGCGGCGACACCGCCGGCTAAAATCAAATCTTCACAGCCCGTGGAATCGATCGCACGACGGCACTTGATTTTTTGGTGAAGAAAAGTGAAGAAATTGTGCAACTCTTTAAAGCAGAAATGACATAACTCTAACCAACTATTTGAATTTCACAAACAAACGCTCTGTATTTAGTTAAAATATATTACTTTATTTATCGAGCATTATCGAATTTTTGCGTCGAAAATTATCGTCGTATTGGATTAACTCTTTTTGTTAACCTGCGCTGTCGTTCCTTAACCTTTCAAAACAGCCATTCTCTTTTTCCGGGAAATCAGGATTGTAATTGCAGGCTGAACTGCTCATTGGGAAAAGTACAACCAAATGAATTTTTTTATTGAAGACTTTTTTAGTACTTAGATTGAAAATAGTTGAGTTAAAATATAATTTTTCAAAAAAGACTGCTATACAGGGCTCTTAACTTTGCCAATTTTCCAAGATTCAGGTGCACGACTTCCAAGTTTTGAAAAAAAAGATATCAAGTTGTTAAATAAAAATAAAATTTTTCCAGGATTTCAAGTTTCTCCCTCCAACTCCCCCCAATGTCATCAGATCCGTTCAGGATTTAAAAAAAGAGCTCTAAGAGTTTCCTGTATAATGTTTTTGGCCAAGGCAATTCGAATGATGTACTTTTTGTTTCGATCCAACGCCATTTTTAAGGGGTTTCAGGTTAATTTTAGGTTTACATGTGGGCCGCGTCGTCTTTTACTAGATTGCAGCTACCGCTGCAACCACGAAACTGCCTTATATACATTACACAAAGAAAAAAGGCTATGTTTTCTTAGTTGGAATAGTAAAAGCTGAAACACAGGGAATCAGGAACCAAATTCAGTCAAATTATTGGGGAGGGCCTTTGCCTTTTATTTGTGATTAATCATTTTAATTTAATTATTTTAATAGCTATTATTTAATTATATTTTAATTTATTTTTATTTTTTAATTTATTAATAATTTCTACATCATTTTCTATTTATCAACTTTGCCCTCTACTTTATTAATAAAAATTTCAGAATTACATAATGATTATAACCGTTAGACTATTTGTTTGAAATTCTGCGCCCCTAAAAATTCTGTGCCCAGTGCAAGTGGTCTGTGCTCTGTCCCTTCCCTAAAACCGCCTCTGACCTTTCTCGTTTGGCGTTGAAAATCGACCTAGAACCAACCTCCAAAAAAATGTAATCCATCAGTCATTTGTGGATCAAACAGTTCATGGTGGCGAACTATAAGTTAGAAGTGACTCGGCCAAGTAGTAACCGAAAATCTTAAAAAGAAACAGAATTTTGATAGCAATAGATACATTAAAAGAATTTGAATCAGCTTTTGTGCTGATTCCAACTATAGAAAACACATGAGGTTTAAATATTCCCATCAAAAGCTACGAGCCTGAGAAAATTTTTGTGCTTTCCAACAAGTCTATTTCCTATGTGTCAGATTGAAGTTTATAAGGTCCTGAAAAACCAGGAGAATTATCCAAAGAATCATCTTCATGTTTAGGGAACAAAAGAAAGATTGCAAACGCCAAAGACATCCTTGTTGTTACTTGTTCAAGCATCATCTACTTCTAAAATGAAATATAAGCAAAATTGATATAAAAATAATTTGAACAATTTTTTTTTAATTATTATACATTAGGCAAAAGAATTAATAATAATAATACTCTGATATCTACTGCGTCATTGGTGTTTTACGCACTGTTATGGACTGCTAATAGGTTATGCTAGTAGGCAGGCGGTTGGAGCAACTATACCATGCTAAAAATTATTAAACAAAAAATCATTGAAAAAAACACATTTTAACAAATGGCCAATATTATGCCAGGTCACTAGGTACATTAGAGGCATAATTCTATATGGAGAAGTTGGAATTTTTTTTGGTCCTTCAAACCAGCCTCAGGAAAATTCCACACCCCTGCCCCAATCTCCCTGCTGATCAGTTTATGCATAGTATCCTATCCTGCTAAACTTTTTTAGAAAAGAAAACGGAACCTGGTTTCTGGTTTCACCATTTCGCTCCAGGGCCAGTTCAGCAAGAATGCAGACCATTATTGGTGTACTCAACACCCGCAGCTTCGCGCAGCTTGAGGTTGCTGCCGAAGACTTGAGCACCTATCAACTGCAACCACCACTACTCGAATTGATGCTGCAGGAGCATCAGCTTTTTTTTGGCGCAACTGATCCAATTGATGGCAGGCGATATGTCCTGTTCAATAACACAGTTCATCTGCTTGAAGACAGTTTGTTGGCAGAGAAATTTGGTTGGTCATTCGTTTTGGCTAGCTTCGTCCCCAACCAAGAAACCTTGGAAAATTCTGAAGTTGACCCCGAAGCTGAACATTGGGTAGCTGTAGAAGGTGCCTACTGGAGACGTCCAGAGGGACCGGATTCATCCTACAAGTATCGTGAATGGCATCCGGTTGTGCATGTTTCCCATAGAGATGCTGCCGAATATTGCAAGTGGGTTGGTAAGCGATTACCAGGTGAATGGGAATGGGAAGCTGCTGCCCGTGCAGGGCATTGATTTTATTGACAAAAGGAATGGGGTATCCATTACTAAAAAGAATATCTCTGATAAAGTTTATTTCTGCATTTATATGCGAATCGGAGCAAAATATTCTTTTATTCTTTTTAGATATTCTTTTTTCAGAGATATTCTTTTTAGTAATGGATACCCCATTCCTTTTGTCAATAAAATAATTAACCGTAGAATAATTTTACAAAAAATTGTAAAATCGAAGAAGATACTTCACAATGTGAGGCTACTGATAAGCCCTCAAATATTGTCTATCAAACAGTGATAGATGATCGGTGTGTCGGAGACCGTATTTCCGTCCGACGACGCCATCGAAACGACGCGGCGTTCAGCACGGCGGCAAACCGCTCGGGCCACCTGCAACTGCACCGCCGCCGGCACACCCGAAGGAAGAATAAACTGCGTCAGCGGTGGAAGTTCGGCTTCGTACGTGTCAATCCAGCTCTCCATTCGCTCGACCTGTTCGGGGCCGATGATCGCGGTGCCGTGGCGGTTCGGATCCGGTGTCGCCAACTCCGCTCCCAGCGAAAACAGCTGAGTAGCTCCTCAATCTTTTAACTGAACCAAGCTCTATTCTAACAGCCCTGGGTATTTGCGCTTTTCATTTGCTTGTAATTTTGATTCGATTTTGACTCTTTAGCTAGTTTATTGAAAATTTTGACGATCAGAAAGTGATAATATTTGGTGAACCTGAAATAGAGAACTGATGTTTTCTGACTGGAAATGCACCGCAATATTTTTAGATCCATCATTTTTTAGATCCATCTATTAAAAACACGCCATTTTAAGCAATGGCCGTAGAATATTGTTGAAACTGCAACCGCCGACGCGCCGGAAAGGAATATTCGAAAAGGCATACAATTGAGCGGGGCGCTTAAATTCTTCGATTTTGAAGAAAACTTTCAGTTTTATCTCTACGAGCCCGCTGAAGAATCGCCTAAACCCAGAGGCGCCGGCGTCCGGAAATCCAGGATCTTTGCCCACGATCTTCCGGCGCCAAGCGCCCCTCCTAAACCCAATAAACTGACCAAATGGATAGACGTCGAACTAAAAAAGGGACCGTTTCATCTACACCAAATCGGTTTTCAGTTTCAGATTCTTTTTAGAGCTAGAGACATATGAAGTGGGAACTTATCAAGATTCAGTCAGACACAGATACTACTATCAGATCACAAGCGGTATACTAGAGTCTGAAATAGATGAACTAGGTTTTACCAAAGTATGAGAGTGATAAATAAGATTCTTTTTAGAGTTAGAGACATATGACCTAGAAATTAATCAAGAGTTAGTCAGAAAAAGACACTACTATTAGCCTCCAAGTGATAAACTAGAGTCTGAAATAAAAGACTTAGGATTTTACCATTGTCTGACGTTGGTGCCTGGGCCGCCGCTGGTCGGCTGGATCCCGTCGGCGTCGATGGTCGGAACCGGCAGGCGGACCTCGAAGCCACCGGTGAGCACGGCGCACTCGCGGGTGTTGCGGTTGAACACGCGCACCGTGCGCAGCTGAGGAAGCGCCGACGCCAAGACCGACATCTGCACCGTGACGCTGCCGGAGGAGAAATCCTGGGGGAGCGGGTTGGTGATGAACAGGCCGTCGCCGGGCGGACCCGGAATGATCACCGTGTCGGCGCGGTTGATGCAGTACGTCGTCCTCGCGGCCGTGCGCAAGTTTGCTGCAAAGACCACCGTCACGTGGGATGACACCCTCGTCGAGTACAACGTCTTCGAGCGCATCGTTCACCTCGCTCCCGCGGTCATCGTATTCCTAGGCATTGGGCTCGTTCCCGACATGCCGGACGCAGCGGCGCAAGTGATCCGCAATGTCGCCATGGGCTATATGGTCTTGATGCTGACCCTGGCGCTGACATCGGCGTTGGGCGCGGCGAATGCGATCTATTCGACAACGCCGATGGCAAGCAACTGTCTTTTGCCGGTGTAAAAAACGATCAAAATAGTCCAGGACTTTGAGGAAATTCGTTTCCCTCTCCCAAGACCCTTGATTTTTTCCATAAATCGTCCGCTGAGTAAGATTAGATAAAACTAAACACAGATACTTGGAAAAGATGGCATTGGGGTAGTATAGTGAAAATCTTATCTGAACGAATAGACACCTATACTTTTTGGACAGATAATGACTATAATCAGAGGCTAACAGGAAAGTTATTTATTTGTGAAACCGTGCTTGTGCTAATCACTGTTCCAGAATTTATGGCAAATCTGCAATCTTGCATTGCTCTTACATGCTAAGAGGTGCCTCTCTTATCATGTAGATCTTGACGTGTTTCTAGGGAGGCTACCAGACATGTGGGAAGGGAAGCTTTACCTCCAACAATTGGCCCTCCCCCTGCAAAAATTCCTGGATCCGAGTATGTTAAAATCGGAGGTCACCTAGCTCAGTTGGTAGAGTACACACCGAGAAAGCGTGGGCCACGGGTTCGATCCCCGGTAGTGACATATGTTCTATTTCTTTTTTCATTAAGACATCTCGGAAATTTCTCTTAAGATGGAATTAAATTTACCTCTAATAGCAGCCCTCCCCCTCTGGAATTGCTTGTTAGAACCCCACCTTTCTTTAATTCAGGGCTGTTTCTGCTTATATTTTATCCTTTATAATCTTTTCTCGTGTTTTGTTTTTTCCATTTTTTGAGTTTGAATTTCTTTTTGTCTGTGTTTTAATGATGCTTTAAATTTTGTATGTGCAAAAGTATGTGTCCTTTAGGTTTCTGGTCTCAGGTTAAAACTTCCGGGGTGAACCCAAAAATCCATCTTGCGTTTGCGACAGGCCTGCGGCACATTTTGCGCCAAGATCCCGATGTCATCATGATTGGTGAGATTCGCGACAAAGAAACTGCAGAAATTGCCATCCAATCTTCGCTCACAGGTCATCTCGTCTTAAGCACCCTGCACACGAATGATGCTCCCTCCGCCTTAACGCGACTCGTCGACATGGGCATCGAATCTTACCTCCTGTCCTCGTCAATTTTAGCCGTTCTTGCGCAACGTCTCGTGCGGCGCATTTGGGGCGACAATTTCCAGGCGATAGGGCCCGTACCTGCCAACGGAACCGCCCAGGAGTATTTCAATACGCGTAAGGTGAGTATCTATGCCGGGTCGAATGAGATTCAAAGAAACATCATGGCGAAACTGGTGCTCAACCTTTAATCGTTAAGTCTTTCCAAGCTATTGGCGATTGAGCAGTTTTTTTATCGTTTGACGCCCGCGATACAATCTCACTTTGGCACGCTGAGAGAACGGTAAAAAATCAATGTTTTCTCGCCATGCCTGCTGAGCCATCGGTAGCTGAGGTCGATTGCCAAATTCAGGAGGATGTACACGAGCGAAAACAACAAGATGAGCGCCTGGATCAGCGGATAGTCCCGTGCCAGGACGCTCTCGACCACAAGCCGACCCAAACCGGGTATGTTGAACACGCTTTCGGTCACGACGACGCCGGAAATGAGGAAAGCCGCGCCAAGACCGATCACCGTGACGATTGGCACGGCGGCATTGCGCAGCGCGTGGCGCAGGAAGACACGGCGCTCTCCGGCGCCTTTCGAGCGCGCGGTGCGGATAGCTACTATGAGTTCATGATGAGCTTTTAGGCCGTGAACAAATAATGCATGTGTGCACACATTTGCGTGTTTAACAAAGCCCGTTGTCCTGTTCCACAAGCATGTGAATGAAAATATAATTCGACCTACGTGTGTCTTACCCCATCATCTGGAGTCGTACCTCGGTCGTATTGAGCTCTCACGCAAAGTGCAGTCCTACATCCTTTCTGTGTGACGGATTTGGTTGAGGTCACCTCGCGCCAATATCACATGTTACGAGCTCGACACCATCGGAGTGGAAGGAGAAAATCTATCAGTGCTGATAAAGGAAGAAAAAGCTTGGCTTTGACACTTATCTTCATTTGAACTTTTGCCTAGCTTGGAGGAGGAATTACTGCACCTGGTCGGAAAAGAGCTATTTCAGATTTTTCTCAATTCAAGAGGACAGGATTAAGGCAGGATACCACCATTCAAACTGTATACTCTGCTAGATATAAGAAAAAGTACAATTCTCTCTGCACCGAAGAGGAGCTACACAGAATGATTGGTTACATCGTCTTGTCGGCATATATGGTCGTCGACGAAAATATAGCGGCCGATGAAATAATGACTAAAAACGTACAGGCAATTCCCAAAAAAACCAGCGCGCAAACCGCTGCGGCCGCTATGTTGCGCAATGAAGCGCACCATTTACTGATCGTCGATAAAGGCCGCGCGGTAGGTATGGTTAGCTCCCTGGACTTTGTCAAAATGGTAGCCGAATCAAAGATAGGCCCATTCACAAGAGTTATGTTATGGTAATAGGGGGCTTATCTCGCCTTAACGATGGTAAGCACTTTTTGAAAAGAGGCCATCCAGGAGGACAACCTCTACCGACGCAACCGCAAGCTCGTCTGCTTCGACATGGACTCGACGCTGATCCAAGCAGAGGTCATCAACGAACTAGCACGGGCCGCAGGCGTGGTCGATCAAGTCGCGGCGATCACAGAGTCGGCGATGAATGGCGAGATTGATTTCAACGAGAGTTTCCGGCGGCGGGTGGGTCTGCTCAAAGGGCTGGATGAAAGCGTGCTCCAATCCATCGCGGAGAACTTGCCCATCACTGAAGGTGCTGACCGTTTGCTCTTCTACTCTGAAGAAAGAAAGGTTTATTGATCAAAAACCACCATAACGCAAAACATTATTTGTTAGGTGCTTAGGTTAAAAAGTCAATTAATGGATCGTGTACTAAAAACCACTAAATTCAAAGATTACATTACCGCTAGCAGCCCATGGCTATAAAGTGATACATAGTAAAAATTCATTAGTATTTTTTCCAAATGTGTTTTTTTTATATTTCAGCCAATGTAATACTTTCGGTGTTTTTTTTTTTTTTTTTTTTTTTTTTTTCACTCAGGCTACTTCGTCCTATAATATTTTAGTCCTTTCTGTTCCATATTGTTGTATTCCATTCCATACCATCCTATTCTATTCTATTCTATTCCAAAACCTTGTGTTCCATATTATATTCTATTCTATATTGTTGTATCCCATACTATTCTCTTCTGTACTGTTCCGCATTGCTCTCCGTAATACTATTCTGCTCTAATTCATATTCTGGTCTTCCATATCATTCTTCTCTTCCTCTTCTCTATCCCATAATCAAAAGTTCGTTGGGGCGCTGCTGTACTCTGACGATATATCTTTAAACTTAAATTTTCTTTCCTCAATTTCTACTGAAGATTTCGTATTATCAAAATTTGAAGTGAAAAATGCAAAAAAATGTTGAAATTCCCCAAAAAATGAAAACATATGCTGTGCATTAAGGTGAAGTTCGCTAGAGAACCTTATATAACAATATATGCAAAATGATCATAAGAAAATCGCATCTTTAGAAGAATTTTGTACCAGCAGTGAATTAAGAGTTATATTTTTGATGTTTGGAGGATATTTTTTAGTCATAATGCTCAAAATATTCGCTGGTGGAGCGGGTCGCGGTTCCGCGGAACCGCGACCCCCCCTAGGGCTGCCGCTGACCGTTCGGAAGGAGAACGGTTCCGCGGAACCGGTGTCGGTCAGGCGCGAGCGAGGAACAGGTGGTCCTCGATGTCCTGGCCGTCGCCGATCAGCTCGTTCACCCACTCGACGGTCTCGTGGCGCGCCTCGACGAAGGCGTCGGCGAGGGCGGCCCGGAAGGGGGCGTCGTCGTCGGTCGACCACACGGCAAGGATGCCGCCGAGGCGGAGGTGTAGCCAGTTTTTTTCTTTTTCTTTTACACAGCTTACTGCCAATTATTGGCAATGTCTGTCTTTTGCTACAGCAAAAATAATGCATTACAACATTTATACATAATAAGTAATGAATATAGCACACAATGAAATTTGTTTTGATCATTTTTTGCATATGTTCTTTATATTTAAACTTAGTGCAAAAACTGCATACCAGTATTGAACATCTTCTGCATTAAAAAAAATAACTCCTGGGTTTTCCCCAGCTTTTTAAGTTTTATATGGTTGTGTAACATTCGATCTGGACAACCGTTACGTGTGGACAGTGCTGCTGGTGACCCTGGCGTTCGGCGTCATCGGCTGGATCGACGATTACCTGAAGATTTCGCGCAAGAACAGCCGCGGGCTGATCGCGCGCTGGAAATATCTGCTGCAGTCCATCGTCGGGCTGGGCGCGGTGTGGTTTCTGTACAGCACCGCCCAGGTGCCAGCGGAGACGGCTCTGATCGTGCCGTTCTTCAAGGAAATCGTCATTCCCATGGGCATCTGGTTCGTGGTCCTCGGCTACTTCGTGGGTTACAAAGGTGTCGTGGGTTAAGTCGTGAATCGAGGGTTCAGGCCGGCCTGAATCATCTAAACCCGGTATGCCATGTGGATCGCCCATGGGCCAGCGGTCGGGTTCAAAGTTGATGATGTAGATAAAGTCCCGGGTGCGGATGGCCCGCTGGGGATAGGGCAGCATGCCTTTGCGCGCGTGGGCAATGTGGCGCTCTCGACCGGTGACAACATGTGTGCGATGGGCTTCTATTTGCCCATTGTTTGGACTCCGCAACAGCGGCATCAGACTGTTCGTCACTTGTTAGCATTTTAAAGATAATATAGACATGACAGCAAGGAAGTTGTTGGATGTAAAAAAAATTGCATTATCTTACCTGGCCCCAAATTAGTCTAAGGAAAGCGATTCATGCTGTTATACATAACACAGTCTGAAGTTTAATAGTTTTTGACCGTACATACATCTAGAGTCATTCATGAACGTGAATGGATTATTACATATAGCAGAATGCAGATAAGACAATGTATCTGGGAATGCTTTTATAATCATTTTAGCAAATTTTTTGGACATACAAATTTCAACTGAAAAAAAGAAGAAATATTAAAACTATAAACGAACAGAAATTATTACGTATATTAGGGGGTTTATCTCCTTCACAGTACCTTGCTCTTTACGCTAAATCATTTTTAGTAATTTCAAATAATCTATCTATTCTAATTAAACTGTATTTGTCATTTTTATTTTGATTTTGACATACTGAATAGTAACAAGAAATATAAATAAAAGTTTTAACAGTTAAATAAACAGTTTTACTCAAAAAAAAATTTACGGCCTTGGGAACCCGAGGGAGGAATTCGGAGCCATTCATCCCAATTTTTTTGAAGGTGGTTATAACCAAGCACTGGCTGCAGCAAAACGAGAATTGGTCTTTTTGATGGTGTACATTCACTCCCCTGATAATCAGGAGTCTAAGAGGTTTTGTCAGTAAGTTTTTTTCTATTATATTAATGTTATTTTGGATACTGGCTGCAGTAAAACAAGAATTGGTCTTTTTGATGGTGTACATTCACTTCACTCCCCTGATATTCAGGTTGTTTTCAAAGGGGAGATGATGTGTCCACCATCAGCACGTAGTT
The DNA here is from genome assembly GCA_010016025.2 of Alatinidae sp. Z8VKAUB7J3. Classification (NCBI taxonomy): domain Eukaryota; kingdom Metazoa; phylum Cnidaria; class Cubozoa; order Carybdeida; family Alatinidae; species Alatinidae sp. Z8VKAUB7J3. The sequence continues at coordinate 128,683,697 of JAAAKM020721499.1, forward strand.
TTGGTACTGCTTGACGTTGCATGTTCGATCCCATTAATGCACGGTTCGCATCATCGTGCTCTAGGAATGGGATAAGTGCCGCTGCAACAGAGATAACCTGCTGAGGCGATACATCCATATATTGGATGCTGTCGCTTGGCATAAAGGTTGATTCACCTTTATAACGACATGGAATTAGCTCTTCTGCAAATTGATTTTCTTCAGTTAAGTTCGTATTCGCCTGTGCGATTACAAACTGACCTTCTTCAATTGCAGATAGGTACTTGGGCGGAGCCTTTTGCGACTGAGCAGGCCTTTTTAGGGAGAACGCTGCTCACCCACATTCTGGGAAGGGTCTAGGAAAGGTGACCTAAACATCGTCTGTTCAACAAACAAGCTGGTCAGTTACCTGCGGTTGACGGCTGTTCGCATCAACAGGGTCAAAAAAGGAATCAGGACATTAAAATATGCGAAGAAAAAAATGAATAGACCTCTAAAGAGACGACTCATGTTGTAGGCTGAAAAGCTTTTTTCGTATGACACTCATCAGAACCTTACGTGATCAAATTTTATTCTAAACTTCTAAAAGTGTATGCTTGGGTGATGTGCGTGTTGTTCATAATTTAAACGAATCATAGTAGTATTTAAACGATTCATAGTAGTATCAAGTAGAGTATAATTGTATTTCGGCTTAGAGTGGTCGATGTCCACATCTATTGGAATCAATTATGCCATTTATACGCCAGTCACGGCACGTTGTTTATCACAATTGTACCCAGATCCTTCTAGTTTTACGTTGAATAGCAGAACACGTGAGTTCTCGTAACAAGTTGATCAGCTTATCAGGGAAAATACCCGTTTCAATTGACAGGCTTATATTAAAATGCAGACACGGTAAAATATTATGCATTGTTGCCTTATGCGTTCGAAGAGATGAGCCGGCCACTCCTGCATAATTTGATCTAAGATATTTCAGTATTTTAAGTAGTTCATCACTTGTACATGGATCAAAGGCTACCTCCAATTTCAGCATTCCCACTGGTCACTTCTCTGCTCACGAGAAGTGGCCAGTGGGTCACTACAAATGCTCACGGTGCTCTGGTCTCCACATAAAAAGAAAGTCATGGAAACGAATAATAGCTGCAAACTTAAGTCAAATAAAACACAAAAACAGTAATTTCACCTTGATGTGATTTTATTTTGTGTGATTATTCCAACTTTTTTTTGTTAATATATTTGAAACTTCCACAATATGATCTTTAAATGAGACTGATTCATCAACAATAATACCTAGGTATCGAACACTTGAAGTCCTCCGTATTGTAATGCCCCTAGCCTCAACTGAAGGTATCCATGGATAACAATTATCAGACCGTCCAAAAACTACGTTATATAATAATTTTTCTCCAAATTATTGGGGGGGGGGGCAACCGTCCCCTCCAAACGACGCCCTTTTAGAGAAGGGTTATCATGCTGTCCTCCTTAGGTACACACAGGTTCAATTCTCAGGCAGAAGTGTTAGAATAGAGGATTTTATTTTCTCTGAGAGGGGGTTAAAACATAAAAGAGCCATGTTCCTAGACTGTATTTTTTTAGAGGGGTTTTTTAACCAACCTCCTTTCCTCTGAGTCATCAAAACTAAAAAAAATCAAAACAAAACACTATTTTTAAAAAATTAATAACTGTGTTGAAATTTTTCTGACAAAATTTAAAAGTCGCGGGAATTAACTGTCGCGAACGCGGCGAAAACAAACTGTCGCGGGAAGAAACGGTCGCGAAAGTCGCGGGATTTCTCTCGCGAGAGTTTCTTCCCGCGACAGTTTCTTCCCGCGACAGTTTCTTCCTTTAAAGTATATCTTACAATGTGACTAGCTTTAGTCCCTAACATTGTTTGGCTGTATCACTTAATTAAACAATTGATTGTCAATTACCCTCTGTTTACTTGCGTATCATCGAGATGTGAGTAAAATTTAGGTGGTGGTAATAAGTGGTAAAGGTAGAACGCCCAGAAGGAAACTAACATTTTGTTGTCGGTGTAGTTGTCACCGTAATAAGTGGTGTAAGGATAGAGCAGGTAGGGATAGAGTAAGAGCTCGCCAGGCCCTAGGCATCAAATAGGAAGGCATCATTTATGTTTATTAAAGTGTACCTCCAGTGGTCAGAAATTTTTTGATATTTTGTTCATCAAACTTAACTGATATGCCTCCGTCCATTCTCGTAGGTCCCCCCACAAAATAAGAGATTTCAAAAAGTTAGGTCCCCCCAGAATCATGGGGGGGGGTGAAACCATGTTAAAACATATTCAAGATGCCTTTCTGGAATACCAACAGCCCAGGTCAGCATACTGCACTCACAAATGTCATTGTATACTGACAAACTTTCCAAAATCTATATCCTTTTTATCCCATCGAAGGAAATCAACTGGGTATGCACATTGATGGAAGCATACTAAAAGTACCATGATTATATTAAGGCCTAGAGGAAAAACTATCCACCTGATCAATATTTTCGTTACCCACCGTTGCCTTTTCATCTTCACTTATTCCTAGCCTTAGTGACTCAGTCTTCTTAACATTAATTTTGGAACCTATTCTAATAATCTGATATCACAAAACCTCTAAATGTTCATTCATTTTGCTCACACTTTCATCTAGGATGCTTAAATCATCAGCATAATCTAAGTCCAGAAGAGTTTTTACTCCCCATTTGGTTCCGAGGTCTCCGATTGCCTTTCCTGTGGCCAGCGCCTCGCGGAACAACGGCTCCGGGTGATGCATCGTCTGATCTGTCGGATCTGGGAGACGTGTGAATGGCCGGATGATTGGAGAACACAGGAATTCATTCATTCATACACGGACGACATTGTGTTAACAGTTGACGGTTCCAAGGACCCATGGAACGTCCCAAGGAAGCATTGGAACGCTTAGTAGATGCTGGTAACCAATGTGGTCTTAAACTTAATGCCGGAAAGACCAAATGGATGGCAGTAAGTGGGATGGATGCGGACGTGGCCATCGAGGGTCAGCAAGTCGAACAGGTGGACGTCGTTTACTGGTTACGGCACCAATTGTGGCCAGAATGATCATGTAGAGACATCTTTTCGTAACGTAAGAATAACAACAACTGAATCTTTTTAAACTCTCAAACTAAACTTAACACTTAATTATCATACTATATACAATGGCTACGTCATCGATATTGTCCACAATCACTCTTATTTTTTGCAATTGGACTGCAGAATATATCCAACACAGCCGATATTTTTTTTACTAGGAAATAAGAATGAAATGATTGAGACAAAAGTATTCTTCCAATTTCTTGTTTTCGCGGAATTTAAATTGTATTTATTGATATTTTGTTTCGAATTTGATTCCGTGATTTTGGGGTGAGATTGTTTGAATAAATTTGTTGCAATCTTTTCGGATAGAAGTGACTTGCTGCAAAAACTGTTGTTGCCAGCTATCTACCCTAATAATTTGTGTACGTATCAGTGAATGAAAAGCATTCCACCGTAGGATTGATGGTTATATGTTGTACCATGATAAGTTACCAGGAATGATACAAGGAAATAGATAAGTACATATCATTTATTCTCTCTGTCTTGGTAACAGTTTATATTTTCTCGCCTGAAAGTTAGTTCATTGAAAACGTTGTCCTTATTCCAACTCACTTTTCCAATGTCCGATATTTTTCTTGCTGCCTAGTAGATTTGTAATTGCTAATTTATTATTATTTTATGCAAATTCATTGAATGTTTAAATATCTTGTTTCTTAGATTTTAATTATGGTTATTGCAGGGGCGGATCCAGACCGGTGCTGCCGGTGCTAAAGCACCTGTCAAAATTCCACTCAGGGGCGGATCCAGGTGGTGCAGACCACATCCAGCGATCCGTCCGGCAGCAGCGTGGCCGCGGAGTCGGCCAGCAGGTCCGCTTGGGCCGTGAGGGTTTCGGTGGTGATCAGATCGGGGATCGCCGCCCGGGCGAAATGGATGCCGACCCCCTCCGGGCGCAGCCGCATCACGTCGTCCTGAATGGTTTGCTCCGTCGCCAGCAGCACATAGCCGATCTTGGCCCGCGGGTGGCGGCCAAGGTCGAAGCGGATCTGATGTGGCTTGGAGACCACCTTGGCGGGTGCCGGAGCGAACGATTTCAAACTGACGTTACTAAAACGTTTAAATATTCAATGAACAATAAAAGTGTCAAATGGTTGGGAATAGTAGGAAGGTTTTGTGAGTGTACTTGAGAGCTTACAAAAAGAATCAAACATGGAACCCAATGGGGCTATTAATCAACAAATAACGTAGGTTGATGAACAAACTTAAAAACAAGTTGGAAGAGTGACAGGATAAACAAATAAAGTAAGGAATGAGGGGGAAGAGGAACCCCTAACTATACATTACATTTCTCTCTTGAATTCAACTTGGCAAAAAAAAACAAAATTCCACATTTTTGTAGATAGGAGCTTGGAACTTGAACAGTAGGGTTCTCTGATACGCTGAATCTGATGGTGTGATTTTCGTTAAGATTCTATTAATTTTAGGGGGTGTTTTTCCTTATTTTCCAAAATAGGGCAAATTTTCTCAGGCTCGTAACTTTTGATGGTTAGGACTATACTTGATGAAACTCGTATATTTAAAATCAGCATTAAAATGCGATTCTTTTGATGTAACTATTGGTATAAAAATTTCATTTTTTTTAAAGGCAATCTGATCGGCAAGCATGTGTCGACCGGCATCGGCCAGCCCGCCTTCTGGGATCGCGCCCGCGCCTATAACCGCGAGGTCGATCTGCAGGACGCCCTGTCGCGGATGGAGGAAGAATCCTGATGAGCGGCGATCTCTTCGGCCTCGTTCCGCCGCCCGCGCTGATCGCGCTGACCGGCGCGCTGACTTACTTCTCGGTGCATACCGGCCTCTCGGCGGTGCTGTCGCCGGCCAGCGCCGGCCAGAACCAGCGGCTCAAGGAGATGCGCGAAAGTTCTTCCGCAATAAGTTTCCCAAACATTATTACCTTAATTTATTTTATGCAATGACCGTGGAATAAATTTACGGCAGGTGATATATTTTGCACCAAAAGAAAAGATGAAAACGTTTCTTTTTCGCCATAGACTGTAATAACTACTGATACCTTACGACCAGCAATTGGACAGGTGATGCGTGTGTTACTACATGGACTTGGAACTACCCAAAGTACAGTAGTACTTCAGAACATCTTTGCAACTCAACGCAGTATTGTTAAGAAGGTAAGAACTACCCCTTGCATCTGCACTTGTCCCTCATCTTCCGTCTCATTCAAGCACATATACTCGGTTTTACTTCTGCTGACTCTCATTCCTCTTCTTTCCAGTGCGTATCTCCACCGCTTTAGGCTCTCTTCAATCTGCCCTTTGCTCTGTCCACATATCACAATGTCATCGGCGAACATCATGGTTCATGGAGGCTTCTGCCGAACTTGGTCTGTAAGCCTGTCCATCACGATTGCAAACAGGAAAGGGCTCAAAGCCGAACCCTGATGCAATCCAACCTTTGTTCTATTCTGATGAAACTATTGTAACTTTTTAGAATCCCGCTAAATATTAAACGTCAGCTATGCTTGTGTCTGGACCAACCGAACGTACGAGGAACTGACTGGAGACTCTTGGCACAATCCCTGCGAGTAGACAGGTAAGTCTCAGTTGGATGTCATTTAAACACATATTATTAAAGTTTTATTTACAGATTACTCTACAAGATTACCGTGCCGTGCCTGGCGAAATTTCTAGGTTCCAGATGCGCAGCAAATCCATGCATTCATAGCTAACCCGAATAATGGGGGGGGGGGTTAATGCCAGAATTGCTTGCCTCTCACTCAATTGGACTATCTGTCTTGGCTTTTTCTACAATTAGCCATGACTTGATGCCCACAACTATTTGATTTTAATTCAAAAATCAACGTCAAAAGTCAATAAATGATACCTAAAAATTTATATAATTATGCTATTGTGACTCCTCTCTGTTATAAGGATTCCCCTACTCCACTTTTAGATTGGATCCGGTGGCTTGGTATCTCAATTACTAACGCCCTTTCAAAGTTACGTTCTAAAGGAATAACCGTTTACGCTAGAATCAAATATTTAAACTTTGAAAAATTCCCAACAGCGTTGCTTCTGATAACTCGTAGCAACTTTCGCCAGCGTTACACACTGTATGTTAATTTTTTTCTTCGTGAAACTTGTTACAAGTAGACTGTTTTTCAAAAAACTTAAAGTTTATCGATTTTTGTCTTCGAGGAGCTTGTTTCATTTTTATTTCTTCTTCATGAAACTTGTTGCCTGGTGATTTTTCTCTTCGTGAAACTCGTATATGGCTTTTCTCCCCTTTGGGATTGGTTGGACTAAAAGAAAAAGTATTGTTAACTCTTCAAATAGAGATGATACAGAAATGGAAATCGTACTAAGAATATAAACTCAGAATAATTGGACTTTTTTCCTTTTTTTGGTGATGTGCTTAGAACGAAATTTTTTTGTATGTTTTGTGAAAGAGTCACTCTAAATGAGTGCTATAGACACTTTAGCGGTCAATTGCATTTATTTATCGTTCTTACGTTTACTGTTAGCTTTCAGAGAATCATCAGCTACACCATCACAATCAATGGTACTACAAACCTAGTCGAGCATATGGCTTTACTTGTCCAAGCTTGCATTGCGTAGCAATTCATACCGACTGCACTATGCGAGGGTATTTTGACGTGTGTCCCAAAAAAGAATAAGGACCCTCAATCTTGTGACTTATTGTCCAATTACATTTTGTTTGGTTAATGCAAAATTATTTGAAACCATTCTTCTTATGGAAATCTGAGATCATGGAGATCATCTGTTTGGTTTTCGTGCGGGTCTTGGTGTCGGCAATGCACATGCAGCTTTCTTGAGCACCAATTCCCGGTCTTGCCGATAGCGCCAATTCAAGCCACCTTGGTCAGCAAACGCACGGGCTTGGAGCGTAGCCGCAGCCTCTTCAGCTATTGCTAGCGCTCCCGTCATCTGCATGTGCTCATGCGCATAGAGCAACGCCAAACCTGTGCCCGCCGTGCCAAATAGGACATCGTTGAACGTAGGTGACCAATACACACCAGCAGAATCACGCACGGCTTCCGTCATCACACGCTCCATGAGCATCCGTGCCCCATCATTGAAGCGATCTGCCGAACCTCTCGCATCAATAATACCGACTTAACCACTTTGCTTTATACTACGGTATTCAAGTCGATGATTTTGTGTGTCGGTCGCAAATCTCACGACCGATTATAGCCTAATTCTTTTTCTCCTAATAAGGCATCCTTGACATACCCATATATCAAGACAAGATCTGTCTTAGTTTTGTATGTATAGTTTTAATCTGCGTGGTTTTAAATACTATGGTGACAAGTACACCGACGAACTATAGGGAGAACGCCAAGAAGGAAACTACACTTGTGACAACCTAGTTGAACCTGAAATTTGGCGAATTTTCTCTGACTATACCCCCGTATATGTTTTCATGCGCCATTTTGTTTGCCCCTATTAGAAACGTTCAGGTATCTAGTACGCTAATCTACGTGAAATTGTAGTTTTAGTGGTACCAAATAAGTTAACATAAGAATTTATTCCTAGTTAAACCTGAAATTTGTCCAATGTTCTCAGACTATACCCCCGTCTACGTTTTCATGCGCCATTTTGTTTGCCCAAACCAGATACGTTCAGGTATCCAGTATGCTAAAGGTTTTAAGTTCTAGAATTCATCTAGAGGTAGATTCATGAACGTTAGTTAGAACACCGAAAGCTCAAAGTAGCTCATTTAAGTGATGTTTCTAAACTCAGAAGCTCGAAATGCATTTTCACTTCAATTTTTAAATGAAAACGAACTTACACCCTAGCACTGAACTATAAATAAAAAGTCTGGAAGGATAACTCTATTCTTCTGCATGCGTAACCAAAAATGGCCGTCACTTTGCACGTATAACGCGAAATGGCGGGAACTGTAAATAGCAAGCCTAACGCAGCTTTACTGAAAATCGTTTGCTTCCTCCATTTGCATGATTTATTCTCGGATTCTCCTTCAATGGCAATTAGGAGTACCTTGTAACCGACCGGCAGCTGACAGCAGTTAGCAAGTTCAAGTACCTTGGAAGTGTGCTCAGCCGAAGGACACGATCAGGGTGAAACAACTGGAAAAGATGTGACACTTAGTGGCGTGAAAAATGATAACATGCGAGAAAGAATAGCGGTGACGAACATTGCAGTAAGGTGCCGAAAAGCAAGACTGAGATGGAGTTTTAGTTTTCGAGTGTAATAGCTACGTATGTTGAAAAAATGAAGATATTAGACTATTTTATGATTGCACATGGTTAAGAATGTAATTAAAGGCTCTTTTCCTCTTTCAAAAATTTTAGTTTTCGAGGTTAATAGCTACGTTTGTTGAAAAAATAAAGATATTAGACTATTTTATGATTGCAAATGGTAAAGAATGGGATTAAAGGCTCTTATCCTATTTCAAAAGTTTTAGTTTTCGAGGGTAATAGCTAGGTCTGTGGAAAAAATGAAGATAGGGGGTATCCACCCTCTGATCACTCTGAGCCTTAAAAAGGACACTATAACTTCTGATTACGAATGCAATGAGCCCCCTTCGAAATTTATACGATAATTTTTTCTATAAAGGCCTTATATGCCCCCGGGGCGTAACATACGACTCTTGCTCTGAAGGTTGTGGCGGTGTTGCAATCCTCAAACACATAATTTCCGAACCTTTCAAGTAGACTGAACGAAATGTCTATCTTGAAATTTTATTTGATGTTTTTGGGAAAATGGTGGGCGTTAGTTGCCCGTAATTTTTAATGGGTTTGCAACAGTAATTTTAATGGGTTTGCATCTGTAATTTTTAATGCGGTTGCAACGGTACTTTTTAACGAGTTTTCAGCAGTAATTTTGTTAGGTTTGCAACAGTAGTTTTTAATGGGTTTGCAACGGTAATATTTTGATGGTTTTGCAACGGTAATATTTTAATCGGTTGCAACAGTAATATTTTAATCGGTTGCAACAGTAATTGTTAATGCGTTTGCAAAGGTAATTTTTTAGTTGGTTCCAACGGTAATTTTTTATTCAAAGAGAGCGAACCCATTACGGTTCTGTCAATCACGTATCAAGGATATTTGTTTATTCTATACACCAAGCTTCATCCCGATTCCTCCACTCCAAGTGTTTTCCATGATTTAGGTTCCCCCACCCCAAACTCCCCCCAATGTCAAAGATCTGGTCGGGATTTGAAATAAGAGCTCTGAGACATGAATTCCTTCTAAATGTCAAATTTCATTCAGATCTGATCACCTATTTGTAAGATAAAAATACCCCAATTTTCCCGTTTTCCAAGAATTCCGGTTATTTGCCAAGCCTGGTTCATGCTGAGTGTTGTGAATACCGATGGCTGTGTGCTGAGATATTTTTATCCCGAAAGTCAAGTCTCTATTGTGTAGAATATCCATGAGAGAGTTCTAATGATAAAAATGCTCGGCGTGTCGTATTATCCGAGTAGCGACTTAGTGGTCTTTTCAAGTAGGCCTATCTGTCGATATATTTGCGGCTGTTGGCTGATGGAAAGCGTATTTAAATGTATCAGAAACTGTTATCACGGAAGTGTAGGATGTCGTGTAACAATGAACAGTCTTTCAAGCTATGTCTTTCAACAAACAACAGGCAAACATAAAGTCCATTTTTTTATTATACATCTTCCTTGTTATTATTTACCATACATCTTATCACATCTGCGACCCATGTGTAAATCGATCTTGCAACGACAAAAAACTTTTTTAGACAAGTTTTTATTTTCTTAAAAAACTGCGTACCTTGTAAATGTTTCTCGTAATGCTATTAATCATTTTCCCTATCAGAGATATCTGAAAGGCCAAAATATCCAATTATGTTTGTTTATGTTGAAGACAGAGACCAGTGGCGCAATATTGTGAAGGCATGCTCGACTGCGGTCGAGTAAAGTAAAGTAAAGTAAGTAAAGATGTTCTGATGGCAACTTCCGAACACTTCATCATAACTCTGTTTGTATCTATTTCTAAATTTTTAACAAATTTCATAAAGTCGAAGGAATCCTTAGTAAAAAAACCCAAAGTTGAAATATCAAGAGTTACTAATTCAATATCTAAAGTTTGATCAATAAGGTCGTTTCTAAGATCCGAGTATTTGTTTTTTTGTATTCATTTAAGACACCTAGAAGTATTAACTTATTATTTCTAAATATCCCTTCCCTTATCATAGAGAGCCCTAGGCACCGGCTTAAGCAATGCACTAAATAATCCTCTTTAACTCTGCAAAGCGGTCAAGTATATCTGTCTTCATTGGAACATCTTTCTTTAGAACATCTTATAAATCTTCCACTTATTGGCAGGCAGTTAGCTCTCAGCTGCATCCAAAACGTCAAATATCTATCTGGTAAATTCAGCTTAAAGTAGAACTCCTGGCCATAAATCACCTTATTGGCCACTTATCATATGGCACCTCCTGGGATGCAGAACCTTTAAAACACCTTTGTTTAGCACTACACGTATTTCAAACCCTCTCCCTTCAAGAATATTTCGCCAATGCCATCTGTTGATTTATAGAAGTGAAGGTTTGACAAATACAAAAACCATATCCATCATCCTGCTCAGAGAACCAGTAGCATGTGAACCAGAGAACCAGGGACATAGGGACACAACTACAATGGCGCGTAACTAATATGGCGCGTAACGACTTACGCGCGCGGGGGGCTGGGAACCAGGCTTCGGGACAAGCTTTTTAAGCGGATTAAAATGCATCAATTTTGCTTAATTGATGTTAATTTGAAGTCCATTATTCCTGGATTGATCAGTGAAACTGTCTTCCGATTCACCTTGGAGCTGGGATATGCTTGGAATTTATGCGCGGGAAATTTGGCCAATGCGGGCAGATGATCATCGACGCAATTAAAGCGTTAATCAAACAGATAAGGGAGTTGGGAAAAAGTAAAAACTCCAAATAAGCACCATAAGTATACAAAAAAAACTTTGGAGCTTCTTCTGTGTCCATCTTCGAATCTTCCGTCGTCGTCGCTGGAGCCGCGCCTGCGGCGGCGTCTCCATCTTCTGTCTTCTTGTCACCGTTATCTTTCTTATTATCACCATTATTTCCATCATCTTCCATTTGTTGTCCTTTTAATTTTTTATTAATTCGATCTTCTTCTTCCGTTGCAGCCTTGTTACGGGGTACCTTTAAAACATTTTGTATTTCCGGTGTACAAAAATCATATACATCTAATTCAGCTTGGAATGTGACAGGTTTCATCGAATAAACTTGCCTCATTTTAGAATATAGGGGAAAACAACCCCTAAAAGTCATAGAATCTTAACGAAAATCACATCATCAGATTCAGCAAATCAGAAAAAACCCTGTTGTAGAAGTTTCAAGCTACTATCTACAAAAATGTGGAATTTTTCATATTTTGCCTTTTTTTTATCACGGATGCGTGTTTATTTGTTTGTTTGTTGTTTCTTTTTTTCTTTTTTTTTTTTCCAGGGCCGATGATACTTTACACTTTCCATGGGCTTTGGCTTGATAGACGACCATGTTTGCAACATAAAGGAGCAAACTTAAGACATTAATTCTATGTTGGCAAAAGTAGTAGCATGAGTAAAAAGAAAGTTTATACTAATTGCTGCAAACAATAGTAAGGAGGCATTTTAATAGAAACTTTACACACTATTTCAGTGATGGAATTACAATAGGGGTTCAGTGAAAATGGTCCCCGTGATCATCACTTTGGAAATATTTTTACAGCTAATTCTTTTAACATACTACTCTTGGTAAAACAAGGAACAGATTAGAATAGGTAATATATGTGCTATTCTAAACGCATTGTGCACCATGGAATGTACGCAATCCAAGTATGCAAGTGTCACTAAAAACAGCTTTTGGGGCTACTATAAAGCCATTGTGCGCCATGGAATGTACGCATTCCGAGTCAGCAAGTGTGACTAAAACGGGTTTTGGACCTATTCTAAACGCATTGTGCTCCACGGAATGTACGCATTCCAAGTATGCAAGTGTCTCTAAAAACAGCTTTTGGTGTTATTCTAAACGCATTGTGCACCATGGAATGTACGCATTCCAAGTAACGCTAAAACGCTACTCTGAGTTTCACGCTGAAATATTACTTTGAGTTTCACGCTGAAACACTACTCTGAGTTTCACGCTGAAATTTTACTCTGAGTTTCAAGGTGAAGTATTACTTTGAGTTTCACGCTAAAACGCTACTCTGAGTTTCACCCTAAAATTTTACTCTGAGTTTCAAGGTGAAGTATTACTTTGAGTTCCACGCTAAAACGCTACTCTGAGTTTCACGCTGAAATATTACTCTGAGTTTCACGCCAAGGTACTACTCTGAGTTTCAATTTGGTTTTGTAGGAGGATTTTTTTTATAAAATATAATCCTTTTTAACACGGATAAACACCTGAATAGATATACTCTATTTTATCTAAAGGTATTAACAAAACAGATATTAGTAGCTGGCTCTTAGATGAGGCAAATAACAAGAATTGATAACTCCTGATCTGCAACTCCTAAAAATTCCCTGTCGTGGGTTAGTCGGTTTGACCTTAGCTTGGTAGCTCCTTTTCTCCTTTCCTGCTTTCCTGCTTTCCTCCTCTCCTCCTCTCCTCCTTTCCTCTTACTGCTTTGCCTTACTACTTTGCCTTACTGCTTTGCCTTACTGCTTTGCCTTACTGCTTTGCCTTTCTGCTTTGCCTTACTGCTTTGCCTTACTGCTTTGCCTTTCTGCTTTGCCTTTCTGCTTTGCCTTACTGCTTTGCCTTTCTGCTTTGCCTTACTGCTTTGCCTTACTACTTTGCCTTACTACTTTGCCTTACTGCTTTGCCTTACTGCTTTGCCTTTCTGCTTTGCCTTACTGCTTTGCCTTTCTGCTTTGCCTTACTGCTTTGCCTTCTTTCGGAAATCTTATTCCTTCTTCTTGGCGTAAAATACAGTTGGACGCGGTTGCTTATAAAAGAAATTAAAAACAACAAATCATTCTTTACAACATTCCATCCAAAATTTCTACTTACAAATATATGATACTAAAACTGTTTACGGTTAGTATCATATATTTGTAAGTAGAAATTTTGGATGGAATGTTGTAAAGAATTTTTTTATTGTTTTTAATTTCTTTTATAAGCAACCGCGTCCAACTGTATTTTACGCCAAGAAGAAGGAATAAGATTTATATCGATTTTGAACCAATCATTGCTTAATAGATAAGGGTATACATTCTTGAGCAGCGTTGTAAGAAAAATTATACAATTTTTATCGATTTTGATAGTCCATTTTACGTTGCCGTTGAAGAATACGGTTTTCGTACCATCAACGACACCATACCTCAATAGGTGAAGATGTGCATCTTTGTTTAATATTGAAAGAAATTATATCGATTTTGAACCAATCATTGCTTAATAGATAAGGGTATACATTCTTGAGCAGCGTTGTAAGAAAAATTATACAAATTAAAATGAATAAAAACTGAAAAAAATAAGGAACAAACGGGTACCTTTATATGCAATTAATACTACTGTGATTGAACACCAGAGTATTTCCATAAACAGTTACCAGTGACTTTAGTGAAAACCATAGCACCGGGACAAAAAATTATGAATAAATATGAAATTAGTTATTTTGCTGTGAAATTATCTTTTTGTTGCCATCCAATGCCGCAATTCTTCCTGGTCTTCTATTTACTTGGGTTTCCTGGTGATTTTGCAAGCCATTGTTATCATTATTGAAAAAACACGCATTATCGTCAGATTTCGTCAGTCAAAATGTAATTAGTGTTGTGACGTTCTATGTCGCCATTTCTGTGTTAATTAAAACATTAAAAATTTTATGACCTCGAGTAAAAGCAGTGAGTTCCTCCTGTGCGGGTCTGGGACTAATGATTCTTTTCAAGTCTACACACAGTGCTGAAGCCAGCTTAGAACCCGAGAACAAGAAATACCTGGGCACTAGAACTTTTAATTTACGTTCAAATGAGCTTTCTTCCGATATTCTAGAACTATTCTGCATGATGCGACCGTGGTTCACCACCGCGATCCGGTCCGACATGGTCAGCGCCTCGCGCTGGTCATGGGTCACGTAAACCGTTGTCATGCCAAGATTTTCATGGAGGTGACGCAGTTCGATCTGCATCCGGTCGCGCAGTTTCTTGTCAAGCGCCGACAGCGGTTCATCCATCAGAAGGATGCGCGGCTCGAACACGATGGAGCGTGCAAGCGCGACGCGCTGCCGTTGCCCGCCCGAGAGCTGATCGATGCGGCGCTCGCCATAGCCGCCAAGCTTAGTTAATATTCAAATATACAATATATTAGATAATGGGTTTTATGGTAAATTATAATCAGTGCCTCTTGTATTAATTGTGGATGCTAGCAGGATCGTTTAGAACCAAGACTTGTCTCTGAGACCATGTACTTGTCTTCCTTTTAACATTTAAACAGGTAACGTAAATTTCCACATAAAAAATGTTACACAAGGTTCGTCTCATCTCATTGGCCTTGCATACTCCATTATCAACATAAATAGAAGCCGAGATTGCATTGGTCAAGAAATCCCCTTTCCAGCCCTCACAACTCGGACGGCACACCCGGTACAAACGCCAGCAGGCAGGCCACAATCCCTGTGGCAGGATTTGATCCGCCGGATCCGACCGCTGTGCATTCGCTCCCATCCGGCACCATTGCTTCAAACCGCCTGCTGCCATCTGTTGCCCACGAGTCCTCCGGATTCCATGGAAGACCGCTTGCCTTCAGGCAACATTCTTAAACCCGGGCACCTCGGGGGGAAGTTCCGTTGTATCGTGGTACCCGAATACATGCAGGCCCGAATGATTTGTTGTTTCCGATCTCCTTATGATATTATGTTCAATATACAAGACGTTTCTATGATGAAATTTTATAAGATTAAGTGTGGGGACTCATGACGTCATAAAAGGGGTGCTGCTATTTTCAGAAAAGCCCATTGTCCTTTTTGCTGAACAGAAAATTGAAAATGTTAGTGATGTCATTCCTTTACCTTCCATACTGTCTTGTCCTTGGAATCTGATGTTGTGCTATTTAACGGGGGTCCTGGGGCCTAGTTGAGACCTCAAAGGAAATGAAATTGTGATAATTCCTTTCTGCAGTCGATTCCTTGCTTCTTGAAGCATCTGATCAGTTGCTTTTTCCTTAGTCCCGAATGCTTCCTTTTTCTCTTTCAAAGTCTCCTCAAGAGTCTTTATCATTTCTTTGTTCGACAACATTTCAGCGATTAGCTGCTGCTTTTGCTGTTCTTCTTTTTCCGACTTGTGCCGTTCTTCTTCGCCATTTTTTCTCAACTCTTTCTCCCGTTTTAGATAGTTTTGATAGCTCTTCTGCGCTGACTTAGCAAGTTTTATCAAATCTTCAGATCCCACTCCTTACGCCTAATCCCACAAAATTATCGTCCCACTTCTTACGTCTTGTCCAACAAAATTATTGTACCACATCTTACGCCTTGCCCAACAAAATTATTGTATCACTTTTTACCTTTTGTCCAACAAAATTATTGTACCACTTCTTACGTCTTGTTCAACAAAATTATCATCCCACTCTTTACACCTCGTCCAACAAAATTATCGTCCCACTCCTTACATATTGTTCAACAAATTATCATCCCACTCCTTACGCCTAATCCCACAAAATTTATCTATCTATCTATCTATCTATCTATCTATCTATCTATCTATCTATCTATCTATCTATCTATCTATCTATCTGTCTTCCTGTCTGTCTATCTATCTATTTAACTGCCTGTCTGCTTGTCTGCCTGTCTGTCCGTCTGCTTGTTGGCGTCTCTACCTGTCTGCCTTTTTATCTATAAATCCTTATTCCATCTTCAAATGTAAGGTCGCTAGCCCTTTCCTACCACCTTTTTGATCTCTTGCTAAACTTTATTATACCTTGTCGCATACATCAAGTCTCTGACACTTAGAAATTGTTGAGTGTTCATCTGCTCTCCCCTTCAAGTTAGTCTGTGATGTCGCAAATTGAAAGTTGTTGGAGAAATATCGACAGTGTATGACGGTTCTCTACGCCAGAAGTGTTGGTAATATTAGGAGTAATGCGGCATACTGCTCTGAGAAGTGTCTGGTTTGTCTCGTATCCCTTCCCCGCACCGCCCGCCGTCTTCCATAGGGTTTGCTAGGTTCATAGGATCAGGAAGTGACTATGTTTGCTCCAAATGACTTGAAGTGATGTAATGGCCATTGGGTCAGAGATAGATTCAAGCTTGGTGTCTTCTGATGGTACATTATACAGTGATGGTTCTGATGGTACATTATACATTATTCTGATGGTACATTATACATTATTCTGATGGTACATTATACATTATTCTGATGGTACATTATACAGTGGCAGAGAAACGGTTGAAATATTGCAGATGAACTATCAACGGACTTGTCCTAATTCGTAAAAAAAACAGTATTTCTTTATTTTGGGCAACGCCAGCAAGACAAATAGAGCTAATAACGAGGTAAGCTCATGTTTTTCTTTCCTACTCTTAATCTATTGGGAAAGAGAAGATAAATAGTTGGAATTCGTCGGAATTCGTAATTTGAGCTAGCCTAGCGAGAAATGACAATTAAAATAAAAGCAAATGGACAAAAACGGAAACAAATAACTTGTAAATATGAAAAATAAAATAAAACAAGGTTAGAACCTTCGTATCAAGCAGCATGACGACACCAAGGATAGAAAAAAGACAAACAAAAGAACTGAGCAAAATATAAAGCAAGGGATAAACAACTGGTGGGAACTGCGCTGGAAAAGGGCGGCCTCGTGCCGCCCTTTTTTTTGTTGTACACAAGAACGTTCGCGATTAGTTTTATGATGTATACACCTGGTAGCCGCCCGTGACTGACGATACCCAGACAAGCCTGGTCCGCCTGCTCGCCTTTGTGGTGATCGCTGCGATCTGCGTGGTTGGTGTGTGGCGCAGTCAGGCGGTGCAGGCCGAATACACCATCAACCTTGCCTTCCTCGGCAGCAAAGACGACGAAGACTATGCCGGTGCGATGGCCTTTGCACGAGCCCAGTTAAGCAAGGGCTGTCTAAACTAACCCAAGGGGTTAGTTTTCGAGTTCTATGAGGGTTCAGTTAGGGCTCATTTACACGTGGGTCTAGTTAAATGGGTTTCAGTTTTACGAGGATCCAGTTAAATGGGGTTGAGTTGTACCTAAGCTGAGTTACATTGATTCAGTTACACCCACACCCTTTTAAACAATATTTAACATCATCACAACACTGTCATTCATTTTTGTGTACTTTAAATTTGAATGTGACGCCATTCACATGATTTGTCAACCCCTTTTATATACGGAATAATTTCTGTTCGTTTTAAGTTTTAATGTCGCTTCTTACTTGCAGTTAATCTGAATTAAACAGAAAGTTGAAAACAGTTGTTCCCAGTCGGTTAAAACAGGAGCTTTTGACAAACAAGTAGAAAAACAGAACAGTCAATGAAATGAAGATACAATCATCCTCCATAAAGCACCGGAACGGTTTCAAAAGTTGTCAGAACGAAAATTATTTAAAATATTTGTCAGAATAAGGGGTTTCAGAGGTGCTGTGTTGAAATTTTGTTTGATGTTGTTCCTTTTTTTAAGTTTGTGCTGGATCATATGTTAGATTTGTTCTATTTCTTTCCCTTTTGCTGAGGTTTTGATGATCAAAATAATGGAATAGTTTTTTATGGCCTTAGTGAGTAAAACGTGTGTGGTTTTGTAGCATTATTTACACCCCAACGTATTTTTATTGTAGATTAGTATCTTGCTAAAGCAAATGAAATTAGTTTTGTGAGTCTGAAGTTTGAATCATTCAGCAATGCTGAAAGTTGCAGTTTTTTCCCCTTCTTAGTCTGTTTTTAACGTTCTTCTTCCCAGACTGATAAGCTGTTTTGAACTGAGACAGGCAGCTGCTGAAAGGGGGCGAAGTGTATTCATGGTGTTGTGCAAAAAACTGGTAAAAATCTAGCAATAATTTGGCATCTGGCTCAATCTACTGGGAAAATTCCTTAAAATTAATAAATGGGGGAGTCCTAATAAGGAGTGGGGGTTTATGAATTTCCAAAAATTAATAAGGAAGGGGGTAACGATTATTTGGCACTCAAGAGTACTATATTAAGTCTGTAGCTCTTACTTACACTTTTTTTTTATCTCCATTAAAAAAAAAAAAATCTTGCTTCCCTCTTCCCTCCCACTGACTCAGACAAGGACAGCAATGAAGTATAAGTTACCACCTTGGTTAAAATACCCAAATACTAATTTCCCTGCTGGTAGATTTCTACTGTCTTCCCCGAAGTTGACCATTTAACTTGTTATATCAGTAGTGTGGCATCCGAAGTTGAGCCATCTTTTCTTTAAAATTTTTTTTCTTTGAAAATTTTTTCGGTTTCTTAAGTTTCCTAGAAAAATACAAAATTAACAACCTGTTGATTCCTAAAGACAACCTTAGGTTATTTCTTTGTGGATTTTTTGTCGTTTTCTTCATTCTTAATCACAACTACCTAAACTGCATAGCTGCTTATGAAGTTCCTTAACATTAAATATTGAATTCACGATTTTTTTCAAAGATTTATGTGCTTTTTAAGTTTCCAATCCAACAATCAGATGTAAACTGTCATTGTCAAACAGTTCGTGGTAACGAACTAGTAAGGAGCGACCCGGCTCAATAGTAACCGCCCAATGTAATTTAGAGCCGGCTTTTTTCTGAAATTTAATACCGTGTCGAACCGGCTAAACGACAATTTGAGCCGGCTTTAGCCGGAGCTGAACGGTTATTTCGACCCCGGGAGGATGGAACTTTGCCATCACCAACGTTACTTCACATAAAAATTGATGAAAACGTTTGCAGCCGTCATGCTACATGGCCAAATAAACCAAGAAAAAACAAACTATGGACATCCATCGTTTAATGAATATTGGTGTTACATGAAAAGATAACAACGCTCAACAGTTTAATAGGAAAAGCACGTAATTTCAAAAAATACAGTACTTACCTTACCCTCAGGGGCCTCTCAATGTCGATTATTAGAAAATGCATAATGCCCGAATCACGAAATCGTTTCTTCAACAAGGTTAATGGCGCTAAATGTTTGACTTTTCTTCAACTGAAAAAACGGCGAAGGTGGATCTTACCCTAGCGCCACAAAGAAATTAAATTACGTCAGATAGAAATTTACGAGTGGAAAGTTGTTTTTCTGCAGAGAGAGTTACATTTCTGGTTTCATAGTCTTTAGTATAGTTGTTATGTTGAGAATACACTAATGATATTTAGTTCGGTTTCCATAGAGGTAAAACTACAACGTCTTATCGGGCGTCTATGCTTGACACTATTTTCAACCATTTGGAAGCAAAGGACTCATGTATTAAGGTTATTTCTGGAGGACGTTTCAAAAGCATTTGATAATCTTGGCCATCAAACAGCTGTTTGTTAAGCCAAGGAATTAGGACGTAAGTGAGTTAGTATTGACAATATTGACTACATTTTTCTTTTTTTGGAGGGGGGGGTCTTTAGAAGTGCAGGAAAGGCAATGTGAGACCATGGAATCTAGCTGGGAGGAAAAAATCTCCTCGACTTAGATTATTCTGGTGATATAATCATCCTTGATGAAAATGTGAGCAAAAGGAATGAACGTTTTGAGGTTTTGCGAATTCAGGGTGCTAGAATAGGTTTGAAAATAAATTTTAAGAAGTTTAAGTCACTACTTGGAATAAATGAATATAAAAAGGTGACGTTGGGTAGTGAAAAGGTTGATAAGCTTCACATACCTTGGTAGTATTATCTGTCCCCTTGTAATTGTAAGTTAATGTCATTCAATTTTTTGAACAAATCTGTCAAATATGCGATGTCTACTTCCGAATTGCTTACGTCTTTTCTTAAATCTGCATCTTTACTTTCCAAAAACTCTAAAAGTACTGATTCAAAAATTGAGTAGAATCTTGGTAAACATGCGCCCTTCGATAACCAGTGTAATTCAGTATGTAAGAGCAGTCGTCGAAATTCTTCATCATTTTAATCGCACAATTATGCAAATATACGTGTATTCAATGTATTCCTTGTGAAGAGAAGTTTAGGATTTAACATTCTTAGATATGAACGTATATTTAACATGAATTTCCCTATTGGAGTGAGTGCAACGACCTTGTTGTAAAGGAATCCATTTCTAAGTTATAAGGAAAGATGTAGCGAATATTATAAAATATGACCTTCAAATTAAATTTGAATTTTCCTATCTGAGCAAGTGCAATTGCCAGCGGAAGTTTTCAAGAGAGGTTTGAGACTTAGCATTCTTATACATGACTTTCCCTTATGAGAGATATTTTCTTATATATATGTTTTTCTAGGAATTTCGAAAACCTTAGTTACAACAAAACCGCTTTCAGGGGACAAATTAATTCACTATTATGACCCAACGATTAAAAACCTGAACTACCCTCCAAAATTACTGTCAATGGAAAAACCTTAACTGAGCAAACCGAACTTCCGAAAGCACTTTGCAATTTCCTCGCCAGCATTGGAGGGTGAATACAGTAACACCCCAAGCAAAATCCTACAAGGATTTTCTAGATCCAGCGTGTATTAAGTCAATGGCAGTCATTACTCTAACTTCGGATCCGACGTAAAATGTCGTTGGAGGTCATGAGTTGTCGCCACCAGATGTGAGTGTGATGCGCAGCGCCTCACCAAAGAGTTCGATTGTGTCGCCAGACACTATCTTTTTGCGTTTCTGAGTCTCGACCTTCCCGTTGACTCGCACCTGACCGTCACTGATCACCAGTTTCGCTTGGCCGCCGCTGTCGACAAGACCTTCAAATTTCAAAACCTTATAGAGCTCGACGGGCTCGTTATTGATCTCAACAACGCGCATTTCCCTCGCGGCCGAGTTATGTAGGTCAAATATCATGTTATGCTGTTATTGGTTTTTATAGTTAAGTCAACTATTGTATTATGCCAGACCTCAAGTTTCAAATTGCTGGGCTTGTAGATATGTGCCGCGAATTAGCCATCTGTGCCCCCTCTTCTCCAAGGTGGTGTTTGTGCAGAACTATAATGTATCTTCCTGATAGTTGGAACATCGTACTGTAATATTTTTGCATTCTTTCATCGGCCACTATGTTACTAAACACTTAATTTCAGTAGAAAGCACCTTCCCCCAATATCTCCCTGCCGATCGAAAAGGCTTATGAAATATTTGAGCGGGCACGCTCTGCCTGTTCCGGACTCGGCAAACGGGCACGCTTTGTCATGTCACACAACACCGGCAAGATTGAAATCATCGGCCTGACCGCAAAGAACATTTATTTTAAATATCAGCGTGCGGCTGTGGCTCCCGATTCCTCACGTTTCATGGTGTATGAACGCAACCCGGAAGCCTTCTGGTTCGATGATTACACACGGCTGGTGGACGATTATCCATTGATGGAAGCCGCGGAATATGGATAATCACTGACACCAAAACAAAAGCAATATGAACTGTCCAAACATCATTCTGAGATCTACGAAGAACACTGAGATTCCTATTTAATACCAGAAGAATAAGAAGAAAACAACCTTCCATCAAAATAGTTACTTGCCTAAAAGGAAAAACAGACATTATTTACTGTATTAAAAAAATATCATCACTTTTAAATGTAAGGAAAAACTTATGATTGAACAAGACACCGCCACTGATGACAATCAGTCAATGGATTAAGCTTATTTATCAAAGGTCTTATGCAGCATAAGTTCTTCGCAGTACTTGATAATGTTGCTTTAGAATTAGGCATGTTTGGCAAAACACTGGGATAGCCCTGTTCCTTAATGTACAGAATAAAAACAAATTTAAGTTACAGGCATATGGGGTTTACAATTTCAATGCAGCGTTAAAATTACTTTTCCTAAAATAAGCAAGACTGCTTCCACATTTTATTAAGTGAATCAATGATGTATAATTAATTAATAATATATAACTTAATTAATTAATTATTATCAATTATATATGTAATCAATTGGCCTAGCGAGTCATTTCTAGGTAATCTGTGGTTCTTCTTTTTTGTTTTTACAAAGATTACGATTCATGTGTTGTATGGTTAAATAAAAAAACAATACAAACAACAACAGTCATTTTTAGAGTCTAAAGAGTCTTTTAGAGTCTTTTTTGTTGTTTTTGCAAAGATTACAATTCATGTGTTGTATTGTTAAATAAGAAAAAAAATACCAACAACAACAGTCTTTTTAGAGTCTAATTTTCTTGTATTGTATAATCAGGAAACTGCTCTACCTGGGCTCTTTTAGATTTTCTGCGTTCATGGTGGCCTATCTCCCTCTATTCAGACGCTTGACCAAATTAGGACTATTGACAGGAAACAGGAAGTGCCTCATGATGGACCTATGTGTGATCTATTATGGTCTGACCCAGAAGGTACGTGTTCTTGAAATTAGGGCATGGATTTTTGGACTGACTTGCTGTATGAAAACCTTCATGCGCAATAGGAAGACGTCATTTTAGAAAAGACTTTTTCACTATTCAATAAATAGATATCAATAGTAGATAGAACAGTGAAACATGAGCTTGTCATGGGAGAACAGGGAACCGTCCTCCATCGGGATGCCGACGCGGAACGCGATGTCAAATCCGTGGCGCAGGTCGATGTCGCTGAGCTCGCCACCTTCGACCGTCAAGCCATGGGTTTCTGCCACTTGCTGGCAGGCGGCCATGATATCCCGGCGCAAACGCTCGCACAGGCCCGGCGTCAGGTTCCGCGGCGGCGCCACTTTTGAGTTTCCCATTTGCGCAGGTGGCTTGGCAGCCCGTGACGGCTTCTTACTGGTGTTCTTTCTTTTTTTTTTCTTTTTATCACCGTCAGGTGTAAATTTTGCGTCTTTGGATGGTGCCATTTTTGTATTGTTGTATCGATGAACTAATATAAAGCTATGAATAATTGATGTTTATGGCTGTGCTAATATCAGGAGGGAATAGATAACGAATGAAAATGTAGTAAATATTACCTGGAAGAGGTGGTACTTTTTGAAATGTGGTCGTTCTGCCTTCTTTGGATCAGATTCAAAAAGTACCAAATTCACAAGCGGTCAAAATCAGCGGCGTATCCTGCATTCATGATTTATTTACATAGTTTCTCAAGTCCTTAAACTCATTTAAAATCATTTAGATGGGTTATCAAGATATTGGCAATACAATTCATTTCTTTGGCCTATTAAACTAAAAATTTCATCATTCATACACGGATTTCTCGGTTTAGCTTTCTTACAATTAATTTCTTTTAATGGACAATTTTTCTCAAACACAGGGTAAAGTATATATGGAAAAATATTAAAAGCTTTTGAAGCATTATTCTTTTCAATATAAAAAACATCAATACTAAGCAATCCTTTAGATACTTGTAATAAATTGTTTTTCAAGGAGGGGTCGTCGGAAAAGTCTTGATACAGGGGACATTTCCACCCTTTCTATCTCTGTGCCTATAAGCACCTGAATACAGGGTGTCCACAAAGGACACATAAAAATTTTTAAATTTACTAACTCTAAACGAATTTTAATGTCAGAGCCTATACTGCAAAATGGTCCAAATTTATTCTTTCAGCTGATGGTAGGAGTTTTTTTTTTCATCAAGGATCTTGGAAAATAAATGGAAATTTTCAGAGCGTCCCATCAGCACCATGGACTCGTAGCAGGCGCTGTCGCCGTGGGGATGGAACTTGCCCAGCACGTCGCCGACGGTGCGCGCCGACTTCATGTGTTTGGCGGTTGCGCCCAGGTTCAGCTCACCCATGGCGTAGATGATGCGGCGCTGAACCGGCTTCAGACCGTCCGCCAGATGGGGCAGGGCGCGGTCGTTGATGACGTACATCGAGTAGTCGAGGTACGCCTTTTCGGTGTACTGCCGCAGCGGCAGGGTCTCGAAGTCCTGAATCTCGGTTTCCAGCTCTCCAATATCTTGCACGATTGGGGGGGCGAAACCTGCCAAGCGTTGATCCGGCACTATGCCGAGCAATTGCCTTCCAGCGGCCGGCTCATGATTCATGACGTTTTCTTGAATGATGGCCACGATGGGCCGCTTGCGATCGCCCTCTATTCAGCGGCCCTATTCACTTTGACCGAGGGGCGCGCCTACAGCGCGGCCGAGTACACGAATTGGTTGCAAGCGGTTGGGCTGACCGTTGCCCCGGTGAAAGAGACTCTCATCCATTGCGGCGTCTTGCGTAGCTAGGTAAGGGTACACGATTACGTCCCCCGTCCCCCCTACAGCCAGCGTATCAAGAAAGACTTCGTACCAGCCACCAGCCCTCCTCGATAAGCATTGGTAGATGGGTAAGGATAGATGCTCCCTTCGTAACAATGGAAGGAGTACAATTCACATTAAAGGGGTTAATTTTTCTTAGATGATGATGATGATGATGATGATGATGATGATGATGATGATGATAATGATGATGATGACGATGACGACGACGACGACGATGATGATGATGATGGTAAAGAATTGGGACAAATTTAAGCTTTAGTTTAAAGAGCAAGGTATTAAAGAGGGGGCAAACCCCTTCATATGCGTAATAAAAATATATGAATATAGAAGTTCGATACGAAAGTTAATTCAGAGGTTACGTACATTTTTTATTAATAAAAACGTTCGTAAAAAATTAAAAGTTCTAGTCGCCTTTTTAAGCAGCCAAAATATCGAAGGGCAACTAGGCCTCCTCTCCCACTATTTTTTTCTCAAAATCGTCCGATCAAAACTAAGAAAAAGCCATTGAAATATTCATGCGGTACCATACCAGAGTGCTCAAACCGCATGCGCGGTGAACATTCATAACAAATATATAAATATATAAACTAAACATACGTTAACAGACGTTGCCAGAAAAACACTTACTTTCAGATCGTCAGCAATCGAATTTGCTAAGAGAAACTTAAGAATTTTAGAAATTGCTTAAGAATGCTTAAGAATGCTTAAGAATTTTAACAATTTTATACACAAACACTTTTAGAATATTATTGTAATTAGATATTTTAGATTGTATGCTTTAACAATGAATATTTTTGGAAAGAACTTCTTTTTTTTTGCTTGCAGATTTTGGCACGTTCAAACCTAAGGCGTAATTAAAAAAAAAAAGATTGTAAGCATTAACAAGAGCTAAGAGCTCATATGGCACTAGGGACGAGGTCGGAAGAGCTAAGAGCTCATATGACATGAGCTCTAGTAAAATTTTAAGAATCCTTCAGACCCCCAAATGGTCGAATCAGGGGAAACGACTTTATCAAGTCAATTTGTGCAGCTCCCTGACACACCTACCAATTTTCACTTGATCATTAACTAAACCAAACTATGTAAACATTAGAAGTGTATAACGACTACGGTTGGAAAAACGCTAACTGTTTCGGCTCGAGACGACTTCTGCAAATTCATGTTGTTGAACTGAAACTACACCCTGACTACTTTAAAGGAAGAAACTGTCACGGGAAGAAACTGTCGCGAGAGAAATCTGTTTTTGGCCCGTTCGCAACAGTTAATTCCCGCGACTTCTAAATTTTGTCAGAAAAATTTCACCTTACGGACTCTCGTAAACAGATTATGATTTTAGTTTTTCTAAGGAAAGTATGGAGCTAAGCTGAAACCTAAAACGAACAAAAACAATCACTTCATAGTTTATCGAACATATATCAATAAAACTAGTACAAATAAACCAACTAATTATATTTTCCAATGTTTCCAGGATTATTGAAAACTAGTGCTTTACTGAAAACACAAAAACCAAATTTAAAAAACGAGAACACTGACTTAGGAGTCAAAAGTGAGTGCACAGCCTGCAACAAAAAACAAATCTATGAAGCTTATCATAATCTTACACCAGCTGGAACGCCGGCGCCGACTAAGTAGGCATAACCAAGGCTCGCAGCCGCAACATCAACCCCTGCCTCAAACGCCTGACGATAATGTTCCGCTGCCTTGGATTGATCTACCTCACCAAACTCGCCCTGCGCCCACATATGCCCGATAAACCATAAGCCGCTGCCCTCACCTGCTTCGCTTGCACTGAGATACCACTGTTTGGCGAGCGCAGGCTCCGGATTATCCGTGTGAGTTTTACGGTAACTTAAGCCCAAAGCTAGCATGGCATATGCATGTTGCTCAGGAATGATCGGGAAAGAAGCCCTGGGCCGATACTCTTCGACGCTGGACAAAGGCCTGCGCGGTCGCGTTTTGGGTGTGCCGCGAAGCTACTTCTGGGATCGGGCTGATATCCGCGACGATGTGCGTGTGGCCTGCGAGAAGGTGTTGGAAGTCCTTCAACGTGCTGGCGCAATCCTTCGAGAGATAGAGGTTGAGGGGGTCGAGTGGAACGATGCGATTTACACGACACTACTAGCTGAGGTCTGGTCGGTGCATCGGGATGCGATCAATTCGAGATTTCCTGAAGCCTGTCTGCGCAGCCTGAATCAACTCGTTCTTTTCCATGAACCACTCCAGCCTTCTGTGGACCAATTTCTCAAATAATTTTCCTAGGCAGAGTAATATAGAAATAGGTCGGTAGGACTTAGGGTCGTTGCTCGGCTTCTGCATTTTGAGAACTGCTTTAATGATGGTGGGTTTCCTTATCCGTGGGAAAGTACTATTAAGCCAACATCGGTTAAATACCATTAATATTCTTGTTCTGAATTTTTCAGGACTTTTTACTTTTTAACTATGAGAGTAGCCGTCTTGAGATCCCACCCCCAGTCCTGGTGGTCGGAAGCTAACGTCATATTTGTAAGCCTTACTTACATCGTGTTTAAAAGTTTTTAACATGTGCTGCCAAAAAGATTCTCTCTGCCTTAAACATGTCTCAGTCTCAGCTTCATCTATTAGTTTAAATTCCCAGTCTGACATTCCATTGTGGTTCGCTTCTAGGAAGTGTTCAAATAGACCACTTTGTGTTACCATTTTCTTTTCTCCGTCTCTACACCTGCAAAAGTTGCGGTTATTTGTTTTAACGGTAACTTTCCAAATACTCCTCTTCAGATTAAAAATACATCCACTCCCTTTGTTGAAAATTAACGGTGGCTTGGTTTAATAATTTATAAAAATATTTTATCCTTCCGCCAGACTGCAATATCTGAAATTTGTAAAAAAAAAAAAGAAAAAAAAGATTTGGATTCTCTAACATTGTGTCAAACCGGTCAAAATATAATCGAAAGGCTCTGCAGAAAAGCTAATGCGGTATATTAAAGCTGATAATCCTGTGCTTCACAAAAGATGTCGGAAAAAAACATTTTTGGTACTCCTGTATTATTCAGAACACACTCGAGAAGTTTGCTGAATGTACCATCTATGAAAACCAGTTTCATAGCCACAGAGACAAATAATTGGTGACAGAAAGTACTGGACTTATATAATTTGGGCTATGTATTTGCACATTAGGGGTGGGGGGGTTGTTGGTAAGGTTAGATTAGGCCAAGTCAGGTTAGGTCTCTTTACCCCCAAAACCCCTTAATGTGCAAACATATAGCCCAAATTATGTTACTATATAACAAGATCTTAAGCTGTTTGGAAAAAATGAGAAAGAATGAGATATTTTAATAAACACAGTTCGTGTATTCAGTAAAGACATCTGCATGGACTTCGGCATCGACAAATGTGGCATTTTGATAATGAAAAAAGGAAAGCTGTCGAAATCTGAAGGGATCGATTTACCATCAGGAAAACCATTTAGGAGATTAACACGGCGGGTGGATACAAGTATATAGGAGTTCTAGGAGCAAACAGTATAAAAGACAAACAAACGAAAGAGAATGTAAGGGCTGAATATGAAAATTAATTAAAATTAATATTCAAGCCAATATGGGGGGCTATGATTGACAGATTCACACCGGTTTGCCCAATTCAAGGGGTAGGGGGTGAGGGTAATAGACTGTCTATAGGACAAGTGTTCAAAAACGAACTGTTATATTTGCAAACAGGGACATCTTTCTTTTAGTCTAATATTTTTTAACTTGCGAAAATAGTTTTTTTTTATTTTAAGAAATTCATCTTTTTTCAGACTCGACTTTTATGCCAAAGATGCAGGAGGAAAGCCAAGTTATATCCGCCGATAAACTGGCGCCACTCGGTACACCGCTTAAAGTGATAGCACTGATGGATTCACTGCCATCGGTGTCGGCTAAGGCAGCGGAGAGATTCAAACTGATTGCCGTATCTTCTAAGCCAGCAGCATTGGCCACCACCACGACTGGCGTATCGGCAACACCCGTGACTGTGACTGAGAAATTCGAACTTGCCGTTGCGGTATCGCCATCTGATTCCAGACTGGTCACCGACAAGGTTAAATTCATATCAGCATCGGAATTAGATGCTGGCGTGCTTATTTCCTCCGATAGCCTGACTGCGGTTGAAGGAGACCCGGCGGAAGATAGTCGCCTAGCGCTCGGTGTCGCGGCGGGAATGGCGCTTTTTACCATTCTTTTCGGTACCAGAAATGTGGACGCGAAAGAACAGCATCATGGCGTTGTAGCGGCTATCGCCTTTGAAGCGATCGTAAAACTCGTCGCGTTGCTAAGCGTGGGCATTTTTGTCGTGTTTGGTATTGGCGGCGGTTTTGGTGAGATTTTTTCAAAAGCGGAAAGCGCTGGAGTTGTGCTCTTTTCTGACCCATTGTCTTTAAGGGTTTCAAGATTTTAATGATTATGAGGATTCTGATGTTGCACGAAATTATCAAAATAATTTCTCAGGTCTTCAATTTCTTGCAGTTATGGCAACATAACGTCTCCTTCTTTTACATGGGATTGAAATTTCATACAATAGGCTTGCAAACCTATCAGATTTATATCTAAAGAAATAACGTGAGATATTATACAAATATAATAGAATTTACATGATTTTACATGACTTTCACATGACCATACAAATTACTTTTTAAAAATCCCTCTGAAAGCATTTGTACACTTCCCAATAACCATTACTATGTGTAAACACTGGTCAAAGTTTGTAACTTGCAGCCCCTCCCACGGGGTCTATGGGGGAGTAAGTTGTCCCCAAAGACAACGTTATTAGGTTTTTCGACTTCTATATTTCTATATTTGTGTATTTTTATACAATCTTCTCACATATCTTCACAACATCTCTTACACATATCTTCTCAACCACTCCTCCCAACAAAAATTTTCCCTGAAAACGTCTGTACACTTCCCAATAAAACAATACGGTGCAATAAGCTGTAAAAAGAATTTAAAAATAAAGACAGAAAACAATAGGGTGCAATAAGCTGTAATAAGAATTTTAAAACAAAGACCGAAACAATAAGGTGCAATAAGATGTAATAAGAATTTTAAAACAAAGACAGAAAACAATAAGGTGCAATAAGCTATAATAAGAATTTTAAACGTAAGACAAAAAACAATACGGTGCAATAAGCTGTAAAAAGAATTTAAAAATAAAGACAGAAAACAATAGGGTGCAATAAGCTGTAAATCCAGGGGGGCGGAGGGGAGAGGCCTTAAGCCTCCCAAGATTTTTCTGGCGCCCTCATTCACATTCTGTTCTTTTACTCTTTTTTCAAGTAAACTTGTCAATTTGATCAATTATTTTTAGGTGATTAACCGAATTATCAACAAAAAGCAAAGCTGTCCTATGAATGTAAAGAGTGAATGTGAAAGTTAAAACGAACACAAATTATTTTTCCTCAGCCAGTTCAGTAATATATCTGCAAAATTGGCATAAAAATCTTTGATTATGCAAAGATTTTTTTAGTTGTTACGTTTGTTTGAGATCAGTATTTGCTCCTATACGTCAGGTGCATGCGGATCTTTTTTTACCTTAGAAAGAAAATCATAATACAACCTTTGATATATTCCTGTTTACTATCTAACAGTTCCTTGTTGCTCAACCAGTTATCGTAACACGTGTCTCATAGTCCTAATTGCTTGATTGGCAGACATACAAGCCGACGGTTTTTATTTCTGTTTAGTTTTGGGTTATCTTATTTAGTTTTTGCAAGTTATTGATTATCTCAGCGAAGATTTCATTGATCAAACAGTAAAAAATCTCAGAATAAAACAATTCTAATAGAAAAGGGTAATACAATGTTTTACTATTCGGCAATATTTTACAATATTCCCTTTCTACAACAATAGCAAAAATTCAGGTTCTCGCGGAAAGTATTAGTGATCCACGATTGTTGATAAACAGATCAGTTCTCGCGCTTGGTGATTAAAAATCTGTCCCCCAGAAAAAAAAAATGCAGGAAACTTGTAAAAAAAAAAAATCGGTGGTAGTGGGGGAAATGTAACTCCCCAGTGTGATTTTGCCGTCCAAGATGACTGGAGCTGATTGACCATAGCCAACAAGTTCGTGTTGCCAGGCAATTCCGTGATCGGGCGACCAGGTGGTCGGCAGTGTCGATTTTGCTCGAGAATGTCCCCCATTGCGAAAGCTAGCCCATTGGTCCTCGCCAATCGCGGTCGGATGCGCGAGCACTGCTGCCAATAGAACGAAGTTCAACGAAAGAATCGTCCTGCCAAATTGTGTTTTCAATTGATTCATTTGCTTAGCGTCGCTTTGATGAAGAAAGTGGTACCAGTCACCAATGCTTTTTCTAGGCTCCACATTTTAGACGATGACGAGGCTACACAGAGAGAATTCAAAGCATATATAAACCAAGTTGTCAAATTACTTCCAGTGAGTGATTCATAACTACAAGAAATCCACAGCCAGTCTAAAGAAGAACTCCAGCTAGTCACACTCAGACAAATTATAGAAACTTGCTGACCGTTTTGCTGCAAGCTATGTTCTAGTCACGTATTGCCATTTTGGGGTGTCCGAAATGAGCTGTTCATCAACGACGAAAGCATCTAATAACAATAACCGACATGGAAACGATGCCAAAACGACTAATTACTCTGTTTTCGGATATAATTGTGTTGTTGAATTTTTCAACTGAATCTTCTGAATTAATAATGTGGTAATTTTGAGAATACAGTAAAGGTTAAAAAACTATGCAGTCTTTGTTGGTGTTGTGCCGAGGACGGCCCTTGGATATAGGGCCAAAATATTCACTGAATTGAATTCCACTGTCTTGAGAAAACTTTCTCTATTGTTTCTCTATTTTTCTTTCTCTATTTTTTAAGCAATTATCTGCTAAGATGGCAAACCAACACTAAGTGACCATTTAACAACTGCAATTAACACGTGTGTTTCACTGCCTTAAGCGTAAAGCTGTGCCTGGTATGACGACGTTGCCTCGGCGTTGTCTTGGAAAGTAGTCCCTCGGCCAAAGACACCGAATGACAAAGAGTAGGTAGAGAAATTGGATCTTACAAAGGTGGAGGTTAATGCTGAAAAGTTATCAAAAAGAGAACTCTTTATAATCTTCATATCGTTAACATCCATCCAACTCCAATTTTCCACCCATGACAATTTTTAACGCGGTACTTTGGCATGCAAGTAGAAAATATCTTTATTAAAATATGAAAACCGCACGTTAAAAAGATGAAGGTGGCCTTTTACAAGGCTCAAAGAAGTGTAAAGACGCACATTACAGATGTTAGCAATAATACTGTCATTGAGCAGGAGGATGAGGAGAACATTTTTACAATCTCTGAAGACATGTAAGAGACTAGCATTGTTGTGTTGTATTACCCTACGTTTAGAACAATGCAGTTGATTCTAAACATTGATTCACTGTCTTTCAGAATTCTATTATTCCACTACTTCAATCTTCATTTTCTGAAATAAATGATCTGTTCATCGATGGGTCGAACATCGATGGATTACTCTGTGATCGATGGATTCCTCTGTTTTTTTCCTCTGTGATGCAGTTGGCCTCGTTCAGTACATGACGCTTGGTTATGACTGACCCTCCACATAGACCCTCCACATCTACCACGACTGTATCGAGATCTTTTGATTTTTACCATCCACGGAAGACTTTTCAACTTCTCAACTTCTGGATGGCCCAACAACTTCACTCTTTTCTGGGTTGAATATTAGACCAGTCTGTTTATACTCATAACTTAAAATATCAAAGTTCTCTTCTCAACACGTCATCTGCATAGTTAGCAAGCGACATATCAAGGCCTCTAAAAATGAAACTAGTTACAACCTTTTTTTTGGGCCTCCAAAACACTATTATTATAAAGAGGAGGGGATGAAATACCACCTTGTCGAATACCTTTCCAAATTCTTATACGGACCCGAGACAGCACATAGCCATTAGAAACCGGCACTTTTACCTAAAAAATAGAAAAAATGAGTTATTTTTAACTTACGAAGGAGTGATCGGATCTTAATGAAATTTCATATTTAGAAGGACCTAGTAACTTAAATCTCTTATTTTTAAATCCTTGCCGGATCCAGTGTCATTGGAGGGGAGGGGGACCGGAAATGTTGGAAAACGCTTAAGGCGGAGAGATCAGGATGAAACTTGGTGGGAAGAATAAGCACAAGTCCAAGATATGTGATGAAAATAATCGGACCAGATCTGCTCTCTTTGGTGGAGTTGGGGTGGGTAAATGACAAGCAATTAGCATGGTTGAAAAAAAGAATGACCATAGTATTTCAATACAGCTAAACAAGGGCACCCGCAGATAATGAAAAAAATTACTTACCCCCTAAATAAATTTTAGGATAGAATATGGTTACAAAAAACCAAAAAAGTAGTTCGTCAACGAGTTGAGTATCAATGTCTACGTCATTAACTAGTGATTTTAACTCTAGAACCAATGAAAGGAAAAAATTAAATCCAATTCCTGTTCCGCAAGTTCAGTGCATAAAATTCAAGGATGTCTTTGTCTTTAATGCTACTAGTTTCTTTTGACTACATGAACACTTGTAGAAAAAAATACATTTTCATTCCTAAGAATTTTGATTTAAACATTCTTAGTCTCGTAGAAATTGTGTAAGCCGTTTTCTTATATACTAAAGCTTTCATCCGACCAAGTTTCTTTAAATTGATTATGTTTACGTCTGAATCAATAGGCTATTTTAAGTTTTGGGCTCAATTAATTACAGAAATTGGTCATAAATATCGTCAGAACATTATTTTATTGGTACAAACTATTGTCGAGCCGGCGCAGATCCTCGGAACCGATCAAGGTGTAGTCCTCGGGCACCTTGAGCTTCGGCTCCTGCGGCACCGGCAAAGCGGACGCCGCCGCGGCGAATTCGCCATAAGGTGCCGAACGGCCCGAGGCGGTCGTGAGAACGCCCCCCTTGGCGGAGATCTCCGCTTCCGGCACACCCCATTCTTTGGCGGCGGCGGACTTCAGCATCTCCTTCGCGGCAGCCCCGGCCTTGCGATACTGCTCCCAGGAGTTGGCGATCGCGGTCGATCCCCCGAGCGGTAATTAAAAGGAAAGCTTCATTTCTGATATAAACAGCCTTTCATCGGGTCAATTTCTGATATAATTCTGACTTTCTGATATTAAAAGCTTCATTTCTGATATAAACAGCATAAAAAGCTTCATTCTGATATAAAATGTTCTGGTACTAGCAAAAATGTTCTATAATACTTAACTAGAAATCAGGCATTATGTGGAGCGG
Source organism: Alatinidae sp. Z8VKAUB7J3 (assembly GCA_010016025.2). NCBI lineage: Eukaryota > Metazoa > Cnidaria > Cubozoa > Carybdeida > Alatinidae > Alatinidae sp. Z8VKAUB7J3. Next base: position 128,717,284 of record JAAAKM020721499.1, read on the forward strand.
TAATTAAAAGGAAAGCTTCATTTCTGATATAAACAGCCTTTCATCGGGTCAATTTCTGATATAATTCTGACACCCGAATAAACTTTGATCTTCATTGCTTAAAGAAAAGTCTCGTGTAACAAAGACCTTAATATCTCGAGATAATTGGGTTCAGCATTATAGAAATGAATTTTCGGTTCCTGATATCCGGCTACAAACAGTTTCGGTGTGAAACTGGATGATTTCTTCTCATGTAAGCGAGAAGAAAACTGTCCAGGTATTATAATTACGAGGTGTTCTATCCGTTCTGCTATTAGAAAACTAAAAAAAAAAGAAATCGCGTGGTTGTGATAGTATATCAATTCAGCCAGGATGACAATGGAGTCGACAGGATGATAATGGAGTCAACAGGATGACAATGGAGTCGACAGGATGACAATGGAGTCGACAGGATGATAATGGAGTCAACAGGATGACAATGGAGTCAACAGGATGACAATGGAGTCGACAGGATGATAATGGAGTCGACAGCATGACAATGGAGTCAACAGGATGACAATGGAGTCAACAGGATGACAATGGAGTCGACAGGATGATAATGGAGTCGACAGGATGACAATGGAGTCAACAGGATGACAATGGAGCGGATCCCGGATAGCATCGGGAAGGAAGGCGATCCGGTCTCGCTCGCGCGGAACCGTAAGAAGATCTTCGGGCGCAAGGGGATCCTGATCGGCGTTAGCTCGCCGTCCAGGTCGGACTATACGGGCATTATGCCGCTCTTCGATTTGGGCGATCGCAACATCTGGTTTTGGCCCTGCGTCCAGTGCGGCGAGTACTTCGCGCCGGGGTTCGACGGCGACCGCAAGTCCGATCCGCTCGCGCATCTGCATATCCCAACAGGATGCACCATCGAGCAGATACAAAAAAAAATATATAGAGAGAGTGTTTTTATTTTTTTTTAACGATTTTTAAATAAAAACATAAACAAATTCAAAATCTAGGGGTAGAGGTAAATCGTGGAGATTGCTCCCCTTTCATTGGGCTCTTTGGTTGCGTACATTACAAAATGTAGACTTAGAATCAGTAGCTGTTCAAGTTTCAAGCGCAACTCTAAACAGAATATATCCAAATTAGTATATTAGAATATAGACCAAATTAGTACTTATATAATGCGCACTTGAGAACTTGAATCGGGTATACCATATTCTTTATTAGTGAATTAATTTCTTAGACCACTCCTGGAAATTCTTTCTCGGACCTCCAAATGAGAATCATTATATTCAAATGCATGCTTTGGGGTTTTTGTAGTTTATAGCGATAGAATTAGTTGAAATTTTTAGTTCTGATTCAGTTGAGATGAAATAAAATTCCTTTTACAGAAACTTAGATACATCGCTTAGTAATTATTCTCTTAAAATATGGCATGGTGCTAACGAGAAAGCAGACTTCTAAATTTCTCCAAAGGATTTGTGAGTGATTAGATTGCTGTGGCGAGTGTCTTACGAAACGTTAGCAAAGCGAAATCATTGCTCAAAGCAATGGATTGTTCCTCATAATCACGTAAAACTTTTGATTGGGAGAAATATTTCTGCTAAGCAAGATTGTTAGTTGATTAGAGGAGTCTCACTAATAGATAGTCGAGGTGCTGGTTTAGGGATATGGAGCCAAATCTATCGAAAGCCTAAAATTCATAACTTTTTAATGGCAACCAGAGGAACTTTATCAGGATAGTCAGTCAAAGAAATTAATGTAGTGCATGTAATGAGGAGTCTTTTTTGTCATGTATTTGTGTTTGAATGTCAAATTTTTCCTTTTTTTCTTGTTGTTATCTTTAGTGATTACTTCGTCTATCGTACCTTTTTTTAAAGGGCAATAAATGAATAATAATAATAATAATATTTTAGAAAATAGGGAGAGAAAAATCCTAAAATTTATATAATCTTAACGAATATCACACCTTCAGATTCAGCGTATCAGAAAAGAGCGAGGTATTGACGAGGGGGAAAACCCCCTAATTTACGAAATTGAATTCCTTTCAGCTTTATTCTGGCTTGTACTGGTCTGACAATACATCCTTATGGAATTAATTCCATAAGCAGTATAGTTAAAATGATATATTATTTAATATGTATAATATGGAATATATTTAAATTGAAACTGCTTTTATGTATACCGGTAACTCATCTCAAATTCATGATTAACAGTCTTCATGAGATTTCATGCATGAAGGGAGCAAAACCATTAACAACTATAGGGAAATAGACTTTTTTATACAAACCAATTAAGAAAAATGTATAGTGAATATTTTGATCTAGTAAAATCTTAAAGCTGACAATTATTTTTTTTTATAATTCCAAAATAATTATAAAACCTGTTTCGGGTTTGCATTCTAGATTGCTAAACTTGACACTGTTGTTGTAGGGTATAAAAAAATAGAGCACCAAATGTTCTATTCAACAATCAGAAACTTATTTCTATAATATGTGCTTTCAAATACTTTCAAAATACAGAATAAAAGTTATTTCAAATAATTTACATATTTGTGTTTCGAAGTCAAAAATTTCCCTCAAAAGATCTGATCAACCATTTGTCATTTAAAAATACTTCATTTTCTCTATTTTTTCCAAATTAACCAGCCCCCCATTCCCCTCCAGATGGTCAAATGGGAAAACGACTATCACTATTTTAATCTGGTCTGTCCCTGATACGCCTGCCAAATTTCATCATCCTAGCTTACCTGAAAGTGCCTGGAGTATCAAAACTAGGACCAACAGACAGACAGACAGACCAACAGAATTTGCAATTGCTATATGTCCCTTTTCTAGGGACTTGAAATTTCTGCAACAATGAAAGAAAGAATTAACCTCCAAATTGAAAGAGTCACAGTGAAGTATTATTTTCTAAGCTTGGTACTGTGGATACCATTTTTATTGTAACTCACATTATATAGAATGCCGAGGAAAATAGAGTTTCATTAACCTTTTGCTTTATGAATTTTAAATCTCCTGTTAGAGAGAGAAAGTGACAAGTGTTTTGGTTTTAATCATGACTTAAGTAGCGTAGGGACGATAAGGGGCCGTAGAATAAATATTTATTTGACTCCTTGGGGAAACGACTACAGTCAAATCAAAGCATCCATTCATCCAACTACTAATCCATCCATGCATCCATCCATCCATCAAAGCATCCATCTATCAAAGCATCCATTCATCCAACTACTAATGCATCCATGCATCCATGCATCCATGCATCCATGCATCCATGCATCCATGTATCCATGCATCCATGTATCCATGCATCCATGCATCCATGTATCCGTGCATCCATGCATCCATGTATCCATGCATCCATGCATCCATGTATCCATGCATCCATTCATGCATCCATGCATCCATGCATCCCATCAAAAGAATTGGATTTTAATGCTGATTTTAAATATATAAGTTTCATCAAATTTAGTTTTTGTCATCAAAAGTTATGAGCCTGAGAAAATTTGCCTTATTTTAGAAAATAGGGGAAAACTCCCCTTAAAAGTCATAGAATCTTAACGAAAATCACACCATCGTATTCGGCGTATCAGAGAATCCTAGAGCAAAATTTTCAAGCTCCTATCTACAAAAATGTTGAATCTCGTATTTTTTTTTTTTTTACCAAAAGACAAATCACGGGTGCGTGTTCGCCGACTCCGGACCGCCGCTCGACGTCGACCAGCAGCGGGCGGCGCGCTCCGACGCCGCGGTGACGGTGGTCGACGCCGGGCCGGGGAGCGGCAAGACCCGGGCGCTGGTGGCGCGCGTCGAGTGGTTGCTGTCCGAGTGCGGCATCGACCCCGAGGCGCTGATCGCGATCACGTTCTCGCAACGGGCCGGCGACGAGCTGCGCACCCGCATCGCCGCGTCGGTCGGCCGCGCGAGCCCGTTCGCCGGCACGCTGCACGCTCTCGGGCTACGGCTAAACTTATATATATAAAATCAGCATCAAAATGCGATTCGTTTGATACAACTATTGGTATCAAAATTCCATTTTTTAGAGTTTCGGTTACTATTGAGCCGAATCGCTCCTTACTCCAGTTTGTTACCACGAACTGTTTGATTAATATAATTTTAGCTAACACATTTTGAATACAGACATTTTGAATTCTTATTTCCGAAAATTTTGACATAGCAATGATAGATAAATGCAATAGCAGATAAAAAGGCGGCGCTATATGGTTTCCATTTTTGACATACTAGGTTAGACATATAGTATAATACGTTCTACACGGCCTATTTTCCATAATTTTCTGTCGTAGCCTCAATAATTTTGTTTCTAAAGTATTGTATTATCATCATGTTTTGGTATATGTCATTACTACTCCTGCTGCTTCTAACAACTAACCGCAGCACAAAGCCACCTAAGGCTAACACAGCTACGTACGCTCCTCCTCCATCCCAATCTGTTCAAAGCCTCCGTCTTTATGCCCTTCCATTAAGTTCCAATTTCCTTTAAATCTTTCTTTATGACATGATAGGGGAAATATATTTGTTAAAGGCGCTTTATCCATCGTGGTATATTTGAATCCCGTAGAAAGCAATGAGACTTTTTTTGTCGATGGTATTGGTCGATATGCGCTTATTTATCATAATAATGATAAGCAAGAGATACTATTTTCAGCTGATTTTTGGATTAAAAACAACCGCCATTCGATAGAGGAAGATTTACGGAAAAATCGAATGTTAAAAGTCAATATATCCCAAATGTTAACGCGACATTTCGGGTATTTTAAAAAGGTTACTGATAACGGAAAAATAAATGAAAACAAACAAATAAACATGCATCCATGATCTTTCTTCTGGCAAAAATTACAAAACCCTGCATGTTTGTGGAGAGGAGTTTGAAACCTCTAGACTAGGGTTCTCTTATGTGCTGAATTGGACAATATGATTTTCATTAGGATAGCTTGACTTTTTGGGAGTGATTCACATTTTTTCGAAAAATAGGCAGTTTTTATCAGGCTTGTAGCTTTTGAAGGACGACATGAATGAATTTTATGTATTTAGAATCAGCATAAAAGGCCCTGTACACAAAATGGCTGATTTTTCGGTAAATTTGTTGATGTATATATTATTGAATTACGAATAAAGTGAACATACCACTCGATGCCTTTTTCAAGCTCTTTACGAATACAATTATTGCTTCTATTGCAAATTTTGTTTGTTTCAAAGGCTATGTTAGGTTTTTTGTTTTAAGTTTAAAACCAGTGCTTTTAGTCTTTTTTATACTCAAAAATTAAAGTTATTTTGTCAGTTTCAAGAGCTCAAAAAGGGCTTAAATTTTAATTTGTAATAGAAGCGAAGTTTACTTTATTATTTTTTTTGTGCTATTGATGATTTCTCTTTTCATTATAATATATTATTCTATACATTCGCTATATTATTATTCCTTTCAATATTAAACTGACAGAGACAGATTTTTCTGACAACGAACATGAATCACAGTATCATTGATCTATCCTTCATAATTGCTATAATACGCAAATGATCAAATATACTAAGGGGCGTCGGTTCAAATGAGTTTGTCGTTGGTGCTATAAATAGTTCCTGACAACTGGAAGATGCCTGATAATAGTTCTTCAGGTCTACCCCACAACATAAGCCCATCCTACTTCTTTGTGTAAAATTTATTATTTAAAGTTTACCATACATCCAGTTGTTTTACTGTGCATTCTTTTTCAAATCAACAGATCCAATTCCAATGGCTATTGCTAAACCCTTTTAAGAAGAAGTTCAACATGTCCTAATTTTCTTAACAAAATATGAATTTCTAAGACCAACAACAATAAAAATTGTGTAACCGTTGGTGTATGTGATTTAACCTTGAATATAAATTATCTTTTTGTCGATTTTAACGGTTACCAGCCTCAGAGAAGTTGCCTGATTTTTGAAAAAAATGGCAAACACCCCCTAAAAGTCATAGAATCTTGATGAAAATCCTACCATGAGATTCAGCGTATCAGAGAACCCTATTGTAAAGGTTTCACGTGACTATAAAAAAAATGCAGATTTTTGTATTTTTTGCCAGAAGAAAGATCACGGATGCGTGTTTATTTATTTTTCCGGCGGCGATCATATCGACCAAGTAGTTCTAGAATATCGTGAGAGAGCTCATTCAAACGGAAATTAGTTTGATCTCATCCCAAGGTTAAACCTTAAAGTGAGGGGCTAACAACCTTAAAATCGTGTACAACATGTGATACACGTCATGCATTGCGGAAATGTACCGCGCATGGCACTATGGGTGAGGTGGTGAGTTAGCCTATCCGTAGCTACGAGCGTGCAGCGCATAGTGGAAGAAAATGAACTATTATAAAATGTTTTCGAAATTACTTTAATGTTTCAGTCCTTGAATAAAAAAAAACAAAACAAACAAAAAAAAAATGAAGAAAAGAGTAAATTATTTTCTACAGTGCTTCCACTCAGAAACCAAAATCTGAAAGCAAAAGATCAACGACCTCTTGCCGGATTTGCGAAAACAAAACCTGACCGGACTTTGTTTGTCCCAAGCGCAATTATTCAGTTATGTGTTTTCTTGAGCTCTACCAGCCAATTCTGCGTTCTTTCGAAGCTCTTGAGGAGGACACCAACGCGGAAATGTCTGCGAAAGCGTCGCAAATGCTGGACATCATAAACCAGTCACAGTTCGTTCTGTGTGTTCGTGTCGTAAAGGAACTTTTCAAAAAGAATAAAAATAATTAACAGAAATAGAGAAAACACTTGCATCATAATTAAAAGTTACACACAAATGAACATTCTTCAGACTTTGACCTAGACTTTGGTCAAGTTGACCTAGGATAATCACTACCTTATGACGGAATATGACCATTTTGAACATTAACAGTAATGCATATTCATACAAAAAAAAACAAAAAAAAAAACAAAAAAACAAAAGAACTAAAAAGCAGAGTTCCACCGAAGAAATAAATCTGAACCTTCATTTTCAGAATAGAGGAACAACATAAGCCGCTCAAAAAAGCGACAAGACTTTCAGGTTTATTACGAAAAAATGCGAATTTCTGTGAAAACGAAAAAAATCGTATATCTTAGCATAAAGACATGTTTTAAAGTGTTATTTGCTCGAGCTATTTAAGCACACAGTTTATACACTAATTTTGTATTTTTAATAGAAATCGTTGGTTTAGCTAGTGGACAGCCCTTCTAAGCGTAAACAGTGTACCTCAAGAAACCCTACTTTAAGGAAGTTATCTACGCCACAAGCCAGGGATGGAAGTAAATAAACTGAGAAGTGCCTAAGTGATCAAACGCCTCTAGTCCTAGGTTTTATAGATTATGAGCAAGCGTTTGGTTTAGCTGATAGAAGAACTTTAGTGAAGGTCCTATACTTGTATGGTATAACAGATCAATACATTAAAGTGATAAGTGCTATGTACGAGAATAACACTGAAGTAGTTAAGGTAGGAAATGAGGTCAGTGACTGTTTTATATTAAACCAGGAGTTAAGCAGGGTTGCGTCCTATCCCCATTTATATGGATCATTTTGATGGAGGCTCTATACGTAATCGGCTTTATTGGCAAAGCTTTTTAATTACTCAATATGTAAGCCATTCACCAAGCTTCAAACTAGTATTTTTGTCATATTTGTTGGTGCCTTTTTTAGCCAGATGGATTATTCTGAAGGAAAGTCATCACTGGGAATTTGTAATCTTGTCCAAAGTTAGATACCCCTCCTGTACTCCTAAAAATGGGAGTGCAAACAGCTTTAGTAAACTGCATGCTGTTTACTATTAAGTACGTACCAGTTGGCTACATCAAATACTCAATGAAGCAAAATCACACTTTACAGTAAAGAGAAAAGAATTTATGACACTTGTTCGATGAAGAACACAATATTGTATTCTGTTACGATATCAAAGGCTTTCTATGAGAAATAAGTATTCTAAAAATTCTCCGAATGACTCACGCTTATTCTTTGACAGTTCCAAGCTAAGTCTAAACTCTGCTTTTTTACGCATTGGTTACAAAGTTGTATTCATATCAATTGCTAACTCAACAAAATGAAACAAGAATATGACAGTGTGAACTAGTTTTGGAAAAAGTTGCAAAAGTGACTTCTCACGCATGCGCGCTATCTCATGTTGCCTGCTCCTCCGAAGCGGGAGCAGGGAGATGGAATTCTTTTTACCGTGGAAAAGTACTCACAAGAATACACAAACTGTTAGTAGTGTTGAATCCAGCTCCATTAGTGATAACAACGAAAACAAAAAATCGACATCAAAGGACAAGACAAAGAAAAAGAAGTTCAAGATCTCTTTCTCGTGGAGAACTCCATGGAAAGCAAGAAAGAGGAAAAATATAAAAGCGCGTAGTGATATTTTAGAGATCGAGGACCAGCCGCAACGTGCCTGTAGCAGGCAATCCCAACGCCACAAGTTTAGCCGATTAGAGATCGAGGACCAGCCGCAACGAAGCATCATGCTCCCCACAGGAGCGGTTGAGTTTAGCCGATTAGAGATCGAGGACCAGCCGCAACTGAGGAGGGGCTCGATAGTGTTGTCGCCGAAGTTTAGCCGATTAGAGATCGAGGACCAGCCGCAACCGGCGCGAAACGCGCGAACGGAACGCTGAGAGTTTAGCCGATCAGAGGGCGAGATACCGAATGAGATAGTGTGATTTTCGTTAAGATTCTGACTTTTAGGGGATGTTTCTCCCTTTTTTCCAAAATAGGGCAAATTTTTCAGGCTCGTAAATTTTGATGACAAAGACTAAATTAATTGAAACTTATATATTTAGAATCAGCGTAAAAATTCGATTCTTTTGATGAATCTTTTAGCATCAAAATTCAGTTTTTTAGAGTTTCGTTTACTATTGAGCCGGGACGCCCCTTACTACAGTTCCTTACCACGAACTGTTTGAAAAGAAATAATTCGTGTTGAAGTTTCTGAAGTTACAATTGTAGGAATTACAGCAGTCAAGTCCTTACTTGCAGGCAATGTATGTTTAGGCATTTTTAATGAATCAATGAAGGCTTTTCCAGTGACTCCTTGAGCAGTATTTGTTATAATTTTAGTATTCACTTGTTTGGAAATTGAAGAAGTAATACCAGATGTATTATTCTTACCTACTGCAATAATTTCTGGAAGATCATCTGAAGAATCAATTGCAGTTTCAGTTTGATTTACAATTGTTGATGAAAAACCTTTGGTCTCGCGGCGGAGGGCCTCGAGGTCTTCGGGGCCCTCGCCTGCAGCGGCGGGCATCTCGAGCCGCTCGACGAAGGTGCCCTCGGGCGGAGCCTCCTCCAGGATCAGCGCCTCCTCGCCCTCGTCCTCGTCCGGGACGTGGATCCGCAGCACTCGCCCCGTACCCGGCTTGGGATCCTCCTCCTCGGTCAAGGCCGCGAGCCGCTGCGTCAACGCCTCGCGCTCGCCCTCCGCCTCGGCCAGGGATGCATCCCGCTCCGCCAGGACCGACCGCGCCCTATGGATGAAGGATTACAGAATATCCAAGATTTTGCAGTTTTGCCATCCATCTTGGGTGTCAACAAAAACGCAGATCGCCTCCAAGTGGGGTGGAAAGAGGTTATAAGAAAGGATTAAAAGGGAATTGGAACTTTTATGGAAGGGGCAAAGAGCGAACTTTGAATTGGGATGGAGGAGGAGCGGATGCAGCTGTTTGAGACTCGGGTGCTTTAATAAGACGTTAGTAGTAGTAGTTGTACTTTGCATTACTCTATGGCGGCCATTTAATATCGCTGGCAGTGGCGGAGTTGTCATCAACTTCAGGAGAGCTCGCTGCAGTGACCTCCGGCGCAACGGCCGGCGCGACCTCTTCGCGGGGCACCATCGTTCCGTCAGGTTTGACAATCATGGTCTTGACGCGGCGCGGCACCACCACGACGACATCATCGTTGGTAAGCGCGGGCTCTTCCGTTTGCGCCGGCACGAGCCGCTCTTCAGACTTTACCGAATCCGTGGACGTCGGTGAAGCGCCGACGATCCGCGGCGTGACGGTCCGGGTCGCCACATCGATTTAGTCCTGTGTTATTGGACGGCCGGCATTGCGAAGTGCGTCTCGCCCGTATGGCGAGACGGGAGTGCCGTTCAGCGAATTGCTCGGTTGTCAACGTATTGCTCGCCTCGGCAGAGTCAGGTATTGGGGCAATCCTGGATCTCACGCCCTCTTTCATGGCTGACGATCGGATTTGAATTGTTCGGACCATTATTGCTGTTGGAAGGAAAGATGGGAGCGATTTTGATGTGTTGTTCCGGGCTTATCTTTCACGTCGGAATCGCTGTAACGATGGGGGAGTATTGCAGCAACGGCTTGCCGTTCAATTCTGCTATCAACTTGGTTCGCCCAAAGCGTTCTGCTTTGCCGGCAGCCAGTACAATCGCGATTATTCGCTTTGATGGAGAATCACTGTTCATCGTTTGGTCCACTCTGCGTGCGAAGACGACTGTATAATCTTTTGCATTGCACTTGGGAGAAACATGAGCAAGATTAGTGGCAGCCATGCGCTGGTCACCGGCGGTGCCAGCGGTATCGGCCTGGCGATTGCCCGGGCTTTGGCGGACAGTGGTGGGGCATGCTTCTCTTCTTCCTCCTGGCCCTCGACCTTCTTTCCAACTTCCGCATTCGCCTTGCCGTTAAAGGAGCCGCATAATGGATCTTTCAGCCATCAGCCCAACGCTATTGATTGCGTCCCTTATGGTTGCGGCCACGCCGCTTCTGCTTGCCGCAATCGGCGAGTTGGTTGTCGAAAAAGCCGGTGTTCTAAACCTTGGTGTCGAAGGCATGATGATCGTTGGCGCGATCTGTGGCTTTGCGGCCTCTGTTGAGACCGGGTCACCCTACATCGATTACATTCACCGAGATACAGTTCGAATTCAACGGCGAGCAAAGCACGTGTTCACGCGAACAAATTAGGAACTAATTCTTGCTCGTCGAGAACGAACTTAGCTGCGAAGGAGGGTGACAAAATGCCATCCGGAGCTAAACCAGCCGCGGCCCATTTCTTTACACCATCGCAATTCGCTAAGAAATATTTGGGGCAATCCAGTAGGAGCCTGTATTTCCAACTTGGCGGTAATTCCCGGCGCGAAATCCTGGGTAGTGATCAAGCCCATTCCATCGGGGATCTTCATCGAGGGGCATATCGCCAAGCCGCCTCGTCATTTGCTGCCGTTCAAGGAAGGGGCGGGGCTGCTGATCCGCCGGACCGGTGCGCTGGTGGTGCCGGTGATCATCGACGGCACGCCGATCGCGGAGAGCGCGTGGGGCTCGATCTTCCAGCGCAGCCACTCCAAGGTGCGGTTTCTCGAGCCGATCGACTACGAGCGGGGGGACAAGAAGGACCTCGACGCCCAGGGCATCACCGAGGACCTGCGCCGGCGCTTCCAGCGGGCGACGTATAATACACTCTTTTGATGTGATGATGATAATGAGCAATGTCTCTAAGTAGGCCTAACTATGTTTTTTCCAGCCACCAAAATTAGTTCCAACGACGTCACTACATGATGCAGCTTTTAATGCATACTGACCAAGTGTCCAACATTCTCCATTCCCAACACGTTTACCAATATTTTTTTCACAATATGCTACGATAAGTGGACCATATTTTTTTTGAGCAAGTTCTAAGATTTGCTGTGGAGGCGATTCAAATGGGGTAACAGTTGCTTGATATGTCCAAAGCTCTCGCCAAGTCGCCAGATGAAGGAGGTCATCTGGCTCTGCATTGGTCATGTTCCGCGAGCACATGAGCCGCCACATGGCCTGCAGAGGCCAACGGTCCCCGTGGGTCGCTATCATGACCTCGAGCCATTCAGGCAGGTGCTCGGGCACGGGCAGGGTCACATGCGGCAACAGCACCCTGCGGACACGTCGGACATATTGTTGCCAGGTCGCGTCAGAGACGCCGGTGACCTGCTCCGGGAGCTGCGAGATCCGTTGCCAGGTTTCTTTGTTCGTCTGATCAAGGGAACGGAACAACCTCTGACCACTGCCGACGCAGCCGATAATCAGGATTCTCAGGAACCAAGTTAGAGCGATTGCTGTCAAACTGTGTGCCTGTCACAGGCTGCTGACATACGCCTGGCGAACCAATGATACCGTCAGGCGGTTGCGGCACATGATGCAAGGCTCGAAATCGGCTCGGCCCGGACAAAGTCGAGATCTGTATTGGCCACGTTATTGACGAAGTTCGCAAGACAACCCAACGTGACGCTGCCGACAATTTCGTGTTTCCTCAGTCAGGGGGCTGCCAGGTATCTTATCGATACAATTCTTGTAATCAGGAGTTGAACATAGTTGTTGGTGTTGATGGGTCTTAGATAAGAGCCAACCCGTGTTGAAACTCATGTCCTATGGACAATGCTGCAATTAACGAACAACAATATCCTCGAAAACATTTATCTGGTGATTATGTCATAGAAATGATGGATAATTTGGTCTCTTTGAAAAAACACCCTGATATCGATACCATAACTATGCAAAAGAATGTGTCAAAATCAATACAACCTCATGCTTTTTATGACGTCGTCTACTGATACTTGTTTGCACTACGGCCTGGCAGCTTGAGTTCTCATAGAACTCAATCCAATACTTAATAGGTTCCAGATCCCTTGACATACTCGGCGGAGCAAAAATTAAGGACCACTGCCATGTGGAGCCTAGTTGTTTCTATATTCATAGTTTGGTCGCCTAGGCTTATCACTTTTTTTAAAAATTTACATCTACATTTATTCATTAAGGGAGATGAAGAGCCAATGTAATTTGGAAATCTTCTGTATACCAAAACAGGGTACCATATCCGATCGCTCAGACCTATCCACTGACCCAGAAAGTACAGAGCTGCACAAAGAAGACCCGCTGGCAGAATAGATACTAAAGTCAAACCCAACATAACAAGTTCCGTCCAACGGGTTCGGCGTGTCATCGTCGCATCTTGCGTCGTGGAGGCGTAAAATTGTTCGATGCGATCCATGGTAGCCCCATCGATCACGTGGACAGAAGATGATGGACGGCCCCGTGTCTGTTGCATTGTAGCGAGCTCATTCGTCATTTGGTGTGATTTTATCGCGTGTTTCAGCCGGATAGTTTGCGAACATTTCGTCCAGTACCTGGGCAGAACACGGCCAGGTCGAGTCGGTATGCGGGTAGTCGGAACCCCACAACAGGCTTTCTTCGCCAATCATCTCGCGTGTCCCCAGGGCGGCGGTGTCATCCTCAATGGTGGCAAAAAACTGTCGTTTCCAGATCTCGAGCACATCTACAGGCGGTAAACTGGATGGATCTCGAGCATATTCGCGCGCCCAGCCCTGCTGCACCTTGTCGAGCCAGTGCGACAAGTTTGTGTTTTGAAGTTTGAATTCTGTCCTAATTTTTTAAGAATGACTCCTGAACACTATCTTATTTTCATTAGAACAATAAGAAGCTTTTTATGGCACTTAGTATTTACCAAGTGACATATAGCGATCGCAAATTTTGTCGGTCTGTCTGTCCCGATTTTGCTAGTTTAGGCACTTCTAGATAAGCTAGGACGATGAAATTTGGCAGGCGTATCAGGGATAAGACCAGATTAAATTAGAAATAGTCGTTTCCCCGATTCGACCATCCGGGTTTGTACCCCTCCATGATGGCCTGCAACTCGCTGGCCGGTATTCTGGCGTAGCCGCCACGAAATTGCCGATAGTAGACCGACGTTTTTCCACGATTGATTTGATGCACCATTGCCTAGCCCTCCAATTGACGAGGCGAAAGAGTGCTGCCCCTAGACGGACTGGTCGGGTGCGACCTCAGTCGATTGACAGTTGACTTGTCGAGAGAAAGTGTGCGAAGGTCGGTCTTGAGGAAACCAAATAGCACACGTTCACGACAGTCAGCTTCCGGTTCGTCCTGCCCCATTGCAGCTTATATAATTTACATTTTCTCTGATAAGGTTTTGAGCCTCTTGAACTCCATTAGTGAAAAAAAAAACAAGAGCTAAGAGCACATATGGCACTTGTGATGAGGCCAGAAGAGCCAATAGCAAAGACCTCATATGGTATGAGTTCTAGCAAAATTCTAAGAATCAATAAATTGATTTAAAAGGAAAATCAGAGGCCTAATGCTGGTAAGGATATAAAATAAGAGCTCTGAGTCATGAAGTCCATCTAAATATCAAAATCCATTGCTAGTTTGAAACTTAAAATAAATATAAATTACTCTGTATATAAGGGGGCTGTCCCCTTCTCAATCCTTTGTTCAATAAAACAAAAGTTTGTTTAGTGCTTTGAAAAATCTTAAAATGCCAAACTCCACAGTAAAAAGTAGGGAGCTAAGGAGCAGACAGCCCTTTCATACAAATTATATTCTGTTCAAATAGGTTCTAAATGTTTCCCTTGCTTTCAGTTGAAAAGCTCTTTTTTTATTTAATTTCTGTTTTTTTTTTCAAATCGTACCCAGGCCGTAAGGGGTAACATTCTCATATTAGTTTTGGGTATTAAGCAAGGACATAGTAAGTGAGGGTAGCAATAGCAATACTAAAAAAGCAAACAGATTTTGCCATCAACATCTCAATGTCTTGTTTTTACTGATCCAGATAACTTGCCTAATTAACTGATCAGCAGTAGTTTGCTATAAAAAACTTTAAAAAAAATAATAATTCAGATTGAAATATCTGCAAGTAATAATTCCTACCAAATCTCAATTTTTATCATGGTTGTATTGGAGCTCTAACCTATTCGCTGGATACCAGCCGGGAGAAGTTCAACGAATCACTGGACGTCCTGACCGCTCTGCTGCGCGACGAGGAGGTCTCCTGGGACGGCAGGCACTACAGCTTCGAGGCCTTGACCATCATGCCGCGACCGCTTCGCCCGGGCGGCCCACCCATCATGATGGCGGTCATGGTGCCCGAAGGTATCTATCACTGCACGAAACGCGGCTTCCACATCCAGACCACCCCCCTGTCGGGCGATCACGGCCAGATGCTGGCCCAGGTCGATGCCTTTCAGCGCGTCAAAAAAAAAAAAAATTCCTGCGCACGTGCCTGATGCAAATAAAACCAATAAAGGGTAGAGCTCCTTTTTTTTCTTTCTTTGGCTCAGAACCAATTTTAAAAAGTAACAGAAAGGGGAACAAGAAGAAGAAGGTATTGAAAAAAGACTTGATTCCCATTTACGTCTTCTTTTAGTAACACGATATAGAAAGTGAAGACAATCTTAACAGTGAAAGCAGCTCAACTTTGACCAAATTAATTAACAAATAAATTAATTTACAAATTAACAAATTAATGTAAAGGTATTTTAAACACTTTTTATCGTGGAAGGAATATGACTAATTGCCATAAGAACGGCATACTTTTTAACGGATACACTTTTACCCTTATTTTTGGGAAGTTTTTGTTAAAGATCTGACCTGGTATGGGAATATGACAGAACGACTAATAATGATGGATTGAAACAGCTCCAAATGCAGGTCAGCTTTTGCCTGCTCATCATCTTTGGACATGTTACCTAGGTTACTTTACGGGTGAGGATCTGAGCAAGAAACTCCTGCGGTGTATAGAAGCATTTACCTTGCTTGTATTATAATTTCTGTGTTCGCTAACCCTGATACTGGTCAGCCTTAACATATCACTGGCAAATATTTGATTCTCCGAGTAGTGCAGGCCTCAGAATATTTTGTGGTGATAGTAAAACAAATTATTCGTCATTATGGACAGAAAGCTTTAGTTTTTCTTAGGGGTGGTCTTTGGACTGATGTTGCGAGAAAAGTGGCCTATCTTCTTCAACTCTTGTGCAGGTGTAATAGGGAATAGTTCCATTATATATTTGTGTATGCCATCTAAGCCTTTGAACATTTCTATTAAAGCCCTGAAAAGTGGACTTTTTTTTTATACCAGTAATACTTCAGATCCAACCTTAATAATTCTTTACTAAAGATGGAAAAAATAAAATGGACGTCTGAAGTTTACACAGCCGTGAGTTGAAATACAAAAAATGGAATTATCATCTCTTTATTTGCAGTAATTCAAATGCTGCCTCAAAAGATAAATAATCAGGAAAACAAGGACGAACTTAATATATTTTTGCAAAAATGAAAGGAAAACATTACGAAGCAAGACAGAAATAATACTTTGACAAACATGCTAAGTCTAGGCCTACACTCCACTTGGGGGACACAGTGACCTACCAGAGATAAACAGATTGTCAGTGGAGCACCACCAGCAGAATGCCCTAGATTGTTCTATATCAAAACCAAAGCTAAAACAATTCTACAGAGGAATTGGAAACACTTATCAAATGCACTGCCATCAACACCAGTACAAAACAGACATAGTCCAAATGCAATGGTAGCAATTCAGTTATTCCTACTGTGATCACCCCAGTGTTGGACGTAACTTTGGCCTGTTACCTTGTCTATAATTTTAAGAATATTAAAAAAAAAATTTTAAAAATTAAAAAAAAATCACTTAAAAACTAATTAGATATAAAAAAAATATGCCTACCTTTTAAACAAGGCCTTAAATAATTCTCTTTAATGCTTTCCCTGTTAGCAACAAAGAAAAAAATCAGAAAAGGAAAATAAAAAGGATGTACACAAATCCTTTGTCCCATACAAAAATGTGTCCATACAAAAAATGTCTTGTATGTGTCCCATACAAGATAAATCAGGTCCCCTGCGGTTTTTGGTGGATATCCTTTTACCGCTGGCCTGGCCGGCGATGACGGCGTTGTTCGCGCTGCTGTTTGTCGTCGGCTGGAACCAGTATCTTTGGCCGCTGATGGTTGCCACCGGCAATGACGGGCTGTTCACCCTTGTGCGCGGTATCGAACGGGCCGGACGAGGCGGAAATGCCGGCATGGCATTGGCCATCCTTGCCATTCTTCCGCCGGGCCTGCTGGTGCTGATATTGCAGCGATCGATCATGAGAGGCTTGATTGGTGTGTTATTAAGACCAGAACATAATTTCTCTTTACTGAAAACATTCCTAATTTTGAGATAAATTCTCATAACATTAAAAAGAATCATCTTCACAGCCAAAATGACTGGAAAAAAATGACTGTTTTGACAGTTAATGAATATGCTGATATTTATTACTGAACGTCTTAATAACTTGGGATTTATTTAAGTTAAAAAAGAGAAAACTTTGAAAAGTCTTTTGTTTCCAGTAAAGTCCAAATTATGTTCTAGTCTTTAGGAGGCATGGGGCAGAGCTGGAATAGTTAGTTCGACAAAAGAAACACGAAAGGAACTCACATTAATGAGCTATAGTTGTTGTTTTTCGACAAGTCCGCAGTGGTCTTTCTATCCTCAACACAAGGGCTTTCCAGTGCAAAACCTTTTAATTCACGGTTTAGGACAGGAATCTAGCTAAATTAATTCAATTAAAAAGCTTTGTTCAGCTGAAAACAAGTAGCAACAATAAAACTCAAAACGAGCAGAAATTATATCGTATAGAAAGAGGTTCCCCTTCCTCACTACCTGGGTCTTCATGTTAGTCTATAGTGGTTCTGATGGCGTACTTTTTTTTTACAGCGCGTTAACAGAATCTTTCCTTGGGTGTCTTATCTTAGAGTCTCAAGATTGACAATAAGGTCTTCTTTAGTTCTAGGAGCGTAAACTGCAAAAAGGTTAACTTTGTTGACTCGTTGTGATTAGTGGCTCAGTGCCGACCAATGAGAGAATAAAATAGAATTAAATTTAAAAATTTCTGTCACAGCATGGTTGCCGAATCTGAATTTAGCGGTACAAATAGTTTACGTATCAAGTGGCTTCAAATAAGTAAAAACCTTAGCAACAAAGAAAACTCAAATTTAAAAGTAAGGATTCAAGTGAGTCAGTTGCAGAGTTTTTTGATAAGAGAAATCAAAGCTCAATAATCAAAAATCAATTGATGACATGTCTCGCCCTCGGCACCTTTACAAGGAAACTGCCTCAAGTTTTCAAGTTAAATTTAAGACACGCTATGAAAATGAATGGCATCTATATCCTTTGGCTGGTTTTCACTCAAGCAAGCCGCATGCTGTGTAGTCAATTCAGATGGTTGGTTTCGGGTATCTCGGCGCTGCTCATCGCGAACCCGGCAGCCTATGATGTCATCCGCTATGCGGGAGCCGCCTACCTGCTCTATATTGCCTGGCAGGCTTGGACCGCGCGCGGGGATATCGGGGAGGGTCGCGCCGCCCCCGGCATTGCCCCGGCAATCCGGCGCGGGTTTCTGACCAACCTGCTGAACCCGAAAACAGCGCTCTTCATCTTCGCGTTCATCCCGCAATTCAGCGACCCGGAGGTCGGACCGATCTGGATGCAAATCCTGATCCTCGGCATCGCCACCCCGCCTTCAGCCTCAATTGCCTGCGCCACCGCTTTAACCCCATCAGTATCCACATCACCAACCGCTACCTTCGCCCCTTCCCGTGCAAACAACATCGCCGTCTCTCGCCCAATCCCCGAAGCCCCGCCGGTGATTAGGGCGACTTTTCCGTAGAGGCGCTGCTGGTTTTTCATGGCGTGTTCCGAGTTTCGCGTTCCGGGTTCCGGGCTTCTGGTTTACTGGGTTGAGAAAAACGGAACCCGAAACACGCTTTACGCTTCATCAATGGACCGAAAGATGAATGGGGACCTTGGAGAACCGAAGCACAACCCGGCATAATAGCCGCTGACATGCACCTGGTTTTCAAACCTACCGATCGCGAATATCTGACCGAATTGTTGGGTGATGACAGCAAACTGAGAGATATTCCGACCTTCATGGATACCGATATCAATTCAATTGAAGCAACCCGACTACCAAAGCACTGGGGCCCGGAAACCCCAGTGCTTGTGACTACCGGGATGATGCGTAAGGGAAAAAAAGACAAGAATTTCTATATGCTTCGATATTTACGACCTGCAGGGAACACAGTCATCATGTCAATGACAACGGAAAGTTTTGACTATGCAGTTTCCTTGCAAAATATTACTACTGTCAACAGACCCGTGTAATTTCATATTTTCGGTGAAGTTTTACTTTGCATGGGCATAGCTATTCACTATCGTCTTTAAGTGTGCAGTCGTACAGTTGACCCAAGGTTCTTAAAAAGCTATTTTACACGGAAGATTCCAGCACCATTACGTTTTATCCAAAGATTTTTACGGAGATACTTTTGATTTGCGGCGCTGTTTTTTCCACTACATCCGCTTTCCCGATGCGGAGACGATGAAGAAGATCGTCGAGGTGCATCATCCCGGCATCAAAGACAGCCTGCTGACCGCCGCGCTGACCCAGTTCTACGAAATCCGCGAGACGCAGGGCTTGAAGAAAAAGCCGTCGACCTCCGAGGTGATCGACTGGCTGAAACTGCTGCTGGCCGAGGATCTGTCGCCTGAGGACATCGCCCGTGACGGCGCCGATGCGCTGCCCAAACTGCATGGGGCGCTGTTGAAGAAAAGGTGTGACAAGAATGAAGTCTTGGATTTCACTACATAATGATTTGTACCTTTGAAAAGAGCACAGAAAATGCACATTAAATAGCCTTGTTCACATTGCCCTTATTTAAGTAAAGGACTCTTCCCCAAATTACCTATTATTATTGTTAAATTTCCTTAGCACAATAATGAATTGCCTACGAAATTATATACCATTGATCAGAATTTCACTGCGAGTTCAAAGATAACATTCATTTCATTGAAAACTTCCCTCCATCCTAAAGTGGAAATATATAGTCTTCATAGAATTGCCATAGTTTCTTTGAGAAAACTGGCCCTATAAGAAACCAGAACAAGATTATTTGTTATTTGCACCTTTAAAAATTCTGCACCTTTAATTATTTTTATCTTTAAAAATTCTGTTTTATCTTACTTTTTATTTGGAGCATTTTTTACTTTTTTATTAAAAGTAGCTTATTAAAGGATTATTTTCATTAATATTTTCTTAGAACATAAATCCAAAAAGGGTACCATTTCGCTTTAAGACTTAGTTTAATGTTATTTGAAAACTCCGCGAGTCATATTATGCATGATGAATTAAAGAACAGTTACAAACAAATCATCAACGCGGTTGGTGAAGATATAGAAAGAGAAGGCTTATTAGATACTCCAAAACGCGCTGCTAAAGCGATGGAGTATTTAACCCAAGGTTATAGACAAACACTATCCGAGATAACGAATAATGCCGTCTTTACTTCAGATGCCGATGACATGGTATTGATCCAAGACATTGAACTTTACTCAATGTGCGAGCATCACCTGCTTCCTTTTGTGGGACGCTGCCATATCTTTCAAACTTCACCCATTTCTCCAAATTCAATAAAGCCATTTTAATCAGTATTTAGCAAAGTTATGAGCCTCAAATACTTTCCTTGGCCCTTGTGTGTGCTATAGATCTATCTCCGAAACTCTAATTAAAAAAAAAAAAAAATTGCACAAATTCATCAAATGTCAGTATCCTGTAGAGTGGGGAAGGGTGAAGATAGATATTTCAAAAGACATGCCCAGGGGATAGTTTAGACCCCGGAAACAATCCTGGAAGTTTCAATCACCTGACTCTGCTATGTAAGTTACCAGTTACCTTTTGCATGTAACTGGCTCATTTTCTAATATTGTAGGAATTAATTTCAGAATAACAAGTAGGTTAAAGAAAAAACTGTTTAATAGGGCAAAAAAAATGTTTGCAACTGTCCTCGACCATTGAATAATGAGGCATCATTTTTGTACAGGACATAAAAACCACAAAACGAAGTATTATGTTTTGTAGTCAGTTCGCTAGTAGTGCGAAAACTTTTTGTTTCAGTTTTGGCCAGTGTCTCTTGCTTTCTATCAAACAAATATTTTCTAACTTTACACTGTTAAATACGTCACCCACCCCTAATTTACAAATATATAGCCCAAATTGTATATTTCCCATCTGTTTTGTCACTTGTCTTTGTGACTATGAAACCGGTTTTCTCAGATTTAACCTAAGCGTAATTCTTGAGTGTGTTTCCTTTAGTTACAAGTACCTTTTATAGTTTTTACATTTTCTGATCAATCAGTTTTAAATCGTCAAAGCTCCCTCAAACAACCAGTTTTCCCTATTTTCATTTAGTTTCCGTATGATCATATCGCTTTCCTAAAAAACTTCTTTCTTTGACAAATTCTATGGTCAAATTAAAGAGGAAATCAAAAGCGACGCTAAGAAGCGTTGATTTTCTCTTTGACTTGACTTTAGAGCACAGGATTTTCAAAGAAACTAAAAACTTAAGTATGCGAAAATTAATCGCCAGTTTAGCCTTGCTAAGCTTTAGTATCCTATGCTTCGGCCAAAGTCCCGCTATAAAATCCTTCTACAATAAATACAAAAATATGGAGGAGGTTAGCGATATTAAATTGCAGGGATGGGTGTGCTTGAAAGCAATTGTCAAACCTTATGTTAACCTGTGATAGGTGATCTACAAAAACAAATTTCACAATGAAAAACAAAGTAATTTCATTTGAGGTTACACACTGGTACAAAAGGCGAAAAAGATCATTCATGCTGTTTTCAATAGTAATTTTTAGTTTTCATAGCTCTATTTTTTCAAAGCCGATTTCTTTTCTTTGTTTTAAAATATGTATATTACGTCCTTGTAAGAAGATACCATATTCAACTTTTCAAATATATTACACTAGTATTCAACTCTGTCTGCTGATATGGCAGTTTTTAGCTTCTTATGCGCACATATTAACACGACTTTTTTTTTTTATCTATGAAGTTATTTCGAGAAGAATGTTTTTGAGCATGACATCCTTTTACAAAAGAAATAGTGAAGTATTTATATAATATGTCCTAAATCGGCAAATTTTGACGGCCTTGCAAATTTTCAGGACATTTTCGATTTATTTCGCTTTCTCGAAGAAGAAAAAAACAACAAAAAGTAAATGAAGTCCCACTTCTTTCTGAATTTAGTATATTTGTACTTGGACTCCTTTGAATTAGCCCTTCATGGCAGAGACTCCATCGTACCCTTATCATGTTCGTCATCTCCACTCCTAAGTCTTTTAGAGTTGACATCGCCTCCCTAATCGTGTTGTCAGCTTTAACAAATCATAAAAAAATCTTCCCTGCAAATAAAAAAAATTGGGTCTTTCTGATTTAGTGTATCTTACACATATTGAGACTTGCTCGTGACTAGTGATATCCTCAGTTTCGTCCGCAAGAACTGAAAATGTCTTAGCATACTTAACATTCGCAATTTAAAGTCCTAACATCTTTAGGCAGTCGAAATGATATTTCAGGATTGTGCTGTCACAACGAGGCTGAAAAGCAAAATATTTACTTCTTTTTACTGTCAAAAATTTGTTTTCGAGTTCTGCTATGGCACTGAGGTGAAGAAATTAATATCATTACTTTTTTGGCTGTCTGTTTTGATTTTTTGGGTTTGCTTTTTTGCGAAGCGGGGTGGTGTTTACAACATTTTGGTTTTTTAGGAAATTTGTAAAATGGAAAGTAAATATTTGAGAGGTGCATTTACTGAGACCTGTTACCTTGGGCATGGTCTGTGTTGCCATAGTTAGTGGTTCCCCTTTAACCCTCGTTCCGTGTTGCTAAGACCACTGAACCCAAAATTTGTTTCCTCATTCGAAGATAACTGTAGAGTTACATGATCCTTTGTGAAATCAATTATAGGTAGTAAAAACATTGTCAAAGTGACGTTTTTGATTGTGGACTTCTACCTATTATATTTAAATACTAGTAGGAGTCTATGATTTTTATCTATTCGATTTGCAATCTTTAATTAGATGTTAAGAAGTTGTATGCAGTAAAACCTGATCTAACACTCTTCACATCAACACATTTGCGTTTAATTTGTATGTAGCTTGTCAATACCCTCTGTGAATAACTTAATATCGACTAAAGCAACAGGTTTCGAAACATAGAACTTTCCGTTTATGCTTGTTCACGTTGTTGATCCAATTTATGAATAAAAATCACCTCAGCATTATATTTCCTGTATCCATTGACATTCTTAACTGTCATCTCGCGTAAATAATGTATATAGGGACGCATATCTAACAATGATTACCATCATAGGCACAAATTTCGCAAGGGCACAAATTTCGCGCGACACCGGATTGCATACCAAGTTGTGTCTTTGATGACAATTGACGTCTCCTGCATTGATAAAAGCCTATTCATGTCACGGTGATACTCCAATGGCTTCTGCATTCCCAATTTCTACAATATTTTCAAATCTCCATCGTAATTTCAAGCAAAACGTTCTCTCATACATGACCCTTTGAAGAAATGCATCTTCTTGATTATTCAGATACTGAAGGTAGACGGTGAACTCTTATGATAGTCACGTCATGCTATATGGAAAGAGGATGTAAAAAGCCAGTACTTTTGGCCTCTTGACTTTGGATTCGTGGATTTTATCGCAATTCAAATTTTTGGTTTCTTACATTTTTCTTTTGTTTTATTCATTATTTTTGAAAATGTCTTTGATATGAAACATTTCCAAAAATGTAATATCGGACCCTTGACCCTATTTATCAGATCAATACTCCGCATTTACAATAATATAAAGTATTTTCATCCGTGTTCTAAATTTTGTTATATAAATTACTTTCCTCAAAATTCTTCGCGATAAAACGACATCTGTTGTCTTAACGATTAAGGCGATTCTGCATGCTTATAAGATCCAAATTTCAGGAGGACTGAGTAGGGCTTCTACTTCTTATCATTACCCAAAAGATTTCATGTTTTCCCCAGGTTTCAAGTGGAGAAAAAATTTCTCATGTCTGCCTCGCGTCTACTAAAGTATTATGATTCTTTTTCAGATCTTTTTTTAAACTCCATCTGTCAAAATAATTGAATTCCTGATTTTTACATTGGAATTCTAGCTTAAAGGAATTGAGTCTATGTGTTGGCTTCAGGCAGCGGAGGGTCTTGAGAATTTCGAAGCAGTAGCAGCAGAATATAAAACAAATCACTAAAAATTTTATTCATCAATTTCAGCATTTCATGTCTCTTCCTTAGTAATAGAAAAATCTTGATGGCTCTATCGAAAGTAACTTCTTTGACAGTAAACACGGTATTTTTATTTAGGAGTTTATGTTAATAATTCATAAAAAGTAATGGTAAAAATAATTAATTATGTTTCAGTTACTCTTCCCCAAATAGGGCTCGGGACCAGAAGCTGCTTCAACGAAAACGAGTTTATGCGGAAGATGCCAACGTCGCCGACCTCTGGCATCGCTTCAAAGTAACCGTACTTGCCTGTGTACACGTCGAGCAAGTCCCGAAACGCGTCCAGGTCTCGGTCCTTGTACTCGTCAAAGGTAAGAGCTCGCGAAAGCCGAGTATCTGCCGCGTATTGGTCGACATAGGAGGAAAAAGTGCCTGTGTAGTCATCCACGTACCGATAGCTCGTCCTTGCAAAGGTGAGAATCTGTTCCCTAACGTTCTCTCGTTTCCTGGAAGGCAATGCTCCCTTTTTCTTCTGGCTTCATTGGAGATATTCACACAAGTAGGATTTGATCCAAAAGCATAGCTTGAAAACCTTAAAAACGATGAGTGTACAGCAATTCTATACATGTTTAAAATATATTACAGTTGTTCATCAAAAGCTATTACCAAATGAAAATACGCTTTACTTTGGAAAAAAAAGGATTGGATTCCCCTGAAAAATAGTACGATTCTTAATCAAAAACTCTTAAAAACAGAATTTTGATTGTAAAACTGTCCACTTGAACAGTCTTTTCGTTACCCAACATCACCTTTTCATCTTCACTCATTCCAAGCCTTAGCGACTTAGTTTTCTTAACATTAATTTTGAATAAGTTAAAAGAGAGAAATGAGTACACGCATACAAAACACCAAACAGATATACGTGGGTCCAAACCGCCCGAATTGCAGGAAGATCTTAAGATTTCTCCGAGGACGGAGGAGGGGGAGAATTAATGCAAGATAAGGAATAATTTAATCAACCTTTCTTTATATGCTCCTTAATATAGCTCTTTATTTTTCTTTGAAAATTATTTACTGTAATTTTTTAAAATAATATATTAAACATTCAGTTTATTTTCATTAGTTTTTTCCCATAACGATTATTTCAGACATTATATTTTTATTTTTCGTCGATATTTTGAAAAATTAAAGCACATTGTTCAAAATACTGTAAAAAAAATTCCAAATGCAGACAGAGAGAGGGTCTGTGTGAAATTATGCTAATAATAAAGCCCAATTGGTTGTATATCTAAATATACCTTAGTTTAGCAATCTATGACCGGGCGTGTTCCTTTGCGAATACCGACTGTAATATTTTCGAGATCAGGAAGATAAGGACTGGAATTCAGTTCCGCGAGCGTCGGGATACGAGAAAACGGACGCCAGTCGCAAAGCTCCATGTAGGCATCCATCCACAATCGAGTATCGGCATGTCGAATATCCAATTGTCATTCTCACTGTTTTGATGTTTCTACGCTACGTTGTTTTACTGCGGAGTGAGTCTAGCGCTCATGAATACCGGAAAGCAATTCAGGCGGGCACTGCATCGCCTGCAAGATTAAAGTCTTTTATCCCAGTATTGGACATGTTGCAATCCAATCAAAGATTTTGTCCCAGAATAGGCAGAGTGATACAAGTGTCCCAGTACTGGTTGTCTTACTCTAGAGTCTATCTATAATTTGGATACTTTTATCTAACTTTAAAATCCTGATATAAAGATTCAACAGCTATTTTAAAACAATCATGTATATCTACTTATCTTATTCCTACAAGTGCATTCCTTCACTTTAAACTTCATCAGCTGGCAAATAAACAACCAACTATATTTTTCACCGGCCAAACGAATATGCTGCCCTTTCATCACCGGCTGGGTAAACGTTACCTGAGATTGTTTCACCGTGACACACTCTACAGGAACCACCGCATCAAACTCATCGGGGATACTGGCCCCTGTCATGATTTCTAAAGTAGAAAAAGGCGGGATATCCGTTAACGGTTCAAAACACCCGGCAGGTCGCGGTGCTAATGGATTAAGGCTAACTGACTGCCCTTCATTAGTCCCATTCAATTCTTCTGATCGAACAGCAAAACCATCCATTGCGCTGAACTTGGTCCATGATGTCTTCAAAGATTTGAATACTGCTATTTCTAGAGGCTGCATGACAAATGTGGCATTCAGCAGAAGGCATACAAGTTTAATCCCAAGGCGTTTACACTCCTTGCTAAGTGTCAGAGAAAAGTGTAAAAAATGGAAATTCAACACACACCCCTATGCAAAAATTGATCTGAGGTAATATTATGTGATTTTGTTAATAAAGGAGAAAAATTGAAGAAATCATACATTTGGATTAGACATTCCTTTCCTAATATTAGCACTTTTTGGGTCAAGCCTGCGCCCCGCGATGGACAGGGCCGCCGTGCCGCCAAGCGCGAACCCCGCGACCGCAATCCTGTCGCGGTCCACGTGATCCGACCAGACCGGATCGCGAAGAACCAGATCCAGAGCATCGCGGATATCGTCGGGACGGCGCCAGATTTCATCGACGGCCTGCCGCGGGTTCTCGGGGCGGGGGCCGTTCACCTCGACCACCAGAAACCCCGCTTGTGCCAGGGCCGCAGCAAGCCAGGCGCCGGAATTGGCGGCGGATCGCAGACCGAGGGGTGTCCGTGATCCCCGGCGTTGCAATCCAGGATATCTATCGTGTCGATCCGATCGAACAAATGCTTCTGGGCATGAGCACAAAAGACATTGGTCACTCCCGGATCGAACCCCGATCCCAGCAAGGCCGTGATGCCACGCTCGCGAAACCGATCCCGGTAAGCCCACTGCCAATGGTACTCAAACTTGGCTTCGTCCCGAGGTTCGTAGTTCGCCGTATCCACATAGGGCACGCCCGTCTCCAGACAGGCATCCATTAAAGTCAGATCCTGGTTGTATCTATACCAATAACAAAATGCAACCGGCGTAAAAAATATTGAATTTCTAAAACTTATTAAATGTGACGCCACACTTAAGTACTCTATTGATAAGGGAACGTGGCAGCTTGATAAACTTCCAGCTATTACTTAAAAGACTCGCCACGCGGTTCCGGATTAAAACCCATCGTCCAAGAAACGATCTGAAACACAACATCCACGAGGTCTGAAATGGCTCATAAATTGCATCTCATGTCGCAGCCTCTTTGAAACCCCATTAAGTCAGTCTCATACACGGAGGTTTTGTGGGATCAAGGAGCTCGGAGAAATATACTTTCCATCTCTCAAGGTGGTCTTTTTCCGTCTGAATGAGGTTGCCCGTTTTGTCTTTCAGGGAGTCCGTGGAGAAGGGTGACTTGCCTGTCGCTTCTCTCAACAGCTTCAATGTTTTCCTTAGGTTATGCGGTTCTGCTGCTTGTTGCATATCAGAAGCCATTTGTGATCAGTATCCCTCCCTGTTTCTACAAGTAGACTGTTTGACCAGCTTGCGAGAATTTTTTAGGGGTTCTTCTCGACTTCAAGAGCTGGTCGCTGACGGCCTACGCCATGGACTATGACTTCACGCTGTATTCCAACTTCACTTATTTCCTGGACGATCCGCTGCTTGGTGATGAGTTTGAACAACGCGACGAACGCCGTATCTATGGTCTGAATCTTCGCGGGGAAGCGACTACCGCCTCCATGCCGGAAGGCATAGCGCTGCGTTGGGGCGCAGATGTGCGCTTTGATGACATTGATGAGGTCGGTCTGTTCGGTACCACCGCTCGCATCAGAACCGATACCGTGCTGGCAAACCCGTCAGGTTGAAAGAAACCTGAATCACCCTGACTGAGGGGAAGATAATCCGAATGGCAAGGGCGTTGTTGGCTAACGGCAGGGTCTGAAGGAAGCCATAGGAAGTTAGAGGTACACAACGAAAGTGAACCTGATTCGGCAAGGCAGGAGGGTAAGCGTGCAAAATAGCGCGAAGCCCGATACTCGGTCAGTCCTGTTTTGTGCTTGAGGGTGGAATTTCTAACAGGGAGCCGGTGCAGTAACTGGGGAAGCCTGACACCGTGTCTGTGATAATTTAAAACCTTCAGCTGCCTTCAAAACGGTCAATGCATCGTCATCCCCGCTAACTACTAACACTATGCCTTTTTGTTGGTCAACCGCTATGTCCCTAGGATTCGAAATTCCGCTCACACCATGGAGGTTATTTTGCAAAATTTGCTTTAACTTTAGAGGGGTGTTTGATGCTTCTATATTGGCAGAAAATACCCAAGGTAACAAAATAAAGAAATAGAGATATTTAGTCACGTTACACTACACTTTTTTGTTTTGTAAATTATCACTTTGGAAATTTTTGAATGAAATATGAATAACTATGAATCATAGTTATCTATCACCTTTAAGCATACGTTTATATTTTATGTCAACAAATTAACAAAATATTTGAATTAGAAAGACATAGTTCAATGTGGGGGATGGCACTTTTTTTTGTCATCAACAATTTTTTAATGTTAGCCTCATACATTGTTGTGGCCACTCAAATGAAGTTGTCCAGATGTTCGTCTGTCAGCCCGCTCAGGAAATTTATACTGGAAAATGAAATCGTATGGTAAGCTGAACATTGGGGTCTTTCAGTTCGTGACCTGTGAGAATGCACACGACCCGTTCGTCGTCTGAAATGACTCCTTCTTCGCGCAGTTGTTGCGTGCCTGCGAGGCTGGCAGCACTGGCCGGTTCACAACCGAAGCCATGTCGGCCAATTAGAGCTTTGGCATCCATGATCGCCTGGTCACTCACCGAGCGAACGACCCCATCGCACCATTCCAGTGCTCGCAAACTTTTGAGCAGGCTGACCGGACGATTGACTTGGATGGCGGTTGCTAAGGTCGACGCGTTTCAATATGTTGGGGGTAATCAGTTTGGGGGTAATGCTTTCTTATTAAATTGACCTCTAGTGAAGTAGCTTGATCTAGTTCTAAGCTTGTTTCGATATTAATGTTAATTTCCGAAATCCCAACAAGGCTTGTGCGTACGACCTTAGAGCCCTGAAAGTGGTATGCATATAGGAGTGAGACACAACTTTATAAAACCGAAAATCATAAAACGAATAGTAGATGTTAGTGGAATAATTGCAGAAATCTGATATCTTTAGGGTAAGGTTTCATTTATTTATTTTTCGTTGCACGAAAAATACAGAAAGATGAAGTAAATAGACGTCCATTTGTTCCGTTTGCATGCAAAGCCATATGTATGTATGTGTACATTCGAACAAAACAAAATATCATGAGAAACAAAAAAAAACTTTTTTTATTGCAGACTTTTTGGTTGGTTGTTTGAAGAACAGGAATGCCTTTAGATACTCCTTTTTTTTCTCTTTCGCTCGGTCGCTCTTCTTCTTTTTTTTGCCATTGGTAAGCAACTACCCTAGACAAAATGAGTTCTTGACACTTTATCGATAACAGTGGGCACATAATACCAAATAATGCCAAAATTGACATTAAGAGAAAGCTGGGACATAGTGAAAAGGGTAAATTTAAAACAAATTTACTACTTTGCTAGGTTAAACATGAAAACATCACTTAGTATGCAGTTTAACGCTAATTATATATATGCAAATCATTATATTTGCTATGGTTTGGAGAAGAAGCTGCGCATTCTGTACATTAGCTTTCGGACTATCACGTTGGATATCTAATAGGATTTTGTATTGGGTTTTCGCTTAAAGCGTGGCAAGAAAACATCCAGCAAGTACTAGTATGAATGAGTAAATGAATCTTGGGACGAGTAAGGTTTAAATTGAATATGCAAATCAAGATTGAACGAACAAGAATCTTTGCTATTGAATTGTATGTGAAGCTCAAACCAAGCATAGACTGAGTAAACAATCATATCGAAAAATATGCAACGGGTACTAAACTAGGTGGATAGGTAAATCTAAAAACGAGTGGAAAGTAAATTGAATATGCAAGTCAAGCTTAAAATGAACAACAATCACTACAAAGTAGTAACTTTGTTAATAGCTTTTCTGCCTGCAGTTGGTTTTGGGCAAAACATCACGCTGACCCCAGAGGAGCTAGAACAATTTCAATCGCTGTCTGCTGCTCAACGAGAAGCGCTTCTAAGTGACCAATCAATTCCTGCGCAGACTCAGGTCACAGATCCAATCGAGGTCATTCCTCGGGCAATGGCGACCCCCGTTCAAGATGGTATTCAAGAAAATGTTGAAAGCAGGCTAGGTCAAGAGACTCTCGATGCAGATGTAGAGTTGCAAGAATCAGGGTCGGCCGCGTCACCAAGTCGGTCTGTTTATTGTTCACTCTGGGCGGACTGGCGACGTTCATCATCGGCGGCCTGACCGGCGTGATGGTCGCCGTCGCTCCGTTCGACTACCAGGCACACGACACGTACTTCATCGTCGGGCACCTGCACTACGTGTTGATCGGCGGAACCATCTTTCCGATTGTGGCCGGCGTTTATTACTACTATCCGGCGGTCACCGGAAAACAACTGTCCGAACGTTTGGGGCGGAGTGCGTTTTGGTTGATGCTGATCGGCGTGCGTATTTCGGTTCCCGGCGCCATCACCGGTGCCCTCCTCGCCGAGTGGCTCGCCGTCGGCGGCGGAATCGGCGGATCCATTGCGGGATATGTACCCCAAGCCCAGTTCAGTGCGCTGTGGACATCGGTCGTCGTGGTGACAGCGGCATCCCTGGTTCTTTACAACGTCATTCAAATCGTTGAAGATGTTGTGCTTGCTCGAATGGGCATGCATCCGCAGAAAGGCATTTAGACAATGAGCACCACCGTCGACCTCGCAGACTTCGCGCGCGGAACTGTGAAAAAGAGTCAAACTTTAGCGTAAGGAGCGAGGCGTTGAGGAGGGGACAACCCTTTCAAATACGGAGTAATTTTTGTTCGTTTTAAGTTTTAATGTCGCTCCTTACTTGTGGTTAAAAAAAACTTGTCGTTTCTAATTTAATAGCAATAAAACATGAATCAGGTGTAATCTACAAAGTCATTAAGAGTTGCATCTGTGGAAATTGTCGGTTAAGCCCATACCTCATCATTGATATAGTCAAAAACAGCTTACTTTTAAGAAAATTCATGATGGGAATTATTACCGTTTTAAGACATTAAACCTAAATAGATTGTTCGCAAGTATATTTACATGTATCCTTTTATATTTACATGCATTGATACATATATATATATATATATTTATATATATACATATTTAGTGTATTTACATATTTTTTCCCTTTGGAGGTTGATGATTTCTCTTTGTAGTGATTAGGAACTATGTCAGAGCGTTGAATAAAACGATATTAGGAAATGGTTATACCGTTCGATTTGTTGAAATTTTTTAATTTCATTGAATTTATTAATGATCTTCTTCATCTTCGCTTTCGGATTCGATTTCTTAACCGGGGGGGGGGTGGCTACGTAAAGATTACCGGAATTGTGGAGCTTGATCTGATTGTCTGTAGGGACATATTTGTAGCAAACTGTATCTTTTGTTCTAAATTGCGATTTTGTGACCAGCAGGGCTTCAATACTTTACTTCTTCTACCTATTCCGCTCTCTTGTCTTGACATCACTGATCCAAGAAAAAATTCTTTCTGAGTCTGCATTTGAATGTGGTAGGGAGAGCACCCTCTCCTTTGAACATGTCCTTTACCTCATTAGCATACTCAAAGGGGGAAATAATTTGCATACATTCCAGCATACACATAAACACGCATTGAAATACATGTTCTATTAATATGATTTTTTTTTGTATAAAAGCGCTATGAGAATAGAGGATTACTGTCAACTTGGAACAGAATCTTAAAGGCTAGTTGAAATCGCTGTTAGAAGTCGGAATCGATTCAACAGTCGAATATGTTTGAAAAACTTTTGGATGAAAAGACATAAAATTGCGTAAAGAGAAAAAACGTCGAAGATAAAAAATAACCAGTCAAATATCGCCCCTTTTCGTCAGGATGGTTCCACTTCGGGAGCTGTACTGAGTGTTCCCCAAGGGAATTATGCAATCTATGACTATCAGTTTGCAACAACAGTTACTGACTGGAATCTACTCTCCCCCTAGCGCTTGAATTGCATCTAAAATCTACCATGCGCTAATTATTTAAAATAGAATTGTCACTGCTACCCTTAAGATCAACTCAGACTTGAAAAGGCAAGATTGCATTAATTCCAGTAATCACAACTACATAACTTATTCGAAAGATTAAGGGAAAATAGTTATAAAGACAAACTTAATGCAAGCATAACATAAAATTCTTATACAATATAATAATAAAGAAATTTGGTGTAAATTGATAACTTGGAAAGTTTTGGATCTTGCTCCTTCATAAGTAAAAACAAATCTAGCTATATACCCATTCTTCTTAACTCATGCACCCTGAAATTAAAATTAGTTTTCTAAGAAATTTGAGTCTGTTTACACTTAACAAGGCTTTATGGAAAGTTTAAGACAAAATTGATGGCGGAAGGGGCTTTGAACAACACTCAAAATCTTTATCTGACTCATAAAAAGATAAAAATTGCATATAAACTATTTTAGTTGAAAATTAGATTTAAAAAAGGGCCCTAAACAAATTTTCTGTGATATTTCAGGGTCGTGTTAAAAAAAAGACAGCTGGTGCCAATCAGTGTTGCCAATGAAAGAATTTGATTTCTGTTGTTGTTAAAGATGGTAAATTCAACTGTTCTGTTTAAGGTTTTGAGCTTTGATAATTCTGATATTTAATTTTTTCTTTTCGCTCAATGCGATGGAGTGATTTTCGTTAAGATTCTATGACTTTTAAGGGGCGTTTCCCACTATTTTCCAAAATAAGGCAAATTTTCTCAGGTTCGTACCTTTTGATGGGCTAGACTAAATTTGATGAAACCTATACATTTAAAATCAGCATAAAAATATAATTCTTTTGATGTATCTATTGGTATCAAAATTCCGTTTTTTAGACTTTTGTTTACTATTGAGCCGGGTCGCTCCTTACTGCAGTTCGTTACCACGAATTTTTTAATTATTTTCATGCCATCTTGACGAGCGGCATCTCGGTCAGCGTCAGGAACGCATCCAGCTTGGCCGCGTCGTTGAGCGCATAGGACAACACCCAGAAATGCAGAGGCAGGAACAGGGCAAGGCCCAAACCCGACAACCGGTGCAGCAGGTAAGCCAGCCAGAGCGGATGGGCGCGCGCGACCCTCATGCCGTCACCGCCCAGACCGCTTGTGCACCCAGCGCGAAAAGCCCCAGCCCAATAAGCGCCGACAACCTATCGCGCATCCCGCCGCGCAGACCGGCCCATTTTTTGATTCCAAATTACCTAGATCTGACTTTGTTCTTGATTTACGCCCGTGCAGAATCTATCATTTCTAATTTAGTTTTTTTTCTCTTCTCACCATTTGACAGACCCTCTCGCCGCACATGATTTAAACTAACTTTCTGTTACTATATTTATCACTATTCCAGAAGATTTTAAATGTCTTGAAATTTCAGGTATTTGAGCAAGGCTAATAGAACATTTTCCTGCATTTTCTTTTCTTGTTTACAATTTTCTTGTATCAGAAAGCTTTACAACTAAACAGTACATTCATCAAAAGAATTTTCATTGTTGATTATTGCAGATTTCTAAAATCTAATGAGAGCTTATCTGTTAAAAGTAAATAGCCGAAGTCAGTTTAGATGATTTCAGAAATAGGGAGGATATACTCCTAAAAACGTCAGATTTGAGGTAAATTGCAATATTTATTTTTATGGCACTTGGAATTAACCAAGTGACATATAGCAATCGCAAATTCTGTCGGTCTGTCGGTCCCGGTTTTGCTACTTTAGGCACTTCGAGGTAAGCTAGGACGATGAAGGCGGAGTACGGCGTCGATTCCATGCCGGAGACGGCAGAGAACGTGGCCGAGGAGTTCCAGGTCTCGCGCGTCGATCAGGATGCGTTCGCCTATCGCTCCCAGGCCCGCACCAAGGCGGCACAGGAGAACGGCCGGCTGGCGAAGGAGATTGTTCCGGTGTCCGTACCCCAGCGGCGCGGTGATCCGGTCGTCGTCGATACCGATGAACACCCCAGGCCGGATACCGAGATGGATGTGCTGGCCAAGCTGCCGACCCCGTTCCGCGAGGATGGCGAGGACGCGCCGTAGCATCTCGAGGCGCCGGCCCACCGGCATGTCCCCGAGGAGCTCGCGCACGAGGGCGATGCCTCGCATCGACTCCTTCTCCGTGCGCGCGACCAGAGGATCGGGAGGATCTCCGCCCTCGTCCTCGGCCTCGAAGATCAGGATGTGGCGATCGAGGAATCCCCGGAAGCGGGACACGATGCGGTCCAGGCCGCGCACCACGAAGATCAGCAAGCGGAACAGACGCAGGAAGGGCCCGGCGCTTCGCAGCTGGTAGCCGACCAGGTAGTTCTTCGCCGCAGCCAATGCATTTGGCCATAATTAGTACCTCCCGGTCTGTATGAGCGGAATAAAGTGGGCGAAGCATCATCCCGCGAGTTTTCGTTCAGTATATCCGGCTTCGGTCAAAAGCATTGTTATGCGCCACAGTTGGTTGGCCTTCGAAGGTTAGGCGTCAAACTCACAATAAAGGTCTCAACCAAAGCACTGCAAGCACTACATTTGCGATCAATCCTGCACTGGACCAAATCCTGCCACCGGTATTTTTTGATTTGATTCCCGGAATTAGAATTTATAGTATGGAAACTATGCTGCTTTGCAACATAGTTTCCAGTTTAGACAGCTTGTATTCAAACTGAAGCTTTACCCTGAAATAATAAGTTTGAAATCAATGTTTTGACATTTTCATCCTGAAAAAAAATAAAACATGGAAAGAAATTATA
Source organism: Alatinidae sp. Z8VKAUB7J3 (assembly GCA_010016025.2). Lineage (NCBI taxonomy): Eukaryota > Metazoa > Cnidaria > Cubozoa > Carybdeida > Alatinidae > Alatinidae sp. Z8VKAUB7J3. The sequence continues at coordinate 128,752,016 of JAAAKM020721499.1, forward strand.
ATTTTCAAGGGTTAAAAAAGGTCTTAAAACTGAATTTGAAAGAAAAGCAATTACAGTATTCAGAAAGGGCATAAAAATTGCATCAAGAGTTTTCTTTTATTTATAAGTCAATAATGGGATGAAACCTTTTTATTGACAGTGAACAGATACAAAATTTAACTGGATATTTCGAACACATACACACATATACACATATAAAAGACATGATTGATTTAGTTTTACTGCTAATGATGAACACTGTATATGTGTTCGAAATATCCAGTTAAATTTTATATCTGTTCACTGTCAATAAAAATGTTTCATCCCTTTTTTGTAACTGTTTTACTTTCGTCATGGAAAGGCAATGTGGTCTTCGAAGTTATCTAAAAAGAAGTTATAATTTTAAATTTCCGGCGAAGTGATTAATTGAAGTTCTGAAAATAGACTGAAAAATACCATGATCGAATTTGAAATCCATAAACATACTGTCCTTGCATGAAATAATAACATTTTAATTATCTATGCGTCCAACTTTCTTTTAAGTTCGACAAGAGCTTTAGGTTCTGTTTGGTTTGAGCTTAGCTCTGTTTGTTTCTAATTCCAAAGTTATTTATTATGCTCGACAGATTAGTTTAAATTAAGCTGAAGCTTGCACACACATTGATGAAGGAAGCATCTTGTCTAGGGGGGTCGCAATCCACGCGCAGTTCTTCGACGGAGAGGGTGTTGCCGCTGTCCTCGCCCTTGCGCCACAGCTTATTGCGAGAGCGGCTCCAGAAGTGCGCAATGCGCGTGTCGATGGTTGCGGCAAGCGCGTCAGCATTCATATACGCAAACATGAGCACGTCGCCTGTCTTGGCATCGGTGACGATCGCACCGATCAGGCCGTTGTCATCAAAGTGCGGGGCAAAGCGTGTGCCGCGTTCGATTTCTTCAGGCGAGCCTGTTCGCGCGAAACGGGGTTCTTGGGGACTAGTAGTCCTATGTTTTTCCTGCGCGCCTTTAGAAGAGCAGGAAACCATTGAGGAACAAATTATCTTTCCAGATTTAAAAACGGATAAGTACTCAAATAAAGATTTTTTTTCCCCTAATATAGGTTTTATTTCCAGTAGCGCAGAATATATCTGTGTGCCAGATAGAGAATCAGGGATATTCTTCATTTTGGACTTAGACTTGAATCCCGTGTATAAAATAGGAAAGAAAGGTAAAGGTCCGACTGATTTTCTTGGGGCTCAAATTTGGAAAGACCCTTTTCATAAAAGAAAGGCTATGCATACGGGTGTTGATTTCAGTGCCGGAACAGGCACACCTGTGATTACCACTGCCGACGGAGTTATAAAATCTGCAGGTTGGCGTAAGGGGTATGGTAAATGCATTGTTGTACAGCATAAGAGCGGATACAAGACTCTTTACGGGCATCTTTCCAAAATCAACGTGAAGGCAGGACAGAAAGTAAAATCAGGTGATCTTATAGGTAAAGTAGGTTCAACAGGAAGATCCACCGGGCCTCACCTGCATTTCAGAGTACAAATAAGTGGTGATTGCTTGATGTGTTAGAAAGCAAAAACAACTATTCTAAGTTCAAAAGCTCTATTTTCCATGAGTTTTGCTAAAAAGAGAAAGTAGCATAACCCTTCTAGATTTACTATAGACCATTACTATTACTATTATCTTAATGATACCAGATCAAAAATTTAAATCTTTGTATCTTTGTCTTTACTAAGATCGAATCTTAAAAACCAAAACTAATAATTAAACTAATCTTGGAATTAAATTCAGTGCCAGTTTGGATTAGGACTAAAGATGGAGCAGAAATAGATTTAATTATAAAGAGTCCTAAAGGCGTTGTTCCCATTGAAATAAAGCAAGGTAAAACTACTAGATTAAAAATGCTCTCTGCGATGCAGTCCTTTATAAAAAATCACGACCTTAAAATGGGGATTGTGATAAATCAAGCAGAAACCATTGAGTGGTTAACACCAAATATAGTACAAGTCCCTGTTGGGTTTTTGTAGATTAATATTACCCACAATTTTTATTAAAAAACTTCTGTAACACCGATCCAGTCGAGGGGCCCTGGTCCGAGGAGGACGAGGAGAAGGTGATCGACGCCCTGCTGCCGATCTACCAGAACCCGGAGGAGATGCTGCCCCGGTACCTGCTCTCCGAGAGCCTGATGGACCTGGACGAGTACCTCGCCCTCTGGCGCGAGCACCACGTGCGCGTGGTCGAGCGAATCATCGGACACAAGCGCGGCACCGGCGGTTCGTCTGGCGTCGGCTACCTCAAGAGCACCACGAGCAAGAAGTGCTTCCCCCTCCTGTGGCGCGTGCGCACCCGGCTCGATTTTTGATGCTTCTCTAGCAGATTTCCAAGGTGACATCCCTTAATATTAGTTGAATAATTTTAACAATTGGAAAAAAAAATTAGGATTTTTGATCGTGATTATTAGCGTATTGGTCTTTAGTTTGATGAGTTTTAGACTGAGTTTTTGGCTTATAATAGCCACTCTGATCGTTTGCTAAATACCCAGCTATTTGAAGATGCGTTCCAAGCACTAAAAACATTGAAATATCTTGGTGTCACAATTTACTCAAATTTTCGTGCAGTGTGGTAATTTCAAAGGTATTCCACTTGAAAAGATAACCACAACTGTTGGAATGAATGGTAAGATTTATAAATATGTGTATTGTGTCTACAGATAGGCCTAACATATATCGTGACCAAAAGTGATTTATTGCATAGTTAACATAATGACAGGGCAATGCTTAGGAAAATCTGTAACAACAGATATGACCAGGTGCAGACAACGTGTTCAAGTCAACTGCTGTCCAAGCTAGGAGTAACCGACATTATGCACACTCTTAGAGAAAGGCACCAATCTTCTTCTTTTTTTGTTTAAACATTTATCATGGATTTCATTTTTAGTAAAGGACAAATTTTGTTTTGGTCTTCAGAACGCATGAGAATTTTCAACCTTATTCATGGTAATTATGCTTGTTTTGAATTTGACTAGGTTATTTACTGTAGTTACTATTATTGATACTGAATTGCGGTACTTTTAGGTTTGGAAGATTTATAGACGTTATTTCTACTAATTTCTGGTTCAATGGAAATATATAATTTCCTTTGCAATTCTTATTTTATGAACAAAGTTATTTTTAAGTTAATTGTCAGATGTGATCAGGGGCAACTATCTCCCCAAGTCCTTTTTTTCCAAATATATAATACCGAATTTTTGAGATAGCCGTTTTGTTCAAAACTGACCAAAGATCCTGTAGCAAAACCTTGGGGTCGACACACATCCCAAAGCCCTAGAGCAGGTGTTATCAATTACTCTTTAGGGGCATCAAAGGCCTGCACTGAAGGGATGATTGTTTGTAATGTATCGATCACCGCTGGTAACGCTGTTTGTACTGGTTACCTAAAGCCACCAGCACCGTGATCTAGCATATATATCATCATCATCATCATCAGATCAAAATGTATCATTATCAACAAATACAAATAATAATTCATTTTATATATCAGCATTTATAATGTTTTTACCATTACAATTAATATTTCATATACCATTTTTATTAAAATTTTTATTAAAAATGTTTAAATCATTTAATAAAATAACAAGAATTAATGGTAAAAAAGATAAAAAATTATTATATTCATTAAAAAAAAGTTTGTTTTTATTAATAATATTACCAACAATATTTGATTTATTTATAACAATATCAAAACGTTTACTTCACTGTATTATATGAATGTTTACATCGCTTCTCGCCTTGGCCAGTTAAAAAAGAAGTTTCCTGCCAAATAAATTGGGGAGAGGAGGCCTTTACACATCCTCGTGTTTTGAAGTAAGTTGAGATTCACATGTGCGTTCTTTTAGTTGTTCGTGTGCTTGATTTTCACGTATCCTTTTAGTACATAAGTGTTTGTGTACAAGCTAGTGGAGAGCATTCCGTAAGGCCGACTCAAGGTCTGGTTTTGAGAGTTTTTTTTTCCCTCTTCGGTCAAGGTGTTCTCCACCGCGGCAGCCATGTGATCGCCCACGTTCCGGGCGAAGAAATGAAAGCGCTCCTCGCCCTCTTCGCGGGGCAGGAGGGCGTCGGCGCGCAGGCTGACCGTCTCGCCCTTGTCGTCCAGCGCCACCGCGCCCCGCCGCAGCAGCTCGTCGAGGATGGTGCGTGGCCGGACATCGGTGTTGACCGCGGCCACCAGGCGATCGAAAGAGGGGCCGTCGGCGGCCTGGCGGGGCAGCGGGATCGGGCCGCCATGGGGTAGAGGCTGATGACGCGCAGCACGAAGCCTACGAAGAACGAATCTCGCGCTTGCTCTATGAGATTCGTCAGCTGCGTGAAGAGCTTGCCGCCGCTGAGCTGAAGCAGATTGGTGCTGAAACGCGGATCGCGCGTCTGCGCGAGCAGAACCGGGACTTGCGCCTTTCCTACGAAGAGGCGGTGTCGGAAGTAGTTCGTGCGCAAGCCAAGCTCCAGGGCAGCGTCGGCCAGGCCGATGCGGCCTCAAATATGGCCGAAGCTGAAATTGCCCTGGCAAGAAACTCCTACTACAGAGAAAAGTACCCCTCCAGAGAGTCAGAAAACCCCAGAAGTTAAACCAAAGGGAGGTAGTATATTAGGTGGACCAGGACCAGGACTTTTTGACTTCCCACCCATGGCTAGAGGAGGACGTGGTGGTCCTATGGGTCTCATGGGTAATCGTCCACCAGGAATGCCCATGATGTTTGGTCGGGGCATGAGAGGAGGCGGCATACTGGATCGTGGCCGCGGAATGCTTGACAGAGGTCGCGGAATTTTAGACAGAGGTCGTGGTGCTGGATTAAACCATATATAAATGAGTGGCATCTTTCTTCAGTTAATTGTTTATTCTCAAAGAGTTTGGGTATTTTGTGCTTCATGGCAATATGTCAACTGTAAGAATATTATTTTAGCACTACCCGTCAAATTATGTCTAAAGGCTAGCAATAATCCTACTTGCATGATGTAGATTCTTCCCAACTTAGTTTAAGACATGACCATCGAATACATAATTTGAAATATGTGTCTTCTGCATATTATGCGTTGCGATCTACCAAACGTACCATCTTAGCAATTCGTGGCCGGCCTCAACCGCGTGGGCTTTGGCGACTGGATCGTGCAGCCTAATGGCAAGCCCAGTTCGGCAGGCGTCGTGCTGGCGCTGGCGGTGATCCTTGGCGCCTCCACCCTTTCGGCGCTGTCGGGCGTGGGCAAAGGGATCAAGTGGCTGTCGAACCTCAATATGGGGCTCAGCTTCTTCCTGCTGGCCTTCTTCATCCTCTTCGGCTCTACCTTTTTCGGGCTGAATGCGCTGGTGACAGGGCTGGCGGCCTATGTGATCGAACTTAACTAATTCAATAGCCCCCTCTTTTATTTTTTGTAAACGATAATATTCTAAAGCAACTTCGTCATCCAATTGGAGCGATTCAGATAGGTTGCGCTTTGGAAGCCTTTTTTGCAGTAGCTTTGCATAGGCGAAAAACTTTTCCAATTCCCAATCCGTAAAAGGCATGATCTGGGATAGAAAGGAATATAGGTTCGTCCAGGTTCTGAGACTTTTTTTGAATTCCTCCTGTCTGTCTTTGTCCTCAAGGGCATTATATCTATCCACAGCCGGATCAATCAGTTAAAAAAAAACCCTTTGGCCCTTCCCCCTACATTTTTGTGAATTGACGCCAGTACTGTTAGATTTGATACGGTGCCGTTTTTTTTTTACGTTTTCAAAGTAGGCTAGCTAGTTCGCGTTGAACTAAATGAAGTGCGATAGGTCGGCCAATACGTGTACAAAGGGCGATTCACTCCTCTAAACTGTCCGAAAACCACCCATTCCCAAGAAAATCGGAGGGAGCCGACTGGTCAGATTCCCACGCAAACAAAAAATCATCCTGAACTTTCCCTTCTCCGGCCCGGTGTAGCCGATGGCAAGAAACACGAGGTCGGCCTTCCAGAGCTTCTCGGTGCCAGGTATTTCGGAGAGCGAAGGACGACCATTCCCGTTGGTATTGAAGGCGACCTCTACCGTACGCAGTTGCTCGATCTTACCATCTGTGCCTTCGAAGGCTTTGGTGGAAATACTCCAATGGCGCTCTCCGCCTTCTTCGTGCGAGGTGCTGGTTCGCAAGATCATCGGGTAATACGGCCAGGGCTGCTGGACCGGGCGTTCTCCGGGCGGCAAAATCCACCAAAATAATCCATATAAAGGGGGATAGAACACAACCCTGCTTGACTCCTGATTTAATACAAAACCAGCTAATAACCTCATTTCCTACCTGAACCGCAGCAGTATTATTCTCGTAAATAGCACTAATCACTTTAATGTATTTGTCTGGTATACCATATAAAAGGATAAGATCTTTGCTAAAGCTCTTTTATCAACAGAATCGAACGCTTGCTCAAAATCTATAAAACTGAGCACTTTAATGTATTTGTATGGTATACCATATAAGGGCACTAACCACACTTTTGCATGGAAAAAAGTTATGAACATATTTTTAGAATTCTGCTCTAGCTTCACGCCCGCCTAAACTCCTGGGATGCCAATAAATGATAGTTTTACATTGAACCTATCGTTGACTTAAAGCCAATTTCATGATTTGCTTTTGTCGAATTCCCGACATTGCCGTTACCATTTTTTCTCTCATAAACCACAATTTATCATAAATCAAGCTTACTTCCGAACTGCTACATTCCTTCAATTACACTAACTTAACAAAAAAACAATGTTCTTTTAAAAGCTGTTTTATTAGGCTACAAACAAGGTATGATCAACAGAGATTTGGTGAAACATAATCATGCAAAAATTACAGATATAAATTGTTTCCAATGTTTCAGGGTCATCTTGACACCATTCTCAAGGAAATTGTATTACAATGTATCAAGCTCTATTTATACAGCAAGTAAAGAGTGAAAAAAACTAAATAATTATCCAAATACCTTTGCGCAAATTGAATCGGTTTGCACCATGAGGACCAGTTGACACCTGCAAATGTGTAGCATTTCTTATAGGGTAAATACTTCTTTATTTGTTAAAGTAAAAAAGTAAAATATCTAAAATTTATTTTGTCTTCAGTATATTGCAAACTATGTTCTCGTCTTTAGGAGGTGTAAGGGCTCTCAGCACTACTCATGTTAATTTTTGCTCGTTTTAGGTTTGAATTGGTTATTTATCATAATTTTTGTTCGTTTTGGGTTTAATTCAGTTATTGATTGTGATTTGTGGTAATTTTACGCTTGAAAAATTATTTGAAATTATTTTTACTCATTTTTGACTTAACGAGCAGAAAAATCCTCGATTGCTTTATGTCTCTACTTGTTACCCGTACTTTTGTTATGGTTGCTCTGTATGGGCTAGTAATTTTGTACCCTGTTAAAGAAAAATCCAAAATAAAGCCGTTAAACTTTTGTCACCTAAAACTTTGTTTACTCAAAATATTATGAACTTTACACTAAGAATCAATTTTTTGATATTTTAAAAACAAGATATTACCAAGTTACCATTTTCACACGTAAATTCATCAATAATATTCTTGCCTCTTCTTTCGAAAGTTTTTTCTACTGGTATGTTTTCTAAAATTTGGCGTTCTACAATTTTCCGGTGATAAAACAATCGAGATGCATCACTAACAGTAAGTTTGTTAACGTTTTTCATAGGAATGATGTCACACGTACTGGGAATAGTTTTAATAAAATTTGATTGATGTTATTGTCTGGTAAATATTTAAGAAGTGAATTGCAATTTAACTTGGTTATCGATGGTATGGGACAATTTTCTGGTATAAACATGCAAAGAGGCTTAATGAACAAAATAAAATGAAATTAGATTGGTTCAAGCTCAGTTCAATGACTCTCGTTTTGGTTCTGAAAAGGACATGTCATGATTAATTTGGAGACAGATTCGAAGTAAGCCCATCTTGATAGTGTAAGGACTATAGACTAGCTTTAGAATTTGTATCATAGTTTGAAATTCACTGTTGTATAGAGAGAAATAATCGGATTTCCGGAATTCATGTTATGTCTTATTTGATCTTTGCTCCAAGTAACACTAAAGTTATTTCTTACAATCTAAGATTGTATGTTACTCACTACAATAGTGATTAACATACAATACACGGGAGGTTGAACGAATCCTGGGCGTGGAATGGTTCCTAGTGCAGCAGGAACTGGTGAACCAGCTGCTATTGGACTTGCAACAGCAGGGCTAGATGTCCTACTTTTATCTGATATTCCATTTTGCGATGGTGGAGGGGCCCTAAAATTTAACAGAATTAAGAATAGCAAAAAGTGAATAAACAATGGCACATGCAGTATACAAAACAATGACAACACTGTAACTACTCATACTTATACTTATACTTACTTACCTACTCATGTAGGTGTATGGTAACCATAAAATAGAAAAATATTTAAGTGACTGGATGGAAGAACTTGAAACTAAAACTGTAGAGGAGATAGCTCAGATTCTGGAACAAGACACTCAGTTTGAAACAATTAATAATCATCCATTTTCATTTTTGGTTAAAACTCTAATTTTTATTACAGAAACGAAATTATTCCCTATTGTCCCCATTATCACCCAAGATTGTCATGCGAACAATCAAGCATTTTCGTTGCTTGATTGCAATAGCTTATGGACCAGATCCATAAAAGTTGAACAATTGTATGTTCGGTAGATGATTAATTTTGTACTTCAGTAATATCATTCTATTCCAAAAGTTGAGTATTTCAACATAGTTACGGGAAAAGGCGTCGTTTTCAACCAAAGACTTGTCTCCACTTCCAAACTTCAGTTAACAAGAAAAATTGCAAAATTTAACAAAATTTTCTACCGATTTAAGGAGCACTATATACAAGTCTTTATTCTATTCTTTCCCAGTGGCCTCCAAGGGGGAGGGTACGGAGCCATGCCCCACATTAGGAACCCTGACCTATATGGGGCGTTCCTTCATCCATAGGCTATGATGTTGGAGCATTTTCAGCTTGCCTTTATGGCTTCTAGGAGTGGACATGTACAAAAAAACCTTCATTTTTGCTTTTTTGCTCATCGCGGCTTTGACTTCCGCTTGGATTGCTGCGAGGACCAAGGCACCGGAAGGAGTAGAGCTCTACTTCATTTCGCCCCAAGACGGTGATGAGGTTTCCAGCAAGCTGACCGTTAAATTCGGACTGCGAGGCATGGGCGTCGCACCGGCAGGCGTACAGTGGGAAAAGACAGTGAGGTTTTTGCTCATTTTTAGCTTGACTTAGCTTGACTTTAGCTTGACTAGCTTGACCAGAGCATCAGGAAAGAAGAAGAAAACTTGATTATTTATTGTAATTTCTCTGGATTTTGGGCTTTCATTTATTTATTGATTATGATTTTCGCTCGTTTCAAGCTTGAATTATTATTTACCTTTATTTCTGCTTGTTTTTGGTTTAGTGCAGCTCTTAAACTTTCTTTTAAAAGTTTCGTTTGTGTAAAACGCTTTTTATATTAATATGTATAAAGAGTAACGAAATTATGGAAACTACGATAGAAAATTATGGAAAACAGGCTTCCCAAAACGTATTATATCAAATACCTAACATACCAAAATACCTACTCTATATATAGTCTATAATAATTTTTTCCTCCAAAATATTGGGGAGGGTAACTGCCCCCCCCCCAAGCAACGCCACTGAGTGAGATCTACACTACAATATTCCTTGGTCCTCCTAATTAGGGTCAGAGTTGAAGGCTTGAGGAAATCAGTCACGTGGAAGCAGGTTTGCGTGCCGGATCTTTCCAAGACATCGTTCTACATGAAGTGCACCGGCGAGGAAGCGATTGCCATCGGCCAGCAACTGGCGTTGTCGCCCGGCGATATGAATTTTCCGACCTATCGCCAGCAAGGCCTTTTGCTCTGTCAGGATTACCCGGTCGTCGATATGATCTGCCAGATTCTGTCGAATGCCCGGGATCCGTTGCTCGGACGCCAGTTGCCGATCCTCTACTCCTCCAAGAAACACGGCTTTTTCACTATCTCCGGCAACCTTGGCACCCAGTACATTCATGCCGTGGGCGCTCGGCATCGTCTGAGCGGCATAGGCGTCCATGCCCGCAATGCCGGCTGCGCCGTGGGGCATCTGACGGCGGGCCTTCTTGCGCATCCGTTCGCGTTCGGCCGAGGTGTCGTTGCCGTACTTGTTGCCGAGGGCTTCGACGTCGGGCAGGGAGTCGAGGAACTGGCCGACCTGCTTCGAGGTCAGCGCCGATTCGGCGGCGGCCCAGGTGGGCGCGACGATCGTGATGGCCAGCGAGGCCAGCAACAGGGAGCGGAACCCCATGCGATGGTGCGTATTTTATTCGTAAAGAGCATAAAAAAAGGCATCGGGTGGTATGTTCACTTTATTTGTAAGTCATTAAAATGAACAGTCACATATTTACCGAGTTTTCAAACATGGAAGTTAGGAAAATTTGTTTTTCATTATAAAAAGATGTATGTTGAATTATTCTATAAGTAGTATGTTCAACTGATATATTATGAATCATATTTTAACTCCCCATTTTTAATGAATCAAATTGTTGTTTATTGGTATATTGCAATTTAAAACTTAAGTTGGATTTATACGACAAAGTGAAGATCCTTTTTGAGGGGTGGTGAGGGCTCATAGTCTATGTATTGCATGGGATTTCTCTCTTCATGAGTTATAGCAGGTATGACCGGCTTAACGTTATACCACACGGAAGACTGAGCTGTAAGACACTTTCAATCAGCTGATGGTACAAATTAGGTTTTTTTTTTTACATAAAATTAGATATGTGTTTTAGCTGCAAATTGTACAACAAACACAAGTACAATAGAATTGATCCCTACAAAGATACCATTAACTGCAAAAGAGCGGGAAGATGCCTTTTGTCATTATGAAAGACATATCGCCGAACCTTTGTTTCTTTTAATTGTTCAGGTGGGACAAAAATTTCTTTTTCTTCCAACAATTTGTTTTGTCCAGAAAGTTATGGCAGGTATTGATGACCCTATTCATGTCAAAATCCAAAACCTAGTAATCATCGCTACCATTTTCAATTGATTTGGTTCGATTTATCTCGACTTGTCTATCGTCATTATGAAAAACATATCACCAAAATTTAGATTTTTTTTAACAAGGTTATGGTGGAAATTGATTCCTGCATGGGTACTAACCTGTTATATGTTTACCCCCTAGGAAACACAGGTATGTTGTAAGGGCGTTGGGGGTTCTGTATAATTTTTCACAAAGACTCTTATTCAAAATTCGACATTCAGGTCCCTGCACACTGGAATGTCTTTTTCTTTAAAGACTTCTTTTGAGGCGAGTGTTCATGGAATGGTATCCCTGGCCGTATTTTCACTTGCATGATTTGTTGTCAGATCTCTGAAATACCAACAGCTCCCTCGAGGGAGGGGGGCAGGGATTTCTTTCCCAATTCTCTAGATGCTTTTGATAGAAGGTGGTGCATTGATGAGTTTTTTTTGCAACACTTGAATATAACCACTGAAAGCAATTTTATTAATTTTTTGCCAAAAAATAATAAATGTTTCGAAATCCAATAGGATGTAGCAGTGGGTCAGGATTTTATTTCCATATCAATTTCCTGAGTATATTTTTCATAACAACTGCCATACAGTAACATTTGGTTTAATGTGTTCTATATTACAGTCCTCAGAGACATTTATTTTTGACTCAAAGTTTAGCTAAAGTAGCCATCGTTACTGGCGGTGGGCAGGGTATCGGCGAGGGAATTGCCAAGGTGTTTGCCAACGCCGGAGCCGCGGTCACCGTGGCCACCCGCACACGGGAAAATGGCCAGGAAGTGGTCGACGCCATCAACCAAGGCGGCGGCCAGGCGCACCTGGTGCAATGTGATGTGGGGATCAAAAGCGAGTTGGAAGCGGCGGTCACTGAGACCGTTGAACGTTTTGGCGGCCTCGATATCTGCATCCACAACGCGGCCGTATTCCCAATGTTTCCGGGTCCACTCCGCAACGCCCCGCTCTTTACGCTAAAGTTTGACTCTGTCACAACTCTACTTTTTAAAACAATAAAAAAAAAACTTTAGCGTAAAGAGCGAGGTGTTGCGGATGGGCCAACCCTTTTCATACACGGAATAATTTATGTTCGTTATAAGCTTTAATGTCGCTCCTCCCTTCCAGTTAAAAAGAAATCGTTTTTTTATTTAATTTCTGAATGTTTGTGACTTAAAAATACAACTAGTTTTTTTAAATTATTGTACGAACGTTTTGTTAGTACAACAGTGAAGAGAACAATCGAAATTTGGATTGTCTAAAAATAACATTCAGAAACTTAAAATTGTAAATAATGAATTCATTATGCCCTATCATGAAAGCACTAAAAGATGGCATACTCTGTCCCATCTGATATTGAATTGAAAAGCCCCGTCTGGGTTGCACGAACTGCAACCCAGTTTTCTCTAATGTATCGAGAAATATGAGGCTGAAAATTAGCCAAATCTTTAGTTTTATTTATTTTCTGTCTAATATAACAACATTACGCTCATTACGCACGGAACTCTTGTCTCAGAGTTCTTATTTCAAATCCTATGTTGACATTGATATGTTGAAATTGGGGGGATTGGGGGGGGGGACAGGAAATCTTGGAAAACGCTTAGAGTGGATAAATCGGGATGAAACTTGGTGGGTAGAATAAATAAATTTTGTAGATACGTAATTGACGTAACCGTAATGGATCCACTCTCTTTGGGAGAGTTAGGGGGGTCGGGTTCAGTGCTTTGGCGAGTTTGGAGCTTCTGAACGTGCTAGGGCGGTGAAGATTGATAGGCGATAATGATGATGATAATGATGATGGTGATGATCATGATGATGATGGTGATAATGATGATAATAATGACGATGATAATGATGGCACTAATAATGATGATGATATTGATGATGATAATGATGATCATGATGATGATGGATCATGATGATGATGATGATAATGATGATGATGATGATGATGATAGTGGCGATGATGATGGTGATGGTCATGGTGATGATAATGATGATGACGATAATTGATTGATTAATTGATGGGTTGACTGATTGATTAATTGATTACTAGCGCACGAAATGACAGATTAACCCGCAGTAGTAAATTTCAATCGACTTTACGGATAGCTAGGTTTCCAATACAAACAGAAAGGGGAGACCAAGATGAACCACGAAGTCAGAAAGAGTTGTTCCCAGAAATTTTCTTTTAAAACTATTTTTAAGGAGGGAGATTGGGCAGTAGAAAGGCGGCAACCGGTAAGAGCATACCTAGCAGTTGTTCTCGGCGTTTACCCCACCCTCCCGGCATTTACCCTCCAGAAAATATCCCCCGCGGAAAATTTCAATCGTTACATTGTTAATTTTGATAATGGATGATGAGGAGGATGAATTGTTGGATGATAGTGGTGGTTGTTGTTGTTGTTGCAGTTGACGACGTCGATAATGTCGATGATGATGATGATGATGAAGATTGTTATTGTTGTTGTTGTTGTCATTATTATCATTATTATAATAACCAAATTGTACATCTTGTTGTTTTCTCAAAAAAGAATCTTGTTGATAGGCAACATCAATATGATGTCTGTTCAAAAAGGCCCAATGTTCCCATTGTTGTCGTATCATGCAAATACACATTTTTGTGTATAGCGAATGCAGATATCTTTTATAGCAGTTACAAACGCCTTGTATTTGGTGGATTTACTGATTTATTTGTGATTCTTCTTTAAGGTTTCAAGAGGAAGAGGGCTCTAAAGTTATACGCTTGGTTCATGAATGGAATCAAAGATGCAGGCTTCCTATATCTCCAAATTGCCCTTCAGGGTGAATGCGAATCGTCTTGGTTTTCTGCTGATTATCTTAGGCCTAGTATGGGGAATGTATCTTCTTCGTATAGTCTGAACTTGCTGGTCCTCTCGCCTCTCGGTATAGAAAGTGCTTTACTTTGGGATCATTCCCAAAAGCCTGGAAAACTGGTCATGTGGTCCCTCTTCCAAAAGTAGAGTATAACCTTACTAATGTAGGATCATATCGTCCAATAAGTCTGCTGTTCGACGTAGGTAAAGTTTATGAAAGCGTCATTAGTAAGACTCTTTACAATACCTTGAGTCACATCTGGTGTTTGCAGACATGCAACACGGTTTTCATAGAAAATGGTGTATATTAGACTGTATGTTTTTGAGGTGCAAATGGAAAACAGTACATAAGGTAACTCTAGTACCTGCTGTTGTTACTTAGTCGTGACTGTAGAGTTTCGGTTGCTACGTACAGTCGAACCTGTCTATAGCGGACATACGAACACTTTGTTATAGCAGACAGATTTTTGCGTACCTACACGAATCCTCTTTAACCTCGATAGAAAACTCTATCTTATGAACAATTTTTTTATGATGATATATATCATATTTTCCGATATGGTGATATATATCATATTTTCCGATATGGTGATATGTTTTTAACTAACCCAGAACTTTTCAGACACTATCTGTGAATTAAGAAAGGGCCATTGACATCCTTAGAAGGCATCCTTGCGGAACTCCCAGTTGAATCTTACACTATTTTAACATTACATTCCGCATTAATTTGTAACTGCAAACATTTAGAGTTGTATTGCATCATTACAATAAATCACAGCAACCTTTAAAACTCAATTTTGCAAGTTTTACCAAAAGGTCAGAAAATTGGCATGCTTTAGACTTTCATTCCTCCTTATGAATTGTTACAATTGGATGCCATCAGGTCCAGGAGATTTGTTGGGTTTCATTTAGTTCAGTTGGTTCAGAACATTTGCTGGGGTGATTTGGATCTCATTCATCTTGGGCCTATTGTGGGGGCTATTTCTGGCAGCTGTCTCGGTTTGTGTGGCTGTTTGGGAGGTGTAGATGGAGCTGAAGAAGTCATTGAGGAGTTGCGCATTTTCTTTGTCCTCTGATACAGTGCCACCATCCTTGTTGACCAGCTCAGGCACCCCTTGGCAAGAAGTGGTATTAGACTTTACATGCTCTCAAATAGTTTATTACATCTATTACTTCTATTCTATTACTTCTATTCTAATTCATTTTCGTTGAAAAATTTTTCGTTTGAACTTCTGCAATTTTTTACAGTAGTGGGCACCACATTAAAAAAAGGATACAAAAATGTAGGAGAAAATCATAAAATTAAGCTAAAAACATGCGACCCAAGAGGTCGAAGAAGGTTTAGCTTACGTTTGAAAGTATACTTGGCTTTGGGAACCAACAAAGTCTTATTGGTTAAGTTTTTACGGACGAAAGCTTTATAGCTTTTCCAGATCTGGAATTCCATTTTCAAATCAGTACATGTGCCACTTAATACGTCCTTGTACTTCTTGTACCCTTCCTTCAGACCGTCCCAATTCTTGCTATGAACAATTGTTGGAATTAGCGATGAAAATTTAGCCACGTGAGCAAAATGGGTGCTGTATCTTTCCGTGAAATCAAGGAGAATGGCATCCATAGTTGGGATGGATGCCGACATCCTGTAGTGGCCTTTTGGATCCAGATTCGGTACTCCCGTTCGGTACACAGAGTGCGAGGCTCCATATCTTTTAAGTATTTTTCACAAGTATATATCTTTGTGTTACACCGATGCATATTTATGCCTATTTTTATGTGAGTTTATGCTTGCTACTGGTATTTACATTTTAAGCGAATTTACATGAAAAACTTGTCCATTTTTTTCGCCTGTGCATCAGGTATGTCCCAGAATGCATCCGGGGCCAACCTATGCACATACAGGGGAGACTAAATGGCACTGGGGTCCAGCCCCTTTCGCATGGGCCTTTTAATGAGCTTCAACAGAGAAAATGTCTCTCTAATATTTCATAGTTTATGTTAATATGTTGGATATTAATTTATTGAGTTTTACACATTGTAAACTTGAGTGAGTGGCTAATAACACACAAGTACCGGAATTTCTCATGGAGAGACAGCCAGATTTCCCAGTATTATTTAAAAACGATCAGAAATTAAATTGATCGTTGATCAGAAATAAAGTTGTTTCAACTGAAAGAACGGAGCAACATTAAAACTTAAAACAAACAAAAATTATCATGTCTATGAAAGGAGTTGCCTCCTCCTCAAGGCCTCCACTATCAAGATACCTTCTTTGGCTAACTTAAACCCATGCAGAGTTTTAAAGTTTTTTAACCTGCTCCCTCCTCGGATATGCGATGAAGAACAATGTGAGAGTGAATTGATTTTTTGATATGGGGGTTCATACTCCTTTGTACACTATGTGTTCAAGTGAAGTTCATGTATTCTCGTTGTCCAGCTCTATCAGTTGTAGAGCCACCACTGCCAAACATCCACTGGTACAAGGCATTTATCACTTGTCAACTGAAACTGTCTCTATAGTTAACAGACTATGGCTATCTCTTTTTCTCAAAGACAGAAATATTCAGAATTTTGAGCTTTTAAAAATCATTTTATCTTATGTTTGTCGAATATTAAAATTGTAATTGTTTTATCTTAAAAGCCGGATTGTTATTATTAATTTTTGAAGGGAATTGTTCATCATTAGCTATTGAAAAACCCAAAATAAATTTTAAGTTTTTTTACTCTTTGGTAACATTTATTTCGTGTAACGTACTACATCTTGATTTACTGCAGCCAATTCAGTTAATACTATCAAATGTAGAGGCTGTTGCTTCCATGACAAAGTTGGATGTATAAGGCTCTTTTTTTCTGTGGAAGTCTACCACCTAAGTAATTCTAAAAGCAAGTAAAACTTCATAATCTATGTAATAACTTTCAAATTTCATGAAGAGGCCTATACTTCTTCAATCGTTTCCTTGCAATAGTTTCTGCTTTTCATAGGTCAATCAAGCTTTCAGTGGTCGATCTCTGAAGTGTTCTCATATTGCTTTTCTTTTCAACTTATAATTTTTTCGCAGGAGAATTCCAGCAGGTTTCAGGCTGTCTCAATTCTTTAAGAATGACCCCTGAATCACAAAGGCCATATAATAAATTGTTGAAATTACTAAAAATACTTTAGCTCAAAGAACAAAGTATCGTGGAGGAGACGAACCCCCTTATATACGTAATATTTTCAGTTTGTTTCAA
Source organism: Alatinidae sp. Z8VKAUB7J3 (assembly GCA_010016025.2). Taxonomy (NCBI): domain Eukaryota; kingdom Metazoa; phylum Cnidaria; class Cubozoa; order Carybdeida; family Alatinidae; species Alatinidae sp. Z8VKAUB7J3. Next base: position 128,769,113 of record JAAAKM020721499.1, read on the forward strand.
ATTGTTATGCTGCTCGTTACTTCCAGTTGAAAAAAAAAATATTGATTTTCTCATTGTTTTTTTTTTGTAAATAATGCTAGAAAATCCTGCGCCCCCTTCATGGAAATTCTCTCCCCTCATGATAAATTCCGTTACCAGTTTTTGATTTTCATTTGTATTTTGTGCTTACAAGCTATTGGGTGAATTGTCATATTAGTTTGTGGTGGAAACATACAATTAAAAAAAGCCATTTGAAGCATTCAAATTAAGGAGTGAAAGGGAAAGTAAATTATTTGCTGTATAAGATTGGTATATAAACATTTTAATGTAAATAACTTCCAGAAATTTAAGCAAAATACAACATTTTTATACATATTAACATTATTATCACAATATTGAACAACACCGTTTTAATTTGTGGCTTACAGGCTCAATAATCTTGGTAAAACTGATTAATTGCATGATTAATGGGTGATTAATGATATGGCTGATAAATGATGTGTTAGCAAGAGTTCAAGAAAAGGACAAGTTTGGAGTTTGGTTTTAAAAGAACCTAGTCATGAGACGTTTTGCCCCATCCATTTTCGTTATAAATCAGTTAGCGCTGTCAAATAAGTTGGTGGCTCAATAATCTTGGTAAAACTGATTAATTGCATGATTAATGGGTGATTAATGATATGGCTGATAAATGATGTGGTAGCAAGCTCCACAAAACCTGGTGCAAACATGTTGTCAGCCGGCTCACAAAGGTATGAGTACTCATTGTATCTCCAGGTTCAGTCCTGTTATGCAGCAAAGAAACCTGGTCAACAATCATAACGATTTTGAGCAAGCTGGATGTAACCTGATCCCAACCAGAAGGACTCCAAAGATAAAGGGATGCAGCTGGTGCGATTTTATCGGCAGTGTCAACCGCCCGAACCGGCAAATGGCAAATGTATTTGACGATGCATTTTACCGTTTTCTCAAAAAGTTGCACATTAGAGAACCTAATTGTAGAAGTTTCAAGCTCATATCTAAAAAATGTGGAATTCCGTATTTTTTGCCAGAAGACAGATCACGGATGCATGTTTATTTTTATTTTTTTTTTTTTTTTTTTTTCCCAGGGGTGATCGTATCGACTGAGTAGTCCTAGAATTTTGCAAGAGGGCTCATTCTAACGGAAATTAAAAGTTCTAGTGCCCTTTTTAAGTGACAAAAAATTTTAGGGCACCTGGGCCCCCTCCCACGCTCATTTTCTCCCAAAAGTCACCAGGAACTCAACTTATAATAAAAAAGTACCTCTATATGCGGTTATGACAGTTTTGGTAGTAGTGTAGAAACATGGGTAAAAGCTCAGCAAAAAATAGGCTAAAAATACAAAGAACCAAACAGTTTAATAAGGTTTAGCCTTTGAAATTATCGTTTTGGCACTTGTAAGATATACGCCCTACCACTCAAGTTGTTCATCTAGTGACGCATTATAGAACCGGTGTTTTCCGTTAGTTCCTTTCAGCTTAGCGTGAGAAAAGATATAGAGAAGTGACAAAATTTTCAAAACAATGAAAAACTATGTGAACGTTATCTGAGAGCCAATGAAATAATAAGAAATTATCTGAGCATTATCTGTGGGCCTTTTCAGATTACTTTTTAAAAGATTATTTAGCTTTTCAGGACTAACAATTTTTTTTTTATTTATTCTTAATTTTAGGGAATAACTCCGTGAATGCGCAAAAATAACAGTTAGTCAAATGTTTTTGATTTAAAGCCAATCTTTTTGTGACAAAGGTTCAGCCTTCCAGTATTTTCAAGATGGGAGGGGACTTTGAAGTTATTTACTTAACATAACTTGTTAACATAACAAGTAATTTACTTAACATAACTTACTTAACATAACTTGGTTCAAGTTATTTACACCCTTTGGTTCAAGTTATATTTTGAAGGTACGTTTTAAATCATAGTTGTTTAACTCCAACTAGCTTCACGTGGCTTCAACTCTTAAAGGAGGGGTCAAAATATTTTGAAGTAGATTTCATGCTTTTAAAAAAATGTGCTTAACACCAAATATCAAAGCATTGTGCATTTTAAATTTTTTTGTTTTTAACGATTATTTTAAAATGTAAGAGTCAGGCTGAGGATGTAAAACGTCAGTTGGAATGTTACATTTGTGAAGTAATTAAATCATAAGACTAAGTTATTTTCATTGGAATGAACATGAAAACTCCGGCAAAACTCATTTTGTTGACCCACATACAGGAGTTTGCAGAAATCGAGTGCAAGCGATGTGGCAAAGAAGTAAAGCCAAAATGAAATCCACGCCTATTTTTGTTACTGGCCACAAGTTGCTGGCATGTATCAGATACCCCAGTGATACTGCATTAATAATGTTGGGTTTTTTGGATATTAAAAAATTAATCCAATATCTCCCACTCGTTTCTCAAGGTGTTGCTGTAGCAACTATACAGAAAGTTCTGGGGTATATACATTCATCGAACTTCTTACTGAAGTTCAGAAAGTTAGGAAGGCAAAGTTAGAAGGTATACGAAGAAGAATTAATACTTTTTCCTGGAGTTTCGGCGGTCTTATTAAAAAAGTTAGCCAGCATTGAGTTGCTATCCGCCATTCATAGTGAAAACACCTAAACTCGTTTAACCAGGGAGAGGAAAAAATAGAAAAATTGAGGTATTTTTAACTTATGAGTGGGTGATTGGATCTTAATGGATTTTGACATCTAGAAGGACCTCATGGCTCAGAGCTCTTATTTTTAATCCTGACTGTCATTAAGCATCTGGTTTTCCTTTTAAAGCAATCTATTGATCCTTAAAATTTTGCTAGAGCTCATGCAATATGAGCTCTTGGCTCTTCTGACCTTGTCACGAGTGCCATATGAGCTCTTAGCTCTTGTTTTCAAAGTTTAGGAAATGTATTTGTTTATTAAAATTAAGTAAGGAAAAATGTACTTCAGATAGTGAATGCAACCATCATTCTGCACACTTTTTACTTGCAGCTGATTACTATGAAATCCGAAGTTAAATCTATGTCAATAAAACTATTATATAGCTTTGTGAGGTAACTAGTTAAATTTTAGGATCCTCAGTATCAATTTCGTGAGACTTTAGTATTTTAATGGCCTAAGAATTTGTCATGTGAATAATTGACCAAAAGAAATCAAAAAATTATATCTGAGACCACACTGGCTAATCATAAAGTTTGTTTTTCTGATCTGTCTGGCCTATCTGTCTGTCCTTGTTTGTGTCTGTGTGTCTGTTTGGTGTGTTTGGTCTATCTTTCTTTATGTCTGAGTGTATATCTGTCTGGTTCTCTGGTCTTTCTGGTCTGTCTAGTCTGTGTTTTTCTCTGCCACGCTTGTCTGTCCCTCTGGTCTAATTGTCTGTATTATCTCTCTGTCTGTACTTGTCTGTCTGGTCGGTTTGTCTTTCTGGTTTGTCTTTTTGTCTGGTCTGTCTGTGTGTATGGTCTCCCTAAAAGAGAAAAAAGCTCAAGTTTGACACAGACTCAAGGTCAAGCCCTTGGAAGCACCGTGTTGTTTCTCATGATCTGGGGCAAACCGATTCTTTCAAACAGTTTGTCCTAACGAATTGTCGCAACATAGAATGAAATAGCTTGTTATTGTGATTTGCTCTAAATAATCCAATTTTTAGTTTAAATGTATTAAAAGGCACTCGGCAAATAGAATAATTATAAGTACCAATTAGTAAGGACGTTAAACTGCAAAAGGCTTTCAGTAAAGTATTGGCCGGGGATGACTGTGGGGTGACTCTTGCCCGTATGTCCAAGGGTATGTGCGTTGAAAGTTCCTTGAAAATGCCCTCCGTGAGATATAACTTCAGAACTACAAAAACATTGTGTCTTTTGGCCTTAATTAACACACTTTTTTTCACGACTTTCAACCAATGGTTTAGCTTGTCCCAGCTAGAATGTAAACTATAAAATGCCACTTTCAGTTTAATTTACCCAGCTCTGACATTTTTGTATCGATGTACCCAAATGTGATATAAAATTGAATTGATTCTATGTGTCGCTGTCCAAAAAGATTTGGATCTGGCCTTCCAGATTTTTTTCGGCCCAGGCACAGACGAAGACCTTGTTGCCAATGGCATATTCGGGATACTCGGCGTTGAGGACTTCGGTGTGATGCGTAACGCCCAATTCCTGCAAAGCCGCGAGCGTGGCTGGCGCGATCTCGGTTCCTTTGCGTGGTTGAAAAGTGTGGATCGGCGCATCGCGCCAATGACCAGCAAAACGGCGGATGGAACGGCAGAGCAGCACCGTCTGGTCCTCCAAATACCCAAAGTTAGATCTTGGAATCGGTGAGGGTGTGATACTTGAGTTGTTCAAAAGTCTTGATGGAACGTACTGTATAGTTTACTTGGATGACTTCTTCCACAGCCCAGTTTTTATTGAGAAACTTTTTGATAAAAGGTATCTATGGATGTGGCACAGTTAGATCTTGTCAGAAGTTTATGCCAAGCATGCCAACTGATCGTGAAATGAAAACGTTGTGACATTTCATTTCAATATCTGTACAAAGTGGCGTTTGTAAATGGTTTGACAACGGGGGAGTCTTAGTTTAGACAATCAGAAAAAAGAAATTTTTTATAAATCATATCAAAAAATCTAGTCACTCAAGTTGTGTCAAAGTTCTGTGGCTGTTTCATGAAGACCCATAGTGCAGAATTTGGCTTGAACAAGTCTATGAATAGCCACACAATGGAAGGTGTGCTATTATAATAAGCGAAGATCTGAATTGAACCTTCAAGAACATGCGACCGAAAAAATTGGCGAAGGCACCCAGCTATTTCAGGCTTCTTTCTAAGAGCAAAGTTTGCCAAAAAAATTGCCTCATGTAAAGGCTAATTCCTGCTCACCTTTAGTTCGAATGGTACTTTTTGTTTTCATCTGCAAAAGCTTATAGTTAAATTTAGTTCACACAGAATTCCTGGATTCTAATAGTAATGCTCAGGCCCTAGAATTGCATGTATCTGCTCTATAGATAATAATCATCAAATTGGGCGTATTTTATCTATATTTAAAAGAATATGGAATGTTAAGTTTCAACTCATTTAGTCATCGTTACAAAAATAAGGAGTCTTATAGGATGATGCTTGAGACAAGGAGTCCATGGATTGTAACTTTATCCGTATTGTTTCTAAGCATTATTTCCCGGAATTCATACACAGAAAGTAAGATGGAACTGCTTATTTGGGAGTTGAAGAATAATTTGTGTTTTTGTAAAATCAAATGTGGCAATTTAAGATATTTACAAAGTCATTTAATGAAGAACGAACTTTCAAGAAATAATATTTTTTTTAAAATAAAATCGGGTCAATATTTTATACCATTTATTTTTCTTTTAATATAAAATTTATAGCTTTGCTTTGATGATATATTATCCCCATGAAGGAAACTGGAACCGAAGATCGCTTAACATTGTCGTGGTTCGCCTCTTTAAAGAGGCACGAGTGTGCCTCCTTGATGGCGATTCTTATTTCCCCAAACTGATTAAACTCGTGACTTATGAAGCCTCCTTGATGGCGATTCTTATTTCCCCAAACTGATTAAACTCGTGACTTATGATGCTTATAATTTGTAATGAGTTTGACAATACGAAAATACTATTTTTCGCAAGTGCCCAATCGAATGAGCTCCACCCCCCCGAAGTCTCTACGACGCTCGTTTTCCTGCCACTCGCCAACATGTCTTACGCTTCCATGGCGAAGATGAAAAAGGTTCAGCCTGAAATGCTGACGATCCGCGAACGCTTCGCTGACGACAAGATGAAACAGCAGCAGGAAATGATGGCGCTTTACAAGCGCGAGAAAATCAACCCGGCAGCCGGATGCTGGCCGATCCTCATTCAGATTCCTGTATTCTTTGCATTATACAAGGTGTTGTTTGTTACCATCGAAATGAGTCAGGAACCGTTCTTCGTTTGGGTGCAGGATTTACCCGCAGCACCTGCTTCTACCGGCGTCAGCCAACCTCGGTAAATGCCTCCAAGGACAATGACGATCAGTAAAACTGTGGGTACTGTCTTATCAAGAATCTCCAGCCATGAAAGTTCCTGCGTATCTCCCCGCTGCACGCCCTTGCCGACAAATCCGGGAAAAAAACGGCCCATCAGCAATATCGCGATAATATAGGCAAAGGTCAGAATCAGCCCCGGCACAATACCGGCAACGAACATTTCCCCCACAGATTGTTCGGCCACAAAAGCATAAATCATTCTTAAACATATTAGGACAAAATATACAAGTCTTAAATTGGCTCATATGCTATAGCCAATTGGCTTTGAATTAGCTCATATATCAATTCACTTATCATTCTTAAACATATTAGGACAAAGTCTACTATAAGTCTTAAATTGACTCATATGCTATAGCCAATTGCTTTTGAATTAGCTCATATATCAATTCACTTATCATTCTTAAACATATTAGGACAAAATATACAAGTCTTAAATTGGCTCATATGCTATAGCCAATTGGCTTTGAATTAGACATTGGTTTTTCTCATTAAAAAACTGATTTTGTCCATGGATCTTGTTGCGTTCTCATTTTCCTTCGTGGAACTTATTGTTCCCTGCTTGACCATGAATATTGTACATTGGTTTTTCTCCCCGTCAAACTAATTTTGCTCATGGAACTTGTTGGGTGTTGATTGTTTTCGTGGAACTTGTTTCATGCTGATTTTTCTTCGTGAAAATTGTTGCATATTCATTTTTCTCTTCGATGAACTTAAAAATTGATTTTTCTTCTCGAAAAACTTATTTTGTTCTTTCAACATTCTATTGATTAGTTGTTATTAAACAAATCTTATTCAATAGTTGTATTCCATAATTACTTATTCCATATCAATCAATTAATTATCAGCAGTCTGTATAATATAGCTACTTATTCTACTAAATTAATTGTAAGTCACGATTTTCCGAAACTCTGGTATTTCTTAAGATATTCTGTTACATTTTGCTCTTTTTGTCAGACTGTCATTTCTTCTTAGAAAAAAAAACTTACCTAGTGATGCACCAAAGAGGTGCATCACTACATTTTGCCCTTCTTTTCTTCCCTTCTTTTCTTCCCTTCGTTTCTCCATCTCTTTTCTTTCCCCCTTTTCTTCCCCTTTTTCTTTCCTCTCTTTTCTTCCTCTCTTTTCTTCCTCTCTTTTGATCCTCTCTTCTTCCTCTCTTTACTTCCACTCCTTTCTCCCTCTCTTTTCCTCGCCTCTTTTCCTCCCCTCTTTTCTTCCCTTCTCTTCTTCCCCTCTTTTCTTCCCTTTTTTTCTTCCCTTTTCTCCATATATTTTCCCCCCCTTTTCCCCCCATTTTCTTCAATCTGATGCTCACTAAGATAAGAACTATGGTCAGGGCTAAGGAGATGGAATGGAACCTTGATTTTTATTAAGCAGCAAGTCACACTCTAACATAAATAACTGTCAATTAATGTGGCTCCAATCTTGGATATTGAACCATTTTTTGAATTTAGAAGTTTTGGTAGCATTGATGCACTCAGTATATACACAGATTGGAAGGTGAGCAGAGCAAAAGCCTTCATGCAAGATTGTGGCGTGGTTCAAGGGAAAAGAAGAGACAATATGATCAAGGATCGAGTCACTTAAGTACCTATCTGCCTTCTTCGAATTCTTGCAAATGTTCATCAACCCCTACCCCAAAATTCTCGTCTCAAGTTTCAACTATGTATGGCTTTACTAACTTTATTAAAAGACGTGCAATGCTAGGCTCCCAAAATTTCAAGAATGGCCCCTTCAACCTTCTAACCCCAATTTTTGAGACAGCTAGTGGTGTCTTCGTCTGCCATTATGTTATTTCTGCTACGTGCAATTAGACGGTTCTTTGCAAAGATATCATGGGCAACAGCAACAAATGGTGAAATCGTCAAGTCTAGACAAAAGACAAGGAAACTGTAAATAGGGGAAATAATTTTAGCTATTTAGCCACCTGTAAGTATCCTTTTGCATATTCCTTAGGATTCAAAGGGTTTTTGGTGTTCTAGGCCCGTCTTGCATAGGCTAAGCTTCATAAGGAATCAGAAGAAAAGTTTTTTGGTTATTAAAAAGGTTGGTTCTTAGGAAGGCAGCTGTCACATTGGTGAGTTATTCAAATATTACTATGTCAAACAGGCCTAGTTTCTAAACCATCTACTTGGCGTAAACAATGAATGGATTGCCTAATTTACAAACCTTGTCCTGAGGACTTTGGGGAGGTTAATATCTCCAAAGATATAATTACTGACCTATCAACAAGGCTGAACAAAATAGTTCTATTACAATTTCGATCGGATATGTTCTGGAGAATGATAGGCTTGGCGGGAGGGGGCTGTTTTCCCTCTATTCCCTTTGACTCTTCAAAGGGGCACTAAACCTTCTAACTTCTAATCAAATGAGCTCCATCCGATCCAAAGTTTGTGAAACTATCATGTAACTTATGACTGAAATAATCCTGTTCAAATTGGCGAATTGTGCCAATAGTAGCCGAACTTTGAAAATAATCAATGCACAAAAATAGCTTTTAAACTAATCCCAACTAAATGAAATTTATTAGGTTTAAAGTACCTATCAGAAGCTGCAAGCCTGGAAAAACTTGCCTGATTTTTGGGAAAAAAGAAAACACCCCAAAAGACAAGTGATGTCTACAAAAATCACATCATTAGATTCAACATAAAAGAGAATTATACTGTAGAAGTTTCAACCTTTGTCTGTGTTATTTTGTTTTCTTTCCTTAGTATTTTTACTCCGCTTAAATTGTTAAAACAAGCGGGTAACAAAATATTATTATTAATTATTATAGTATCGAAATTCAAATATATTGATATTAACCTTGTATGACCTTAAACTAATTCTGCTGTGTAACGCTACGCTGTTAATGGTGCTAATAGTTATTTTTATTAAATCCAGGTGAAAGAGGTAGAAGTTTCCTCTTTATTACGTTCTCGTCCGCTTGTTTGACAATCCTGGGGTACCAACTGGGGTTGAACGGCTGCAATCCTCTGATTCTCAACCTAATTAATTAAAAAAAAAAACAAAGATTAAGGAAGGACAAAAACAATCTCACTCAATTACCCCTTAATACAAGAATATACATAAATAAAGGCTAACAATAATAAGAAAAAAATAGATCCCCACTCCCAATAATTGTTTTTTGATTTTACTTTAAATGACCCAGTATGTTCCGCCTCCCTAATGCCGGCTGGGATATCATTCCAAACAGCCGGAGCTATTTAAATCCTCTAGAGCCATTGCTGGCTTTACGACTATTTAGTAAGAAAGAGAAGAAGGGGAGAGACTCATTACCTTGAGCAGCAACAGGGTTGCCTTCAGGCCACGGTAATGGTTTACGGTTCAAACGGTCAAGCAGACCATTGAACTTGCCATTTATCTCGTCGACGGTTGACACTACACAAGCAGCAATCTCTTCAGTACAGGCAAGCACTTCTTGAGGCTCAAATAAAACGAACTGAGGAAGCTGTCCCTTTTCTTTGGCACAGCGAGCGAACATCTTTGCAATATCCAGCAAGCTGTCTCTTTCTGTCTTCTCTGTCTGTCTAGTCAGTCCTTCTATCTGTAGTCTCTTTTTCTGTTTGTCTGGTTTGTTTGGTCTGTTTGCTCAGTTCTGTCTGTCTGGTCTGTTTGTCTGTCTTATTTCTGTTTCTGTCTAACTTGTCTGTCTGATTGTCTTTTCTCTCCGTCAGGTCTGTTTGTTTGGTCTATCTGTTCTGTCTTGTTTGTTTGTTTGTCTGGTCTATCCGTCTGTATTGTCTTTCAGTCTGTCTGGTTTGTCTGTATCTTTCTTGTCTGTAACCAAGTTGTCGTCAAAGTTGTCCTGAAAGTTGTTCGTGTGTGCCTAACTTAAAACTGTTCTCTCCATTAACAAACGGAAAGCTTCAACTCCTGGAAAACCACTCTTTTGCTCTAAAGTAGCCTCCGTTATCTGTCAACGTTTTCGGTCACAAGGGCGAAGGTAAACTTTAAAGGATTTAGGGAATAATAAAACCACCTCCACATCGATTAATCCATAAAACGAATTGCTAGGTTCAGACCAAAGGTGCCGTCCTAAAAAGTTAAGAGGGGGGTGTATTTACGATAATTTATTAAAGTCAGATAGAGTTCATTTCACACAACGCGTTTAATATCTGCCCATTGTTAGTTCAAATAGTGCTAACGAACCGGATCCTGGAAGGTCAAGGAAACTTGTTTCCGGTATTGTACTGAAAAATAAGGGCATTAAAAATATGTAGTTTTATTTTATTTTTAAATTATTGGTCTTAATTGTTATATTTGATTATTTTTGCTCATGACGGTCACTGCACATGTGACCAAAATATCCAGTATTTTTTGTGCAATATCGCTTGCACAATGGAGTAGTGTCGAAAGCTACGTGGCAAAATAAGGGCTAATAAAACACGTTCTTCTACTTGTGCATGTAAAGAAATGTGTGTAAACATAAACATAATACACGAGCATCTCACAGTAAGGCATCTCACTCCTTTGATACTGTTGTCAGCTCTATGGCTTTGGTAATTTAACTGAAATTAAGTATCGTTTGTGATTTGAAGCGTTAAATAATGTAGATAAACTGTTTTACTTGTAAAATGCCTTTTCTAGCTTACATGTACGCTGTAAAATGCAAAACCTCCTGTCTCAACACGTGCTTAAATCGTCCGGTTTGTAAAAAGTGAGTAGTCTGTACATACAGCAATAAAAAAAAAATAAGTTTTGTGGATGTATTTATTTCTTCATAAATTAATAATGTTGTTTTAAATGTCCTACTGTTGCCTTTGAAGTGACTGTTTAGATAGGAGCCCCTTGGAAACCAGTCGTGATTAGGAAAGGAAATGCCACAGTATTTCTAGTTCAAAGGTACAAAACATAAAACCCTTGATACTACTACGAAGCAGTGTGAACCCCTTATATACGAAATAACAACCAAAAGAAAAATCTGAGAAACTTGCGGTTCAAACAGTTCGTGGTAACAAAGTGTAAGCAAGAAGTGACCCGGCTCAATAGTAACCGAAACTCTAGAAAAACGGTTTTTAAAAAACAATAGATATATTAAAAGAATTAGCTTTTTATGTTGATTTCAAATATATAAATTTCATTAAGTTTAGTCCTACCCATCAAAGGTTACGAGCCAGAGAACATTTTCCTGGTTTTCAAAAAAAAAAGGAAAAAACCCCCCTGGGCACTTCCAGATAACCTAGGATGATGGAAGTTGGCAGGCATATCAGGAACACGAGTAGATTAAATTAGAAATAGTCTCTTCCCAAATTTGACCATCTGAAGGGGGCGAGCGAACAAGATAAATGAGAAGAATTTATTGGCAAATAAAACAAATGATCGTTCTTTTTATGTATGGCGTGTGATCAAGGGGCATGATTCTCACTTAGGGTGCGAGAGGTCTCGGGTTCGAATCCCAGACCACCCCAGTTTTTACGTGAAGAAGATCCAAAACTAGCTAATTTCTAAGGATTATTAATGAATTACTATATGACTTTATTTATGGCACTTGGTATTAACCAAGTGACATATAGCAATCGCCAATTCTGTCGGTCTTTCTGTCTGTCTGTCGGTCCTGGTTTTGCTACTTTAGGCACTTCCAGGTAAGCTAGGACGATCAAATTTGGCAAGCTTATCAGGGACCGGACCAGATTAAATTAGAAATAGTCTTTTTCCCGATTTGACCATCTGGGGGGAGTAGGGGGCCGGTTAATTTGGAAAAAAATTAAAATTGTTACGTAGATCTTATCATATGGTTTGTGGACAAATTCTGTCATGTTGTATCCGTTTTTGTTTGGTTTAAAGAACATTTTGGAAATTTTATAACTGGTTTTTCATAAATATGACCATGAACGATACATCTAGTGATTCATCTGAACATGACATGTTTGTCACCGAATTTCCAAAACAAGGATTTTCTATTGTTGATTATTTGCAAGGCAGAGTGCATTTTTCTATTATGGATTTGATGAAACTTATGCATAAATCTGGAATGTCTCAAACTCAAATCTCAACAAATTGCAAAATGAAAATTGTTAACAAAAACGAATCAAATGTTTTGTTCATGATCCATTCGAAAACACTTCCCTTTTTTTAGTTTTTTTTCTTTTTCAGTTTTTAGTTTTTTTATTAGTTTTTAGTTTTTTTCTTTTTATTTTTTTTGCTGTTTTTACCCTTTTTTAGTTTTTTTAGTTTTTTTCTTCTTTAGTTTTTAGTTCTTTACATTTTTTTAGTTTTTTTTTCTAGTTTTTCTGCTTTTTTAGTTTTTTTTAGTAGTTTTTACCTGGAAAAAAATCGCCGCCAAACGGTGCCTGTCTTGAATCTGGATCTGACGACAAACGGTGCCTGTCTTGAAATTGAGACGCGTTGCGTCGGGCTGTAAAGTCTTTCCAGTTAGCGGGTTATGGTTCCGTAGGCGAGTTTTTTCAGGCTCGGATCCGACGAATGCATAAGGTGCCTGTCTGGAATTCTGGATCTATCGTCGGTGGACTGGAAAAACCGGTCTATGTCCGGTTAGTTTGTTGGCATGGCTCAACGCTTTATTGACAATCTCGACGATTCACGGTTTTGTTTTTGGTTGTTGACGTCGTAACAAGTAAAAGCAGCTCTATTTGCAATATATATGATTTTCAATAGAAAACAAAGGATCGTCTAGGCTTTCGAAGGCTTAGAGATGATAATCCTGCTCTTATTTCAAGCAATTTTTGGTTGGTGTAAGTCTGACTTTGTTATTAATTTTAATTACTGTTTATTTTAGGAATCATCTATTTGACCATAGCAGTATTAGTTATATTTATGTTTAACACCACTATTCATTTCAAATTCTCTCCATTTTGGGATACAACAAAACAAAAAGTTTGGAATAAACAACCCCCTAATTACTTTCCTTCTGTTCTTTTTATTAAAGTTGGTTCAAATATATTCAAATAAGCTTATAAACAATGTTTCCAAGGCAATGTTTCGTACATATCTGATGTTTTTACAAAATTCACATTGTTTCCTAGACGATGTTTCACACCAAACAATTGTGTAGCTAGGAGGTTTACAGGGTGTAAACCCATTTCATAGTTTTCAAGGTAGAATAGATTTTACTAGAAACTTTCAATAGCCTTCTGGGATAGCTGGGAAAATTCGCGCGGAAGATGATTTCGAGCCAAATGATTGGTTCATAGCAAGCAATTTGATTGACATCTGGGAACGGTTAATTGCAATGTAGGAATTGGAATTTCTTCGGTAACCTTCTCTATTTCAGCCACTCCTGATCTTTCTCCATGCTCTTTTGTCCTCTCTCTTCTCTCAAACTGATTTTCATCATCCATTCCAAGATCTTCATCTCAGTCCTCATCAGTCACTATTTTTCATAGTTTACGTGTCAAATACGTAGAGGAGCAGTAAGGAGCAACGTTAAAACTTAAAACGAACAGAAATTTTTACGTATATGAGGGGTATTGCTTTCTCCTCAAGACCCTGCATTACGCCAAAGTTTGAATTTTGTCCCAATTCTTTAAGAAAGACTCCTGAAACACAAGCGGTTATTTAATTAGAACAATAAAAGCATTTATAAAAGTACTAAAAAACTTTAGCGTGAAGAGCGAGGTTCTGAGGAGGGGGCAACCCTCTTATATACGCAATAATTTCTGCTTGTTCTAAATTTTAATGTTGCTCCATAAACTCCAGAATGGACTCGAATGATTAGAACTTGAAAATTATAATTCCCTTTTCAAGATCTAAAAATGATCCGATGGCAACTAGCCCCCCCCCCACCAAACCCTCTTTTGCCCAAATGCGTCCGATCAAATTATTTATAGAGCCATTCTGTTCAAAATAGACCAAAGACCATATGTCAAACACAGCCCCCAAAACCTGGTGGCAACTGTTGTAAATTATGCCACGGAGGCATATAAGTTTTTTATGCAAGGGATGGTCACATAAAATTCGGAGTAGCTACTGCTACTACGACTTCCACTACTGTAACTACTGCTACGTAGTTTAATATTGTAGTGGTTTGTTGTTTATTTTTAGGTTAGTTTCGCTAAATGGTCTCATGCTGCTTACTCTTTTCCCTTTTCTTTTTGTTATTTTAGCACATCTTCGCAAGCCCCGCTTTTGCTGTTTTATTCCCAATTAAATTGTTCTACAACTACTACTACAACTACGATAACTATTACCACTACGACTACTACTACTACTACTACCCGAGTACAGCAGCTACTACGATCGGGCTCGGTGGTGGGGAGCCTGGGGCGCTCGAGGCGCTCGAGCCCTCGCAGCTGCTCGAGCGCCTCGCGGTGGTTGGGGTCGAGGGCGACCACGCGCCGCAGGAGGGAGATGACCGTGCCGGGGTCCGAGACCTGCTGCACGCGGCCCCAGAGGGTGGCCGGGTGAAACCAGGCCAGGAGGGCGAACAGGAAGCCTGCGTCCACGAGGAACAGCGCGACGGGCAAGCCGATGCCGCCCATGAAGACGATCGACGACGCGCTGCCGAGGGCGACGCCTTCAGGTCGAATAAGCAACCATATAAGCCCTCCCACAAAAGCCAGTAAGGCAGCACCGCCGAGAGCTGTGGCCCAGCCAAATTGGTCAGCCAACCAGGGTGTGAGGGTAGGAGACAGTGTTCCCCCAAGATTGGCTCCGGTGTTCATCAGACCAGATAGGGTTCCTGCGTGGGGTTTGGAAAGGTCTGTTGTGGTTGCCCAAAACGCTCCTACGGTGAAATAGAGCCATCCCGCACCAAGAGAGAGCATGCCACTGGCGAGGTACGGAGCCTCGATCACATGCAATCAGAGGCAATCTGAGTATGACGACAAATCAGCAATCTCTTTATCAAAGCTCCCTAATGAGCAATGGGTCCGATTCCTGAACAACTCTACACTGATAGTAAAAGCATCAAACTGGCTCACTAATAATTAAAGTGCAACTGGAGCATAAGAGGGTGACAACTCTTGATTTGGGCTGCCAAGCGAAGAAGAAAACCAAGGTTGACATCATCACATGTTTAGAACTATATTAATGGAAGATTCCTGTTATACCCAACTGTGTGCTACAGGGAACCTTCGCTTTGAAATGACGATATATCCTCCTTACTATTACTGGACCAAACAGGATAATTAGTGGCCTAATGGGCCGAACAAGGTCATTAATAATGGGCCCAACAGGGTAATTAATGATCGGCCAAAAAGGAACTTTGGCTTTAAAATGACGATATATCCTCATAACTATTACTGGACCAAACAGGGTAATTAATAATTGGCCAAAAGGAGCCTTGGCTTTGCTATGATGATATGTCCTCATTATCATTACTTTAATATTTTCAAAATTGGATTACAGCGCATCCTCGTTTATCCAAGTGGCATATACCTAAATGTACGGAGAATTATTCAGATAAGCCGAAAATTCGGATAATCGAGGACGGAATTTTGAATAACAAAGATGGCTTATTTTACGTTCAAATTGAGGAAAAATATGCTGACGTCGTGCCAAATGGCTAAAATAGAGACAAAGAAAAACGGAAATGGACATGCACCGGTTAATGAACATACGTGTTACATGAAAAAATAACACTCAAAATGAAAGCGATCACAATTGCAATAATTTTTTTGAAACTCTAAAAATTGAATTTTGATACCAATACATACATTAAAAGAATCAGAATTTTATTCTGATTACAAATATATAAGTTTCATCAACTTTAGTGTTACCTATAAAAAGCTACGAGCCTGGAAAAATTGGCCTTATTTTCATAAAAATTCGGAAATACCCCTTAAAAGTAATACAATCTTAATGAAAATTATACCATCAAATTCAGTGCATCAGAGAACCATACTCTAGAGGTTTCAAGCTCATATCTGCAAAATATGGAATTTTGTGTTTTTTGGTAAGAATAATTTTTCTTTTTATAGAAGTTATTTTGGATTATGCTGGATTATAACTGTTTTAGAATTGTGCAAAGAATTTCTGTATTTCATAAAAATATTCTTTTTGTTTTATAGGAATTATTTTGTATTATACTTGAACTTTTTGTATTCTATAAGAAGTTTTTATGATGTTGTTATAATTCTTGTGCTTAGTAGCAACTATGTTTTGTTTTATACTAAAATTTTGCATTCTGTTAGAACTATTTTAGAATTATGCAAAGTATTTTTGATTTCGGACAATGCTCAAATGTTCAATCAGATTTATCGACACAATCTGCAAAACAACATCTTCAAATGCATTTCCATTTTAATACACATATCAAACAAAGGGAAACTAAGAACAAAAGTCTTAGGCACTTGCAAACATTGCAAACATTGCAAACATTGCAAACATCGCAAACATTACAAACATTGCAAACATTGCAAACATCGCAAACATTACAAACATTGCAAACATGGTTATTTAACATTAAGCTTGTTTGGTGCACAAACATTTAAAGAGCCATAATCCCGCTAGGCCACATGATATTGAAAATAAGACGCGCGAAATTGATTTTTCGGGAAAATTTTCGAACAATAGTAAACTTCAAAACACATGTAACGAATACGAGACACCAACAAGCATATGCCAAAATGAAGAACTAATTGTACCCGAGAAAACGAGAATAGATTCATTGTACCTGCTTTTCCTCGTAAAGTTCGAAAATTTTTATACAATATGAAAAAATATGAAAAACCAAATGTCGCAAGTCAATTCCCATTCAATGACGATTTATTTAATATTACGAGCCAGTGGCACCCTTTTTTGTTGCGCTGCATAAAACAATTCTTCTGCGCTTAGGTTTAGCAAACGCTGGCAAATCTCCGGTTCCAGTATGTCGATGGCTTCTAGGCGACCGATTGACGTTTGAAACATCGGTACATCCGCAAACTCGTCCATGTCTAACAAGTTACAGAACGCATGCCATTGGCTAGGTGTTAGTACGGTTAGTCCGATCCAGCCGTCACGACAGGGAAACACACCGAGTGGGTAGGTTGGGGGGAATCGATTAATGCCTAAACGGGTTGGAACCATTTGAAATTAAGGCCTTGTCTATGTCATTTTTATGCTGTTGTAACCGTTCGTCTACATTCTGATGGGTCCAGCCGGCATAGTAATTTCCACAATCACAGGGTATTTGATAGACCCCTCTTTTGCGAGTAACTGGGGTCTTATCTTTACCCGAATTTAAGAAATTGATGATTTTAAAATTATTAGTAAATTTTACTTACAGATTATTTTTTGTGCAAATATTTTTTAATTTTGTTTTGATCTTTGGGATATACAGAAGAGAGACAATAATTCGTTAACCGGGTACCTCGGTTATGCACTCACGCCAAACATCACTTTGCAGGTTGAGGGCACTCAGATTCTTGGAGAATTTTCCGACGGTGTGATCGGTTCCGCAAACATTTTGATGTATCCGTTTCCAAAGTGGCGTCTGTCACCTTATTTCACTATTGGCACGGGCATAATCACCACCAAACCCCACACGACCATCGTACAAGCGGAGGATCGTGAGGATGAGATAGCGCACGCTGGTGTAGGTGCGAACCTCTATCTCAGTGATCGCTTTTCAATGGGTTCTATATTGGGCTGCTTTCTTCATATCAGGAAAGCTTTTGATAGAGCCATAAATAAGGGTCTGTAGTAAAACCTGTAAGTACATAGAATTTGTGGTCATCTGCTTAAGGCTCTTGAAAGTTTCCTAAGAAATTATATTCTCTGTGTAGTCTTTGGAGGGTTTACTTCCACAGACCGTTTTAAAAAAAAGACTAGAATAGCTCAGGCTAGTGCCCTTGGACCTGCACTTTACCTGTTGTATACTAACGATGTAGTGCACAATCTCATTGCTAATGCAATAATACCTACTACGCCAAAGATCCAGTTAATACTATCTTTTAAGATCACTAAAAAGACCACTGCAAATAGAATAATAGTAGATCCTTCATTCCAGATACGCATAAACCTAGACGTATAGCGTACATCATCTTTTTGCAATTGCTTAAATATTTGATGTGTTTTAAAGTGATATAAAAACAAAAGCAATACAAAAAGAAGTTTGACATGCATCCAGCCTTGACTTAACCAAGTAGGAATGATCAACAACAACCAAATGGCAAAAATGGTTCATTTCTCTTTTCATCACAGTACGAATATATATAAATCTCCATTATAGATTTTTGGGACACATCAATCGCACACCTCTCTTCATAACTCCGCCTTCCGCGCACGCGCAATCACAAATTTTTAGCGCATTATAATATGAAAATGGGAGATCTATTACTCTGACAGATGAGTAGCTTCCTAGTCAGCGTGCTTTGATGGTATACCTAATTTAAGGTATAAACTTTCTTTAAGGTATACTTAATATTGTCTATTTTTTTTTAATACAGGGTGCCCCTGGGAATTTTTTGGCTAACAATTTATAATTTATGATAATAACATTTTTCCGGAGAACCATTCACGCTTTTCTAGATTTTGAGTTTATTTTGTTATATGTAATAGTTTTATTATATTATGTTTTTAGTTTATAGCTATTTTTGAAGCCAGAAAATAATCTATCAAACATTTTCCAATAATTTTAAACGGTAATTATAATGGTTTTAACGATTTTTTAGCCTAGCATGAACGGACACATTCAAGTAAGATGGATGAAACTTAACATAGAATTACCACTCCGGAATCTTGCTATAGCGACCTAGCGAAGCCGTCACTTAGCCAATGTCTGCGAAGGGTCCGTCTTCGTCATCGCCCCATTGCGACCAAACGAGCGCTGCAATTTCCGCATCGCTCGGGGCCGCGGCGACCACCGGATCCGCATTCAATCGATTGATGACCAGCAAGACGTCGCGGGCCACAATGTACCCATCTCCGCTCACGTCGAAGTAGGCCAGCGGCATCTCACCTGCCTCCGGCTGTCTCACGATGGCGCCGGACTCGGGGTCGCTCACGTATCAAGACAATTTTCTTAATCAGCTAAAATATTTAGACCCTTCTACTACAGTTTCTGGCTCTATTTGTTGGTTACTGGACTGTACAATCGTTTCTCGCAGACAATGGACCTAGAAGTGATTGTTTTGAATGAGGAATATCGGCTAATTCCAAATTATGAAGAAAAATTGGAGCCCATGCACAAATTGATAACAACCCTGTTTCATTCTGAAACTCTCTTGTGAATTGCAAGAACTTTGTGGGTGGCTTTATGCTCCCAGTTGTGATGCAGATGATTTACAAACAGACGCAGACACATGCAATCAGACACTCAAACAAACAGGCAGAGAGAGAGAGAGAGACAAAAAGAAACACAAAGTCGGACACACATTCACGCAAACAGACACATAGACACAGAGAGGCACAAAAACACATAAAAACACACAAAGTCAGACACAGATATGCAAACAGACGCAAAGGCAGGCAAACATACAATTAGACACAGAAGCAAGGAGAGAAAAAGACAAAAAACACAGAAACACAGAGTCAGACACAAAAACACACTAAGACAGGCGACGAACTGCTGGCAGCCCCGGAAATTTCCCTGGTTACGATTTCCGGTATTCCCAACCCGGAAATTTCGATTGAGGTTTCCGAAGCGGATTTGCGCCGCTACAAACTGAGCTTCGATGAAATTACCCGGGCAGTGCGTTCTGCCAACGTGAATATCTCCGGCGGCAAATTCGAAACCCAGGACGAAGAAATTCTCATCCGCGCCTACGGCAGAAATTATTACGCCAAAGAATTGCAAAACCTGGTGCTGCGCGGCAATCCTGGCGGAACGGTTATTGGGCTATTTTTGCACGTGGTGCTTGCGATGACAAAGGGCAAATGTATATGCATGTAAAAGCGCTGGAGTTTATGACCAATACAGATCAGCTGCCTTGTAATGTGAAGTTTATGATCGAAGGCGAAGAAGAGGTGGGTAGTGTAAGTTTAGCTTCCTTTGTAAAAGAAAATCAGGAGAAGCTTGCTAATGATGTGATCTTGATTTCTGATACCGGAATGATTGCCAAAGACATTCCTTCTATTACTACCGGTTTACGTGGTTTGAGCTATGTAGAAGTTTTCCTAAAAGAAATTTATTTCAGATTTCATAACGAAAGATGTATTGGAAATAGCTTCTATGGCCCGGAGTAAGATTCTTGGCCCTTTTAGTCCGTCATTAAATGTCGACGAGCATGTAAGGTCTACCATGCGAAGGGTATGTATTTTTTCGACAGCATAGTATTCCACTATCAATTTTTTCAATGTATTATCTCTCAGTGGAGTGGAGGAGAGGATCTGCAGCTCTGTCGACATCAAGTGGTTGAGTACTGTGATGATTTTTAGTTGTAGCAGTGCAGAGCTTCGGCCAGTTCGAACCGGTCAACCTGGATGCGTTCGAACGCTTTCTTGAGGTCGAATTGAAGTCAGAGTCGTCAGACGAAGCCTAGGCAGAGAACGCCCAGGGCAACAACCAGAACAACGCTTTCGAGACTAAGCATTTCGCCTCCCCCACAATCAGCAGCGGGAGTTGATTACAATGCCGCGCGATTCCCTTATAGCGGGAATAACGCGCTGTATTTCCCCCAAAGGCTTGGGTCACTCTTCATCTTTGAGCAGAAGGAACAGCGCGGAACAAAATAGCTTTCTCAAAATTTTTATTGGATGTGTTTGGGGAAATGGTGGGTGTGGGAGAAGGGCTAGTTGTCCTCCAATCACTTTTGACTATTAAAAAGAGCACTGGCCCTTTCAATTTCCAATGGAATGACCTGTTTTGAAGTTTTTATGACAACAAATGGCCATCTCAAAATTAAAATTAGCTACAATTCGGGAAAATACGAGGTATGGGGGAGGGGTTATCCATCCTTTGATTACTCTGTATCTTAAAAAGAGCACTAGAACTTCTGATCAGTTTTTCTGTGAT
Source organism: Alatinidae sp. Z8VKAUB7J3 (assembly GCA_010016025.2). Taxonomy (NCBI): domain Eukaryota; kingdom Metazoa; phylum Cnidaria; class Cubozoa; order Carybdeida; family Alatinidae; species Alatinidae sp. Z8VKAUB7J3. The sequence goes on from JAAAKM020721499.1 coordinate 128,789,958, forward strand.
ACCCTACAGCATTAATGGAACTAAGGACAAAGACTTTTCATTAATGAAGTATTCAGCTAGCACGATCTAGTTTGTTTGTAAGAGCATTTTTGACTATAGCTAGCCTAAATTTTCTGTATTGAAGTCCAAATCACATAGTAATTTCTGCCATGGTGACTAGTGCCTGTCCATCAGTGGGTCTGGCATGCATCTTTAAGCGCAAAGCACATTTCACCACTCCTATCTTTTATCACCATGATGAATTTTTTTTAACAATCCGTGGATCGCGAGTTCATGTACCTGGTGCGCGGCCTGACCCCTGAGAAGGGGCAGGGCGTGCTCGACCTGAAGGTGCCTGGCGTCTACGCCATCGAGGAGTTCCGTCGTTTCTACCCGGCCGGCGAGGTCGCCGCCCATGTGGTCGGCTTCACCGACATCGACGACCGTGGTCGTGAAGGCATGGAGCTGGCCTACGAGGACTGGCTGGCCGGCGTGCCGGGCAAGCGCCAGGTGCTCAAGGACCGTCGCGGCAAGCTGATCAAGGACGTGCAGGTGGTGTGTTAGTTTTTCCTTCCCATCAGTTTATATTTATGTCTGACTATATTTCTTTTAACTTTCTATATTTTTTTTATACGGTTATGTTCATAGTGTATTTCGTGATTGTAAATGATGATTTTCCAGAACAAGCCTTGCCATTGGAAACATATTTAAACGTTGCCAAGAAGAAAGAATATGGATAAGTCCTGGTCAGTTCACTACTTTGGAGGAGGGTGATATAGATTCTGAATCTTTCAATCATATAAGTGAAAATGTGGATGGGCTTTATTTGAAAACTATTTAAAAGGATGTGGCAGGTTTTCTGGAAAAAACTAAGTTTAAGTTTCCCCCCTCCCAATGAAGAATATTTACAGATCAGTTTAATTATAAAAATTTCTCAGGTATTGAGCAAATAGGGTTTGAATTGTTGCCATACAAGCTGTTTGATTTGAAGAGTGAAGTTTTCATCGCTGGAGTGGAGGAAGATCGTGCGCAGCTATGTCGGTCTCAGGCGGCTTGGTGTTGTAATTTGTCGTTAGTAGTTGCTATTTTTATTAAGTCTTTCAAATGGTTTGGATCTCGAGGATCGAGCGCAATCGAGGCAAGGCGACTCGGGCCCGCGGGTCGTCGAGGACGTCGTCTTCGACGACGGCGAGCAGGCGCTCCTCCAGTTGGGCTGGCGTCAAGTTGGCCTTGGCGAGCAGCTCCTTCCAGCGGTCGAACGCCTGCTGCCCGCTGCGCGGAGATCCGTGGCGCTGGTCGCGCGCTGCCTGCAGCAGCTGGGGGATCGCGCCCGTGCCGCGTTCGCGGATGATGCTCTCCACGAACGCCTCTCCAAGGGGAGGACCGAGCACGTCTAGAAGCACCGAACTCGCCAAAGTACTTGGCACCCCCCCCAAACTTCCCCAAATACAGCGGATCCGTTCCAACTATGTCAATCACGTATCTAGAACTTGTGCCTATTCTTCCCATCAAGTTTCATCCCAATCTCTCCACTCTAAGCGTTTCCCAAGATTTCTGGTTTCCAAGATTTCTGTTTTCCCCCTCCAACCCCCTATGTATCCGGATTCGAATCGAATTGAAAATGGAGCATTTGAGACATAAGATGTTTCCATATATCAAGTTTGACACTAAATAATTTAGTTGCCAATTAAAGCATTTCATGCAAGATAATAAGAACCAATAGTCTGAGCATCCGAAATGGGTATTCATGTTATAAAGAAAACCTTAAGTGCCTATGAATAAATCGATCCCTTCTTTTGAATAATCAGTTTTTGTTTCTGTCCATTTTTTAGCTCTTTAACTGACAATGAAAAAAAGTAAACCTTAGCCAAATTTTCTTCTGGGGGTAGTGTCAAGTTTGGGGACGGTTCTGTCATGGAGTAGGCTTGTAAACAGTGGTCTAAAAAAATTGTAAGGTCTCATCGTCATTTTTTTGAAACATTTTTTCATCTTCAAACTATGAGTAATTCAGTTGGACTCCGCAAACTACGGATATGCGTTTGTAAATGGCATGTCTGTTTTTGGTATCAACAGATATACTTATAAACGATTAATGCTAAATATTCAACATCTACATAATAGTACTGTTTACATTACATTACTGAAACAAACATACATGAAGTAGAAAAATTTCAACGTTTAGGGGAGTTACGATACTAATACAAATTCCCCTTAGCCAGGCGACTTTACGTCGGAGGATTCCATCTAAGACCCTGAAACTCGCTCTTCCACATCAAGGGCATGAATATTTTCCCACTTTCTAAATAATAAGTTGAATGTGTCATTACAACAGTACTTTCTTTTTCTAAGTGTCAGCGTTTTCTAAGTTGCAAAACGAAATGTTTATGGGTAAAATAGTTTGAACTAAAAAGTGATCCCTGAAACTTTTCACTTAGTAACAAAAATAACCTCGGCTGTTTTGTTTTCCATCCGAGAGGAAAGAAACTTCTTGCTCGATCCCGAGATGATCAAGGAAGTGCTCGACACCATGATCGGCCTCGCCGAGGACGGGATGACCATGATCTGCGTCACCCATGAGATGGGCTTCGCGCGCAAGGTCGCGAACCGCGTCATCTTCATGGCCGAGGGGCAGATCATCGAGCAGAACGAGCCCGAGCCGTTCTTCACCAGCCCCCAGACGGACCGGCTCAAGGAATTCCTGAGCCAGATCCTGGGGCATTGACGGTGCGGGCCGGGCGCCGAACCGCGCCCGGTCTCAATTCCGCTTTCTTGGTAATTCGTCACAGCTTTACGTATCTTAATGAAAAATTTGATGTCTTGGGTCATCCAGTGATTGGATGTACCTTTCCCCCTCTCTTCTTACATTACGTATTTGTGTGTTGTTTCAACAATCGCAGCTTTAAAATTATTTCCACTTGGTTTCGATAGGTGCTGAGGATTTGCTTTCATTCCAACCTTCTGTCACAGATATCGGTTTTGTTGAGAATCTGATGAATTTTGGCATTAGTTTCAGATTATTGAGTATCGTGGGATTTAGTCTGATTTATCCAACAAACACTTAAAACAGAATATAAACCAATAAAATCATTACTTAAAAAAAGCTACCAATTTTTATCTAGATTCAAGGTTGCAACAGGGTGGGGGTCAAGATAGCTTCAGTCCTGTAAAAAGTAAAAAATTATACTGATTTTCTATACGTTGAAAAACAGTACCACTCCCACCCATTAAAATTTGGATGTAGGGGGGCCTACCAAAGACATTTGTAATGAGGCAAAGATTCTTTTAGAGAACAGACTTTTAATTTCAGAACACCTGATCGAACGACGCGAAAGCGTTAAGACTCACGGAAGTATATTTATGGAATTTGGGGGATCCCCAAGCCAAAACAAGCCAAAACCTACCTTATGAAACAAAACAAGCCAAAACCTACCTTATGAAACAAAAGGCTAAACTTTCAGGGAAGGAGTTGTTGACAATTATAATACAGATATTAATTTTTACTTTGCAAAAGAGACTTTTGTTTTATGATATCATAAAAGCTGGATCAAGTTGTCTGAATATCAGACAGGATAGAATATACGCGTACCTTAGCCGAGGTGGCCAATGCTCAATCCCCACTCGAACGACTTTTTCCGCCTGTATAACACAGGAGAAAAGTAAAAATCCGAGAACGAGTAAAAGTCGCATAGTATTTTGAGCTGATATTTATTACTGCAAGTACAAAGAAGTATAGAGGGTTTAGAGGAGCTTAAGTATTCAACTTAAGTTTAGGTAGGTTGTAATCGGATAAAACTGTAAGAAGCAAAATTTGTTCACTCAGTGATATGCAATATCATAATTGACTATTGAGTCAGGAGGAAACACGTCCCTACACTAGAACTTAAGCCCAATTGCAAGAATTTGCATATAAATATGCAGTCAAGCTGAGGCTGACCATTCTTAAAAATGTTGAGAAGAATCACGTTGTAGGTTGTAGCTGGATACAGAATTATATGAACTGTCACCCAGCCCTATCACTGAGACAGCCAGAAAACCGCAGTCGAACACAAAGTTCAAGCTTCAACCATTCAAATGTGAGGAAGTTTCAAGGTAACCTACCGCTTGTTCTCAAAAAACACAAATTTACTGGAGACCATAACTGGAACCGAGGCACCGCACATGACTGCCCAGACCGAAACCAGACCGGATACGATCACGGGGGCGGAAATCCGTCTGCCGACGAGCGACTTCGGCAAGGACCTTCCGTTCTTCCTGAAGACACTCGGCTTCCGGCTCGACAAGATCTTTCCGGCCGATGACCCTTCTGTCGCGGTGATCTCAGGACACGGCGTCACCATCCGTCTGGAACGTGATGCCGAGGCCGCCGGAGGGACAGTACGTCTGCTTTGCAACGATCCTGAGCAGTTCGCGGGCGGCGCGTCGTTTTTTAATCGCCGCGAGCGTGGGGGCAAATGAACAAATATTTCGTGTGGTGTGGGGGGGGGGGGGGGGGGGATCTTGATCTTTTTCACAAGGGGAGTTGTGAATAAAATATTAATTTATTAGCAACATGGTTGTAGCATACCATATGTGAGATGGTCGAGTAACACTCCGCCTTACACAAGTTGGAAGTTTACTCGAAGCCTCTCACTATGCCCCCGGACTCTCCAATTGTCGTCTTATGCAACATTGTGTTTGTTTTTGTTTGTGCCCACGATGGGACAGGCGGAACCGCCGATGATCACGCGTTTCAGGCTCGGGACACTGGTCTTGGCCTCGCGCCAGTGGTTGAGCAACAAGTGCCAGATCGTCGGCACGCCGGCGGTCATGGTCACGCCCTCGTCGACCAGCAGTTCGTGAATGCTGGCACCGTCGAGCTTGGGGCCGGGAAAGACCAACTTGGCACCGACCATGGTGGCGCCGTAGGGGATGCCCCAGGCGTTGACATGGAACATGGGGACGACGGGCAGGATGACCTCGTTCTCGCCCATATGCGTTTTTTTTATTTAAGTGTCTCTAAAATACGACACCGGGTAAATAGAGGGATATTTCTTATTTTCAAGCATATAGATAAAAAGAAGACTAAAATGTATTCACTTTTTGGGGACATCAAAGCACTGGAAACAAAAATAAAGAAAACAATCTCTGGAGTCAAGAGTTAAACAAATAGATTAGTTAAAGAGGAGAGTTTTATCTATTTTTCGTTTTCTTCTTTTTTGTTTGAATGAAAAAGAAGTGTGGTTTAAAAATTTTTGATTGCGACCACAAGAATACCGCTTGCGGATGAGGCTGTTGGCAAAGGAGCCTATGTACTGAGTCCAAGAGGGCGGGAGTTTACGGCTGAGAATATAAAGAGTGATTTAGCAAGGCGAGATCTATCCATGGAGCTGCGTGACAACGGCCTCATTAGCGGCGGACCGCGTCCCCAAGGACAGAAAGACATACAGTCATTCGCCAACGCCTTCGATCGGCTTATCGCTAGGCATGCATAGGTTTAGTAGCGCGCGTCCGATATCGCCTTCTCAAGAGACTTAAGGGTAAAAGGCTTGACTAGCGCCTTCTTCGGCCGCAATACGAGCCGATTCGTAACAATAGGTGAAATCGATTTTGTAAAAAGCTTCTTTTCCGCCCGCTTTGCGCATCGTCGTTCCCAGGCAACAGTAAACGTCGTTCCCTCGCAACTGAGTCCGGTATTGCTCTATGCGATCAAAGTCGATAACATGTTGCTCTAATTTTTCGTGACGGATTTTTAGTTTACGTCGGCCTAAAACGCGGACGACGTCATAGGCGTCGGCGTCTAATAAGTACTCGAGGCAATAGCCCTGCTAACATCCAGACACGCACAACGTTGGATGTGCTCGAAAAAAGCCGAGAGCCGGATCTTAAGCAGATTTACTTGCTCAACCTTTCGCGCTTTCGAGATCCACTAAACACGCTCAATGGACGTCTTCGCGTGGTACAACGAGTCTCGCTTTTTCGTCGTCAACCGGCTTATGGTTTGGATGCGACGATCAGTCGTGTTCGAGGCTTGCGGGAATTGGCAACAGGCGAGGAAGAACGGTTCAATGCGTTGAGTTCTGTCGAGGGGTTTTATCGTTTTAGCCGCTTGCGATAGCCCCGCCACTTCCCGGATTGGAAACTCAAATTGTTTAACGGAAAATCCCCTACTCGTTGCGTAATGGAACCAACATTTGCTGGCTCCGGAGTGGTTGAGGGTGCTGAAAAGCACTTCATCGCCTTTGCCTAACGGCAAACCATTGGCGAGCAAATTAAACCCTTCAGTCGTGTTGTGGGTGAAAGCAATTTCCGAGGCGTTAACTCCCAGGAATGCCGCTGCTTTTTCTCGTGTTTTAGCTCGCGCTTCTTCCCACGGTTCCCGCTTCGTAGTCCGATCGAGACCGGCTGGGGGCGGAATCGACCTTCGCCGAGGGCCAGGAATACGAAGCTGCGCTCGCCGGCGTAGAGCACTGCGGATTGGGGGACGACCAGCCGCTCGCCGCGGTCCGCGTGGATCTTGACGTTGGCGTACATGTCCGGTCGGAACGCGAGATCGGGATTGGGCAGCTCGATGCGGATGCGTGCGGTCCGCGTTCTCGGGTCGAGCGTCGGATAGACGTAGGCGACGGTCGCCTCGAGGCTTTGGTCCGGCATATGAAAAAATGCTGAGGGTTAACCTTTTACAGCTGTTATTGTTTTCTTCCTACAAAAATTTCCTTCCAGCTGCTTGTGACAAACCTGTGGAGTGATGCTAAGGGAACATGTGAGTTGCTCAAGTACATGTTTGTCATGTCAATCGATCCACAGAGAAAGCTGTTGTTCCTCTAAAATATGTCTTCCGGGCGTCACTGTAGATTAATCGAGTAAAAGATCTAAAGCCGAACTGGTCGCTTTAGTTTTGTCTTTTCCTTCTACTGGCCGTAGTCCCGTGATGGTCCTAACTCTAATAATATTTCTCTATTGTGACATGTCATGAGGTTTTTATTAAAGTGGGCTCCTTTATTTCCAATTTAATGAAATCTAATATTTTCCTGAGAGATAAGAATTAAATTATAGATATAAATATTATTTGAAATTATTTCAAAAAGGGGACAGCAATGAAGGAAACCATGATAATGCAATTAAAAGAAACACAGTGCCTGTTGTTTGTTCTAGTGTTTTCTTTTGACCTTGCCTATATCTTAGGGCTATATCTGGGACCATCAGGGACTGTTCCAATAGACGACATAAACCTCAAAGCCAAAAAAGAATTTTGTACATTTACTCATGGGGTTTCAATGAAGCATGGAGCTAAAATTCTTTTTTTAGGATCCATGTTTTCTAATTGCTAGCTTAAAAAATACAGAACCTTATATCTTATATTGCCCCAGGGCAAAGCTTACAACCCATGCCCTGAGGGCTGGTGGGGAGATGGTAATTCTCAAAGACACAATTTCTGGACCTTTCACTTTCTCAAAATTTTGACCGGATGTGTTTGGAGAGCACATATTTTTTTTTCTAGCAGTTATTTCTAGGGCTTTTACACTTTTTTTCTTTTGTGCTGTCAATTCGGATGCTAGTCAAAGAGGTAGCATCTTAAATTACTATAAAAGACGTATTAAAATTTTAAATTGGAAAGCCATAAAGACAAATTTGACGGAAAAACCAAATGAGAGGACGCAAACTGAAGCATATGTTATAATAACACTTGCTGTCAAGTAGTTTTTCGGCAAGAACAGTAAGATAACTGGGAAATACTCGAGAAGAAAAAAAGATAAATTGACTTAAAAACAGCTTTTGATTTAATTAACCACAATACATAAAAAAAAAATAACCAATGACTTCCTAGTTGACCCCTATCTAATACGAACAAATTCGTCCTTCCTTTCTAATAGAACACAAGTCGTCAAATACCTGGGTGTTTACTCTAATCCCCTCCCAATTTAAAATAGTGCACCACAGAAAGCCCTATTAGGCCCAATTGAAATTTCTTACCATAATAAACAGTCTTGGTGTTGATTTCCTGGATGGATGGAAATTCATTGACGATTTAACCTAGTAGCCTTAGTTAATATTTATTAGCTGATAAATTGTGGATGACCTCTAGGATCCACAGCGGTTGTGTCTCATCTTAGCTTTTAACGGCCACTACCGATACTAATTACAATAGTCACAACACTTGTTATCTTTTACAAGTTATGCTACATGAAAAAACCTATTTTAATTGCCTTTTAATGGCAAGATAATTACGATTAGTTTACCACTTGTAGAAGATATGATAAATGTTGCACTAAAAGTTTAATCAGGTGGCTGATATGCCGTATTTCAGTTGTATGAATATAAACTGCTAAAGCAAAGAAAAAACTTTCTGAGTTGAAGACAAACAAAAATGGACAATGAAATCTACGGTTGGAAAACAAGGAACATAAAAAACTAGCCACAACAGCGGTCTAATTAGGTTAGGACTTAAAGAAGGATTCGTATTTTTCACAGAGGGGCTGTATCGAGCCTGTGGTGACGTCATGAAATCAAACAGTTCGTGGTAACCAACTGTAGTAAGGAGCGACCCGGCTCAATAGTAACCGAAACTCTAAAATACGGAATTTTCCTGGTGAAAATTTACCCCGGAGAAGTACCCTTAATATATCCACACCTAAAATTAATTAATTTTTCTAATTTATGTTTTAGTTAATGATATTTTAAGAATAAGTTTCTTTCAATCGAACCATTAATGTTCTGAAAGCAAACAGATCATTTTCTTTTAGAAGCCAAGCCGCACTATAGTCACACTTGTCAATAAAGATTAACATTTATTAATGATCTGAGTTCTTGGTTGATTTTAATGTCACAATTGTATTACAGAAATAGAAAATTGAACTGACTGACAATAAATTGTAGTTTCTCAAATTTGAATAGTCAAAATTTTATCATAAAGAGTCCAGTTATGTAATTTTGAGTATTTAAAAAAAGGGTTAGAATGGGGTGTCTAAGGAAGCTGTAAAGCCACATAATTTTATCACTACATTTTATCTACAAGTCACCGCAGCACCAAGCTACATGAGGCCAACACAGCTACACACGCTTCTCCTCCATCCCAATCTATTCAAAGCCTCCCTCTTTATACCCAAACAGGGAAGTTCCTACTTCTTTTAAATCTTTGTTGCCTGTTTTTAACCGCATCGCGCACCGTCGTATCCGCCGGAAAACGCTTCGTGGCGTCACTTCAGCCATTGTTCGATACGATCAAGCGCCTCTTCCATCTCCGCGGTCGAGCCCGCATAGGAAAACCGCACCGTGTTGTGACCGTCAATCGGATCGAAATCATGTCCGGGTGTGGCCGCAACATCGATACTGGTCAGCATATTGCGGCAGAACTGCATGGAATCATTGGTGAAACGGCTCGCATTGACATAGGCGTAGAACGCACCATCCATCATGGAAGCCGACTTAGTTGTGATCAATCATCACTTATTTTTTGCTGACATGGCGGTTAAAGACTCCGGCTTTGCAGAACTGATGCCAACAGCGGATACTTATGTGTTTGACGAAGCACACCAAGTTAATGAAATCGCAAGTGACTACTTTGGTGAAACAATCAGCACAAAGCAATTACAAGACTTAGTAAATGACATTCGAGTGATTTACCTCAGCGACATTCCGGATATGCTTCAGCTAGGTAAAACGTTGAATAAGCTGACGACAAGCATTGCTGCTGAAAACAGAGACAGACCCAAAAGAAATCTAAAATTAACCCTTCAACATCTGGAAGGTATTATTTAGATTGCTCTGCGATTGTTTTCACTTTTCTTTGGTCACCTGGGTTAAAGATAGTTACTCTGATTTAAAAGTTCGGAAGGATTTATTGGTCCCTTGTTATGTCTTCGTCAATTCATCCTAGAATATACGCACAATTTGTGGATTATTTGGAAGGGCCCCCTATTTTCTCACTGTTTTGAATATCTGGTAGCATGAATTAGGAATGACCAGTATCAAGGCACTTAAAAAGGACTCCTAGCTCTAAACACAAGATCTGTGTCAACTCATAGCAACACAGCTCCTGTCACGCGTTTTTACAACCTTCGTCTTGTAAATATCCCTCCTCCATTCCTTGCCGCAGTTGCAATGTCACAACAGCATGGTTGGACCTCTTTTACCTGCCTGATGCACAAGTAAATCAAGCTTTTAAATGAGTTTAAGAAGGCATAACACATTAAGCAAACCGATCCATTCCACCAGTGACCTGCTATACTTGCCACTTGCCGTGGGATGTTGAAAAAAAAAGATGATATGTGCATACTGCTACTAATGCTACTGCTGCTGCTACAACTATTGCTACTACCCAAGCTAAGGGTATTAAGGTGAAGCTTTTCAAGGAATATTTATGCGAATGTTGAACTAAATCAAAACGAACTATGATCATGTAGATTGTCAAAAGGGTGACAAGACAATATCACAATAACGACTTACATTATTATGTTAGACTTTCACGGTAAGTTGGGCTGGATTTTGAACTAGCCAGAAGACACTATGTAAACTTTTCAGTAAATAGAAAAGAAGTGACATGCGGCGCCAGCAAGCACAAATAAGTGCCACACCGCGTGGGAAAAATGCCTACTTTTGGCCATATAAAATGGAATTCCCGCGCTGTAAAAGACACCGCCTAGCACCAACAGTAAAAAACCTGAGGAAGATAACGACTGGTAAATGGGGTAAATAAGTAATAATGCTAACCACCCCATAATTGCATAAGTGATGACCCCGAGTTTTGGATACTTGTGACCGATAGTGAGCTTGAAAACAATACCGGCGATGGCTGCTAATTAATTAAATTGCCTTAATTGTACCTTATTGGGTTTCTGCATTATCAGTCTTATTGGTTTTTCCAAAATGGAACAAATAAAATTTTGTACTCTACTAAATTTCAATAGGTAGACGAATTTTTAGCTTTTAAAATTAAAAATGTCCGTATTTTATTTTTAAAAGTAGGCTAATAGCAATAAAAAGAAGCACAATTTTGAGTCCATAATTTCCTAAACCAATAACCGATAATATGACTTTGGAAGAGGGAGTCCCATTCCAAATGCAAGTGAGATCATCGGCCAAACCGCCATCCAAGATCATCTTGACGGCGACGGTTCGATTGAGCGAATGATCTTTGGCGCGGTAAACCACACCCATCGCCCCGCGAGCGATCTCGCCATGCAACTCGTACTGATCAATTCGGCTGCCGATCGACGGAAGACCGTGGGATGTCGCTTTGTCGGCCGTCTGGACAGTGTCTGGAACATTGGTTTTCGGCGCCAACGTGGGTTCGTCCAAACCAACCTGCGAATCATCGGCGGTATGTTTGACCACGGTGCTGTACTTGGTTAATGGTTAAGTTGAACAGTGGTTGTCCTAATTAAAAAAAAAAAAAGGTGAAACAACCCTAAAATATCAAGTGATTTACTGAAAATCACACCGTCAGATTCAGCATATCAGAGCACCCCACTGTAAAGATTAAAGTTCCTATGTACAAAAACGTGGAATTTTGAATTTTTGCCAAAAGCACGATCACGAATGCACTTTTCTTTTTTTTCTGTTTGGTTGGTTTTACCAGAAGTGACTGCATCGTACCACTAGTCCTAGCAGATCACAAGGTTCTCAACGCGTTTGAGCAGGGTGACGAGGTAGTGATGGACGGTTTCTATCAGGAAAACCCCAACCCGCAGGTAAAGATCGACCCCAATGACAAGCGCTCGATATTCCGCATGCTCGATACTCATGTAGTTGGTGCGAAACCTTATCGTTGGCGGTTGAACATGGTGACAGGCAAGGTTACTGAGGGTTTTCTGCATGACGAAGTGGCGGAGTTCGGGATGATCAACCCGGCTTTCGCCGGGCAGCCCTATCGGTATACCTGGATGATGGAAACCAAACCCTGTGAACAACACCTCCATCGGCGGTATCCTACGCGCCTCGGCTTCCCACTGGGTGACCGGTCTGTTGGATGATGCCGCGATCTGGAGCCGCGCCTTGAGCGAGGAAGAGATCAATCAAGTGATCGCCGACGGTGTGCCGCGCGTGATTTCTCGCGCTCAGCCGCTCTTCATTCGCAGCTTCGTGGCGGACTTCCCGGGTGTGGTGGAAGGTGGCGATGCCGTGCTTCGCTGGGATGCCAGCCCGGATGCCACCCTGACCATCAACCACGGTGTGGAGCGCAGCTTGTGCTGCATCAGGCTCTTGGTGCCGAGCCGGACGGTGTGCAGCACGCTGGTGATCATCGGATGCTCCGTCGGCTAGTGAGATCCGCTGTCATCACCGTTGGTCGCCGGAGCCTCGGTCGGTGTGGACTCGGGAGCCGTCGCCTCGGTCTCGGCGCTGTTGGTGTCGCTCGGCTCGCCGCCCCCGGCTTCGTTCGTCGCCGCGGGTGATTCTTGGCGCACGGGTAGCGCAGCGCCGGGCGGACGCACCAGGTGGATCCGATCACCGAAATACTTCTTTTGCCATAATAGTTCTCTATTTCTTTCAGACAAGCGTTGGAACCGTTCCTGTGATGGGCGTGGTGAACAAAGTAGATTTAAGAAAATTGGAACTTTGGTACTTTAGCGTGAATCGCATAGGAAATTGAAACTAGTAGCAATATAGAAAGCTCAAATTTACAGACAAGACTCTTAGGATATTGATAATAGTAATAAAAAAACAAGACATTCCAAGCCTCAAAGACATATTTAATCAGCGTCGATTAAAAGTTCTTAGATTTGGTTTATGATAAAGGAGAAGAAACGACGATTGATTATCAGAGAATGTTGCAATTGGTCAAAACCGCCGGCTTCACCGGTTATGTGGGAATTGAATACGAAGGAAGTCTTTTGAGTGAAATGGAAGGGATTGAAGCGACTAAGCGGCTTTTGATAGCGGCCGGGCGGGAAGTCTAAATGAATGCTGATCTCGCAGAAATGATTCCATGTTCCAAAATTTCCTGTTCCGAGGAGCCCGTTCCAAAATATAAACGTCCGAATGTCCATCCCTTCTTTGGAGGCTCGGGGCCGCGATGTGCCACCGGTTCAGCCAGACGAGCTCCGGATAGGCGGCGAAGTCGCGGATGCGATCGAGCTCGGTCTCCTCGAACTCGCCCGAGAAGATCCACGCCTGGTGTGCCCACCAGAATCCCCTGCGCGGGGAGTGGAGGTCGCCTTCCTGGTCGGAGTAGCGGTGGTGGCGCCGGTGGCCACCGGCCCACCACAAGGGGCCCTTCTGCACGGCGGCGCAACCGAGCACGGCGAGCAGGAACTGGAACGCGCGGCTCGTCTTGAAGGTCGCAGCTCGAGCGGGTCCATCCCAATCCGCGCCGCGATCTCGTCGAGCTGGGTTTCCGTGGCGAAGGCTACCTGAGGATTGCCGAAGCCGCGGAACGCGCCGAAGCGAACCTTGTTTGTGTAGACCAGCCTGCCGCGGCTGCGGTTGTTGGGAATACGATAGGGTCCTCGGGCCATCAGCAGCGAGAACCCGAGCACGCCGGGACTGTCGTCACCGTAGGCGCCGCAGTCGACGACCACCTCGACCTCGCGGGCAACCAGGGTCCCGTCGCGCTTGTCTATTCATTCCTAAGTAATGAGTGGCTTTTCTATATACGGAAAGATTAAATAACTCCCTAAGCCTAAAATTACATTTCTACTGAGCTAGCAAAATTTTCCATAAGCACGTCGATATGCAAACCTGTCCGCTTAGTTAACCTTTTTTGTCGAAGCTACTCACCTAGAGCTACTTTTTTAAGTGCAACTAAATTTAATATTTTAAACAAAGAATTAAAGATCTTTTTCTTTTTTTTTAAATTTACAAAAAGAAACGACACTATATTTTGATTTTTCTTGCTCTTCAGTGCAGGCTTCGGCGCAAGCGCATCCGTAGCGGTGGTGCCAAGTGCAGCGGGACGGCGCGGCTTGGCCGCCTGGCGTGCCTTGCGGCCCGAACTGCGAACCTTACGCTTCTTCGAAGCACGGCGCTTGGCTTTGTAGCCATAACGCGCGCTATTGCCGAGAGCCGCATAACGGCGGCGCTTTCCGCTACGGCGCGCGCGGCGGCTGGATCGCTTTGTGTATTTGCGAACACCCCTGCGCAAACGCGACTTGCGCTTGCCGACGTTACCTTAAAGAGAAAAATTCAAAATATTGTTTATTTAAAATATTTAAAATAATTATTAATTGAATTTAAAATGGTTATTTAAAATATTTTAAAATATGGTACTGACATGTTAATTAATTGAGAGGGAGTAATCAATCTGGACTAACCTTGGATGTGAAGGAAGATTCATTTTGTGAGGAAGAATTAATGACAATACTAAAAGGATTAAAAGGTCATAAGGTCCCAGATGCTGTCAGTGTCTGAAACTAGGGTTTCAAATATGGTGGTTGTGAACATAGAGTTGTTTTTTTTCCAATTTGTAGAACTGTTTTATTTATCGGCCGCAATGACCATTTTGTTGGCGCTGTGTCATTATTTCCACTTTTTATTCTTAATTTTAATTATCGAATTATTTAAAAAGCCTATATTTTCAACGTAAATATTGTTGTTTTTTGTTTATTTTAATGAAACACAAATAATTAATAAATTCCTTATAAAGAAAACTATATGCCTAAATGTTGTCAGTGTCAGAAAAAAATTTTGTTACATACTTAATTCAGTCTACTAAACTGCATTGGGAACCCACCCCCTCATGTACGTAGCAATTTCAGTTCGTTTTTTTTATTTGATTGCTTGTTGAATTGGACATCATGCCTAATTATGGAGTAGGATAGAGAAAGAAGCAGGATCCTGGTTTAGACAAAATTCTTCATTGGAACTTGGTAAAGAGCCTTTCCCGTTTAAGATTCTATTCAAGATTTCTTTTCATTTTCGAATTTAACTAAAAAAGCTATCATGTCACGCCCAAACCTGACAGTAACCTTGAATTATGTCAGTTATGTCCTTGGGCATATCTCGCATATTATTACATTCGGCTACTGCGTTGCCAGCCCGTCAATGTGGCGGTGTGACGAAAATGAGAAGACCCCGTATTATCTTTCTATCTTCCTATACCGTACGGAATCTTTCTATCTTCCTATGTACGGTGTACGGTCGTGGTATGTCTCATTTCTGCTAAAATATGGTAATAAGGACAAAGGCAGAATACAAGAGTGCAATGGGGTAGGCCATGAGATATCGTTGATTTTCCATACCGCATCCTAGTTCCAAGAGTCGTGTACTGGCCGTCAAATAATTATACTGTCTGCATTTTGATAGCATTTCTTGTAGAAGGGAGGGACATGCTCCAAGACACCATGATTTCAAGTGAACTTTCACAGCAAGAGAGTGGAGAATGCGTGAGTAAAGGAGAGTAACAGGAAGTCCACAAACCAGATGATGGATAATCTTAAATTCTACCTGATTCTCACTTACAAGTGGGTAGCTCGAGCCAGATATTGCTAGACTCCAGAGAGGGGTCTATCGATGACCGATACCAACCATTATTGACTTATGCTAATCATTCCAGCCATTCCTTTGACATCTTCAAACCTGTGACGGTTCAATTTTCAAAGGATAATTTAAATCTAGATATGGTGATTAATAATTGTGTTTACTGTAGTATTTTTTTTTCGTATACCTTAGGCATACATCAATTATAACTATTTCTTTTTTTTGTATGTGTAAACCACAGATTTCAGAAATTGTTTTGTTTATATTTTTGAGTTGGTTGTAAGAGGGTGTTACCTTTGTTTTTTGTTTTTTTTTTTTTTTTTTTGCCTAATCCGTGGATTTCCGCATTACCTCATTACTCTAATGATTGCCCTTGAGCTTTGTTGACGGTGATTGCTAATTGAACATTCCCTGTGTCCCTGTCGTCATTTATATATCCCTGTCGTCATTTATATATCCCCCTGTGCCCCCCGGCGTCTCCGTTAATGTTGTTTCCCTGTGTTCCGGTCGTCATTTGTGTCCCAGTGTCCCAGCCTGTAATTTCTCCTTGAGTGTCGCAGTCGTCATTTATATTCCCTGTGTCGCGGTTTCCCGGTCGTCATTTTTGTCTCGGTCGTCATTTGTATGCATCGCCCGCATTTGGTCTTTGCCAACCCGCTCGGGCCGCTTGAAATCGTACGCGGTAACGCGAGCGGCCGGGACTTGCGGAGCCACAGGAGCTTCCACAGCGGGTTTCTTTTCGGGCGCAGGCTTAGCCGGTTCCGGCTTGGCAGGAGCTCCCTCGACCGATTCCATCGCCTTGAGGAGGCTTTCGACCTGATTTTGACTGAGTGATTCGTCGGACATGTCCTTTGTCCTCTCGGGGCTTCCGTGGGCGAATCGCGATCACTCGCGTATTTGGAATGAATTAAATAAAAAAAATATTTTTTTTAACTTAAAGTAAGGAACAACATTAAAACTTAAAACGAATAGAAATTACTCCGTATATGAAAGGGGCTGTTCCCTCCTCAACAACCCGCTCTTTAGCTAAAGTTTGACTCTTTCTCTCAACTCTACTTTTTCAAACATTACAAAACTTTAGCGCAAAGAGTGGGGCGTCGAGGAGGGGACAACCACTTTCATATACGGAATAATTTCTTTTCTTTTTAAGTTTTAATATTGCTCCTTACTTTCAGTAGATTCATTGCTTTGTGAAACCCTACACATCGCAAATTAAGTTAATAGCAACACGACCCGGACCAATCATTAGAAATGAAAAACCAGGGAGGTAGTGAACACCGTATCCAACTCATCGAGGGTGACCAAGACAGAGACCGGATCACCGACCACGGGTGTTAAGGGTACGAGTTCAAATGAAGGTGAATTGTCATAAAGTAATTGTAAAGAGGCTTTCAGCGCAATCTTATCATTAATGGAAACCGTAATGCCATGAACCCATTCGCCGCGATAATCAGTGACGCTTTGGCGAACCGTTTGGCCGACAAGCGATATCAGGAACTCTCCGATGCTTTCGGTTTTGGACCAGGCGACCTGCTCCGAACCGGCTTCTCAAGCTTTACCGAAGAAATTCTCGCGCGCGCATTGAACCAGGAATTTGAGCAGGCCGTCGGCGAACAAGACCCCGACCTGCGCGTCGCGGTCGGCTTCGCCGACGCCTTGTCGGGTATTGTTGACGACACATCCTCCGACACAGCCAAATGGTTCGGTGTGTTGGGAACACCCCCAGTTACTATATTCATTTGTGTTTCTTCCTCTTTGAATGCACAATCTTACATTTGGGGAGAATATTACCGCGGAATAGTCATGTAAATAATTTGAATAAGCAAGTAAAACAATCAGTAATCCTTCTTTTAATATGCAACATTGAATGATTCCAGAACCACATGGCTACACTTCTCCAAACACAACGTGTAAAGGGGTTGGGGTTAGAGGCGTAATTTGCTATTGGGCAGAGGTGTAACTTCCCCTCCCATGCCTCAGTATTCCCCCAGATCCTGTTTCGCCATGGAAAATGTTATTCATAAATGAAAATTGCGTTACAATTTGACCTGAAAATTATTTGGAGACAGAGAAGAGGGCGCTAATCAGATTTTGCCCCGGGCGCAAGAGAGGATAAAACCGTCACTAAAAAAGGTTCCTTGGAATATTTACATCAGCCTAGACCAGAAGTAGTGGTCGAACTTAATATATTTTCGATCAGCCAAGGCAAAAAAGAGTTACAGAATTGAATATTTTCGATCAGCATAGAAAATATATATGCCGTTCCTAAGCCAATGAATCGTGATTTCAATTTTTGCCGGGAGACATGGGCCGTAATGTCATGTCTATGAAAAGCCGATTGTCCTTGAAGTAAAAGCTGCTGTATCTCGTCCCAAGATTGATTACATGTAAATGTAGTAATTAAATTTTGACGATCATAGAGACGATTATACGCAATAGCATCCCAAGCATATTCATGCATATGACGGGGACTGTCAGCATATGACGAAGGCAAAATCTTTAATCTTCCAACGTTAGTGGTATTACCCGTCATTTACAGCTGCATCTCAAAAATGATATTTCGAATATGTTTACGTAAATCATAAACTAGATCTTCTGGTAGTCTGTTAGCTGCTATGGCTGAATTTGAGAAGGACTTAACATAGAAGGAGCATTGTATACCAGGTACTGTCTTAGCAGTTGTTAATCATGACTGCAGAGACCCCATAACATATATTTTTGCCTCGTTGTCAACGAATATAACAGCAATTCCTTTCAGTTATTTTTGCCAAAATTTGGTCATATATATTTGCTTTTATTAGGATTTGACCATGTCGTGGTTGTTGCAAACTTAAATGTACTATAAAAAAAAAACAAACAAAAAAAACTGTTGTAACTGAAATTTCATAAGTAATACTAGTAAATTAGAACAAATCGATACTAAAAAAAGTATTGATATAAATACTGAAACATCGGTCAGTCTCATATTCAATCAACTTGTTTCATAATGAAGTAGCTGATTAAGCAGTTTTGCTGCATGAAATTCGTCGCGTATAAGCTTGATTATCCATGGTCAGAGAGTTCATGTAATCGTTTTACTTGAAAAAAAAAAAATGATTTTTTTTTTAACTAGTTCACTTTTTAAGAGTCAAAAGAGACCCGAGGGCAACTAGCCATCGACGCCCCTTTTCCTCAAATCCATCCGATTACAATTTTGAGATTGCCATTCTGTTATAAATAGTTCAAAGGTCAAATAAGAAAAAAATGAGGTGTTGACGCAACTCCATAGGACCCGGGGGTAGGCGTTGTACGTTATGCTCTGGGGGCAATCCCGAGAAGGTTCACTTGATTGGAAATTGAAAGTTCTAGTTCACTTTTTAAGAATCAAAGAGATACGAGGGCAACCCTCCTCAACGCCCCCCTTTTTACACTAAAGTTTTTAATTTATTAAAACGAGAAGTTGTGAGAAAGAGCCAAACTTTGCGTAAAGAGCGAGGCGCTGAGGAGGGGACAGCCTCCTCAACGCCTGTTTAAAAATAATTTCTGTTCGTTTTAAGTTTCAATGTCAGTCCTTACTTTCAGTTTAAAAAAGCTTATTTCCTTATTTGATGCAATTAAAGACTGATTTTATGTTTTGAAACTTTGAATGCTTTCAGTGAAGCAATGCTAAAAATTAAGGTTGGGTTAATCTATCCCGTTCGCTTGTTGCAGGGTTCGTACATAAGTGATCACGGTTGCAAGTTCTGCATCGGAGATACCTTCAATCGGTGGCATATCGCCAAAGGGCCAGTGATGTGCTCGAGCACCCAGTTTGGCAGCGCGAACAAAGGCACCATCACCATGATGGCTCGGTTCGTAAATCAGATGCACAAGAGGTGGTGCCACACCTTCCTGCCCGGCAGCGTTCTTTCCGTGACAGGTAGCGCAATTGGCATTGAACGCCAATTCGCCATCCTTAGGAAATAGATAACAAAGCACAAGGATAGTCTAGAATAATAATGTATAGTATTATATAAGAATAGTATAGTGTGGAAGCGGAAAGTGACGATGATATAGGAAGAGAAAAAGAAAAGAACAACAACAAGAGAATAAAAACAATAAATGTTTCAGGTTAGTTAAGCATAAATGACTTATTAATATATTTTCAACATTTCCATGGTACTTTTTTTCAGTGGCGCCAATTGGGGGGCGGCAGCTGTTTACCCCCTACATTTCAAAAAAAAAATTCATTCAAAGGAAACTAAACACTTTAATATGAGTAAAATTGAAAATGATATCATAAAAAATGACATTAAAATACTTTCTGATTTGAAAAAGGATAAGGTCCTTAATATCACAAGAGCAGACAAAGACAAAACTGTTGTAATCATGGACACTGATGATTATGATCCTAAAATGAACACAACTATTTCTGACACCTTTAATTACAAAAAACTATATCTTGATCCTACGGATAAATATGTAAAGTTGATAAGAAACGATAAGGGACTCGATTGGAAAACTTTTTTTGTTGAATTTCAAATTCGAGGTTACTTTTACGATTAAAGATTTTAAGTAGACACTTCTCAAATGGTGTTTGACTTTCAAATACGAGCTTGCTTGTGCAAAATAGATGCTGTAAATTGAAAGATTTTAAGTAGACACTTCTCAAATGGTGTTTGACTTTCAAATATGAGCTTACTTTTGCAAAATAGATGCTGCAAATTGAAAGATCTTAAGTAGGCAATTCTAGAGTGCTGTTTCAATTTAAATACGAGGTTACTTTTGCGAAATAGATGCTGTAAAGGTATTTGCTAGGCCAAGGTTCATAGTTCTTTTATTTATTTATTTTTCTTTTTTTCTCTCTTTTCTATTTATTATTATGGGACTGGTTATTATTATTGATGAATTGACAAGATATTGGTTGTTATTGGTTATTTTTCCGTTTTTTGTTGTTTCATTTGTAGTGAATTATTAGTTTGAAAATGAGTTTTATGTACGCGCAAAGGCGCGAGTGCTTTTTATGGCACTTGGTATTAACCAAGTGACAAATAGCAGTCGCCAATTCTGTCGGTCTGTCGGCATCGAGTCGCAGGTAGACATGGAAATTCTGGTTCACTCAGTCCTTCAAACTGTACCCCTATTCTCCGTCTTTGGACTATTGCATAAAACTTTTACGTAGTGGTTCAGATGTATCTACTCAATTTATTGACCTGTTAATAGAAAGAAAATAAAATGATATTTTGGGTTTTCTTTTAACCACTACCTAGACGGCCATTTTGCAAGGCAATAAGAAGTAAGTCGAGAAATCTTGTCTAAACAAGTTTTGTGATGTCAATCTTTTTGTGTTGCTCCTAGTTTGTGATTCAGGGGTCATTCTTAAAAAATTGGGACAAAATTTAAGCTTTAGTGCAAAGAGCAAGGTACTGACGACGGGGTGAACCCCTTCATATATGTAATAAAAACATGAGAATAGAGAAGTTCGTTACGTAAGCTAATTTGTAAGTTACGTATATCTTTTACTATTAAAAACATTTGTAAGAAATTAAAAGTTCTAGTTGCTTTTTTAAGTAATCAATAAATCGGAAGGCGAATAGGCCTCCTCCCCCGCTTCTTTTTTTCTCAAAATCATTCCTTCACTTGTCACCTCATTAGTGATAAATTGATAGCAATGTTAAACGTTTCAAACACAATAAAAAGATTGGCTCAGATCTTATCTAAGTCTTATCTAAGATCTTATCAGATCTTATCTAAACGTATTATCTGACGTCTTATCTAAATTATTATCTGACGTCAGAAACCCTTATTAGACCTCAATCTTTTTAAACGTTAAGATTAGATTTTTCAAAACGTTTCAAACACAATAAATAGATTGAGGTCTAATTCTAATAAAAAGATTGAGTTCTGTTGTAAGTCACCGCTGGTTTCACAGGAAGACTGTGTTAAGACTTGGGTTCCAATTTGGCTGTTTCAGAGTACTTGTTTAATTTTTTTTCACATGTGCTTGAGAGCGTAATAAAACGCACTAACACTGCGTGCTGTGACACAATTTGCATTAGGTTTCATGACTTTATTTTTAAGGTAAAATAATTTTTTGCTTACTGAGCCCATAAATCAAGCTTTTAACTGAAAAAAAAGAAATATTTCAGTCGTCCCGCCGAGGAACTACCAACCATCAGAGGCCAACAGGACGGTTCCACGAACCAACTGCCTCATCTAAAATAGGGATAAGCTACTTGTGCCATCTTTTAAAATCGATAGATATATCTCAGCAATTTCCAGGATTTGTATGCATGTAATAAGGAGTTTTCCAGGAATTGAAAAGAATTTTTTGTGCGGTGCGTCGCTTCTAGTGTAACATAGGACCACGTTGTGAATTAGATTGGAGGCATATAGTTACTCTTCTGGATATAAAATTCTTTTTGGATACCATGCATACAGTTTAATTACTATATAATGTGAACTGATCTTCAATTGCATGTTTGTCGGTAATTTCCAAATCATCAATTTAAAGTACATGAAGCTGAGAAACTTTCTCACTTCCCATTATATATTTCATAACTTCCGACTTTCCTTTGATGTTACCTTGATTCTCCAGTGATCTTTGCTTATAATACCGTTTCTTAGCTTTCCTTCTCAGATAGTTCACTTTATGTCTTGCAAGTCTGAATAACTCAAATCCTTGTCAGGTTCTGAGATAAGATATTGTTCGTACAAAGAATTCTGATTCTCAATCTCCAGCAATGGAAAAGAAACAGATACAGAAAAGAACAGATGTAGATATTGATCTAATCGATATTCCGTACAGGCATGAATCTACATATCCAGTTTCACTAGATGATCTATTAGGACTGTTACAAAATTTGATTGGATCTATTGCCAATCCAAGATCAAGAAGAAATAACCAATTAGAAATAGAACCGGTTGATGTTCCAGATTTTCAAGAATATTTTATTTCTCTTGAGAGTATTATAGGGAAATATGAAGATTTGATTTTGAAGAAAATTTCTGCAAGATGGTTCAGAATGGCATTCAGAACAAGTTCTTGCATAAATAGTTGTTAAAGAAAAATACCGTCAGTGATTTTGTTTTGCTCTTTGACACTATTTACGTGCGATTTCTCATTCGTAATTATTTCATTCCAAAGAGACAATGCGAGTCTCAGCTCTCAAGTAAATACAAATGGGTTTACTGTAGGTGACTAAAAATTGAACACTTGAAAAAATAATTTGGATTTACACAAAATGACAGTAGTGTTTCAATATGCCAATTAACTTACTCCATATACGTTGTGTTGAATTCAATATGGAATCATAACAGTAGCAATACGACCATCAGTTTTCATCACTACTATAGAGAAAGGTAACCTCCTGAAACAAGCACAGTATTCTCAAGTGAAATCCCTTTGTCAGCAACGTAGGATATGTTTT
Organism: Alatinidae sp. Z8VKAUB7J3; assembly: GCA_010016025.2. Taxonomy (NCBI): domain Eukaryota; kingdom Metazoa; phylum Cnidaria; class Cubozoa; order Carybdeida; family Alatinidae; species Alatinidae sp. Z8VKAUB7J3. The sequence goes on from JAAAKM020721499.1 coordinate 128,812,715, forward strand.
AAATGAAATAAAGGGTAAACTAGTAGAATAAATTAAATATTGAAGCTCTCCTTTATAAGCAGAATGGTTTGTACTGTATCCCCAAGTGAAATCCCTTTGTGAGCAATGTAAAATCAATGAGATCCCTTTGTCTGGTCACAAAATCAACAATATTATTTTGATTAAGATTCGAGACCAGGAAGTAATTTACAAGTCAGCCAATACAGTTCTGGAGCCAAATGGAGCGGTTAATTATCCATCTGAATTTTTAAATTCCCTGGATCTCCCAGGTTTTCCACCACACGTGCTACAACTAAAAAAAGGTGTACCAACAATACTGTTACGAAATATGAACCCACCAAAGCTTTGCAATGGCACACAACTTGCGGTAAAAAAAAACAATGGAAAACTTAATAGAGGCAACAATCTTAACTGACTGGGTAAGTATATTACTGCTATGCCATTGGTTGAGAGGCATAAGAGAAGTTTGTTCACTAATGCAAAATGACACAATTTTCCGCAGTTATGAAGTTATACCTCTCAGAGGGCGTTTTTTAGGAACACTTCAATGAACATACATATACATATACTATGGGCAACAGTCACCCCATAGTCATTCCATAGGTCTTAAGTTTTGGTTTCCTATGCATTGTGATATACTTAAGTGAAAAATGTATATGCCAATAAGAATGTCAGGTGGGGCAGAATATCTGCAGCTCGGAATACTTAATGAGGATCCTTATTTCCGCGTTTTGCAGGACCACAGCTGTAGAATTTTCTCCTAAATAATTTCTTAGACCACACTGTTTTTCCATTTACAAAAGAGAGTTAAAGAGAGGAAAAACTGGTTTAACCTAAAAAAAACAGTGACTGGCATACAAAAAACAAAAGCAAGAACAAAACATTAGTTATAAAAAAAAAATTCTGAATATTTCGACTCCATATCTGGGAGCCTTTACCAACAGGGGAAAAAAAGAAAAACTTATGGATCCGTTGACTTTGGGAAAAAATGAGCGCGGGAGGGGGCCTAAGTGTCCTCCAAATTTTTTGTCACTTAAAAAGGGCACTAGAAATTTTCATTCCTGTTAGAATGAGCCCTCTCGTGACAGGCTCGTAACTTTTGATGACAAAGACTAAATTTGATGAAACTTATATATTTAAAATCAGTATGAAAATATGATTCTTTTGATGTATCTATTTGTATCAAAATTCCGTTTTTTAGAGTTCAGTTACTATTGAGCCGGTTGCTCCTTACTACAGTAAACTCTAGAGTGGTGGGAAAAATTTCAAAGTAATAACAATCCTCCATACCATTGTTTTAGGTACTAATTTGTTGAGACCAATAAAAGTGTACGGTCTTCTTGAATGGATTTATTCTAAAGATTTAGGTAGGTGTAATACTTTTTGAATTCTGAAATATGTTTTTATATGAACAGTAGCTAATGTTGTTAGTAGTCAAGTAGTATGCTGTGATATATTCGATTAATCGCTTGTGTTGTAATGCTTTGGGTAGGTTTTGAAATCAATCGCTTGATTTGATAGAAGTGCAAAGAAATAATAGAATCATACATAAGTGCATTCTATTTCTGCTATTTAAGACCCTCTATCATTTTCCAATAGAAAATTCGATTTGCTTTCAAAGAATAAGCATCATATTTCAAGTTTCATTTTTTGTGGACTTAGTTGTCTTTTTTATTGTCCGATTCAAAGTAGCTCATATGCACTTTGTTCTGACTAAATGTTCAGGACCGTAATTTTGATAGAGCTTTTTATTCTATTGAGCAAGGGGGGATACAAAAAAGCTTCACAGGACGACATAAAGGAAAATGAATTTCCTTTTGTATTCTTCCCATGCTTCTTTCATAGATTGTCCTTCTAAGTATCCAATACCAAAATAAAATGTCGAAGAGCAGAAAGGCGAATATAGAAGTTGATCTAAGAATATCTTTTTGGAAACACAGTAGAACGTTCGGCCAGGAATAAAAGCATCAAGCCAAACATACCAGTAATGATTTGGTATACCACAAGCAAGTCCCACTGTTGTCATCTTTGCTAAAGATTTTGGCAAAAAGTATAATCAAAAACAGGTTCAAGTCAATTTGTGCAGCTTTCTGACACGCCTACCAATTTTCATCGTCCTAGCACGCCCAGAAGCACCAAACTCGCCAAAGCACTGAACCCCACCACCTAACTCCACCAAAGAAAGCTGATCCAGTCCTATTACGTCAATCACGCATCTACGACATTTCTAAGCGTTTTCCAAGATTTCCGGTTTACCCCTCCATCTCCCCCAATGTCACCGGATCTGGTCGGGATTTGAAATAAGAGCTCTCTGACATGATAGACTTCCCAACATCAAATTTCAGCGCACCCGTTGACTAGAACCCGAAGATTGTCCGTCCGCCACTGCTTCTCGGGATCGCCTGGAAAGCGACCGCTCAGCCCTTTCCGGAGCTCGGCTCGCAGAGACGATCGTTGCTCCTCGTAGTCGGCCCGTCTGCTGTCTATCGCGGCCCGCCGCTCGGCTCTCTCCGTTTCCGTGAGGGAGCGTCCATCGAGGGCGCGGAGCTCCTCTCCCGCGATCTGGATCAACCGAAGGAGATCCTCGTCTCGTCGGGGGTTCGAGCTCTCTCCGAGCGCCTTGTTTCCTTATTTAATTTCTAAACGTTTTTGAGTTAATGCAGGTTTTGATTTTGGCTCATCGTACATGAATAATTAAAACAGAATTTGCATTTTAATTTTTGCTTTTTTGGCAAAATTGCTTTCTCAAAGTTCTTATTGGACAATTTTTAGAAAAGGGGGTGGAGAGGGGGCCTAGTTGCCCCCGAATTTTCTCGGTTACTTAAAAAGGCCACTAGAACTTTTAATTTTCTTAGTATAAAAATTGTTAAGAAGTTTGTATTAATAATAAATATACCTTTCTTTCTTTTTTCTTTCTTTCTTTTTTCTTTTTTCTTTTTTCTTTTTCTTTCTTTCTCTTTTTTTGTTCTTTTTTTTTCTTTCTTTCTTTCTTTCTTTCTTTCTATGTATGTACAACTGGCACTTTACTTCCCCCTCTCTAATTCGTCTTTTTCTGTTAACAGCCCTCTAGGTAATTGTTTGTTCTCTCTTCATCATTTATTAAATCTGCTTTTCTTTGCTACGTGAATACTTAAACACAGTCTTCTTTTTAAGTGCAGTATCTTGTGACGTTACAAAGGAATGGGGGCACAAAAGAATGGACATACAAAGGAATGGGGGCACAAAGGAATGGACATACAAAGGAACGGGGGCACAAAAGAATAAAGGTACAAAGGAATGGAGGCACAACTTAGACATGGGGTATGGTGTATCATGTAGTCTCAAAGATAAAAAAAGCAATTCGACAAACTAGGGAGGGCCATATCCAAATCCTTCTAAAAGATTATCGCAAGTTTAACATTGTTTGCAAATAGCTAATACGTCTTTCCTTTGTTATAGTTGAGCCCTTGTCAGGAATCATACAAAAAAAGTCTGATCGAAAAAGTTTAAATTGAAAATAACTATTTAATAAAGCATCGTATGTTTTTTCTAGTAAAAAAAGTTGCCAAACTATTTAGAATTGATTGGGTGGCCTTGCTATACCATGTAAAGCTTGATAAGATGACTAAATCAAGGACAGAAATTTAAAACCCACTCCTACTTTCCCGAAAATCTTGGAAAAACTATTTAACTTCCCCCGTTTTGTGCCGGAGATGGGGATATTCAGTTTTAATGAAACTTACATAAAATTAAGAAACATCATCCCTCTCCTAGCTGTTTGCTCATCGTCCTCACCGATTTTACCAGAGTTTAGGTTTTGGCCAGTAGAATGCTTTTATAAAAATTACCGGCCAGTCGACAAAATCCACTGGTCCTTTGGATCATTAACAAATAGTAGATGTTGATTGGCAAAATGTATAAGAGACACTCATCTCTCTTCCAACATGTTTGCTCGTCCTCTTCACCGCTTTTATCAAAGTTTTAATCTTGGCTGGTACAACAGTTGGCAAAAATCACCAGCAGAAGCTCCTGTCTATCTATTCAAGCGATAGCACTCCACAATTAGAATAGTGTCAGCATTTGCCAACGCCAGTCAAAAAGCTCGTGAGCAGCAGTTTCTGCATTTGGCCCAGACTCAATAGGAATCCCGTGAAGTAGAAGATTTTGACTTTTAGAGGCAAGCTCAGAATACAGGCACGATTTTTGTATATTAATCAACTCTGATTTCAAAACGCAATTTTCCTGCCGAAGTTGGGAATTTTTCCTGTGGAGAGTCCTTGTTCCAGACTAGCCACCATTTTCCTAACCTAACCTGTCTAATTAACTGTATATAACTTGTTTCATTTCCTAGCCTAACCCCTTTCCGAGATAGCCAAAAGTAAATCAACTAGAAGAACATCAAACGAACCAAAAAAACTCAAATGAGGTTTATTAAATAAGTATAGAATACGCCCCCCCCTGCTGCCCGCGGGGCTCATGGACTAATAAGCTTCGCTCTATAGGTAATGTTACCTGTAAGCAAGCCCACTTTACGCATTTTTAGTTTGCCCCATGGAGGAGGAGCGTCAACCAGAAATTAGAAAAAATGAGGCATTTTTAACTTATGAACGGGTGATCGGATCATAATGAAATTTGATGTTTGGAGGGATATCGTGTCTCAGAGCTCTTATTTGAAATCCTGACCGGATCCAGTCACATTGGGGGAGTTGGGGGGAACCTAAAATCTTGGAAAACACTTAGAGTGGAGGGATCAGGATGAAACCTAGTGAGAAAAATGATCACAAGTCCGAAATACGTGATTGAGGTAACCGGAACGGATCCGCTCTCTTTGGAGGAGTTGGGGGGAGGGCACCAACATCATAACTTTCCGGGAGGTAGTCACCCTTCAGACAAACAAACGATAATACTCATTTACATCCAACCGAAGTTCTTTAGTAATAATATTAACAAGGACTTTTCACCTAATTTACTATTCATCGCGAATTTTTAGGTATATTCAAATTTTATCCCAAGTTGAAATTAAAAATTTAAACGTCGGATGGTGCTAATCAATATACAATTATTGATTTACACATTTTAAAAGCAATTAACCAGGGATTAAAGGGCCTGTACCTCAAATTATATCGCTCGCGCTGGTGCTTGATGTTCAAGCCGCCGAGGGCGACGTCCTTGTGGATGGCGAGGCGCCGGAAGTAGGTGTCCGGGTTGTCCTGGCCGGCGAGACCTTCGCGGTCGTACTCCTTGCGCAGCTCGGAGTAGCGCAGCGAGAGCACCTGGATGTTCTGGGCCCGGCGCGGCACCTCGATCTCGAGCGAGGCCTCGAGGGCGACGCGCTGCTCGTGGAGCTGCCAGCCCCAGATCCCCAGCCCGATCGAGCCCACGACCGAAACCAGGATCACCCCATGGTCAAAGTTCAAGGTTGCTCTTATGTAAGTTATATTTTCTATTATTTTATGCAGGTGAAAACCTGCTCAAAATGTAAGTCTTAACAAATTTTTAATGATTGAAACATTTACTCAGTTTTTTAATTATTCGACAAAAAATGACGAACAAAAAAAAATTACATTCTCAACTCCCAACCGTAAACCCTCCCAAAATTCCTTAAATACCTTGAAATTCGTGCAATCTTTATAAAGGATCATAATTTATTTCCATCTTAAATTTTAAAGTAATATCGAGAGAAATGGGTAAATATCCCTAAGAATCCAGATGGGGGAACGGAGTATCAATAACCAGCCCCTTCTCAGAACCAGTTTATTTTTTGGAATTTCAGGAACAGAGTTCAAAATGACAGGAGCTTTGTTAGAATGATCTGAACTTAAAAAAAGAAAATCCCTTCTATATTCAGCAATTTTCAACAAAATTTAACAATTAAATTTAAATTTTCAGCAATTTGTAGTTTTCCGAAAGACTAGCCGTATTTTAGACAATAGGCTATAAAAAAAGTGTTGTCCTTAAAGGCAATATATTCGTTACAAAAGTTAGAAAATTCCCCAAAAATTTTATTTGGAAGGGAAATTCTTCCTGTTTGAGGCTTATCCAGGTTATGTTTGCACCTATCGACCCTAATGGTGCCTTGCAAAGCTATTCTTACTGGTGTCAACTAGATTTTTCATTATACCTTAGATTCAGGCTTGAAATTTTTCCATAGGAACTACATTGTCAGAACCATTAATGGGTACCTAATATGATTCTAAGAGATTTTAAAGTTAAACATATTAAGATAACGAAGTTCATTTAGAAACCTATGGGGTCTATTAAGCGTAGCAAATAAATAAAAAGGCTAGAGGGGACTTTTAAGAGTGATAGGTGCCACAATTTACCGGTTTCAGGTCACTGACAATTAATTACCTTATGTGACAATGTTGTTTTCCTTATGTAGTAAGGTAATATATACACAAATCTTGTTGTAAAAAGAAATGAAAACTAATTTATACGTAATAAGTTTTACAAAAAATATATATATATCTTCTGTTCAAAAGTCAAAGATTTGATCCTGTAAAAAGTCCATACCCATTTAAAGCTTTGATGCTTCTAAGTCTAAAGCGTTTTTGTCGCTCCATTTTCAAAACATTTTCGGGAACGTAACAGATGAGCAAGTAATGAAAGAGGCTAAAGGCAGAGGTGATACCGAACTCTCAGCTGCCATTCATGGGAGACATCTGACAGTTTATAAGTGGACAAGAACCGGTCCACCGAAACCGGTCCATACCCATTTAAAGCTTTGATGCTTCTAAGTCTAAAGCGTTTTTGTCGCTCCATTTTCAAAACATTTTCGGGATCAAAATTCCTGGTATTCCATCTATTCCTGGCCCAGACCTTCCTTTCATATTTCTGACAACTTTCCTAATTCCTTCTGACGAAACTTCTCTCATCAAATCTTAATCCTTTTCTCTCATAGGGAACAACACGAAATCACTCCAATTATCCTGACTTAATTCTATACATTCCCCTTCTATACTCTCTAAATGACTTGACCAAGTATTGACCGCTGGAATATCTGATAGGGCCTTTCTTTTATTTTCATTTGATTTCATATTTAACCAGAACTCTTTTGAGTGAGTTAGTAGTAGTAGTAGTAGTAATTCTGACGAACATACATGTTGTTACGCAGTTAGATGCTGACTCAGCTAACCGATACATATCCAAACCTCCTTATCGCAGCAGTTAACCGCAACTGGCAAGCTGTGATCAAAATCATCAAGTCCTGAACAAGTAGCGAACCATTTAAAAACTTCTATTAGATAGTATTATGTAAATTCATTAACTTTGAACAGTCAATGAGATGATATAATCTGACCTTTCTTTGGCGATTAAAAGGTCTCCAGGGGCAGGTAAAATATACAAAAAAAGCTATTTCTGTATTATTTTTGCCCGAAGTGCATTTTTTTATAGATTTTCTATAAAAAACACTTGATCCTAATTTGGATCTCCCTATAATGCGCCCCACTGACACGGCGGGATGCGAGAGAAAACGCAAACCAAAGTGAAGGTTAAAGTTAAATTGAAAGATTGATTAAAAAATTAAATTTTCTAGTTGACTTTAAAAGTGAAGCGGTTAATATGGCGCTCCACTTCGCAGCAAAGCTGCGGTAACTAACCAAGAGTTCTTATTTTTGTTTTTTTGTTTTCATCTCTTTTTAACTATCCTGGACGGGGTGAATAATTCCTAGAAATTGGTGGCGAATAAGTGGCTAATTTGATTCGCGAAATTTGTCTCTGGACCCGGACACCTTTAATACTAGTTCCTCTGAAGGCAGAATCAAGACCTTCTTTCCCTAGTGACCGAGTAATTTCCCTGCAATGTCTTTTAAGAAAAGATTACATTCACTTACGGGAGAAATTCTACGTTGCCCTGCCTCTTTTTGAAAACAACTTGGAAAATCGTGGACACTTATTTGAAGATTCATTTTTATAATCGGAATTTCTTTTGTTTGGTTATTTTGACAGCTTTGAATTCCCTTAGGAACAATTATTTTAGCTCATTATTGCCGATAGGAGGTTGCCAATAGATATTTTTTTTGGGTGAATCTTATAAAAGTTAGGCTAATTGCTAGAATCCAGCCAAATAGTCAAATTGGAGCGAATTTCAACATTTTGCTTAAAGTGCTTCGACAGTGCTGTGCGGATCGCTTGGGAGCAAGCAAAAGAGGGGAGAGAATTTTAGTTTTGAATTGCTATGTAATATTATCTATGCTCGTTTTAGGTTTCAATATCACCCTTTAAGCGTTCGTTAAAAAACTTTTATTAGGTTTTTTTAGTTAATCACTGTTTGTTTTTTAATTGACATGGTTTTATTATACGTCAATTGTAGGAATAATCAAAAAATTCAAGGAATATAAATAAAGTAAGATCCGACTTCCAGTTTAAGAATTAAAATTTGAATATTTAGTCAATTTTCGATCAATCATAGTTTAGTATAATACATATTTAATTAGTCTTTTACGTTATACTTTCACTGCAGAGACAAATTCTTCTTCTTCTAGCGGATAGAGTACATAATGGTAGCATTGTACACATATAGAGTGTGTCCGAAAGGTCAAGAATGCAGAATTAACTACCATGCATTTGAAATTCTTCGAAGAATTCCCAGTTTGGACTAGAATTTCATCTGTAAATATCGCGGGGTTATGACGCCAGAAAACCCTATGAAACGTTTCTACGAAATTGTAGCATTTATCTGAGGTTTTTCAGAAGAAACTGAGGAAGATAGCTGTACAAGTTCCAAGCTCCTACCTACAAAATTGTGGAATTTTGTATTTTTTGCCAGAAGACAAATCACGGATACGTGTTTATTTGTTTGTTTGTTTTTTGTTTTTTTTTCCAGGGGTAATCGTATCGACCCAGTGGTCCTAGAATTTTGCGAGAGGGTTCATTCGAACGGAAATGAAAAGTTCTAGTGCCCTTTTTAAGTGACCGAAAAAATTGGAGGGCACCTAGGCCCCCTCGCACGCTCATTTTTCATTGAACGCTCATTTTTCACGCTCATTGTCTGGATTTAAGTAAGAAGTTTTTCTTATTATCAGTTATAATATCTATAATTTATGTAGTTTTAGGTTCTTTTCTTATTAAAAAAGAAACTGTGGTTGCCAACAGATAACAGTCCATAAACGCACTTGGAGACATGCGTGTTTTAAAAATTCCAGACAAAGAAACTTGTGCTATAAAATTTTTATGTGAAATATTGAAACAAAACGTTGTTGAAATTTACTGTGTAAATGGACGGCACTCTTCGTTTTACAAAACATCTGAAAAAAACAACAACAGGGGGTAAATGAGTAAAAAAAAATTTATAAAATGAGGCTAATGTGTGGGAAATACAAGTTATTACAGGCAAACCACATCCAAAGACTTGTTGATATGGGGACAAGGTGCCTAAAGCTACTTCGTGTAAGTGTCTGATCTTCAGTTTACCTAAAAACTGGCCCTTGAAGTACGATTGTATTTTTAGTGTTTCTTATAAGGCTGGCTGTTTTCGGTATTACTACATTTAATAGAAGCATACTAATTTCGCCTTTATTTTTTAACAAGGTATAGTAGTTTCCTCCTCGAGACTGTTTAAGACGCATGTGGTTTTCAGTGAAGTGCCAATGACGTAATAGGCTTTATACGTTTACCGCTAAGGAAGTGGCGGTAGCCAAACTCTTGTTCGTAGCAACTTTTGTTCGTTTAAGCTTGCTTTACATATTCAATTTTAAGCTTTACTGGTTTTACGATTTGTTTATTCATTTATACTACTAGCTGCTGCATGTTTGTTCGGTATGATTGTTTCGCTTTTTTTTTTATTTCTGTTCGTTTGGGGTTTTATATATTTTTTCCAACCCTAATGTGCAAATATATACCCTGATTTGGATATATTTAGGGGTGAGGATAAAGTTCATTTGCAACAGAAATGAATTTTATATGTGGATTCAGGATGCAATTCTGGGTATATGTTTGCACATTAAGGGGGTGAGGTATATACTCTATAGGTTTACCAAAGATTGGATGCATGACAGATCTATACTCAACTGAATTCTGAAAAGAAAAATTATATCAATTTTTGAAAAAAAATGGTAGGTTATGCAATACAAAACAAATGCATCAAATAAGTGACTGTCCTAGTTATTTTTTCTCTTTTTTTGATGTATTTGTGAAGAAAACTTGTTGTACCGTGTAAGTTCCAGCAAAGCTGAAAATTTCAAAGTTGTTTTTCTCGGAATTTTGAAAACCTTAGTTACGACAAAACCACTCTCAGGGGATGAAATGTATCTTCAGTGAATTAGTAGGGAAGATGAGGAACTAAAAGTAATAGCTCCATTGAAAACATTGATGTTTGATGACGTATGACAATTATGAAAATTACTAATTTTCACAGAAAACTGAATAAGGCTAGCATCTGAAAAAGAGGGTTACCCAGTCAGGGTGTCATTCCAGTTTTGTATTTAGTTTCTCGTTACCCTTCATCAAATAAAGAACCGTGAAACAATGTTGAGTTGTGTTCAAGTTCAAATCGGATTATTGAAACATGAGTTTATCCGGTGCGAATGGTGCGAAAAAGGAAAATATAAGCACAAATGAAAGAAGACGAATACAGATGCGACGATAATTGGCTTCGATTTTCAAACCGACTGTAAGTAAATCTACCACATTTTATGGGGACAACGGTAAGAAAATAAAAATTTCAGTAATGAATTCAGGGCCCAAAACATACTCTTGGAAGATATTGCCAAGCTACTATGTCAACCCTCTTCTGATTTCTAAGCCTTAGAAATTTGCCTACTTAACAGCTCTATAGGCTACATATTAGACTTTGGACAAAACAACATTATAGGCTACCAAAATTTTCAGTTTTGAAAATGTAGTTCCTGCTATTTGAGTACTATTTCAAGCTATATCAATGATTTTCTCATGCATTGAGATTGAGCAAAGTTGTGGAGATATTAAGCTTCCTCTGTATTTTCCACAATGGCTCAATCTAATTATTTTGATGGAAAAGTTAACCCTAAAGGCTATTGCCGAAGGAATGAGGAGCTGACGCCTCAAAAAAAGAAAAATAACAATTATTATAGTTTTCAAGCTGTGCAGCGTTTTCTGAAGAAAAATTATTTTAGAGGATGCCTCTACATCCCACTCGCCCTTCTGTGGAGACAAAGATATTAATGTAACCTTCCATTTAACACCCTATAGCTTTCTTTAATAATGTGGGGGTGTCATTGAAATGTAATAAAAAAGAAAAAAAAATTTTGAAATTGTATCAGAGTCACTTAAATTACTCACAAGAAATTAATTTTTTGTCCGAGGTGGAAGATGAAGAAGGAGTGTAGGAAATTCAAGATACAAGATTAAGAATAGGGAGAATTACCTGAAGAATAGGTAGAATCATGTCCTTAAGAATAGGGAGAATCACCTGATGCATAAAGCACACATAACCTAATACATTTTTTGTGTTTGTTTTTTACATTTTTGTGTTTTTCCAAAGAACTTATCTGACCCCTTCCCCCAATTGAATTTCAGTTAACGCGGTAGGATTCCATTTTTGGAAAATTTTTAGAAAAACAAAAAGAATACGGTTTTTATAAAATCTCGTGCTATTTTCAGTTAATTTATTAGTTTCTTTTTACTGCAAATGTGTCTAGCAAGGCATGTGATCAGGAATCCGTGTCGGCAGAAGAAGGACAAATCCATCAAAATAACAACAAACAGGTGATTAATACGAATAGGATTGAAAGAAATAGGTTTTTATACGAGTCGGAAATTTATTTGCGGGTGATCGATCCGAACGATTCGAGCGTTGTCTACGTCGCTGCTCTAGGACACCAGTATTCCTACAACAAGCAGCGCGGCGTGTTCAAAACCACTGACGGAGGAAAGTCTTGGAAGAAGGTCCTTTATATCTCGGAGAAGGTAGGTGTCGTGGAAGTCGCCATGGACCCGTCAGACAACAAGACACTTTATGCAGTCGCCTGGGAACGCGACAGGAAGGCTTGGAATAATGTCGTTGCCGGTCCCGGCAGCGGAATCTACAAGTCGACCGACGCGGGCGCGCATTAACAACAGTGGAAACGATTGATTCGACCAAAGCTTCATCTTTTAATAAGGCAGAACCAGCCATGACATTGCATACCTTCTTTGCGGGGCAGCCCATGTTGATATCTATGATCTCCGCACCGTTATCAACATTAAAACGCGCCGCATCGGCCATCATTTCAGGGTCCGCGCCTGCGATCTGTACTGCAATGGGAGAAGGCTCGCCCTTATGATCCAGGCGAAGTTGTGTCTTTTTAGAATTCCATAAGGAAGGGTTGGACGTGACCATTTCCAAAGAAGCAATTTTTCTTGTTGCTCAAGATAGAGGACTATAATTCTCCTTTAGAGCTTTTGACTTATGGAGATTCCAATCGTGCCATTTTTACTTGGATCTGTCAGCATTTTTTAGGGTTTCAAGCTATTTTTTGAAATCCAATAAATTTATTTTCATAATAAACATTTACCATTAAGATTAATCGAAATAAAAGTTACCATTACTAAATCAGCTTCTAATAAGAAATCTGTCATATTAGAATTTTTTTTCAAAACGCTTTTATTTAAATTTTCTCTCTAAGGTTGACTCGACCCCCCAGCGCTCTAGGTTCAGGGTTGTAAGTCATGGCCTGGGGTAATGCAAGGTTTTTGTGGAATGGGTGGTCGCATAAACTTCAGATGAGGCTTATTTGATTTGAAATTGAAAATTATAGTACCCTTTTTATGAGTCAAAGTGGTTTGAGGGCAACACTCCCCCGACGCTCATTATTTCCCCAAAGACGTCCAATCAAAATTTGGAGATAGAAATTTTGTTCATTGTAGTTGAAGAGTCCGGAAATTAATGTCTTTCGCTGTGGAAAGCAAACTCTCTTTACAAAAAAAACAACAACAGTATAATCGCTAATTACTTCAAAGAGGGTAAAAAGTTAGACAGAAAAGGGGTTAATAATTGGGAAGTGACTTGACCGGATAATTGCGTGCTGTAAAATCCCAAAAAAAGGCTTCATACATGTATCTAGATTTTAATAAATGTCCTACTTTTGCCAGAAATCCCAAGAAACCATGGGGAAATTAAAAATTTCACAAAATTTCGAGGGGGGCCGGGCCCGAAGGCCCCCTCCCCCTGATAAATTGGGATTGAGCAAAGTTGTGAAGCTGAAAACAATTTTATTGTACTTTATTCAAGCAGAAGATCTAGCCTATTTTGCAAGATTTCACTTTTATAAAACACATATTTATGAAGTTCATCAAAGGTCAGGACCCTCCAGAGGGAGAAGGAGTAGAGGTGGGCACTTCAAAATACCTTCCTGGGACATAGGCCTACTTTAGCTGGTAGACCCATCCCTGAAAGCTTCATTTTCCTAACCTAACCCCTTTCTGAGATAGAAAGAAGTCACTCAACAATGATGTCAGCCTCTCTGAATGGTGTTTAAATAAAAGTGAGAGTTTAAAAAATTCTCAGTTTGTGCATTTTGCAATTGCGGTATATATTATCTGTGTTATGCCAAACAGCGGCAAGCTGAAATGCTTTTTTCAGCGATGTTTCCCATTTTTAGTGTTTTTTTTTCTTCAGTGTAACAACTCAATCGTTCCTTCCTGAGAATGATGTCAGCCTCTCTGAATGGTGTTTAAATAAAAGTGAGAGTTTAAAAAATTCTCAGTTTGTGCATTTTGCAATAGCAATTTATCATGGCTGTTGCATGCTTTACCTCGTCCTCGCCCCGTACAAGTAGATTTCATGTGATTTCGTTGCCTGAGATAGGTGCAAGATTTAAATATGATGTCGATTCTAACACCTGTTGGTGTAGGCAATATGGATTATTGCCATCAGAAATGGATTAATATTACCCAGCATGTAACTCTCGGTGTAGGCAGCAAAATTACGCCAGAAGCACTGATGGGTTGACTCGGAGATGTTCCAATAAACGATGACATTGAATATGTGTTATTTTTCCAAGCATGTGTTATAAAGCCCTTTGACTCAATGAATTTTCTCTTCGAGTTAGAATTAAGTGCCCAAATTTAAATTGTGATGTAATAGTTGAGTCTGATATACCAGTAAAGAAGGGTATAAGGCAAGGGACTGTGAACTCGCCAGATTTGTTCAATAGCTCTGTTATTGAAGCATAATTTAAAGCCCCAAAACACTCATTCTTTATGGGATTGATGTGTCGGCTTCATTTTTTCGACATACGTAGCTATTACCCTCGAAAACTAAAACTTTTGAAATATTGGGGGGAGTTGGAAGGGGAAACCTAAATCTTGGAAAACGCTTAGAGTGGAGAGATCGGCATGAAACTTCGCGGGAAAAATAAGTAAAAGTCCTAGATACGTGATTGGCATAGTTGGACTGGATCAGCTCTCTTTGCGGGAGTTTGGGGGGGGGAGATTTCCAGTGCTTTGGCGAGTTCGGACGATGAAAATTGGTAGGCGTGTCAGGGACCTGTCCAAATTGACTTAAAAGTCGTTACTTCGATTTGACCGTCTTTGGGGGAGTAGGGCTGGATACCCTTATGAAGATGATTGTTCTAAGTCCAACTCACAGACAAAGATAGTATGCTGGATAGCTAGGAATGATTAGATAATGTAGACAAAAGAGATAAAATTTAATATGTGCTCAATTTCTATCAGTCTGGCTTTCAATTTTCCTGACAATTCATTGATTACAGTAACTGCCTTTTCTCAAAAAACGAAGTAAATCAAATCAAAAAAGGATGTTCTAAAAAATAAATTCTCCTTATAAGCCATAAAACTCAGATTTTTTAAATGTTTATGAAAAGTAAGAATAGTAAAAGCAGGAAACGGAGTTGTCGTTGCTGGAAATTTAGAATATGGCGGATCAAAGCATGTTGCTACAGCATTATTAACAGTAAACAAAAAATTTCCTGAAATTTATTCTGCAATAAATTTGAAATATGAAAAATCAACAATCAATAAAATAAAAAAATCAAAATACACCATATCAAGTTATGACAGAACACAAGAGCCAATGGATGTAAAAAACAAAGGTTCAACGGTAGAATGGGGAATTAAAAGTGCAATTAAAAAATTAGAAAAGGTCGAATGTCCCACTATTCAGCCTTTTCTCGTTTTAATCGAAGACAAATTAACGAAAATAAACTATTAATTTTCTAAATAATATCTAATGTAAATTATTCCCTGGAAATTTAGTAAAACAAGACATATAATAAATACAGAAGACACATGAGTATAGACAGGAGATATGTCAACGTATTATAGAATAAATGTCATAGTTTAATAGAATTTTTTGATAAAATGAAAACTTAAAACAGCCTTAAAGCGTCAGCTTTTCAATTTTTCTTTTAAAGTGTAAAAAAGGGAAAATATTTCAGTTGCATAGGATAGGAAAATTTCAGTAGGCTAATCAATTTAAAGTCCTAAATTAGCAAGGGAAGTTTTTACTCCACTAAATAATCACTTATATACAGTGATTTTAAAAAAAAATCACTGGATAATTGGAGTTCTTTGAACTCCAATTATACAAACCCTGTTTTTGGCCCCCTTTAGCCTGTATGCTCATTGCTTGTCAATATTACTAAGGGGTCATACTTAAGCACTAGAGAAGTATGCAGCCCTGCTCTACTTTAGCGAAGTCTACTGCCGTCAACTTGACCTCTTCTTCTTTTTGTGCGACCATACGACCATAATTTGTTTCCCTTTAGTAGCTTTTGCTCTTCTTATTTTGTATAGCAAAGAAGTAACGAATTTTGGTAAGGGTTGGCAAGGGCCATAAAACGTAAGGTATGGCAAGGGCCATAAAACGTAGATCAGCATCGCCGTTTTGGACTATGAAGTTTACTGCCGTCAACTTGACCTCTTCTTCTTTTTGTGCGACCATACGACCATACTTTGTTTCTGTTTAGTAGTCAATCAAATTGAAGGTCGCTAGCTCCATTTTCACACAGTGTAAGTATGTGCAAACCAGTTTTGTCAACTTTCGTAGTTGGTTGTTAAATTGTTTAATTTTTCAAATTTTTTAGTTTTTTTTTAATTTTCAATTTTTTTTTGTTTATTTTTTCCCCCTTTTTTACCCCCATACAATCGTAGTCCTTTAAAGTCTTAAGTGAAGAGTTAATAGCTTCTATTTGATTATCTCTGGAGTGTTTCTTCATAAACAACATTTCTATTTTCCCATTCTTCAGTTGTTATCCTCAAAGACGTAATTTCTGGTCCTTTCAATTATGTTGAACAAAATGGCTATCTCAAAATTTTGATTAAATGGGTTTGGAGAAAGGGCATGTGTGGGAAGGGAGTTAGTTGCCTTCCAATCACTTCCGACTATTAAAAAGGGCACTGGTTCTTTCAATATCCAATCGAATGTGCTGTTTTCGAAGTTTTTTTTTTTTTATGAAAATAAACGGCAATCTCCAAATTGCTATCAGGTGCATTTCGGGAAAATACGTGGTAGTGGTGGGGGAGTGTTTTTTAATATACCAACCATTTTTATACTTAATTATTCTGAAATATTCTGTATAAACGGTCGCTATTTTAATCGTGAAAATAGATTCTTGACTTATTTTAATTTTTATACGACTCTTTTTAATTTATTGACCTGAAGCAGCACTTACTGCCTTAATTTTTTTTTTGTACATGTGTTGCTGTTTATTTCTTTTAGATCCTTTTTTGTGTCATGTCATGCTCATGTTAGCTCCAGCTATTGCAGTGAATAACATATATTCTACTCTATTGCCGTAAAAGCAGTGTGGTCTAGGAAATTATTCAGAAGCCAAACTCGACTGTTCTTTCCATATGAAGTAAAACCAAGTAATGACAGTATCACACCTTTTAACCTAGCGTTTGTCACAATAGTGAAGCAGCTTTTGTTCTTTGGGTGCAGGTGCAGAAGAAAACAGAAGAAGCTTGGACTCAGTTTCCTTGGAGGAAGAAGAAGAAAAACAACAGACAACTACAGTTTTCAAATACCTCATAGCACTTAAACTAGACCCAGTTTGGAGGCTTTAATTAGGACCGAAAAGCGAGGAGGGGTCTGTCAATAATTTTTACCCCTCCTCTCCCCCCTAGAAAGACAAATATGCCCACTAAATCTAAAATATGAAACATCTGTGCGTCTCAATTTTGCTTAGAAGAAGTATGAGAAAACAATGGAGAAGATAAAAAGGACCCGAGTCGCAGCGGCCGCCAAGATGACCGACGCCTACAACAAAGTTACAAAGCAGTTTCAAAAAGTAGCGATCGAGATCGGATCCGCCCTGGCTCCGATGCTCATCCAGCTCGCCGAGAACTTAGCCGTTCGTGAGAGATTTGCTGATGTGCCTTTTCTTACAATCACATAATGTGTTTTGATTTGTTCAATATTCGCTAAGATTCTGGAAGTATTCACAAGTAAATGTAGTACTATTTGTAAGCAGTCACAGTCGGAAGTAGTGACTGTCGCAGTCGTAACCAGTCCCATTTGCAGTTGCAGTAGTAGTAGTAGTGGCCCTGAAAGTTTCAAGTTAATACCCTTACCTGTTTGTAAGATATTGCAGATATGCCTATTTGACAACTTGGATGCAGATACGAAGTGGTAATGGTAGTTACCAGGGCAAAGCTTAAAGCCTTTGCCCTGATGGCTGTAGGGGGTTTTGGCATCCTCAAAGGCATAATTACTGGACTTTTCAACAATTTTGAACAACATAGCTGTCTCAGAATTTTGATTTTGGATGCGTTTTGGGAAATGAGGAGTGTGGGATGAAGGGCTGGTTGCCTCTCAATAAGTTTTGACACTAAAAATTCTCATTAAATGAGTCCCATTGAAAGTTCATACGACTAGTCATTCCATAAAACCTTATATACCAGAAAAGTTCTCACGGTGTGACATCTCCATGAAATTTTTTGACCAGGAGGTGATTCAATTGGAGAACAACCCAACGATGAACATTGACTTCAAATCATGGGGAAAATGATGACACTCAGCGCCGTGCAATGGTCATTAGGAATGAGTCACATAAGTCACAAGATAGCGTTAGCAATTTTTCTAGGACACAGGGTCAAATTTACATTATTCTTTTTATATTTCTAGGTTAAAATACTTTTACTGACTTTTCATACACATAAGTTCTCAAGCAGTAAAGGACCTCAATACCTCTTTCAATGCTGAAGCACCATCTTGTGAAGCAAGCAGTGCTGTATATTACTGTGGACCTCAATACCTCTTTCAATGCTGAAGCACCATCTTGTGAAGCAAGCAGTGCTGTACAATACTGTGGACCTCAATAAATCACACAATAATCTTTCTCTTCACTTATATATTTGGAGTGTTTACGAAT
Source organism: Alatinidae sp. Z8VKAUB7J3 (assembly GCA_010016025.2). Taxonomy (NCBI): domain Eukaryota; kingdom Metazoa; phylum Cnidaria; class Cubozoa; order Carybdeida; family Alatinidae; species Alatinidae sp. Z8VKAUB7J3. The sequence continues at coordinate 128,830,987 of JAAAKM020721499.1, forward strand.
AATGACGCACGTACAAAAAATAAATTAAAGGAATTCAATTCAGAAATTAAAAATGCCAATATAAAGAATTTTCGAGTATTAGCCTTTCACGAGACTAAATTGTCTTTGTGTTTTTGTTTGGTTTTGTCTCTTTTAATTTTGTAAGTTTAATTGTTTTAACATGTTGATATTATATTTTTTTTATATATTTGCTTGTTTTTTATGAGTGTGCAACTTTAAAGTGCAAGATCGGCCCATCTGTGCTTTTGATAGACATTTTTCAGAAATAAAGTATTATCTTACCGTATATATTTTTGATACTTGTGTATTATACTCCGCTAACTCAAGTTACGCTGTGTAAAACTCGAGAACAAACAGGTGAAACCTTAAATCTTGGAAAACACTTAGAGTGGAGAGATCGGGATGAAACTTGGTGGAAAGAATAAGCACAAGTCTTAGCTTCGTGATTGACATAGCCAGACCGGATCCACTCTCTTTGGAGGAGTGGGGGGGGGTTCAGTGCTTCTGGACATGCTGGGACGATGAAAATTGGTAGGCGTGTCAGGGATGTGCACAAACGTACTTGATAACAGTCGTTTCCCAGATACGACCATATGGGGGGCTGGAGGGAGGGGATATCGTGAAAATTGGTGGATTAAATTTGAAATTAAAAGATGAAAAAAATTAATTTCCAAAGTATAAGTTTACTAATAAAAAATTATATAAATTGCAAAATTGGGTTTTTAAGTTTGATGCCAATTTTGGCAATTTCAGCAAAAGCAATCTAAGCTATAATAAAAAGTACTTTTTACAAATTTTGAGGGCTTATGCGCAGTTACAGAATCTTGCCAATACGGTATCTTTTCTAACAATTCAGTATTAACAGTAATAAAATAGCCAGTAAGCACCGTCTTTATTAGGGCGAGACACGCAGTCTCCGTTCAAACGTATTACAATAAACATAAACGTATAAACGCTGATATTCGATGTAGTACATTCGGTTTAATTAATCTCTAAGAGGGTCTTCGATTTTTGATTGATAACAATTGACGCACGGAGATATTGAGAGATATTCTTTTCCCAGGGTGTAAAGTAATTTATTGCTTCAGACCCCACCCATGCTGAAATAGTGTAAACGTAACAAAATCAGCTACCCCATCCACCCATATGGCCGTTACGTAATGATTGAATGGCCCTAACATTCGCATTCTAGCAGGCAAGCAGGCAGGCACCGCTTTCAAATTGAAGATGGACTAAAATCTATAAGTGTTAAATATTTGCGGCAGATACCCGGCCCCAGAGCCAACATATCTTCTTTGAGTGATAAATAGAAAAATTTACAGAAGCAGAAAAGCGGCATTTTCCCACGGGTCCGAAAGTGCTGCCCTGATTTCGGCTGGGTTTATCATTTGTTTTTTCGGACTTGAGATTGACGTAGAGAAATGTTATCAGATGGACCTCTTAAACTTTAAAAGTTTTTTGGGGATAATTGCTAAAAATTTAGAATTTATACAAGCTTTAATTTATTTTTTCTCTGAAAAGACCAAGGTCCCCTATAATTGCCTAGAATTTTTAGGTCAGAATGGCTAGAACTCATCCTTTATTCACTTTCATTATAAATAAGAACAGCCGTTCCAACATAAATTGACAGAATATCTCCCTCGAGATCAGTCCAAGGGATACGCATATATTAATAGTTAGTACTGATTTGTTCTTTGAACCTATAATTTTTTTTTTTGATTATGTTTAACCCTTAGGTAACCAAAACTCTAAAAAACGGAAATTTTACACTAATAGTTACATCAAAAGAATTGCATTTTAATGCTGATTTTAAATGTATAAGTTTCATCAAGTTTAGTCTCACCCATCAAAAGTTACAAGCCTGAGAAAATTTGCTTCATTTTAGAAAATATGCAGAAATATCACTTAAAAGTCATAGAATCTTAACGAAAATCACACCATGATATTCAGCGCATCAGAAAACTCTACTATGGACGTTTCAAGCTCCTATCTACAAAAATGTGGAATTTTGTAATGGTTATGGACATCAATAGTCCCACATTCAATAATAGTGTATTATTGTACATAATTGGTATTCATTGTTTGCTGACTGGAGGAGAATAGTGCTTCCAGTGGCTAGTTTTCCTTAAGAAGAAGCCAAAGAGGTGAAAGGACTTGTTGTTAGTCCATATACCTCCCTAAAATGTTCGGAACTGGAACTGGGCACAAGCTACAAAACGTTTAGGCTAAAAAGTTTGTTATGAAGGACCCTAAGAGCGTTGCTTTATTGTGAATTTCGGCAGTTTGGTCACAATGGCATTAACACATAACCACGGCGTACATGCGTGAGGTCCTTGTTAAAATTCTTCGACTTTGTCGCATAAAACTTCGAGTCGTGCAAAGTAGCTTTTGTTAAGAATGGAAAATTTTGGGTTTGAACATAAAACGGTGATAGATGTAGCTTCAAACCATGGCAATGCAGGAAATGTCATTTAACCCAAATAATTTTACAAAGCATCCCCAAATTCCTATGTACAACTTGGACTTAAGTCTCAATTAATCCGTTCCCCATCAAATTTCCCGCGTTTGTTTTTCGTTTTTTGAGTTTTTAAGTTTTTTTTGTAAAATTTTCCCCCTCAGAAAAAATCATTTTGTGAAACAACTCCCGAAAAAGAAACATGGATACGCCCCTGAGTGGATGTATATTATTATATTCGCTTCGCAGTGGGTGTCCCAGCAAATGTTTGAGCCAAAATTTTCATAAATCCAGTATTTTACGAACGCCAATTTTCTTAAGGTTTTTCTCCTATCCGAAGCTTATAAAATAGAATAAAAAATAAAACTCTTAGAATCATCATAAGAGAACTTTTATTTTCTGCTCGAACCTCCATGACAGTGGTCTCTGGTGTATAAATACATTGTGAGCCCTCTGCCGATCTTCGAGGACATATGGTTTGTTACAATCATCCCTTGAGGAAACAATAAAAAGAAAAAAAACAAACAACTTACATCCATAATTTTTAAATAATGACGAAGACCACATTGCTTTCCTATCATAAAAACAACAAACTTGGGACTGTTTCAATTTTTTTAGTTTTAAAGATTTTATTTTATTGTAAGTTTTATTTTATTTATACATGACAGCTGAGACTGAGATGACCGATACGCCAACTGCGACGCAGACAGAGCAGAAGGCAGCGCCGTCGAAGACGTCCGCCGCGAGCGTCAGCCGCAGGGTCACCACCTGGACCATCGCGGCCATCGTCGCTTGCTTCGTCGCGATCGGCGCCTGGACCATCACGAGTGAGCGCGCGGCTCTGACCGACGATGCGAAGGCGAGCTTTGCCGACATCAGCACGCTGCTGGCCGATGGCGTCGCCGGTGGATTGCGGATAAAGTCCGCACTGACGCCAGAGGTAAGTGGATCTTTTGCACAAAAGCAAAACCCATTTGAAAAATAGGGTTAAATCCAAGATATCTTGTGGGATTCACTTGATTCACAATCATCTCGAAAGGGACTTCTGCATTTTGATAGGCTAGCTCCAGTTCATTTATGGTTTGTTGGAGAAGCTCAGAAAATGTCTGCTCCTGCTCATAACTAGGGCGAATCATAAGCATTTGCACAAAATATCCAACTAATTGATCTAAATTGCTAAACCCTCGGTTGAGATAGGGTGTAGTTGCAAAAAAAGTCAAGTTAAGCAGTTCGTGACGGAGGTAGTTGTATAATAGAGTACTTAAGTATAATAGAGTACTTAAGTAACAATATTAAAAACCTCAAAAGTTTTACACTTTAGCACGTTATATTTTCTTTATCCATATAAATGAATACCTTAAAATTCCTCATAAATACACTCTATCAAAGTGCTAGTCTTACCAATTGATGCACGATATTGTTTTGTAACAGATTTTGACTTACTTATTTATTGCGATGATGGCACTTTTCAAGTTTCTTAATTGGTTGCAAGGTTCCTATCCCTTTCCCAAAGAACTTATCCTTAGTGTAGATGGATAGGACACATTCTGCGGATGAAGGATTATTGAGTGCGCAAGATCATCCTTGTCAGGCAGCCGTCTAAGACCAAACAAAAAGCAGGTCGGCCCCAAATGGGGAGGGGGATAGCGTAAGAAAAGATTTCAGGGAAATGGAAACTTCTTAGGATTATGTAAATAAGAAGACTTCGAATAGATTGGGATGGAGAAGGTATTTGCGTAGCTGTGTCGGACTCAGGCACTTGGTGGTCCGATCGCTCCTTCGTAAGTTAAAAATACCTCATTTTTTAATTTTTCAGAATTAACCATCCTCCCCCAACTCCCCCAAAGAGAGTGGATCCGTCCAGGTTATTTCTGTCATATATCTAAGACTTAGGATTATTTTTACCACCAAGTTTCATCCTGATCCCTCCACTCTAAGCGTTTCCCGAGATTTTAGGTTCCCCCCAATATCACCAGATCCAGTCGGGATTTAAAATAAGAGCTCTGAGACACGATATTCTTCCAAACTTCAAATTTCATTAGGGAGAGGTCTAAATGTTCACCATAGATCCATTTTTCACAAATGTTGCACTCAATGGCTGAAGACTCCTTGTTCAATTCAGTATTACATGTTGCACATTTACCATGACCTTTGAATGGTATTATATGTTTGTGTTTGGTCTTGTTGGACATTGCAACACCACAATTTACCAACACCAATTAACCAAATAGCTGGGATATTCCTGTATCTAATGATATAACTCAATATGTATGTGGAGCAATTGGCATACTAAAAAAAACAGTGATTTTGTATTGCTGCTTAAAGCTTAGTAGATATCGTTGTTAGAAATCGGACTTGCTTTGATAATCAAATATCTTTAAAAATATTTAGTATGAAAAAATAGTAAATTATCAACGGTTAGAAAACAAGCGACATTCTATTTATAGAAGTCTGCCGCGCGCCAAGTGCAGCCGCCCGGCGGCAGGTAATTGCAAAAATATTTGTATATATTTTAACAAGGGATTACAACCATTCAAAATTTTAAAAACGAAAACCAAAAATTTGAAGCTTAGTAGATATCGTTGTTAGAACTAATGGAGGCGCCATTGCCTTGGGCCATCCTTGGGATGCACGGGAGCCAGGTGACGTTTTATAAAACTCTCAAGGATTGGTAACTTCGTAAGTCGAACCAATGATAAATGAATGCATGTCTAAAACTCTAGGTAAGAAGTGTTATGTTCACTTTCTCTCAGGAGCTTTTGGCAAGAACCCAACAATAGAAGTAACAGAATAACCACTAAATGCAGCTGTAGCAGAATGGGCCCACAGTAGTATTGGATATGAAAGGATCACCTTTATTCGTACAACCACCCGAATATACCCAATATACCTTTGCCCACCCGACATCTTGTTTACGCTATACTACTGTTGTCTGCAGCAGCTCATTGCTGACAATTTTAGCAAAAGTCAAGCAATAGCACTTATATTTTTGATTGTTTAATGTGTGTTTATTGTTTATAATGCATTGTGTAATGTTTTTAAATTTACCAAGTAGCCTGTACTTCCTTTTCTTGAATATTGCTTGAATAGCATCTACTTAAATAGTACTCCCTCTTGCCCTCCCCCCAATAAAAATAATGTAGCTTTTCTGAAAAATCTAGAAGTACAATCACATCAGGTGGGTGTCATTGTCGTCATGGTACCACCATCGGGGGAACCAAGATTGGTCATCCGTCGAAGTGGATTCAGATCCACCTGGAAGGTAATCTCACCCCTTGGGACGTTGTTGTCACCGGTAACTTTGGTCGCAATCAATGTATCTCCAATATACGTAATGTTGATCATCTCGTATCCATGTGATCCGTACTTTCCTACCCATAATCCATCAAGGTTGACTTGTGGTAAACAGCTCCGTGCCGCCATAGCTGAAAACTACTTTAATGAATGATTTATTATGTTGTTAGGTTAATTCAATATTAAATTATTTTAAATGTTGTAAAATAATTGATGCTAAACTAGCTGCAATTTCTTCAATATTAAATATTCAATTAACTTCAATCTATGTGCTGAAATAATCCCCTGTCTCTGCATTTTATACAATATTTTTTTTATTTTTTTTCTCAAAAACTGCATAAGCTATTTGTCTATAGTAATTCACAGGCTTCCACATGCCAAGTAAGTTCTGTTGGTTGCTTTAAGCATATCCCCAGCCACCAAGGCATCAAATGTAATGAGGTAGCAGACCAGCTAGCTAGTAGCTCCTTGTATAATCCGATTTACCCCAATTTGAAGGTCCGGACCTTCAGAGACATACTCAGAAGAAGATTTCCTTCAAAAACAAAAATCCCCATTCCATTAAGGGTAGAATAGCATTCTTTATTATAGAATCAAAAGCAACTCTTTGACCTGGAGAAAAGAGAAGTTTACTTGGTATAAAAGCAGATTCCATCAAACGCATATTGCAGACTTTGCAAACCGCAATAAAACCGACACACTTTTTTCATTCGTTTCTAGTTTAAATTAAATAAAAAAAAAACGTCAAGGTTTTTCAACTGAAAGTAAGGAGCAGCATTATAACTTAAACCGAACCGAAACTGTTACATATATTAGGAGGGTCACCTTCTGCTCAAAACCTCACTCTTGACGCTAAAATTTTTCGGTTCTTCTAAAAAGTTTCTTATTGTTCTAATTAAACACCCCTTGTGTTTCAGAAGTCGTTTTCAATGAATTGGGAAAAAATTTAGACTGTTACAACAATTAATTCAAGGAATAACTATGGAAAGTAAAAAGAAGAAAAAATCTATTTTTAACCTCCGTAAACAGGTAGTAATTTTATGAAACTGAAAAACTTGAAATACCTTGCAAAAAGTTCATTTAGCATCCGTACCAATTCTTCTGCAGTGCATTGGTCAGACAGTGTTGTGAATCCACAAATGTCAGCAAACAATATACTGTAATAAATACGGTAGAGTCAAGAATGTTTAGTAGAAAGTACCGTAGATTTTCTTCTATAATCTTTTCCATTATTTTTTTTTATTTTTTTTTCTTGTTTTTTTCCCAGGGGTGACCGTATCGACCCAGTGGTCCTAGAATGTCGCAAGAGGGCTCATTCTAACAGAAATTAAAAGTTTCAGTGCCCTTTTTAAGAGACAAAAAAATTGGAACAAACATTTTTGAGATAGGCATTTTGTTCAGGATAGTTGAAAAACCTAATAATTACGTCTTTCGGGACGACTTAATCCTCCACGGTCCATGGGGGAGGGGCTGCAAGCTACAAACTTTGATCATTGTTTACATATAGGGTTTTGTCGCCGTTTAAATTAAAGTGTGTAACATTCTAGTTTATTGACTTTTGGCTATCTTAGAAAGGGGTTAGGCTAGGAAAATGAAACTTTCTGGGATGAGTCTACTGGCTAAAGAATATCCCGAGAAGGCATTTCGAAGTACCCACCTCCACTCCTTCTCCCTCTAGGGGGCCCTGAAATTCGCCTACATGACAGGTCCTATACCTATTGAAATTTTGACAAAACAACATTTTACCTAAATTCTCAATTACCAGTTGCTTTCTCTCTGCATTAACAAAATTGTTTTAATTACTGAGCCTTATAAGTTTTCAAAAATACAATTATACCCATAAATCTTAAGTCAGGCGATAATTTTGTCTATATGTATATAGTGTAGTGTATAATGTGATCAGGTTAAAAGTCTACTCCTTGTATCTCATCAGTATGCGTCACCAAGTAAGGTTCGATGTAGTTGCGATTATTTTCAAGCAAGCCATATTTAGCCATGATAAGCTCATTCTTAAAGGCCACCTGTAAGAAAGAAAGTCCTAAAGTCACTGGAATGTCTTGTTGAACAGCATGGCTATCTCAAAATTTTAACAAGATAAGTTTTGAGAAATGATGGGCGTGTCAAATCACTTTCTACTATTAAAATAAGCACTGGCCCCTTCAATTTCCAACCAAGTGAGCCCTTTTCAAAGTTTCTACGACAACTTCTATACGACGTACACTGGTAAAAAAATAATAATAAATTGAGCCCACGTCGCTCTTTGCTTGGGTAGCGCGATTGTGCCGCCTATGATGATCTTCCTCTTTAAGCCTACCAGGAGGTTCCAAGTTAATACGAACAGATAAAAATTGAAGAATGGAAATTAGAGCTTTTCTCCTTCTCTGTCGATATCAGTTCCAGGAGCCTCAAGAGACAACCTAGTTTCCTAATTTCTTTTCAGTGTTAGTGATTTAGGGATTTCCCCTTATTTTTGGCAAGCAAAATTTTATTTACACTGTCGAAGCTTGTGAAGAGCTGACTTGGTAAAATGAAAAAATACCTGTTGCAGTTAGAAGGTTTGGGTGTAAGTGTCAAAATTCATCATAAATAGTTAGTTACTGAGTCGCTGATCCGCCGAGCGCGCGACGGCGGCCCCGATGCCGGTGGCATCCTCCGGGCCGTCGCTCGCGACCAGGACGACGTCGTCGAGGATGCGACCGAGCGCCGCGTGGTCGAGCGTCGGCGGGCAACGCAGGTCCGGATAGCGCGCGAAGCTGACGAGACCGATGCGGTCCTGGGGACGCCCCTCGATGAACCCCAGGGCGGCATCGCGCGCGACCTCGAGCCGCGTGCGCTTGCGATCGAGGTCGTTGGCGTTCATCGACGACGAGGTGTCGAGGCAGAGGACCTGTGGACCACAACATACTATTACGGAAAGACAAATTTCATGACTTATGATTTGCTACTTCTTTTTTATATTCTTTTTAATAATATACCTAGGATTGTTATAATTGCTTAGAATTAAAACTTAGTAAATCACACAGTTTCTAGGACCAGCATCATTAAACCCTTATTTACTGATGGTAGATATTGATGTGTGTTGTACCAAATGAACACCTACTTCCTTGTGCAATTAATGCGGCATTGACCAAGATAAGGTTACTTTTAAAGTTAAACATGATTGTGCCTGCGGAGAAATACCAGATGAGGCAGATCAGCGAGATGGCGGCGGCGCCCGCGTTCAGCATGTGCCCGCCCGGCAGCTTGGTGGCGGCCGAGGTGAGCTTGCCCGCGAGCTTGCCGAAGGCCACCACCGAGCCGGTGAAGGTCACAGCACCAATGAAGATGCCGAGGAACAGCTCGACCTTGAGGATCGCCTGCTCGGCGCCGTCCTTCTTGGCCAGCACCTTGGCAAAGCCCTCGAGCGTCTCGCGCGCCGCTGGCTCCATCGCCAGCACGCCACTTCTTTTTTTCTTTAGAACTTGTCTTTACCACTGAATTTAAAGGCAAATTGGGATTGGATATGAAGAAGTGCTAACAGGAATTGTTATTACAAAAGTGAAGAATACCAAACTTTGCTATGGTAGGCCTATATTTAACTGGCCGATATTGTGCCCATATTTGGATTTTATGAAGACCACAGAGCAGGCTTTGTTGATATGCAGTCCAGAAGAGATTGTAGTTGTCAGCAGATTGTGATGTTTTCTGTACAAATAATATATTGTTGTTGCATATGCTTGGCAGTCGGTTTCACACAGGTATGTTTCCCTGAGCAAAGCTATGAATTTTCTAGACATTTCTTCTTTCGGGTATCAGACGCATTGTTTGTATGAAAAGTGACCCCAACCCAACCAATTTAAATGTAGACAAAAAAAAAGAACAAACAACATTGTCACTAATTTCGAAATACAACTATAACTGAAAAAGCAGTGCTTAGTTGTCGGATACTGGCAAGCCTCTCCCTCGCTTTGAAGTTGTTGAACTCGTGCTTTTACCATGCCACTGCAAAGTCCCCAAAAAAAAAAAAATTCCACATAGACACCAATTTCTGAGGAAACAGATTAACTGTTTTATATAAATGACATGATTTTGGGAAGATTTGTTCACGAATCGGTACTTCACGCATATTTTCTCCATATTTTATCATCTTAAATATGCAAAAATATCAGTGGACCACAATCAAGTACATTATTCATTTTCACACACACACACACACACACACACACACACACACACACACTCCTCTAAAGCCCTGTACAAACTGGCTCGACTTTCAAATAGACTTCACCATTGTGAATGGGCTTAAGTCTCACTACCTTAGCCTCGTCTGAATTTGAACATTTAAACAACAGCACAGCAGATTTTTTGCACCACTGGAAGAGTAATAGTAAATAAATCATCTATTAAAGAACCAATGTGACTGGCTTAATAGTCGTCGGTTAAACTGAGAAGAGTAACATAAAAGTTTTGGAAATAAACTAGTTGCAATAGATGGATGAGCATTAGCGTCACAATTTTTATACGATGTCAGAGATGATATCATAGAGTGTTTAATCTTTTTATGGGATGTCTTGACCTTAAAATGAATTATTTGAGGCATCTCCTCCCCCCCCCTATAAGTAGGAAGAAACCGACTATTACATTGCAGTTTGAATGAACGGAGATAAGAAATATTTACAAACGACACTTGCACAAAGAGTGGAGGGGGCCAAAATTCTTTAAAGGTTTTCCTTCCAGGAAAAATTGTTGACAAAAGTTTACGTTTCATCTAAAATATTTTAGAAATATTTATATTTAAAAAATACTTACTTTATAAATATTTACATTTAAAAATATTAATTGAAAAATTATGGTTCTTTGGAACAAGAATATCATTAAAGAGCCTTTAGTTACACGAGAGATTATCATACTCTCTCCACTGCTTATTAAGCTGTGTCTAATGAAGCAATTTATAAAGGCTCTAGGTAAGAAGGGATCATACTTTGTTTGTAAGGGAAGAGAGATGCCTAACGTGACCATTGAAAAGATTAAAGATGGAGTTTTTAGTGACCCAGAAATAAGACAACTTATGAAAGATATCGTCTTTGTAGATTCCGTGAATGAGGCTGAGCGAAAGCAATCTACATAGTGTGTTGCAATCAAGCCAAGCTCCCTTTGTATTTTCTAAAATCTTCATGTTAATGCTCACATGCCTTTTCAGAGATCCAGGATTAAACATGCCACTCTGGAATTCTGGTAAGTTCCTTCAGTACAAAATTTCTGGAAAATTCCAACCCAGAAACTTCCCTCGCCACAGAAAATTCCTCCCATTGACCCCCACCCCCCAAAAAATGTATCAATAGCATATTGGCCATTATACACAAAGAATGGGCTAATTTTATAACTTACAGACGTCACAGTATTATTTTAATAATTCAACTTATTAATAATATTACCAGTAACTTTTATGACAACAAGTCAAAGAGCTGTAGTTAGGATACTAGAAGTCACAGTATGCTTGACTTTTCCAAGAAAAACCGTCTAAAGATAGCCTTAGATACTATTTTTTGACGATATATCGAACAATAAAGTATGCAAGAAATTTGGCTTGATACAACTATCTAGGGCAATAATGAAAGAATTACCAAGAACGTTTTACTGGTTAATATGATTATTTGTCAAAAATCGTGTAGCCCTAGTGCTGCACACTGCCGAGGCCACGCCTGGCCTTGCCCAAACGCAGGCGCTCTCTGGCATCCTGAATGTCCACTTTGGCGCGTCGATGGATGAAGCGCGGGCCTCGTTCCTGCTGCACGACGGCATCATGCTCGACATCGCCCATAGCGATGCCGACAACCTCGTCTATGACGGCGGCCTCATCGCCAGCCAGCCTGTCGCCTTCTGGATCCTCGGCTTCGTCGACGACCAGATGCATACCGGCAAAGCGATCGTTCAGCCCCACCGTGTAATTTTAAGCGCACCCGCTCCAAACTCCATCTTAACGTACGGATCCGCGATGATGGGAATTGATCGGTTTGCCAGGGGCAGGGTAACGGTTTTGCCTACAAGGTGTTGGTAACGCTCATCTTCGGGGTGGACCGCAATCGCCGTATCACCGAGCATCGACTCGGGGCGTGTTGTGGCGATGGTGATGTGGCCACTGCTGTCTTCGAGGGGGTAGCGGATGTACCACAAATGCCCGTCGCGCTCGACGTTGTCTACCTCTTCATCTGAGAGGGCCTATATTCGCAGAGTACTTACAAAATTACAGAAAAAAAATTTTTAGACGAGTTTGAATCAAGTGCAGAAATGTGTGGTTCTCGTCAGTCAATAAAAATCCTTCTGGAGAAAATTTCTTTTCAAAGATTGAAAGTTCTTTCAGAAGCAAACATTGTTGCACTTTGTTGTGTTGGTTGTTGTTTTAGGTATGGAGAAGGAGTCAATAAAAACTTGGAAAAAGCAGTGGAGCTTTTTAAAAAAGCTGCTTCTCAAAGAAATACTTTGGCGATGTTTAACTGCCATATTTGTCATTGATTGATTTAAAGTGGTCAACATCTATCACCACAAAGGTAATGTCTGATTCTTGCACATTAAATAAGTTAAATTCATGACTAAAACGCTCATCAAACGCAGCACGGTTTGGCAACTTAGTTAGGCCATCGAGTAAGCTTTTAAAGCGCTGCTCATTGAGGCGCTGTTTGTAGGTCGAAAGCTTTGTTTCTAAATGACTAATGCGGCTATTAATATCGTTAAAGCTTGCAAGTAAGTTCTCGCGTTCTGCTTGTTCTAGTTTTTGGGTTTCTAGGCTACTTAGCCATGGCTTCAGAAGTTATGTATACGCAATGGGGACCAACATTTGCGAATACGATGGTCGGGGTGTTGTCTGCGATTGTGGACAATATTCCAGTGATGTTTGCGGTGTTGACCATGAATCCGACCATGTCGGAAGGACAATGGCTGTTAGTAACCCTGACGGCAGGGGTAGGAGGGAGTATGTTGTCGATCGGTTCAGCCGCAGGGGTTGCCTTGATGGGACAAGCCAAAGGCAAATATACATTTTTTAGCCATCTCTTTCACACGACACAGGGGGACATACTGGGGCATTCGTTGTGGTCCTTGTGTCAGTGGCGGTGGCGACTCGGGGTCCACGGCCCCCCTGGACCTTGATCAAGTACACGGGTGTCGTGCCGAAGGTTCGGCTGTGTTTGAAGTGCTGCGCCCACGGCGAGGGGGATGAGGCGAGTCGTGCCACGGTGGGGACGAGGACTCGGTGTGCCCGCATGATGAGGATGGGCTGCGTTGGTCAGAGAACAACAACAACAACAACAAAAAGGGAATGAAGAAGATGTGAGATTTTGGATGTTTTCAAATCTCAAAGATGATCAATGCCTCCACCAGAACCCAAACATGCATCTGAAAGACTTCATTGGCAAACAAGAAATCTCTGACAAGGGATTTCTTAATCATGATAGCTGCAGGTTTTTTATCATGTTGGAAGCTTTGGCATCATCTGCAAATTCGGTGGCATGCAGCCATTGCTGATAAGTTATAAGGGCCTTAGCTTTTAACTGTCTTAAGCATGCTTTGGTCTTTCATCAGGGGACAGTTGTAGTGTCTGTTCGTTCTTGCAGGGCATTGCGTCCGGGATGCATGTCTACTTTGTGCATTCGTATCATCTGGTGCCGTCTGATCCGATGCAGCGATTGGCGTCGGTTCATTATGGTGCGGAAATCACCGCCGCCGTCGGGCGCGACAACATGGTCGGCACGCAGTTCCACCCGGAAAAGAGTCAGCATGCGGGCCTCCGGATTATCACGAACTTTTTAAGGTGGGCACCATGATCTTTTTCCCGGCCATCGATTTGAAGGGCGGCAACTGTGTCCGTCTGGTGCACGGCGGCATGTTCTCTGCCAGCTGGCCGCGCAGGTTGATGCTGAGCCGAAAAGAAGGAAGGGAGGAAGAGAGGAAGGGAGGAAGAGAGGAAAGGGCGGTCGAGCGTTGAGCAGAAGTGGAAGGGAGAAGATGAGAGCATACAGGCGGGATTGGGGTATCTTGAGCGAAGCCACCATGCCCGGAAGCTCCTTCAGGAACACCAAGATGGCGAATCTGCATCCAACATGTCGTGCATCAGGCAAAGCACAGGTTTCTGAGAACCTTGGAACGCACGATTCGGCTGATTTTCTCTTTTTCGGTATAGAATTATGAGTGAAAGACCAACGTGTTTTGAAAGTTGTGTTACGGCATCAATGCTTGCAAGAGAAAAATTCTCTTTGGACTACTGATAAGAACGATAAGTTAGGCATAGAAAGCTTCACGACATTTTTATGTGAGCGCAAACAAAATGAAACGTATGCAAACGGTGGCTATTGTTGGGGCGGGACCCGCTGGTATTGTTGCAGCAAAAGTATTGCTTGTAGACGGTTTTGATGTAACCGTATTCGAAAGGCATATAGAGTCACACTACTGATCCCCGTCCCAAAACAAATAACTGGCTAAAAAAACTTAAATTTATCTCGGAAATAATATTTTGCAGGCAATGTCCAATAAGAAGAAAGAGAAAAACTGGTTCATTATAACAAACCCGGTTCTTAAACAGGGTTGAAGACCCGTTTAGCAGACATTATAACAAACACGGTTCTTCAAACACTGGTGTAAGTTCATGTTGCGTAGACATGAGCAGCCAGAGTCAAGGAGATTAGGGGACTTACTTTTCTTCTGCTTCCTTGGGGGCGGGTGTTAGATGCCCTTTGATCACTTTTGACTCTAAAAAAAGTAACCAGAACTTTCTATTTCCAATGAAATGAGCCATCTCTGAAGTTTATACGACCAATCCTTACATAAAAACCTTAAATGTCCCCAGGGCACAACTTAAAACACTTACCCCGGGCTCTGGGGGGTTGTATCGACTGCAGAGTTTTGTTATCTGATGTTTGAACTATTTTTAACACAATGCATATCTAAGAATTTTATCAGATGGGTGTGGGGAAACACGGGTCTGGGAACGGTAAAGTAATTTTATTTTAAAACGTTTTTTATTAGTAATAAATATACGTAACTTACAAATCAACCTACGCAATAAACTTCTATATTTGTATGTGGGGGGGTTTGCCCCCTCTTCGATATCTAGCTCTTTACACTAAAGTTCGAATTTTGTTCCAATTCTTTAAGAATGACCCCTGAATCACAAAGGCCGTTTAATTACAAAAAACCGCTCTCTTGAAATTAATAAAAATACTTTACCGTAAAGAGCGAAGTATTGAAATGGAGCCGAACCCCCCTAGGAAAATTTCAAGCAATATCCCTGCTAGCGCTGAGGCGACGATATACTTGCCAAGGCTTGCGGCACATTGCCGGTATCACAAATGTCTTAGAGGAGAAAAAGAAGCTTACAAGAACCAAGTATTGCCGCGTATCCGTGTCATCAACCACTGAAGTAATACACTCTATTAGTACTAAGCTTAGATAGTAAGTATCCAATTCTTTTTATTGTGCTGCCATGCAGGGAATTTCTTATATTCGGAAGCGAAACAAAAGAAAATCGAATGTTCAGCTGCCCATATGACAAAAAAAAAGACAAAAAATAAATTAAGAGAAACTACCAACCTTATCTAACAATAAATAATATAAAATTTTTGGTTATTAGGCTAAGGAGTCATTAAATTCATAAATTTATAAATAGTAAAACCTAGATAGAGAATCAAAGGCCATGAATAGAAATGCAAATCTTGATATGTGTTCATAAACATTTTGTTTGTCATCTATAAAATGGTTCGCCCATTTAGTTTTACTATTTTAGTCAACTTCTCGTAACTAAAAACACGTAACTACTGCAAAACCTCTCATGAAAACGAACAGAAGAAAAATTCCGACCACACAGTAGATACAGGTCGGCATGACATTCAATTGAGGAACGAGGGGCAGCGTGACCACCCGGATTTCCAAATTGGCTGTCTCGCCAGAATCGTTCTTCACATACAGACTATTCACATCACCCAGCTTGATGATGTTTTGCCCCACGCCCTGCCTTGCGATTCTGATCGGCGTATTGGGGGACAACTTGATGTTCGTTTTCTGCGTGAGAACATCATCGCGTGTTTCATTCTTGGAAAACAAATTTACCTGATATTCCCCAACATAATATGTTTTGATATTCCTTTCCTCTTGTCCAATTCCATTTCTATTTTTTTCTTCTTTTCTTCTGTATCGGCTTCCAGTTGGGCTTTCTGATTAGAAATAATCTCTTCTTCGAACTTTTTCTGTTTTTCAAAAGTCTGCTGAAACCTGTCGAGAAGAAACTTTCGGAATCTGATTATCCCTGTTCCACTTGCTGAGGGTATTTCAGTTTCAAAGATCAATTTACACACTTCAGCATATTTGGGAGTTTTAATTTTTAGATCGTGGACGGAAAAATATTTAATTTAAAAATGACTGAAGAACCTACAATGGCAACAATGGCAGCCGAGGAAGCTGTTCAAAGAGTTTATGCCAAAAAACTTGTGGCTGATAGAGAAAGTAAGAAAAGAAAGCGTGCCGAGGAATCACAAGAACGGCAAGAAAACAGGTTTGCGGCTGATAGAGAAAGTAAGAACAGAAAGCGTACCGAGGAACTACAAAAAAAACTAAAAAGAAAAAACTAAAAACTAAAAAAAACTAAAAAGTCAGGTTAATACCACAAAGAAAATTTAAAACTTTTTTCTAATCAATTTTTTAAGTAGCTCTAGCACTGATGCTTCTATCCAACCAGGAAAACGCATTTGTTAGTAGACTTATGAGCCTTTTCGTAGCTGGAAATCTGGATTTGGTGAAAAAAGCAATATACACTAGTGTAACTCTTACTAAACTGTCAATTCATCAGTGATGCGTGTTCAATTCATCAGTGATGCGTAAATAATTCTTATACATTATGATTGCCAGTAAACAAAGCTCATATAATTCATGCTAAGGCGTACCAAGGCCTCCGTTGGACTCGAAATCCCCCCAAAGACAATCCAGACGATATATGTTGAGATGCAGCCGCAGCAGCGGTTCTGGTATAAGAGTCTGCTCACGCAAGAGGCCGAGCTTCTGACTGGTCAGACTCCACTACTCAAGCAGAAGCTGATGAACCTGATGATGCAACTCCGCAAATGCTGTAATCATCCTTATGCATTTGAGGGGGCAGAGCCTGAGCCGTACACCACAGGAGAGCACCTGGTGGAAGCCAGTGGTAGCTCATAACGACTTAGCTCGATCGCCCCCCGGATGCGGGCGTGGGATGTGGGGATGGGTGTGAGCCATCCTGCCGCAGCCCTCGCCGCATCCTACAGCACCGGCTGCTCGGCCCCCAAACCGCAGGGCGCCCCTGTCACACGTTACTTCCCGAGACGGTCGGCACGGTGGGTGCTAAGCTGCCTTGAGCGGTCCTGTTACGACGCGCTGGGGAGCCGGAGGGATAACAGTGACTGAGTCATCCCGAGAGACACGGACCTACAAGGGCAAGTTCGCGGGCCGTGACTGAACCGGTGTTGAGTGCCTTCACGCGCGCGGCGTGGACTTGCTTGGCGAGCTCCGGATCACCAAAGTTCTCAATGATCTGCTCAAGGGGCGTACCCGGGAAGTTGGTTTTCGACTGCCACATGGCGTGAACCATGCGACCGATTTTGTGCGTTGCCTTCTCACGCCCACTTGCTGCCGTCGGCTGCACGGACTGAAGCACCTTGTCGATCGTTCCGAGAGAATCTTTGTCTTCAGGTTCGATCGCCGGCTCTCTTTCTGGCGTCGCGGCCATTAAATTGCACACATTTGTTAAAAATTTTACGACTGAATTTGGATTATAAATCCAACTTGAAGCATCAAAATTCAAAGGGGCCTTTAAACCTTAGCTTTTTATTTCATTCAAAAATAATGAAGCCATATCTCTATCAAATTCAAGATCTAAAGGATTTGAAATTGGAATTGCGCTCATTTTCAAAGAAAAAAATATAACTAAAAGAAATTGATTAAGTCAAAGCTGTAAAAACAAGGCAAAATTTTTACTAAGCACTCTTAACAGATTTCCTAGCCAAAAATTTTTAAGGGAAAAGAATCAGGTAATTTTGGATATTTCCGGGTAACATTGGTACTTATTAATCAGATAACAGCCCAAAAAGGCGGACACGGAATTTGTGCTCAAATTAATTTGCAAGTTGTTCTAAGAGATGATAACGAGTATATGACATACAAGTACTACGAGCAAATAACGAGTAGGTATTTGAGTCAATTTATATAGATATGCCTATTAGCGCTATGGAAAAGATAATAATTGGCGAAGCATACCTAAGTGGGTCTATGAAAGTCTCAAGGATTTTTTTTCTCAAGGATTAACCTCAACAATCAGCTTCGAGAACGCTTTCAGAAGATTTTATTGAAATCTTCTTCTAAAATGCTTTTAATGGTTTGAGACTGCTATTTTGTTAAGCTGAGAAAGTCTATAGAAGCATTTTTCCTATTTCAAGCTATTAAATTGCTAATGCCTTAGGTTTATTTTTCCTGATCTTGCCCTAGAACTTTTTCTCAGTTTTCACGGAAATCAATCAAACATACCTGCCGGCGAGCCTCGCCAAGCGACGCGGTGTGACATTGTTCGATCGCAGCACACGGGACATGCGCCTAACGCCGGAGGGCGGCCGACTAATTCGACATTCGGAAAAACTAATTGCCGCATGGCGGGTGGCTCGTCAGGACGTATCGCTCGCGGAAGCAAGCCGACAGCTGGTCATCGGGGGAAGCCTGCGACTGTGGGACGTTTTGTTGCAGCGATGGCTGCACGATCTCCGTCGCAATTACCCCGATTTAGCGGTAATTGCGGAAGCGCAGACACCCGACTTCCTAACTCGCAAGCTCATTGAGGTATTTTGCTTGAGCATTATCACTAGGCTAAAAAAAAGCTAAGGAAATAATTAAAAAATGACACTGGAGAAACCTCCCACACAATGAGAGGTTCATGATTTCATGTTATTTTTTCTTTCTTTTTTAACCAGCTTTATTGTGAAATAAAGAAAGAATAATGCTTGGGGGAAAAACACAATTTAATGTTTGGTAAACCTTTCAAACAATGACAGCCTCATAGTTTCATATTTTACTCGTCGCTTTCTTTTTTTAAAGCAGCATGACTGTCGGCTGTGGATCGTGGCGATGGGTGTCTCCGCGGCCGGTTTGGCACTTGCCGTGACCGGCCGGGAGTTGCAGTCGTACACAAACGAGAGTCAGTTCGAAGCAGCTCTCGGAAACGCGATCAGATCAGCGGATTGATCTGCGTCAGGTTGGATCCGCCCGCGTATCCGTAGCTTCCCACGTTGTGGTAGCCGTACACGTTGATGCCAACAGGCTGACTGCCTGAGACCGTGTGTGTGCCACCGGAGATGGGACACGTGACGGCGATGTAGGGCACGCCGTCGATGATCAAAATTTTGAGATAGCCATTTTGTTCGGCATAGTCGAAAAACCTAATAATTATGTTTTTCGGAATGTCTTAATCCCCCACAGTCCCCGGGGGAGGGGCTGCAAGTTACAAACTTTGACTTTTGTTTACATATAATAATGGTTATTGGGACGAGTACAGACGTTTTCAGAGGGACTTTTTCACGTTAAAGGGGGGTCGGGGGAGGAGGTTACGTGGGAGGATCTTTCCATGGAGGAATTTATCATGAAAGAAGAAAATTTCCATGAAGGGGCTTATTTAAATTGTTTTTTGAAAGACATCCGATGAATCCTAATGTAATGAGTGTAATACAAAAACAAATGCAAAATAAAGTAAAATTGAATGTCAGAGCACAGCTGTCTAAACCAATGGCTGAGGAGTAGGGAATTAAATAGAAACTTGATCAGCTGTTTCTGGAGCGTTTTTAGGAAGAACTTGCATGTAACCCTGATGTGAATACCAATAGTTTGGCTTATTTGTGGGCAAAGTAGGGTAAATTAGTTATTTGTGGGTAAAGTAGAAAAAAAAACGTGACGCCAACTCCTCGTCCACAGACAGCACATGGATATTTTCCAGCTTCAATCTTTTCTGCTTTCTTTCCGGTGGGGGTTTAATTACGATTTTCCTAAAATTGCTTGGTACTTCCCCTTTTTCAAAATCATATTCGTAATGTTCAGTAGCCTATTTCAAACCTCGTAACCACCATATACGAGAAACTCCATTACCATACTATCAGCACCTAGTCATTTTCTGGTCCTTTAGTAGTTTCGCCAATTTTTTCTCACGGAACAAATCTTCATTCACATCAAGCTAAAGGCTGATTTTGGTGTTCAGAATGCCATCCTCAAAATGCCTCTTAATTGACTGGTAGAGTTTACAGTCCCTTAGAGAGATTCTCTTTATCCAGTAAAACAGTCCTTCAGTAGTAGGCCAAATATTACTTTCCTGAGTTATGAGTTCTTTTATTGAACTATTAATTGCATCAGCAAATAAAAAACTTGAACGAATTATATTAATTTAGTACTTACTTTTCTTGCCTTTTGTCTACGCATTGCGTAGAACCTAATATGCAATATATAGAACGAGGACGTCAGCTTCTTCGCCGCGGTCCTCAAGGGCGCCAAGTTTCGACAGGCGACGCTGGCGCGGGCTCAGTTCACGTCTGCTGACCTGTGCCGGGCGAACTTCAACCACGCGGCGCTGACCGACGTCCTGTTCAAGGAGTCCAACCTGTTCCGCGCCAAGCTCATGGACGCCACGCTGGAGCGCTGCGTGTTCACGGACGCCAAGCGGGTCGCTGCGCGCTTCGACCGCACCCAGGGGGCTCCGTGAGCCGGCTGACGCGGGAGGACGTGCTCGCCACGCTCATGAGTTTGCAATTGATCAGTAAATGCCAATCTACGGCGGAGGCGAAGGAATTCCTGCAAAAGTTGGAGCCCATATACGTTTTACCGGTTTTGCATGCCGACGATGGGAAAATGATCTGCCTGTACGAAGGAGACGCCGGTTATGCGCTTGGCGACGCCAAGACCCCAGGACCCCGTCACCGTTTAACCATTGATATTCTCAAAGGGGAATTCTTCTTTGAGTTCAAAGGCTGTGAAAATATCTCTCCTGTTAATGGAGGCGTGCCTTTGCAGCTCGGGTGGCACTTCAGGCACCCGCGCATGGATGATCTTCTGTTCCAGATCGACATCGGGGAATGGGATATACAGATGCAGGCACCGACGTTTCAGCGCGTCAGAAATTTCGCGCGTGTTGTTTGACGTCAGGAATACCATCGGTGGCTCTGTGGCTGCTTTTACGGTGCCGATTTCCGGGATGGAAACCTGGAAATCTGACAGCATCTCAAGGAGCAGTGACTCGAACTCGTGGTCGGACTTGTCCACCTCGTCGATGAGCAGGACACAGGGTCTGGCAGGGGGGTTGAATACGTATGGATATGCATTACAAAATCCAGTTATATACTATGATCCAGACGGGCAGATATTCATTTCTAAAACGGTTAAAAAAGTATTAGCCGCTGTTATTGTGGCATTAGGATTAAGCGGAACTCCTACGATAAATCCAAATGATAACCCAAATATTAATAATCCTCCCGCTGGACCTAGAACTGACCAGCAACAAATAGAAACTGGACAGAAACAACGCAGGCCCCTCAGTGGACAAGGAGATTCGAAGCCTAAGCACCTGGACAGCGGAAGGCGGTGGAACCCATATCGTCTACGTGAAGGCCGGCGGACGCTACATCGGCAGGTCGAACTCCAACACCACACTCGTCTACGAGGACGGCGCTATTGTCGGCGCGCCCGAAGATGCGGACTTCCGGTTTCAGTGCGACAGCGTCGAATTCGACTACACCGATGCCCCGGCCGACGGATGCATTCCGGCCGGAACCACGCCGGACAGCGTGTCGGTAACCGTCGGCAATATCGGCGGCCCCCATTGCCCGGGCGCCGAGATGTGGCGTGTTTTGCAATCGCGTTTTCAGCATTCGTTCCGGGATGGCGAAAGCATCGTCGGCTATTGCCAGCTGGTATTGGATTGGCGGGATTGACACTCATCGGTGGAGCCGCGTTTGGTTTGTCGAGCGAATGCTGCGCGTCTTGCAGCGTGGTCGCTGATGCGGAGGAAACGGTTCTGGTCAGCGAAGCGCCTTGTTGTGAGTTCTGTACCGCCGAAACGTGTAGCACCGAAACAGACACGATCGTGCAAGCAGCGACGACTGATGCGACCGATACACATTTTAAATGTTTTCATTTTTTTTCAACTTTAATGAATACAAATTTTTAAGACTTTAAGGAATAAAAATCAGCATATGTATACTGAACTGACAATTCAAATTCATTTATAATTTTTTTTTCACTAAAGTGCAAATTATGTTTTGAGCTCTACTCATGTTAATTTCTGCTCGTTTTGAGTTTGGCTCGGTTATTTATAGTAATTTCTGTTCGTTTTGGGTTTCTTTTATTTATCGATGCTGATTTGTGGTAGTTTCACATTTGGTAGGCCATTCACATGATGATGCATGAACAAAATTACACGACTTATCAATGCAAGATCAAACAGAGAACAGGTCAACGTCATAAAAATATACTTATCAGACGCACAGATTCCCGAAATAAAATGACGATAAATATGTAGAAACTTGCATTGTTTCCCAACCTTGCAGAAACCACTGTTAAAATGATTATAGATCATATGTTTTTGTTTGCTTTTACATTTCTTTTCCTTTTAACCTTCTCTTCCGTAATTTTCCGAAAATAATAACAATATCATCGTCTGGATACTTGCACCGGCGGCGCCTCGTTTTTCTCATAAATCGGCCCGTGGCGCACCAATTCCCCGTCGTCCGCCCCCTGCATCAGGCGGCGCATGCGGTCGAACGAGACGCCGGCCTGCTTGTAGCGCGCCAGCATAAAACCCACCATCCAGGTCATCTCGCTGACAAAGCCCAGATAAAAGACAAAGAGCGAAAAATCGCCTATGGTGAAGGTGCGGTCCTGGATCGCCTCGCCCGAAAAAACCAGGATGACGCCGGTCCCCAGGTTGATGGCGTTGAAGAAGGTCTTACGCTCCTGATTTCCAAATTTTAATTTATGTCACTATCAAAACAGGAAAAGATTCGAGAAGTTTATTCATGCAAGAATGCATATTATCAAAGCAAAGGTTGTTTATATTAGATATATAATCTTCAAATTAGTTGTTTTGGGAGATAACTCACAATTAAAAAATAATAGTGATAATAATAATAACAATAACAATGATACCGATATACAGGAACTTTCCAAATTACATTGGCTCTTCATCTCCTTTATTAGGTATAAGTAGATATATGTAAGTGTCTTCGATAATATGCGTTGAGAACAATACGATTCTTTCCCGGCTTAGCTGTACCAGGAGGTTGCGAAAACGGATGCGCTCGCGAGGGTCCAAACCGGCCGTAGGCTCGTCTACGATCAGAATACGCGGAAGATGTAACAGAATTTGAGCCACGCCGATACGCTGTTTCATACCGCCCGAAAAAGAGCCGATTTTTTCATCTTTCCGATCAAGCATATTGACGGCTTGGAGCACGTATTCCAGGCGTTCTTTTCGAACTTTATTATTGGACAATCCGGGCATCGGGGAAAGACCGTTGCCGTGTGACGTCCTGGCGCTGTTTAGAAGATCTTCATTTCAGGGCTCGAACTTCTCTGACCGCTCGTTCAGAAGGTAGTTCTCAATAGCGCGTTCATCCATCTGGAGAGACTGCTGCCAATGCGATCTTCGAGATGGGTAAGTGAACCCACTGAAATCCTTCTCAGGATGGGGCAAGGGGATTGATTTCTTTCGTAATTGCGCTCGGAAATGATTCGGATGGTGTCGTGGTTGAGATTGCCTCAAGATGTCACGAGGGAGATAGAAAGGCAAGAAAAGAGGAAATGTGTATCTTTTTAATCACATTCTTGATGTATTGCGTTAGTAATTGAAAAGGTCTTTGTAACTGAGTGAGGTCTGTGACTGAATGGGATAGAGAAAAGAAATGAAATGAAATGAATTTCCTCAAATAACTTACCAACGTCTTAATGTCTCCTCAAATAACTTATGTTTTAAAGCGTGTTCTAGGTGATTTTTCGCGGCTCTCTGCTGAAACCGGATAAAACATAATTAAAAAGTTACTAAAACATACCACACAAAATTTGGTTATTACCCTGCAAGATTTGGGTAACACCAAAGAAAATTCTCATAATATATGACAAGATTTTGACAATGCCACGTAAGATTTTGGTCACACTTGGCAGAATTTTGATAATACCGCATCGGTTATGATTGCACCATGCATTATTAGTACCTTACAAGACTATGGTACTGCGAAAGAGAATCGTAATGTCTGCCAAGATTTTGATAATACCAGGGAATATTTTGATAATAATTTGGGAGATTTTGAGAAAGCCACATATGATTTACAAATTAACAGAGTTTTTTCCAGATAGGGGGGGAGCTCCTCAAAACATTCTGTCTAGGTATTCAGACCATAAAGGCTGACTGGCTATCTTAGAATTCCCATTATCCGGAATTTTAACTCTCTTTGAGTAAAAATTGATTATATTTTGTGGTGCATAAAACGTCAATGAAAACGTCAATGAAAAATTGCACAAAACGTCAGTCTGCTGGAGCATAATCTCGTTTTCACTGGAAAAGGGAACTAGATGTTACGATTTACTTACAAATTAGCCCTCTCTCCCAGTTGCACAAAAGACAAAGAACAGAACTTAAGCACTTACATGATATTAGCTTTGGAGTGAGTGAAGGATAGTTATTATCCCCTCCCCCTGTCTCAGTCCCATAGTTACATGAACATGTGCCAAAATTATGGATTCAGTCTTAATCACTTTCGGTTTAACGTATCCTTTGCACAGAAAGACATTTTAGCACCATTGAGTCATTAAAATCAGACATGAAATTAGTGTCCTCTGGAAAGCCTGCAGGTGTGACGATGTATACAGTATGACTACGTTGTATGACTTTCAAAGATATCAAAAAATTTTGTTTTGAAGGTCTCTAATAGATTCTCATGAAATCTAAGGTTCCAGCACTAAAAGTGCTTAGCGTAGTTATGAAAATAGATTTTTCTTAAACGAAGAAGAAATGTCAGAAAAACAAATACATTTTCTAGTATTACACTTTCATTACTTCATTACACTTTATAGTATTAAACGAATTGACTATGAATAACTTGTGAAATAGAATTTTATACTGAGCTTGAGTATCCTAGTTTTAGATGTGATCTTTGGAGCGATATTGAAGGAAGAAAATGTCAAAGCCCTCAAAACCAATAGCGTAACTTTTTGGTTGACCGCCGAGGTGGCGACCATCGCCTCTCGAATTGGGGGTGACACCCAACGCCCTTCCTTGACTGGAACGAAGACCTTCGTTGAAGAAATCGAAGAGATCTTGACGGAACGAACTCCAAAGTATCGGGCTGCATCCGACCATATTATCCCAACCGATCATGCCACGCCGGAACAGGTGACGGACTCTATCTTTTCTCTTCTCCCAGACTCCTGTGAGGAAGTCTTGGATTATGTCCTCAACATGATGTTCTGTTCAAGAGTTTGACTGTGGAAGAACATCTAAGATTTTTTTGTGAGGTAAGAAAACTTTTACCTTTTTTATAGCTGTTAGGCCATTTAAAGTATGGGTCAAATTCAATTTCCAAGTTTACGGAATCAGGCTATAGAGTTGAATTAGGATTTTAAACAAGCATGAGATCCCCGCTCAACAATCTCAAAGTTTCATCAACTTTTATACAGGCAAAACTCCATATTTCCATTGAGACTTTGGCTCGAATCGGCCGGGCACGACTGGGTCAGCTTTCATCGCCATTACGGTGGCGATACGGAAAAGGACGGCGTGGTCTTTTCGAACAAGGGTACGTCAGAGGCTGTCATGCGCAGCCAGTTTCGCGCCTGGACCGAGTACCTGGGCGCTGCTGACGACACCACCGCGGAGGCTGCCGAATGAGTACCAACGATGTGTCCGGTGCCATTGCGCCCAACGTCATCATCACCGGCGCGGATGTTGCCACTGGTGCCGAGGCCATTGCACCTGAAGCACGCGGTAAAGTGACGGTACTGCCGGCCGATGACTTTTCCGTGGATTTCGAGATCGACTTTCAATCCGAGGCCATAAGTGAGACGAGCCTCGATATCCGGTTGGTGAACGGCACGTTCAACGAGTCGATCAGCCGGGCTCGGACCTTCGGGTTCCTGGAGGAAATAGATCAGCTACGGGCCGCGGGCCTGGCCCTTGGCGGCTCGCTGGATAACGCCGTGGTCGTCGATGGCGACCATATCCTGAACGAGGGCGGTTTACGCTTTGACGACGAGTTCGTGCTCACTCCATCATTTGATATCAATATTATCATTCTATCAACATAACATTCTTCATAACATCATTCTACCAAAACGTCAATTGATATCATCGAATCAACATAAAATCAACACTCTAACAATATAATATCATTCTATCAACATATCAATTGGCATCACTCAAATAACAAGACATTCTTGAAGTTTTTCTTTCGTCAGTATTTAATTAAAAGCAGACATACATTTGACCCTTCAAAAATAGGTTCGTAAGAAAGCTCTGTGTTTATAATTCTCTAATGTGTGTTGAGATTCGCCGTGTCAGAACAAGCTTTGCCCAGTGATGCTGTCGTCGACGGACGTCGACAGGACCAAGCCGGTCAGCCTCAACACTCGGACCGCCGCACACGATCGAGGACCATCGCAAATTGGCCAGCCAAGTTGCATATCGAAGGTCAAGAAGTGCAGACGATTGTTATCCGTGATGCCTCCGAAAGTGGTTTTGGTATCACCGGTGAACTGAACGAGATGCGTGTTGACGACACGGCTTTGCTCGACATTGAGGGCATTGGCTGGTTTCTTCTTGTTTGGATATGTACGCTGTATGGATTGAAAGAACCCATGTAACTTCTTTGTTTTTCTGTTACGCGAATTGAGTTTTCTCTCGTTCAAATTCTGTCCGTCTTTCTGCGGCAACAACAGTGTACCGTGCAGTGTAGCGAGTAGTAGCATAATCATTTATGTAGCATGCACCATACATTAGCTTTGCCCTTTCAATTAATGTAGAACTCCAATCAGGTAGAAATTGCTGTGATTGGCACTCTGAATCAACAATCAGGCAGGGAATGGTTGCCATTTATTTTCTAATTCTTTGAAAGGTGAGAATATTGTCTTTGTGAAGTTTCTCATTATGTTTTAAACTTCTGTTTTTAGGTGCTTTTCTTCTTTCAAGTCTTTGTCTTAACCATTTTGGACTCAAATATTTGTCTCAAGTTCAGAAAAAATTCCGATACCTCCCCCCTCCCTCGGGAACATTTGTTTAAAGATAATTATGAAAATGCTTAATTTCACCCTGTTCTCTCTCCATTACCTCCATTATCATATCCATGATATTTGTCAAAACTCTTAAGCCAGTAGTATTGGAATACGTTCCCAACACCTCCAACTCAGCCCCAAGGTTTACTCTCCCCGTATTATCCAGGATCGCCTTGTCCTCCTCAAGCTCAGAGTAAAGCCAAGCATACTGATCAGCGCGACCTTCTACAAAGTCAAATTCAATTGACTCATAGTCACCCACGTTATAATCAGTAACCAAACTCATATCCAAGTGAGGATGAGAAGAGATTCCAGTATGGCCAACTTCACCTACCTTCTCTCCCTGTCTCACACGCACAGCCGTCACACCTTTTTTTGGCCAAACTGGCATATTTTGTTGGTGACTGGCGTGAAAATTTTTGGAACTGGCTTGTGGCTTAAAACTTGGCTATTTTTATTTTGAGCTGGCTTATTTTTTGGCGTGATTTGCTTTTTCGGGAATAAATTTTATTTTTTGGCAATCCATTTGAGATGAATCTGATTTTTGAACGAAAGTTGGGGCCTCTGTACTCACGAAAGGTCAAAAACACGCATTAACTCTATGGTCAAAATACGAGTCAACCGCGGCAATAACATAATTTAACTTAATGGAGTCTGAACTTTAGTAATTTTTTGCTGAATGGAGTTGGAGTATTGAAAATGTCTAGAGTTGCAATCAGCTATAACTTGTAACCAACTCCACAACCCTGGTTGCTACTATGACTAGTACTACTACTGAGGCTGAGAGTTATAAGATAGAACTTCCAGGGAATGTTTAGGGGGATGTTGAACCGACTCTAATCACATTTTTTAGACACAGTTTGTCAAAAAGGTGTATCAGTAATGTCCCAGAAACAGGTTAGGGTATCAAGTTGAAATTTTAATGTGCAATCGGTAATCCACTTAACCTCGGTCAAACCATCACTCAAGGTATCATCAGTGCAACTGGTAAGCAGTCTTTGACCGATAGCCAATACAACAGCTTGCTACAAACCGACGCAGCTGTAAACGTTGGTAATTCAGGCGGCGCATTGGTCAATTCCAATGGGGTCTTAGTTGGTATCACTTCTGCTCAATTTACTACCCGATATAATATCGATATTGAAGGAATTTCTTTTGCGGTCCCATACAGCTTAGCGAAAGATGTTATGACAAAAATTATGTTCGGCTTCGGCTGGATCGTCGATGCCGTGCTCACCTATTACCTCGTGAAGGAAGAGAACTCGATCCCCATGAGCGAGATCGAGGACTACATCGACGCGCGCGCCTAGGCGCAGCCTGCCTAACGCCGCCGCTGGCTCCCGAGGACGTAGAGCCACAGGCCCTTGCGCGGCTCCGAGTGCCTGCGCAGGACGAGCTGCTTGCCGTCGCGACTGACGGCGAGCAGCTGCAGGCCGGAGATGACCCGCGCGCGCGCCTGCGCGAAGGCGAGGTCTCCCTAGTATGGAGACATGAGCGAGGACACACCCCTGCCGATGCGCGCTCGCACACGGAGGCTCGTGCAGACCGAGCTGACGTCGGTGGCGCAGGATCTGTTCGTCGCCCAGGGGTACGACGCGACCACCGTCGATCAGATCGCCGCAGCGGCGGGGATGTCCAAGCGCACGTTCTTCCGCTACTTCCCTTCCAAGGACGACCTGGTGATCGGCAAGTACGACCTGTTCGCCGATCGCATGGCGGAAGCGCTGGACGATCGCCCCGCCGAGGAGCCGGTTCACAAAGAGATGTACATTTCGGGGGAAGTTTATCTTTAATGTTTTCAGCAAGCGTTGACAGGAATGGAAATTTATTTTATATTTAGGGTAGTTTATTTTTGTTTTGAGCTGTGACATTGCTCTTTACTGTTGTGCGAAAAATATCTTACAGTTGAATTTCGACGTTTGTCTTTCCAGGCTTTACCCAAAATTGGAGATAGACTAGCATAAGACACTTCCCTGTTGGGTGAGAATAGAATGAGAACCTTATTAAAATTTATTAAATTATAAAATAGGTGCTAGGACGATGAAAATTGGTAGGCATCTCAGGGAGCTCCACAAATTAACTTGATAAAGTCGTTTTCCCAGATTCGACCATCTGGGTGGCTAAAGGAAGAGGAAAAATTAGAAAAAATGAGGCATTTATAACTTTTCAGTGGGTAATCGGATTTTAACTAATTTTGATGTTTAGAAGCACATCGTGACTCAGAGCTCTTATTTTAAATCCTGACTGGCATTAAGCCTCTGATTTTCCCTTTAAATCAATCTATTGATTCTTAGAATTTCGTTAGTAGACGAAGTGCCCCATGCACGCGTCGCCGCCCACCAGCACGAAGCGCTCGAAGTCGGGCGACTGGCGGCATTCCTCCAAGAGCCAGAACATGCCTTTGACGGTCACGTCCATGACGTCGTCGGGCGTTTCCTTACAGGTGGCCAGGTGCAGCACGTGGCTGACGCCGTCGAGGGCGCGCGCCACCACCGCGCGCTCGGAGATCGAGCCGCGCACGACTTGGAGGCGGTCGGTCTCGTCGAGTACGCGGTTGTGGCACAGGGCGCGGACTTTGGCGGCCACAGGTCGCCGTAGAGATCCTCGGCGCCGAGCACGCGTTCGTAGAACGCGACGGTCGCCTCCATGCTCGCCACCGTGATGGCGAGGTGGTCGAGTCCGACGACACCCATGGCGTTTCTCCCGTACGAAAAATATGGCCGCTCGGCCGCGAGGATGGCCCCTCCCAGCGTAACCGTCGACGAGACGCCGCCGTACTGAACAATCGAACGGCGGCGGGCGTCTGCTGTACCGTTCGCAAATCGAGGCGCGGGGGGCCATTCGCATTGGGCGAGGGATGGTGAATAAGTTTGCTATCTCAGAATTAACATCCAGTGACTTTGGGGAAAAAAGCATGGGAGGGGGCCTAGGTGCTCTCCAATATTTTTGGTCACTTAGAAAGGGCACTAGAACTTTTAATTTCCGTTAGAATGAGCCGTCTCACAACATTCCTATGCCACTGAGTCGATACGATCACCCCTGGAAAAAACAAAACAAAAAAACAACAACAAATAAACACACATCCGTGATCTGTCTTCTGGCAAAAAATGCGAAATTCCACATTTTTTTAGATGGTAAAATGCTTGCCTACCACGTGGGTGACTCGGGTTCAATTTCTGGTCGACGCAATGCTTGTACAATAGTAGTTTAAATCTATGGAAGTACAAAGTTAATATTTTGACGTTATAATTGACGTCAAGGTGTTTTTAAATATTAAGATTTTTGAAAGTAATTAATGCCGAAAAATAGAATCTTCAAGTAAACAATCAGAAAAAACAGATTTGACCCTTTCCATTGCTTATTTAACATTCTTTTAAGATGATAAGAATTGATGGGTTTGACCATGGATGGGTGTCACCGGGACCTGGAGGTCACCGAGCAACAATTGGGTCGAGCTTCACGATCACGGCACCTGCCAGAACGTGTTCCCGAGCGCGTACATGTGGTAGATCCAGAACCACTGACCGACGAGACACAGCGCGAGGATCCCGAGCCTCCAACGCCGTGAGCGCGGGACGGCGACCGCACCCCACATCGGGCTGAGCGGCAGGAGCAGACGGAAGGTGCTCGACTGGGGGAAGAACACCGCGAGCAGGTAGAGCAGGTAACTCGCGCTCCACAGCCGTGATACCGCTTTTCCTGATTGTCTCGAGCGGCGTCGTCATATCCTTTGACTGGGCCAACCAGGCTGTATACGCGGTGTACGGAGAGGTCCCCGAAGACCATGATGATCACGAACACGCAACACCAGCGCCCGGCGACGGGCACCTATCACACCAGGCTTTGCTGGACATTGCTATTCGGCATGCAAACGACAATGGCGCTGCCGACTGGCATTCAATCTGGATGGATGCCAGTGAAAGCCCGGGTGACGAAGCCAGCTTTTACATCGACCGCAGTCTTTCCACCATGGGGGTGTGGGGACGTTGTCTAAAACATACAGCGTCGCCCCGTCTGGAAGGTCGTTCCCAGGAATCTGGTCGTCCAGCTTATGGTCCTCTTTTAAAGTGTTTGTGGCGTTGTAGCCTTCTTTCAAAAGATAAATGGAAAATGATCGGGTTTTGGTCATTCAATATTCTCCTTGATTTGAACACGGCGCTTGCCCGTCAGGAGTTGTTGCATCAGGGCAGATTTTTCATTAGAAAGCTGTTCTTTAAATTTTGCGAGGCAATTTTCCCTCTAAGAACTGGAAATTGTATTGGTTTTCCATCAACAAAATTATCTCTCTGAATTTTTCTATTTTAAAGTTTTGATTCTGAAAATTCCTTAGATTTTGGCTAAGTAAAATGCCCTCGCTCCAAAGCTCAACTTTTTAGAAATCATAAACCTTGAATGCTTATAGAACTTCATATTATACCTTTGACGATCAATGCAACATTTCTTTCTGTCTCACAAATTTTTGGGATAAAATACCTAAAAGCCTGACCTACAAATAGAAGTTCCAATATTTTAGGTATCTCATGGTTTCTATACTCCAGATTTATTGAATTGTTGTACAGTTAAAGTTTGTAAGAGTTCAGCTTGTTCCGTTGCAAAAACAAAGCTGGCACAGGGTGCCAGCTTTTTAGATTAGAGTCAGGCCGCTTTTGCTATCTCTTCCGACGCATTTATGTATTCATCCACAGATGAGACGCCCACCATTTTTTTGACGACCTGGCCGTCTCGAAACATTAAAACGGTTGGGATCGAAGTGATGTTATAGGCTCGGGCCACTTCCGGATTCTCATCCATCTGCCACCTCCCAACCCTCTAAGTAAAATAATAAATGTTCTTTGAATGTCGGTAAATATACATCTTAAAAAGAAAACAATAACAAAAAGACTCAAGATTTGAATGCCCTTTGTTATCTGTATGAAAGTATCTTCATTTTTTTCTTGCATTTGTTTTATCGACCTTATTTGGCAATTGATGAGCTCAATTTTATATTATAGGCTTTTAAAACCTTAGGTAAAGAATTGGCTTCAACTTGAATTTTACTTAATATTATTCAAACTAGTCGATCTTGCAGAAGATTTTGGTTTTTCTCCTCGTGGTAGAGGAACACCACGTGGTCGAGGAGGTGATAGAGGTCGCGGAGGAGATAGAGGTCGCGGAGGAGATAGAGGTCGTGGAGGAGACAGAGGACGCGGTGGTCGAGGAGGTCGTGGAGGGAGAAGCGATGGTGGTGGCGGATTTGCATGCTATAATTGTGGTGATGAAGGTCATAGATCAATGGAATGTCCAACACGTGGACCTATGAAATGCTACAACTGTCAAGGAGAAGGCCATCAGTCAAGAGATTGCACATTTGTACTTATCTTCATGATTGAACAAGGTCAAGCCGGATTTTTACTAAGCAAGAACGCGTGATTTATTTTTTCATGATTGTAGTTGTTCGGAAAATTCTTGTTTTCCCACATAAAAACCTCATGGTGAGGCCAACCACGGTGGTGTACCTGGTAATTAACAAAAAGCCTATTTATACTGTAATAATAGGAATATCAAGGTTCTATTAATGATTTTTCCTTCAAATTACAACTCCCCCCACATGTTTTATTTTTTGCTTAATATAATATTTTAGGTTTCGATTCATAGTTTCCAGTGCCAGATTTCACATTCTGGACTGTATGAAGATAGTTCATTTCATCATTTTATTTATAATCCATCACAAAAAACTGGACAGAAAGCCCAGAAAAAGGTAGAGTAAAAATCAAAAAAGAAAAGAAAGAGACAACAGAAATAAAGACAAACTTTTACAACTACAAACAAGGGACAAACAGAAATGACCAAAGATGGGAAGACTTCTGGTAGTCAGTAGTGAAATCACAAATACACCTCTCGAAAACTCCAGCTGGTTGCCATATAATAAAAAAAAAATCAAGACTATAATCCCTATTTGCTGAAATGAAGCCCAAACATGGCGTTTTCAATTGCATTAGAATAATATTAGTCTAATTATAAATTCAACTTTTGTCAAACTTTGCAGTGATAACAAAGTTCCCCCTAGTTTTTTTTTCCAAAAAGATTGAGAGACTGTGAGGTTCACCAAAAGCATTCTTTGTCATACCAAAAGATATCACTGATAATGTTGAATAGTTCTTTTTTTTTTTTACAAAATATTTAATACAAGCTATCACTCGGATAATTCTTGTACAAGCCCCTTCTCCTCTCTATCAAACATAAAGCTTTTTCACTAATATTCCTAGCTGCAGTTCTAGCTTTCTTCCCTTACACACCATCAGCAACTTCACTTGTTTTTCTAAAATTATTCAACCATCTGCCATATTGTCAAATTTTAAACTGTCAAGTTTAGTATTCAGCTGTTCCTGGAACATTTCTCTCAAATTCTCATCCTGGATTCAATATTATCACAGCTTCCCGGGAGGTAGTTACCCTTCCGAAATTTGGACTTGAAGTTGGTGTACGCAGACGAAAGCTAATTTAAGACGACGTCGTCAGAAACATCCCGCACAAACAAGGGTTCAACCCCTAAATTTTCGCTATCGGCGGTGAGCGCAGCTGGATCCGGATCACCAATCGGTTCTGCCGCTAGCTGTGCCACTTGAGGCAATAGCGATGCATCGCTCGAAGAGTTTAGGAACAAGCCCGGGCGGGACAGCACAAAATCGATGGCTCGCTTCATCGGTTCTGCATCACGAATCGGTTTGTACCAACTGAAGTGCTTTTTCTTTTGTCATTTGTTTTTATTCTCACCCCGCAGTCTTTGAAAGACGATTATTTTGCAGACATGAACACAATGACAGATGAATCTGACAACACTCGATCTGAAAGGATTCACTCTTGGACAATGGGGTGGCGAATGTATCTCGATAATATTGTTCTAGGTGTTGGAGTTGGTAATTACCCATGGAATGTAGCTTCTTATGAAATAGCAAGTGAAGACTATGACCCTAATTCAAGACGCTTACTTGGAGGACGAGCTGCACATTCGATTTACACTAAAAGGATTAAACAATAATAAGGCTCCAGGTACTGATAGAGTGATAAATGAGTTTCTTAAATATGGCGGCTCTGAGGTTAGAAATAAGCTACTGAAGATTAAGAACATGATTTTTGAAAAAGGGGAAGTACCTAATAATTTTAGGAAAACCTTAATTAAACCACTGTACAAGATAGGTGACAAGATTGAGTGTCGTAATTATGGAAGTATTAGTCTGGTCTCTGTAGGTAGCAAATTACTGAGTAATATGATACTTTTTAGACAGAGAGATGCGAAAGCGATGTTGCGCGATGTCGAGAATGTAGAGCGCCTCCAAGACCTTCCCGCCTTGTAGGCATGTGTCGACGGCAGTCACGTAGGCGGTTTTTGAAGCGTCCGCCGACCGCAGTCGTTCGTGAAACTCGGCGAGTTCGTCGCTGAATTGCATCGGTCCCTCTAACACGTCGTCCGGCCTGTCTCCATTGGCGCGCGGACGAGAGTGCGCTAATTGTCATCTCACGAGGTCGGGTGTCCACCCAAATCCATTCACCCAGATCGACGTCGGAGAGTGTGAAAACATTTCAAATATACTTTCTTTTCAGAAAAGTACAAATGATGCTATTCTTAAAAGAAGGCATATTCTTCATTTTTTTTTTTTGGGGGGGGCGCCTAATCTGCAATATATTAGATGACTTAAAAAGGAAACTAGGGCTTTGATTTACAATCAAATGAGCTTTGTTTCAATATTCTAGGACAACTGAATTGATACAAAAACCCATTGGAAGAACAAAAACCATAGAAACAAAATAGAAAAAAATAAACAAGCTTTCTTTATTTTCCCATTGCCCACCATGCCTGTATAACTGAGCGTGTGT
This sequence comes from Alatinidae sp. Z8VKAUB7J3, assembly GCA_010016025.2. Classification (NCBI taxonomy): domain Eukaryota; kingdom Metazoa; phylum Cnidaria; class Cubozoa; order Carybdeida; family Alatinidae; species Alatinidae sp. Z8VKAUB7J3. The sequence goes on from JAAAKM020721499.1 coordinate 128,865,872, forward strand.
TTGCACGTCGTTTGTGCCTATCTTTCGGTGTCTAACTTTGTGTATTTTTGTCTCTCCCTCTCTCTCTCACCGTGTCTGTGTGACTGAGTGTCTGTTTGCGTGTTTCTGTGCCCCTCTTCTTGTATTTGTGAGCCTGACTTGACACACACGCTTGTGTGACAAAAACACTAGGCGTTCTTGTCTCTCTCTTACCGTGTCTTTTGACTGAGTGTCTGTTTGCATGTCTCTGTGTCTGTCTTGGTGTGTTCTCGACGTGGAGGCGCGGACATCGGCACGCCGCTATCGCCGGGACGGCTGGTGGGGCAGGCCGGCATGGAATCTTACCCTGCTGACCCTCTACTTTCTGGGCGCGCCGCCGACTTGGCTGAAACGGCTCTATGGCTGACTCTCAGCGAATCACCGGGGATGTCCACCTTTGAAGTGCCATCTCGTGATCTTCGCCCGGGCACCGCGCCTAGGCACGGTAAAGCGCCGCCTGGCGCGCGACATCGGGCCGCTTGCCGCCTGGCAATTCTATCGTCAGTAAATAAAAATTATAAATTAAAATTTATTACTTGGCGAAGGGGTCTAATAAACATTATTTATCATAAATTCCTCCATCATAATGTTAGAATGATCTAGTAACAGTAAAAGCTACAGCTAAAGGACCTTTTTCATATAAAGCTTATTACATAGAAGCCCATTTTTTTTCACCTCTTCCTCTAATTTTAGTATAAGAGTCAACTCCAACAATAAATTTATTATCATCAACTTCACAGTCTCCTCTTACTCCTTCAGCTCCGGATGTGTATGGGTAATCATCGGAGATGTCTGTGGTGGTCCTTTTTTCACCCATCTTGCTGAAAACCAAGGAAGGACTGTTTTGACATCACTACTTTTGCCAGGACCAGTGAGTAAAAAACTCGACCGTAAACAATCACTCCCAAGATGCACTTTTACCAACCCAGAAATTGCAAGCTTTGGGATGAACCAAAAAGAAGCTGAAGAAACCTTTGGTTCAAAACGACTTGCGATTTATCATGTCCCTTTCAACGATTTAGATCGAGCAATCACATCAAACAGAACAGAAGGGTTTCTCCATACTTTGCACTGATGGCTCTTCAGACTTAGACATCCAGCAAAGAATACATAAGGCGCAGTTTGTTTTCACATCCCTTCGAAAGCCGCTTTGGAAGCACCGAGATATTTCCATTCGGACCAAAAGTCGAATCTACACGGCCATAGTCCGAACGATCCTACTCTATGGATGCGAAACTTGGTCCTTGAAGCTTCAACACGAGAGAGCACTAGCAGGGATGCTTCCACCAAATACTTAGAATTCGCCGGCAAGATCGTATATCTAATTTCCATACTCCTCCCGTCATGGACGGCGATAAAATAACGCCCGGCAGGCACACGGATAATTTTTGACACTGCCTGCGGATAACCATATCACGCGGCCGCGACAGTACTGCCGGTTCAGCGCTCGTGCGGCGCGATTGCCCGCACCGCGTCGACAAATACCGCCACCTCCTCGCGCGCGTGAGCGAGGTGCCTGCGCGTGGTCGCCGGCGGCTGGTGCGCCAGGCTGATACCGTCACGACGCGCCGTGCGCGGACGGATGGGACGCGGTTCAAAGCCGCCACCGATATGATCACCCTTGGGAGAAAAAACATGCATCTGAATTTTCCTTATGTCAAAAAATGCAAACTTACATATATCAGCTGATGGAAGCTTGAAACCTTTATAGTAGGGTTCTCTGATACGATGAAATCTTTAGCTTTTTAGGTTTGTTTCTCCCCTTTTTCGAAAATCAGAATTTTTCTCAGGCTCTTAGCTTTTAATGAGTAACACTAAACTTAATGAATCTTCTATATATTGAATAAACATTAGAAACCAATTCTTTTGATGTAGCCTATCTATTTACTGTACGTGTGAATTAGCTTCTGATATGGGAATATTTAAGCAAAATCAAATATGGTGAAGCACCAAAGTACAAACAATAAAGCAGCTAGGCAAGATGTTTGTTGTACGTATACAATTATACATCGAATTTTCTTTGGATATTCGGAATGTTCTGATGTGCCTGGTATGTAGATTAAGAAAAAATACTGTGTGTTTTGTAAGCTAAGTGTTTCCATTCATCGAAAGAGTTTGAGCATCTGTGCCATGCTGGATGAGATCACAAATATAATGTTTTGTCCGCCGCCGCTGCGGGTGCCGATGACCATGTCGAGGTTGCCCTCCACCAGCGTGTCGATCAGGTCTTCGGCAGAAGAGGCGTCATAGGTGGCATCGCCGTCAGCAAGCACGTACATATCGGCATCGATGTCGGCAAGCATACGGCGCACGACGTTGCCCTTGCCCTGATAGGGTTCGGAGCGCACGATCGCCCCAGCCTTGCGGGCGACGTCGACGGTGTTGTCTGTGGAATTGTTGTCGTAGACATAGATCGTGGCGGCGGGCAACACCCGCCCGACATAGAACGGCATGGAGGAAGCACCACGACCGGCGAAATAGCCAACGAAGAGTTGAGGGAGAAGCCAGCCGAGTCGCAGGATCGTCGAAACCGCTCCGACGGCGACAGCGCTGCCCGTCAGTTGGTAGACCAGCGCCGACATCACTGTTGCGCTGTCCACCGCTGCCGAACCAGCCTGGAATGCAGTGCCTGCGCCGGCCACATGCCAAAAGCGGCGGCGGGGGGTCACGTCCCACTCCAATCCACAGGTTCTACGAACAGGCCAAACCAAATTGTTTGAAAATTTGAGAGAATATCGATGGCAAATTTGAACTAACAAAAGACATTATATGCATTTAGATTGTCAAAGGAGCGTGTAATAAGAATTGATTTGTGTATTAAGTTGTAACGTTTAAAATACGATGATTTAAAATACGATGGTTTAAAATACGGCAGGAGAATATTTAAGATGTTTTAATGTTCTTTCCCTAATTCATTCATAAATGTCCACAACTGGGTACACTTGAAACAATGCATTGAGCATAAAATGAAAAGAAATTAATTGAAGGTGGCAATGGTATCAAAACTCTTCTATACGTGTCGGAAAGCTTTATAGCGGCTGAATTTATGCGCGTCATGGAGAAAAACAGGGATCACTGTTAAGTCATACAATATTTAAGAATGGCTTCCGTTTTGTGACCTGCAGAATACTGCATTTTCATATCGAGCCATGCGTTGACAGAAGTCACCTTTCGTAAACAAATGACAATCTTCTGCTGTCTGATAATTTGCAATCACTGCAGGCTGCTGTGAACAGCCTTTATGCCAGGTTGTCTGACATCGGGCTAGGGTGTGTTTTCCCTTTTTTCGAAAATAAGACAAATATTTCCAAGATCGTAACTTTTGATGGGTAAGACAAAACTTGATGAAACATATTTAAATCAGCATAAAAAATCTGAGTCTTTTTATGCATCTATTGGTATCGAAATTACATTTTTTTTTACAGTTTCGGTTATTATTGAGCCGGGCCGCTCCTTACTTACAGTTCGTTAGCGCGAGCTGTTTGACTACACGTGTCTTGAACAATCGTGAAAGAGCTAGTAACATTAAACTGAATATTTGTGTCGACTTTTCTATAGATATTTACTGATGACTTTTCAATATTCTTATGTGCTTTTGTTTTTACACCTTTTCAGAAAGCTGTAAACGGCCATTTTCAGCGATTAACGCCTCAACGGTAATGATAATAATAATACCAGTGATGATGATGATGATGATGATGATGATGATGATGATGATGATGATGATGATGAGGATGATGATGACACTGATGATAACGATGACGATGATGGTGACGATGATGATGATGACGATGATGATGATGATGATGATGATGATTTTTAGGCGAAACGGACAAAGCGCTGGCTGAAATCACCGCCGAGCTTGAGAGCCGTGACGCAAATGACCAGTCTGTCACCGCAAGCCTGCCACTTATCCTATCAGCATGGCAGCAAGCGCAAAATGACGGTGCTCCCTTTGCAAGTTACATGGCGAGCGCGCAGAAATATCTGCCTGAGTTCGCCGTCTCCAATGCCCTGAAAGAAGCCGCCAGCAATGGCATTGTCACATCAGCGGTTCTCAACGCAGAATTTCAAAAGCTGTTACCGCAATTGTCGTCAACCCGAGCCAGACCGACACGGGCGGGCTCGGGTTCGGCACGACGCCCGACGGCATCGGCAACGCCTGCCATTGCGGCGACGTCACTGGCGAGGGCCAGGTCAACGACACCGACGCCGCGTTCATCAAGCGACAGGCGCTCGGCCTCGCCGCGCCGCTCTTCCTGGTCCCGGACAACTGCGACGTGACGGGAGACGGCCGCTGCAGCGGAGTCGACGGCACCTTGATCCGGCATGCGGCGGCCGGATCGATCCCGGAGGCGTTCGGGCAGTTGAGGCTCATGGCCAACCAACAGAACAAGAACAACCAACAGAACAAGATGAGAATGGAGGATGTTTGATTGCAACTGCCACCTTTGGTTCAGAGCTAGCACCACAAGTACAACAATTAAGAGAACTTCGTGACAATACTGTTTTACAAACAAATGCAGGAACAGCTTTTATGACCACTTTTAATCAATTCTATTATTCATTTTCCCCAACAATAGCAGACTATGAGAGAGAACACCCAGTCTTCAAAGAATTTATGAAATTGGCTCTAACTCCAATGTTCGTCATTCCCGCGAAGACGCACTGTTGTCCGGGTAAAATCATGTTGCTGTTCCTTGTTTGTTAAATTGAAACAATAAGGGTTGTTTTTCCTGTTTTCGCTGTCTTTTTTGGTGTTTGTGTTGTTCTAGTTTCTCCCTTATAAAGAGGGTGTTTTTTGCCAAGACAGAGATGTCCTTAAGTCTCAGGTTGAGGCCCTTTCTTTCCTTGTCTCTTTTGTAAAGTTTCAGCAAGACATAAGCAATAATCGCGGTGAAGAGTTGAATAAGAATCCCATCCTTCACCAGCAAAAATTTGTCCATGGAAATTTCCTCCTGCACAAAATCTCCCTCCCTCATGACAAATCCATCTCTGCTGAAAATTTCACCCGGAAATTTTCTTGATGACAATTTTGCCTAGGAAATTCTCTTTAGACTACTTTTATTTGAAAAAAGACTTGTTCTTTGTTTAATTTTCATTTTTTTTTTCAAGTATGCCAGAAAAACCCATCAAAAGAAAAATTTTCCCGGAAATTCTATACTCCAAATGGAGTTTCTCCAGCAGAAAGTTCTCCGTTCCCCCCCCAAGATCCAAGATTTTGCTCTAGATCCACTTCTTGGGTACTTTTTTCGAACTTTACCTCATCGCACCGCCATTTTTAGTATTTCAAAATAAACCTGCTAGCACACAACTTACTCGTAATGCCTGAAGCTGGAAACATATGGGAAAGAGTACTTGAGCACAGTTTTGTTTTATCCTGCAACCGTGTTTGGAATTGTTCCTCTGGGGGTGGGGGGTTGAGTTTTCCAAGCCTATCTGTTGAATCATTATATAGAAGGTTTGATAGTTGGCTCGCCTTGCCGATTGGTATTGCTGCCACCATTGCCCTATGCGTCGTGACGGACAAGCTTGTCTACCAGTCCTATCGCAGGAAGCGTTCCAGCTCGCTGATTTTCCTGATTGCCTCGCTTGGCGTCATGTTCATCTACAACGGACTTGTGCGCTTTATTATCGGTCCGGGCGATCAACGGTTCTTCGATGGTGAACGCTTTATCATCCGGGTGCGCGAATTCAGGGAACTCACGGGGCTCGACGAAGGACTGGCGTTCAGAACCACGCAGGGCGTTGGAAACCAGCCCGGTCGACGAGGTGATGTGCACGATCGCCCCCGGCTCACCCCGCGCGCGGAGTCGATCGACGACGGCGACCGAGCTCGTGAGCGCGGGCTGGAGATTGAAGTCGAGCAGACGACGGAAGGTCGCGGCGGCGCCCGCCTCGAGCAGCGCACCCATCTGGTCGGTGGACTCGAACCCTCCGACCACGTTCACCAGCCCGCTGACCGGACCGAGCGTGGCCTCGATCTCCGCGATCGCGTCTTCGGCGGCGCCGTCGGCGAGTAGGTCTAGTTTTTTTTTTATTTAATAGATAAAAGAACTGACGATCTTACAAATTCATTCCGACACGTGTCGAGCCTTTTTTCAAAAGACGTGGAAATAACTTTGATCTAGACAACAGTTCCTGGAAAACGAAAATTATTTTTGCGTGGTATTTTACATTTGTCTCTAGGACAGCTGCCGCAATTTATTTCAAGTAAAAGGGTAGTTATTTGATGTTTTAAGATACTTGGGAAATGCCACAAAACAAGCCCTTAAAAAGACACATGATTTTGGGCAGGCTTGTCGGCCTTGTTCTACCAATGGCATCATGGGGTACCGGTTAGATACCGATCAATTCTTCCGACCATCTCTTCTTGGTAACTTTGTCCCCCGGCCGCGCTTTACGTTTGCATCGACATTCCTGGACAAGGAAGGGTACTTGTATGCGCAGGGTGGATACACCACCCAAGATGGTCGGTCTATTTCCAATCCTTGTGTCTTGGATCTGGCTCCTGCCCTACAACGAAACTGTATGGAAAGCACATCCTTGGTCGTGAATCTTCATGCGCGTTCGTATGTAAAAGAAAAAATCCTTTTAGAATCATTCTTTTCCCTCCTTCTTTTCAATTTTCTAAATAGATTGATAAACAATTTTTTATGTAATTCTGATGCGTACTTTAATCAGTATTAAAATTTTTTTGTATATTTTGTTTCTATTCAGTCTACAAATGCTTAGTAAACTTACAATTTAGTAAACAAAGCTTTGTGCTATGTTTGCAAATAAGGAATATTCTGCTATACTAACTGGTGGAATGAGTTGGATAAGAACCAAAAGGGGATGCTTACACGGGCAGTGGAGAGTCTTATGCCTGTAACCAAAACCTTTCGGGCGAGCGGGTATTATGAAGATTTCGAAGACTTTGGCGATCCAGATTACTTTTCGGAAACCAAAGGCGCGGAAGAAACCCGTTTAGAAGAAACCCTAAAAACTCCGGTTGCGACCGCCGCGACCGTAAAAAAAGAAGGGGCGTTTTTCTTTTGGAAAAAGCGTAAATTTTTTCCAAAACGTAAAAAACGCGGGATTTTGTAGTTGTTCAATGTTCAGCAGTTCTGAAGCGTACATGTTTATTATCCGTACACAAACTGTTAACAAAACTTATCATTATTAATAGCTGTCCATCGAATGTAAAGACAGGTCATTGGCTATACATCTTTCAAACAATTGAAAATGTAAAAAATGTTGGCCCTCTTCGCCTACCATACACATTTTTCATGTGTCAACAACCAGTGTATACATGCATAGTTGACATGTATAGAACATCGTTTCCAGTGTCAAATCTATCAAGGAGCATAGGAACCTTCAAGTGGGAGAGTCACAAATCCCTCCAAGACTTGAATTACTGTTTTGACTGAATTCTGGATCAGAACTAGAACTGAATTTCCCGCAATCGCCGATATGGCGTTAAATGTACTTCTGCCATTCAACACCACATATTTATGTGAATTTACTTTCTCAGCTTTAACACACATTAAATCCCAATATCGTTCAGCGATAAAAATGTTAAAGAGGTCTTAAGTCCTGTAGTTTCAGACATTACACCAAGATTTGATTTGTTATGCAATAAAAAACAGGCACATCCATCTCATTAAATTTTTAACGTAAACTTGATTTAATATTTACCGAAGATGGTCGCGATCATCTCTCGGCTCGCCGCCTCCGTCAGCTCCTCGCATCGCATGAGCTCGGCGCCGAGGCGCTCCGCGAGGCTCTCATCGAGGCCCGGCCGCGACGCGATCAGGTACATGCACCGCGCCCCGGCCTCCCGAGCGTGCTCAAACAGAGGGACGAGCGCCTGCACGTCCGCGGGGCGGGCCCAGTGCAGGTCCTCGATCGCGATCACGCCGTGGGCGCGCTCGAAGCGCTTCGCGAGCAGCCCTCCGAGGATCGCCAGACGACGCCAGAACATCGGTCGACTGATGGCAAAAATCAACGCACTGGGAGACGCGGATAACACCCTGGTGCTGTTCGCCTCGGACAACGGATGTTCCTCAGAGAACGTCCACGCGGGAACAGGCGAAATCGGTTCCATCACCCGTTGGGCATCGCTCCAGCGGGATTGGGCTAATGTCTCCAACACGCCCTTCCGTTTCTGGAAAAACCTAAGTCACGAGGGTGGCATCCGAACTCCCTTCATCGCCTACTGGCCTAGGGTCATCACCAAAAAAGGCAGTATATCACGCTCCGCCTCTGGTGCCAGTCAGGCGATTACTGGGCGCTGAAGTTCGACCTCTTGCGGAACGTCAAGGAAGCTCTCGACGCGGCGGGGGTCTCGATCCCCTACCCGCATATCCACGTGGTGTCGGACGGCGCGGACGGCGCCTGAGGCGGCGTCAGTTGTACTGCCCGGCGCCCGCCATGGCGGCGCCCATGGGCGCCTTCTCCGTCTCCTCGGCGAGGTCGGCGAGGTAGGCGTCGATTGCGTCCACGTGGGCCGGCTGCAGCATCAGGTTTTTTAATTATTTATGTGCAGAGAGCAAAAATCACAACATGCATTAATTCAAAAACGTTCAGAAATAAAAAAAAAGTTTTTTTTAAGTGAAAGTAAGGAGCGACATTAAAACTTACATCGAACAGAAATTACTCCGTATATGAAAGGGGCTTTTTCGCCTCAACGCCCCGCTCTTTACGCTAAAATTTTTACTGTTTTAAAAAGTAAAGTTAAGAAAAAGTCAAACTTAAGCGTAAAGAGTGGGGTGTTGAGGAGGAAAAGTCGCTTCTTACTTTCTAATAGTATTTTGAATATCAGAACTGGCAGGATGACAAAATATCAAGAATGAAGAAGTAATCACATCTCTTCTGAAATATTCAAACATAAGATTTCGTAATTAATTAAATACAAAAAGTGGGTATATGGACCGGAGAATGGATGACTGCCAACCTTTTCCTACCAACCCTACACCTTAAGCATGAGGTTTAAAAAAAAAGTTATATTCCGGTTTTCACTTTCACGGGTCGTTGTCCAGAATATATTTGACAGCTTTTTTTGGCAATATGTCTGTTACTAATAATTATTGATTCCCCCATACACCTCTATTATCATACTTAACAGTCTTCACGCCTTGCAGGTTGTACTTCGTCACACAAATGGACATTAGTTGGATCTTTCTTCGCTAATAAATAAAAATCATAATAATAATTAATGAATAGTTAAAAATTCAAACATCTTTCGTAAGTTTCAAACTAATGTACAAGCGCCCACTCAATTTAGGACGGCTATATCCTGATGTTCAAAATTACGACTCTTATGGCTATTCTGTCGTCTGTTTAACTATATTTTGTTTAACATGCAATTGTAAAATTGCAAAAATACAAGCATATTATCAGTTTTTTGTGTGGTACTACGTGATCAATCTTATTTTAAACACTATTATATTTGTTCAATGTGCCTCCCAGGGGTCACCCACTCTCTCAAATCGTGTATACCTACTGGCACGGGCCACACGTAGTGGAACTGTGCTATATGGGGATAAAGAGGTGTAGCGTGGCAGAAGTGTTCCACTCGTACCGCTATAAGATATAAACTAGGTGACATGGAGTTGATGACCCCTCAAAGTTGAGCGCAGCAACACAAACGTAATAACGATTGACTTCAAAATGCTTTCTAAGTTGAGCACGTGTATCGCTACGACCAAAACCATCGGTGCCTAAGACATAATATTGTTGCGGGATGAATTCACGAATTTGATCGGCGTAAATCTTCATGTAATCGGTTGCTGCGATCACTGGCCCTTGTTGATCCTTAAGACAGTTTTCAACATAACTCATTTGCTGAGGTTCATTCGGGCGAAGCATATTCTGTCTCTGTACATCCAGTCCTTCTTTGCGTAATTTTTTCCAATACGTCAAGTGGCCACCTGCTGTAACTGCGCACGCAACTGAACACCAACGACAACGACAACAACAACAAGGCACGCAAACCAGCACGACATCAAGTCACCAGCAACAAGAAGAAGAAGATTTGGAATCAAACACGTCTCATCATGACGCACCAGCAGCTAGCTCACCCTCCTCCTCCTCCTCCTCCTCTGCTGGGCCACCCACATTGAGCTTAAGTGATATTGTGCGGCTCGGTTGGCAGCCCATATCCTACTTGCAGCGTGTCTCTCGAGTGTGTCGGTTTTGGGTTTTTCGGAAAGTCTAGAAAACGATATTGTTTCCTGGGATGACCCAGAAATCTTATCTCAGTCGATGATCCGCGCTTTTTCTTTAGAAAACTGGCGCGAAATGGCGACTAGTTTCAAAACGGGTAATTGGATTCCCGTAGTATGGGTTTCTTTTGCGATTGATTACAAGCTGTATGGCTTAAAACCGTGGGGATACCATTTCACTAACATTTTGATACACAGTTTCAATGTATGCCTCGTTTTTTTTCTTTTTTAGTATCGAGGCTGCTGATCTCTTCGCCCATGTAGATGAAGAAACTCAATTCGGTCGCCGGGATTTCGCCGAGGTAGACAAGGTCCTTCTCGGCATGCAGCCCGGTCATGCGCTCGTGATAGTCTGTCGCAGCGATTTCGTCATAGGTTTTGAACGAAAGGTTCATCGTGCCCGATGTCGGAACCAGGCCCTGGTAATAGCTGGGGCTGGTGTAGGTCATGTCCATCGCACCATTTCGCACGCCTTCAGCCTGCTTGAATGCCGGCATGACTTCCGGGCCGCTGACGGTCATCGAGAGCAGGGAGAGATCGTGCCTCTCGAGGAAGCGGGGCACGTCCTGACGATCCTCGTCGGGGACGATGCCCACGATCGTGAAGGCTTCCTCGCCGAGCTTCTTTCGGGTCTCGAGGAGGCGGGAGAGCGCGAGGAGGGAGCTCGGGTCGCCCGGTGACCAGTGGTGCAAGACGAGGTTCTTGCCCAGCACGTCGTTCCGGTGGAAGCGCTCCCCGTCGATGCGCGTGCGCCCCACCAGGTTGATCTTCGATCCCAGGTGCTCCTGTAGACAAGAGCAAGATATCATATCCGTTGGTTAAATTTTATAATAAGGCACCACAAATTATTTATGTTTAGTTTTGATTGTAAATCCAGGTTCTTATCTTAAAATACAAGATAACCGTAGAATTCCAACATCATAGACCTATCCATATCCTATAGTTGTTTTAGCAGCTCTTAACCTCTTAATGTCTTCAGACTCAGACAGATTGACCAGTCTGGTTTCAGTAACCAATCATTTAACCGTCAAAACTATGTATTGATACTGAAAGATGGAAATCGGCTTTGTGGGCGTCGCTGCCTTTGGAGTAGGACTTCCCATCGAACTCGTAGGTGCCTTCGATGCGCTTCTTGGCGTTGTCCCAAGCACCACCAGCGTTCGACTGGAAGATGGCGAAGAGGACACCCGAAACGGTCACACCTGCGAGCAGACCACCCAGCATGTCTTTGCTGATGAAGCCGATCACAACAGGAACGACAATCGCCAGCAGGCCAGGAGCTACCATCTCGCGGATAGCGGCTTGCGTCGAAATGTCCACGCACTTCGCGTATTCCGGTGCACGTGCGCCTGCCTGCTGCTGCCGCTGCGACTTCTGCCCTGACGGGCAAAATACTCTTCCATGGCCGCACGGGGCCGCAACCGTGACCAACCCCCCTTCCCCGACGAGAACCAGATTTCTCGTTGACAACCCTGTCTCGGCGAGGACAGTACGTCATGCCCATGTTGCAAGATCCGTCGACCAAGTATCGACGTTTTCCGAAAATCAATTTAACCGGCCGTACGTGGCCTGACGCTGACATCACGGCGCCGCCCGTGTGGTGCAGCGTCGACCGGTGTGCCTGGATACGACTGATCCGGAAATCGTCGACTGGCTGAAGGCCAAGAAGATCGAAATCGTGCCGGTCAACTATCAGGACACCATGGCGCTTGCCTGCAATGTCATGGCGCTGGGCGACGACAAGATCCTGGCCCCGGCTCACGCCAAGGACCTGGTCGACAAGCTGAAGGCCCAGGGTTTCGAGGTCTACGATCCCGCCATGGATGTCTTCACCCGTGGCGGCGGCGGCATTCATTGCATGGCCCAGGCGCTACGCCGCGATCGCGTGTGGTTCACTTTCTCCCGGTAAGATCGGCGCGATCGCTGCCAGGAAATCGCTCGGTTCAGAGCAATCCGGTAGCAATAAGTCGCACTCTTGCTGTTGCCATCGAATCCCGGGATGCTTTTCCAAATCGCTACGCGAATTTCCTGGGCGAGATCCTCCTGTTCCGCAGGTGAATCCGCGAACAGACGAGCCACCTTATGAACGACCCCTTGGTGGTTTCCCATCCAGTCCTCAAAGCATTCGTCCTGTTCCTTCCCGGTCATCAACTACTGCATTAGGCATATAAATAATTTGTATGTTTGTGTGTTTGTCCGCATATGACGTCATTATAAGTATATAAAGGTTTGTATATGACGTCATTATAAGTATATAAGGGGGTGATTCAAAGAGAAATTTTTGTATAAATCCTACAATGGCAGATGAAACAGCCGAAGAAGCGGCTCAAAGAGTTAATGCCAAAAGACTTGCGACTAAAAGAGAAAGTAAGAAAAAAAAGTTTGCCGAGGAATCACAAGAACAACGTGAAAACAGGCTTGCGTCTCAAATTTGTCCCTATCTTTCTCTGCTTACGGCGCCTTCGGTGCTTGCTGATGAAACTCAAACTCTAGTACTTTCAAATGAAACATCTGAACTGTATGTAAATGAACAGATTCAGTTTATACAAGACGCAGAACAGAAAGTTACGCTGGAAGAAATTATTGCGGGAAAGCACGACAATGATTTTTCCTATAAGTTGGGTCAGAAAAACAAGGCCCAGCTTAATATAAATCATTACTGGTTTCGATTTAAATTGCAGAGAAAGGCGGAGGATGTTCTCTCAAAGGATTGGTTTGGTTGGGGCGACCTGGGATGCTACGGACACCCGAAAATCCAGACGCCAAACCTGGACCGATTCGCGTCCGAAGGAGTGCGTTTCACACAGGCTTATGCCGCATGCGGAGTTTGCTCGCCGAGTCGTTCATCGATTTTGACCGGCCGCACTCCCTATCGAAACGGCGTCTGGCGTTGGCTGCCGGTGGGCAACGAGGCCCATTTGCGGGAGAGCGAAATCACGATCCCGGAGACCCTGCGCCCGCTCGGTTATCAAACCATGCACAGCGGCAAGTGGGAATGTTTAGGTGCAAATGTATAAACCGCTTCACCTTCAAAATTAATAGTAAAATCTAGTTTATTCCATATTTAGATTTTATATATTTCATTGATTTATTTGCAGAATTCATTTCCATCGTCTCAATAGTCTTTCCTAAGAGTTTGATTAATATTTGTTTTTATTGTCGTTTCACATAAAAAATTTTCCATTCTTTCGTTGACAACTTTACTAAACATATTTTCTGTAGGCTACTGGACACAATTTATCTAATAAAATAATTTCTGTATCCAATAGACTCCCATCCTCAAAAAGGGCCAAAAAGATGCTTCTCTGTGCAGTCCTTATCACTCCATTGCTGTCTTGTGTACTACTTTCAAGCTCTTTGAGTCATTTTTGTTAAGAGACATTGAAAAAACTTGTTCCAACCCTCCTTGTCAATTTGGGTACCAGCAAGGCTTATTTAGAGAGAATGCTCTCTTTCTGCTTGTAAATATGCTGTAGGATATTGAAGAAAGAGGTGATTTCTTGGTCTTGTGTGCACTTGATGTTGCAAGAGATTTTATGCTGTGTTGTGGTCAACGGAAGTATCCGCCAGGCCGGAAGTCGCGTCCGCATCAATGTCAATCTTTCCGATTCGGAACTTGAGCGTGAGGTCTGGTCGGAGCGATATGACCGTGATCTGGAGGATATTTTCGCCATACAGGACGAGATAACAGAAATCGCGGTCAGTGCCATGGCGGTGCAGATCGAGTCGGCCGAGCGCTTTCGGATCGGATCGACGCCGCCGGACAATCTCGATGCTTATGGCTTTCTCCTCCGCGGGCGCGAAAAGGTGCTTCATTATATGACGACGCATTAGATGTATGGGGAGTACACGGAATGGGTGGTCTTACAGGTGCTATTTTGACCGGTACACTAGCTAGTCCACACGTTTGGGATACTGGAGACGGTATCGGAGCATGGACTGGTACAGCAGAAGGTATGGAACAGCAAGCAATCAGCATCTTAGGTGCTGTAATATCAATAGGTTATGCCTTTGGTGTTACGATTGTAATTCTCAAAGTAATGGATGCCGTATGGCCTGGCGGAATCAGAGTCACTCCTAAAGAAGAGGAGATTGGTCATTGACCTTGATCGTGTTTCTATGTCGCATTTGGCTTAGTAATTATTCAGATTAATTTGGAAACAACACTTATCTCCCTGTCTCAAAAGGCTTGTTGAATAGTTGCTACGATACGACTAACTACGAAGCAGTTGCTGAAACTAGACAGTGGCGACTGTCAGAAATTTTTGGTAAGAAGTTTTCTGACCACACGGAATTTTTAACAGATTCGTATGAACATGTAATAATTCGCTAAATGTCCTAACCGAATGGAGGCATTGGAGGGTTACTATTATTATTCTTCATAATGATGGGTTTGGGCAAACAAAGAACATTTCCTGCTAAATAGACTTTTTTTCAAACTGAATTTAAAAAACTTTAAACCTTTCTATTCAAATACCACTGGGAGGCTTACAATCTCAGGTGCTTATTTATGGGAAAATCGATAATTAAAATACACTTGTTTCAATATTTTCTAATATATTTTCATGTTTTATCTCTTACGCAGAAATATGCCTGTAAACCAATAGAAAAAGAAACACAACTCTTCTGTGAAACAGCCATAATATAAGTACCTATGAGATTTCGCGCGAGGCAAGAAAACATGTGACCGTCGCCTTGACTGGAGATGGGGCCGACGAACTTCTATTGGGGTACCAAAGATATGCACGCTACGAACAGTTGAAGGCCGCTAACCAGGTTGTCAACACAGGTGGATACATCAATCGTCCCATGTCATATCTCGATCGCTACTCGACAGTTATATCGTACTTTAATGAGGCGCATAAACTGCTCGGTTACGATGTGGCGATGATGCCGTATCTCGATCATGAGGCACTCGAGCAGTTGAAGCGCATGACGCTTTCCTGAAGGGCCGCGAACAGCAGCACCTTGTCTCTCGGGAGGGTTATTCCAAAGCGCTTCACCACTACAACAGAGCTATCGAGATCGATCCAAGCTTCAGCAGTGCTCACGCCGAAATCGCCTACGTATATTGGGATAGCCGGATGCGTAATTGGTTGGATGCGTTGCAGGTCAAAGATCAACAGGAGGCAGTAAGGAAGACTCGTCAGCACCTGGATCTTGCTTTTCATCATCCGACTCCAATCGCGCACATAACGAAGCCGCCGGTCCTTCCGACCTATGCGCGGGCTCCGCTGGCGTTTATACGCGGCGAGGGGCCCTGGCTTTTCGACGAAAGCGGCGCGCGCTATCTCGACTTCGCGTCGGGCATTGCGGTCTGCGCGCTCGGCCATGCGCATCCGCGACTTGTCGCGGCGCTTGAGGATCAGGCCCGACGTCTGTGGCATACCTCCAACCTCTACACGATCCCGGGTCAGGAACGGCTGGCCGAGCGGCTGACGGCCGCGTGTTTCGCCGATACGGTGTTTTTCACCAATTATGGCAACAAGGCCATGAAACGGGCGCGTTTGATCGCAGCGGTGACAGCGTGTTGGCTGGCAGCGGTACATCCGCTCTTGCGACGGCCCATGATGCGACCTTGACGGTTCACCATCTTGGACAGCAATTCGAGGTCCTTGTAATCGACGTACATCGGACGTGGACGCTGGCCATCGACGAAGATGGGGTCCTTACGACGCGTGCGGCTGCGGACTCGTGAGCGTTTGCGGGCACGGCTACGCGTGCTCATTGGACGTGGAGGCATGAAGCTTTTCCTGCAGTTAGGAGTGACCCGGCTCAGTAGTAACCAAAACACTAAAAAACGGAATTTTGATACCAATAGCTACAGTAAAAGAATCGCATTTTAAAGCTGATTTTAAATATATAAGTTTCATCAAGTTTAGTTTCACCTATCAAAAGTTACGAGCCTGATAAAATTTGCCCTATTTTAAAGGCGGGAAACATCCCCTAAAAGTCATAAAATCTTAACGAAAATCACAACATCACATTCAGCGTATCAGAGAACCCTATTGTAGAAGTTTCACGGTCCTTACACTTACCAATTTTTTTTATATTTTTCATGAGTGTGCCGTCCGGCATGCTAGAAAGAAGATCCAGATTGGTTACTCTAAAATTGTAGCCAATCGAGGCAAATACAATCGTATTGCCCTTGGAAAGATTTTTTCTACTATTTCAGATCATTCTGTTCTTTACCTTTCTTGGCTTTGTCCTATTTTTTGGAATAAGGATTTAGTAATATTCGAGTGCCCTATTTCTGTTTTTGTAAATATCTTCTCTATCTTCCCCTTTGGTAAAGGAATCGAAATCCAGCCGCAGAGCAATGGCTCGCCGTTCGACCTGTTGTCCGAGCGCGAGATCCAGATCGCCCTGATGATCGCCAATTGCCATAAGGTGCAGAACATCTCGGACAAGCTCTGCCTGTCGCCGAAGACCGTCAATACCTATCGGTATCGCATCTTCGAGAAGCTCTCCATCACCAGCGATGTCGAGTTGGCACTGCTGGCGGTGCGCCACGGCATGGTCGACGCCGCCAACTAGCCGATGTCCGCTCCGTTCGATTCGAGTGCGTTCCTCGCGACCTGCCCCTGACACAAGTCCTTAAAAGTTTTAATTACTACCTTCCAATCTATGGACAAGGTCAATCTAGCATGGATATAGCTAATAGGGCATAAAAAAGTTCCACTTACAAGCCTTAGCAGGGGAACCAGTGAAATATTTTTACCTGAGCAACACCTTCGTTTAAGACAATCTTGTAGACCTCGTAAAGTTTCCTCGTAAAGTCATCTACTTCGATAGTGCTGAAAAAAAAAGAAAGATTCATTACAAATGCCTCTTAGACTTCGATAAGATAACCTATTCTAGAAATTTCAAAATAGACCAAATTTAGCCTTTCGCAATTTTACAATTAAATGAACTGGCAAAAATAACTGAACTTTCAATGACTGAAATAACTGAACTCAGATGCTCATTTTTTATGGCACTTGGTATTTAAAAAGTGACATATAGCGATCGCAAATTCTGTCGGTCTGTCTGTCCTGGTTTTGCTAGTTTAGGCACTTCCAGATAACCAAGGACGATGAAATTTGGCCAGATTAAACTAGAAAGTCGTTTCCCCGATTCGACCATCTGGGGTGAACATATTTTTAGTAATTTCAACTATTTATTTTACGGCCTTTGTGATTCAGAGGTCATTCTTACGGAATTGGGACAAAATCTAAGCTTTAGTGTAAAGAGCGAGGTATCGACGAGGATTGAACCCCCTCATATACGCAATAAAAATATACGAATATACAAGGTCGTCACGTAAGTTAATTTGTAAGTTACGTATATTTTTACCAATGAAAACGTTTGTAAAAAATTAAAAGTTCTAGTTGCTTTTTCAAGTAATCAAAAACTTGGAGGGTAACTAGACTTCGCTAAGCACCCGCGTGACGTCAACCGCGTCGTCAACATTACGCCGGTCATCGACCGCAAAATCGCCGCGCTTAATGCG
The DNA here is from genome assembly GCA_010016025.2 of Alatinidae sp. Z8VKAUB7J3. NCBI lineage: Eukaryota > Metazoa > Cnidaria > Cubozoa > Carybdeida > Alatinidae > Alatinidae sp. Z8VKAUB7J3. The sequence goes on from JAAAKM020721499.1 coordinate 128,883,590, forward strand.
CACGAATGCCAGATGCACCTCATCGTGCAGGACCTCAAGATCGCGCTCGACGCGGCGGGTGTGCCCTGGCCCAGCGGGGAGCTCGACTACGCCAACTACGCACCCATCATCGAGACGGCCATGCGTTTACGCGGCGAGTCCGCCGCGCGCGACAGCGAGTTCCAGTACGGCGAGGTGTATCGCGTCGAGGCGTCTTCGACTGGACACTGGAAAACTATTCGGTGGTACAGGAGCGCTCGAACTACATGCGATTCCTGTGGAACTCGATCTTCCTGGCCGGGGGATCCACGATCCTGGGCCTGATCGTCGCGGTACCGGCCGCATGGTCGATGGCCTTTGTTCCATCGAAGCGCACCAAGGACGTCCTGTTGTGGATGCTGTCGACAAAGATGCTGCCGGCGGTTGGCGTACTGTACCCGATCTATCTGCTGTTCATTCAGCTCGGACTCCTTGATAGCCGCATAGGTCTATCTTGTGTTCCACAAATAAATCTTACTGAAGACATTCCGAATCCGTGGGTGTCCATAACGTCTTTTGCAGCTTGAATTACCTCTGGGTGAGATGATAAACCTAAGTAGTTGTTTGCGCAAAAGTTTAGTACAGTTTCACCTGTATTAAGAGTAATTTCGGCGCCTTGAGCAGAAGTTATAATTCGCTCTTCCTTATAAAGCCCATTGTCTTTTATGTCTTGAATTTCTTTTTGAAGATGTTCTTTTATATTTCCGTACATGATTGTTGTTTTTGTTTATCCAGTGATGGTTTTACCGCTCAACTAGCACAAACCGAAAGTGAAAAAATCAATTTGGTGCTCAATTACCTCAAGGAAAATTTCAAAAGTAAGATCAGGCTGGAAGAAGTCGCCGCGCTTACCCATATGACGCCTGCCGCCTTTTGCCGGTTTTTTAAAGCTCGTACCTCCAAAACTTTTGTGCATTTTGTGAATGAGTTCAAAATTGGGTATGCCAGCAGATTGCTCATAGAAACTGATTTTACGGTTTCCCAAATTGCTACGGAAGCCGGTGCCTATCAAATATTATTTGTAATCACAGTGCCGGTGGCCAGTAATGAGTGGTCAATTAATAAACTTAGATTAATATTAACGTACCTCAGATCGACTATGGGCCACGAGCGACAAAATGCTTTAGTGTTAATGTGCATAGAACGCAAAGAATTAGAAGCAATAAATTAGAACGAGATAAATAATAATTTTTCAGAGGCTAAAGTAAAAAAAAAGGCGTATTTAACTGCAATTAAACAAAAAAAACAAGTTTTTTTAAATGAAAGTAAGGAACGACATCTTAGGTCTTTAGATATAATGTAGTCTATTAGCAATATACAGTACTTCGTTCATACTATATTCACATATTTTTAGATTTAGAGCAAGGTGTCGCTATTGGGGGTTCTGATTACTGATTTCGGCTCGTTTATACATATATAAATTAATTCACTTTCCTCGATAATTACTTGGGACTATATATTTCTTTCCCATTTATAAATAAAATGAAAATAAATAAGTAAAGGGTAAAACTCTAAATTAGAACGGTGAAAAAATAGAAAAAAATGTTTTCATTTGTGTGCTCTAATAGCGGTGAAGAAAAAACAAGAAGAAAAAAAAGGCAACAAATGCTTCACGTACGAAAAAGTGATTGTCCTAGCTTTTTAAAATGAGGGACTGTAATTTTCATATTGTGCGCTTTAGGCTATGATGATACCAATGGCACAGTTTCTAAAAAAAGGGAAAACAAAAAAAACCTAAAAAAACTAATAAAAAACTAAAAGAAAACTAAAAAAAATAATAAAAAAAACTAAAAGAAAACTAAAAAAAGGAAAAAACTAATAAACTATCTTCCTAAACAAAAATGATGCCATTTTTTAGAGTTTCGTTTACTATTGAGCCGGGTCGCTCCTTACTACAGTTCGTTACCACGAACTGTTTGATCACTTAATTTAGCTTATTTTTCAGTCCAGACAAAAAATATATAGACAAAAGGACATAAATGAGCTGTACAAGTAAGAACTCACTTCGGCGGTTTCTTAGTAACTAAAGCACTAAACAAAAAAAAATAATTCGTTTTTTTTCTTATTTCTATTTAGTTCTGAAACTTATTTTAAATAAAATTTAGTTGTCGGAAGTAGCTACGTTTGACACTTGATTAAGCGGCGTAGGAGAGCCGTAATAGGGCACTAAAATACCGCCTAATATCGCAGGCGAAGCTTTGCCGGTTCTTATTTTAAATAGTTCTCCCTGTAAGTGTGTAATAGCGTTTTCCATAGATTCTTTCGCTATGGCGATATACATTTGAACGTCTTCTTCCATGACAAATAGGTTTAAAAGGCAAATAGTAACTATGCAAGTAGTTTTCTAGCGTATTAGAACGCGTTGATTTTATTGTTCCGGCTTCTTATCATTCACCCGAAAAGTAGGGTGATCCCAAGTCTCTTTTTCCTCCGCACCCGGTAACGCGAGGCAGATCTTTTGCATCCGCGCAAGGATCGATTTGGGGATTTTTCCTTTCGACATAAAGTGCCAATCAGGGTTGAGCGGAATCCAACGCCATACTAGGTGTCACTTAGCCAAGCACAGGCAGCGAGGCTTTTGGAGCTTGTGCTGCATTCTTGTCCGCCAAAGATTTTGTGAGTTGAAAGACGATTTTGTCCAAACTGGGGCCAACGATTGCTCAAAAAGCCTTCTTTTAAAACTTAAAACCTTTTCCCTTATAATAAAGCAAGTCCCTTATTCTTCTTGAATGCAAGTCATTAATTGTAGAAAAATTCATTAGATATTGGTTTTTATTACATTGCTTTTCAAAATTATAGCAGGAATCAAGGAACCTAGTTTTAGTCGCTTAGCTCTGGCAGCGTGTATTTAGAGATAATTCCTTCTAGATTTAGGTCAATTCGGTAATAAGCTCTGCACAAGGAGTCAAGAGGATAGCTCATTCCCCAAAATATTGAACTTAAAAAATAAAAAAAGACAATATTATGTCCCAACAGAGAGCAGAGCTCGTAAGGCTGGGACAGTGCAAACCATAGAAAAAAAAACAAAATCTCATCATTCTATTAATTTCAAAATTTAACACGACAAAAAAGAAACAAAATAAGAAGAAGATCAAATAATTTAATATTCCCATCATCAATGGTGAATAATCGAACATTAGCAAACAATCTTTAATATTTGCTTTTTAAAATTTAGCTGAGATTTTTGGGATGGATCAAACAGAATTTTTTCCAAATTAATTAGTCATACCAGAGTTCTATTTATGAGTTTTTGACCTACTTTGTAATCCCTGGTCTCAAAATTGTATATAAATTTATTGAAGCTAGGAAACATAGAGTTACTATCTGTTTAAAGAAAATGGATGGACAAAAGTAGATTTTATTACACTAAAGCCCTAGAGTCATGGCAATTAAAACAAAACAACAAAGATTAACTTGAAAATACTTGACATCACATAATTATAACAGTCAAAAAGAAAAACAAATTGCTAAATTTTACTTCTGTGCTCTATTAGATGGGGCATAATCTGGTGCAAGAGTAAAACGCAGGTTTTATCAAAATATATAGGCCAAGTTCAAAAATATTTTTAGAATAAGATGAGTAGCTTTAAAAGCAGAATTTCTACCAAAAATTGTATTTAAAAATATAAATTGCTTAAGCTCTGAAAATGAAAAAAAGTCATAATTCTACTTTGATGAGGTCTTTATGTATTTCATCTCTGAATTTAAGTAAATTGACATTGAAATGACATAATCCTTGGTAGAAATAACACTAAAAACTTTTTTCCATGCCCCCATATCAGGGCGGCGGAGAAATGATTGACCGGGTGACGTTTGAGGAAACCACGTTTCAGCCTGCGCCGCACAGATTTGAGGCGGGAACACCTGCGATTATTGAAGCAGTTGGTTTTGGTGCCGCCGTCAAATACGTCGAAGATATTGGCCTGGACAATATTGCCGCACACGAAGTCGGTCTGCTGCGCTATGCCACGGATCGCTTAACGTCGATTGATGGCCTGAAAATTATCGGTAATGCGGATGACAAAGCATCGATTGTTTCTGAAATTACTAAGAATACTTTAGCATAAAGAGTGAGGTATTGAGGAGGGAACGATCCCCTCATATGCGTAATAATTTCTGTTCGTTTTAAGTTTTAATGTTGCTACTTACTTTCAATTGGAAACATTTTTTTTTAACTTAAATTCTCATTGTTTTTTCTTTAAATAATGCTGGAAAATCCAGCAACCCCATCATGAAAATTCTCTTCCCCATGAAACATTCCTCCATGGAAATATCTTCCTAAGAAAGCCCCGACCCCATAGAAAAAAATCCCCCCTCATCCTCATCTACATCCTCATCTTCATCCTCTTCTTCATCCTCCTCGTCCTCTTCGAATCCGCAGCCACTCTTGCACATGCATCGCCACATATCGCGTGCTGCTTCGACGATTCGCTCCAGCTCCACGCACCATTCTCGGCCAACACACTCGGTGCGTTTTGTGAGAATGTCGATGTCTTATCGTCTCGGGATGGGAATGCGACGGGCATATGGAAATGAACCTGGACAGCGCAAGTGTTAGCATGACCTTTATTTTCTTAACTAACGATGCACCGTTACACACAGTACAAATTTGAAACAAATACTGTTGAATTAAATTGTAACATCCAGTTCTGTTTTTAAGACCAAAAACAGAAATCTTTGAACAAATGACATCCTTTTAAATAACTAACAGTTACAAATATACGAACCATGAAGAATTTTTCATCATACAGTGAAGGATTAAGCAAGATGTATATTTTAAGCTAATTGCAGGATAGGGGTAAAGAAGGGCTCATCCCTCTTATTATTGTGTTTTGATCTAATGGTTGCGTTATAATTCTTATGTCTTATTAAAAGGTTTCATCCCTATTTTGAATTGTTTTACTTTCGTCATGGAAAGGCAGTGTGGTCTTCGAAGTTATCTAAAATTCCATTTGCAGTCAAAACAAGGATCAAAAAAGGAAAAAAGAATTGGTAAAAGAAAAAGATTCATATTTACTTGAATAAAAAAAGGATATATGTGTTTCATGCTTTGGAACACGGAAATTGATGCTTGGTAGTCACGAATCTGATATACATTTAAAATATTACATCGGGAAAAGCTATCAACAGTTTTGGATTCAACCCCAGGCGATCATGCGCATCCTGCCGCAGAACGCCCACATCACCCGCGGCCAGATCCTGTTCAACGATCCCGACATGGACGGTCAGGTCACCGACATCGCCGCGTTGCCACCCGACGGCAAACGCATGCGCGGCATTCGCGGCGGACGTATCTCGATCATTTTCCAGGAGCCGATGACCTCGCTCTCGCCGCTGCACACGGTCGGTGATCAGGTCTCCGAGGCGCTTCACCTTCATCGCAACTGCGATCGCCAGGAAGGCAAGGAGCTGACCATTTGTATAATAAAAACTGAAATAGATAGCACTAATCTTTGACTGTAATTTATCTGTTTCAATTTGCAAATGCAGCTTGTAAAAAATTTAGTATACCTAAAACAACTAGCAGAAATGTTTATAGTTTAGTACCAATTTATCCAATAGTTTGTCAAAAGATAAAGATTCATCAAAAGCTATTTTTGCAAAATCATATCTGTTTTCACAAGGAAATAAGAAAAAAATAAAATAAAATACTCAAAGTCCAAAAGCCTTGATGTCCACGGTAGGTGTATTTTCCTGTCTAGAAGAAAGATCAAGGATGCGTGTTTATTTGTTAATTGTTTGTTTTCCCCCAAGATGGATTTGATCGAACCAATGGTCCTAGAATATCTCGTTCTATATAAATGTTCTAGTGCCCTTTGAAGTGACCAAAAAATTGTAGGGAAACTAGGTCCCTTCCCACGCTTATTTTTTCTAAAGACGTTGTATCAAAATTTCGAGATAGCCATTGTATGCAGCATAGTCGAAAAGCTTAAAACTGTGTCTTTAAGGATGACTTAGTCCCCCACTGTCCGATAGCCGGGGCAGCCAGTCGCGGACGAATCGCCTCGGTGAAGCCGGCGAGTTCCTCGGCGCTTTCTTCCTTGTGCCGCAACAGCATCAGGAAGGCACCAAGCTGGGTGTCCTCGACCTTGCCATCGAGCAGCAGGCCCATGGCCTCGCGTGCTTCTTCGCGGGTCAGGCCGCGAGCGCCACGCTTGCCCTTGCCGAGGATGCGCACGAACTGGGCGAAAGGGTGTTCGGCGGGAGTGATCAGGTTCATAGGCAATTGGTCGGTTTGGGCAGGCCGCAAATATTGTATTGCAAACAAGATGTACTTTCATAGGCATGGAACAAACATGGTATCTTTTGGTCAATCAATTAGAAAACAAATACAATGCCAATTAAAATACGGTTACAGTGAGCAAAAGTTTTCAACGAGCATATTTTTCAAAACACTGAAATTACGAATTATTAAAAGCAGTAATAAAAGTCAGAACAAACCTTCGAGAATAACGCAGTGATCTGTTGTGAACCGGTGTACGTTTTGAAACTGTAAACAGCCGCTTCTGTGGGGGGGACTAATATCCAAGCCGGCGACCTGTTCGAGGTCCTTCTTCGTTCGCGCGATGGCGTTGTGGTAGTTGCCGCTGTTGAGCTCCCGGCCTTCGACCCAGCCACCTGGGCTCTGGGACGCAGCGCTGGCCAGCTTCCAGAGGATGGTGAAGGTCGAGAGGCAGACCCAGCACGGGCTGCCGTTGATCTCCATGCGGTAGCGGCGTCGGCGGCTTTCCCCGTGGAAGTGGAACGTGTGGCCAGTCTCGGCGCCATCGCCTGAGCCCCGCGCTCGACGGCTGGGCTTTTTTGTTTTTTTTTCTAGAATGTCGGGTGCACGCATTGTTGGGCACTTAGTCCACTCCTTACAACCTGGACAAATTGGAATTGCTGGAATTTGTAATGGCGGAGGCGGAGCATCTTCAATTGCCATTCAAAAACTTTAAATTTCAGTCTGAGCCTTCGCGAAACCAGTGACTAATTCTTTGATTAAGATACAGGAGTGGAATTTCTATAAGCTTTGCTTAATAAAGTTAATAAATTAGTTTATATTTTAGATATTCTTCTGTTGTATTGTAAGGAAGATACCAAGCAGGCCACCACCAAAGATAGAGGAGCTGAGCAAAAAGCATGCTATTCGACACCGCAAGTTCTTGAGTGAGCCTTCGCGCATCATCACCAAATCCAGTTACATTTGTTTTAAGCATAGTTGACCCCGTCGTTTGGGCCAGTAACCTTGTCGTTTTGTTCGCGGAGAGCGTTTTGCGCAGCGTCCTTTGTAAAGAATTTGGACCAGCTGAAAGCCTGGTTATCGAAGAAGTGGATTCACCCACGCCAGGCCCAGACCAGGTGGTCGTCTATCGTCAAGCGCCGGATCGACCGCCAGGGCGAACGGGCTGCGGGCCGGATCGAGCGGATCGATCTCGGGCTCCGGCTCCGGTTCGGCCGGCGTCATGCCGAAGACTCGCCGCTTGACCAGATCCGAATAGCTGAGCGCGAGCATCAGCGCCGCGAGCAGCAGGAACACGATCGTCGGAAAGCCCGGCACGAAGGCGATGAGACACAGCACCGCCGCCGCGACCCGCACCGACAGGTTGCTCGCGAACATCTGGGTGGTGATGTCCGAGCCGAGATTCCAGCCTTTACAATTCTTCCAGAAATTCCTAAGATGTCCTTTGTTGATTTTGGTTTTGCTTTTGATATGACAAAATTTGTTTGACACTCGGGGATAATTTGATAAATATTTTTGATTTCTGTAAATTTTTGAATCTCTGATGATAATTCCTTTTGCAGTGAATCTCCAATTGAAATATTTGTGATTGGAATACCTTTGCCAACTTTTTTGGCGTTTTTAATCGATTTTACTGTGTAATCTTTTGCAAATTTTACTGATTCTTTGATGCTTTTTTTAGTTACAATTTTTATCAATTAACCTTCATTTCTCTCCTCTTTCCCATATTTTGCTTTGTATCTTAAAAAGCATTAAATATTTACAAGTTTAGTGCTAGGATTTGTCTCAAGAGCCCCTATTCCTTTAGAGTAGCTTGGGCTATTGTCAGATAATTGGAGCATTCCCCCCAGGCACAAACAAAAAGAGTTAATTTTCGAGACGGACAATTTTTCGAAAACCCTCCAAACTGTAAAACCCAGAAAATTCGGGAGGAGGTAGGACAGATCCGAAGGCTCCACTTGCTGCCATGATGTTTATGGTCCGGGATGATATGACAAAGAATGACATGCTTCGAACGGCATTCTACTTTCATTTGTTCTTGACGGGCGTGTATGGTAATACTTTCATCCGTGCCGGTGACGATAACAAGTACTTTCGCTACCCAACCATCGGTTTATTCACAGGGCTCTTCTTTACCTACAGCTTATGGTTCTTGACCGAGGCCATAAAGGCAGCGAAGAAAGACAAACAGAAACGAACACTTGCAGGATTGCCTCGAATTCTTGGCCATGTGCTTCATGTTAATACAAATATAATCCAATTCTACCGGATTTGCAGGCGGCGTTTCTAAATAATTGAGATCACTGTTAACCGAATTTTCGCAGGAACCCCACGACCCAGCGGATAAACGGCTTTCTCGTCAAAGGTACATAATAGGAAATGGCCGCACGCTTGCCGATTTCGGTCATCGTCGGATAGGGCGGGATATAGGTGGTCATATCGCCGAGCTTCATCTGCTTTGACAGCGCCAGGGCCCAGATATTGATCATTTCACCGGCATTGTGCCCGTTTAATCTTACCCATCAAAAGTTACGAGTCTAAGAATATTTGCCTCATTTTCAAAAAAAGCCAGGGGAAAGGTTGCAAGTTGTGATCTTTGCCCATTGTTTACATATAGTGTTGGTTATCAAGAAGTATACAGACGTTTTAAGGGGTATTTTTTCTTGCGGGGGTCGGGGGAAGAATGTTACGTGGGAGGATCTTTCCACGGAAAAATTTATCAGGGGGAAGGGATTTTTCCATGAAGGGGACCCAGATTTCCCAGCACGATTTAAAAATGATCAGTATTGGTCTCACCGAAGGAGCAAGGTTGAATCTGCCAGGATTATACCAATGTTTTTTTTATACTATATTGAGATTATTCGAAGTTGAAAGTAATTTCTTCTTCAGTCATGTCCAAACATATTTTATACAGATAAAGTTATTTTACAAAAAAAAATACTAATCCACCTAGTTTATTAGCTACTAGCAGCTGGTGAAGCTCCGATCTTACACCAGAGGTCCAATTTCTCTTTGGCCAAAGCTTGTTTTCAAATTATGTATTCAGATGTTTCATTGTGGATGAGGCGGCATCAACTGTTGAGGAAGACAGAGAAACGGCGGCTGAGTCAGCTGCAACGACGGAGAGTGCATCAACAAGAGTGCCAGCATGTAGAGAATAGCAAAACCTGTTTGATCGACGCGCTCGGCGAGGGGGAACTGCATGGTTGGTGTCGTTTCCGGTCACGATGAGGCGGAGGATTTGCAAGGTTTGCGTCAGATGCAGAGTTGTTCGAGCTGACGGATCATTTGCGGAATGAAGGTGATTCTTGCATGGCAGCGAAGGCAAGTCGTGATGATTGCAGGTTTCGGTGAAAGGCCCGGCCAACTTTGTTTCGGCAGCCGATCATCGCGCCGAAGACATCATATTCAATGAGCTCTCCAAAGCACGGCCCGACTACGCGTTCCTGATGGAGGAGCGTGGGACCGTCGACGGCGCCGACAAGACACATCGATGGATCGTCGATCCGCTGGATGGCACGACAAACTTTCTGCACGGCATCCCGATCTTTTGCATAGCAATCGGCCTCGAGCGTGATGGTCAGCTGGTAGCGGGCCTCATTTATCTTCCTGGGAGAGCGTGTCGGCCATGCTCGCCTCGAGGTGCGAGATCTCGAGCTCGTGCATCAGCCGGTCCGCCTCCTCGTGGCGCTGCCGCCGGTTCAGGGGCATCGCCTCGAGCACCGCGAGCAGGTTGTCGCGGACGGACAGGCGCTGGAAGACGCTGCTCTCCTGCGGCAGATAGCCCATTCCCAGGCGCGCGCGCTTGTACATCGGCAGACGCGAGCACTCCTGGCCTCGCAGGGTGATCTCGCCCGCGTCCGGCCGCGTCAGCCCGATCGTCAGGCGCAAGGATTCCTTTCTTCCAATCTGATGGTATAACTTCAGTACACCAAATTATGCTGAACACCATCTGCAGTCAGAGTATCATTGCAGGGCCGCCTGTTGTGAAAGCCTGCCATGATAAGTTACATTTTAATTATATTATTAAAGAATGATGTGCAGTTGTCTATATGTTTACTACTTGATTCAGAAGGAGGATGAGCAGATGGGATAGCAGAATAGCAGATAACTTCATTTTGCTAATTGTTTTAAACAACAGTTGTTAGCACCATTTGGCTGATTCCACCCCTTCCTTAGAACTAATTCTTTATTTATCTGAAGGCTCAATGAGAGTTTGGATGTTCTTGGCTTTAAAATGTAATCTCAGAGGCATCTCCCCCATCCCACCGCCTACAAAATAATCCACCACCGCTCATTCATAATAGATGATGCTCATTTACGCATCATTGTATATAATTTTATGAAATGTGAAGCAATCATTTAGCAGGATTATTGGATTATTGCCATCCCATTTTATGAGATCTTTGCTAGAGTTCGGGATTAACAACTTGCTAAAATGGCCATTGCCACGGCGGAGCCGAGCCCGAACGGCCTGCTCATGCCGAACCAGTCGTTGCTCTTCACCGGCCGGGTGCATGCCTGCTCCAACCTGCACAACATGATCCACATTGCCCGCGAACTGTGCGGCGGCCAGATCTGCGTCACCCCGGATTCGGACATGTTCGAGAACGCCGAAGTAGGCCACTGGATGGAGAAGTTCTACACCATCAACGAGAACTGGGTGGCCGACGACCGGCGCAAATTGCTGGCCTTTGCCCGCGACCTCCTGAACTCGTAAACCGAATGATACGTTCATGTCGTTCTGTCATGAACGTGTTGGGGAAGTTGACTGAATTCCGGATGGTACCATGTTCAAGGTAGTCCCGAATGGTGTCTGCTGCCATTGCCGCGGCTTCATCTTCCGCCTCTGTCGTAGATGCACCCAAATGCGGCAAGATGATGGCATTTTTATGATCCCACAAGTCATCGTCAGGAAAGTCTGTAACATACCGCCCATTCCCCGTATCTAAGAACTCCTTCATCGCTTCAGAATCAACTAATTCACCTCTGATTGCAACACTAATTAGCTCAATTAAAAAGTATAGTATTAAAGTATAAAATATTAAATATTATCAAATATTATATTAAAATTATATTGGATTAATGCATCTAAGAAAAGCAACACTAGCTACAGTGACATTGCCGATCGCAAGTACCAGGTTTCAGAAGCACCAGTGTGGAAGAGGGGAGGAGATATTCTCCCCTGAAAATTCTTTTTTGGTCAATATATTTAATATAACTGAAAAAACACCCTCACTTACTAGATTTTCAAAAATAGCTTTTGTTAGAAACGAGAATGCACAGCATAGTTAATGACAGTGAAAATACTAGAATAGTGCTTAATCCAAGAATCCACAGGAATAACATCACTAGAAGCAGATGGTTCCAGCTTAGAGGAATTGATCACTTGTCCCCATTGAGAAGTAACTTTGGGAAGTACGCTGATACCGCTTGAATTCTTCTTTGGTCTTCTTTTTAATATCAAAAACATGGCCCACATTTGGGCAACCCCTGGCGATTCAGATATGAAGCCAGAACTTCGCTTTATTTTTAATACTTTTTGGACGACTCATAAATTAGTCAGACCCATCACAGAACTCCTCGAAACAAGCACTGGGCGGCCTATACACCATAGCATTAATTACCTTCTTACTCTTCAATACTATTTCTAATAAAAAAAACTTTCAATCTCACTTTCAGCCCAAATTACTAAATCGTCTCTAATCTTAAAATTTATATTAATCTTGATCAAAACCCAATGTCTCCATGATTTATTGATGACCGGTTCTTAACTATAATGTAATATCCAGGAAAAGAATAAGGCGAGAGAGAAAGGTCCCTGAAACTTTTTATTCCATCACCTATTAAACTTCCAAATAAGTCTTCTACAGCATCTTTATATACCTATCTAGATATACTTCCAGTTTCTCAACAATTTACTTGTGGAGCAATTCTTTTCAAATTCAATTATGACATTAGGAAACTACCGCCAGATAACCTCAATCAAAGCTTGTTCTCCCAATCACAAGATTTACGTAATTATAACACTCCACAAAAAAAGTATCTACTTTGACAAGTATAGTACTGAGAGATCTAAATTCACTCCGTTTGTGTCTAAAAATTGCAATAGTCTGTAGTCATTATTGTTTTCTTTTCCTACACCAAATTTACCATAACTAGGACACCATCTATCTCTATTTCTACCAACCTCGGCGTTAAAATCTCCTAATAAAAACACCCATGTTTCTACCTGGGACCCTGTCTATTTGCTTCTGTAACTGTAAGTACAATTCATCTGAATTACTAGCATCTCCATCAGTTGGCTCTACAGGGGCATATAGTAATATAATTGATACCTTAAACTTTTTCAAAAAATGAGTGATTAGTATTCTGTTCGTTCTAAGTTTTAATGTCGCTCCTTACTTTCAGTTAAAAAAACTTGTTTTGTTTTTTTTATCTAATACTAATACAAGTTACATTATTGAATCCCAATCTGTTCCGAAAATGAGTTTTATCAGCCCTTTTATGGGCCAAACTTCCAGAAAAACAATATTTTTCTGCCATTTTTTCTTGTGCATTGAAGTCCTCTTGCCCCAAGTTCAAATTATAGAAGTTTAGAGCTAAAAAGAAAAAACAAAGTTTTTGGAATTTTTTGGGTTCCATCTTGTAAGGTTTTCGTAGAAGGGGGGGGGGGTAATATGAACTTCAGAAGGGGTTCTTTCGATGGAAAAATCAGAACTTCTTTTGGCCTTTTTAAGAGTCAAAAGATATTGGAGGGCAGCTAGACCCCCCAAATCTCTGTTTTCCCGAAATGAACGGGGAAAACCATGAAAAAAGGAAGAAAAAGAGGACAATAAACAGCCAGTAGAAAATTTATAAAATTATGCAAATATTTTGGTCAAGACCTCCGATTGACTGTCTTCAGTGCAGAATAAAACTGATATAAGGCTGGGTAATAACTTTGGTGTACGTAAACACATTGAAATTACAATCGAAATCGTACACCCTAAGTGGCTTTTACATGTATTATCACAGAGTTAAATAGCTGGTTACCATATTAGATAATTCTAATAATAACTCTTGATTGTTCATTTAAAATTCATATTAAATAAAACTGTAAAATTTTCTGTTATAGCTTCGAAACTGCTATCCAATCGGGATTGTCAAAAGAAAATTCTGATTGGCAAGTCTTAATAGAAGTCATATTAATTCAACTTTTAAATGTTTGAACGAACTCTGGTTGGGAGTTATCAAGCTCCAGTACACGTTCTACTGGTTCCAGTTCGTCTAAAGCTGATAATGCCGCTTCGCTAATGCCTAATTCTCGTGCTTCTGCACGCAGCACTTCGAGCCATTCAGCAAAGCTTTCTTCTCTTACATCTTGCGCGAGAGAGATACTGGCAAAGAGGGAAAATACGACTAAAACAAGACGGGGCAACATGCCCCATATGATAAAGGATAGCGCTTAATAATTGAATCTGTAGCGGTCACTCGACTAAATCAAAAGGCATTGTTTATATGGTTGCCAACAAGACACCTCAGCTATATATCGAGAACGACTGGGGGTATTAAGTTGAAACTTTTGGGGCTACTACTATTTGTATTTACTTATTTGGACTTCACTTAGTCTTATCCATTTTTTTATATCAATCTTCATCAACGAAATGGTGATCCAAAGCCAACTGTTTCTTTGAATGAAAAAGTTCCAATGTTCTTTATTTTACAGTTCCTAATTATATTTTTGAAACTGACGTGGAGCCATACTCTGTTGTGACTCAGAGCTCTTATTTTAAATCCTGCCCAGCATTAAGCCTCTTCTGACTTCGTCACAAGTGCCATATGAGCTCTTAGCTCTTGTTCTTTTCTTTCGCCGGATTGTGCTCGACTCTTACGGTTCCAACTTGCTGTGACCTTTTGGCTTCAGATTCTACTCCTTCCATTCTTGTCGCTTTCTAAAAAATGAATTTTCTAACTGACTAATAAGCCTATTTCAATATTTGCTGATTGATCACCCTATTTCTAGCACTTTTATTTCAGCGTCTAATTGGGAGGGATGTTTCTCCTTTTTTTAGAAAATTAGGCAAATTTTCTCAGACTGGTAACTTTTGATGAGTAAGACTTAACTTAATGAAACTTGGAATCAGTATAATAAGCCAATTCTTTTGATATATCTATTGGTATAAAAATTCCGTGTTTTAGAGTTTCAGCTACTATTGAGCCAGGCCGCTCCTTACTTACAGTTCGTTACACCAACTGTTTGATTACCTATCAAAATTCAAATGAAGATAATTGAAATATTAGTCGTTTTTTTGTGTTACCATACCATACTCTTAAGTCTTTCCACAAATGGAAGCCTTCGTCAAAAATCCTCTATACACTTAAGTAATTCCTCTTGAGGAAATTCAAGTCAGATTCCATCGCATAAAGTAAATGACCATCTTTACATAACTGTAATACATCCAACACAAGAACTGGTGAATTGGCATGTATTATACGTCAAATTACGATCACTATTAATATAATTGTGCTAAGTGCTTGAGGCAAACGCCTTGCGCCTTTAAAGATTGGCTTTATAAAAATATCTGATCAGGGCAAATGATGGAGGAGAGCCAGTATATGTGTGCTGTTAGGGGAGGTACCTGAAACCTCAAAAAGCATATTTCTAAGATGAAGTTTTCTAACCTTCCGTGATCTTTCAGACAAACATAAAAGGAGAGATAAGAGGTAGGGCATAGTTTGATCTGTATTTCTCCTTCATTTGAACTACGCTTGTAATTTGGGTACTGGAGTTCGATAGATCCCTCCTTATTCCATAAATATTTTAAGCGTAAAATAAAATATTACATTCATGTGCATTCCTGCACAAAACGGGTACCAAAACAGACGTTTGTCTTCTTAAATTTAATAAACTTACTACATTCAACAATTATAAATTCTGGCAACAAAAAGAAAACTAAAATTAATTTCAGTAATTCAGTAAGTTCAGTACAAGAAAGTTCAAAGTAATTGAAATTCCAAGAGTCTAAAGAATATAATTGTGACTACAATAATTATATCAACAGAATCTCCTAGTTCTGGTAATTCCAAATAGATAACTATCCATTTCGACCAAACTTTGACAAAATTAAAAAGATAGCTAATTGGCTAAGGGAAACTGGTAAGCTTCCTGCGGAGTTTGGCCCGGAGAAAAACCTGGTTTGGAAAACCGCGTTGCCGCCCGGCCATTCCTCCCCGGTGTTAACCACAGATTATATATTTCTCACCGCCGTTGGTAAAAACACGCTCTTAACGATTTGCCTCAATCGAAACACAGGCGAAATTCGCTGGCAAAAAACAGCGCCGCGTCTGCGGGAAGAGCATGTCGATTATCGCAGCTCTCCGGCGGCAGCATCGCCGGTTACCGATGGCAGCAATGTGTATGTGTTTAAATAGAATAGCATTAGTAAGTTTTTGTTGGGGGGCATGGAGGGAGGGCCAGGAATCAGTCCCCATGGTTTTTTGAGTAAATATCGATAATAAGTTTTTCGGGGGTGTGGGGAGGGGTCAGCCCATGGAGGGACAGCCACAGGTCAGTTCCCATGATATATCATTGATAATCTTTGTGGGGAGGGAAGGAAATCAGGCCATGGAGGACCAGGGGTCAACTTCCCTCAGTTCTGGGATATAATATTGCTAATAAGTCGTTTTTTTGGAGGAGATTGGAGTTGATGGCAAAAGAAAAGCACGGTTTTCGTGCGAACCCTAAACTTTTATGTCATTTGCAAATAATTCATGCAACCTTTTTTATTAGACTGCTTTGGAATGTAAAGAATAGAGATAGCCTCTAAATTTAACAAAGAAGGCATATTCTGGTTGTAAGTTACATCTTGAAAATTCGATGGTACTTCCTTGTTAGCTAGTACCCACTCGAAAATTTGGATCGAGAAGATCAGACTGGGTGCGGGCTAAGTGGAGGCTGTACTGGGAAGCTAAGCCAACCAACACCCAGCTCCTCGAAAGAGAACAGATCCGTTCCAATTATGTCAATCACGTATCAATGACTTGTGCTTATTCTTCCCATCAAGTTTCATCCCAATCTCTCCACTTTAAGCGTTTTCCAACATTTCCGGTTTCCAATATTTCTGTTCCCCCCCCCCCTCCAGCTCTCCCCAATGTCACCGGATCTGCTCGGGATTTAAAATAAGAGTTCTAAAGCACAAGATCCTTCTAAATATCAAATTTCATTAAGATGTGATAACCCGTTCGCAAGTTAGACTTCAATTTTTCTATTTTTTCCGAATTAACGGGCCCCCCTCCCTCCCAGATGGTCAAATTGGGAAAACGACTATTTCTAATTTAACCTGGTCGTGTCCTTGATACGCTTGCCAAATCTCATCGTCCTAGCATACCTGGAAGTGCCTAAAGTAGCAAAACCGGGACCGACAGACAGACCGACAGAATTTACGATTGCTGTATGTCGTTTGGTTAATATCAAGTGCCATAAAAATATAAACTATTACAGGTATAAATCACTAGGTAGGCCTAAGTCACGGCACAAATTCACGAAACAGTAGGGAAATGGGCGAAATGTAGGTAAAAATTGAGGGGCGGGGAATCGATTTTCAGTGAAAATGAAAAAAAAAACGTCATTTTCTGTGAAAATACCAGATAATGTATTTTCCAAAATCTAGGGGGGAGGAGGGTGGTTGCAAATGCATCTTCTGCCAGTTTAAACTTAAAATTAACAGAAATTAGCTTACATGGAATATATTACTGCGCCGAACATCTTCACCCTTATTAAATGTAGTGTGGAATTTCAGAAATTTGACCCCAAAGAGAGTGAATCCGTTCCGATTATGTCAATCATGTATCTGGGACTTGTGCTTATTTTTCCAATCAAGTTTCATCCCGATCCCTCCACTCTAAGTGTTTTCCAAGATTTTAGGTTTCCCCCCTCTAACTCCCCACAATGTCATCAGATCCGGTCGGGATTTAAAATAAGAGCTCTGAGACACAATATCATTCCGAATATCAAATTTCATTAAGATCCCATCTCCCATTCATAAGTTAAAAATACTTCCTTTTTTCTATTTCTTCCGAATTGACACACAGACTGACAACTTAAAAACTTGCGAATATACAACCTTCTTCGCTGTCCCATTGTCTGTTCATATAAGCAGATTGTCAGGTTTACCGACTCTTGAACATGCAACATATAATTGTCCATGGGAACAACAATCCGTATTCAGATTGCTGATTGCTAATCGGACATTCTCTGTGTCGCCGTCGTCATTTATATATCCCCCCTTTGCCCCAAGGCGTCCCTGTTGTAGTTGTGTCCCTGTGTCCCGGTCGTCATTTGTGTCCCGGTCTGTAATTTTACCACAAATATTTTTAATGTCTGCTGTGAAAATTCTGCGCCAACATAAAAAGATCCATAGAACATAGCGTTAGTTATATTTCCATAGTTTCGGAACGCATTTCGCACTTTATTCATTGAGCACTTCTTAATTATTTAGGAATTTTCTCCAAGAAAATGGTTTCAATTATTAGATAGCGCTTTCATTAGTACTCTAGAAATCGCATATTTAAACTGCTAAGACACGGAAAATTGAACAAGCAACGTGTTATACTAGGCTACAGATAGTGTTAGATGTCAAAAGATATGTATTAAAATCCATGTATGGGCAAGATACGACTCTGTGCAACTGGTATCTATATAGACAGTGAGAGACAGAGTGCATGTTCTGGCCTTTGGCACCATCTTACTACTAGCTAGATCGTGTTTAATGTCATAGGTGATGTGAATCTCAAAAAGCATAAAATTCCCCCATGATATACTTTTAGCCTTTTCAATTGAATTGTTATAATCTTAATCACTCGTTGGCCCATGCACAACAGATAAAAATTATCTGCAACAATTATTGCTTCCAACAAGCTTTTTCCGATTTTGATCCCTACAGGTAAAATGCTCGGATTGCATGACCTTCCTAAAATTCAGACGTGTCTGCATCCACAGAATTTCTTTTCCACATGTTAATAGATGCTCCAAAAGCATGATTATGTTATTGTTGATCATATTATTTATGAATTAAACAAAGGGGCAACGGAATAGAAAAAGGTTTGGATTGAACAAAGGGAACAAGGGTTATGCAATAAAGAAGAAGTGAATGGATCAACGAGGGTGAGGTTATGGCCTATTTTACTCTAAAAGTCATACGATCTTAACGAAAATCACACCATCAGATTCAGTGTATCAGAGAACCTTATTGGAGAGCCCCAATTTACAAAAATGTGGAATTTCGCATTTTTGGCCAGAATACAAATCACGGATGCGTGTTTATTTGTTTGTTTTTTTTTCCCAGGGATGATCACATCAACTCAGTGGTCCTAGAATGTCGTGAAAGGACTCATTCTAACGGAAATTAAAAGTTCTAGTGTCCTTTTTAAGTGACTAAAAAATTTGAGGGCACCTAGGCCCCCCGAAGCGATGCAGTCGAGTACAAACAGGCCGCCGTAATCGTGCACGACATCGGCCACCGCCTTCAGGTAGTCATCGGGCAACATGATGCCAGCCGATGTTTCGACGTGCGGCGCAAAAACGACGTCCGGTTTCTCGTTTTGGATTGCCGCAACGACATCGCCAATCGCTGCCGGCGCAAACGGCGCTTGCGAGTCTTCGCTCGTCTGTCGCGCTTTCATTACGGTGGCGTGGCTGGGAATGTCCCCCATTTCGAAGATCTGCGTCCAGCGAAAGCTTTGCTATATAATTCCGGCGCATTTTTTAAGTACCGGCGGATTAATTTTTTGTAATTGCCGCCGTCAATTGCCGCGATCTCTTCACCGCCAATAACGCCAATAAAGTAATGATATTTTGTTTCATATACTGGCGATAGTATTCCTAAGGTTTCAAAAAGATCTTCATCCTGGTAGGCCTGCCGGTAAAGGACGATCTCTCCTTCAATAAGCTTCTCCAATACTATTTCATTTCCGTTAATGATCATTTTTAGAATAGAGTCTTTTGAGAAGACGCCGTTTTTAAAGTTGTTTTCAGAAATATTAGTGTCTCCTTTTGAGTACGCCTAACTACAAACCAATTACCTTTTTAAGTAAAAGGTGAAGATAAGATTGACCGGGGCGAATTACCAACAACTCTCATTTTAATTTGCGTTTTCTGCAACTCACCTGTCTTTTTGGGAAATTTATGGGCGGTCAAAAAAATATACGCCATCATTGGTAGGTTATGTTTCACTAACTTTGTTACGATAGATGGCTCAATTTCCCTCGTCTGATTTTGGTTATATCAGAAATTCTTATTTTTCAGAATTACCCCTCCCCCCATAGAGCGGATCCGTTCCAATTATGTAAATCACGTATGTAAGACTTCTGCTTATTTTTCCCAGGAAGTTTCATCCCGATCCCTCTAATCTAAGCGTTTTCCATGATTTTAGGTTCCACCACCCCGAACTTCCCCCAATGTCGCCAGATCCGGTCAGGATTTAAAATAAGAGCTTTGAGACACGATATCCTCTAAATATCAAATTTCATTGAGATCCGATCACCCGTTCGTAAGTTAAAAATACCTCAAGTGCTTTCGTTGATTCATCCTCACAAAACAAATTTTTCTTCACCTCAAAGGTATCACAAACTTTTTCATTTTCCTCTATATATTTTCCTACAACTCTATTTCGGTTTAGAACATTCTCAAAATTTTCTGCCTATCACTCATTAACTCTTTCCTTCACATCAACTGTGGCCCCGTTTTTCTCTTTGACTGAGAAAAGTCCAAATTGATTTTGAACATACCAGAGAGATATTTTACTATGATAACGTCTGGCTTCATCTTCCAGATCTTTTAAAATTAGCGATGTTTCTGGTTAATTTGTTTATAAGGTTTGTTCCCTCTATGACTTCCATTTTCCCCTGCTCTAGGCATCAGTTAAAAATTTCAAACGCTCTAGGCTTAGGGGAGAATTTGCGTGCATGAGTTGATTTCAAACGTTACTTGAAATACCGATTTAGGGTCTCGATTGTTTTTTGGTCAGTGTGAAGACAACTATTTTGCAGTGGTTCGGAAACGGATGTATTTAATTGGTTTTGGGCTACCACAAAACAATCATTGAGCACCGGTAAAAGAAGTTATCCTAGGGGTTGGAGGACGACCGGACGGCAATGGCCAGACGGTGGATTTTGAATTCAACAGAAAAACTGGGGCATCCAGGCTGACTTTTTTGCTTTGTAACGTTTTTTCTTCGTCGGTTTTCGTTCTCTCCCGCCTCAAGCCACCCAACCCAAAGTGCCGTTAGAACAAAACGTATCGCAAACCAACGATTTCCGCCCCCGGGAAAAATCGCTGCCAACAAAGGCTTTGCGAGTACTAGGTCTTTGTCGCACAGACAAATACAATGCGGAACCGTCGGCTACTGCCGTTAAACTGACCGGAACCTCAAGGAGTGAAATCGTGACCGACAGCAATTCGCAGAATGGTGCCCGGACGACCGACGGCCAGGGCAGACTTTACGACAGTGTCCTGGATACCGTGGGCAATACACCTTGCATCCGGGTCAACAGCCTGGCACCGGATGGCATTCGCCTCTACGTCAAGGCCGAATATTTCAACCCGGCGGCATCCGTTAAAGATCGACTGGCTCTGAGCATCATCGAAGAAGCCGAGCGTAGCGGTGCCTTGAACAACTAAAATTTTATCCAACATTTTACCTTTACCTATTGTGGCAAAACAAGAACTGGAAAAACAAGTATCAGGTGGCAGAATACATTGAAAATATATAATTTGTGCTATATATTTGTAAATTAGGCATGTTGGGGGTAAATTTGTTGTTGTTCATATTTTGACTTAAAAATAAAGTGAATATACCACTTGATGCCTTTTTGTATGTTCTTTACGAATATAATAATTGCTTATATTGCTAAATCAAATTTAAGTACTTATTCACCTTACCTAACATATGACGGCCAAGGGTTTCGGCCCATTCCCTTTCAACGACTGGCGCACTTGATTCCAGCTTTTGCCATGACGGTCCACAAGAGCCAAGGGTCTGAGTTTGACCACCTCGTGTTGGTCTTGCCGGAACAGAATCGCAGCCTGAGTGGCCGGGCCTTACTTTATACCGCCCTAACTCGGGCCAAGCGGTCCGTGTTGATTTTGGGTGGGTATGAGGATTTGGTTGAGGCGGCGCTGCGAGCTCAGGTCCGTGCACCACTTCTCTCCAATTTATTGGCCCACGACGCAGGGACCATAGTAGTCAAGAAGCGTTGTTAATTCTTAAATAAAATAAATAATAAAAATAATTACTCTAGTTAATGATAACCATCTTGCAATAAAATTACTGTATAACCCATGTGGAAGCAAAGACATCCAATGTGTCTTTGAATCAGAACTACCAGGCAATAATGTTCATAGGATTTTATGAATTCCCTCTCTGGGAACAATCAGCTGGTAGCAACAAAGCAGGAAGAGGAATAGAGTATATTTAATTTTATTTTCCAGACCCTTTGATTAAACATGATTTTTAGTAAGTAAACTTTAAGATTAAGGACTTTTACGCGTCAAAAATTAGCATGAGAAATAAATTATACTCCATTGAAAAATGGATATTCACAGTTTCATTTTTGACATTGCTTAGTTTAATTTTAATTTATTTATTATTGTTTGACTTATTATTATTATTACAGGGGCTTTTGATGGTAGCTATTTTTGCCCTATGCACTGGATAGGGTCAAAGGATGGATAGGTTTTAAATGCGGAAATTGATCAAGGATTGGTGTCTTCTCCTGTTCGTTGCCGAACTGGCTTCGCCAAACCTTCCGAAGGTCTATCTGTGGGACACCGAAGCCTACAAGGACACGCTCAATTCCTATACGCTCTACCGAGGGATGGTTATCGGCATATCCGGATTGCTGGCCTTGTTTTTGACCATTCTGTTTGTCGTCAAGGGTACATCGATGTTTCCGGCGACGGCGGCGCTCGCCTGGGCGGTTCTTGCCTATATTTGTGTAGATTTCGGCTTTTTGAACCGCGTAATCGAGATCACGCCAGGAAATGTGCCGATGGCCACTCTTGTAACTCAGCATAACATTAAACCAAAATTTGAAGATAGTTAATTAAACAAGATGATCATAGCATCTTGAAATGTAAATCCAGGTATAATATAAAACCTAAAACTCCTTGGGAGTTAAGAGATGTTTGATAGATGACAATAAATCGCCGTTTATAGGCCCCCCATTAAAATATCCAGTAAATATAACAGAGAGCTAAACGATTTCCTACTAACTATTTCATTTCAGTCTGAAAATCTGAGAAATTTTACGAGCCCTTTCAGATGTAACGTATTTATCTAATTGTTACTTTGAAAAAGATTCAATTTTTTACAGTTATGAATTATAAAGGTGTCAAATATATTGTTTTTTTTTATTCAAGGATAAATTAAAAATATCAAATTAAAAATTTGTATTTGACTTCCTTAATCTTAGTTTTAATGTTCTAGTTCAAACTACTTTGATTGTGCGTTACTTTTTATAAGCAATTGAGTCTAAAGGCATTAAATATTTTGGTGTTTGATTATCAAGTTCAAAACTGTTGACATTGCTAAAAAATATCCGTCCCACCAGTGTATAAGAAAGATGATAATAATGAGTGCCGTAATTATTGAGGCATTAATCTGGTCTCTGTAGGCTGGCTGGAGATGCTGAGACGAAGTTTTAAGAGTAGAATAGTCCGGTTTTAGAAAAGGTAGAGGATGTGTCGACCAAATTTTCACTCTTGGGTTAATAATTGAAGTGCCTTAACTGTCAAACACCTTTGGTCCTCAGTTTTATAGATTATGAGCAAGCTTTCGATTATGTTGATAGTAGAACTTTAGCAGAGGTTTTATCCTTGTACCATGTGTCCTTGCAAAATGGCACAGTTTCATAAGATTATCGGTTCTTTAAGGCCTAGCCAAAGTCCAAAAATTTTTCTCCCTAGTCAATTCTTTTTCTTAGGCTGCAAATTGGTCAAATACAAAGGTATCAGTTTTCTTCGTCGCTTCAACTAACAAACATAAAAAAGTTGAACTTAAGGGGTTTCTCACTCAAAATTACAATTACCTGCAGGTTATCCTTAGCAATTATTCTTGTAATTATTTATACAATATAATTTTTTACATATAATTATTAGCTTTCCCTGATGCTCCTTCTTCATTCAGATAAGCTTCTGTGTTGGGACCACACAACACATCTTCTACATCTATTGTAGTTTATGGGGTTAAGAGGCAACTCAAAAGCATCACTTCTGTTCAGGATTTCTAGTTTCACAAAGCATCTCATAATTGCTTTCAATGTCAATCTGAAGCTTGTTATCAAAGTGAGGATCATTGTGTCCCCAGATTGGAACTGTGCGTTCAAAGTAATTACCTTACCAAGCACAAAAGCCAGAAAGTACAGATATGCCTTGCACCGATCCATACTACCAACCACATCAATCCGCAGCCATACTAGGCACTACAACAAACTAGAACCAGTCAAATGCCGTACCAACAGATTCGCGAACTTCTTTGTACCATGTTTCGTAAGAAAATTTAAAAAATGAATTGAAAGTTGCACCTTATTTGGTAAGAGTATCTAATTAGTGACCATTTTGTGATTGTAAAAGTAGCGTAATTTAGTGTTCACTTTTGAGTGCTACGATAGCTATTTCAATAAACGAATACGAATATAAAATAAGTTCTGTGTTTTCTAACTTTGCAATGTCCAAATATTTGAAAATATATAGCCCAAAGCATTCCCATCTACTCTGTCACTTCTTTGTCTTGTCTCATGCTAAGCTGAAAGAATCTAACAAAACAAATGTTCTACAATGCGTCAATGGATGAACAACTTGAGTTGTTGGGGCAATATCATACAAGTTCCGTTTTCACTAATATTCCTAGCTGTGTTTCTAACTTTCCTTCCTAAGACAACATTGAATTCACGAACTATTTTCCTAAAATTATTCCATCAATATTCTAATATTTCGAGGTAAGAACTGATCACCGACCATAATGGTTGCTACGTCGTTGATAGTTGGAGTATTGTATCTTTTTTTTTACTAACTCTGTCAGCCGCAAGCCTAGTTTCGTGCTGCTCTGGTGGTTCCTCGACATGCCTTCGTTGACGTAAAGCGGATAATTTCTCTTTGACATTAGTGATACTTTTTCTTTTTGAGCCACAATATAATAGTACTTTTTCTCTGAGCTGCAAATCTTTATATTGAATAAGACGTCATATTGAATATGACGTCATAGAATCGGAATCTAAATGCCAAAGGATTGGAGTTTCAATATGAGTATATCGTTTATTTTGTATTTTTATCCTTCACCATTGTGATGATAGTGATAAATATTATGGCTTATGCGAAACTAAAAAAGAGAGAAAAACTATCATTTATAGACGCATAAAAATTATGACAAATGAATTACATGGATACGGAGACAGCCGTAACTTATCTATTTTTGGAAAAAGAAAATCGGTTTTAGCATATATTCTATACAATGTCCTTGGCTAAGAAACAGTTTATGTGTGGAAGGGGGGGGGGGGTGTTGGGGGGAGGCAACTTTTATGTTTCACCAAAAATCCTAATTTATTGACGTCGCTATAGGATCACAGGAGTGATGACAAGGAATTGATGAAAATGAGAAAGTTAACGTGGTTTGAGAATACTTTAGAAGAAAACTGTCACCGTTACTTAAATCTTTGGTTTTTTTTATCTGGTTTGGGCGACTGGAAAATTTAAACTTACCCGTAGTCTCTCCTATGAGGTTGCTTTTGTTTGAAGGCATCAGTGACAATTTAACAGGATGACACCCCCCCCCAGAGCCCTCAGGACAAGGGTTGTAAGTTATGGCCTGGGGGCATATAAGGTATGTTTAGAAAGGGTAATCGTATGAACTTCGGTTGGGGCTCATTGGATTGGTAATCAGAATTTCTAGTGCGCTTTTTAAGATTCAAAGTGATCGAAGGGTGGATACCCCCACACCTTGTATTTTCTCGAAATGCAAATGACACAAATTTTGAGATGGTCATATTGTTGTCGAGGACACTTCGAAAACAGCTCATTCGATTCGAAATTGAATTTTTGTAGATAGGAGCTTGAAACTTCTACAGTAGGTTTCTCTGATACACTAAATCTGATGGTTTGATTTTCGTTAACTTTTTTCGATCTCAATTCAATGACTTTTAGGGGATGTTTCCCCTGTTTTCCTAAATAAGGCAAATTTTCTCAGGCTCATAACTTTTGATGGGTGAGACTAAACTTGATTTATCTATAAATTTAGAATCAGCATAAAAATGCGATTCTTTGTTGTAACTATTAGTATCGAAATTTCATTTATTACAGTTTCGGTTACTCCGTTCACGTGAAAGACCGGCGTCTGCAACATCCGAGCGACCTCCGTACAATACCGGCTGGAGCGGGCCTCGCCAGGCCCGGTGGTGAATCCGATCTGGTTGTTGACGACCACGTGGAGTGTGCCCCCGGTGGCATACCCGGTTAATTGGCTCAGGTTGATGGTTTCCGGCACGATCCCCTCTCCGGCAAAAGCCGCGTCGCCGTGGATCAACAGGCCCATGCACTTGTCGCGAGTGGTGTTCCCCACCCGATCTTGTTTGGCACGCACCCGGCCATACGACAATAAAAAGAGAAAAAAGATGTTCGGAGAATTACTTAGAATGAAATTAAAAATTGGCAAAATCGTTTAAAAAAAAAAAAAAACTTTAAAAAAAAATGAGGAAAATGAAATTCCAATGAACAATTTTCTTTAAAAAAAAAATTGAATTGCAGTAAGGTGTGACCGATTTATCTTTCATCCTTTTGAACTTTAATTCATGTTATCCAAAAAATATGGTACTTCTGAGATAATATGTCATCTGATGAAAACACTTGATTTAAGGAGACAAAACAGTCTAGCCATAACTTAGATAATAGATCAAGATGGATTACTGAAAACTAAAAGCTGACAACTACTTTCCCCCAAATCTTAGAGGACCCCTTCAGTTTCTCTTGTTTGTGCCAGATATTCAGTGTTAATAAAACTTATATTCCAGAAGCTGAATGATATTTGTATTATGAATCTTAGAGTTTTCTGCCCCTGATCCCATCATAGAGCAATCTTATGAAGTAACTCTGGATCAGTTTCTGGATGCTCAACCTGATGGAGATTTTTTGGTCAGTGCATGAGGACCAATAGTCGCCTTCGATGGAATGGTAGGAACAGACTCAAACAAAAACTAGTAAAAAAAATGAAGCTAAGGCTCAGTTAATTTCAGTTTTAATTTTGGTTAAGTTTAAAGCTTCAATTTTAAGTTGAATTTAAGTTTAAATGGTTTGTCTCTGCTTTTGTCGAAGAAATTCTTCGATCGTGAATTACAATTTTATTTATTTTTTTTTTTAATTTTGTGTCATTTTAGCAATCACTAAAATGCAGTTAGTTACAGCTAGGACACGCTCTGCGGAACCGGCACTTAGAGAAGGCATACTCAAACATGGTATTGACAAAGAATTCATTAATCTTATATCTTAACTTTGTTTGAATTGAACCGAGGGTAATGTTCATTTGCCAGAGGCAGTTAAGAAGCAGATAAAGCAACATCATTCCACTATACGTGCCCTGGCTTGCAAAAAGAAGGGAAAAGGATTTAAAGGATAACATCTGTTCCAAACGGGTGGTATCTTTCTCACACTTTTATTGCCAATAAGTACAGGACTTGTAAACAGTTTCCTATATAAAATTATTATTGTTTATATTTAAACATATATTGTTATATTTGGTGCAATATGAAATGTTGCACCTAACAGCTTAAGAAGTTGTAGTTATCCTTTGAAACAGCATTTGTCGTTTAGAATCAATGCATCATAATGTTTAATTGTTAGAACGAAAAGTTTTGTCAGATTTAATTAGTTAGTTTTCGTTATTTATCTTCACAGTCTAATTTGGCAACAGTGACAAGAATCTAGTAGAACAGGTTTAAAACAACCAAAACAATCAATTGGAAATTGTGTTTCGAATTAGAAAAATAAACCATGTCAAGGAAACAGACTTTAATACACTTTAAGGAAACACATTCTAGGCAAACATTTTCTTATGCTACTTAAAAAAATCTTTAATAATCTGATAAAGTTATGACTTAAAACTTTTTGTAAAAAAAAATTTGTTCATTAGTGAACTTAAATTTTCTCAGATTGTTTAGCATTCTGAAAATTATAAGAGACTACAGTCGTAATACCATTATACGCTACGAAATAATAGAGTGCTCAACACCAAATACCCCCCCCCCCTCTCCGTAATACATTGCTTACTGTTTATTATTTGCGTTAACTGACGGTATTAGGATAATCTGGATTACCAACTAGGTGAACGGTCATCCACAGTATTTCTGAAAAATGTAGGAACATTTATTTTTCATGGCAATTTTCTTCTTTGTTTCTTAAGTTTTCATAATCTTTGGTTCTGTCTGTAGCTGGAAATCTGTGAATCTGTGAATTTGATGCAGACTGAAATTGTAAATCTTCGTGATGGCACTGGAGACGAAATTCGGAAGAGAGTGGAAGACGAGTTTGATGACAATTTGTGCCTTCCATAATCCGCGAGAGGCGGTCCTACTGGGCAGTTGAGCCTGTTCATGGCTTGCTTCTCTCCCCGGTAGTGTAAATTGAGGGGCGTTGCCCTTGGACACCCCAGCTGCTCTTTATTTATTATTTAGCCTGTTTTGTGGTTTTGCTGTTTATTTAGGGTAGTTTCAATGTCGGACCCACTGCTCATCAGGGGTCTTGCATTGAGAGACTGCCGACCTGGCGTATCTTCAGCGAGGTCACTTGTTTTACTTACAAAAATAACCAATGACCCCGGATACCAGTGCAGGACGGGGATCAAACTATCTTTTCAAGTCTACACCGAAGCGCTTAAGCCGGCTTAGAACTGGACAGCATGAAGTCCCTGGGACGTCAAGTATGAAGGGAGGCTTTGTGCAATTATGGGCCCATCTTGGTCACAAAAAGGTTTTCAGCACTTGGTGATGCTCTTCTATCAACAAGAGTCGAAATCCTGCAGAGACAATCTCAAGCCTATTGCCTCCGACTCATTATATGTCCACGCCTACAAATATTATGCGAAAACTACTAGATAAGAGTGTCAAAAGTTATTTTGTCTGACTCCAATGTGAAAGGACAACACGATTTCTTAAACAGTAGCAGCACTTTTCTTAACACAAGCCTGATTTCTTTAAAAAAAAAAAGGATAATAATAGTTAGTGTATGTGAAAGGTCCAATATGAAAAGGCAACACAATTTCTTAGGACAGCAAAGGACAGCAAAATTTCTTAAACAGTAGCAGCACTTTTCTTAAGACAAGCCTGATTTCTTAAAAAAAAAAGTATTAGAATACTGTGTAAGCGATTGGCTGTCGTGTTCCTTGGCTTCAACGCTGGCCATCGGCTGCATCCTTCCTGATCGGCATATATTGACCGAGAGGATAGCCCGTCCGCCGCGCATGGCCTAGCCCGGCGTCTTACATGTTTGCGATATCGCCAAACTCAATCGCGGGTCTTAACGGTCGCGGCGACGCGCCTTGGCCATGATCATCGCGCCGGCGCCGACCGCCAGCACAACCGCCGCGACGACCACGAGATCCGTCAGGGCATGCTGAAAGGCATGCGCGCCGCCCGCACTTAATTTCGTTTTTTCTAGAAATAGCTGGTTATTGGCATTCTCGCCCAATGAATAATAAAATGAACAAACAGTGACTCCAGCGAATTTGCGTGGAAGCCATTTAGGGTGCAAAAAAACCCGAATCAACTCATTATACTTATTTAAACACAGGACTTCTATTAATCTCGCTTTAATTTTATTATGCGAGTAAATCATAACACCACCTCCCTTTTTACCCAGAGGATGGTCATCTGGGCGAGGCTTAACAAAAATATTATAATCTACAATTTCTGGGAATATTCTGTTCCTTTCAGTTGAAAAACTTTGCCATATTTATTTTTTCATTGTTTTTTCTGCGCTCCCTGCGCTCCCTTCATGGAAATTTTCTTCCCCCATGACAAATCCCTCCATGAAAAGTTCCTCCAAAATATCCCCCTCTTCTCAACTCCTGCCCCCAACCAAATGAAGACGCCCCAGAAAACGTCTGTACACTTCCCAATAACCATTACTATATGTAAGCACTGGTCAATGTTAGTAGCTTGTAGCCCCTCCCATGGGGACTGTGGGGGTGAACATTGTTTTTTTTTATTTAGTTTAAAATCTTCTCAATACTCACTCAAATTTTCACCTTCATACACTTAGACTTAATAGGACTAGTAGCGTAGTAGTAGTGGTGGTAGTAGGAAAAGTAGAAGTAGTAGTAGGGTTGTATTAGTAGTAGGAGTAGTAGTAGTAGTAGTAATAGTAGCAGTATTAGTAGTAGTAGTAGCATATACATGTTGCCTTTTAGTCTGTCAAACTACCCCTCATGATACCCCAAAAGTTTCATTTTGATGAGATAAGACCTCAATTTGCGTGCTGGCGTTATCTGGGGTGACCGTAAGACCACCTGATGCGCTTTCTAAATCTGCTCTAAGCTGTTTATTGTCGAAGTAAGTGCCGTTAATGCTGTTTGTGAAATCTGTATGCCACGCTTGATCAGTTACATAGTCACTTGGATTGATCCCATATAGTGATCCCATGCCACCATTTGTGCCATAGCCCTGTGCTTCACGCTGGTCATGGCCTAGCCCCATTTTAAAGGTGTTGTTAAGCCCTGCGAAAGCAAAGTCAGTTTCTGCGTAGCGCTGCAGCGATCCCGAGCTCGAATACAGCAGGCCGCCGTCGACGCCCACCAGGCCGAAGTAGCTGCCGGCCGAGCCAGGCAGGACGACCAAGCGGTCTTGCAGTCCGTCACGGTCGATCGTCCAAATGCTGGGCTTGTCGCTTTCCTTCTCCTTGTCGCCGGCATCCTTTGCCTTCGCGGTCTTGTCGCTCTTGCTTTCGCTGCTCTCCTCGTCGCTCTCCGGAGCGAGTGGGTGCGGCGCGTCCTTGCGCAGCATCAGCGCGTAGATCCGCCCTCTCTATTTGATTCCGTGGTCTCCCATTGCCTTTCCTGTGCTCTTTAAGACAAAATCCATCAAAATTAGTCGTATAAACGGCGATAGAACACAACCCTGCGTAACTCCTAATTTAATACAAACCCAGCTGCTAACCTCATTTCCTACCTTAACCGCAGCAGTTTTATTCTCGTACATAGCACTAATCACTTTAATGTATTCGTCCGGTATACCATAAAACGATAGGATCTTTGATAAAGCTCTTCTATCAACATAATCGTAACTTGCTCATAATGGGTCTCACGTTTGAGCATCGGTATGCAGGTAACATCAAGTGTATTCCGGTACGCGGTTTCAAACGTACGAATGCCGCGTTCGCAGAAAATAATATTGTGATTGCCGCCCGCAGCGATATATTCGGCTGCCATTAACCACTCTGAAACCGTAGCAGAAAGGCCGCGTTTGAGAATGACTGGCTTGTGAGTGCGTCCAACTTCCTTTAATAGGTCGAAGTTTTGCATATTGCGCGTACCAATCTGGACGACGTCGATGTTGTGTTCCAGAAAAGTAAAGGATGTTTAAAATTTCCCTTACAGATTTTAGATTTTTTTTCTAGAAAGGTTGTTTCAGAGCAACTAGGAATTAAAAAATTACAAAAAACATTCACACAAATCAAATAAAGTAAGAATTAACAAAAAAAAAGAAAACAAATAGGCATAGAAAAATAACAGGATAGAAAAGTTTTCATCTTAGAAAATCTAATTTTTTCAGTTCCTTGTTTCGGGTTTACACAGTTTAATCGGTTTATTATTCGATTCATACTGAACTAAAAAAAAACGATTGAAAGGCACATGTGTTGAATTTTCTAAGTGAATTGTGTTGAATTAACATGTGAAACAAAATTTTATAAGTGTAACTTCGAAAAGAAAAGGCATAACAAGCATGAATCATAGAAAATATGCGGACATACAATCTATAATGAGTCCAATACATGTTACGTTTTATTATACACAAATAACGCAACGTATTTTTTAGACAAAGAACACATAGATTTCTATGTATTTTGATAGCAAAGTCACCTACGAAAAAAAAAAAAAAAAAAAAAAAAAAAAAAAATTAAAAATCCTCAATATAAAATCTAAATTCTTTTTAAAGGAATAAATTGCCTGAATAAAAATTATAGCGACAAGCATTATTGCTTACCGTTTGACACATTAATAAATAAATAATTAAATAAAGAGGCAGAAATTGAATTTGATAAAGCAAGTTGTTTTCATGGAAATTATAAAAGCAGCAGAAGTATGAATAATAAAGATTTTTAGTACCGTAACGTGAGGGTACGGAGTCGTTTAGAATAGGGGAAATGTATCAGAGTACATTTTAGTATGGAAGGGAGTTGGAGGGGACAACCCATTTCACATACGGAGTAATTTCTGTTCGTTTTAAGTTTTAATGTCGCACCTTACTTTCAGTTAGAAAAACCAGTTTTTTTATGTAATTCAAATAAAAGAATGGTAAGGAAAATTTTTTAGGCTGAACCGTCCGCAAGAAATTTTACAGGGAGCGGGATTTTCAGAGAGGATGTAACTGTCTGGAGCAAATTTGACCGGGTCGGGTGCAGTTTCTGCTGGATAAAATTTTGAAAGAGGAGTTTTTCGTCTGGGGAGGGTATTTTGGAAGACTATGGTGATAAGAATGAGGTAGGCTGGGTAGCTTGGGGGGGGGGGGGGGGAATTGGGGGGGGGGGGTAATTCTGAAAAATTAGAAAAAATGACGTATTTTAACTTACGAAGGAGTGATCGGATCTTCATGAAACTTAATATTTTGAAGGACCTCGTAACTCAGATCTCTTGTTTTAAATCTCAACCTGATCCAGCGTCACTGGGGGGGGGGTAGTTATGCGGGGACCGGAAATCTTAGAAAATACTTAAAGGGGAGAGATCAGGGTGACATTAAGTGACCTGACTTCTTTTTCCAAGAGTTTCTTCTCGTCTTCTTTCTCTATAAGAAGCTTTCTAGTCTTATCAAGATCAAGCTCCATCACATTCTGCTCCTCCTTCAGAATTTTTTCTGTATCTTTCAGATGTTTAATATCTCCAAGTAAAGACTCGGTTTTCGTCAAAAACTCGGCTTCAAGCTTATTAATACGCTCATAAAGAGACTTGATCTCCTTTTCCAGCTGCATCTTCCTCAAAATTTCCTCTTCTTTCTCTGCAAGGACTTTTTGGTTTATCCAAAACAGAGCCATGGAAAAGATGCATCAGTAGCCATGGACAGAACTCGTGACTAAGCAGATCTTTTGGATGGCTGTTTCATTGATATAAGATTTAGTCACTTTCCTACTTTCTAGTCCTTTCGTTTTTTTTTTCAAGTGGTTTTGACTCCTTGAGTTCTTCAGAAGGCTATTTTTTATTTTATTTTTGACTTTTGGGTTAAAACGACCGAACAGAGGTCTTTTCTAAATATCTGCTTGTTTTTGTATTTCACTGGCATAAAATTATCGTCGGCGAGCCCGTTGCCCTCGACCATGACGGTGCCGTCGAAATTACACACCATCGCCTCGCCCATGGAGTTGAAGGTGCCGTCGCTGCCGCACATGCACACGCTGGCGGTGGCCATCAGGTTGCAGAAGGCGTTGGACTGGTTGGTCACTTGCCAGGCATGGCGGATCGGCGCGGTGTAGCCGGCGGTGCGGATCATGATCTCCGCGCCCTTGTACGCGCACTCGCGCGCCATCTCCGGGAACATGCCGTCGTGGCAGATGATCAGCCCGATGCGCAATAGATTGATTTAAAAGGAAAATCAGAGGCTTAATGCCGGTCAGGATTTAAAATAAGAGCTCTGAGTTACGATGTTCTTCTAAATATCAAAATTCATTAAGATCCGATGACCCACTCCTAAGTTATAAATACCTCATTTTTTCTAATTATTCCTCTCCCTTTAGCCCCCCATATGGACGGATCTGGGGAAACGACTTTATCAAGTCCATTTGTGCAGCTCCCTGACACGCCTACCAATTTTCATCGTCCTAGCACGTCCAGAAGCACCAAACTCGGCCCGGGTGACCGCGCGGGCGGAACCGAAATGGTGCAGCAACGCACGCTTGCGCTTGGCGCCGATGCCGGGGACATCGTCGAGCCCGGAATGCGCGATGGCCTTGGTGCGCCGCGCGCGGTGGGTCTCGATGGCGAAGCGATGGGCCTCGTCGCGCAGGCGTTGAAGATAGAACAACACCGGGTCGCGCTCCGGCATCGACATGACCGGTTTGCCGGGCATGTGAAAGCGTTCACGCCCGGCGTCGCGGTCCGGCCCCTTGGAAATCGCGACCAGCAACAATTCCAAAATGGATTGCTGCTTTATCTTAAAAGGGATTGATCCTAAAAGGGAATGATAGAATTTTTATTGTGTAAAATGTGTCCTTAATTGGTTTACTGTACCAAAACTCTTATTTTATTTTGTGTTCTCATTAAAGTGAGGTTCCTATAATCCTAAAAGCATAGGGACGCATAATTAGTTGTTTTATTTGTACTAGTTTTGTTGATATATATTAGATAGGCTGTGAAGTAATAATTTTCGTCCGCTTTAAGTTTCAACTTAGCTCTTTACGTGCTGCTGATCTTTAGTAAATGAATCCAAAGCAACTTTTGCAATGCGCTCCGCTTCATCGCCAATACGCTCTAAATCAGCAATTGTTTTAGCAATTGCGACAACCAGTCTTAAATCACTTGCTGCTGGCTGTCTTTTAGCAATGATGCGTGTACATTCTTCATCAATGTTTACTTCCATTGCATTTACTTTATAGTCGTTTTCACGAACTTTTTGTGCAAGATCCGCATCACCATTGCTAACAGCATCCAGTGCACTGTTTAGCTGTTGCTCAACTACTATGGCTTCATACAAATGTTCTTTTGTAAAGTCTGGCCAAAATACATTAGTAAAATACAGTTCGGCATAAGCTATTTGCCATAAAAGGAAATTACTTATGCGTTGCTCGCCACTGGTTCTAATTAATAAATCGACGTCTGGCAAATTTTGCGTGTAAAGATGCTCATTTATTACCGATTCATCAATTTTTTCGGGCGAAATTATATTATTTTTAACTTTAGTACTGATTTCTTTTACAGTATTTATTAGCTCATTTCTAGAAAATAATACTACGTTCGGTTTCATTTTCTTCCGAGTAATTTAAGTGGAAAATTGCGTTTTTCTTCGATGCAAACAAGATCAAGGTTTGGAATCCAGGGCCTTACCCAGACTTTTGATTCGGGAAGGAAGGGAGGTCAGCAAAGGGAAATGTCTAAGCCTTTTTAATCGATGTTTGTCTTATTCTTTTTACTCTTTGAATTTCTCCAATTTTGTTCTGTTTCCTTCCTAAAAAGGTTAAAAAAATTGTAGCGCTATTTGATTTTTTTTTAAATATCAACCATGTCTCACTACCGGCCTTTTTAAGACACTTGGGTTCTCCTTGCTGTTTCTCTTGGCTTATGAATGGCTCAAATTTGAGTACCAATTATATTATTTCTAAAAATTGCATCTTCAACCAACAAATAAGAGCCTCCTGAAGCTTAGTTTTTACCATAAAGAAAGGGGAGATCGCCACCTCTCCCCGGTTTTAAGACCCTTCCATCTCAAATCATCGGAAATCCACCTCCTTTTACCTGTCCCCAGGTTTCAAAATGAATCATATTATTAATTAAAGAAAAAACTTACGTAGGTAGGTAGGTAGGTAGGTAGGTAGTTAGTGGGGTAGTTAATTAGTTAGTTAGTTAGTTAGTTAGTTAGTTAGTTAGTTAGTTAGTTAGTTAGTTAGTTAGTAAGTTGGTTAGTTAGTAAGTTGGTTAGTTAGTTAGTTAGTAAGTTTGTTAGTTAGTTAGTTAGTAAGTTTGTTAGTTAGTTAGTTAGTAAGTTTGTTAGTTAGTTAGTTAGTTAGTTAGTTAGTTAGTTAGTTAGTTAGTTAATTTGTTAGGTAGGTAGGTAGGTAGGTAGTTCTTAACACGGATTCTTAAACCAATCTTTACACCATGAGCCCTCAAACCTCCAAAAATTCATATGTCAGCTAAAACTTTTATCAAGGACGAATAATCCTCCGTAATTTAATCCTAGAGGGGCTTTATCTTCCCATTTAAAATCATGTTCTACCATAGCCTTTGATGTGTTCCTTAAGACAAAGTCTGCAAAAATAATCCAAGCAAATGGTAATAGGATACATCCTTAATTAACTCTTAAAATCACTTTTTATTCAAATTCAATGGCCCATGTGTGGGGAAAGAAGAGCGTGGGAAGTAACTGCCCTCCTATCTCTTTAACTCCTAAAAAGGGCACTACAGCTTTGGATTTCTGATCGAACGAGGCTCTTTTAAATTTATACGACCATCCCTTCCATATGAAGTGCCTTGGGGCAAAGATTAGATTTGGCCTTGAGTTTGCTGGAGGGAAGCTAGTTGGCACTGGGTCAGTTGACTCTTGACTAGGAAACTAGAACTTTCAACTTTAAATCATTTGAAATCCCTCAGAACTTTATACGACCATCCCTTCCATGAATCACTCCATACTTACAGTTTTGTTACCACAAACTTTTTGATAATGTTGCTGTTTTTAGTTAAATAAGGTAAATTAAAGTTTTTCGAGTGAAAGCAAAGATCTATAATAAAACAGAAAATAATTAAAATTATTTTCTATACAATTGTTTTCTATACCACTTTTCTTTTACTATAAAGTTCGACTGGTGCTGAGCATTTCCGAGTTCATAACCAGCATAGCCGACTGGTAATTTTAAACCTTTGTCTTTCAAAACATTTAGTATGAAGACTATACAAAAGGGGGCTAGGTTTGTGCTGAAATATGGTATTGGTGATAACAAGATGGTTCACCAAGGCGTAGTTTACCAACCTTTGCTTATTCTTGCATCTGTGACCTTGTCCATATTTTCCCAGGACTTGTCTTGTGGTCTGGTCAGACGGACCAACTCTTGCGTTGAAGTATCAAGCAACAATCAATTAATCACGTGTGGTTATAGAAGACGACAACTGGTGCAGTTCGTGGTAGAAATCATCCTTAGTTGTTTCAGTAGCGTCATGAGTGGGAGCATAGATACGTGCTCAGATAATACCATAGTTCTCGGCTTAGAAATTTGCTGAGTCACTTACAACTTTTTTCTCTCCAAGCTATATGCAGAGAAGGGAAGCTCAGACACTTTAGCTCAGGAAATCGAAAACTTCACGGTAACGACTAGCTTCATTGGACACGAAGTCATCAGCTAAATAGAATAGAAGATTCACAAGGTTGTATTTGCCATTCATATATGGTTGTGTCGGGAAAAGATATGAGCGACTCGCAAAATCGGTCAGTCACTTTTGTTGTCGTTTTCATATTTGACCACTGTCATCACTGAAGCTTCTAATATTCTAATCTTGGTTTGAAGACTATTCTTCCAAACTTTTGTTTTAACTGTGGAAAAACACACACAGCCTTGACTTTTCAGTTTTTCATTGTTTTAAAAAGTAGAGTTGTAACAAAGACTCAAACTTTAGCGTAAAAAGCGAGGCTTTGAGGAGGGGACAACATCTTTCATATACGGGACAATTTCTGTTCGTTTTAAGTTTTAATGTCGCTCCATACTTGTAGTTAAAAAAACTTGTTTTTGTTTTGTTTGCTCCTTTCTGACTTGGAACTCTGTTCTAGTTTTAGTTTATCATCGGATTGCCGTAAGCAATCTTCTTCTTGTTACGGCAAATTTGTCGCCAGCTATTCAGATGGTAAAAATTAATTTCTTGCGGTGCAATTTGAGTAGGAAAACTGGTAAAATTTATTTCAAAGTGTTGGCAACGCTGTAGAGGAATTGAACGTTTATCTAATTGTTTTGTTTTTATAGGGCGTTTATTTTAGCACATGGAACGGTGAACGAAGGATTGATAACCAGTGAGGTTGCAGCCGGACGCGTTCGTCGAGAGGTAGTAGACGTTGCTGTAGCCGGCCGTGGCGAGCACGACGGCGTCGCCGGCCCAGCTGCGCACGTCGCCCGTCACGAGGTCACGCGTGATGATGCCCCGCGCGTGGCCGTCGATGCGCACCACGTCGAGCATCTCCGTGCGTGCATGGACGCGCACGCGGCCCTCCTGCACCTGGCGGTTGAGCGCGCCGTAGGCGCCGAGCAGGAGTTGCTGCCCCGTCTGGCCGCGGGCGTAGAAGGTGCGGAAAATATCTAGTATATCTACATCTAGTATATAGTAGCATGTCTAGTATATCTAGTAAAATATTTAGTAGTTGACTGAGGATTTTAATTAAAAGTTTCATCACATAGGAACAGTTAACATTTAGATTAAGCTCTGAAGAAGAAAAAAAAATATAAAGAAAAAGGCTTGTTTGATATACGATGAGGAAAGACGTTATAATTCGAAGTTCCTTTCTTAAGTTCTTTTCATGTTCTTTTTAATTTTTTTAATATCCTAGCAATTTAATACGCGAACTTCATAATGTTTTTCTTATCCTTAACAGTCACAGATTCGTATAGTATTATTATTCGTCTAAATTTTGTATAAGTTTTAAATTCGTATAAATTTAAAAACAATACATCTGACTTTAGAAAAAATAAAGATGAACCATGGATGAATGTTGTGATACCCAATAGTATAAATAATGACGAGTCTTTCAATTATGTTTTAAAGTCATTACTTTAATGCTTCTAGAGAAAATTGTCCATCAATCGTTTCATCTAATCCTGCAACAATGAGATTCGTCATATTATTGGTTGCCTAATAGTATAGGCCATACAGCTTCTATGTTTTATCATTAAAATTTTTCCCCCAGAGGCACTTCAAATAGAAGATCTCGTCATATAATCTTCAAAGGGGGCTCATTCGATTGGAAATTGGAAGTTCTAGTGCCCTTTTTAAGAGTCAAAAGTGATGAGAGGGCAAATAGCCCTTCCCCCAACGTCCCTTTTCACAAATGCATCAGATAAAAGTTATGAGATAACCAGTTTGTTAAAAATAGTGCAAAGATCATATAAAAAAACTCCAATGTAAGCATGTGCTGTTGCTACCACGTAATGATAATAATGGTTATACTTTTTTCAGAAACTCAATTTTGTATTTAAATTTAAGCGTTGTATCAAAATATTGATATATGAAATGAATTTATTAATATACAAATAGATCAGAAAGTACTGTTAAGCAATGAAAGAAGAAAGGAAGAAAGAAGGAAGAGAAAGAAAGAAGAAAATAAAAAGAGAGGGAAAGGAAAGAAAGTGAGAAAACGAGAAAGGGAGAAAGAAAGAAAGAAAGAAAGAGAGAGAGAAAAATTAAAATTAGATAGGGATAAGGTAACAGTGCAGATGCGATTGACAACGACCCACATGACATGTCCCTTTTCTTATCTAATTTTCACCTATTTTCGCTGCCATATTATTTTTCAATAGCGAAGGGTTGTACCACCCAATTGTTTATTGAAAGGTATGGTGATGTGATGCATATAATTTGGGCAGTACAAGGATTTCCTTTGACGTATGTTTACATGCCTCAGGAAACATGACAACAAAATAAATTAGGACCTATAGAATGTTATTTTTTTCCAAACGGATGATCATATAAACTTCAGAGAAAGCTCATTTGACTGAAAGTTCTAGACCATTTTTTGAGAGTCGAAAGCGAATGGAGGGCAAATTGCCCCCCCCCCTCTGCCCCTTTTAACCTAAATACATTCGATAAAAATCTTAAATAGCCATTTTGTTAAAGATAGTTCAAAGGTCAGATAACAAAAACTCAGGTGTCGATACACCCCCCAGGGTCTGGGGACAGGCGTTGTAGGTTATGCCCTGGACTTTGTATGTTGTACTTATGGAAGGAATGCCCTCCCCTCCCCATAATAAAAATCCCCTCTGAAAACATCTATATACTTCCCAATAGCCGAAATTCGCGTGGAAGAGGACGGTGAAATTTGATGAATTTTAGATATTTTGAATAAGCATCAAACATTCTATTTTTTTAATTTATTGTTATCAAGACTATTTCTGAAGGTTTCGATTACTATTGAAATACTTCCCTTCTTACTTACAGTTTGTTACCGTGAACTGTTTGATTCCAAATATATAAAATTCCTTAAGTTTATTGTTACACATCAATAGTTACTCATCCTGACTGCTCCTCTTTAAGCGTTTTCAAGATTTCCAGTCCCCCCTACCAACTCCCCCCAATGACACTGAATCCGGTTGGTATTTAAAGTAAGTGATCTGATTTACGAGGTCCTTCTAAATATGAAATTTCATTAAGATCCAATCACTCCTTCATAAGTTGAAAATACCACATTTTTTCTAATTTTTCAGAATTATTACCCCCCCCCCAACTCCCCCAAAGAGAACGGATCCGTTCCGATTATGTTAATCACGTATCTAGGACTTGTGCTTATAACAAAAGAGTCTAAACTGAAACTTTACAATTAAGTATTGACTATATTAAAACTATGTCACCGAGATAGCATATTCTTTTGTTATTCAAACAGTTCGAACACCAGCCGGGCTCTATCTAAAACAGAACTTTTTCGCATGCTGACTAATGGTCTATATTACGAAAATATCGATCTCCTGATTCAATAGCTTTGGCTGTGAGTGCAATGCGTGGCTATGGGAAAATCATCCTATGGTTCTCTTTGTTTTTCCCCAGATTTCTCTAAGTACCCATCCAGGGTATTGTACCTTTAAGAGTGTTTAATTCTTCCTCTGTCAAGTCGGCTAGATGATTAAGATCAAGTCGAAATGGCTGAGTTTGATTTCTTGAAAACTGAATATTAAATGGCAGGATTTCAAGACGAGTTTTTTCCCAAATTTTGTGTCTCTCTTCGTCTTCTTGTCTGGTTGGATAAGACTTTCCGAATTTGACTTTGAAATCAGTCCAAGGGTCCATGGGTATTGCAGCAATTCTCTGAATTAATGCAGCAAGGACGTAAATATTAAGGATCACCGTTTAAAAAAAAATCTGTTTTTTTATGTATAATTTCTGGTCGTTTTTAAATATTGCCTGGGAGTCCGGTTCCCCCTCCATGGAAAATTCTTTCCTCCCCATGGAAAGTTCTTCCATGGAAAGTTCGTCTCCTTAAATACCCCCCCCCCTGCCATGAAAATTCCCATAGGCAATTTAATTCTAGCTGAAAATTTCCCCTGGAAAATTTCTTCCGGAAACTTTTGGTGGAAGAATCTTCTTGGCACACTTTCATTTGAAAAAGACTGTAATTTTTTATAATACCGATTTAAGAAAAGGTAAAGAGTAGTGCATTAGACTTAAAAGTCCCTACCGACGGTTCCGATTTCCCTTTCTTGGCCCTTCAGCCAGGAAGTGCAATGGGGGGTTGGGGGCCGACTATCCTCTACTTACCCACACCCTTCCTGTTTAACTTCTCTAAATTTTTCCACATACCCATTTAGAGCCGGGTCAACTCTGGCTGAGCTTACAGTCACGCCACTGACCCCCATCCCAAACTAAATAATTGGGTAGACTAGGATTCGAACCCTCGCCCGCCGAGGACCTGATGACCTCCGGGCTCGACGTGCTCGTCGTCGCCCTCGACGGGACGACGCAGGAGGCCTATGAGGCGTACCGCGTCGGCGGGGAGCTGGCCAGGGTGATCGCGAACGTCGAGCTCCTGCGCGCGACGCAGGCCTCGACCGGTGACGCGCGCACGCGGCTGATCTGGAAGTTCGTCACCAACGCCCACAACCACCACCAGGTCGACGACGCCCGCGCGTGGGCCGAGCGCCTCGGGATGGCGTTCGAGGTCGTGCCGATCTGGACGCAAAAGCACCAAACTCGCCAAAGCACTAGACCCCCTTAACTACCCAAAGGCGAGCGGATCCAGTCTGGTTAAGTCAATCTACGAATAAGCAAATATCTACGACATTTGCTTATTCTACCCACCGAGTTTCATCCCGATCTCTCCATTCTAAGCGTTTTCTAAGATTTCCCCCTCCAATTCCCCCTACTGTCACTAGATCTGGTCAGGATTTGTATGAGCTCTGAGACATGAGTTCCTTCTAAATATCAAATTTCATTGAGATCCGGTCACCTGTTCAATACAAAGGGTATTCATTTTGCCATTCTCGTACCGGACAATATTTTGCAATTTCAATCTCTTGTTTTAACCGAGTCAGAAACCACTGATCTAAAAAATAAAAGTTCCAGTGCTGTTCAGAAATAAAATTTTGATTGGTCAAACACGAGCATGACATATGCAACATTAATCTTAGGCAAAGGTGTTTCGAGAGGCTTTTATGGATCCATTATTTTCTATACATCAGGGTATAATAAAGCTTTTTTCTCTTAAAGTAGTTTTTTCTTCATTTTATTTACTCGAGCTACCCACTTCTTACATATGATTTTTTTAGTAAAGGGAGTATGTTGGATCCTGGGTCTCTAAAAAGGCTTCGAGTATTAAGGTGAAATTTTCAGGGAATGTTTAGAGAGTTTTCAAGTATATTTAAAACCTAAGATACGCTTGCTGGTTGTCAAAAAGGAAAATCTGCACGGCAATGTCGATGAAGAGCTGAAATTAAGGTTCAGGGTTCAAGGTTCAAGGTTCAAGGTTCTTTTATTATAACCAATATATACAAAATATTAGGTAACTGGAGTAGCCCCCTTTCATATACGAAGTAATTTCTGTTCGTTTTAAGTTTCAATGTCGCTTCTTACTTTCTGTTAAAAAAAACTTTTTTTTTATTTAATGACTAAAAAGTTTAGGGTCTCAGTTATAGTAGTATATGCCCCGGAGAACGGAGACGCTAATGACTAGCTGACGGAGATGCTAGTGACTCAGATGAATTTCACTTACAGTTACAGGAGCATACAGACAGGGTCCCAGGTAGAAATAAGGTGTCTTTACTAGAAGATTTTAACGCACTGTAGCGGAACCACGAGCGCGCAGAACTGCCGTGCGCCGGCAGTTATGGGCGGCGAATCCTAGATTCGCCGAGCTACATCGGTCAAGGCGAGATCGCTGGCGGGAGTTGAGAGTTGAGAGGCAAAGGGCTGAGGGCTGAGGGCTGAGGGCTGAGGGACAAGAGTCAAGAGTCAAGAGTCAAGAGTCAAGGGACAAGGGACAACGGACAAGGGACAAGGGACAAGGGACAAGGGACAAGGGACAAGGGCTGAGGGAACGTTGCTAGCAGAAATATGGCGCTTCAATAGCAAATACCTGCAGCTATTTGTTAGCGGAATTGCGGTGGCCGCTTGCTTGAAATGGCTGAGGCGTCCCTATTGGTTCTGGCTGCGCGGGCCCTTTGGGAGTTTTATGGCTCTTGTTGCCTGGCTGATCGTCAGCTTTGCCTTTGACACCGCCTACGGGCCAGTGCAGACCTTGCTGCTGGCTGGGGTTTTTGTGCCGGTGGTGGCTGGCAACTCCTTCGGCGGTGTTCTCTCGGCCCGCTACAGTCAAGCCCTGGGAGAGTTCATCTATAAACAGGTGTTCGGCGAGATGGCGCTGCTGGAGGAAAAACGCCGCGCGTTTACCGCCACCGCGATCGTGGACACGACCTGCATCATCATCATGCGCCAGGAATTCAAGGCCAAGATGGAGAACACCGACCCGCTGGTGAAGGCGATGCTCCGGGTATTGGCCCGCAATCTCAGCCAGATCGACTACACCCCCAGTTGGGAAGAGTTCAAACGCCGCGAGAAACTCGATCTCGAAGCCAGCAAGAACGCCGAGGTCGAGATTCGCCGGGAGTGAGCAACCAAAGAATCAGAAGCGGGTCTTTATCTTGTTAGAAGCTGGGATGGTGATAAGTTCTATGAAAAGAAAATGGGACGCTCTGAAGCTCTTCAATATATTACAAGAAATGTTGCAATGGAGAGTCCACTTCAAGCGTTCCCCACAAAGTCTGAAAAAACTAATGATGTTGGTAATATTGGTGTAGACATTGTTTTTATTGTGACTGAAAAAATTCCTAGTTATATTCGTCGAAGATGCGAATCTCAGGCAATGACGGCTGTTGAGTCCTACACAGATCAGTTTGGGGGAGAGATAAGGTGGAATAATGTCTCTTCCCTAGATATTCCTCCCTAGATTTGAAAAAATACCACTTGTGGTATTTTCAATGAAAGAAATTGTAAAAATGACTCATTCGCTGGCCACTTTTACGTACCGTACCTCTTTTAAGATTTGTTTGTTGTTTCTATCCTTTTCTTCTTCGTCTCCTGACATAAAAAGCGAATATGGCCCTAATATAGCTTGTGATGGACTTTTGGAAGTAAATACTGTCCTATCTTAACAGTGTAATCTTATAGCCAATCCTCCTTGTTTGTAGCAGGGACTGTTGACATCATAATGTGTGTCTTCTGCCCTTTAACAATTGTCCTCCTGAAGAGGATTCTTCCATGATGGGATGCTGCTGTATCATGCAATTTAAATCATTGCTGGGGGAAGGCTTGCAGCTGATGGGACGTGCCCACTAACTGGTGGGCCCATCAAAGTCTTCATCAGAGGGGCCGTCTTCCTCCTTCACCTGTATTTAAAAATCCCGGATGACGATGCCCTGGTTTCAAA
Organism: Alatinidae sp. Z8VKAUB7J3; assembly: GCA_010016025.2. NCBI lineage: Eukaryota > Metazoa > Cnidaria > Cubozoa > Carybdeida > Alatinidae > Alatinidae sp. Z8VKAUB7J3. Next base: position 128,927,376 of record JAAAKM020721499.1, read on the forward strand.
TTTTTGGACCCCCAGCAACTAAACCTGTTTGAATAGGATTTTTTTAATTGTCGACTTGTCTATTATTCTCACGTAGAGAGAGAGAGAGAGAGAGAGTGCAGATAATTCAGATAGAGTCTTAAATTAACATAGAAACTAGGATGTCTAGGTTGGTCCAAAAGCAAATCTACAATATCACTTTGTTTTGTTTCAGCTAGTATGCCAACAAATTGAGTAAATGCGACGCATTAGCATTGAGCAATAATCCACAGCTGGAGACTCTTTTTTCATGATACCGTCAAATATTGTTTGATATGAAGTGCCTCTTGGAAAAAAGTAATAATAATAATAAATTGGAGCCTTATGGGCTTTACTATAGGCAACGCTATGGTGTTGCCTCTAATAAAATGTACAGAGACAGCAGGTAAATTTCTCTTATGATGGCCGTGCTTTTGACATGTTCTAATGAACATAATGTGGAACTTGCTGCTGTCTCTCATGACGCTTTTTCTGTTTTGTTTCAATCATACCCATATACAACAGTTTATAGAAATTTTAGAGGTGGGCACAATGTGTTTGTCAAAATCTGTTTCGAAAACTATGTCTGTGAGGAAGACAACCTCCCCCCATCCCATGGTTCTCAAGACAAGGGTTGTAAGTTATGCCCTGAGCGCACACAAAGTTCTTATAGGAAGGGTGGTCGTATATGCTTTGGAGGGGACTCATTGTATTTGTAATCAGAAGTTCTAGTGCCCTTTTTAAGAGTCAAAGTAATCAGACCGCAGCTACCCCCCCCCCACACACACACACAAGCACGTCGTGTTTTCCTGAGATGCACCCAATAGATATTTTGCAACCAGCATTGTGGCCGTCCTTCATATTTAAGGGAGTCCCCGCTCAAACAGCTCGTGGCAAAAAAAAAACTGTTAGTAAAGAACGACCCTTTTCAATACAAACCAAAACTGTGAAAAAGTTTCGATTATAACCTTTGCACAAAAATAAATCTATTATTCATGCTGTTTCTTAAATGAATTTTAAAGTTACTAGTAAAAGCATATTCGTATATTAAAATTTATATATTTTTAAGAATAGGAAATAAACGCTCCCAACAACTGGTAACTGGATGGAAACTGTGTAATGGTAGTTGGCCGATCATGCTTTGAAACTAAATCAAAAGACACGGTGTGCATGGTTGCCAATAAGAAACCCAAGCAATATTTCGAGAGTGACTGGGGCTATTAAGTTGAAACTTACTATTAGTGCTACTTCTGCTCTTACAATTTAAATAAAGTGAAAGAGTGTAAGTGTTCCAAGTTGTCAAAAAGCATATAAAGAATTTTTGAGAATGAGTCTCATTATTCCGATCAACTTGAGACAGAATAAGATTAAATTGACAGTACTATCTGGCCCAAGATTTATGTGTTTATAGCACGATATTTCGTAAATCACTGAGCATATAAATTTCCCGGAGAAAGGCACCGATCCCAACTTATTAAAGGTGCTACCTCGTCGAGTCATATGAAAGGAGTAGGGCTGACAACACCCATGTCTTCTCCCCAAGACCAGAACATAATCTGCACTTTATTAAAAAATAAAATAACCGTGTATTATCAGTTTAATATATACATTCTGGTATCTATTCCTTATAGTCTTAATAATTCTTTATTTATTAAAGTGAAAAAATTTGAAATGCGCTGCTGAATTCCGCAACCAGACCACATCGGTCGATGTACAGTCCACTGGCATCAATACGGACCGGCGCCAGCTCGGCACGAACGCGAACCAGCTGAGCTTCAATGTCGGCCTGGGTCAGAGTCACTCTCAGCGTCTGCCACTCCGAGGCCTTGTCCGTTCGACTGCCCAGAAGCCAGGTTTTGAGTGGCTGATCAGACTTCGGATCTCTTTGATTCGGCAGCACCAGTCGCACACCAATACGAATTCCGGCGTGCGTTGAGTTGACCCGTGTCTCCTGTGCATAAAAAAGGACCAATATCTGAGAAAGAAGTACCGGTAATCTATGGAGTAGCTGGGAAATGGCACTAGAGAAAGGTGATAGGTTAATGTTTTTGAAGAGAGTGCGAGAAAAGACTAATACTTTAAGTACGATTGAAAATTACTGTAGGAGGCTTGGGGCAACAGAAACAAATATGGAAAGGAGCATGGAGTATGATTAATGTTTGCGAGAACAAAAAGTAAGGGACAGTTACAATGGCCACACTACCAGGGGTCGTGGGGGCTTCGGCTCAAAATAAGCCCCCACCCTCTAATAAGGCTCCCGGGGGTTATTCGATTTTGATACTTTTATATTTGATAACTTCGGAGATTGTTTGCTATTATAGTAAATAGTGGAGAGCACTGTCAAACCGTCAAACCCCTATGGAATAAGGAAAAGAAGACGAAAAACGGAGAAAATAAAGTAAGTAAAGTATAGTAAATACTTCTGATTCTATTTTTTGACTGACCTTTTTCTTCCTTTTTCAACATACTTGGACTTAGATATCGCCACGAAGACAACCTATCGAATCGGCGTCGCGGTCATGACCAGAATATCGACGGCCCGGCCCTTAGCGCTCAGTGTGAGGCGCTGGTGCACGCCGAAGCGGTGCTGCTCGTCGATCACGGCGAGCGCCAGGTCCTTGAATGCCACGTCCTGCTGGAACAAGGCGTGGGTGCCGACCGCGAAGGCGGACTGGCCGCTGGCCAGCCGTTCGAGCACCGCCTGGCGCGCCTTGGTCTTGTCGCGCCCGGTCAAGAGCTCGACCTCGAGCCCGGCCTTGTTGGCGAGTGGCACCAGGGCGGGCATCCATGAAAAAACAGCATGAATTTCTGCAGCACATACGATATTTTACTTTTTAAAGCAATTTACACATGAAATGCTCGCAGCAGATTGCCTCAATTTTGCACTCTGGAAATTATGTGATTAATTTCCTTCCCGATGTAAATACATACGTTTTGAGTGAGAAGAAAATGCAACCTGGTTTTATGGGCTGTCAGTACAAAGGTGTGTGTGTGGGGGGGGGGGAGGGTCGTATGATTAAAGCAAATGACTTTTTGAGCCCCAGGGATACAGATCCCCGTTATCGGAGGGGAAGGCTGTGCCATGGTATTCTTTGTACATTAGGGTAGTCCTAGCCTAATATCATAATTCTGATCAGATAGCTTTAGGGTTTACGGAGGGGCCAGATAGCGAAAAAGAGCAATGGAGGGGACTGTTCGCCCTTCGACCGCCTTTGACTCTTACTAGACTGCTATAATTTTTAGTTTCAAATGTAATGAATCCCCCCTCAGAATTTTTTCACCACCCCCTACGTCTAAAACTGCCATTTAAAACAGTAATGCTTTGGAGACTGGTGCCAATTGCTGTTGCAGAATTGCTGGAGCAGCCTACGAATAATTCATCTCTAAGCTTAGAGTTACTTTCCCACATGTGACCTACGATCAAGTGGTTAGCATGGATTCAAGTCGTCTGCAGGATAGTGACAATGGGGGCAAATTGATCATTCTAGTAGGTGAAAAAAGGAATGGCGAAGCGGGGTACCGGTGTTCGTACGGGCAAACAGAGGAAAATGCGCGGCACTAGGTGTAGGGAAGCAGATTGATCGAAAATGGTTTCGTTGTTCGATTGTCGCTCCTTACTTTTAGTTAAAAAAACTTGTTTTTTTTATTTAAATCAGTCAGAAGACAGAAATCGAACGAGCGGACTTCTTTAAAAACCTCAAATCAAAGGCCAGATCTTGCGTATTGACTCCTTGGATATCTTTAGTTCAAGGGCCAGCGTTGCCAACATTGTACAGCCATCTCCTCCCACAAGCTGGTGCGCTTTTTTTAATTACATTCTCTAAATTTTGCGTTCCCGGACTTGATTCTGGGGGTTCGTTGTCAAGGTTAAAATTATCTTTTCAATTGTTGTTTTGCAGCACCAAATGGCTGAAGTCTTTTTGGCTAAAATAAATGTCTATGTAAGCCATGGACTATTCTATAAGACTACCAGCAAGCTGAAAAACGAAACCGTAGCCAACGGTATTGCTGCCTCTGAAACTTGAGACTGAATTTGCCTATGGATTTTGTGATAATTCTAAATCAATTAACTATCTCAGAATTTTCAGAAAATAGCATTTTGGTCATCCATTGGCAAGAACTGTTGTTTTGCCCGTATAATGGCTGAAAACACCTCTTGTTGTATTTTTATTTCTTCGTCATAAAACTTCTTGCAGGTTGATCTTTCTCTTTGTGAAACATGTGCCCTGATTTTTCATCATGAAACCAGTTTTGTTCTGGAACTTGTTGCGTGCTACTTTTTCTTCGTAGAACTTGATTAACTTGATATCTGTCTTCGTGACACTTGTTATATATTTTTTATCCTTTTGTGAAACTTAATTTATCATGATATTTTTCATCATGAAACTTGTTGCATGTTGTTTTGTTCGTGAAACCTGCTGCATGTGGATTATTCACCTGCTATTACCAAATATCTACTACGTCACTTTAGTAACAACGAATTTGTATGCTCGGGTTTGAGATACCCCTCTAAAGCTTCCTCGTACTGTGGTTTTTTTTTTTTTTTAAATAAATTGCTAGTGTTTTATTTGCATTAAATAAAAAACAAGTTATTTTAACTGAAAGTAAGGAGTGACATTATAAATTAAAACGAACAGAAGTTAATCCGTATATGAAAGGGGCTGTCCCCTCCTCAACGCCTCGCTCTTTATGCTTAAATTTGACTCTTTCCTGCCACTTTTAAACAAAATCTCCAGTTTGGGTTGTCCCTTTTATTCATGCATATTCTTCCTTTCTGAAAATCAGAGAGTTACTCTTTATTCTGAAATAAAGAACACTAGTTTTCCGCTAGGGGAGGATGAAAATAGGAGGTAGGAACCATTCATGTTGTGCCATGTAGAGTGAGAGATCTAGCGTTGATACAAATGGGTGTATCCATTGTAGAATTTACCAACAAATCAGCAATTTCATTATAGTGTCCACCCTCATGACTAGGAAATGTGGTGGGGAATAGTACACAAATAGTCACTAGAATCAAGTTTTTCACTAATAACGACTTTATTTCACTCATATTTAGATGCACGCATAGATCTTTGGGATATACATGGTATCTGAAGTTATCTTTATCCAAACATTTTTTGGGAAAAATTCCCTAAAAGGTTTTAAGTATTCAGACCTGGAAGTAAATTGGCACCAAATTGAACGGCAGCAATTACTGTCCCAAAAAAAGCTAAATAAAATTAAGTGGAAAAAATAAAATTGTCTTAGATACATTTCAGTGTACCGAAACGGGTTGGACGGCGTTCGTTCCTGGGTTGGGCGTTCGCCGTGGGGTCGCTCACCGCGAGCTACGGGACTGCGGCCTGGTACGCGGTCCGCTACCTCTACCCGGGGCACAAGCGCCCCGTGTGGCGCGAGGTCTACGTGGCGCGCGCCGACGCGATACCGCAGGGCCAGAGCTTCCCGGTGACGCTGCCGACCGGCCAGAAGCTCAGCATCCAGAGCACGAAGGAGGCGTTCACCGCGCTCTCCGACACGTGTCCGCACCTCGGGTGCAAGGATATACCTTTGCCAACAATGTATGATAGCATAGCAGATAAAATGGCACCTGTAAGCTCAAGACGATTGCGGTTCAAACCTGCTTGCCACTAGGCCTCACCCTCGACGAGTGACATTGCTTGAACCAACAGAAAAAAATGAAATGACTTTCCGATTTTTATTTTATTTTTTTTACAATAAGTGAATGGTTGATGACGGCCAGAACCATGAGCAAAAGTTATATCTGAAGCAAACTCCAATGTAATTAGGTTATATCTAAACGAAAACATGCTTCTAAGGCACCAAAGTGTCTTTTCCAGAAACGCCCGCGTCCGGATCCCTCCGTCGGCTGTGGACAGCAACGACATCAGAGCCTGGTGCTTGGCCCCTAGCTGTACGCTGGTTCCATCTGTGTCAAAAACGCCAAAAGCGCCAAACCGGCAAATCTTTAGAAAGACAGTCATCCGCCAACCCCACTATACGGTTGCTACATACTGGATTAAATCACCATCATATTGCATTGCTCGAAACTGTTTTGCAATTAAAGATTGTAAAAGGCGGGAATTTCGGCTTTATAGATGAGGTTTTTTTTTCACTTATATTCAAATTCTTAAACTTTGTTATTCAGGAAATAGACCCAGAAAAACTAAAAGTCATCATAAAATGCCCTAATGCAACACAATAGTGCCCAAATTGGAAAAAAATATGTCCTTGTCCGACTTTAATTACGCTGATGTCGAACTCCTCTCTGACCCTGAACATGCTCAAAAGATGCTAGATGATATTGTCGAATGGTCAAATCTGATTGGACTCGAAGTAAGCGCAGAGAAAATTAAATTTATGATCATGTGAAAGACGGAAACTTTGAACTGCCGGAAGGCATCAAGCAGGAGCTTGTCAAGGATCACGGAGAGGAAAAGGCAGACATTATCGCCTCGGACGTTCAGGGTGTTCTTCGTAAGCTGGCAGGCAAACTGGATATCAAGAACGCCGATGACCGGAAGATTATTCGAACGCGGGAAGCTGTTCTTGAGTCCGATGACTTCCGCCTGCTTTGGGAGCGGATCAAATATAAGACAACTTATCGCGTAGAGTTCGACAATCTCAAACTTCTGAACGATTGTGGCACGAAATAGCGAAAACATTGTGTACTTAAAAACTTTTTTTCGTCTGACACTCCTCAGAGTACTAACGTCTTAATGAGCGAAATGAAGTGTGTGAAGGAATATATCCAACTGTATTTTTGAAAGAGCCAATCAAAATGTGGACTGCCTGAATGGCGTGTGTTTTTTAACCAATCAGCATCCGCTAAAAAACAAGATTAATTGAATAGGCCTAGCCAGAAAACGAACTCTTTCTGTCTGCATAGCAAAGGTGTTCTTGCTTTTATATGGACTGACTTGCGAATGGTTTTTTCGTTTTTGACGGAGTTTTTGTTTGGTACCTAACTATTGACAACCAAGATGCTAAGCAAGTATTACTGCCTCAAACAGTAGATCATCTCGTTGACTTTGAGAAGGTTCATGAAAAATACCACCTAGATTGGATCTCAGATACAAATTATGAGATCAAAGCGAGCATATTTCCTTCCGACGATAATATTAAAGCTATATCAACAGATGCTTTTTGTAGTTCTGAGGACCTCAAACTCTCAACCCCGTGCTTCTCCCTCAGCATACACATTGTGCACCATGGAATGTACGCATTCCAAGCATGCAAGGGTTACTAAAAACGCCTTCTTAGCTTACTTTAAACACGTTGTGCACCATGAAATGTACGCATTCCAAGCATGCAATTGTCACTAAAAATGCCTTGTTAGGTTATTTTGAACACAACGTGCACCATGGAATTTACGCATTCCAAGCATGCAATTGTCACTAAAAATGCCTTGTTAGGTTATTTTGAACTCATTGTGCACCATGGAATGCACGCACTCCAAGCATGCAATGGTCAGAGGAAAAGGCAGATATTGACCCCAACGAAGGATCCTACCGTCAAATAAGGCTGCTGTTCTGCGTAGGAAAAGTTTAGGACAGTATCATCAACAGGGCCCTCTATCGGTACCTTCAATTGCACCGGTAATTGGCTGACACACAAAACAGTTTCCGTAGAAAACAGCCTACGCTCGACTGTCTGATTGCGCAACATCAAGGGTGGGTTGTGCTTCCATTTCAGGGACATTGACGTTCCCCTTCTCTTCTCTGACATCGCAAAAGTCTTTAATCCGAGCATTACTTTGAAGTTATGCACATTTTGCTGCTTTGATATTATCATGTTATATCGTTGAATTTAGTCAGCTTCAAATGGTGCCTCCCACAGTGGGGTCAGTTGATGGGAGGGAACTTTTTTTCTCTTTTTTTGCTCCCCCAAAACTTCAGATTCTGAAAAACGCCTTTTTTGGGGGATAGTTTCACTGAAAATCCTTTTTTAGTATTATTGTCAAAAACTTAAACAAAAAATTTTTCCTCCTCCCCCTGCTTTAGATGTTGGTAAAAATATTCCCCCCCTAATCTTTCTTTGTCGCAAGAATGTGACAAGGTCTAATCTACGTGGTTTTACGAATTTCAGCATGAATTGATGAATATCACATTAAATTTTTGAAAACTGCTTATACTTATTGTCTAGGGTCAAAGGGGATAGTTTCCGCTTGTCCTTGAGCCAGAAACTGTACTCACAAGGAACTAAAGTGACAGGCTTGCTTGAGAGGCTATAAATGAATTAGTAGTAGTAGTAGAACAATTTTATTAGAAACAAACATTTCTTAATCAATAACACAACATAGGGGGCGCAGCATTTTCTAGCATTATTTAAAAAAAAATGAAAAAATAAAGATGAAAAAGTTTTTTCAATTGAAAGTAAGGAGTAGCATTAAAACTTAAAACGAACAGAAAATATTACGCATATAAGGGGCTCACCTCCTCCAAATATCTCACTCTTTACGCTAAAGTATTTTTAGCAATTTCAACTATTTATTTTACGGCCTTTGTGATTCAGGGACAAAATTTAAGCTTTAGTGTAAATTCGATCAAACTATGAGAAAGCCGTTTAGCCAAAAAAAATAAAATAGCTCAGCAAGAAGGACTTGAAAAGGGATATCGAGGGGGTAAGCTACTTTTTTCCAGGTTTGGACTACTTCAGCTTTGATAGAGTAACTTAGCATCACCACGTAAATTCCAATGTTCTCTTATTATGAGAACATTATTATTTGAAAATCTGATATTTTCAAACTTCTGAAATAATTACCAAAACCTAAAAACACAATTACTAAATTCAACCATATCCCTTCTTAATTAAAAACGTATTAGTAATTGTCCTTTGTTTTAACCGATGTTTGCGAGCCTCGCTGAACAAGGACTCGGATGGAAGAACAGCTATGGCAAAGGAAATGCCGAGCACACCTTCACCAGCGGACTCGAAGGCGCCTGGACGCGCACACCGGCGAAATGGTCCCACGACTATTTCGAAAACTTGTTTGGCTACGACTGGGATCTCATCAAAAGCCCGGCCGGCGCCTGGCAATGGACCCCGACCGATCCAGACGCAGGGAGCGATTTACCAGACGCCCACGTCACAGGAAAGCGACACGCCCCCATGATATTCACCACCGATAAAATATACTTGTTATTGTCGATTCCTCAGCCATAGATTACCACGGTGGCAGCCAGATACAACAAGAGCTAAGAGCTCATATGGCACTTGTGACGAGAGATCAGATCCGGTCCGGTTATGTCAATCAAGCGTCTAGAACTTGCGCTTATTCTCGATCTCGTCAAATCACTAGAAATCACCCCAACTCCCCCAAAGAGATCGCATCAGGTCCAATTTTAGCAATACAGTATCTAGAACCTGTGCTTATTCTTCCTATCAAGTTTCATTCCGATCTCTCGATACAGATTTGGTGCAAAACGTTTTATCAAAAAAGGGAAAAAGCCCTTCAAAATTCTTCACTCTTTACAGCGGCGCGGTTGCTGGGTAGGTTGAGAACCATCAAGCTTGATAATGCTGACGATGCTCTTCGGGCACAACTTCTACAACTCATTTCTCAGCAGAGTTTGATGGAAGAACTCAATCAGCTTCAAACAGGAACAAGGGTCCTCTTTGAAGCACAAAGACAAGCATGGGAAAATCGATTTCGAGAAACGGGAAAAGGATATAGCCTCTAATCGCGCCTCGACCGGCATCAGTTCACGGATCACGTCGTCGCGGATGTAATCGAGCTGCGCGTCGTTGCGCGGCTGCGGGTCGGACCACAGGATTGCATCAAATTGCGGCAGTTCAGGCTGTCGGAGCAACGGAAAATCGATGGTTTCCGGCAGCGGGCCGGTTGGCTCGACACCTGCAAAATCCAGCCCCGGCGGGGAACCGGCCGGTTGATGAATGTAATAAAACTGTGGCAACTGGTGCTGGTTGACCGGGACCGCGTAGCCCGAGGGCTTCGAATCCAACGAAAGTTAAGACCTTGACTGGAAATACAAATTCTTAAAATCTTATTATTATTATTTTTTTCTAGTTCGGCGTTGCGTCGCTTAACTTTCAGTGAAGATAGTAACTTTTGCTTAATATGAAACCCATGCATAAAGCACGAAAGGGTTTACTTTTATTACCAGATGCGCATATTCTAGAGTGGAGTCATCAAAACTGGCCCTTATTCAGCTTTGTAAAATGATTATGAACGTGAGACCAATTCACGGACGACTTCAAATGAAAATTGGAGGAAGAGAGCTTCCTTGAAGGGGCTGCAGGATTTTCTAGCATTATTTAAGAAAAAAAAAGAGAAAATAAATTTTAAAAAATTTCAGCTAAAAGTAAGGAACAGCATTAAAACCTAAAAAGAACAAAAATTACTACGTAAATAAGGGGAGTTCATTTCTTCCATAATACTTCGCTCTTCACGTTAAAGCATTTTTAGTAATTTCAACTATTTATTGTCCGGCCATTGGGATTCAGGGGTAATTCTTAAAGAGTTAGGACAAAATCCAAGCTTTAGTGGTCTTTCTAGAAAATTTTGTCTATCTAAAATAAGTTGGTATTTTAGTTAAGGAATTTCTTGTAGATACATACCTAAAAAATGATTTTTCATTTCATTTTATTGTACACGCACTTTTCCACAATTTTGTTGTTTTATGCATTTAAATCGTAATTTCTCCGGGTGTATAATGTCCGGCTTAATAATAAACGAATTACTCAACTCTTATACAGAAGTGAACCGAATATTCGCATATCTTCTATATATATAAAAATATGTTGTCTGTCTGTGGATGGATGCTGGTAAACTGGTCTCAAGTTATGGAAAAAACTCCATCACAGTCTGCTTATTAAAACTGGTAGCCCTTGCTAGGCTGGTAGCCTTAGGCTTTCTAAGGGAAATCTCAATGTTTCGTTTTCTGAAGCCTTCCAGCCAGCTCGTTTTCCTTCCATGTTTCAGGCACCATTGCACCAATAGAGGAAGCATACTCAAAAGCTAGCCTCCTTGCTTGTCTTTTTGTCATACCTTGAAGCATCTTGGATGCTATTACTAGTTACTTGCTGAGCAAACCTTCTAATTAAAATATATTTGCACAAAAAATAATCTGTCCGTAGTTTTTACTAATAATTTTAAAATCATTAATTTCTTAAATTCCGGTAAAGATAAGACCCTAGTTACTCGCCAAAGAGGGGTCTATCAAATACCCTGTGATTGTGGAAATTACTGTGTCGGCAGGACCCATCAGAATCTAGAAAAACGGTTGCAACAGCAAAATAAAGATATAGACAAGGCATTAATTTCAAATTATTATTATTTAAGAATTAACGACGCTTCTTGACTACTATGGTCCCTAATTTCTTGAAGGAGCCTAGGGTACAGGACCGTCGAATATCAACAAGAATGGAGTTCCACGTACGCCCGACAGCAACTATCAGACCAATATTCGAGCGCAATGCAGGGCTGGATGGTACCAGCGCATCATCCTGGTTCCTAGTTTCATAAGGACTGACATTTCTAACAAGCTTAGGTAGCCCATAAAACTTGATGAAAGGTCTCCACGGACTTATTGAAATGCAATAAAAGAGAGGTGTAGCGTAAGAATATCTTTTATCTTCAGAAGTTCAACAGCAAATCGCAGATATTGGCGAATAACTGACTTTATTATTTGTTAGATATTTGATTTTAATTCTTTTAATTTTGGTCTTTTATTGAATTTCATTTATTTTTTTGCGTTTTTTTACTAGTTTTGTTGTACGTTCCGCGCTTGTTTTTTTTTCTTGATCATATCATTTTCTTCGCGGTGAAGAAGAGTGGCGGCTGCTCTCTCGAAATATTCGTTTTCTGTGTTTTCTTCAGTATTTTCATTTGGCCTTTAAAAACCCCATTTTTGATCGTTTTCTTTTTATGGTATATGTGGACCTGTAAGTTCTCTGATTGAATCATATTATAACTAGGCGCAGTCAGTTTGTGGATGCTTCCTCTTCACTGCTTGGTATCACTGGTCAAGTCGATGTTCCTCAAGAGTCCATACTTGGACCTCTACTCTTTCTTATTTATGTTAACGACATCAATAGGGCGCTGGAAGATCTTAGGCTAAACGTTCTATTCGCAGACGATACAGCCTGCACAGTGTGCAGTGCTGATGAAATGTCGCTTAAAAAGAATATGTTAGTAGCTTTCCAATACCAAAAAGGGCATAATACCAAAAAGTAGGGCAAATTAATAAATTAACAGAGGCATGTTCAAGACAACAACCTCAGGAAGATCATTCCAAACAAAATTTAGCCTTAAATGAATATACTCCTCAGGTGCTTCTTCCTTGACATATCCCTGTGAATAATTGGACTGTTTGATGTGCATTTGTATTTATTATGCCAATAAGGCAAGGGGGGTGATAATGTTGGAATCATTGTCAGAAGAAAGCGAATTGACAGAGTTCTAGAAAATAGCCCCTAATGCGGACAGTGACGTCACTCGACACACAGACAATTTATTTTTATATTTATATATTTATATATTTTATTATTATTATATTTATATATATTTATATTTATATATTTATATTTATATAGATAGATAGATAAATCAAAAGCTCTACTATCTCCGATGATTTTCCAGTCATGAAAATACACTTTTGTCATATCAAAAGTTACATAAAACACAGTTATAACTGAACAAAAGAAACGAGAAAAAGAAAGAGAAAGTGAAGCAAAAAGATATACAAGGATATTCGAAGTCACGCCTGAGATTCTACAGATTGCCTATATTTGGGTCATTGAACTACTTACATAACCATAGTACCAGAGAGATACATCGTTAGAATAATCCAGTCAGCATCTTATTTACATATTCCTGTCTGGGCATGATTAACAAGGTAAATTCAATGACAGTAATATGAATAAAGATTTTATTTGGGTCGAATGAAATTGGTTTACATTTTTAATGGAATCCTACATTAAGTGAATATAAAGCGGGATTTTAAATGTATTATATTAAAAGGCACCGAGCTGAGGATTTAAGCATATTAGATGAAAGTGTGAGGAAAATGAATGAATTTGTAGAGGTTTTGCGAGTTCAGGGTGCTAAGATAGGCTTGAAAATTAATTTTAAGAAGACTAAGTCACTAAACCTAGGAATAAGTGACGATGGAAAGGTGACATTGGGTAATGAAAAGATTGATCAGGTTGGGAGCTTCACTTACCTAGGTAGTATTATTAGTAAAGATGGTGGGATCAGTGAAGATGTTAAAAACAGAATAGCTAAGGATCAGGGTGTTTTTTCACAGAACTTGCCGTTATTGATGATTAAAAAACGATAGCCGTTTTTGAAATTCATCTTAATATTAAAAGTGGAAACAAGGAATTAAATCAGGATAGAAATATTTAAATAATGAGGAAAGAAATTTATGGGAATTAAAAAACGCTAATCAGTCTGTTTTATTTTTCTAGTGCCAATAGGGTGCTAAAACATCGTAGAGAGCTGTTTAAGATCACTAAAAAGCCAATATTTTGATTTACGTACTTTTAACAGTTTTGTCATGACCACTTTTGTAGGGGTGACCAGTTTTCGACCATTATGTAATATCGGCCAATCGCCAATTTCTGTAATAAAAAAAATTTCCAGGCAGAATCATATGGTTATTAAATAGAATAGTAACAACATTATATAATTGTAAAAACGATGGTTGTGATTAACATTGATTATTGTGACATATATATGATAGGCATATGATTATGTGATTAAACAAGTAACACTGTTTAAAGGCATCGATTAAGCACAAGATTAATTTGGAGTTTTTTTTTTTTTTTGTATGTTTCTAATTCTTTATACTCCCATTTAGAAATTTAATTACTATTTAGTTGTCAATTCTAAATAGTTTGGCGACACAAACAGGAAAGGTTTATAATAGTCGAAATAAGCTTATTTTTTATGGAACTGAATCCCCGGATATTTTGTTGAATAAATAGATTATACCATAGATATGTTATAAATAGAATTATAACATGTAAGAGGATAAGTAGGCTGATTTTTTGCCTTCACGATGTGTTTGAAACGTTTAAAGTCTTGTCTTTCAATTTTATATAATCCTTAATAAAACTACTTATTTTATAGTTGGGAATTAGAAATTTTGTCTTCTCTTTTACGAGTCTCAAAATGACATTAAATACACTTATCACAGAAGAAATAAGTAAAATCGCCCCTGAGACAAAAGCAAACAGCCACTCTGAGACATCGGCACAGAGAACTACACCTGCAAATACACAGAGTTAAAAATACAAACATACAAACACAAACACATAGGAAAGCAAACATCCACTCAGTTACACAGGCACAGAGAGAGAAAGCGACAAAATCAGATCTCTCTCTCTCACTCTTTCTCGCACTAGGGGGTCTAGGTGCCCTCCAATGTTTTTGGTCACTTCAAAAAGGCATTAGAGCTTTTAATTTCCGTTAGAATGAGCCCTCTCGAAACAATCTAGAGGTACTGGGTTGATACGGTCACCCCTGGGGAAAAGAAAAAAACAAATAAACACGTATCGGTCTTCTGGCAAAAAAATACAAAATTCCACATTTTTGTAGTTATGAGCTTGAAATTCTACAGCAGGGTTGAATTCTACAGCAGGGTACGGCCTTTGAAAGGCCGTAGAATAAATAATTGAAATAAGTGATCCAAAAAAATTGGAGGGCACCTAGGCCCCCTCTCACGCTAATTATTTTCCCACAGTTACCGGATCAAGATTCTGAGATAGCCATTTTATTCAGCATAGTCAAAAAACCTTATAACTATGTTTTTGGGGACGACTTACTCCACCAGAATCCCCGTGGAAGGGGCTACAAGTTACAAACTTTGATCAGTGTTTATATAGTAATGGTGATTGGGAGGTGTACAGACGTTTTCAGGGGGATTTTTGGTTGGGGGAGGGGTTGAGGACAGGGGGACCTCATTTTTTCTTATTTTTCAAAATTAACCCTACCCCCTCCCCCAACTCCCCCAATGAGAGTGGATCCGTTCCGGTTATGTCAATCACGTATCTAGAACTTGGGCTTAGTTTTTCCCACCAGTTTCATCCCGATCCCTCCACTCTAAGCATTTTCCAAGTTTTTTTTGTTCCCCCTCCTAATACCCTCAATGTCAAAAATCCGGTTGGGATTTAAAATAATAGCTTTGAGATACGATATTTTTCTAAATATTAAATTTCAATAAGATCCGATCAGATTATGTTCACTTGAAGCAAATACGGATCAATTCAAACCCTTGCATTTCGGATTATGTTTATTTGAAGCAATTATTGATCTGTTCGAACCCTTTCATTTCGGATTATGTTCACTTGAAGCAAATACGGATCAGTTCAAACCCTTGCATTTCGGATTATGTTTACTCGAAGCAATTATTGATCTGTTCGATCCCTCTCATTTCGGATTATGTTAACTTGAATCAAATATTGAGTAGCTCAAACCCTTTCAGTTCGGATTATGTTCACTTGAAATAATTGAATGAAGGATGAGATTTTTATGTTGTTGTCATTACATTTCTAGGAAAAGTATTCGTCTCGATTTTTTAGGGTCTGGTCATGATTCGGATTCGTCTTGATTTTAGAGGTCGACCTTGATTTCTAAAGTTAGGTCTTGTTTTTTATGGTTTTTTCTGGATTTCTATGCACTGGTTGTGATGTCTACTTTGGTTTTGATTTTATGGTTCGGTATTAACTTCTATGTATTGGTCTTTGTTTCTAAAGATTGTTTGGGAATTTACATGTTGGTTTCTTCGGAAAGTTAAAAATCGTCGTGAGATCGGCGACCGGTAGGCTCTCAATGAGGGCATAAGTGTACAAAGTCCCATTCACATATGGACTTGGTCTCAGCGTGACTGGATCAAAGTTTCGATGAACCACTATGTAGGGATTCACAAGTGCGGTGGTCGCGTCAATGACATTCTTGTTTCGAAGCGCAAAGACATATTGAGTGGCATCCCGAACTCCCCGAGAATCCAAAAGCAGAGAAAGCGCCATAGACTTCATATCGATGAGGCCAAGGGCTTGGGCTTAACTTACGTAACGAACTTCTATATTTTTTATTACGGATATAAGGGGATTCGCCCACTCGTCAATACTTCGCTCTTTACACTAAAATTCGAATTTTGTTCCAATTCTTCAAGAATGACCCCTGAATCACAAAGGCCGTTTAATTAGAATAAATAGCTCTTTTGAAACCACTAAAAATACTTTAGCGTAAAGAGGGAGGTATTGAGGAGGGGACGAACCCCTTATATACGTAATAATTTCTGTTCGCTTTATCTTTTAATGTTGCTCCTTGTTTTCGCCACCGTTGCTTCGGGAGCATCTACCATGTACACTTCGGCGAAGGATGAAAAGAAGCTGTTTGAGGTCAACATCAAGAATGGTTCCACTTCGGAGAAGGGAACTCTTCCCACCGTCGAATCCCTGACCGGAAGTGATGGTAAACTCTACGGTATCCAGAAGGGCGAAAAGCTTGTCCAGATCAAGACTGGCAGTGCAAAGACCACACTTATTGGAAACACAAAGGTAAAAAATCTCGTAGGATTGACAGATACAAAGAACGGTTGGTATGCCATTTAGAGTGGAAATTAACGGTCAAGTCAAATGACTCTGTCGAAAGGATTGAAAAAGTTCACTAGACGCTAGCATAAAATCAAAGAGGTTCTCTGGAATTATGCGTTTTATTCCAGAGATGTGTGAGACGGCGGATGCTAATCTATTCTGTCAACATGTGGAGAGCTAAGTGAGGACATTGTTGAGCTGAAAAGAAATAAAGTAGAGTGGAAATTAACGGTCAAGTCAAATGACTCTGTCGAAAGGATTGAAAAAGTTCACTAGACGCTAGCATAAAATCAAAAGTTTAGCATTGATTTTGCAAAGAGATTTTGCAAACAGATTTTTACAGATTTTGGCAAAAACGATTTTTAGCAGAATATTCAAGCAAATTGGGCCCAATCAATGTTGACTCGAACTTTTTCATCTTATTCCAATGCAACATCGATTAGGAATTGGGAGGATAATTTTTGAAAATAAAGAACGTTCTAGGCTGGGAGTTGGAAAATTTACCATCCCTGCTTTGACTTAGTTTCTGACGCTGGCCTTGCTCTGCTTCAGTCTTCTACTAGCCATGACGAGGTCAAGTACCTCATCCAGACCATGCAGGCCGGCGCCCTCGAAGGCCAGCTCTCCGAGCAGCCCGTGAGCCAGCAGACGACCGGGCCGTCGCTGGGCAAGGACAACCTCGAGGCGGGCATCCGCGCCGCGCTCCTCGCGCTCGTCTCGACAAGCTCCCTGGCCCACGCCCAGAAGAAGGACGACGGCAAGGTCCGCGTGCTCGTCGACCGCGTCGTCGCGGTGATCAACGAAGAGGTCATCCTCCACAGCGAGCTGATGCGCCGCGTGGTGACAAATACAGACATGTGATTCATAGCTTACAGAGAAAGGGGGAATATGTCATTAAGATCGAGAAGCCTATTTTCATAGAATCAATATCCTGGAACATTATAATATCAATTGCTTGTTGGCACAGTTGTCTAACCATTCCAATAGTGAAATCTCTGGTCTTACTTTCGATTCCTACACTGGACTAAAATCTTTTATGGCGGATTATAAAGGTCCCGCAAATCAAAATATGTCTTATGTAAGCTCTATCGCAACAAGTCTTTAAGAAAAATTTTGAAGATCGCCCTTCCCCGAAATAAATCTTTCGCATGCAATTGTCTTAATTTTTAAATGAGATTTGTCTAAGGGCATTCAAAACCGATTTATTTTTTCCAGCCTCAGAGTTGGTTGACCGTCTCAAAGACAAAGGGCTGATTAGAGACTTTCCCCCAGAACCATTGGGAACTCTCAATACTGTCAAATTGCTCAAATAATATTTTCTTAAAATTTTGGTAAAAATTGATTGGAGATCTTGAATGCGTCAGCAGTTCGAAAACCTGACGAGAGGCTAGTTTAGTCATCACGACACCAAAAGGATCAGGTAACGACATCAACTTTGAGGTAACCGCTTCCGGCAACGGCGCATTACAATACAAATGGCTATTCGGTGATGGAACACCGGAAACAAGCTTCAGTTCGGATAACACGATCTCGCACAGCTATAGTTTGCCGGGTCGCTATACCGTTGCCGTGACTGTCCGAGACGCTTTCGGCGTTGAAACGACATCGACGTTTATTCAGACGATACATGCACCGTTAACAGGAGAAATCCCAACAGCCTCCAGCAGCATCTGGCTCGACAACGCGGCAAGCTTCGAGATGCTGGCCGCGCAACTGCCTGAACATCGGCTGGTGGCGCTCGACCTGACCGGTCACGGGCTCAGCGACAATCGCTCCGCGGATGCGACCTACCAGATCTGGGATGATGTGCCGCAGGTGGTCGGTGTGCTCGACGCAATGGGGTGGGACAGTTGCGCACTGCTTGCCCATTCGCGCGGCGCCAGTGTGGCGACGATCCTTGCTGCGTCCATTCCCGAGCGGGTCGAGGCGCTCATCGCGCTCGACTGGATCAAGAAAAGGGTGGGAACACAAAATAGTAAAACAGATGTCTACCCACATTCCTTTCAGTGGATTGTTAGCTTTGGTCATAATTTTGTGGTTAGCTTGCTATTAAAACAGTTCATTGTACTATGCACCACATCCTATTTGGCAAATTTGTCTCTCTCGTGAGCTCCTCCCAAGCTTTCTGAACTAAATAGGATCTTTTATGCTTTGGATGACTTTTGTCATATATTAATTTATGAAACTTAAAAGCTAAAAGGAGCCTTTCAATGGCCTCTATTTCTTTTCTAATCCCACCCCTCCTTTGTTTTAAAAGGGGTGAAAAAAGTGTTTAAAAAGTTAAAAGGTTATTTAAAGAGTTTAAGAGGCGTCAAATGGGCAAAATTGGTTCGAGCTCTAACTTCAGTAGTAGCTTTTACAGTAGCTCCATTGTTTCAGTATGATCAGATGTAATTCGCCTCTTCTAATCCCACCCCCTTTGTTTTCAAAGGGGTGAAAAGAGTGTTTAAAAAAGTTAAAAGATGGTCAAAGAGTTTAAGAGTCGTAAATTGGGTAAAATGGATTAAGGCAACTAATCCTAAATAGTGGATTAAGGCAACTAATCTTAAATAGTGGATTAAGGCAATAATCCTATAATTTTAGACAAATTTTAAATTAGTCAAAGTTTCAACATTCCAAAACATGCCTTATCAACTATATTGTAAAATTTGGACCTCACTATTAGTAAGCGCTTATATTACGTTGACAAATTATAGAATAACAATGCTATAAAAATCTTAAAAATATAATCGGTATGTATATTATGCCAAATATTTTCTGTGTTATTGAAATCGGAGGGGGGCGCCCCCCGTGCCCCCTGGATCGGCCACTGCCTTGGGAAGTATCATACTATTATTCCAAGAGGTATACTCTGATACGTTTTTGAAAGAGAAAAACAGATTTGGCCGAAATACTCAGCTTATTGGTTACATTTTATGCGCTTATCCTTAATTATGTATTGGGAGAGGTGTCTCATAAGAATGCATAGGAGAGAAGCTCCCACCCACCTCCTCATGTGCAGATACATGTCCCTAATTTAGGAAAAAAAGGCCTTTTTTTTAGCTTAACATACTTTATTAGTAATAAAAACGGCATATATCGCCTCTAAACGAATAAAAATGAAATATTTACATAGTGGTAAACAGATCTAGCCAACCAATCCCAAGTCAAATTTAGAAAAGTCAACCCTTAATTACTGGGTATTTAATCTTCATGCTTTTTTTTAGCAGAACGATCAATAAAGTAAAACTAATAAAGGGTAAAAAATTAACTGTTTATTGCTTACCAAAAATCATCTTCAAACAAGTACGAACCACAAAAAGAAGGATTTAATTTTGCCCCAAAAAGGAATTATGCCAAAGCTTTTATCGGACTCCTTATAGGGTCACGGGTGGCCGGGTCACAAAAATAAGGCACGAATTAGTCCTCCAGTAGCTTTTGACTATTAAAAAGACACTAAAATCTTAAATGGGCAATCGACGGAGCTCTCTCCTAAATTTCTACGACCACCCTTCCAAACGAAGTGGCAAGAAAAAACATGGCTCTTTACTTAGGCAGGGCAACAGCACTGCGTCTAATTAAGTTTTTCCTTGTGTTCGTCGAAAAAAAAAATTAACCACGGGTTAGCGAAAAGAGCAATATATTAAGGAGGGGACAACCCTTCATATACGGAATAATTTCTGTTTGTTTTGAGTTTTAATGTTGCTCGTTACTTTCAGTTAAAAAAAACTTGTTTTTTTTTTTATTTTGTAATCTTAGATCGAATTTAGCTATAAGAAATTTAATCTATTAAGAAGCGTTTTTCAAAGGTAAAAGTATAACCACCGAATAAATCGAAAACGTTCTACCTTTTGAACTCCTTTCTATGATTTATTGGAAACAATTCTAGCGAATACCCTTCGATGGCAGAAAATATTTTCATGATAATTTCAAGAATGTCAATATTCATGTCGGTATAATTAAAGCAGGAACAGCAAAATTTTTTCACGGGAAAAAATAAATTACTCAGAAAGTGTGCAAACTATTCTTTATTCAAAAGCGTATCATAAGACAGTGTAACAAAAATTCAAAAACGCAACAATACAGTAAATTTTTTGGGAATGTAACATAAAAAGTATTCTTATAATTAAAATGTGACAAAAATAGTAAGAGTGTGACCTCGGAAGCAACCCTGTCAAACAAATGCACATTACAGTGAAAAGAAATGAATGAATTATTGACTCTATTGTGAGACAAAGACATTACTACTAGCTTCTGTTTATTACAAGTAATTAATTAACACTTAATGTGTCTTTTCAAATGGGTTTGTTTTACCAGTAAATTATCTTCCTTTTTCCTGTAAACGGACTCATAATCTTCAATTCGCAGAGGATGTGGATCATCATTGCAGTGGTATCAACAATTGTCAATGCAGTGTTGCTGATACAACATTGTCAGTTCTATATTTTCTGGATTTTCTCTTCCATTTTTGTTTTTTTTTTCAAATTTTTCCCCCCCCCCCCCCCCGTTTATTCAATCCCCTTGCTATTAGGTACCAAAGAGTACGTTACACCTTTATGTTTGACTGGAAAATTTGAAATGTCCGACAGAGTTTTCAAGAACATAATGTTTCAGTAGTTAATGCTGTAGTGCTTTGAATTAACACCCCTCGTATAAACCTCCGCCCCTTGTTAATGATTAAACTTTATGTCAAAGATACCAATCGGTTAATAAGCGCTCCCTTTTATTCTTCAGTAAAGTTGTAAAAGATGATATTTGTAAAACATATTCTTTCAAATATGTAGGGACGAGATTTGAATACCTTGGTTCTACTGCCCTAGCAATGACGCATGGACGGATAATAGATAGGCATATCTATTAGCAAATGAACTAACCTCCTTTTTATACAATCCTAATAAGGGGAAAACTAATGCCAGGTTTGGTCAAGGGCCAATAACCCATATTCTTTCTCAAGACCAGAACATAATTTGCGGTTTACTGAAAACAAAATACGTTTTAACTGTTGGTATTTATCTTTATTCAAGACAATACTATAAACTTTCATTCATCAGCTAAAAAAAAGGCCTAAACGGCCTGCAAGCATTGCTGACATCTAATACGATCCATGAATCTTTATTAGGCATAAAACTTCAACGTCTCCGATCTCCTTACTGTCAGGACTCAAATCTAGTTTTCCTAGTGTTCTATTTTACTCCTAAACCGAGCTATAAGAGACTCCCACAACTAGAGAGGATCTGTCTTTCTTGGGAATGTTGATCCCTACTGAAAACCTCCAGAACCCAATCAAAGTCTATGATTTCTTTAGTCCCAGTTTATGTTTTCTTTAGTCACAGTTTATATTTTCTTCAGTCAGAGTTTATGTTTTCTTCAGTCAAAGTTAATGTCATCTTTCGTCACAGTTCAGGTTTTTCAGTCAAAGTTTATATTTTTTTTTTCAGTCATAGTTTAAGTTTTCTTCAGTCAGAGTTTATGTTTGTTTCAGTCCCAGATTATAATAATGATAGATGGTAATAAGCTTACCTAAGATTTGGATGTCAGGTGATTGATTTTTCTTCTCTAGTTGCCTTTTTAAGTAACCGAAAAATTGGAGGGCAACTAGGCCTCTTCCCCTCCTTTTTCTCAAAATCGTCCGAACAAAACTAAGAGAAAGCCATTTAGCCAAAAACAAAGTTGATATGCAAATTTCGTTTTAATTATTCATATGCGGTGAGCCAAAATCGAAACATGCATTAATTTAAAAACGTTCAGAAACTAATTAAAAAAACAAGTTTTTTTTTTAACTGCAATTAAGGAGCGACATTAAAACTTAAAAAAAAACAGAAATTATTCCGTATAAAAATATACGAATATAGAAGTTCGTTGCGTAAGTTATTTGTAAGTTATGTATATTTTTACTAATAAAAACGCTCGTTAAAATTAAAAATTCTAGTTGCCTTTTTAAGTAACCGAAAAATTGGATGACAACTAGGCCTCCTCCCCCATCCTTTTTCTCAAAATTGTCTGATCAAAACTAAGAGAAAGCCATTTAGCCAAAAAAAATTAATACGCAAATTTCGTTTAAATTATTTATTTGCGGAAAGCCAAAATAAAAACTTGAATAATTCGAAAGGAGCTTGAAACCTCTACAGTAGGGTTCCCTGATACGCTGAATCTGATGGTGTGATTGCATTAAGATTCTGTGACTTTTAGGGGTTGTTTTCCTCTTTTTTCGAAAATAAGGCAACTTTTCTTTCTCTCTTAACTTTTGATGGATAAGACCAAACTTTATAAGATATATACATTTGAAATCAGTATAAAAATCCGATTCATCTATTGGTATCGATATCCTGTTTCTTAGAGTTTCGTTTACTATTTAGCCGCGTTTCTCCTTACTGCAGTTCGTTAAGAAGGCGAAACCATTGAGACTGATGAAGAGTTCTGCTACCTTGGTTCTATCCTAACACGGAACGGAGGTGCAGAAGTTGACCTTAGAGCTCGAATAGGAAAGGCATGGGGTGTCTTCACTAGCATGAAGAAGTTGCTTTGGAATAGACATGAAATTAGTATCAAAACGAAGATAAACGTCTACAAGGCAACTGTTCGATCGATCCTGCTGTACGCCTGTGAAACTTGGATTCTTAAGTCCGAAGAAACACGTTCACTAGAAGTACTCCACTATCGAACTTCTTATTGAAAACATAATTGAAGAAACTGATATAGAAAGAATTGTCGGAACTAATGCTGTTTTGTTCCATGTTAACGACCTGTGTCGAACACTAAACCCAGCACGCAAAAATTTTCGGTGCAGTCTATGGTACGATAAAGATTTTTTCCAACCCAAAGATGAGATCTCATGACTTTCACTGATGATATCTCGCTTGGCCACTGTGAAACGGACGAGACAACGCTCATGTCCAAACTGAGGGATTTTCTATAGGTGTATCTCTTAATGGATGCATCAGGAAATTCCAGTGAAGTTTTTATTTGAAAAACATTCTTTTTTATGAAAGTTGGATTATACAGTGTAATCATTCCTTATACACTAGTTGGAAAACCTAATTGATTCCACAAAGGCTCAGAATTGTTCTTGGGTACATAAGACAACAAAAAAACATTCTTTTTATCATATTTCCAATTTTTCCCATTTTTAAACGATATGAATCCTCAGTGGCAGCAGTTTCTGAACAAGAATACGATGTATCACTTTAATCAAGGCATTAGTACCGCTTCTTTATAGAAATTAAACCTTTTTTTTCTTTGCTCAATTTTTCATTTATTCATTTACAAATTATAGATTTTCTTCTGTATTAGTTATTTCCTTAGGTAATTTTTCTTGGGTATTAGAGTTTATCTGCTGATGTTGGCCACCGTATATGTGACCGAAATATCCAGAATTTTTTGTTTCCATTTTCAAATAAAAGGATTAGTCCCTAGTAAACTTCATTTTTTCATTTATAATTTAGATCAATTTGATATCTATTTTATGTGAAAACCCAATCTGGTTTGTGCTTGATGCGGTAGGCGATCAGATTGACGTGATCATGGATAGCGGCATTCAACGCGGCACTCATGTCTTGAAAGCCCTTGCTTTAGGTGCAAAGGCCGTTGGCGGTGGGCGCTTCTATTTGTTCCCGCTGGCCGCAGCTGGCCAACCCGGCGTAGAACGCGCGCTTGAACTGATGCAAGCTGAAATTCGGCGTGGCATGATGCTTATGGGCATCGATTCATTGGACAAGCTGACCCGAGACAAACTGCTTTTCCGTTAGGCTTTGCCAAAGTGGCTCGATTCGTTTCTGGATTTCAGGTTTAACCTTATACATCTTAGTTGCAGATAAAATTTCATTATTTAGTAAATATTGTCCTGTATGCGATGTACTTCGATCATAAAGCTGAAGGGCATTGAAGGAATTTAACTTTTGTTCGTTTTATTTTTCAACTTCGCTCTATAATTTCATCAGAAGAATTTTTTGCAAAATTACTTTTCATTCGTTTCTGGATTTCAGGTTTAACCTTATACATCTTAGTTGCAGATAAAATTTCATTATTTAGTAAATATTGTCCCATTTTATTGTAGTGAGTTTGATATATCCAATTTATTTTTGTACTTAGTGTTAATGTAAACCATAGCTGAAAATTAAGCCTCACATAGATATAAGTCAGTAAAGAGGAGGGTGACTTTTATAGCTTCATCAAATAGGCAAGGATAATTATCAGCAAAAGAGAGCCAGAATGTCAATAACAATTTATAATTAAAACTATTTCTCAGCAATGTATCTTCTGACAAATTCATAACTTCTTCACTTGATTTTGTTGACATACTTGCTGGCAAGTTGTCTTCCGCAGGCGACGGCGGCGAGGGTGAAGCGGGCGGAGGTCGTTGCGTTCGGACTCATGGAGAACCTCGTGGGTGGCGGGCGGCTGCCGGGGGACGGGCTCGGATTGTGCGCCCTCGGGGGTGCGGGGTCCAAGGTGCCGCGCCTTCCGGGGGTCGGCGCCCGGCGGTAGGATCCCCGCTCCGCCCTCGGGCGGTCGCGCATGTCCACCAAGCCTGCTGCCGCCGAGGACTCAGCCCCGCTCACAGCCCTCGTGAGGTGGGGGCTTCCAGCACTGGTGGTTGGATTTGCCATTACGAAAAGGGGAAATATTTGATTCTTGGTGTATCTGAAACGGCTATGGGTATAAGGGGAAACCTTGGAGAATATTAAGGGGTATGCTATACCAACTCAAAAGGCTCTAAGAGCAACCAGTTTAAGGGGGATCTGCGATATTTTGATAACGGCTGAGGGTATTAAGTAGAAACTTTCAGGGAATTTTGGGGGGGTGTTGAAACATGATTGGAATACCACTAGTTCCCTCCCAAGCCTTTTTAATTGTAATATCTCTAAGAGTATTTAACCGTACCCCCCCCCCCCCAGATGGTCGAACCGGAGAAACGACAATTTCTAATTTAATCTGGTCTGGTTCCTGATACGTCCTAGCTTACATCGTCCTAGCTTACCTGGCCTAAACTGGCTAAAGTGCCTAAAATAGAAAACCAGGAAAGACAGACAGACAGAATTTACGATCGCTATATGTCACTTGGTAGATACCAAGTGTTATAAAAACGCGATAATGCACTGAATCGATAAACACGAACATCGAGTATTTTCAAACGTCAGGCCTTTCGGAGAAAAAAAATTATCGCTAAAAATAACCTGTAAACCTTATTTGTTGATGCTTCCTAAAATTCTTATATTAAACATTAAACAATTATACATTAAACATTCAGTTCATTTTCAATAGTTTTTTCCAGTCACCTTGATTTTTATAGGGATTTTATTCTTTTTTTTTTGTCAGTATTTTGGAAACTGAAGCACACTGTTTCAAACAAAAAGACAAACAGTTTCATTCGTTTCGGGTGAAAACTCCATCATTTTGACGCCATTTTCGAGGGGCTTTTAGATCTAAAATTTTTAACTCGGCCCCTCAGTTTGTTGGCTGTTAGCAAAATTTTAGTCAAGTTAGTAAGACTGAGTTCGCTATAAGATACACTTGGGAATATTTTCCAAATTCACACATATAATCAAACACCAAAAACACAGGGCGTTCTTTTTATTGAAAATTAAATAAAAAACTAGTTTTTTTTAACTAAAAGTAAGGAGCAACATTAAAACAGTTTATGAAAGGGGCTGTTCCCTCCTCAACGCCCCGCTCTTTACGCTAAAGTTTGACTCTTTCCACTTCTCCATCCCTATCTATTTTAAGCCTCCCTCTTTCCCACAAGAAGTTCCAATTTTCCATAAATTTTTCCAAGTCATAAATTACTGGCCAAAAAGGATGATTTTTGGCAATCTGAATATGCCAAACATATCTGAGCCATTTCAACCTTTCTCTCATTAATTTGATGTTTGGAATGATAGTGTGTCTCAGAGCTCTTATCTTAAATCCCGACCGGATCTGATGACATTGGGGGGAGTTGGAGGGGGGAAACCTAAAATCTTGGAAAACACTTAGATTAGGATGTTCCCTAGGCTAAGGATTGACATCTTTTATCATAGAACAAAGTAAGTCTAAATTGTGTAGTCTTCCCAGATAGTTGGACAGAGGGAGAGAGCGACTATATTTTCATCACTTCCTTTCGAATCAAACTTTTGGTTCTCATATTTTATTTCTGCTTGCTTTTTTTGTGTTTTTATGAAATCTACTGTTTTAAGGCCAAAGTGATACCCACAATTTTTCCAAAACCTCCATTCAAAGATCCAAAAAAAAAAAGAAAATTAAATTACAATCAAACAAATAAACACGCATCCGTAATCTGCCTTCTGGCAAAAAATAAAAAATGAAACTTCTACAATAGGGTTTTCTGATACGTTGAATGCGATGGTGTGATTTTCGTTAAGATTCTATGACTTTTAGGGGTGTTTTCCCCTATTTTCTAAATTAAGGCAAATTTAAATTAAGGCAAAAGACTAAACTTGATGAAACTTATATATTTAAAATCAGCCTTAAAGTACAATTCTTTGGATGTTGCTATTGGTATCAAAATTCAATTTTTTTAAGTTTTGTGACACCCTATCAAAATTTTGAGGGTTCTAGGTGCTTACTCCCCCCAGGGGAGATGGGGAGGTAAGCTCCCCCTAGAAAAATGCCTGTATATTTCCCAATGGCAAGTGTTATCAGTAAGCAATGGAACAGTTATAAAACTCAAAAAGGCACTTAAATTTCTATAATGTGTTTCTCTTATTGTTTTGTAGTTATGGAAGGAGGGAGATATCTCAAAGGGTAAATTTTGATGCCAAAACATTCCTGCTCTCATTGACTGTGATCGCATGGGATGAGATCTGAGCCGTCTCGACTCCATGCTGCGCCGCCTCACCGCCCAGCGCGACGGTCTGAACTGGGCCGCAGACCAGATAGGCGCGATGGAGGGCGATGTGCTCGACATGGGGCTCGGCAACGGGCGCACTTACGACCATCTGCGCGAAATCCTCTCCGGCCGCCGCATCTGGGTGATCGACCGGGTGCTGCAATGCCACCCTTCCTGCATCCCGCCGGAACAAGACTTTTTGCAAGGCGAAGCAAGGCCGATGCTGGATCGGCTGGCGGCCGAAGACCGCCCCTGTGTGGCTCCCAGAGACACACCCAAACCCCACCCCAGCGCGCACCCCCCCTCCCCGCGCGCTGGGGTGGGGTTTGGGTGTGTTTGTGGGAGACAGAGAGGCCACATCCAGACCACCACGTGGGCCCACCAATGGCTTGGGGTGGGGTTTGTGTGTCTGTCCAGGACACAGAGGGCCCAAATCCAGCCCAAAGCGCGCACCCAGGAACTATCTTAATACCGTTGCAACAGCAATATTTTTCCAAGCCCATTTGGTGATTGCAAAGCAAAAGCCAAATCAGGTTATGAACTTTCAAAGAGTTTCTGCTAATTTTTAGATAATTTCACCAACAGGGGAAGCAAATTTTCTACGCTGAAAAGAAAAGAAGGAAGCCGAACATTTAACCATGCGAATGCTTCTTTTTCATTGCAAGACATCTTAGTTCGATCATTTATGTGTAGTATATTTCTGAGGGGAATTTTTGCCTTGCATTTCTAGCCATAGAGCCTTTGCAGGGGGGGGGGGAGGTTTGGTGCTTGACGTTAAATATTTTTTAGTATTCTTAATAAATTCTAGCTACGTCTTCCAGATCCTCGAAAATTTTATCCATGGCCTTCGCTTCACAGCTCCTTAGTTCATATTTTAATGTTTTTTCCACTTTCTTTACATTCCTTTTGTTTTCATATGATCTATCACTCAGATAATTTTACAAACCCCTTCTCCGCTCTATTAAACATATAGCTTTTTCACTAATATTCTTAGATACAATCTTAACTATCTTCCTTAAGACACAATCAGCAACTTTCAGAAATTGTTTTTCTAAAATTATTCCAATCATCTTCCATATTTTAATATTTTAGAACGAACAAAGAAGGTGATATGTCATATAATGCAGAGCTTTAATTAGATGAAAATAAGCAGTAGAGTGCCCACCATTTGCTCACCAAATTGCAAAACTTTAACTAATAATTTTGCACTTCTCATATAATTTACTTTCTATTATACAAATCCCCTAAAAACAACAATGTTGTAAAAACCACCCCGCTTCGCAAAAAAAGCAAACCCAAAAAATCAAAACAGACAGCCAAAAAAAGTAATGATATCAATTTCTTCGCCTCAGTGCTTTGCCTAGGCATACACGTACGCGGGAATTTTTTCGGGGGGGGGGGCAAAACCTTCGGAACAGCAGATATAAAGTAGCACTTTTTTTTATTTAGTAACTAAATAAATGCAAAAAGCACGTTTATCGGAAAATACAGATTAACTTTAATCTGTAGTATTGTAGCCGATGGGGGGAAGAGGACTGAAGCCTCAAAAGTATGTTCAGGCTCAGGTTATGTTCATAGCGATTTAGAACCAGTGATTAATATATTATATCCCACTGAAAGGGAAATTTTAGCCCCAAAACCCAGGGGAAGGATTGTAACTTATGCCCCGGAGGTATGTAAGGTTTTCGTGGAAGAGTTGGTCATATAAAACTTCAAAGGTGACTCAAATGATTAGAAATTGAAAGTTTTAGTTCCCTCTACAAGAGTCAAAAGTGATCCGAAGGCAAATAGCCTCCCCCTACCAACCCTGCGGCCATAAGGCTCCGAATATTTAATTTTCTCACTAGAAACACTTCATATGGAAGGGATGGTCACATAAACTCGGTGGAGGCTCATTTGATCGGAAAAGAAGTACATTAAAATGATTAGTGCTATGTACAAGAATAATGCTGCTGTGGTTAAGGTAGGAAATGGGGTTAGTAGCTGGTTTTGTATTAAATATGAAGTTGAGCAGGGTTGTGTTCTATCCCCGTTTATATGGATCATCTTGATAGACTTTGTCTTAAGGAACACAAGAAAGGTAATAAAGGTGACCAAGGAACTAAATGGGGAGGAAAAACTCTTTTTGACTTAGATTATGCTGATGGTTTAAACATCCTAGATGAAAAAGGGAGAAAAATGAATATTTGAGTGACACATTTTCTGATAAATAAATGAGTTCTTTCCTTGTTTTTGTTGACATCTTCTTGATATGGGTTACAAACCCAACTCAAGGAGTCAAAATTTTTCATCTCTTTATGAAAACAGTTGTCAAAATTATGTTTTGTCTTTTTCTCTATTTTATACTCCTGTATTACGTATTTGATGGGGTTCGTACCCTCGTCAATACCTCACTCTTTACACTAAAGCTTCAATTCTGTCCCAATTCTTTAAGAATGACACCTGAAACACAAAGGCCGCAAGGTGCTGACGCCGCAGGACACGGAGGAGATCGTCCGGATCCTGATCGAGAACGATCCCCTCGGACAGGACCTCGACTTCAACGAGCGCGACCTCGCGTTCGAGCTCCCGGGCGAGGGACGCTTCCGCGTCAACATCTCCCGCCAGCGCCGCTACTTCAACATCGTGCTGCGGGTGATCCCGCTCCAGATCAAGACCTTCGCCGACCTGAACCTGCCTTCGGTCCTCGGCGACATCGCGAACGTGCGCCGCGGCTACGTCCTCGTGACCGGGCCGTTATCTCGTAGCATTCAGGATGCAATGAAAATATTTTTATTTTCATTTATTTATTCTTGTTCTTTTTATTCCAATTATTAGTGTAGAAATTAACACAATCACATCCCTGCCAAACGTCATGGCAAGATATGGAGGAGGAACAAGGAATCACACTCACGAAATAAATAAAAAATTATTTGTGACCTCAAATATCTAACCAACGGTTAAATATTGACCGGAAATGACCAACGGTTCTTAAGTAATATGTCAAAACCAGCTTTATTTGTTGTAATTGCGAGCCCTCTTGCAAGATTCTAGGACCACTGGGTCGATACGATCATCCCTGGGGAAAAAAAACAAATAAACACGCATCGTGATCTGCCTTCTGGCAAAAAATACAAAATTCCACATTTTTGTAGAAAAGAGCTTCTACAATAGGGTTCTCTGATACGCTGAATATGATGGTGTGATTTTCGTTAAGGTTCTATGACTTTTAGGGGTTGTTTCCCCCTATTTTCTAACATAAGAAAAATTTTCTCAGGCTCGCAGCTTCTGATATGTAAGACTAAACTCCCGATCATCACCAGCTGTTCGATGCCGTCGATCGATCGCAAGACTTGATCGCACTGCCGGGTGCGTGCGCCGACCATCGCGCCGAGTTGCGGCAGCACCTTTTGCAACCGCTTGGCCTGTAGCACCCCGTGCGTCCCCGCGGCGACACGATCATGATTGTGCGGGCCGTCGATTCGCAATTGCCGTCCTTGTGCGTCGGTCGTCGTCTGCGACGCGGCCGGCCCCCCCATCGCTCGCAACCCGGCGATGCTGGAGGATCTGCGCGGCCGCGGCCTGTTTTTTGACCGTCGCATAGTCCGATTCGCTGCCCGCGGGATAGAGCCGCTCGGTGATCCAGCGGATCGTGGCCGAGCCTGACTCCCAAAGGGCGTGTAACACGGCCAGTTCAGCGTCGGTGACGTCTTTACGTGTCCGCACCATGGTGTGCTCCTGAGACAAAATGTCACACCCGGATTGTGAGACATTCTGTCTCAGGAGTCAAGCGATGTTCGGCAAATCCACCGGAGCCCACCGAACTGGGCACTAGTCTTCGAAAAAGAACTTTGACGCGCATCACTAAATAAATAAAACTAAAAACACTGAACAACACTAATAATGAGCCGAACCTGGAATTACTGTTGTGACATAGCCCGAATTTGGTAGAGGCTTTGATGGTCGCTATCCTAGTAGATCAGAAAGAGGTTGGGCCTGTAGGAGAGGGGTTGATTTTTTTGTGAGTTTTCAGTCTATGGGTGAACCTGATGATCACAGGCATAGGTCTCGTCGAAATTATCGTTTGAAAAAAAAATCAATAACATGAAATCCATAGCTCAGGTTGGCCTCAGAGACCAACACCTAGTTGGCGGGGGCGCTTGCGCGGGGGGACTTGGGGGGCACGAAGCGCCCCCACCAACTAGGTGTTGGTGTGGTGCGAAGCGCCACACCAACAGCTAGTAGGATTATATATCAAACATTCAGCTTGATTTTATTTGTACCTTCCAAGACTGTTTGAAACTCATATAGTTTTCAGTAAATCCCGAATGACCCAGTAGGTTTTAGATTTGTCCACAATATTACCGCCCGGTGAGAAAAGAAATTACTAGATTTTAGTTATTTTGGGGGATTTTTTTTATCCTTGCCAATTACCTCTGCTTTGAATTCACGACGATCATTCAATCGAACAATGATCTCATCAGCATTTTCAACGACATGATTGTTGGTGATCACATAACCGTCTTTAGAAAGGATAAAACCGGAGCCTAGTGAAGAACGCTTTTCGAATGGCTGTGGCCCACCACCTTCCGGCATTCCTTCGAAAAATTTACGAAAGAAATCATAAAAGGGGCTATCTTCCGGGATATCGGGAAGATTGAACTGATGAGGCGAATTTGCATTACCATGCCCTAACGGTCAGTGGCGGCGTTTACGGCAACGCTAATTTTACCCAGCTTGGCAACAACGGCTTTAATGGCGACGACACGGCAAACTTGGATGGGCGCGCCATCAACTTTTCCGTCACGGTGCAGGACACCAATGGTGCCAATAGCGGCATTAACTTCAACACCGGTAGCCAATCGAGTACATGTCTGATCTTAGACACACAAGACATCGAAGCCGTCTATGTAGGTGCCACCGGCGTGATGGTAGATCTACCCTTTGACCTTTCGCTACGGGGGCAATAAAGAGTAAAAAATGCACCAAAAATTTGTTTATCGCATTTCTGTAATTTTATCACAAGTCGTAGAAAAAATTGGCTGGGTGGAGGGGGGGCGGATACAGCCTTGCATGTTACCATGCCTATGATGGAAAGTTAATTACAAGTGGTTATTCGGATGAAAAATTGCAGCTTTTAAAAATATACTTTGAAGTGGTTAACTTAATGCTGATTTTCATTGACAAAAGAACTGCAAAACTTACTTTACGTACATGATGATTTATTTGTTGAAGTTTGCGGCTTCCACGACCTGGTTAATTTGCGCGATTTGACCTGGATTAAACTCGGGGAGTCGGTCATGAATTCGGGGGCGTCGGTACAAATATCATCTCAACCTTTGCCGTTTGCTCATCTTATTGATGTCGAAAATAATATGCGGTCAGACCAAACTTTATCCAAGCTGGTGGATTTAAATGGCGATGGATTGCAGGATATTATGACACTGAGCAAGGCGGTAAAAAATACCGGCTCGGTTGCTAACCATTTGTCCTGGTACGTGGCAATTAACAAAGGGGTTTCCGCAACAATGTTGCTTCGATATCCGCCGCCGCAATGCTCACGGCGTTCGCCGGGTACGCCGTCGCGCCGGCGTCCGCTCAGGACGCTGACCCGCCGTCGGGGCAACCGGAGGCCGAGCAGAATCAGCAGCCGGCGCAGACCGGTCCGAACGGCCGGCGCATGACCGACGGGAAGACGACGACGCTCGCGTTTGACAACGTGCCGGTGAGCCGCCTGATCCCGTTTATCGTGGAATCGACCGGCAAGGTCGTGCTCCCGCGTCCGGAGATCCCCATGGTGTGACTCGGGCATTACTCACAATAGAAAGTCAAATCTGTGGATTTTCCACTTTAATTTTTATAAGTCTTGTCGAGCAGTGAACAAAACTAAAAGACGACACATTTCCACTATCAGCACAACGCTGCCGTCAGAATTAATTGTGAAGCTTATCACTGGGTCCAATAATTCAGCTTCAATTTGATTAGATTTACCTCTGCCCTTATTTTCCATTATAATGAGATAGAAATTAGAGCATTCGCCTACCCTTACATGAACTTGCTTTTAATTGGCCCAACGTACTGCTGATCGTCCTGATTGTTCTTAATATCCCGGTCTATGTCTTCTTTGCGTGGATCATGTTCGATGACTTACGGGAGTCGAGTTCATCGATCATGGGCGGGTTCATCAAAGTATTTTCTGTTCTGATTACCGGTCATTTCTTTGCCAGACTGCTGGGTGATGATGACAATTCAATGATGAGTGTCATTGTGGTCTTGATCGTCTCTATTGGCGCGGTTTGGGGAGAGTACACCTTGATCACCACCTGGTGGCCTTCTCTGGTTGGCGCGAAAGTCTTGGCTTCAGAATACTGAACGCAAAATTAGAATTGCTTAGGAGTAGTGTCACCGTAGGCAATCGACACTGACGTCTGTTTCTTAAGAAAACCTAAGGGTTAGGGGGAAATCTTCGGGGAGCCCGCTAAATAGAGATTTCCTTGGGTTTCACGTACTAGTTTTTTTTAAACTTATGAGGGTCAGGGCTTCTTTACCCCCAGGATTTCCTTGCATTTTACGTCAGAGGGTTTACTTGTTACCAAGTAGAGTCTTACTTAATAGTTTTTCATCAAAGTTCTCTCATCATTTTTCTATGTGGCAGAAAAATAGTGTTCTTTACACTTTTAGCTAGCATCAGTAGGCTGTATAATCTTAGAATAATGATGAACTAAAGATCGGTAATCTGTGCAGAAAAATGTAAGATCTTAAAAACTAAGATCTTAGGGCTAAAGAACGGGAGTAGTGATTGGTCGATTAGTCTTACTTCGCGACAATTAGTAGTAATTAAGAAACACAGTAAGATGCTTGACGATCATCTTTTACAAAACATTTTACCTTTCTTTATGGCACTCATGTAACTGGAACGGCTGCCGGCGATGGTGGCCGGGTGTCGACACCCACCGCAGCCAATTACGATGACGGTGATGGCATGGCGCCCCAGGCACAAATTCTTTTTCAGGATCTTGGCAACGACCAGACCGGCTGTTTGGCCGGGGCGGGCGGGCCGGCCATGTGGCAGCAAGCGCTTGCCGGCGGCGCCTTTGTGCATTCCAACAGCTATGGCGGGTTGCAGACGGGTGCGTACAACGCCAGCGATGCCGCGCTGGACGATTTTCTCTGGTGAAAGTACCGGTGGTAACCGTATTCGCGATGGATGAGCCGGAATAGAGACCGCTCATCGCAGAAGCCACGACTGCTGCTTTGGCCGGGCCACCCTTGAGATGTCCAAGAAGCGCAAAGGCAAGCTTGATGAAATACTGACCCGCGCCCGCTTTTTCAAGAATCGCACCAAACAGCACGAAGAGGAAAATCGTCTGCGCGGAAACTTCCAGCGGCTTGCCGAAAATCCCCTCTTCCTGCATCCAGAAGTGCCAGACACCTTTAACAAAAGAAGCCATCACCGCCGGCGACCCCGACTACGCCACCTCGCTGGAGATCCTCAAGGGCCTGCCCGATGCCGGTGCCGACGTGATCGAGCTAGGCATGCCGTTCACCGACCCGATGGCCGACGGCCCGGCCATCCAGCTGGCCAATATCCGTGCGCTGGACGGCAAGCAGAACATGCTGAAAACCCTGCAGATGGTCCGCGAGTTCCGCGCCGGCAACCAGGACACACCGCTGGTACTGATGGGCTACTACAACCCGATCTTCTGCTACGGCGTCGAGCGCTTCTGTGCAGCCCGATACTGAGCAGGTTGACACCGAACCACGACCACGCGGTGACAATATTTCCGCCGAGCGCAAGGACGGCCGTTCCACGATCGCCCACCAGTTTTCCCCAGCGAGCATGCAGGACAAGTGCGTTCCACAGAACGATGATGAGCGCTCCGTTTTCTTTGGGATCCCAGCCCCAAAACCGCCCCCAGGAATCGTCGGCCCAGAGACCACCCAGAATCGTGCCGACAAAGCTGAAGAAGATCGCAAAACAGAGCGTGCCGTAGATCATGTATATTAATCATGACTTAGGAATTGAGTTTTAGGAACAAGCTACATTGATTAAGAAAAAAAGTTATATTAGTTTATTGCTTTGGGGAGACTTATTTGGAATTTCTTCACCTATTATTTAAGCTGCTATTTTATTATGGCCAAATTTAAAGTGCTGAAATCTGTGAAACCTAGTGGTTGTCCTCAGGGCAGTTACGTATGGGAGAACGGGGGCCCCCTCCTACAAATGTTTTTGGTTACTCGGTAAAACAAAAGTAGTCAGTAAAAAAATTTTTCGGTACTTACTTACGTGATTGATATTTGCCTGCTTGCCGCATACCTGCTTGATGCATAAGAGAAAACTCCACAATCACAAAGATTCAGAGACACAGGAACAAACTAAGTCAGACTTAAAGGCACGGAGTGAGAGAGAGACAAAAACACACAGAGGGAAACACACAACCACACAAAGTCAGACACACAGGCACGCATACACAGTCAGACACACAGGCACGAAAACACAGTTAGACACATAGGTCTGTATGTGTGACTGTGTTCCTGACTTAGGGTGGTTGCATAGCCTGGAAATTTTATCTTAACGCCAGTAGTCTTACTAGTTGTTGTAATTTTAGTAGTAGCAGTATGCACATAGCATGTTTTGGTTAATTCCACCTCAACATACCTTAAAAGTTCCAACTTAATAATCTAAGCTGTTTCTGAGATATTGCTGGTACATTCCCTTAAATTCTTTATAGAGACATATGAGGTAGGAATTTACCAAGATTCACTCAGATACAGACACTACTACCATCTAACAAACCTAATTCACCTATCTCACACTCTATTATACCCATGTTGAACAGTAATGAAAATCACTTTTTCGTATCGGAAGCAGTTATATGTCCCTTTTCTTTCTTAACTCGATTTTTTCTTTTCTTTTTTCTTTTTTACTAGGGATGATCGTACCAAATCAGTGGTCATAGAATATTGCGAGATGAGTCATTTGAAAGGAAATTACCTTTTTAATGTAACTAACGAAAGTCTTAAAATAAAATATGGTTGTTTTCAAAAACTAAATAATCTTGCTCTTCTATGTTTGTAATTTGATTCTTTGAATTTGCGGCTTTCCTGTCAACTAAAATTAATGGCAACTAAAATGACTACCTGACAACTAAAATTAGTAACAACTAAAATGACAACCTGACAAAATAATATAAAATGACAAAATGATACAAAATGACAAAATAATATAAAATGACAAAATAATATAAAACAATATAATATAATAATAATAATTATATAAAAATATAATAATTATAGTAATTTATTAGGTAATAATAGCTAATTCTAGCTATTAGCCAGAATTAGCTAATAGCTAATAGAATATTAGCATTTGCTGCTTGCCCCCGCTCTGTGCTGTCTTTTTTTTCTTTGAATTCAAGGAATTGCAACAGCATGTGGAGTTTTAATGCGTGTATTGGAGTGTCATATATAATCGGTTTGTAAAATTTCATCTGGTAGCTTAGGTGTACTAAAAAAATTGAAGCACCGCCCTTTTCCCTATATTTTTTTCACGCCTTTCTCTATTTTCCCCTTATCTATCCATATACTGTTAAACAGTAGCGTTTCGTTTAGTGTGTTTTTTTCTGTTGGCCGGCTTGTAGGGGTCTCTACAAAATGATCTTCCGCGGTGTGGCCTTCGAGTTCCGCTTCAAGGCCAAGGCCGCCAAGCGGCATCTGTGGGACAAGGCCTTTATCGGCGGCTCGCTGACCGCGACCTTCTGCCAGGGCGTGGCGCTGGGCGCCTATATCGACGGTTTCGAAGTGGTCGACCGCACCTTCGCCGGTGGCGCCTTCGACTGGCTGACGCCGTTCTCGGTGTTCTGCGGGCTGGCCCTGATCGCGGCCTACGCGCTGCTCGGCTGCACCTGGCTGATCATGAAGACCGAAGGCCGGCCAACGAACGCGCTTGCACAGCGGGCGCCGCGGTCGCGAGATAGGCGTTCAACCCGGCCTTGAACTCTGCCTTTAGCACGGTATCCCCGTCTCGCCACAAGACCGGTTTGGGCGAGAAATCTGGAATTTCCACCAGCTCTGCGCCCGCCCTTTCGAGTACCTTAAGGGCGGCATCAAATGCCGCGGAGACCGCGGGATTATCGCCCTCGGCCCACCGGAACACGCCAATGCGCATCGACGAGATACCTTGGTCGAGGGCAGCGACGTAGTCTTCGTCTGCAATAGTTCATTAGCCTTACTATCTGATCTTGTCTAGAAAAGCTGAAATGATCGCAAAGCCATTCTGGAGTAATTTATAACTGTATCAGTACATAAATAACTATTATCTTTTGGGATTTCAACATAAGATGATTTTCCCTTTTTTTTTGTAATTCTCTGGATTCTGCCGGATATATCTTTGTGGAAGTCTCTTAGCTTCATTTTCAGTTTTAACTTGAGCATATGGGTACCCGTGACAAGGGATCAAACTGCCTGTTTTGCCTCCTCTTAAGGTAAAACGTTAATTTATAAAAAAAATCACAAAAACAGAAGGTTTTAGGAGGCTTATCATGAAAAATCCTGAATTGTTTCTTGAAAATATTATTGATTATGCAGGACAGCATTTTAATGGAAAATGTTTCTACGACTCCTATTGTTTTTCATTGACTGGTTATAAGTTTAAATATTTTATCTAGAAAGCGGCACTTGTAACGGGAAAAGATAAAATACTACTAAGACCACCACAGGGCATCAAGTTCCTTTAAACCGGTTTCCTGGAGCAGAGCGATGGCGACAGCAGAAGAGGCCGACCGCGTTGCGATTGCAGCCCGCGTGCGCGAAGAGGTTCGCAAGACACTGCAGCGGGGGATCAAGGGGCTGCAGTACATCTCGACGGGAGATCCGGGAGTCGGCCTGACGCCCAAGGACACGATCCATCATCGGGGCACGCTCAAGCTCTACCACTACCGCGCCCGCACCGACGAGATCTACCGGGTGCCGGTGCTGCTGATCATGTCCCTGATCAGCAAGCCGTACATCCTCGACCTGGCCCCGGGCCAGAGCCTGTGAGGATGTTGTTGTCCGGAGCGCGCATGTAGGGCACGCCTGCGAAAATGCAACGCTCGTTCCAGCCCAGTACTTCCGGGCCGGCGTAGGTGTCGCGCAGACCGTTCCAGTAGTCCAGGTTCCGCTGTCCCGCCTCGGTGGGTTCGGGAAAACGACCTGTAGGCGGGTCAATAAGCCGTGATGTCCGCAGGTCGGGTTCTACGTAGGTACCGAAGTCGAGCCAGAGATCATCGCCCACAAAGCCGTCACCTGCGCCCTCTCGAAAAACCTCCCTGGGTTCGACCAGAAATTCCCGTTATTATGTTGAGCCTGTATCCTGAGGAACAATATGCTCTCCGGGCCATGAGAGCAGGTGCTGCCAGTTATCTCACCAAGGAGCGAGCCCCTGAGGAATTAGTGCTCGCCATGAAAAAGGTGTTACAAGGCAAAAAGTATATCACTGAATCGCTAGGAGAGAAACTCCTCGATCAATTGAATCACCCTGAGCACGAAACGAATAGACTACCTCACCACACTCTTTCTGATCGAGAATGGGATGTGTTTATCATGATTACACTGAAGTTGGGGCGAATTCTAACGGTCACTGCCGGTATCGTCACGCGCCTGCAGACAGTCAGTTACGTTGAGCGGGCGACGGCGGTTTCGTCCGGCACCACAATGACGGTGGCATCCGGATCATCAATTGACGCTGCGAATCGACGTGGCAGTCGACACGTGATCTGCACACGGCGGGCCGTCTCATCGGTGTAGCGACGATCCAGTTCTTCGGCGTGCCGGGTCAGCCAGGAAAACAGACGTCCGTTTCCGGATCCGGTTTCGATTTCAGCCTCTGGCATTTCACAGAAATTTCTAAGAATTTCGTATTTTCAATTTGATTTTTTCAATATTTGTGTCCAACGTTCAAACGGGCTGTGTTACATACATTGATTTGGTCCTAATTGACTAAGAATTATGTCGAAACTTGCATAATCTGGGATGATCCTCTTTTGGCCTATGATATGCCAAGTTGTGGGGTAAATTGAAGCAAGAATTAGTGCTCTGTACGTGCTTATCAGTGCCCCTCATTCATGCCTCAGAGGACAGATCAGAAATTGCTTAAAATCCATAAAAATGCTTAAAAAATGATTAAAATGACTCTTTTATGCTATTTTAATTTGTGATAATACTATAATTATTTATAATATTTATTATATTAATATATTATATATTTTAATCATCAATTTATTATATATTTTATGAATAAATTTTAATATAATAAATAGTATCCAAATATATCCAAAAATTATGATGAAATAAGCAATTTTATATATAAATAACAATTGACTACCCTAAATTTCATTTTTAAACATACTTAATCTAATATTATTATTATATAATTTAGCGACTTACGGCGGGCGGTTGGCTACGACGCAGATCGAACAGCTGCAGTCAGCCTCCGCTTAACGCCATACTTGATGTCAGCTTTCCTCGAAGCACTGCTCCTTCAAGCCGGCTACAATGCCGCCTTGGTGGCGGTTGGGGCTCTGCTGCTCGGAGTCGCGGCAGGCGTGACGGGGACATTCCTATTTTTGCGCAAGCGAGCGCTGGTTAGTGATGC
This sequence comes from Alatinidae sp. Z8VKAUB7J3, assembly GCA_010016025.2. Taxonomy (NCBI): domain Eukaryota; kingdom Metazoa; phylum Cnidaria; class Cubozoa; order Carybdeida; family Alatinidae; species Alatinidae sp. Z8VKAUB7J3. The sequence continues at coordinate 128,967,353 of JAAAKM020721499.1, forward strand.
CGTTGCCCACGCGACGCTGCCCGGGATCGGGTTGGCTTTCATCGCTACGGTTGCTCTTTTTGTGGTTGGGTCCGCTTGCTCTGGCTTGGGCTGGGAAAAAAGTTTTTTTTTGTAATTGGTTTGTAATAGTTCAGTTTTTAATAAGTTTCTAATTATTAAGACTGTTTCCTTTTGCAAATAAGTTTGAAACAAGTTTTTAGTTACTTTGTGCGGTCTCTTTTAGATTTTACTAATGACGCATACTGCCAAAAAGCATTTAATTAAATTTAGGTTTATCACGGGAATCTGTCCATATTACCACAAAAGCCAATTGGGAGGCAAAAATCTTCATTTCTTAACTGTTCTAAGGCAGAGTGATGGGATGGTTGTGGGACCTGGCAGGTCAGTCTTAATAGGTTGAATTAAAGTACCCACCTCTACTTCTTCTCTCACTAGAGGGCCCTGAAATTTGCCTACATGACAGGTCTATACCCATTGAAATTTTGGCAAAACAATATTTTATCTTTATTTCCAGTTGCCAGTTGCCTTTTCTCTGGCTTTGGTTCTGAAAATGCAATTCCTGTTATTTGAGCAGAATTCTGAACCATTTCAATGTTTTTTTTTCAGAATTGACTGCCTTGTGCATAAACTGATACGGCGGCATCTTTCTCATATAACTAATGCAGATGTTTTAGGCTTAGCTGTATTTGCTCCTTCTAAAGCCAAGAATTTATCAGAATAACCGAGTATGAATCTAAGCAACTTTTTTGGTTAAACAAAACAATTCTCTACTGAAAGATATAATCACTTAAAACATATATTTAATTACATAGTGCATACAAATACTTATACGGGGGATGGGGGAGGACTTGGAGCGTGTGCCCTACCTTGGAACTGTCTAGATATTATAGCTCATCGCGGGCTGTTCGATCCGGCTGCGGGCCGGTTGGAGAATACCCGTCCGGCGTTTCAAGCCGCGATCGACGCGGACCTCGGCATCGAATGTGATGTTCGCCCTGCCCAGGATGGGCTGCCGGTTGTCTTCCACGATGAAACAACCGACCGGATGATCGATAACGGCGGACCCGTCACCAGTCTCACGCGCCAGGATATCGAGCGGTTGCGCTATCGTGATGCCGATGAACCGATCCAGACGTTTTCGGATCTGTTGCGTCAAGTCGCTCTGTTAGGCAACATCTTTGACACTTATCACAGTGCTTCCAAGAAGGCTTAACACACCGGTTGCATGTATTACAATGAACGTAAGTTCTCCCATCCTAATTGAAAATAAATATGGAAATTAAAATTTAGTTATCCAAACAAACGCTCCGAAAACAACTGTTCAAGACTCAAGTAATCAATCGACAGTTTATCAGCTAATCTCTTAATCCAGCACCCATTCTGGAGAACAATTTGCATTTTCAGGAAGAACTGCTTTCAAAATGCAGTGAAATGTACTTTTACTGCTTGTTGTTTATAAATATTCGCTAAGCTCCTCCTTTTTTAGCTTTAATTGGCCTTTTTTTGAATTTGCCAGTCTAATCTGTTTTAATTTTCATGACATGCTATGGCCCGTGTATGTGTATATATGTTTTTTTATCTTTTATTTAGCTGTTATCTTTTTTTATATTTTGCTAAAACTACGGTGAATTCTTTTGTTAATTTTGAAAGTATAAGCATTTTTAAACCTTTTTTATGGTTTTAACTTCTAACCTTTTTAAACTTTTCTATTTTCGAAGATAAATGTAGTCTGGAAGCCCCAGATGTGTCCCAGCTTTGCTCTTTCATTGGCACCATCACCTATTACAGATCCATGTGGCCTCGCAGATCTCATATTTTGGCCCCACTCACCTAACTCACACAGCACAAAGCCTGGTTGCAAGATAAGAGGCTGCAAGTTGATCAAACAAGAGAGGGCTTGCGCTACACATTGAAAAAGTGGCCTTCGATTTGCATCTCTGAAGAATATCATAAGCAGCAGGTCTGAAGTCTATGGCTCACTCAAGAGTGTTGGTTTGCTGATTAAGTCCTGCACCGACGAAACGCTCCACATCAACGGACCGGAAGGCATGTTTACCCATTCGTTTGCAGCGCACCGCAAAAGTCTTATCAGTTAGGCGCTCAGCATAATATTGCAGGGCAAGCTCGAGCATGCCGTCCATGTCTGGCAGATCGAATCGATCCACTTCCGCAAACTGACTAATACCAGGTGTGCTCGCCATTCGTTCTATGATCAGGTCTATAGCTGGCGATTCTGAAGCAGTCACCTCCACTTCAAGACAATCCCGTTAGGTAAATTTTTTTCTTAACACGTTTCCTTCTTAATAATTTGACTAAATAAAAGATGTATTCATTTATGAATGGTACCGGAAAGAAGGGAAATATATATGTACCTCTAGCCGTGGGTCGAAGTCCCAGTTTAGTTTGCACCATTTCAAGGACTTCTTTTGCAGATGCCGAGGGCTCAAATTCAACAGCCAAGAAACGGCCGTCCATCGGGTGAACACGGAAATATACAGGCCTCCTGTGAAGGGTACAAATAACTTCTTGAGATGAAGGAGGCGTAGTTGCTGGCTCTTTTCTCTCTGCCAAATTGAATGGAGAGTTCAAGCTGGAGGCTTTCGTCGGCGAAGATGACATGTTGCGTCACCTGGGTGGCGCGGCCCTGATGGGCACCGGCGGCGTTGTGGCACTTGGTTGCACAATCGGTCAGGGACTTACCGGTCTATCAACCCTGGCAATCGGATCGATTATTGCGTTCGGCGGCATTGTGCTCGGCGGAATCCTCGGAATGAAATATATCGAGGAAGGCTCATTCGGCGGCGCAGTTCAGGCGCTGTCATATAGGTTTGGTTTTACACCGCCCTTAAAGTTTTAAAAGAATTTTAACTTAAGATTTTTGGCCTTTTTGAAGACTCAAGTTCAAACATGCCCCCTTTTGCCAATAACCAGGCTTGAATATAAGCAATGGGCAATTTATACAGCTTACTAAAATTACCCAGGGGGCTGCGGGATAAGTCATCGCTGGAGGCATAGTTATTTGATTTTTCGACTAGTTCAAACTGGCAATTCCAAAGTTTTGATCAAGTATCTTTGGAGTGAGGGTAGCTAAAAGGATTTCCGCGTTTTACAGACAATAGCGTTATAAGAAGAGGGCATAATAAGGTTATATGAGCGTTTGCTATTTTCGGGCTAACAAAAATCAAATCGAATTCTACCTTGATAATAATTTGAGCATACACATGACCCAAAATTTAGAAGTTTCGAAAACTTTTATTGGCATATAAAACCCCATTTGGATTTTGTGAAGCTGTAGCCTGAAATCAGAGTTACCGTCTTTCAAGACTTCCCAGCTTTTCAAAAATTATTATAGAATCAATACACGGAAAATGAACTTTTGATTTCCGTTCGAATGAGCCCTCTCCCGATCTTCTGAGTCCAACAGTTCGATACAATCACCCCTGGAAAAAAAAAATCAAAAACAAAAAATAAACAAACATGCATCTGGTACCTTTCTTCTGGTAAAAAATGCGAAATTCCATATTTTTTGTAAATAAGAGCGTAAAACTTGTACAATACGGTTCGCTGATATGTTGAATCTGACGGCGTGATTTTAATTGAGATCGCTTGACATTCTCTGGGTGTTTCTCCCCTTTTTTGAAAATTGAGGGGGTTCTACTCCTTAAACTGATTCTCGTGTATGATGATTCAAAGATCCATAGAAAGCATCTAGAGATTGTCTTACAGAAGGTTGCTCATGTTAGCTTATATTGTAATCATATTATGGAGAAAGCGAACCAAAATCTAGTGGATAATGTCGGGCGATAAACGTTACTGTACAAGGGAATACCAGTATTACCTCAATGGCAAAAAATACTTTGAAAACTGTGCAATCCCTTAATGGGATAAAAACCCGAGCGGGCGAAGTTGTAATGGTAGTTGTGTTTTTCCTCCTCGACGCCCCGCTCCTTACGCTAAAATCTTTTATTGTTTTAAAAAGTAGAGTTGCGAGAAAGAATCAAACTTTAGCGCAAGGAGCGGGGCGTCAAGGAGGAAAAACCCCTTTCATATACGGAGTAATTTCTGTTCGTTTTAAGTTTTAATGTCGCTCATTATTTTCATTTCAAAAAACTTGTTTTTTTTATTTAATTATATGAAGAGTCTCCACGCGTTTATTAATGGGCACTTACTGAACAAGACATCGCGTAACGATGTCTTAGGGTACCGCATCCAATTCAGTTTCGATGCTCTGGATGCGGGAGCCTGCTAGCACCACATAAGCGTTTTCCATGCGATTGCCCAAGCCATCTAGCACTGTAGCGCCTTGGAGCACTGTGACCGGAGCATCGGCTTCTGTTGCTGTCGTTTGGGACGAGCGACCGGGCTGCTCGGCCATCTTGAACGCAGGCGTAATGAGAAAGGCGATGAGGTAAACACCTGCTAAACAGCCTAGGGCTAGGGCAATGTTTTTCTTGTTCAGCGGCTCTGTGCTTTCTTCATAGTGGCCCTTGTACACGCGAAGCGAATGGCCCTCCTGATTGACCGTGAGTTTGTCGTAGACCTTTCCGCTTTTTCTGATGACCAGCGGAACATTGTCCGCGACACTTTCGATCTTGATCGTTCCCTTGCCTGATTCAATCGTGATGACAACGGACGCCACAAGAAACACCAATCCTGCTAGCCCACCAAGCAATGATCGCTTCCAACGACGCGATGGCACCGAGTCCTTGTTTCTGGCATCCAAAACCGGTGTGTCGGGCAAAGGCACTTCCATTTTGCAGACAAAGGAAGACTGATTGCCAAAGGTAGTCCTTTTCGGCCAACCGTCTAGGGTTAAACGGAAAGCAGGTCGCCCGTGTTAGGGAGGATGTCAAGATCTAAAGAAAATGGGAAATTCCCGGGAGGGTGTAAAGAGAGAGGCTTTGAGTGGATTGGGATGGAGGAGGAGCTGTGTTGGCTTCAGGTGGTTTGGTGTTGCGGTGATTTTTTAGTAGTAAAGTTGTAAAAGGAAACAAAATGTATATAAGCAAATTTTTGATAAATTATTCGTATTTTTCTCGAAAACGGCACCATATTTTTTTGAGAAAATTGGTATCTTGGGATATTCTCGCATGAAAAAAAAAAACAAAAACAAAAACGATCACCCGACATCTAAAAGACTCTCCAATTTGTCACGATATTGTGCCAACTCTTCATTAAATCGGAGCCAGCGTATCTCCGAAATTCACCGATGGTATCGAGGTTGTTTTTCGACAGTTGTCCATCAATTCTTCAATTAACCGTCGTGTGCACTGATAGTGCGCAAGCGTGCAAGTTCAAAATAATAATACTAATAATAATTTTTTTTATTGACATTGCGTCTTTATCGCCACCATCGTACCTTCGATCTTGTTGCTATTGTTATTATCGTTGTTATTGTTATTTCCACTTCTATCAATCTCACTGTCCCCATAATGCCGGGTGAAAACAGTGAGAATGTAAACGTTAGTACTGAAATTGTAAATTTACAAAACAATAAATGGCAATAAAGTTTAAAAAAAAAAAATATTTTATTTTTTTTAACTTCAATGTCATTTATTTTATGCTGAAATTGTAAACTGCTCCCAGCAGCGGGCACGGCATGCGGCATCAACAACCGCGGCGAGGTCGTCGGAGACGCCCGCGGCAGGTCCGGGGCCGAGCCGTTCTTCTGGAGCCGCACCACCGGGATGCGATCCGTGGCGCCGTTCAACCTCGGGACGCTGTGTGGGCTCAACGACCGCGGGGAAGCGATCGGCAGGATCGCCGACAAGTGGGGCCTGTGGACGCGCAGCTCCGGGTCGAACGGCCGGTTCGTCCGATTGCCGTTCCGCCCCGAAGTGCTGCACGCCGACGGCGATGGCGACGATTTTCTGTTTGTGTTCTTTGGGAGTCTGATACGGAAAGTCCCGCCAATTCTTGTCCTTCAGGTATTCATAAAACTGCCGTAATGATTCAACGGTTTTCTGATTTGATGCGTTGTCTCCATCGTGAGCCACAAAATACTTCTCTGTGTCTAACAGCGTACGGAAGACTTGCTTGTCTGAATTGACAATATGCATGACCAGCGTGTCGCAATCATCCACCAGCTTTTGCGGCACACTACGATAGTCGCCTTTGAATCTCGCGGCATCGGAAACAAAGGGGATAATTTCGGGGATTGCGTTGAGTTCCGCCTGCAGGATTTCGGCAAATTCGACATTGGAAATAGACCTTTCCTCTTTGGGGAATAGCTTTAGGGCGACATTGGCGTAATTGGAACCCCTGGTAAAGCTATTTTTCTCTCCAATTACGCTAAGCATGGCTTTTACCTCTTTATGGGCCCCCACTTTTTCTTCTACCAATCCCAGTAATTCTGCGCTTCTGGCTAAGGACGTCCCGGGCGGCGTTTCCAACTCAATAAATACTTCTATTATGCAAATTAACAAGTCCGATTAATTGTATTTATTTATTAAATCCAAATAACGGTAAGCCGAAGATTGTATCAACATTTTATATTAAGACAGTAATTTCTAAAAGGAATTATTATATTTGCAACTGTGATTCGCAAAGAAAGAACTTATCGGGATTTCTCCCTATAACCCATATTAAGAACCTGATTCCAAATCATGTAAATCGTAAAAACTTGCTAAGATTAGTGCATTTGATTTTTATTTCATTCTATTTAATTTTATTTTATTTTTAGCACATATACTTTCTTTTATACCCAAGTTCCACCACTAAACAAATAACATAACTCACCCCTTCACTTACTGCCTTCACATAAACCTTTCTCGCCCAGCAACCACTTAATACTAAGCTATAATTTGCCCTTTTACTTGAAATATGAAAGATACGGAATTATATCAAAATCCTCAAATTTAATGCAGATCCCGATTTGTTTTTTACATCCTGAATTTTCAGAAAAAGCAACATCTGCACACGAGAGAACTAAACAGTCGTCTATAGAATTACAGTTGCTGGCGACCCGAACACGCATCTGCCGCTCGGCTTCCTTGACCTGCGACTCCTGCTGGTAGGCCGCAGTCTGCTCGCCGATCGTCTTCTCCTTGTCGAGCTCGGCGACCTTGACCGCCTGCTCGCGCTCGGCCTCCTTGGTGCCGATCGTCTGGACCTTCTGCGCGTTGGCGACCTCGATGGCCTTCTCGCGCTCGGCCGCAGCAACACCGATAGCACCCTTCTTCTGCTGCTCGGCAACGTCGATCTCGGCCTGCTGGATCGCGGTCGAGGCGGCCTTTATGCAACGCGCCTACAACGTGAAAAAAGTGGTTAGCTATCGCACGATCGACAGCCACATGCGTCGCTTGCGGGAAAAGCTTGCCGCTGCCGGTACCCCGGGTATCAAAACCGTCCACGGCGTGGGCTTTCGCCTTGCAACCCCTCTCTCGCAGGACAGATTGCAGGACAGCTCCGAAAGGGCTTCATGAGAATTTCGCTCCGCGCGATCCTCATCGGCTTAAGCCTGGTTGTGTTGGTGCTACCCGTGGCAGGTGTGCAGCTGACGCGATTGTACGATATCACCAGAGAGTAGAAATTTTTTCTCACTCAATCCTTCATCAGAATGCGAAGACCATGATCTTGGACGCCTTCCTCTGCAGCCTTGTAGTATTATCTCTGGGGCCATATAGCAGGGATTGCTAGGAGATATAATAATCAGTTTAGGTAAAGAAGAAACACTTTACTCAATAAAAGATCCAAAAGGCTCAGCCAAAAAAGTAAAATGGTTTAGGCGACTGATCCAACCCACACAGTTAATACAACTTACTTTATTATAATGTTTACTTAGATTGAATGTGTTTCAATTTTGGATATCCCCATTGTGGGAAAAAAACTGTTGACACAAATGTGTTCCCCTCGTAACAATTAAAAACATTATTCTCCATATTGGAAAGGGTCCATTCCTTTTAAATCATGCTGTTTTAAATCCTACAAACAAACGAAAAATCAGATATTAAGTCACTAGAGCTAAGCACTGAATTTTTATGTGTTTTGGGTTACTGTCAAACATCTTTCTCGTATGAGCAAAGAATCGAGAATTTTGATGAAATTATCACCAAGATCCTCTTATATTTCGCAGCAAAGGCCGATGTTGAAGGCGAGAACGACGTTGCCGCTGTATTCCGCTCTACCGCTGAAGGTGAAACCGGACACGCCCATGGCCACTTAGAGTACATGGAAGCCGTTGGTGATCCAGCCACTGGGCTGCCCATCGGCAACACTGCGGATAACCTCAAGGCAGCGATCGCTGGTGAAACCCACGAGTACACCGATATGTACCCCGGCATGGCAAAAACCGCTCGCGATGAAAGCTTTGACGAAATTGCAGACTGGTTTGAAACTTTTTAGAAGGCAAAGGGACTTCAGAAAGCACTCATCTTATTTTCTGCTCGTTTTGAGTTTGACTTGATTATTTGTTGCAATTTCTGTTTATTTGGGTTTCATCTATTTATTGATGGTGATTTGTGATAGTTTTACGGTTGGAAAATTATTTGAAATTAATTTTCTTGTAGTGAAAAACTTATTCTGATTTCTATAGATTTAATTAGTTTTTTAGTTTTTGATATTTTTTTGTTTAATTAATTAAAGGAAAAGGGTAATAATTGTCCAAAGCAAGTAAGTCTCCAAAGATATCAATTGCCGTTAATGTGTTAAAGTTTGAAAATTCTTCAACATTGTCAAAGTAGAATGCATCTGGGGTCATAATTCTGACTGAATCCTCCATTATTATTGGCAGTCTTGGATTTTGGTGATTGATGTGGTTATTTGTTACAAAATATGCGTAATCTCCAATCATTCTGGCATCTCTGAAATGGCCATCAATGGAATAATCTTTGAGAATAATTGGATTTTCCTTGTCAGATACATCTACAATCAATGCATGCGTAACTGGACTGGCATACTTACCCGCTTCGCAAAGATGAGAAGGATAATTTGCTAGGTTCCATTGTAAGTGAACTCCCGTATTACTGAACCCCAAGCAACTGAACCCCTGTAATGGAACCACCGTTAAACTGAACCATCCTGCGACTGAACCACCGTCCTTAACCCCCGTGCAACTGAACACTCGTGTAAGTGAACCCTCGTGCAACTGAACCACTTTAGTCAGTTTTCAGTATTCTAAAAATATGAGGCAATATTATTGGGTAAAAACAAGTTAAAATCATTACATGGATACGGGTCGAGGTGTTGTCTGCAGTCAGCCTGGTGAAACGAACCTCGTAGCGACCGCTCGCGGGCGTCACGATGCGCACGCCCCTGCGGACGACTTGCTCGGTCGCCGCCGTGTAGGTCGCGGTGCCATGCTCGGTCCATGGATCGGAAGACCCGGCGAGCCGGTACTCGACCTTGATACCGACGGAGCGATCCTGCCGATTGCCGCTGTCATCGAAGCGAACCAGGCCGCGGAAGGTGATGTCGGCGATGATCTCGTCAGCGCCGTCACGGGAGACATATCAAGTGCAACAAGCCTCTTTGGAAACTCTCAATCCTCTTAATTTTAAAGTTTATGTGAACTTTGAAAGGTCCCTTACCTATGTACTCATTTCCCACTAAGTACATACTTCTTCCCCTATTTTTATATTTTTCAGAGGGGGGTTCTTTGGATCAACTTTCCAATCCGAAAGTTGGACTGATTCTTTTAAGAATCAGTCCAACTTTTAAGAACCAAGGTGCCCAAGGAGGGCACCTTGGCCCCCTCCCACGCTAATTATTTTCCCAAAGTTGGTAAGATGCAAAATACAGGCCTGGATTTCTCGATTGGTTACCGCGGCGACCTGGGTTCAGATCTCAAGTTTAACGCCGATTTAAACTTTGGTACCTATAACAATGAGATTGTTCGGATCGACGGTGAGCAGGATTTCTTTTTCGGTGAATTTGGCGGCCGCTTTGGCAATACTGTAATTAACGAATTGGGCGCTCCAGTCGGTTCTTTCTATGCGCTTCAGGCCGACGGTATTTTCCAAAGTCAGGCCGAAGTTGACGCCCATGCCGATCAGGAGAATCTGCTTCACCAGGATATTACCAAGTACAATTAGATGACTATAATATTAAAGCCGAATTAACAGCTTCGGAGCGTGTGGGGTTTCATCAATATACCTTTCCAGAATCTGAAGATGCTCATATAATTCTGGACATGGTATATAATGTATATCATCATGACAATAAAAACGTATGGACCTTTATTAGAGTAGAAAATGATTCGCTGGTAACAGGCTATCGTCAAACCAAAGGTTGGGCACGTACCAAAAAGGTATTCTTTGCGATGCAGTTCTCTGTAACAAACTACTCAACCGTAGATATTGTGGACAGAATTCGCTGCGAGGCGTTTGCAGCCGTTTTAAAGCAAGTCATCATCCGGCTCGAAGAAACAGATTATCCAGATGCAATAAATCTCGCGGAATCTTATAATGATAGAATTAGAAAGGGGAATCTTCATTTCACTGATGAAGATGTAAATGATGTTGTTAGAATTTTTGATAATATATCGAAGGAGCAACTAGAATTGATACAAGAATTTGAACAATGGGAGTTAGGATACAGTTTCCAATTTCTTGTCTTGACCAGGCTGAATATTTTAGAACTACCTTATAAACATTTTCAGAATGCCCAAAGCAACGCATGGCTTATGCTGCCCTAGAAGAAAATCAGTAATAATAATAATAATAACAGTGTTCCGCCTTCAATACAGCTTATTGCGATCGGTTGCAATTGATTTGATTGAACAGTCAATGATAATCAATATCTTTGAAAGAAAAATGGCATCACTGGCTGTCAGTGGCAAAAAACGATAAAAAAAAAGTGGCAAAAAAATCGATTGCTATAAGCTCGAAATTATTACGCATATGAGGGGTTCATCTCTTCCGAAATACCTGCTCTTTACGCTAAAGTATTTTTAGTAATTTGAACTATTTCTTCTGCAGCCTTTGTGATTCAGGGGTCATTCTTAAAGAACTGGGACAAAATTTAAGCTTTAGTGTAAACAGCAAGGTATTAAAGAGGGTGCAAACCCCCTCATTTAGGTAATAAAAATACACGAATATAGAAGTTCGTTATGAAAGTTAATTCGGAAGTTACGTATATTTTTTATTAATAAAAACGTTCGTTCTAAAGGAACATTTTCACCACGCTTTTTATGGTCTGCTACACACTTAAAGCTCCCATCAACTTCATCAAGTATATCTTCATATTCTTCTTTGGCCATTAGAGCTGGAGGCGTGTTTACATTGTCATTTACCGGTTCGCTACTAGAAATGATAAATGCATTCCTTTTTGCTTGCCCAAGAGAATTTCGTGCATCATCAGAGACCTCAACATCGGTTCCGTTTTCCTCAGCTTTGCTCAGGCTATCATGTGATAAACTATGCCAGGAGCAGTGGTGTCATTTTAAGTTTCCTTCATAAGCACTCGGGCTTTCACAATAACAAACAGGACAAAAGCTCATACTATACATAATTTTAAGTTTTCCTCGAATTCTCCTTGGAAAAAAAGGTCTTACTGCATTAGCAAAATGATGAGATAAAAGTTTAATTGCTAACAAAAAGAACAACCAAACAATTTGTGATAAAAATTGCAAGTAAAGAGCGACCAAGGCTAATAGTAACAATAATTCTAAAAAAAGGAGTTTCGATAGCAATGGATCAAAGGCAGCATATTAATACTTTTAATCATTTTTTAAAATATTTTTGCACTATCGTTGCTGTAATGTCCTAGTTCTGTACTGATAAAAATTCGCTATTTAGCATGTTTTCAGAATAACATTTCAGCAAAATCTTTTTGGTTAGATTTATTAATTCATAGAGCTCCTGGTCTCGGTTTCTTGATTGTTTTGCTTCTACTGATATTTTTAACCTTTGATCCTATAATAGGTTTGTCAAAATTAGAATTGGTTAAAGATCAGAGTCTACAACACAAAGCTCAACCTAATGGCCCTATGATGATGAATGATGAAAGTACGATAATGAAGATATGGGAAAAATTAAAATTTTGGATTCAATTTGCTTAAATTCTCTAAGGTGTTTTTATAAGATTTGGCTTGTGAGGTGTTACAATCAGGCCAAATTGGCTATTTATTAGTTAATTATTAGTTAACATGCTAGGTTTTGGTAGAGAACAATAGAGCTATTTTGTGTTTTCTTTTTTCTTTATTTTAGGCTATATATGGAAAGGAAAGTTGCAATTTATTACAACTATTAATTAGTTGCATTAGGAGTTGGTCGATCGTGGGAAACATGTCCAGGAAACGATGATAGTAAGGAATCACCGTTGCGACCTGAGTCTGCTGGGCCATGATTTCGCTGACCCAAACACGATACGGTGTTGGATCACGCCGCCATGGCAGATCACGCGCGTTATCGGCGTACCAATCCAACAGCCGTTTGCGAATTCGACTTCGCCAAACTGATTGCTGCCAAACCTCGTCATGCGGCGGCGCTTTTGCCGCTTTGCGATCAAGCTGTTTCGCCGTTCCGCTCACTGATCCTCGGCTCCAAAACTTATGGGTATAAGTTCCAAGCTGTCTGGATTTTTTGGGAGGGGGAGTTTTTGCTGGGCTCTATTTTCTTCACTTCTGCAATTGTTATTACTTGACTCTGCAACTTATTTTCTCTCTCTAGTCTAAAAGTCACATTTGTAAACAATTATATTTCAGAGAAAGACACCAATTACCATTTGGACATGTTAAAGGAATATGAGCAATGAACATCTCCACATCAGTAAACTACTGAACATGAAAAAATGAATACATAAATTAAAGTCTTTTTGCACTTCAAAACTCATACATGGGAATTAACATTTGTGTCCGTGCGTCAGGTAACGACACTCCCAAGTTTCTATTTCAGTTCGGGAAAAAACAGATATGTCTCTTATCGCCCACAGAATTCAAATACGACGAACGTTGGACAATTTCCTGAGAACTCAAGCTGTAGTTTTTCTCGGACAGCTGTAGATGTTCTTCAATTCTTGACAGACTTTTATTTTACACACGACGTTGCCTTACTGGATGTCACCATAAACGGGCTGCAAGACATGCTTGATGTGACTTACTCCTATGCTGACTGACTCCTATGACTTAGGCACCCAGATTATGTCCATTTTATACATGATTCATTTATTACGCCTTGGTTACCACTTATGTCTAATGTTTTGATTTCTTTTTTTTTACCGTCTCGAATATGTTAAGTCTAAATTCACAGGGTTTATTCTTTTTTTGTATTATAATCTTCACAGCTCCATTAACAATGATGATATACTGCTAGTCCTTATGATTTTCCCATTTTATTTCCATTTTGATGTATTTATCATGCGTTTACTTTCTCTTTCATTATAAAGAGGAGCACCTTTTTATCAGAGATTGAAAAGGTTAGAATTGAAGTATATCTCGCACTCTAAATGTCAACAAAACGTTTCAAATTGAATATCGGATATGCAAGAATCATTCTGCAATCTGATCATTAACTAATTTTATCTCATAATTTTGCTAAATGAATAGTACGAAAGGTGCTTTTCATATAAACTTTTAGTACATCATCCTTCGCCGAGTAATTACCAATTAGGTTTGATTTCGCAGAAATTCCTGAATTAGTTAATACGGTGATCGGCGAGTCGACCATGGCCGGAACCGACATCACGTTGGCAACCTTTGACCCGACCGTTCTGGCCGACGATAGCTACTTGCTGCGTATTGTGGCTCAGGACTTCAGCGGCAACATCAACGTGCAGGCAGTTCCATTGAATGTTGCCGCACCGGCGAAGCTGGGACAATTCCAACTGGACTTTACCGATCTTTCGATTCGGTTGGCCGGAATGCCGATCCAAGTCACACGGAGTTACAACACCTTTGACGCCGGAGACGTCGGAGACTTTGGTCAAAATTCTTATTATATTCCGTAAAGTGAAAATAAATCAACCATAAACTTTTTAATTAGTTATAGCAAATTAATGGTTACAACAAGACGGAAATTTCGATTTTGCTGTGTTTAATGTGGTTCTTTATAATGAGATCTAAAGATTATGGGACAATAAGGAAGAGTGCGAAATATAAAAAATTGGTAATGACACAGAGAGAGATTTTTGTTGGGGGGAGGGGGATGAGTGCTGAAAATTATGTTGTATGTGTGTAAGTTTTTTTCACTTGTTATTTGTGAAGTAATAATTTTTTTTCGTTTTAAGTTTCAACTTCACTCTTTACTTCCCTCAGAAAAACTTCGTTTTTTTAAATTAATAAGCTGTAGATACTCCTATCAGGAATAAAATTGTGTTTAAATCAATTGATGGTGCAGCTAAGCGTCTAAAAGCTGTGCATAACATCTATGGTGCAGATACAGTTGGGATGATGCAAAGCAAAATATCACAAAAAAAGAATAATGTAGCCAAACAGATTTGTAGAGAGACTATTTTTAGAGAGACAAAGCTAGAGTGCCTTCGTAAATTTGTTAATACTTACATACAAAAAGCAAACCTAATGCTGATGTTTTGTCATCGTGGTCTTCGACAAAGTTAAAAGTATTTAATAAGCTAGAGTTTCCTTTATCAGGGGCATCAGAGGACTTCATAACAATTTTACGTAGGACGATATAATTAGTTGATTAGAATCTTTCTTTGTACGGCAGAGCTGTTATGTTCAAACAAGAGTTGTAAATGTGTGCCTACCCACGTATTGTAAACCGAAAAAGTTAAGTTCAAAAGTTAAGTTGAGGTATTATAAAAAAAAATGAAGTGATCTGAGATGTCATAGACGTGTTGGACCAAGACAGAGTTAGAACTATCGGGCCTCAGGGTTAACTTATTGGCTTTATTAATTGAAAATTCATATTCTAATAGCTTCTTAATTATTGGTGGGTTTTTCTAGTATAGGGATAGCCGTAAAAAATTTTCGTTTCTTTATGTCTAGGCAAAATTCAAGTATAAGGAATTCAGTTCACTCTTTGCAAAAATTAAAAGATCTTGAAAAAAAACAACAACTCGGTTTCTCTAGAGTAATACTATTATCATTGGAGAACGTTGCAAACCAATTCCACAGCAGACATTTAAAAAAATAATTTAAGACAAGGGTTGGTTTAAAAGAATATAGGGAGCAATGCAATTACTATAGATGAAGAATATTTGTACTCTTTATCTGATGAGAATAATAAATCTGAGTAATCGGTATTAATCTGAGAGCAGAATGCGTAAATTAGTATTACTGTTTTGAAAAAAACTACATGTGTTGAAACAAAACTTGATAATTGAAATATTTCGCTAACATGTTATTTCCGTATTTATTTATATTTAGTTTAGTCTTTTATATTAATTATACTTATATTAGTCTTTATTTATATTAGGACATGAATGTTCCAAATAATGCTAAACAAGCGAATAATTCATTATCCATGTTAATAGTTATCCTATTTCAACCCTTCAGGCAGATGCATGTAAATGCTAGAAAGTACGGAGAAAAGTACTAGAAAAGTACGGAGTATTATAAATAAACAAAAACAAGAACGACAAACAGCGAGAAAAAAAATTCAAACTAACAAAAGACTTCATTGCCGAGTTCGATCGCTTTCACCGCGACCATCTGGCGGGCAGGACGCTGATCTATGCCGGGTCGTCCCTGGGCGCCTTCTGGGCCGACTTTTTTGCCAATCGCCACGGTGCCGCCAAGGCCTTCCTGTCCAACCCGATCATCCGGCCGGCCGCGGCGGGCGACGGGTTTCTCGGCACCCATGATGTCGAAAAGCGCGGCATCACGGTGACGGTGACGGAAGAGATGGTGGCGCGTTACGCCGCTGTCGCGCTCGATCCTGAATCCGCCGTCGAAGGGGAAACCTGAAATCATGGAAAACGCTTAGAGTGGAGACATCGGGATGAAACTTGGTGGGTAGAATAAGCAAATGTCGTAGATACGTGATTGAAACAATCGGACTGAATCCGCTCTCTTTGGGGGGGGTTCCAGTGCTTTGGTGAGTTTGGTGCTTCTGGACGTGCTAGGACGATGTCAATTGGTAAGCGTGTCAGGGACCTGGCAAATTGACTTGATAAAGTTGTTTTCTCTGATTCGACCATCTGGGGGGCTGTAGGGAGAGGAAAAATTTGTAGAGTGAAAGAAAGTTTATTCTTTTTTTTTTATTTTCAAAAACACAATGCAGCTAATTGTGTTTAAATTGAAGCATTTAATTGAATTGAAGTTTCAATTGGCTTTAATTGAAGTTTCAATGTTATTTTCACCCAGTATACTACAACTCTTACTAATAACAACTCACTGTAGCACCAAGCCGCCTGAAGCCAACACAGCTTGGCATGCACCTCTTTCACCCTAACTTCTTCAAGACTCCCCTCTTTAGAATCTACCAAGAAGCTCAAATTTGTGTCTGAATTATCATTCAGGTAAGGTTTTGTTACTACTGGGTATTTTTCTCTAATTAATTCAGAATACAATCCCTTTTCAACACTTGTTCAAAACTTGGATTTAATCCTTTTCAAATAATAAATAGGTCATAATAGGTCAAAAACTAAATGAAGACTAAATTTAAAGAAGCCCTTGAATTTTCCCAGTGTGGTTGTATTGAACCTCTGGTAAAAATCTTAATTGATTAGCTATCACGACAGATGTAAGCCTATGGATAAGCTAGAATTAAAATTTTACTGAAACCACTTAAAATAAAGCAGAATATTTGAACTAAGGAGCTTATCCATCATCTACCTATACCAAAATTTTGCATTAATTATTTTAACTAACTATCAAACAGTTCGTGTTAACGAACTGTAGTAAGGAGCGACCCGGCTCGATAGTAACCGAAACTCTAAAAAATGGAATTTTGTTACCAATAAGTTATATCAAAGGAATCACGTTTTAATGCTAATTTTAAATATATAATGTACATAAAGTTTAGTCTTACCCATCAAACGTTACGAGCCTGAGTCGGCAGCACTCCACATCCCGCCACAGACGTCGACCATTGCCAGCCATTTGCCGAAAGCCGTCGGCACCGCCTATTCAATTGGCCTGGCCAAGCGCCTCAAACCGGAACATCAGCAACTCGCGGACGATGCCATTGTCATGTGCAGTTTCGGCGATGCTTCCGCGAACCACTCGACAGCTCAAGGCGCGTTCAATACCGCGTGCTGGACTGCCTATCAGGGCATTCCGATGCCATTGCTCTTCGTGTGCGAAGACAACGGTATCGGCATATCCACGGCTCGTCATGAAGTACGAATCTCTAATCAAAGATGAAAAATGGTCTAAGATATTAGTATGTAAGCAGTCTATTCCAAGAAAATTTTCTTTGCTGGTTTTGCTTTTGCAGTTGTAGAATCAGATTTTTTGCTTTTCTTTGGTTTTAATTCTTGGTGATTAAATGTCGATCTCAAATAATCATCTATTTCATTATTGAGTAGATCAATCTTCTCTCTAAAGAAGTGGTCTGCTCCAGGGATCATGCGATAGTCGACATCAATATTCTTTTGCTTTGCTTATTTTCTTTTTTCAAGTCCTGACACTGTGCAAAAACAAGGTAACTCCTTGCTGTATGTTAATTCAACGTGAACACGGACTGTGTCCGGATGTGGTACAAAAAAGAAAAGAAAAAAAGTCCTTGCTCAGAACAAAAACAAGCCAATTCCTACTTTGATTACAAAATGGATCGAGCATAAGTTAGGTAGACAACAAGTTAAGTCCTGAATTGATGAAAAAACTAATACAAGTGAAGTGATGAAGTCTAAACAGCAGAAATCGGTTTCAATGCGAAACGCATAAATTTGAAGTGAAGCATAAATCTATATGCTCTTTAATAGCTTAACAAGACTTCGGTGGCTTCTAATTGTTAAGTAAGGACAAGGGTTGGTTTGTTATACTAGAATAGTGCATAAATTGGATGGCAGTTTAAGTAAAATATAGCTCTATGTATTAGTGAAGTGCGTAGCCATTTTTTGTTTTGGAGTGGCTCCCATATGCAATGAGCAGAATCCGTTTCACAGATCAAAAGGGAAATCCCTTGGGAAAATTCCAAATTAATAACCAGAGGTTGGGGCACTGGACCAAGGGTGCCAATATGATTTGAGTGTAATGATACGGGGGGGGGGGTTTAGATAATGCTTTTACCAGACCAATTTCTTGTGTGAATTTGGTTGGTGTGGATGTAAAATGACAAAGAAACCTTTTTAAAAGCCAATAATATTTTCCTACAGCAGTAAAATGCAAATTAACAACAGATGAGAGCAGATTCTTTGATGAATAAATTATTATGGCTTCATTGAGACTTTTTGGATGAGTAGACCAGACTATTTTTTTTTCTTTAGAGTTGCTAAAATTAGCAAGTCAGATTTGGGGTATTTCTGCATTGTAATTTCCAGATATGTATAGAAGGAGTCCTTGTCAGCATCAGTAGCCACTCTTGTTGGTGCTTAGACAGTAATTATAGAAAAGTTGGAGGTTCTTCTGTTAAGTCATAGTCTGGCTGTTCTTGGGTTCACTGGATCCCATACAAGAAGAGCCTTTTGCATGCTGCAGATTATCATCAAGCTGACTCCATGGTCACCAGATCCATTGTATGCACCAGATTTGAGGAATAAGTACAAGCCTTGGCATTGGTCTGTTTATATTCGGGAGAAAATATTCTTCACCATCAATTTCGAAGAAAAGTCTTCGTTGTCCATTTTCCTCAACAGTGGCAATGTTGAGGAAACTCGGATCATAAGGACTGTCCAGCCAATTTTAATTTTCACGCGGCAAAAACCAGTGAGATCCTGCCGACGCACAAAGGGAGTTCATATCCAGAAAAATAGCATTCAACTTTTCACCGATGCTTTGTCCAGTCAAATTGGTTTCCAGGATAAGTACCAATGAAAATGTAGTTGGGGATATTTTCAAGAGAGGAACATTCCTAGGGGAAGCTTTTTTCTATGTTCACGGACTGGAAACTATGCATTGTTCTTACCATCAGTCCTGATTGGTCCAAAGTATGATGACTAAAAATTGAATGGTACTTAAACAAAAGCGTGAAAGGCAATGGCTAGTAGCATGCTTGTAGTATGCTCGGTCTTTTTACTCAAAGAAAATTTGCTCAGATCCAAACAAGACCTGTAAAAGGGCGGATGAGTTCTAAGGAGCCAACGGCCATCCACACCGCGAATTAGTAAAATTCTAGTTTAGTGACTTCTTGCTATCTCAGAAAGGGGTTAGGTTAGGAAAATGAAACTTTCAGGAAAGGGGCTATAGGCTAAAATATATCCCAGGAAGGTATTTTAAAGTACCCACCTTCACTCCTTCTCCCTCTAGAGGGCCCTGAAATTTGCCTATATAACAGGTCTATACCTTTTGAAATTTTGACAAAACAACACTTTACCTTAATTTTCAGTTACCAGTTGCTTTTTTCTGCCTTTAGTTCTGAAAATGCAGTTCCTGTTACAAAAAAATACCAAGTTAATGACCGTTTTTCCTTCCTTCAGGTGAACTCTCGTAAAATTTGTAATGACAAAAGTTAATATCATGATTCACGAGGGGGGCATGGGTAGTTTAGAAATGCTTAGGTGGGGCATGGCAAAAAAGGTTGGGAGCCAGTGTCCTAGATGGTTGGCCAACAAGGACAATCTTTGGCAATCTCTGACCCTTTATCCACAGAACGTATCCTAGCCATCCCATGCTTTGTCTCATTAAAGATAACTTCGAATACCACACTGCCTTTTGCTTAGGGGATTTGGGGGTCATAATTCCAACGCGGTGATTCTTTCTCCCGGACTATTACTCTTAATAAATTCTAATGTAAAACGAATTCGGCAAAAGAAAGTTCCGTCCGAAAAATCTTTTTCCCAATATTCTAGGACCATTAGTTTGATTCGATCATCCGTGGGAAAAAAACAACAACTAAATACACATCTATTATCTTTCTTCTGACAAAAAATATATTCCAGATTTTTACAGCTGGGAGCTTGAAACCTTTTTTATAGAGTTTTTTGATATGTTTTCAAGAAAGATCGATGGTTTTAAGAAAAAAGACTACTTCTAAGAAAAAATTACTGTTTCTACTAAAAATCCCGGTGCTTCGTGCCGGAAGATGGGTGTCCCTCCTCTTCCCCCACCCTAATAGTCACGCTTGCCACAGTAACTGCAAAAACGATTTTACACCTTGGTATCTGCGTGGTATTAAACAATATCTACAAAAACAAAACTATTATATTACAAAATGCTGTATATGTGCCGTTTCTTTTAATTTCGTAGATGATTAAACCGCCTATGGAAGATACTATTATGGAAAACGATTTTAGCAAAGAAAAGAAGGACGGGAAAGGGACCCAATGCCTCCCTATAGAGGGATTCCTGACTCGATGCATGTCAGTGTTCATGTTCTCGTCCATAGCACAGTTACTAAATCAAACCATTCAGCCAAGTACGAAAACATTACTGGTGGGGTGACTTCGTCGACCTAAGGCTCTCCACTTACTTCGCAACATCCACGTCGTTTTTAATAAAAACCTAAGCAATGGGTTGAGCCTTGGGGTTTAAAAGTTTTGCCACAGAAATGAGCAGTGATGAAACGTTAATTGCACTCCAAGATCCTATTCAACTCTTACTTGAAATGAATCAACGCAAAATCAGTGCCAGTCCCCGTTCCCTCATGGCCTTGATTGATGTACGTTTTTACTTTCTTCCATTCCATTGACTTTTATCTGCCGTCAAATAAGATCCACACCATTCTTACGTTTTGTTTTCCGTGTACCCATGTGCCATATGTTTCTTGCTTTCTACTGTCATTATGCTACCAATCTGGAATGAAAACATCAGTCAAGTATAAAAAAAACTGTCCCCCCCCCCCCCCATCAACGCCTCGCTCTTTAAGCTAAAGTTTGACTCTTTCTCATAACTCTACTTTATAAAAGAATTAAAAAAACTTAGCGTAAAGAGCGGGGCGTTGAGGAGGGGACAGCCCCTTTCACATACGGAATAATTTCTGTTCGCTTTCAGTTTTAATGTTGCTCCTTACTTTCAGTTAAAAAAACTTGATTTTTTTATTTAATTTCTGAACGTTTTTGAAGTAATGCAGGTTTTGATTTTAGCTCACCGAACCTGAAAAAATGGCTATCCCAAATTTGTATCCGTTGACGTTAGGAAAACAATGAGCGTGGGAGGGGGCCTAGGTGCCCTCCAATTTCTTGATTACTTAAAAAGGGCACTAGAACTTTCAATTTCCGTTAGAATGAGCTCTCACACAACATTCTAGGACCACTTGGTCGGTACGATCACCCCTGGAAAAAAAAATAAACAAACAAACATAAACACGCACCCGGAATTTCTGGCAAACAATACTAAGTTCCACATTTTTATAGATAGGAGCTTGAAACTGTTCGCGGCGGTCGCTGCGGCGACGCGGGACATCGCGATCGAGGCCGGGAAGCTGATCGAGGTCGAGTGGGAGGTCCTTCCGCCGGTGCTCTCGATCGACGCCGCGCTCGCGAACGACGCGCCGATCCTCCACGAAGGCCAGATGACCGAGGGCGCCGGGCCGCCGGTCGAGGGCGACACGAACATCGCGAACCAGATCGTCTTCGAAGGCGGCGACCTCGACGCGGGCTTCTCTGAAGCGGACCTCGTCGTCGAGGGCGTGTTCGAGACCGAGATGACCATCTGCATCGCCTTGGTGATCTGCTGGGTGTTCTTGACGGAGCGGATGCGCCGCCTGAGATCGATCAAACTTGCCATCGGAGAGGTTCCTGCCGTTCGGAGCTAGAGATCGAGGTCTTCGCCTGTCAGTGGGGAGAACGGCCCGGTCAGGCCGCCTTCGCCTCCGGGTTGTCGGCGAGGAACCGGTCGCGGAACTCGACGATCACTGCCTCGAGGGCATCGCGCAGCTCGTCGGTGAACTTGCCACCCTCGGCCAGCCGCTGGCGCAGCTCGTGTAGCTGTTCTTCTAGGTAAAACTGTTCAATTTGGATGTTGCCTGATAATGGGGTTAAAATTCTTTGTTTTATTACCCTCTCAATTAGTTTTGCAACACAAGAAGTGAGAAGTTGATTTTAAATGATTCTTGAAAACCAAAAATTTGTTGATTAATTATCATCTGTAAATACATTCCAGAGTTGATCGTGTAACATTGGAGATTAGTTTTGTCAGTTATTCCATTTGTTATCCAATTTTCGTTGAAATTTTCTAGTTTTTTCGTGAAGTTACCAGGCTCGCTTCAGCCGCCTCGCGCTGCGCGGCGCTGTAGACGTAGATGCCCGAGCGGTACTGCGTGCCGATGTCGTTGCCCTGCCGCATGCCCTGGGTCGGGTCGTGGTTCTCCCAGAACACCAAAAGCAGTGCCTCGTAGGTGGTCTGCGTGCTGTCGAAGGCGACGCGGACGACCTCGTTGTGGCCCGTGAGCCCAGAGCAGACCTCTTCGTAGGTCGCGTTGGGTGTCAGGCCCGCGGAGTAACCCACCGCGGTGCTGTACACGCCGGGCGCCTGGGCATGCCAATGCCGGCCTGTTCAGCCTGGCGCGCAACGGTATCAACCAGCCATTGTTCCGTGCGATTCGCCGGTTCCTTGATGACTTTGGCACCTGTAGAACGCAGCGCAATCCACTTCGACATGGCCAGAGAAACAAATGAGCCGGCCATACCAAACACGGCCGAGAAGATCAGCAGACCGGTAAGGTTGAGGCCGCTACCGCTGGAGGCCAGCGCATCCTCTACGCCAAGCACCTTAAGTACGACGGTGGCCAGAGCCAACACGGCGACGTTGGTAGAGGGCGTCTTCAATTTTGCCGGCGGTGACCTGCTCGCGGGCGGTGCGGGCGAGCGAATAGGATTGGATGAAGTCGAGCCCGCTGATACGGACAACGGGGCTGAAGCCTTCCGGTGTGACCTTCCAGATCTTGGGGATGAGTGCGATACCACCGATGGCCAGCGGGGTGATAATCACCGCTGCCAGGAGGAACTTGAGGTCGTTGATCAGGAGGTGGAGGAGGTAGACTCCTTTGACCTTTTCCGACAGCGCTTCCTGTAGTTCGGCAAATCTATTGCAAAGTTTATATTTTGCAGTTACTTTAAAGTGTTACAAAATTTCCTAGGTAAAACGATATGAAATTAAGATTTGTTTTTCATGAGACTGACACAAAATAAATTAAATTCGGAAAGAAATTAGTGAATAGCTGATACTTACAAGTACAGAACCGCAGTATCCATCGTATCGTTGTAGGAAAAACCTTACATTTTTCCCCTCTTAAGGAGCAAATCAGAGGAAAAGATTTATTAAGAAATTAAATGACAGAAACGAATAAAAAATGAATGCTTTATGCGCTGCGCGCTCAGCGCCGTTCGCGACGTCAAACGCAACGCTAATGTCTTGTGCGGTTAACGTAGGTAGGAAGTCTGCCAACGAATAGCGTTGGTCAATCTGCGCCACACCTGGCGCAGGCGGTTTCGATAAACATTGGCGGACGAGCTCAGCGGTAACTACCGCGGTTCCGTGGGCCTCTGCTCGTCCATCTGCGGTCGCTCTAAAGGCGCGCCCGTTGTTCGTGGTCGCGACGACCGACACGGCGAAGTGATCGGTGCCAAACGCTAGCTTGGATGCCACGGCGCTTTCAACCTTGAAACAACAGATCGACCGCAACGCCAAAGAGCTAAAACTCCCGACGCCAGAAGAACTCAAAGAAGAGGAACTATTCAACGATCAATCTGAAATCGAACTGCGTTTATCATTTTCGATCGTAACGTTGAATCGAGATGACCCCAAAGAGCAGTTTCTGCTGAAAATGCTGTTGGGCAGTGAACCTGATTTGGAAGAACTGGACCAACCAATGGCATTTCCGGTGCTCGGCCGCGGACGAGTCCTTTACGCGTTGGGGTTTCCACCACCGGCACCAGCGGCAAGCTGCGGATGCAGGGAAATGCCCTGTTCCGTCAAGCGGTTGAAAAGCTGACCTCCACCGCGGACGCGGCGCTGACCAAGGCGGGGCTTGGCCATGAAGATGTCGATTGGATTGTGCCACATCAGGCCAATATTCGCATCATTCAGGGCACTGCCAAGAAGCTGGGTGTGCCCATGGAACGGGTGATTGTCACCCTTCAGGATCACGGCAATACCTCTGCCGCCCCCATTCCCTTGGCGCTTTCCGTGGGGGCCTCAGTCCTCCTCGCGCAGCTTCAGGCGGACCTGCTTCTCCGTCTCGCGACCGCGGAGCGAGACGCGCTTGTCGACCGAGCGACCGTCCGCCGCCGTGGCGCGTACCGTGTAGCGTCCGAGCGGGAGGGGACCGAGGCGCTGCTCGCGGCTGGAGGCCCCCTGGTTGAAGGCGGCTTGCATCGCACCGAGGGTCATCATGCCGCCGACCTCGCGGTCGTCGGAGTCGATCACCTCGACCCGCGCGCGGCGCGGCGTGCCGTCTGCGCCCTCCTCCTCCTGGAAAATTTAAACCACTCCCCTAAAATAAAAGCTGTCGATAATTGCACAATTACTTACCCTTGGTTTCCAATATTGCGTTTTCAGGCAAAAACGGTGGTTTTTGCGTGATCCATCGAATTCCATCCTTTTTTGCTGCAGGGTTATACGTCATTAGGCTCAGCGACTATGTTGAAATATTTCGACTAATCTTTAGTTCCCATTGATACGATTTTATTTTAACGCAAAACGACTCATGGATAGCGGACAAAGAAAAATCGCTAAAATGTTCCCTGAGTTGAAATTTCGGTCTCAAATATTTACATAAATGATTGAACTTACACCCATTCATACCTACCCTACGGTAGCTCATTGGAATGACGCTCAGTTTGGCTATGCAGGGCCTTGGATTTTATTGCAGCTGCCATAAGGCTGGGTGACCGACTTGCTATCTATCCCTCTAAAATGACTCTGCAACCGAAGCGTCGATTTGACACCCTACGCACCATCAACCGCTCTCGGTGATCTCTATTCGTTTTAAATGTTCATACCAAAAGTATTGTTTTTTTAAAGGTTTTGGCCGCGCCGATCATAAACCGAAACGGACCAAAACGGGACTGAGCCACTTCCCAGAACGCGCACCGGCCCGTTCGACAGATCGAAGCGGCATGCGGCCGATTCGAACAGCGGATCGTTGGATTTAATCGTAAGCACCTCTTCATCGTCTCGCACGGTCTGGACGAAGGAATAGGGATCACCGTTTTCTGCCAGCCGCGACCACGCGTCACGTTCGGAAAACGCGGGAATCAACAGCAGGATGACGATGTGCACGATGCCAGCACCCTACCCAATATTGCGTGGTTTTTATGTTAACATTGAATAGTTTTTTTCTCATTTGACTAGTGTTTAAACATTCAAAGGATATAATCAATGTAACAAATATTTTAACATAATGCTTTTTACCTAATTTGACGAAAAAAATGGAAAGGAAGGAAAAAAAAAGAATAAAAGAAAACAACCAGCGACTCCATAGAATAGACAGGAATATTATGAGGCGCACCATTTTACGACGTATGAGGGTAGATCAAGACTTATAAAATTTCATAAGATCCGCTCTGTTCAATGAGGAGCCTTATGACCTGATCGCCTGTTTCGACACCGGCGTCACCGAAGAGCTGGTCAAGGAGCTGGCGAAGCAAGAGCCGGTGCGCGTCGTATTTCGTGACAACGGCTTCGCGTCTGACGCGGTGAAGATCAATGTGGAACAAATTTTCCGGCAGCTTTCCCCCGCAACCGACGTGAAGTCGATCTAAGGACGGGGAAGGCGCGGCATGAAGCTCAAATTTAAGGTCCAGCCCTACCAGACCAACGCCGTCGATGCAGTGGTGGATTGCTTCAGAAAATCATTTTAGCGAGTTTATTTGATGTGGCATATATAATATCTTCATAATATTATACATTATCTTCTTTGAAAGCTATATTGAAGGCCCCTATGTTGTAAACAAAAACCACAATCACTGCTTGACTTTTCTTGTATATTCTTTTTCCAACTTGTTTGAGAAGAATTCCAGTACCAACAGTGCTTCTACCTCTTTAAAAGCCTGATTGGGACTGTATGAGTGCATTACAAGTTTCTGATTCTTAATCCTATGGTTGGAGTTATTCTTCCATGCCTGCGCCCCGCATCAGCTCGCGCAAGCGCGGCCGATGCCTCCCAGCCCATCACCGCGTGAATGATCGCGCGATGTGAGGAAACTACCCCCTTCGGGTGTGCCGTGGATCCGGAGGTGTACAGTATGGTTGCCGCGTCGTCCGGGTCGATGGTCGGTGCGTGCATGACACCCGAGCCGGAACGGAGAAAGTCGTTCCAGGCACGCACGCCACGACCCGCTGCAAACTCCGAGCGGACGGCGATGGTATTGATCTGCACCTCATCAAGGAACGGCGTTCGTAAATTTGCTTAGAAAATTAATGACTTATTCCACTCTATTATGTTGTCACAAAGTAACTCATTTCCTTCACAACTTGTTAAACATCAAGGTCATTTGGAAGTTTTAGGTTCATTTACAAGTAGCTTACTTGTAACATTTCAACTACCTATTGAATATAAAAACAGAAATGGATTGTTTATGAAACTCTTGGACGAGGAAAACTACGTATTTGCTTCACCAGGTGAATTAAGCCAGGTCGCATTGACTTACGCAACTTCAAATGTCATAAAATTACGAGTCCGACAAAATTTCGGGAGGGGGGGGGGGGGTTAAATCAGCCCCCTTGGATACGGCCTTGCAGATAAGTTATTTAATGGAATCCAAAAATGTGCCGTACTTCGTCTCTTGTCTCCACTTTACCATGTTATTTTAGTTTCATCGTAACAGCGTTTCTTGGAATTACGCAATGCCTTTTGTACGCACAAAGATAAAGCAAAACCAAGAGCAGGAAAAATTTGCTTATCCAACTGTCTTGGGCCGAACAAAAAGCAGGTCCTCCTCGAATGGGTTTTCATATTTCAATAGATTTTTTATGCAAGAATATATAAAAGTACGCGGAGCTAAGGAACATAATCTGAAGAACGTAAATGTCGATATTCCTAGAAACAAATTTATTGTAATTACTGGTCTTAGTGGTTCAGGTAAGTCTTCACTCGCATTTGATACGATTTATGCTGAAGGTCAAAGACGCTATGTTGAAAGCCTTTCTTCTTATGCTAGGCAATTTCTACATTTACAAAACAAGCCAAATGTGGAGTCGATTTCAGGATTGTCTCCAGCGATTGCATGGATTTCATGGGAAGACTCGACTTCTCGGTCAATTCAGAGAGACTTAAATCTCTCGAGTTCTGTCTCGGTTATTCGAACATATGAGTTTTCCACTCAATGGGCAATAATACTACATGCCTTGAACAAGGGACCTGGCAAGTATGGGTTAAGTACCGTACTAAAAGGAGAGTCAGAAAATATATGGATGCTGCATCCAGAGATTAGTGTTTTTTATGGAGATGGTACAGATCGCTGGGAAGGTGTGTCTGTAGCGTTCGATCACTATCCGTCTTGAGCCTGCCAGAGCGGCCGTATTCTGGCAGGCGCACAATTCCCACATCGGAAATGCGGACGGCCGCACTTGGGACTGTCGCTTGTTGCTGCTTCTTAACGGTCTTTGCGGCTTCGTAACGCTCCATATTGCACTGATCCTCCTCGACCATGGAGTGCAGAACGCTCATGGCCGCCGATGATGTACTCGCACTTGCGCCGTCGTCGTGGACGTCCCCGCCAATCTCCACTGCTGCCGGATGACACTGTGAAAGAATGCGCCGCGTGGCCACTTCGTATTGGCCGTGGTCCGTTCTTTAATAGGTTGCTATCGTTACAACCATGACGTATTTACTGCATTTTGTTTTTACAAGAATAGTTCATGACAAAATGCATATGTGACAGAAAAAACATATTTGATGATATAAAAGTTCGTATTGTCCCTAGCAGATGAAATTCCGATGACGTTCCGAGATGAAGATCCGTTGATAACGTTCTCAAACTTTGGAAAGAGCATTATTATTTAAAAATCAAAAAAATATTTCCTACTCGGGAATATGATGGAAAAACTTACTAATCCAATTTCTATTTAGACCGTATGCTAACTTTACATTGTTCTTTTCACAAACAGATTACGCTAATGGAATTATAACAATACTATCATTCGGAACTGAGAAGAAAAACTGAGACTAAAGATGGAATAAGTGACTTATCTTAGCATAACCTAAATGTGAAAATTGCAACGCTGTAAGGAAAGAGGCGTAGCCAAGATTTCAATTAAAGCTTGTGCAATTAATTTTAGCCCAGAAAGGGGGGAGGGGCTCTAAAAAGGATTTTGAATATCCATGATGTTAGTATTTAGTTATATTTACATTTTTAGGATCAGAAAAATACTTGATATAGCAGAAATAACACAAAACGATCGAACAACTTGAATTTTAGAAGAAATATTCGATGAACGAAAGAACTGCTTCCTCCCTTGATTCTACAATAAACATATATTTGAAATGGGACTGAACCTTATCATACATTATTGTTATTCAGCTTTAGCCTATACCAGAATTAACCAGCTATCATTCATAACTTTAGATAAAACACTTACCTGTCCCTTCAGCGTTGGAAGCAAAGGAATTCTGCCAAATTCTCCCAGTTTAAAATTTCTCCTGAAAAGCTCACCTCCTTTAAAACTAAGCACCCCCTTAGAAAATTTCCACCTTGATATCTCCCCCACCAGAAAATTCTTCCACCCATCTGAAAAATGTGTGCATGCTTCCCAATTACAAATACTGATGACTTAATGTCTTGGATAATCTGATGACTTAAAGACCTTTCCCCTGGGACTGTGGGGGGTCATAATATCTCCAAAGTGTATTTATATGGCCTTTCAGTTATGCTGAACAAAATAGATTTTTGAAAATTGAACAATGTTTAGCTTGGAAAATTAAAAACAGGGCACATAATTGGCAATGCAGCTATGTTTAATTTTGATTTTACTGACAGGTGTAACTATGATATGGCACAGACATTAGCTTTATCTTGCTAATTTGGGAGGGAAATGAATTTTGTATCCAGGTTTCTGATTTTGCTATGAAGTGGAAATTTCTAGTTTTGTAGCTGTCATTTTAAGACATCCCAAAGTCACTTATCAAACTTAATTACAGGGCATTTTAGTGTATTAGGAAATTTCCATGAAGGGAGCGTAGGATTTTCTAGCATTAAAAAAAACAATGAAAAAATAGATATGAAAAAGTTTTTTCAACTGAAAGTAAGGAGCAGCATTAAAACTGGAAACGAACAGAAATTATTACGCATACGAGGGGTTCACCTCCTCCTAAAACTTGCCTCTTTACACTAAAGTATTTTTAGTTATTTCAACTATTTATTCTACGGCCTTTGTGATTCAGAGGTCAGTCTTAAGGAATTGTGACAAAATTTAAGCTTTAGTGCAAAGAGCCCTGTTTTTATTTCAAATCTATATTCTACCTCAATTTTTCTCAACCTATTTAAGGTCTCGACCACTCCTCCCCCTTAAAAAGGTAATTTGCCAAGTAAGACCCTACAAGACTTCTTAATAAATTATAATTTGAGCCTAATTTTTTTTTTATAAGTACATTATTTATCGATTGATACTCATTTATTCATTGTTCGAAAGCCCTTACTTTTGGATTGGTTTTTACATTGTATGGAATCAATTTTTGCAGTTATCAATAGTTGTTTCGTAAAAAAATATCCCCTAACTCCCCCAAAGAGAGCGGATCCAGTCGGGTTATGTCAATCACGTATCTATGACATGTGCTTATTCTTCCCACAAAGTTTCATCCCGATCTCTCCACCCTAAACGTTTTCAAAAATTTCAAGTTTCCCTTTCCAACTCCCCCCAATGCCACCAGATCTGGTCAGGATTTAGAATAAGAACTCTGAGATATGAGTTCCTTCTAAATATCACATTTCATTAAGACCCAGTCACCCGTTTGTAAATTAATTTTTTTTTTTTTTCCGAATTAACAAAGCATTACCACTAGTTCAAAAATTCTGAATTTATTAGCCAGAGGCCACCGCACTTTCGAACACACTTTTACCATCCAATCTTGTCAAAAAACCTTAATTTAACCACCTCTTAGAGGTCTCAAAAGATACTGAATCCGTTTGTGATCAAGAAGTTCCAAAGATACCTTGTATCCACCTGATCTCGGGTGTCCTGATTTTACCCTATCTTTACATAGTAAAGCTACTCTGGCTATACAACATAAAGCAAACATGTGCATGCATCAATACCCCCCTCTAAGGAGCGACATTAAGCTTATAACGAACAGAAATTACTCCGTGTATGAAAGGGGCTGCTCCCTTCTTAACGCCCTGCTCTTACGCTAAAGTTTTTTACTGTTTAATTAAGTAGAATTGAGAGAAAGAGTCAAACTTTAGCGTATAGAGCGGGGTAAAATTTAGCTGTTGGTTGAAAAACATGTTATTGATAAGCACTAATATATATTTTTCCTTCAAGAATGAATATGAAATGAAAAAAGCAAAATAAGAATCGTCTTAATAATAACTAAAGGCAAGATCTCTTCAGGACCATTTCAGGGGTAGATGTTGAAGAAGCAGAAATGTTATTAAAGGTGAGGTCATATTTTGTTTGATGTGTCAAATAGTCCAAACATTCATACCACTGCCATATGTTGTCAACGAAATCAGGATTTCCACCGTGTACAGCTAAGTACTCAGATATCAATCCCTTCGGTTCTTACCAAATAGCCCAGAGGTGGACCTGATTTTCTTTAACCTCCTTACACATTGGACACATAGAAAAACCTTCACTAGAACCAATCCTTCTCCTACCCACTCCTCCCGCTCCATCACAAAACAACAGTTTTTTTTTCCATTCACTCCATCTAACTAAAGCCATTCAGAAGATGAAAAACCTATGCAAAAACTAGTGAAGAAAAAAGGTTGCATTTTGCTTATGCTAAGGGGAACTCGATACCATAAGAATCGATTTGTGAATTTCAGCGTTGGCTGACCGTCTCGAAGACAGAGGGCCCATTAGTAAATTCTCCCAGGTTATTAGCCAACATCGAGATCTATTGAAAAGCTGTGGCTTGACGAAAAATTTTGTGCATATAAATAGATTTTCAGGTTTACCGACTTTTGAACATGCAACATATAATTGTCGATGGGAAAATAGTCCGTATTCAGATCTATACCGCAGTTTTCTAATGATTGCCCTTGGGCTTTGTTGATAGTAATTGCTAAAAGGATATTCCCTGTGTCCCTGTCGTCATTTATATATCCCCCAAGTGAATTTCCGGTGTCCCCTTTGTAGTTGTGTCCCTGTGTCCCGGTCGTCATTTATATTCCTTGTGTTCCGGTCGTCATTTGTGTCCCGGTGTATGCAGAATAATTGTACCTAACACATTAGGCACGGAGACCCGCTACACTTTACTTTTACCAGTATACCATAGTTTACCAGTATTCTAAAATATGTGGAAGGATGTCTGTTTAACTATAGGTATGTGCTAAGCAAATTTTAACAGGATTCACGTGCTTTTCTTCGGAAATCTCTCCCTTCTGTCCCCATGCCCACACGATTCTTTCCCTGTTACAAGTAGATTAGATTGTTCTCATTACAAGTAAAGGTTTGAAAAGGTCAGAGGAAAAAACTTTCCCATCTCTTATTTGGAATCACCGCCCCTCGATTTTTCGGCGCGTTATGGAGGGGGTAATACTTCAGAGCCCTTTCATTTAAATCAAATTCTGCGTGATCCAAAAGTCGTCTATTAGGATTTTTGAGGTTTTTTTGCACCTATCGCCTTGCTATGCCAATGCTACTGAGATGCGGTTGAATTTTCCACAATATTTCATCAGCTCCGTTCGGTCTGCTGTTTTCCCCTGCGTGGATTCCTCTTCCTGTGGATTCTCCTCTGGACTCTCACAACAAGTATTGTAAGCCTGAAGAGAAGTAATGTAAATTTTTCCATACCCTTCTTTGTCAAACAATAACTAGACAACTTCATTCGATAGACATCCGGATTCTCCACTCTTTAGGATAATAATTGTTCATGCGGTTTCCCAATCCTTTAAACCAACCTAAAGGCTGATTATAATAACAGGCCAAACCCCAGCCTTTGGGAAAAATTCCAGCTTGAATTGGTTCTTTTTTTAAGAATTGTAAAGCTTGAGGTAAGTCGAGGTTGATTCGGGGTATCTCGTCGGACACAATAAAAAGAACAAAGAGATTTTTAGTCACAACATTTAAAAAGCGAACTATTTGTGAAGCTAAGGCTTCAACAAAGTGCGTCATACATAATGTGTCATAGAATGACGTGCGATGCATGATGTATAGAGTATGACATATCATGTATGAAGTTTAAAACCCGTTAAACCAGAACCAGTTTAAAAGCGATGTTCAGTAACCCTTTTCAGTGGTTGCTCTATTGTATAAAGTTAAATAAAAAACAAGTTTTTCCATTGAAAGTAAGGAGCAGCATTAAAAAAAAAAAACGGAATTTTGATGTTAAAATATACGTAAAAAGAATTGGATTTTCACGCTGATTTTAAATATATAAGTTTCATCAACTTTAGTCTTTGCCATCAAAAGTTACGAGCCTGAGAAAATTTGCTTTATTTTGGAAAATAGGGGGAAACACCCCGTAGAAGTCATAGAATCTTAACGAAAATCACAACATCGCATTTGGCGTATCAGAGAAACCTATAGCAGAAGTATCTACAAGCTCCTATCTACAAAAATGTGGAATTTCGTATTTTTTCCAGGGATTCTACCTCCGTGGAATGGAGTGGTAACTAGTTGGACCATAAAAGCTTTTCTAATACTCTGGTTCTGCTAATACGTTTTACATGTTAACCTATTACACGCACGGGGAATCCCCTGATCGCACACACTAGAACGATTAAATGGATCGCTTGTTCCCTAACTCTTGTTTACGAACCGTGTATTGATTTTTTGTCTATTGTACGCAATCACAAGCTACATTCTATTAATGTTCTAACATAAACTAAACAGGTTAAGTTACAAAGCAGGTGTCACGGATAGTTTGTGTCTGTGTATTTCATTAGGAGAAAAATTAGTCTTGTCTCTTTGTTAATAACAAAACCCGTCCTCTCTTATTTTTTTATACCTCTACAGTTAATACCTTCTGAGGGAAATGCTATGGACTTGTCTATAGTTGTAGGGCAGTAGTTGCCAGGGTGCCTACTTTTTGGTTCATGAATGTATCCCTTGAGTGTCTAATTTGTGCCATTTTTAACTAAAATGTGTCCATCCTGAAATTTCAAAAACTAAAGTTAATTTTTTTTTTTTTACGTAAACTTTGCATGTTTGTCATATAAAGCAACGGGACTGGTTTCTATCACGAATTGTTTTTCTCACTATATGTTCTTCATTATTATTGAGTCAAATTCATTGAAAGAACACATATTTACTTTTTTGTATTTCAGAAATGGAATTACAGAATTGGTATTATAAATACATGAAGTACAATAATCTTTGCATAACCCAAAAAGACAAAATAAAATCTGTTTTGGTAAGGCAACAACAACATATAGAATCTTTTTCGAAAATCTACTAAATCAATTGCAGTGAAATTACAAAAAAAACTTTAGCCTAAAGAGCGAGGTATTAGGAGGAGGTGACCCCGTCATGTGCTTAATAATTTCTGTTCTTTAAGTGGTTTTAATTCTGATCCTTACTTTCAGTTGAAGAAACTTTCATATCTATTTTTTCATTGTCTTTTTTTTAATAATGCTAGAAAATCCTGCCCTCCCTTCATGGAAATTTCCTTCCCCCATGATAAATTCCTCCAAGGAAAGTTCCCCCAGCATATTCACATCTTCTCAACCCCCCAACCAATAAATCTCTTCAAATTGCCTTCCAAAGCAGCAGCATGTAAGGCTGTCCAGTTTTCCAAGTCTAAGGCATCTAATGGACCTTTTGAAAGTAGTAGTTGACAAATCTCCAAATTGCCTTTGAAAGCAGCAAAATGTAAGGCAGTCCTATTGTTCCGAGTCTAAGGCATCTACAGTGGCACCTTTTGAAACTAGTTGTTGGCAAATCTCCAAATTGCCATCCAAAGCAGCAACATGTAAGACTGTCCTATTTTCCTAGTCTAAAGCATCTACAGTGGCACCTTTTCACGCCAAGCACCAACTTCTTCGGCACCACTTCATTCACATATCGAGTCACCGACTCGGCAGGCGCACACAGCAACACCGGTACGACACAATCACTGGCATCCTACACTCATCTCGAACCCAAACATTGCTCATGGCTCGACGTGTACCTGCACAGCCACGGTGTCGCTGACCGTGGACTCTGTGAACGACGATCCGGTTGTGACGGTTCCCGGCGGCCAGTCCACCAACGAGGACACGGCGCTGACCATCTCCGGCATCTCGTTCTCTGATGTTGTTCCACAGGAGTTCAGGAGATTTTCAGTAAAAAACTTCCACGTAGGGTGGATACCAAACATGATTGAAAAAACGATCAGAAATGAACGTCTTTTTCAAATGAAAGCATACTAAGGAGAATCTTTCAGGCGAAATCATCAGCAGGAAGTTTTCTGTGGGATTTCAGCAAAGATAGAGTTGTCCAGGGGGAAATCTATGGGGGTATTTTACATAGGAGGAATTTTACTTTGAAACTTTTCAGTTGGGGGGTGGGGAATTTTCCATGGATGGGAGCTAATAAGTTGGGTCTGGTCAAACTTAATGGAGTGACAAGGGTTTTCAAAATATGATGGGCCAATGCAGAAAAACTATCTTACTCCTTTGTCTTTTCGAGCTTTGTCTTTTTGAGGCAGGCATAAAAAGAATCAGAATGTTCTTTTAATCGGTGATATAGAGGTCTCGTTGTATGACCTATATAGCTATCATCGCAGCTGCAAGGAATCTCGTATACTTCTGGTGGATCTGAGGTAATCTAATCCTTGCCTTTGTTCAAGAAAGAGGAGATAGTCCTTCCGTCTAGATTTGAGGCTTTTGAGAAGGAAACATTTTAAGAAAAAAAATATTACTTTATACTGTGTAGAATAATTGTAGTTACATATTTTTGCCGCAGTTACACTGTACTTTACCCACCTTTTCCTCTCCCCCTTATACTCAAATATATACCCAAATTATCTAAATATTTCCCATGAGCTTTTCTAGTTCTTGATTGTGTCACAGTTGGGTTAGTTAGCAGGTACACGGGTTTAAACAAGAGTGACACTAACAGCTTAAAGTAAATACGGCAGTTTTTCTCAATTTTTTTAATTTTTTAGATTTAACCCCCCCTCCAGCTTCTCCAAAGAGAGCGGATTCAGCCCGGTTATGTCAATCACGTTTCTAGGACTTTTGCTTATTCTTCCCACCAAGTTTCACCCCGATCTATCCACTCTAAGCGTTTTCAATATCACCGGATATGGTTGGGATATACAATAAGAGCTCTGAGACACGAGGTCCTTCTAATTATTAAATTTCATTAAGATCCGATCATCCATTCATAAGTTAAAATACCTGATTTTTTCAATTTTTTGATGATGGTGATGACGATGGTGATGATAAGAAGGAGGAGGATGACTATGATAATGATGATGATGATGATGATGATGATGATGATGACATGACAATGATGATGATGATAATGATGATGATGATGGTGATGATAAGAAGGAGGAGGATGACTATGATAATGATGATGATGATGGTGATGATGATGATGATGATGATGTGATGATGGCGATGATGATGATGGTGATGATGATGGTGATGATGATGATGATGATAATACTATGATGACACTAATAATGATTTGTACTCACCAAATTGTTGAGATTCCGATGCTGTGGGAAAAAATATGCTTTTTCGCTCAGGTCTTGTTCCTCGGGCCTAATTAAAAATAACATCAAAGATCAGCTTTTATATTCCTGTCCTATTATTGGATTAATATATTAGGCTGTTTTTATTCTCCTGTCCTATTATAGGATTGATATATTAGGCTAGTCCTTCATTCTGCCAATAAGGGAGGAGTATGGTCATGTTCTTGCAAGCTTGATGAAAATCGAAAAATATTGCTGATGAGCCTAATGGGGCAGAGTAGACCAACGAATTTTACACATGGAAATGAGATTGACACTGAAACTTCGACTTGCGTTAGCTTTAAGCAGGATGTGTAACAGTCTCTGTCGTACGAAACAGGTGGAAATTGAGAATGTCAGGATGTATGGAGAGCACGTGTCAAAAAGGTTTAAGAAATATCTTCTTACTGATAATAGTGATGATAATATTTATCACAAGACAAAAGACGTGTTCGTTTTTATTCCTTTACAATGTTAAAGCTAGGAGTTCGTCATTTGTTCGTACCAATACACTCAGCAGCCCCACACGAGCTTTGAATTTTGACTCCCGTGAGCCTATTAGAGAATCAAAAGAGCTGCCAGAACCTTTGCCAGTGCCATCTCAGCGTAGCGCTTTCTTAAAGGTATCCTTCTGTTGATTTTGTTGTCATTTTTATTCTTCTGAATATAAATCAAACAGCCAAGGCTGTTCTTAGGGGAGTTGAGATTGAATACTGTCTCAGTTTCAATCATTTGGCCCGACAAACATTTCTACCCGAAATGTTTCTCTGTTTGTTAAGTGTGCATGACAAGCTGTATGGTAACCTTTTATTGATTTTTCTTGGAAACACATGCTAGGAGGGGGGGGGGGCTTCGAACGTACAAAACTGTCTCTTTCTTAAGAATGACATGGTTAGAGTTATCGGGAAATGTCACATTTTGCTAGAAAATTTTAAATATTTGCTACTGTTGCAATGTTGACAGCATCCTTCTACTGCCCACTGCAGAATGGAAACCAAGGTAAAAAAAAAAAAACACCTGGTGAAACCAAGTGAAAATCATGTTTGCTTCCATTATTTTCTTCACGAGCAATGTATTACAAAAAAAAAACACTTTCACAAGCTTCGAAGGGCCGAATTTAAATTTCGGGGTCAATAAATAAAAACAAGACAAACATAAAATAATAAAAACCCAAGCAAAAAATGCCATAATTAAAACTGTCAGAGTTAAAAATCATTCGTTAGGCAATAATTAAGAATTGGAAGTATTGTAGCAAGCTAAAAACGAAAAACTGGACATTAAAAAAAAGGGGTAGACATGTGAAAAACATGCCAAATAATAAAATGGGAAACTAGGTTTAACAATGTTAAAGGTTAAAGTTAAACATTTGCTTGTTTAACAATGTTAAACAATGCTATTGTAAAATAAATCTGATACAGCAATCAAACACACGCAAAAACCAGGGAAAACTTCAAATGAATTGCTATATCCAAAAGAATCAAGTGTCTTGTGTGAATAGAAGGATCTTTCTGTTTTCTGAATATATATTAGGATATATTTTTTATGATTTGACTAACACAAAAGGCAAGAATACTCCACTTGCCAGCATAAGGTGTCATTCTTGTTTCTTGGTTTCATCCCGATCCCTCGACTCTAAGTGTTTTCCAAGATTTTAGGTTTCCGCCTCCCAACTCCCCCCCCCAATGTCACCATATCCAGTCAGAATTTAAAATAAGAGCTCTGAGACACGATATCCTTCTAAATATCAAATTCCATTCAGATCCGATCACCCGTTCGTAAGTTAAAAATACCTCATTTTTTCAAATTTTTCAGAATTGACCAGCCCCCCCCCACCCAGCTACCCTAAAGAGAGCGGATCTGTTCCGGTTATGTCAATCATGTATCTATGTTTAAAACAGTTGTGCTATAAAAAGGTTGTTTTGAAATAGCCTTTTCCCTGAAAGGGAAAAATACCATAGTCCAGGACATCGCTCTGGGAAATAACGAATAAAAGCCAAACTAAGCCCTGAAAGGGCGAAATAAAAATGAGTGGTGGTGGTTTATTTCGCCCTTTCAGGGCTTGGTAATTTGATTGAAATATAGTCCCCCAGGGCGTTGCCCTGGGCTGTGATATTAAGCCCTTTCAGGGCTACTGAAGATATAGAAGCCGAAGCCTTTGAAAGAATACCAAGCTTTACAAGGCGGTGAACGGCAACGGTTTGCAAATCGATTGTCGCCTCCCGGCGAAAGGGCGAGGGATCGATCGAAAGAAAGTTGCGAAGTGGTTGGGCCAATGGGCACTCGCTCATCATCAGATCAAAGTCAGCCAGGTAATCGCCGAGTACATGATGGACCTGGTTGGGACGGAGATAGGCTTGATTGATCAGAACCTGGCCAAGTTGGCTTTGTACCTGGAGCCAAAATCGAAAGTCGCCGAGGGGTGTGTAGATGAGTTTGTAATACTGAATACAAAACTGGACTAACCGGTTTTACTGTAAATAACTATTTACTATAAACAGGTTTACTATTAACTGTAGATAAACCAGTATTTATGAAATACCTAACTGGTTCAGTTTATCATTCATACACAAATCTTTAGTTTATCATGTTCCTGCAATTATTTAAAACAAAAAGCTCAAAGATCGGATTAAATGATAAATACTGAATACAAAACTGGACTAACCGGTTTTACTGTAAATAACTATTTACTATAAACAGGTTTACTATTAACTGTATTAATTAGTTACTATTCTACCAAAATGTGTTATAGAACCCACTGTTCCAAATTTTACAGGCGGGCTCCATAAGCCCCCACTCTCCTGAATGACATCGTCAATGAAAAAGCCCGACTAGAATAGCAAGACTGCGAAAATTACCAAACAAGCTCTTTTAGCTCTTTTATTACCTTTCAAACGCTAAGTTACTCAAATTTTCTGAGTTTTCTAACTTGTGTGTAGCCGACATTTGGTCAAGAGATTTGGTCGTGACTGCTTTTTGACCAGTAACCTGACCCTGTCCGTCGCAGCTCGACGGGGGTGAGTACGTCGAGCTGATTGTGGAGGACACCGGTGCCGGGATGACCCCGGAGACCCAGCCCAAGATCTTCGATCCATTCTTCACGACGAAAGCTACGGGGCGGGGCCTCGGACTGGCGGCCGTGCAGGGAATCGTCGTCGGCCACCGCGGCGCGCTGCACCTGGAGAGCACGCCGGGCACCGGAACGACCTTCACGGTCACGCTGCCTCGTGTGGAGCTGCCCGCGGCCGAGGTTGTCGGCGACGAACGGTATTCTAAAGTTATTACGTTCATGACTTTATACCTTAGTTCCTCCAGTCCCTCCAGAGGCACAGAGGGCGTCAGTGAGTAGCCTCCAATCTTCCCTCAGTGGGCCGCTGAGTAGATGTCCTCTCATACTTAGATGAATCTCATCTGGAGGGCTCTTCCGTCACGTTTGTACTTTCTACGGAGCGGGTTCTTTGGTCTTCCTCGGTGACGGGTGACTTCTTGTTGCCAGTGAAGGAGCATTTTAAGAATTCCATGATCTGGCATACGAAGGATATTTCATACGAATTAATTTCTGTTCGTTTTAAGTTTTAATATCGCTCCTTACTTTCAGCTAAAAAGACTTGTTTTTTTTTTTATTTAATTTCTGGACGTTTTTGAATTAATGCATGTTTTGATCTAGGCTCTCTGCACATAAATAATTAAAACAAAATTTGCATATTAATTAATTGCAATTAATCGGAGGATTTTGAGAAAAAAGAAGCGAATGAGGAGGCCTAGTTGCCCTCCAAGATTTTGATTACTTAAAAAGGCAACTAGAACTTTTAATTTTTTACATCCTCAGCCTTAGTAGTACTCCCTACAGAAGTAGTAGTTGTAGTCATGGAAGGGGTAGAAGTAATAGTACTTGTAGCAGAGGAAGTTGTTATAGTAGTAACTTGCAAATATTGCCTTTTTGGTCAATTGGTCATCTCCTTTATCATTTCCTGAAAATTCTATATTGATATGCTTAGTCATTCCTAAGTTAGGCTGTACCCTTTTGACAACCCATATATACATAACATGTTATGATTTAGTTCAACACTCCCCTCAACATTCCCTGAAAGACTCATAGATCTACCAAATAACTAACGACTGAAATAGAATGCAACCTTGCCTAACTCTTTATTTAATACGAAACCAGCTACTAACCTCATTTCTTTGATCGCAGCAATGTTAATTTTGTTAATAGCACTATTCATTTGAATGTATTTATGTGGTATACCATACAAGGATAAGACCTTCGCTAAAGTTCTTCTATCAGCTGAATCAAACGCTTGCTCATAATCTATAAGACTAATATAACATATATAATATAACTGTATAATATAAATCTCGTAAAACTTTATAATAATGTTCTCATGGTTTTGATAAAACGATTCCGAGAAAAAAGGAGCGGGGGAAGAGGCCTAGTTCCCCCCAATCTTTGGCTGCTTAAAAAGGCAATTACAACTGTTCGCCCCCTCGTCAATACCTCACTCTTTTTGCTAAAGCTTAAATTTTGTCCCAATTCCTTTAGAATGACCCCTGAATAACAAAGGTCATAGAATAAATAGTAGAAACTACTAAAAATATTTTAGCATAAAGAGCGAGGTGTCAGAAGGAGGGCAACCCCTCGTATGCGTACAAACTAAAAAGCTTGTATTGCTTCTCAAAACGTGTTCATTCAAAAACTTTTGTCTATGGCCTGGTGATATGGCTAGTCTGACATAAGCTTTAATATAGTTGAAAAAGCGTTATAGTAACTAAAGCTTATCAGGCACGTGAGTATGATTTTATTCAAAATAAGGGCCAAGTTCGTCAAAGCAGTAAAATATAGACGTATTCTATAGCAATTAACAAAAAAATCTTAGAAAGAAATCCATAAGAATTTTTCTTGAAGGACAGGGAGCAAGCAATATACCCCCCCCCCCCCGGGGGAAGCATATGAGGATGCGTAAACAGTTAATCCTGATAGGCACATTTTGTACTATGGTTCTGCTCCCCGTACTATGTACTATGTACTATGGTGCTAAACCCCGTTTATGATATCGAATCTGCCAAATTACGTTAGAATGAGCGTTTCATTCATGTTTATTTTCTAATTTGTTTCTTTTTTTAGATGAATATTCGACAGGAGAAGAATATGATTATGAATACAGAGTTGATCCTGATAGGCACGTGAAATCTTTTAACGGCACTTGCAACGCGTGGTGCGAAGTGTATTACGCATGGTTCAAAGAGGTTTGGCGTGGCAGAAATGCGCTATGTGTGAGGGAAGAAGTGGTAATCTGAGATACACGCCAAATGTAATAAGTTTGTGACCTCTCAATGCCCCCTCACAATAAAATTTATGTGTGGTTATCTTTCCAACGTATTTCAATCAATTTTAAGCAGCAAACAATCCAAGAAGAGGGGGGAGGGCTTTCAAAAAGGGGGAGTAGCTATGGGTCCCATTAATTTCGTTCGTCGTTTAGATGGTGTCGGTGGTCATGATCAGCGTGCGCGGGGTCATCTTGGACGATTTCAACAAACCGCCGTGAATCTACACGAGAGAGAACATGTGTTTGTGTGTGGGTTTCAGGATGACAAGGACAGCATGCATGTGATCGACGACCGACCAGTTTTGCGGCCTTCATCGAGAAGATGACCTGCGAGTGTGG
The DNA here is from genome assembly GCA_010016025.2 of Alatinidae sp. Z8VKAUB7J3. NCBI lineage: Eukaryota > Metazoa > Cnidaria > Cubozoa > Carybdeida > Alatinidae > Alatinidae sp. Z8VKAUB7J3. The sequence continues at coordinate 129,008,724 of JAAAKM020721499.1, forward strand.
GCCAAGACCGCATGCATTGCGGAGGGCAGGCGTCTGCAGATGGCACGCAGCAAAAACGAGTAAGGAACTGGGAGCGGGGTGAACGAGGGTGGCTGAAACAGAATAAATGAATCATAATGTCTACTCAAAAAGGTCCTAACTCCTCAACCATTAACGGAAGTAACTCCGTACTTAACTTGCTCCGTAGGATTAACTACTTATAAACAACTATTTTAGCTTATGTAATAGCAATTTATTGTTGTGTTTTTTGAGGTTTGCTTTGTTTTTATTTTGTCCTAAGGACGGTCGAGCAGAAGTATCGATTGATGTCCTTGTTTTTTCCTTCAGAAATATCCTCGTTTTTTCTTCTTCAGAATTTGCTTTCTGAGGAAAATAAAAATTAGTTAAACGATTATATTTGTCTTTTTCCCTTTATGTTCTCTGATATGTAGAGCCGTTGACGAGGTAAATACACCCTCTAAATCTTCATCACCATACCTGCACAAAGGGCAAAGGGGATTTTTTCATTTCAGATTGGTTTAAAGCCCATCGTTCCTCACACACACACGGGGGGGGGTGTGTGTGTGCATTAAATGCAGATAGTTCTTTGACCGCTTTAACATTGTGGCGCTATGAATCTTCAGATGTTTCCTCGTAATGAAAAATACAGTGTTGTTTTCGAGAAAAAAAATTATAGGTAATATAGTATACAAATCTTTCTCGCTTAATAACGTATATTTATTGTTTCATTGACATTTACCAGAGTATGCCGCTTCGCTCCTTGAGCATGCTCGTGTGTGTGCTTGCTTGCTTTGTTTTTAATATAAGCCAACAAAGACCATTCTTTCTATCTTCCTTCCTAAGTGTTGTTGGCTTCTTTGCATTTAGATTACATGTTTTGTTGCCACGGTTATACATTTTTTTTTTTTACGTGTTATATTTCTTTTTTCTAGTACTCCATTTATATTTTGTTACGAAAGTATAGCAGTTCAAAATAGGGATGAAACCTTTTAATTGACAGTGTTCATTGACTTTTAAGTGTGTTCGAAATATCCAGTTAAAATTTGTTATATCTTTTCACTGTCAATTAAAAGGTTTCATCCCTATTTTGAACTGTTATACTTTCGTCATGGAAAGGCAGTGTGATCTTCGAAGTTAGCTATGTTTTGTAGTAGTGTTTGGTAGCAGTTTAAAAATAAATTATTAATTTGTAACTTATCTTGATGCGAAATGAATAAAAAAAGACATTTCTTAAATGTCTTGATTTATTCCAAGCAAGTATAGTTTTATTGCATTTAACGTGGATCATTTAACTGATAAGTACATATCTACTTTACTTGGCAATTATTTATATATGTATTGTTCTGATTCAATAATGACATAATGTCCCATTTTTTTATTTTAAAAATTTCACTTTTATCCGAGGTCTTTTGAACTTTGTCTCTCAATTTCTATTCGTTTCAGAAGGCTCTGTGAAATGTTTGAATGCCCCCCTCCACCGAAGCCTAGAATCGCCAGGCTATTTAAAGCCAAAAATCCAATTTTCTTTTGTTTCCAGTTTTTGCAGTTTTGCAGTTTTCTAGGTCCAGTTTTGCATAAAACATCTTACAACTTTTGTTTTAGCCAAAAATCCTACAGATATACATATCTGTAGTGCCTAAAATCCGTTTATTTTACCGTTTATTTTACTAAAATCACCGTATTTTACCGTTTTTAGTTTACCGTTTATTTACCGTTTATTTTTACCAAAAACGATAATCGAGCCTCCTTACTTTCAGTTGAAAAAACTTGTTTTTTTTTATTTAATAGCTTAAACTAAATCGAATTTATTTAGACAGTTGAAGCTCAAACTTAAATTCAATTAAATTAAAAACATATAGATTTAAATTTCAGCTTAAATTCAGAAAGTTTCTTTGAAAATCATTCCACTTGAAACATTACAATTAAACAATTTACCCACTAATTATTTATATTTACTTTTGAAATCCAAAAATTTTGATTAGCTTACACCAGTTCACTTTCATACATATTCAAAAATTGAAACACTGCCCTCCATTATGCTTTGCAATGAAATAAAACTAAAAGGGAAAACCATTGGCAACAAGGACCTTTAAAATATTGCAAAATATCTTTTAGAAAGCGCAAAATAAAACCGAGTTTATTATAGTTTTTGGAAAAGTTGATGAATTGAGGGATATTAAATCTGATCTCTTGTATCAGATTGATTCTAATTTGAGCTGCATCGATAAGGTTGACAGCTTTTCGCAATTCGCTGGATTCAAATGACAGTTTTTTCTCAATGTAATTGTGTGAACTGCCATGATCCATTGGTTGAAAGATCTCGTCATCGGGGCAGTGCTGTGCACCCCTCCTGTAACGGCCATCGTGGTGCTCGGGTGGTTGATGCGGCACATGCGGGCGGTCTCGGAGGGATATCGGTCGAACCGCGACCGTGAACGGACAAGCTGGCTGCTGGGTGCCGCCGGCGAGGGGCTTGTGGCTCGCCTCGCTGGCGGTCTTTGGGCCAATCTGCATGCGGGCATCATCGGATTTCTGGGGCTTGCATTGGCCACATTGCCGTTCACAGCAATGAGCGACTCAGATGCATTTTACGTACAGTTACAGGAGCAAATAGACAGGGTCCCGGGTAAAAATATGGTATTTTTACTACGAGATTTTAACGCCCGTCGGTAGAAATAGGGATAGATGATATCCTAGCCTAGGTAAATCTGGTTAGGAAAATAAAAGAGTAGGCCTCGAAGACTGACAGGATCAATACAAGGTACTAGGGTGTATAGGAGTGCTGTTATTGATGTTAAAAGTAAAGATCACCATCTAGTAGTGTCTAGGGTTAATTTAAAGCTGAATGAAGCTAATTCTAGCAGGGGATCAAACTTCAGTTTGCCATGATGAATGATTTGGCCATTACCAATACTGTATTCACACACAATCCCAGCCATAGAGCCAGATGACATTCAAGAGATGGTAGAGTTAAAAGCTAAATTGATTACATCCTCATATTCTGCCATTGGAAATCGATGGCTATAAATAGTAGATTGCACATCAAAGCAGATATTGGTTCATGGGTTGGATCATCTCCTAGTCAGACTAGATCTAAAGTTGCAATTAGCAGCAAACCCTTAGAATTTTTCAGAGTGAATTGTTAATAGGATGATTTACTGAGTATTTTATTTTTGTGTGTGTGGGGGGGGGGCGTAATTTTAGACACAAGCCCCTAACAAAAAATTTGAATTATCTCCCCCTCACACCCCCACAAACTGCCTGAAATTTAGGACTGCATCCCAAAATTGCTCTTGGAAGTAGTAATACCTCAACGAGTCAAACTGAAACTATAGCCACTGCTGTTTTCGTCCTTAGTGGCTTAAGATCACACAGAAGGTTTATTGGCAATTCCCCCAGATGCGAAATTCCACATTTTTTTAGATAGAAGCTTGAAACTTCTACAATATGGTTCCCTGATATACTGAATCTGATGGTGTGATTTTTGTTCAGATTGTATGACTTTTAGGGGGTGTTTTTCCCTATTTTTTAAAATGGGGCAAATTTTCTCAGGCTCGTAACTTTTGATAGGTAAGACTAATCTTGATGAAAGTTATGTATTTAAAATCAGCATTAAAATGCGGTTTTTTTTATGTAATTGTTGGTGTCAAAATTCCATTTTTTAGAGTTTTGGTTTTTAAAGTTAGAATGTGAATACTTGGGCAATATAAGGAACAAAACAACACCACCTTCCCGGAAATGATGCGACCTTGATTATAATTTCACCGCTGAATCCAGCACATCTGAAAATCCCGGGACGGCAGTTTTAGTCTTCTATTTACACAAGTTAAAAATTTCGTACTTTTCTTCAGAAAGACATAACCGCATATTTTTTTTGCTAGGATAATTGTACCAAATTATTAGTCATAAAATATTGGGAGAGGGCTCATTCAAACACCGATTAATGTTCTATGGTCCAAAATAATGAGTCTTCCAAGATTCATACTTGCCATTACCCAGTACGACGCCATGTTAAAGTTAAAAGATTAGGAAACATTTCAAAACAGAATAATTTGCCAGAAAACACTGAGTTTAAGATAAGTTCTTCTGCTATATCTGATGCTGCAGGAAAAAAACATATTCCTGCAGGAAAAAAAACAAAAAAAAAACATATTCCTGCGTGTAAATATGTTACATGCAGAAAAAAACAGCCCTTCTTTTTTTCTTAGTTGAAGCTAGTAGAGACCAAGAAACCCATTCGTGAATGCTGATCACCAGCCCTTGTTTACATCCGATGGCTCTTTATCCGATGGTTAGCCGCTATTTCGTCCATGTTTCACTTGCCGCCGTTTCTCACGCAAATAGGCATGACGTTTTTCCTTCCAACCTCGCAGAAGCAAGAACCCCGCACCAAGGAATGAAAGTGGAATCCCGATGAAGACTGCAAACAGCGCCCAGTAGCCGCCGATCAGGTAAAGAACGACGACGAGTGCTACGAATCCGAATTCGATGGTTAGCCCAACCGTTGGTTGGTTTGATGCATACGATCGGACCGCGCAGCGATGTGGCTGAAGATATGGCACAAGAGACTTTTCTGCGCGTGTGGCGGGCAAGAAAGGGATACCAGCCGGGAGCCAAGTTTTCGACGTGGCTGTTCACGATTGCTGGCAACGTGGCTCGCAACCAAGCGCGTTCGCTGGGTCGTCGGCATGAGGTCAGTGAGGTCGACGCGGCCGGCGGTGAAAGCTCGCCCAGCAGCCCCCGGCTTTTGGCGGCCACAGCACTCGAAGCCAGTGGGATACAATAATTTCTGGAAAAACGCTATAATGATAAAGGGAAAATTCTTTAAAATATGTTTGTTATTTAGCACAAATGGGCGTCAATCCATGTCTCATTTATCGTAGTTTATGTTCGTTTTATTTTGACTGGATATTTCGTTTCAACCGTTCGTTTTACATTTCATTTATCCACTGCTTTTTTTCTGTTTTAAGTTAAAAGCTTAGGTTTTAATATCGCGGTTTACTTCTCTTTGAGAAACTTCTCTCTTTGATTTTTTTTTCTTAATTAACTTCTGTTTCGCCCCTGCTAAATTTCATACTGACTAATTTCGAATCTGGAATAGATGAGGAAGTGATAATTAAGTGTGCCGTTGATTTTTTTTGACGGATCAGTCATTTCTTCTTCTAAGCTGGAATTTTGGAATACAGTTAACAATGATATCCAGCCAACAAAGCGTATTGGTGCTAAGGTTATAAATAATGTTAAGAATATTCTCGATCTACTACGTAAGTGTGATAATGACTCAGCCTTTTTGACATCTTGCTGGACGACGTCTCTTGTAGATCTGTGACTAACAGGTATTTGTATCAGCTGATCTGAAGTTTAATATGGCATTTACTTTTCTTTGAAAAACTTCTCTTTCAGAGGAAAGTTTTAGAATAAATTTGCTCGTTTTTGATTGCAAAAAGGTTCAAGTTTTTAAAAAATGCCTTACTTCAAAATAGCTTTTTCTCAATATCAGTCTTTCATAAAAGCATCAAACCTAGTATTAAGTACCAAAGCATCAAAGCAAAGAAAGCATCTAAGTAAACAAGGTATCAAGGTAAACAAGGTACCAAAGTAACAATACCTTTTTGGTCTAGTACAAAATCAACTACTAATAGCACAATAGGTTCAACTTAGTACTTTAAGCACTTTTTGAGATATTTCTGATACATCGTGTTAATAACCTGCATTCGTATAATGTGTTATGATCTGGCCTAATATTCCCTCAATAGTACCTGAAACTTCGACATTAATACATTTAGCCTTTGTAATATTAGCATTAACACAAGTAGTAGTACTACTTTACAAACCCTTCGAAGGGGGTTTTATTCGACCGTAAATTGAAAGTCCTAGTGCCATCAAGTCGGGCGGCTGTGTGCGCACGGTCGAGGGCCATACGAACGGGGTCCGGTCGGTGGCGTTCAATCACGACGGCTCGCAGATCGTCTCAGGCGGCTATGACAACACCGTGCGCATTTGGGACGCCAAGTCGGGCGGCTGTGTGCACACGCTCGAGGGCCACACGCACTCGATTGAGTCTGTGGCGTTCAATCACGATGGCTCCCAGATCGTCTCGGGCAGTGGCGACCGCACGGTGCGGATCTGGGACGCCAAGTCGGGCGGCTGTGTGCGCACGCAACATTAAAATTTAAAAAACCAAAATCTCAACACTTCTCAACACCTCTCAAAACACTTCTCAGTGCCCCTCTCTTCACTCTAAAGTTTCTTAAAAATATTTAAAAAGTTTTTTATTATGGTTACATAGCTATTCCGTTTCAGGAATCTTTATTAAAGAATTGAGACAGAAGATCCAACTTTAGCGCAAAGAGTGGGTATTAAAGAGGGCGTAGCCCCCCTCACATACGGATTAATTCCTGTTCGTTTTAGTTTTTATGCTGCTCCATACTTTCGAAGATGGCCCTAAAAAGTAAATTGAGAATTGGAGACCGATTTCGCTCCTTCCATTGTTTTCAAAACTATTTGACAAAGTTGTTCACAAATGTCTACGTCTTTCGTGCAGGCTAACGGTTCGCTTAGTGAGATCCAATTCGTATATCGCAAAGGGCACTCGACGACAAATGCTTTCCAATGATGGTATCAATTAATAGTGGTATGGACAGAGGTGAAACACCTTTGTCTGTATTTATAGATATTCGCATTGTATTTGATACGGTTGATTTTCAAACATACTACTTCTACTACTTCTACTTCTACTACTGCTACTACTACAACTTCTACTATTACTACTATTACTACTACTACTACTGCTTCTACTACTACAACTTTTCATTGTCCTTCTACTAACAAATAATCGCTACTGTTACTATTGCTACTACTGCTACTACCACTGCTATTACTACTACTATTACTACTACTACTACTTTTACTACTACTACTACTACTACTACTACTACTACTATCACTACTACTACTACTACTACTACTACTACTACTACTGCTACTGAACCGCCACAAGCGCATCTTCAACTTCCTTAAATGCCACAAGAATGGTTTGTTCGTATTGGGCCAACGCCTGTTTGGCTTGAGCCTCAACGGCTTTTTGTTCGAATCCAAGGCTTTTCGCATTAAGCAGAGGTGCTGCAAGGCCTAGTCCAACCGCTCCAGCTTCACTACCTAACAAGTTAGCCAATTGAGGACTAACCACACCTCAGACGCCAGTCAGAGTAATTTTGGGGAATCGATCAGCCTTGGCCACACCAATACTTGCTGCCGAGGCAGTGGACGTTGACGCTGCTTGCAACTACGACCTCGTCGAAATGTTCGACGAGGGCTGGGCTGTCGATCAGGTCAACCCCGCGGCTACGGAATCGGGCCCGGGCTTCATTCGCTGGGCTGGCATCAGCGCCGGCAGCGTGAGCTACCGTCTGCAGCGTTCGGGTGCCTGGTCGGAAGGCCAGGGCGCCGTCTCGGGTTCGGCCACGATCGGCGGTATCGACCGCGCCGTCGCGGGTGACAGCGGAATCGCTGGCGGACTCGTTCCTGTCATCCAGGAAGATTAATGATTGTGAGGATGTTCTACAAAACCCCATCACTCTCTACGCTGATGACAGCAAACTAATTGGAATTGCCAATGGAACCCTGCAAAATGACTTGAATAGTCTCTCCTTATGGGCTTTCACTTGGATGATGGAGTTCAACCCATCAAAATCCAAAGTCCTGTACATGGGTCCCCACAACAATCGGATTTCGTACTCTATAATGGATACATCTGGCACACGTATCCAAGTTGAGGCTGTTGAGAGGGAACCAGACTTATGGGTGATTATTGACCTTTCAAAAGAGCTATTTATTCTGATTAAACAGCCTTTGTGATTCAGGGATCATTCTTAAAGAATTAGAACAAAATTTTAGCTTTAGCGCAAAGAACGAGGTATTAACGAGGGGCGAGCCTCCTCATATACGTAATAATTACTATTTATTTTAAGTTTTGACGTTGCTCCTTACTTTCAGCTACAATTTCTTTTTATTTAATAAATAATAAAACATTGAAGCCTTATGGCCTTTACTATAGGCAACACTATAGCGTTGCCTCAGGTTGAGAAAATTAAATCGTGAAGGGAAGATTTTACCTTGCCTTAATTCACGGATTAGCCGATTAAAAGAGACTCTGCCTCCCTTTTCCTTATAGTTTTCTTATTAGTAGACAAAAGAAAATCAGAAGAGGCAACGTCTTACAGCCCTTTCGGACCAGCAGTAATTTTGAACATAAAGCAGGATATAGAAGGGTCAATACTAATATGAACACGGAAATTGAACAGTTTTCAACTGTTCAATTGAACGTTACTGGCACAATCAATTCTATTCAAATCATTTTGCAAAAATGAGTGACGTATTAAGGATAGGGCGACCGCCCTCATATATGCAACAATTTCTGTTCGTTGTAATTTTTAATGTTGCTCCTTAATTTCAGTTGAAAAAACTTGTTTTTTAATTTAACTGTAATCGTTTTTTGAAATAATGCTGGGAAATCCAGCTAACCCTCCATGGAAAACTGCCTTCCCCCACGAAAAATTCCTCCATGAATAGATCCTCCCACTTAACTCCCTTCCACCAGAAAAATACACCTGATAAGCGTCTTTATACTTCCAAGTAACCAATTTTGATGTGTACCGACACAATAATCACTAATAGCATATCAATTTCTCGCCCCTCTTACCTATTACTCACCAGTTCGTTCCTACCAACTTTAACTTATGTTTTGAACATAGTTTTTTAGCCCATGTTGTTCCAGAACTATCTTTGTTATGCTATGATTTAATTTAATAATAAACTTTTTCGAGTGAATAGAGGTTTCTGTTTAATTTTCAAAAAGAAAATGCATGTTATTCCTCTTGAAATAAAAAAAAATTCTTTTAAAGTTTTCCCTTTTTAAATTTTTATATAAGCAACTCAGTTGCTTAAGTGTGAGGCCTCGATTAGGTCCAACATCTAAGCAAATCGAGGCCCCAAATTCAGGAGGGACAATATTTAAAACGCCTGAAAAACAAGTCAAGAGACGTTTTTCGTTAAGAATTGATTACAAAGTGCTTATGAAAAAACGTGTAGCGTATCCAATCGTTTTCAGATTGCTTCCTGGTCATAGCGCACACTTTTCCGAGGAGCCGCAGGTTTGACTGTAGTCTGGTAATGGCCGGATGAAGTACTCTTGGGGTAAAAAAAAAACAAAACTAAAATTTTTTTTGTCAAAGTTAAGACAGATGTAGACATGTCTACCATGCAATTTAAAAAAAAAAAAATCCGAAATAGGGAAGGAATGGAGAAAGGAGCTTGAAAATAGCCTCATAGAGAATAATCAAAAGCTCCTTACTAGGGGTGATTTGGTTCCTTAAAATATCAGTCTTGTAGCCCTAGGTTCATACATATATAATTTTTTGAGAATTATTACACTAAAAATTATGTTTCAATGCAAAAGCTATTTGCCATCTTTAGAATCTTTGGAGGGGGCTCATTCAATTGTAAATTGATTGTTCAGTGCCCTTTTTAAGGGGAAAAAGGGATTAGGGGTGACCAGCCCCCCCTCTCACGTCCTTTCTCTCCCAAATGTATCTGATCTACATTTTGAGATAGCCATTTTGTTCAAAACAGCCTGAAGATCAAAGAATTATGGTCTTGGGCTTGATTCCCCCTTCCAGCTTTCGGGTAGGGTCTCTATGTTATGCTAGTTGTCATTTCTTAACGTATATGGTTTTTGTACAATAGGTGTATATCACTGCTTAATAAGTGGCAGTTATTCCATGAATTGCAATCAGCTTTCATTGCAAAGATCTCCGTTGAAAGATCGCTTTCTGGATTTTTACACCTCCATCGTTTTCTATTATGATGTAAGGAACTTCAGGGCATTCAAATGTTCTTTCTTAATTCTGGTTTGCAATTTTAGGTTTTAAATTACGGAGCGGGTTATTAATCTTGCAAGACAAAGTATGCTTTATATTTCCAACATATTTGAAAAAGCAGCCTCTGAAATTAGAAAATCAAAATGGTATCCACCCTCTGATCACTCTGAATCCTAAAAAGGGCACTAGAACTTCTGATTACCAATCCAATGAGCCCTCTCTAAAGCATATACTATCACCTTTTCTATATAAGCCTTATATGCCCCCAGGGCATAACTTACAACCTTGCCCAGAGGGCTTGGGAGGGGGTGTTATCCTCAAAGACATAATTTCAGGATCTTTCAACAATGCTGAACAGAATAGTTGTCTCAAAATTATGATTGGATGTGTTTGGGGAAATGGTGGGCATGGGAGGGGGAAGGAACTCAAAACACAGCTCAGTCAGTTGATTCGCTCGTGGACTGAGAAAAAGATTCAGAAGGTTTCCAAGGGATCAGATGATCAGTTGTACGAGGACTTTCTCAAATTAATTGAGCCCGAATTCCTGAACACGGTGCTTCGCCATTTCGACAATCAATACGTCGCAGCTGCCAAGGTTCTGGGCATTCACCGTACCACCTTGAAGAAAAAGATTGTGGATCACAAGGTGGACGATGAATGAAGACTAGACACGTCGTTGCACTAGGGATACTCGTCGTTTATCAAGTTCTGTGACGTAATGGCTCATCGATCGGCAAAAAGCATATTTGATTTGTTCCCATAGATACTCATGGCTATTTCTCCTCGTTTTGAGTCTGACTCAGTCGTTTATTGTAATTTCTGTTCGTTTTGGGTTTCATTTATTTATTGATGGGGATTTGTGATAGTTTTAATCACTGAAGATTATTTGACTGTATTTCTGCTCATTTTTGGTTTAATAAAGCTCTTACGTTTCTTTGAAAAGCTTATTTTGTCAAACTTTTTTTAAATATTGACTGCTCGTTAGCATGAACTGTTTGATAACCTTGATTTAAAATCCATTGAAATGGAACGACAAAATCTGAATTCCTTTTAAGAAATCTTATTGAGATTTACAAGGGTTTTTACAGGAGAAGCCAAATAAGGAACAGTCTATACTTTGATAAAAGGATGTTCTAATACTAATCCATTTATAAGAAAAGAAAACGAATGGCCTCCTTCTTCAACCAAATAATGTTCTTTGTTTTAGAAACCCTTACAACTGAAGAAAATTTACTTATTGGATTATCAATGGTTAAACTCATCGTAAATCTCCTGCACATCGATAAGCTCCGCTGCCAACCCCTGGCTGCGGCGAAAATCCAGCAGTTGTCGGGCGCTTTCGAACAGCAAATCGTGAGTGATGATGACATATTCCGCAACATTATTGCGATCTTTTAACGTACGAGCCGTATTCTCGGGATCAAACGGCTTGTCTCTTTCGATTCGCAGCGGCTTTTTCTTTTTATCTTTTGCCAATGCAATATATTCTAGATCATCTGTGGGGCCATCATCCCGAAAGGCTCTTGAAAAAAATTCTTGCCCATTGTCCCCAAATACCTTAACTCTCTGCTTTCTTCCTGAAAGGAACTGTATCACCCATTCTACAACCTTTAATGGACACCAACAGCAATTAGTTTTATCTTTAGCTGGTGACAACAGATTTTTCAAAGGTTTTGGTAATATCTAAAAGGATCATTTCAACTCAAGTATTGAGGTCTAGCAACTAGAGATATAGGCTCACCATAAGCATCTATAAGATTTGTCTTAACTGTATACCCAGATCTGAAGCCATGTTGCTGTCAAGTTACAGGTTTACTTTTCTAGAAGTTTAGTTCCATCAGAATGTCTACTTTGTTACAGATTTCCGTAATCTTGCGTGCAACAATCACTGTACTTTCACCTGGGATCGAGGGGATTTCTTCTGGCTCGAAAATAAGCTCAATATCTCAAGCAATTCTTGAGTGTATCATTGTCCAGTTGTATATATCTGATACTTAGAGTTGACATCTTTATATTTTTAAGTCTGGTATTTAAGCTCTTTTTCTGTTAGTCATGCATTGATAATTTACTTAGTGAAAATAATGCTTATATGCTTGTAATTGCAAGGGAGCCTCAAGGAATATTTTAATATGGTTATACAGTATGTCTGTATGTTCAGAATCATCTTTTTAACCTTTTTTTTAGAGGAGGGAGGGCGGAGCAAGACGGACGTAATGATAAGCAGTATGGAGAATGGATGCAAACTCGCCCTACAAAGCGGTGCCCAAACTGAATGAATTCTTATGTTTCAGATGGCACCTGATGGCAAAGGATCCAGATGTCAGTTCAAATCAGTTGCATAGACGAATTAATGCATTTTGAACTCTGTATAGACGGAAACAATCTTTTCCTAGTATGTTTTCTTGACCTTTTCTTTACTTCACAGGCAAAATCTTAACTCACAATACGGACTTTCTCGCTTTACCCATAACAAAAGGATTGTAAAGGATTTATCTAAAGAAATTAATATATGTCAAATTTGCTTCGCCAAGAGTACAATTTTTGCTGTCTCTACACATTCAGCTTCTCTTTTTGCCATTTATTCTTATTCTTAGAGTTCCTTTAACACAACTCGTTCTTACTGAATTGCCTCAAACTTCTACTTCAAGAGAGCCAGATACTAAATCTACAACTACTAGTTCCTCAGATACTGACAGTGAATCAGGCGCAGATAAGCTCAAAGACGTGGAAGGAATAAGACCACAGAGTGCAACTGCCCAGGCTAAAAAGGCAAAACTGAAAGGTCAAAATTTTTTTCAGAAACAATATAAAAAATTTGATTTAATATCGCTAGCGAAGGCAAGGAAAAAACTGAGTCTACTGAAGAAAAAGTAACAACAAGGTCAGGCCGAGTTGTCAAAAAACCTTGTTCAACATCCCCTTCAACACACGCGGAAAGTTTCTGCTTAGTGCCATCAACCGTTCCTGAAGCATTTCTAATGTGTCCGCTTGACAACCTGTGTGGGCATAGTGTGTTTCGAATTAGTTCAATTTAGTGTGTATATATCCCAAATTTTTCACCTTAATATCCTTAGATTTAATAGCAGTAGAGGTAGTATTAACAGTAGAATTCATTGTAGTAACCTAAGCTTAAGTGGCAGTAGTAGTAATTGAAGTAGTAAAATAGCAACCGTAAAAGGAGACATAAAAACAAGGGGTTGTTGTGCCCCAATCATTAATGGCCTCTAAGCTGAATTTTAGCTTTTGTATAAACAAACGATTCGAAAATAGAAATCTCTCCTTGAAAATGCGACCCCTTAATTTGTTTTTAAGAGACGCCTGAAGTGCCAATGTCTTTTCAAATTGGATTTTTTATATTTTTAAGGAAGTATTCACTGAAGAATATTGCTCGTATTAAATTTCTCTTATTTGTTTTACGCTTTTGTAAGTAAGCCTAAGACATAATATTTATTACGTAATCTAGGTTACATTTGTACCATTTTTATTGCATTTTAAGAATAACTTAAATACATTTTAAGAATGAGGATAGTTTTTATGTTACAGCCCTAAAAAATTTACATTTTAGTTACTTTTTCAATTTATGTTACAGTTATGTTAAGCTTTTGAATAATGAACAAGTTGTCCAACTTCTGAGAAATCTATTTATTTTCCATGAAAAACTTCCGTTGTTCCTGGCATAATCGCACTAACATGAGCATCAGCATTCTTTCACAAGGTGATTGTTGAATATTATAAACAGAGTGTGACTCCCCTTTAAAAATCGGTTTACCCAGTTCTGACCAGCTATTTAATTTTGAAATTTATAAGGTATGCCATTTCTTTCAGCTAACTGGTAAGCTAAGGTAAATAAGTTCTTCATCTTCAGGCCAAACAACCGTGCCTCCATAGTTTCTAAGTACATCACAAGCTCAAGCTCCTGTTCTTGGGTAAACAAGGGTTGGAATTTCCGAGCAGTTTCATCAATCAAATACTCAGGAATTTCCTCTTTTTTTTAACGTATCTTTCAATAAGTTTGCCTAGCTATGACCAACCTCCAAGCATAACAAATGCTTACCGGCGATAGAGCCTTTCGGCTACAACTTGGGACTTCAAATTGGTTGCGCTAGCGCTAAGCAGGCACAGCAAACCTTGATGCAAGTTCGTCCCCCATGCGCGAAAACAGCTGCTTTAGCTGCGAGTTATCACGCACCTCGGGTCGCCCTACGAGCCACACTTGCATATCGGTAATGGCTCCCAGCGGAAGTACCTGCACCCATTCCGGCTCTTGATGCGCAACGCAGAGCGGGATCTTTCCCCGGTATTTTAGGACCATTGGTTCGATATAATCACTCCTGGAAAAAAAAGACGCATGCATCTGTGACCATCATTCTCGAAAAAGGGTAAAATTCTAGTTAATTGACTTCTTGCTATCTCGGAAAGGGTTTAAGTTAGGAAAATGAAACTTTCAGGGATGGGTCGACAGGCTACAGCATGTCCTGAGAAGGTATTTTGAAGCTCCTACCTCCACTCCTTTTCCCTCTAGAGGGACTGTAGACAAATTTCAGGGTCCTCTAGAGGGAGAATATGGCTTCTAAGTATTACTTTGTATTCCTTTTGCCCATGCCAGTTTGTATGGAAAGAGTGGTTGTGGAAGCTACAGAGAGGGCTCACTTGATTGAAAAATTAAAGTTCTAGCGGCTTTTTTGAGAGTCGAAAGTAATTGAAGGGCAACCAGTCCCCCCCCCCTTCCTTGTCCTTTTTTTCTACCTATCCCCCCTAACCCCCCAACACATCTGACACAAATTCTGAGATAGTCATTTTGTTTAAAATAGTTAAAATGTTGAATAAATGTGCCCTATTCTCTATTTCATAGAAAGTACCCCCCCCCCCCCATAGAGCGGATCCGTTCCAATTATGTCAATCATGTACCTAAGACTTGTGCTTATTTTTACCACCAAGTTTCATCCCGACCCCTCCACTCTAAGCGTTTTCAAAGATTTTAGGTTTCCCCTCCAATTCCCCTCAATTTCACCAAATCCAGTTGGGATTTAAAATAAGAGCTCTGAGACACCATATCCTTCTAGAAATCAAATTTTATTAAGATCCGATTACCCGTTCGTAAGTTAAAAATACCGGCTAGTTGGCTATTATCACTTTTCACTCTAAAAAAGAGCTAGAAGTTTCAATTTTCGATCAAATGAGCCCCCTCCAAAGTTAATACGAGCACCTCTTCCTCAGAACCTTATATTCTATTAATGGGCAACTTCCACAAGTTACAATCCTTGCCCCGGCATCTAGGAAAGATTTTTCTACCCCTAAGCTTCATTAATTTTATTTTTTGAGACTATTTAGAACAATATGATTACTTAAAAATTTTGATTGGATGTTTTTTGGAGAAACAAGCACAAGGAATAAATAAATTTAGGTTTATCCATTTAGGTTATCCAAGCTTAGGTTTACCCATTATTTGCATTATTGCATAAGCGAGGTACTGACTAGGGGGTGAACCCCTTAATATACGTAATAGTTTCTGTGCGTTTTAAGTTTTGATATTGCTCCTTACTTTCAGTTCAAAAGTTTTTCGTTTTTTTTTAATCTCTACGGATTAGGAAAAGAGTATAATCTGACCAAATTGACAAAAAGCTTAAGCTCGTTTCTGTGAGAAAATTAAATTTAAAAAAACAAGAGAAGCCCTATCCCAAGTTGCTACAAAAACCTCTTATATACAGTGACCAAGTTTTTTTTTGCCTTTTCTGGACTTTTGCTGCGCCCCGTTTGATAGAATTATGTTTTGTTTCTATTTTTCTTGCTACATTTTTACATTCGTATTAAATACTGAAACTGGCCCGAGTGCTGAGGGGGTCATGCCACCTCCGGAATATATTTATTAGGCTTTCCAAATATTTTAAACAAAATGCCTATCTTGAGCGAGTCCCTTCTTAAGTTTCTATAGCGACCCTTCAGAAGGGATTGGATGGCTGCTCCAATTTTCGTCATAATTACTCATATTTAGGAAAATTTCATTTTAGTTCTCAAAGTATACACACTTAAAAGTTCCTTAATTATCGAATCATTGCCACACAAAATTTTAACTACAGTACAGAAAGCGAGAGATTAGAGGGGGGGAGAATTCCCGTAATAATTGAAATACCCTAAATATGATATCAAAATGAACAATTGAAAATATATAAAGAAGAAATTCTTTCAAATGAAAGTAAATGAATAACGTTAAAGCTTAGGAGCGGAACACGCCGCGGAAACATGACCGAATTTCTGACAGTTATAGCATCGTTTTGGAAGGTACACAAATTCTTCAATCGGAAAACGTTCAAACTCTAGTTTTGGTTGAGTTTTCATGGCCAGACTTACTTATATGCTTATGTACAACTTATATATTCGACTTCTACCACACTGCTCTGCCCTTTCGCAACCTGAAACGCAGTTTTCACCTTATCAACATCGTATGTGGTCGGAATGTTTTTGATCACGCCTATAAAAACTGGGGATTTCACCCCAGACTCTGGGGGTTTGTGTCAACCCTGATGGTTTTGTTATATCATCTTTGGGCTATTTTCTTAACAAAATGACTAACTTAAAATTTCTATCGGACATTTTTCGGGAAAAGAGGACATGGAGGGGGGCCTAGTTACCCTTCGATTACTCTGGCTCATAAGAAGAGCACTAGAACTTCTGATTTCCAATCAAATGAGCCCCCTTCAAAGCTTATACGACCACCCCTCCTAAAAAAACCTAAAATGTCCCGCGGAGTATAACTTAAATCCTTGTCCTGTGTCTTAGCATTTAGTACCGTGGCATTTGATGCACTTCATTTCCTTATATTTGCCACAAGGAAATATTTTAAACGTCAAACTACTTTGCACAGTTATCATCTTGACAACTGTAGTTACCAAATCGATATTTACCATAAGGATATTTACAACCCATGTGTTTGCAATCTTCAAATGAAAGCACTGATATAAGCGCAAAGCTAGTTTTAGTTTAACTATACAATTGCATACGAAGTACTTGATGATGATAACCAACAACCCTAAGTATAGCAAATACCGTAAACATTGGTCAAAGTTAGTAACTTGCAGCCCCTCCCCCAGGGACTGTGGGGGTAACTCATCCCCAAAGATACAGTTATTATGGTTTTCGACTATGCGGAACAAAATGGCTATCTCAAAATTTTGATCCGTTGACCTTGGAAAAAAAATGAGCGTGGGAGGGGGCCTAGATTCCCTCCAATTTTTTCGGTCACTTAAAAAGGACACTAGAACTTTTCGTTTCCGTTAAAGTGAGCCCTCTTGCAACACTCTAGACCACTTGGTCGATATGATGGTAAGCATTACTCGCTTTAAGATTGATTTATTCATTTATATTATTACTTGTTGTATTTTTTTTGCTATAATTCTTTATTTAATTTTTTTTTTCGTTTTAGGTTTCATTTATTCTTTAATAGTAATTTCTGGTCGTTTTGAGTTTGAATTTTAGCAGCTATTTGTATCTGCTGATCGTAAGTTTCAAATGGCCTTTACTTTTCTTTGAAAAACTTCTTTTTCGGAAAGTTTTTTTTTTTTAAATTAATTATACCAAAAATGGGCATAAATCGGGGACACATGGACTCTTCTGATGGACGTTACTTGGCTATGGTAAGATGTTTAAGCAGCTCGGCCAACACAAATGGCTCAAACCAACGTATGGCTCGCATGGCTCGGCCAACGCAATGGCTCAAATCGGGCTTTCAGTCCTCATCATGGTTCATATTATTTGTCGCAAATAGATTGCGACACTAATACCAGGTCACAAAATGTAACTTCATAATGTATTTTTGTTTTATTATATATTATATAAAAAGATAGTTTATCAAATAATCATTATTTGTCTCATCAAGCAGTACACACTCGGGAAGTGAAGTTAGGTTAATCATAATGAAATATACCAAAATATGATGAAAATACAATAATTTAGTAACAAAATTATGGAAACTGCAACAAAGAATTATGGTAATGCGGCCGCAAAGAACACATTAAATACCTAACCTAATATAACCTAACCCAACCAAAATACCATCTCTATATATTAAATATTTAATAAAAATGTACTTACTACATTAGATTTCAACTGAGCTTAAGCTAATTGTCTTCGAATACTGACAGCTATAAACCGGGGAGTGGGGTAAAGTCTTTGGACACTATGAAGATAAAAAACAATTCTTACTGCATAATATGCAGAATAATAATGTGCAAATACATAGCCCAAATTTGTTTCTAAAGTATTATATTTTTATCTTACTTTGGTATATCTCATTAGGATTGAGCGTCAAAGAAACATATTAGAAGAACATTAGGTAGGGCGTTTATCATGCAAGTTATGTTATTTTTTTTAATGAAAAAAAAACAAACATATTCCTCAAAATCTAGGAGTCACTCATGTCCCCCTCTTTCTCTAGAGGGCCATGAAATTTGCCTACATGACATGTCTATACCTATTGAAATATTGACAAAACAACATTTTACCTTAATTTTCAGTTACTAATTGCTTTTTCTCTGCCTTTAGTTCTAAAAAAGCAATTCCTGTTATTTGAGTAGAATTTAGAGCCATATCAATATTTTTTTCAAAATTTAGGAAATGTATTTGCATATCTTTAAAACTTATAAATTGGAATTGACCAAAGTTATGAAGCTGAAAACAATTTTGTTGTACTTCAATTAAGCATAAGAATCGCCGGTAAAACCATCCAAAACAACAGGCTCAAAAAGGTGATACTCATGCCCAAAGTATTTCCAAAGAATTTTTGGAAAACGGCGCCGGTATAGCCCATTAGGGCAGAAATATCCAATTTCAGTAATATAAGGATACGCGAAAGGTCGATCGGATTGAGTAGCGAGACGGTTAGAGAGAAGTTTTCCAGGGGATATTCTCGAAAAAGCATTAATAAGAGCAGGATAATACCGTCATAGATAACTGCAAAAAATAACCTAACGACAATTGCCAGATATAAATACCCACTTCATATATATCTTTATACTCTATACACTCATATAAATACCCATTTCATATATCTCTTAGTCTAAGGAGAAACCGATTCATCTCTCTCAGACTTTGGTAAAAAAAAAAAACAAGCCTAACTCACTTATTTCAGACTCTGGTGTATTACTTGCGAGCCGGTATTACCGTCTGTGTTTGACTGAATCTCGATAAATTCTCACTTCATATGTCTCTACCTATAAAAAGGATCCGATTTTTCTGTCTGAGATTTTAGTAATAACCTACTCAAGATTCAAAATATACTGATCCGTTTTCCTTAGTGTATACTTGCCTTTATAGTACAATAAAACACCCTTATAGTTGTATATTGTACCATGATGGTACCAAATTATGGTATTTACAGTCATTTTCACCTGTTCTGGGGAAATCGGCTCCAACTTTGCCCCCCTCCCCAGGATTTTAACGAAATTGAGCCGCTGGTACTGTGGCTTGGGGCATATCATGACTGGGGAATCAGCCACTTTGATTTGTCTTTTTTATTTATTATTTGAGTCGGAAGCATTTACCACACTATCAGCACCTGGAGCCTTATTACTTTTTAATCCTTTTAGTACGGTCGCTACTTCTTCTTCACAAACCAAACCTTCCTTTATGTCCAAGGTATCACAAACTTTTCCATTTTCGTCTATATCTTTTCCTGTAGCTCTATCTCAGTTTACCATAATCTCAAATTGTTCTGTCCATCTCTCTTTAGTTCTTTCCTTATTAATAGTTGTGGCCCTGTTCCTATCTTTAACTGGGACTAGTCCGGATTTAGTACTCCCTCTCAGTTTATAGCAATATCAAAATTATGGTTCGGTGAATGTATAGATCTGAGCTAATAAATCCAATAATGTGAATGTCATCTCTTTTGGGTGTAAAATACACCTACTGGATTATCGCTAAATCGCTTGTTTCAGAGTAAACATATATCTTAAATGCAAATGGCAAGCTAAAATCTTAATTATTAAGCAGAAAAATCAACAGAAACGTTAAAAGATAAAGATCTGTATTAAAAGAAGAACGAATACTCCTTTTATTAAACAATAAAAGACAATTTCGATTAAAAATATATTGCTGCCACAAAACTGGGTTTCAGAAAACACCGCGTCAACTTGCTCAAGGGTCATACCCGGCAGCGGATTGCGTCTATCCACAAAAATGGCGATGGCATCCATTGCCACTTTTAATACTGTAGGCGGGTAACCGTGGGTTCGCGTAAAATCCCGTATTTCACTGGGCTTTAATTCCCGGCTCATAGGGCCAATGGTAGCTGTACCTTCAATAAGTGCCGGCGGAGCGGTGGATGAACCAGACGCCTGTATTTGAAAGCCGACCTGGGGATAAAATGAAAATTAAGGTAGATTGTTGTTTTGTCAAAATTTCAATAGGTATAGACCTGTCATGTAGGCAAATTTCAGGGCCCTCTACAGGGAGAAGGAGTGGAGTTGGGTACTTTAAAATACCTCCCCAGGATATACTTTAGCCTGTACACCCATCCCCATAGGTTTCATTTTCTTAACATAACCCCTTTCCAAGATAGGAAGAAGTCACTAAACTAAAATTTTACTGTAAATTCCATTTTGAGCCTAGTAAAATTCTAGTTTAGTGACTTCTTGCTATCAAAGGAAACTATCAGGAACAAGTGACTGTGCTAAGCAAGACTGGAAAAATATTTGTAGATGGTTAAGTAGAACAAGACAGTCATAAGCACAAAATCGGTAAGAAAGGCCGTCACCATCAAAATTATTTGAACGCTTATTTTTTTTTAAAGCCTGGCGAATTTAAGATAATGCTACAGGCTGGACGTGAGCCTGCAGGAGACGGTATGGTAAAAGCGGCTTAAGCAACTTGAAATAAAAAGACTGAAGAAGACTATTAAATACACTGAACACACGCTCTGAAAATGGTGATTGCTATTTGGTCAGATTTAAATATTAATTCTTTATCAATTAGTTTTAAGACATAGGAATTGAACGATTTTTGGACTTTTACTGCTTGATTTATAAATTTTTGTTTAACTTTTTAAATTCAAAGGTTCCTTAAGAAGGTTAACAGAATATAAATAATTCATTTGTGCAACATACTTCATTTTTTGCTAGTCATTGCCAAATAGGTCAATTCATTAGAAGTGTTTATAGACATAGTGACTTAATTTTAAACTATATTCACATTCCGAGCGCCTGCATCCGGTGCAGCAGGCAATGGTCGAATACCACGGCAGCCAGTGCGGCTTCTGCACCCCCGGTTTCGTGATGTCGCTTTATGCGCTTTGGATGGAGAACCCGCAGCCGACCGAGACACAGGTTGAGACCGCGGTGCAGGGCAACCTCTGCCGCTGCACCGGCTATGAGCCGATTGTGAAGGCCGCGCTGGCGGTGAACCAGTACGGCACCCCGGCTAATGACTACCTGAACACCGAGCGTGAGAGCCTGACCGCCAGGCTGAAGGCATGTTTAAGCAGTATAATATAGAGCATGATGCTAAAGACCCTACAATCATTTATATTGAGAGGGAAGATTCAACTAAAATATATGCCAAACAAAAATGGCTAAAGGCAATAATAAAAATAAATAGGTCCAACTATTTTAAGAAGGCTCCGCTTGAATTTGAATTAACCGAGAGGTAGCTACCCTCTCCAAATTTTAGCTTTAATTTAGTTATAGGTAGTGCACGAGCGCTGTCTAAGGAAAAAACGATATTGGCACTGTATTTTTTTTAGACATGCGTCAAACTGATGGTATTGGCTGATATTCTTGAAGGAAAGCAGTCTTTTTAAATTTGCCCATTCAAGGAGAAATTTTCTTTTATCAAATAAGGTAGAAAGCGGTGGCAGTGTGTGTACGAAAGCTTTTCTTGGACTAAAGCCTTTTCTGTGGATTCTGAAGCCAATTTAGTAAATTGAAGCGAAGTTTGTCTGGACGCAGGGCTTCATTGACGATTGATGTTTTTTTAACATGCTTTTTTAGTCTTGATAACTATTTAGGAGAGATAAAATGTGCTAAGATTTTGATGAATTTTGATGAATAATCGGGATTTTTTTTGGTCTTGGGGATTTCCAGTGCTTTTGCGAGTTTGGTGCTTCTGGACGTGCTAGGACGATGAAAATCGGTACGCGTGTCAGGGACCTGCACAAATTGGCTTGATAACAGTCGTTACCCTGTTTCGACTATCTAGGGGGCTGGGGGTAGACGAAAAATTGAAAGAAATGAGGCAGTTTTAACTTATGGACATAGATTGTAAGGCAAGTTGTCCGTAGATCGTGGAGCATAGCATGCGTAAGCACAAAGAATTAATAGGCTAATTTAAATAATCTTAAAAATTATTTGCCTTTTATCAGCTATAAAAAATGTGATATCCATGAAATACCATGAGTTCTGTACTTTGTATTCGTATTCTGCAAGTTTATTCGATTAACGGACTGTTAAGACAATCGATTTTTAGATACCTTGGGAAGTCCATTACGAACCTAAATTTCATAAATTCACGGCTATCCATCTATCAGGGTCAATCCATTTTAAAGTATCCCTGAAAAGTTGTTTGTCCTCAAATCCATATCGCAATCGATCATTTTTCAAAGTCTAAGAGGCACCCCCCTTGCCTTTTAGATGTCTTTTGGATCAATCAAGGGAAAATAAGTACCCTAAAAAAGGAAGTTGAAAGATACTTTACTTCCTGGGACAGTTCTCCCATCAAATCCATCTCTCCATTATTATGATTCGACGGATAAATTGAGAAAAGAAAAAAAGGATGGGTTAAATAGTAGTGACATCAAAGTGATCTCTTATATAATCTACGCAAAAATTGCCATTAATTCAAAAAAAAGAATTATTGGCCACTTTAAAAAGTTAATACACCACCGTTTTGGCCGCAACGTTTCCCCGTCCTTAAACCACGCAGGAGGTGGTCAGGCTCTCTTTAAATCACTTTTGCTATTCAAAAAATGACTAATCATGAATGTAATCATGAATTCCGTTGATAAGAGAACCTCTTAAAGCCCCACCCTGATAAAAAGAAAGAAAAAGATAAAAGAAGAAATACACGGCATCTATGATGCTAAAACTCAAAATTTCGTATTTTGTAGTTGAGGCTTGGAATTTTAGAATGACCGAGCGCCGATAGCCGGGGTTCTGACCGGTTTCGGCCTCGATCGTTTCCAGCAATTCGATGCCGTATTTCGCCATGGCGGTCGTGGAGTGGCTGCCCTGCAACTGCCCCACCAGACCGGCGGCATGCCAGGTCGTGCCGCTGGTCAGTTGCTTGCGTTCCAGCAGAACCACGTCCTTCCAGCCTTCCTTTGCCAGGTGATAGGCAACCGAACAGCCATGGATACCGCCACCGATGATGACGACCTGAGCGTGAGAGGGGAGTGTCTTGTGCATGTTTCTTCAGAGGGTGCTTCATACGTATCTGAGACTTTACAAATTCCGTTTACTAGTTGAGTTCCTGTACCACAAGATGGCTCAGATTCAACGGTAGGATATAGAGAACTTACTGATGACATTGATTCAATAATTTTAGATTTGTACTTTATTAAAAAAATATCATCATCTACACCGTCATTAACACCAAAAATACTTCCACGGGTATTTCCAGTAAAATAAACATCATCATTGGAATCTAAAACAAGATTACCACCTAAATCCATCATATTACTTCCATTGTCTTCTGCCAAAACCTAGTATCGGGATTTTTCAAATTTTTGCAAAAAAACCATAATATTTTTCGATTTTGAAATGGAAGAAATAAATTAAGATTCAGAATCTTATGAACAGTTTTTCCAATAGCTGTTTTCTTCCAATATCCCCTAACACTTCTGCGGTTAAGACTGGAAATTAGTTTAGCTGCTAGTTTGTATTAAATTAGGAGTTAAGCAGGGTTGTATTCTATCCCCCTTTATATAGATCATTTTGATGGATTTTGTCTTAAGAAGCGCTTTAGATTTTACATTTTGACCCGACACAATTTTCTAGACCTTTCATATTATTTTTCAAAATTCCTATAAATTGGTTTTAAGAGTAAGATTTTACTTTCTTAATAGTTTTACTTAATAGTTACCATCCCCGAACTAGCTACAAATTACAATTTGTTCCTCAAAAGCCAGCTATCATTTCAAAACGTGTTTTTTTTTTACTTTTGGCTACTATGGGCTTGGTTTCACTCTTTACTAGGCTGCAGCTGCTACTGCAACTATAAATAGTATAAAAAAAACATGGAGGCTACAACTTCTTACAAATATTGAATAATGTATCTTTGTTTTAAGGTTTAGTGTTACTTTTTATTTTAGTTTGAAACAAGACATTATAATAGCCTAATTCTTTTACATTTGTCTTTTAATTTTTTTTTAATTTTTCTTTATTCCTCTTTGGATGCACAATTTTATTTAGAGAGAACGTTGTGGTGGAATTGTCCAGAGGAAATTTTCAGCAAATTGAATCAAATTGTCTGGCAAGATTGTCCCATGAAAAGTATGGTTAATATCCACCAACCCATCAAAAGTTATGAGCCTGAGAAAAATTTGTCTAATTTTAGAAAATAGGGGGAAACAATCCCTAAAAGTCACAGAATCTTAGTGAAAAGCACACCATCAGATTCAGGGTATCAGAAAACCTAGCTGTAGAAGTTTCAATCTCCTATCTACAAAAATGTGGAATTTTGTATTTTTTTTTTTTGCCAGAAGAGAGATCACGGATACACATCCATGTGTTTATTATTATCTTCCTTTTTCATTTTATCCAGGGGTAATCGTATCGACCCAGTGGTCTGCTCGGCGTCGGCGGCTATCTGGGATACGACGCCTTCATCGCGAACCACCCGACGCCAGACCGGGTCCTGGTGATGGTGGACATCGCCGGCTCCGTCGAGGCCGCCCGCCGGACCGCGACGGAGGTCCGCGGGACGCTGCGCGGCCTGGGTTTCGTCGTCGTGGACCCGGCGCTGGTCACGGAGAAGGGCCCCGTGGCGGAGGTCGCGCGCAAGCACGACGCCGGGCTGGTTTTGACGGGCAAGATCTCGGTCACCGAGACCTCGCCCATCGTCGTATGCCTGCCTTTCAAAAAAAAAAAAAAAATAACGAGGAGAGGTAGACGGTGCATTGGAGGGCCTACGAACCATATTTTACCTCCTATCATGCTGATTTTAAAATCCTCCTATGATTCTAATTCGAACAAGGTACAATATGCTTCTCTTTCTACAACAAGAGTTATTAGAGAGACAAGGGGAGGGGGAGCGTTATGGAAAAGGAGGGCTCTACTTATTATTTTTAATTTTGCTGACTGAAAATATTTTCATAATTCAGGCTCCATCAAGGTTGAACATCAAAGTTATAAAAGTGAAAACATTTAAAATTTATTTTTTTCAGTAAAGTGCAAATTGTGTACCGGGCTTAGGAAGGTATAGGGGTATTGAGCCCTACTTATGTTAATTTCTGCTCATTTTGAGTTTGACTCGGTTATTTATTGTAATTCTGTTCGTTTTGTGTTTCATTTATTTATTGATGCTGATATGTGGTAGTTTTACGTTTGGTATATTATTTGATTTGATTTTTGCTCATTTTTGGTTCAATGGAGCTCTTTACTTTTCTTTGAAAAACATTTAAACCTAAATTATAACAATTTAACATGTGTTTCTGTTATTACCCTCCATCTAATGATGATAAGTTTATTTTCATATATGTGGATTAACTCAAACTCAAATGATTTTATTGTTAAACGCCTTACACGGTCATTCCAGTCAGTGGCAATTATTGTCATAATAAATGACTAGACCTACGGTGCCTGGGCAACGTGAAGTGTTGCGGCAACCTTTGTCCGGCATCGCCGAATAAAGTGTTACGAGAGCAAGAATTTGGTTTTGTTTCTTTGCTATCTGTCGGTCTATCCGTCTGGTCTGTTGGTTTGTCTTTTTTGTCTGTTTGTCTGTCTGGTTGGTTTGTCTGTCTTCCTAGTCCTTCTGTCTGTCTGTCAGTCTGGTCTGTTTGTTTGTCTGTCTTTTGGTCTGTCTGTATGAGTTTCTGTATTTCCTTCTGCCTGGTCTGGCTGTCTGCCTGGTCTGTCTGTCTTTCTTTCTATCTGTCTGAAGGTCTGTCTGTCTGGCTGTCTGTCAAGTCTTTCTGTCTGGCTGTCAGGTCTATCTGGTTAGTCTGCACTAAACTTGATGAATCTTGTTTCTTGTCTGTTTCTGTTTTGAATCTGTTTGTTTGTTTTCATCTGCTTCTACTTTTCTTTTTTTCTTTTACTTCTCTTTATTGCCTTTTTTATTTTTTTATTTTTCCCCTGCTTTCCCGCCAATAGCCTTGAATATGATGTCGAACATGCTGGTATTATTTGCCGTTGTTTGTTGACTTAAATTAATATTAAATAAAAAAAAAAAACAAGTTTTTTTTAGCTGAAAATAAGGAGCGACATTAAAAGTTAAAACGTGGCCTTGAGTGTGGATTTGAAAACTTGACGTACTAGATTTCCATTAGATGTATTTCGGGACAAAACAACGTGTGTGTGGGGGGATGTAGCTGCCCTCTGATCACTTCGACTCTTAAATATAGCAGTAGAGCTTTTGATTACCAATCCGTTGAGCCCACTCCGAAGTTTATATGACCACGCTTTCTAAAAAACCTGATATACCCCCAGAGCATAACTTACAGCCCTTGCCTTAAGAGCTGAGGGATTTGTTATCGTTACCGACATAATTTCCGGACGCTATTTTTTTAAATGATAGAAATAGCCTATACAAGATATCAATGGTAGGCTGCTAAAAATAATTTCAATAAACATCTCTCGTGCATTCTGTTTATTTCAATTTGTCCTTACCAAGAGATACACGTATAAAAGCACTTCCAAAAAACATGATACTTAAACTCACTAATCTATTTAACAAATCACTAAATGAAAATAGTATACCAGACAATTGGAAAAAATGAATAGTAATCCCATATTAAAACCGGGAAAAAATTCTAAATCACCCTCTTCATATCATAAGGGGAAATATAGTTAGCTGGTTTATTTTTACTATTTTTATTGATGTATATTAGATTGGCTGTAATAATTTCTTCCGCTTTAAGTTTCAACTTCGGTCTTTACTTCCCTTGGAAAAACTTTGTTTTTTTAATTTAATGTTTGTTTGTTTTTTATTAAAATTTAGTGTAGAAACAACGCTGCCATGATCTTTTTTATTTATACGGAATAATGGATGTTCGTTTTAAGCTTTAATGTCGCTCCTTAGTTTCAGTTGAAAACTGATTATCACCGATTTAGTAGTAGTAGTAGTAGTAGTAGTAGTTAGTAGTAGTAGTTAGTAGTAGTAGTAGTTAGTAGTAGTATTAGTAGTTAGTAGTAGTAGTAGTAGTTAGTAGTAGTAGTAGTAGTAGTTAGTAGTAGCAGTAGTAGTTAGTAGTAGTAGTAGTTAGTAGTAGTAGTAGTAGTATTAGTAGTTAGTAGTAGTAGCAGTAGTAGTAGTTAGTAGTAGTAGTAGTAGTAGTAGTAGTAGTAGTTAGTAGTAGCAGTAGTTAGTAGTAGTAGTCGTAGTTCTGATGATGATCTTGATTCTTGATTCTGGACTTGTATCTACTGATACAGATTCCAGTAAGGCCCAATCCATGTCTCTTGCTATTTTACTCTCAACTTGGAAAAGATAGTCAGGATAATATACAATTTCTAGAAACGCAGATTGAAGTATGTGGCAATCGTGAGGAGTGTGATCTGAACAAGGCCTGTAAGTTTAGAAGGTATTTTATCTAGCCAAGTCTTTTGGAGGTTCTCAGCAACATTTGAGAGCCGACCCTCACTAAACGTAGTTTGACAACAGAAAAAAGAATTGTGCCAACACCAGAATTTGAAAGCATGAATCCTTTCTATTTGAAAACCTTAATATGGTTTAAACCAGGGGCGTATACAGGGGGAGGCGTACCAGGTTTGACTCCCATTTCCCCTAAATATTATGCTCAAAAATACCGATGAAGCCTCCAAAGTAAACCGATTTTTGTAGATCTTCCCCGATAAAAGTTTTGGTGACCCACCTCCCTTCTTTTGATAAAAATCCTCAATATATCCTGTTTTTAAACACAAAAAATCAGATCCTTCAGGCAAACAGGCATGTTTAATTGTCACTGTGTCTGTCTCTGTGTGTTTGTTTTCTTATGATGTTTATTTATGTGTGTATCTTTGTGTTGTGTTTGTGTGTATGTCTGTCTGTACAGGCTCAGCATAGAGAGATACAAAGAGAGAGATGCACAGAGTGAGATAAACAGAGCAAAATACACAGAGAGAGATACACAAACACAGATACACAGAGAAAGATACACAGAAAGAATATCTCTGTGTATTTAAAGTTGTTTAACACTCTGTGTATCATTCTGACGATGACCCCTGGGAAAAAAAAAGAACAAAAAACAAATAAACACGCACCCGTTATCTGTCTTCTGGCAAAAAATACAAAATTCCACAGTTTTATAGATAGGAACTTGAAACCTTTATAGTATGATTCTCTAAAATGCTGAATCAGACGATGTGATTTTCATTAAGTTTGTATGACTTTTAGGGGTTGTTTCCCCCTTTTTGAAAACAAGGCAATTTTTTTCGGGCTCTTAACTTTTGATGGGTAAGACTAAACTCGATGAAACTTATATAAAAGGGTTTTAATGTCGCTCCTTACTTGCAGTAATTTATTTTTTATTTTTTATTATTTAAATAGTTGCAGATAGGAGCTTGAAACCTCTACAGTAGGGTTCTCTGATACGCTGAATTAGATGGTGTGATTTTCACTAAGATTATATGACTTTAGGGGGGTTTCCCTCTTTTTTCGAAAATAAGACACATTTTTTCAGGCTCTTAACTTTTGATGGAGAACATTAAATTTGATGAAATTTATATATTTAAAATCGAAATAAAAATCAAATTCTTATGACGTATCGTAAGAGAATGGCGAGATGATCACAGTGTAAACTGCAGTGTCCAAAATCGTGTTCGCTCAACGGTTGAGAGTTTAGCAGCATTTAGCAGTTCTTACTTGCCACATTTCCATGTTTCTGATTCACGTTCATGCGGTGGCACATTTATCACAGCAAAGTTTGAATGTATGGAATAGGTGAACCAGTTACTATGATTAAATAAAGAAAACATAAAGGATCTTTCGCCTCCTTTGAACTTCAATTTTCAAAGTTGGTGCAAGAAGTTGTTAAGTGCGGATAGCTAGAAGACAAATATCTGTTGTGGGTTGTAATCGTCTATCATCTTTCTCTTTTTTATTCTGATATTTTTCTTATTTTTTTTCCATCCGTGACTCCATTTCTGCTCAACTGGAAGAATAAAATTACAACACCTTATTTTTTGTGGCTGCGAACACCCATACTCTTTAGGTTGATTCTCAGACCTCAAAGACCCCAAATGCCCAAAAGCTTGACTCTATTTGATTTCGACTGTTTAGGCAGGGGTGGGTAGACTACGGCTTGTGTGCCACATGTTTTAGGCAATCAATTTACTCTTTCACAATCGTGTTTCCATCCTCAGCGGTAGCACTTTTTCTCATGGGGTCGGCTAAACAAAGGGGGAAATGCTGGGAGAATGATGATCCAGCACTTAATTTGTTTATAAGGTTGTACCTAGATTCTGTCATTTCAATACATGAAATGCATAGCCTTTTTTCACATTTGTCACACAACATTGCTTTAACATCAGGTTTTAATTTCATATCTCAGCCCGCACAGAGGTTCTCTCCATTTTTTTGTGGGGACACTTGCCTATGCTCTCTATTGAATTTTTTTTATGCAGATCTAAAACCAAAGAAGATTCATGACAACACCTTTGCACAAGCACAATGACAAATGGTTCTGATAGATAACAAAGTAGCAACTGAAACTATGGCTCTAATACATATTCTTAGAGTCTACTTACCCACTCTAAAATGTGCATCATATTTGGAAAAAGATTTTCCTAATGGTATATACTTATATACTTTGAGTTTGATGTAAAATTTCATGATGACAGTTTAGATTAGCTTAGATTCATAGCCTATTGTGGCTTCCATTACAAACAACTGTGACCTAAGTAAATCTTACTGGAATAAATCATGATCAGTGTTATCTGGTTTTCCGAACATAATTTGCTTTAGTTTAAGAACAGGTTTCCTTTTAACTTGTTTCTTTCCTGGTTTTATATTAACTTGTTTACCACGCGTAACATTAACAATAGTAGGCTTTCTATTTGGAACTCTCCAACTGGTCTCCAGGGTCTAATTTTTCTGTTATTCTGGTTGAAATGTCCATCGTTGCTGCCTAAATGTAACTTTCTGCAAGAAATTTGGACAAAATTTAAGCTTTAGTGTAAAGAGCGAGGTACTGGCGAGGGGGTGAACCCCTTCATATACGTAATAAAAACATGTGAATACAGAAGTTCGTTACGTAACCTAATTTGCAAGTTACATATATCTTTTACTAATAAAAACATTCGTAAACAATTAAAAGTTCTAGTTGCCTTTTTAAGTAACCAAAAAATCGGTGGGCAACTAGGCCTCCTCCCACGCTCCTTTTTTTCTCAAAATCATTCAATCAAAACTATGAGAAAGCCATGTAAAATATAAAACAAACAAAAATTACTACAAATAGGAGATTGTCTGCTGTCCCTTTCTTCTTTCCCTAACCATAAAAGTCTAAAGCCTGTTGCGTCCTTTGTGTTTTTTTTTTTTTAAACTATATATATAATATGTAAACTATACATAACAGAGTACTCTTGTTTTTGAAAACATCGATGACACATAAAAAACAAATAACTATAGTAATCGATGAGCCTGGAAAGAATTAATGATCATAACCTTGTTATCTGGAGGCTTTTTCAAACATCCCTCCGGAAATTGAGAGGGTCAATGCCATTTATAATAGTCAAAAGTGATTGGAGCTTAAGAGATATATACTTCTTATTAAATAGAAGTAGCAGGCCAACCAACAGATTGCTTATTTTATAGTCTTTTTCAACATAGATAATATATAGTGCTTTTATAATATATTTGTTTTGTATAGACATGCATCCAAGAAAAATATTTGTGACCATCAGAAGGGGGGTACATTTAGGCTTCATATAGAAAAATTATTATACTTGGGAAGAGCCTAGCTTGAAAAAGGTACTAACCAATGCTATATGTAAAAAAGGGGTAAATTTCATAAATTGCAGCCCTTCCTATGGGGACTCTGGGGGATTAAGCCATCCTCAAAGACATGGTTATTAGATTTTTTGACCAAGATGAACAAAATGCTCATAAAATAAAAATTTTGATCAGGTGACTTTGGGAAAAATGAGCGTGGGAGGGGGCCTATTTGCCCTCCAATTTTCGGTCACTTAAAAAAGCACTAGAACTTTTAATTTCTCTTCGAATGAGCCCTTTCGAGGTATTCTAGTGCCACAATATTCACGAGGGCAAGGCGCGTTTGGTTACCAGATAAGATACATACATATGTATTGCTCCAATCTTTTAGCTGCCTGTATCACTTCAAACATTTCAGCCTGGAAGACCATTGCAAATTCACCTAAGCAATAATTATTTTTGGTTGACCGATTTCCTACCGCAACTGTTTCATTATTTATATTTTTTTAACTTATATAATAGATTTCAGCACTGACTGGAAGGAGAACACAGCCATTTATGTAACAATTTGTTATGATGGGATTTTCAGTCTAACAATGCAACTATAACCTCTTTTTTTACGAACGTTTTTATTAGTAATAAATATGCGTAACTTACGAGTAAACTTACGTAACGAACTTCTATATTTGTATATTTTTATTACGCATATGAGGGAGTTTACCCCCTCATCAATATCTCGCTCTTTACACTAAAGCTTGGGTTTTGTCCCAATTCTTTAAGAATAACCCCTGAATCACAAAGGCCGTAGAATAAATAGTTGAAATTAATAAAATAACTTTAGCGTAAAGAGCGAGGCATTCAGGAGGAGACGGAGGTTGAAGTCGCCGGCGATCAGGGGGATCTCTACTATCTTGTTGAGCACGATCGGCACGTAGCCCACACCGTCGACAAACGCGAACGGTGTGGTCGATTGGTAGCTGCCGGCGTACGAGTTGTTGAGCTGCTGCAGTTGGGTCAGATAGGGCACCTGGCTGAACCAATCGAATCCCGCTGTGATGTTGCCGAACACGGTGTAAGGCCCCGGGTCGAAGCCCAGCTGGTTGTCCGTGACGTTGAAGAACCACTGATTGGTCGCACTGTCCGGGTCGGAGGAGGAGGGTCAGTCAGAAATTGATATGCTTCTCTAATAATGACAAAGAAACAATATGCAATCATCAGAATCTTGCTATATACAGTAATACACACTTTAGAGCACTTGGAACAAAAGTAAACATTTACGTTCCCCTCCAACTAGACTAAAAATGCATAGAGTGGGCTTGCTTACAGGTAACATTACCTATAGAGCCAAGTGTATTAGTCCATGAGCCCTGTGGGCAGTAGGGCAAGGTCTTTATTCTATATTTATTTTATGAACCAGGTTTTGCCCCAAAGACATAGTTATTATGATTTTCGACTATGTAGAACAAAATGGCTATCTCAGAGTTTTTATCCGTTGACTTTGGGAAAAAATGAGCGTGGGAGGGGGCCTAGGTGCCCTCCAATTTTCTGGGCACTTAAAAATGGTACTAGAACTTTTCATTTCCGTTAGAATGAGCCCTCTTAAGACATTTTAGGAACACTTGGTCGATACGATGACCCCTGAAAGAAAGAAAGAAAGAAAAAAAAACAAAAAACAAATAAACACGCACCCGTGATCTGTGAAGATCACCGTCGCACCGGACTTGGAGACCGTCCCCGTCAGCTTTCGGAGCGCCTGGCTCATCAGACGCGCCTGCAGGCCGACGTGGGTGTCGCCCATCTCGCCCTCGATCTCGGCCCGCGGCACGAGCGCCGCCACCGAGTCGACGACGACGAGGTCGATCGCCCCCGAGCGAAGCAGGACGTCCGCGATCTCGAGCGCTTCCTCCCCGGTGTCCGGCTGCGAGACGAGCAGCTCGTCGATGTTGACGCCGAGCCGCCGCGCGTAGTTGACGTCCTTCGAGTACAAAGTTACTTTATTTTTCAGTTTCTCCGAGTTATTTGTAGTGTATATTCATTTACTTTTTATTTATATATCTTTAGAACCTAAGAAGTCCTTTCCGACACGCTGAAGCTCAAACATATGGCGTATTTGGAGTTCGATCAGTATCGCGAAAAATTCAAACATTTCAGCTTCTAAGCTCATCAAGCATCACAGAAACCTCATCATCCACAGTTTTCACATGTAGAGAAACAACAGAATCTGAAGAGGTTAGTTGAGGTTGGCATAGATCACTCTTTTGTAAGTCAAAAATACCTGATTTTTTCTATTTCTTTAAAATTAACCCTCCCCCCCCACTCCCCCAAAGAGAGCAGACCCGTTCCGGTTATGTCAATCCCGTATCTAGAACTTGTGCTTATTTTTCCCACCAAGTTTCATCCCGATCCCTTCACTCTAAGCGTTTTCCATGATTTTAGGTTCCGCCCCTTAAAAAGGGGCCCCTAAAAGCCGCCCCTTTAAGCATTTTCTAAGATTTCTGTTCACCCCCACGCCACCCCCCCCCCCACCGGGGGACAGCATTTTCTTTCAGTTTTTCTTTTGTATTAGGATCCTCTTGGTCTTAGAATGTAGGAATAATCTGAATAGAAGATTCGTTGTTTGAATTTTTTTTTGGGGGGGTGGTGGACATGCCCTAAAAGATTTTACGATTGAAAATGTTTCTTATGAAAAATGTTCTCCTTTTTTTCACTTTTGCTTGCGTTGAACTCGGCTTTAACCCTCAATGGCACTATTGAAATGCTCACATTCCAGCGTGCACAACGCATTCCAAATATGTTCAAATAGTATTCGATTAAAATGTGTGCAGTTTTGTGCTTTTTTTTCTTCTTTTTTTTTCAGTCGACCAAAATCTGTAAATTGTATGCCAATATTATTGAATTTAGCTAGTGACCAATAATTCATCAGCAATTATTAAAATTATTGGAAAAAAATTTGATTAATCAATGGCGCAACACAAACTTTCAGCCCCTATCCAAGGATCCACGTAATTTTAGAATGAATATAAGTTAATAAATACGAGTAAATAAATAAATAATAAAACAGTTCTTCGAAAAATAAGACGTGATTAATTTTTCAAACATTGGGATTAACCATTAAAATTTCATAAATTCAAAGAAAAAATTTACAGAAACTATGAAAGGTAGACATTTTCTTTTTAATTAAGTTTTTTTCCTTTTTTACCGTTTCTCCTTTCCTTTGTTGTTTGCAGTGTTACTGCATAACGAGGTTTTCAGTAATAATAATAATAATAATAAAATAATAATACAATAATTATTTTTTCGAGTAGGCATAAAATAATTGTTCCTAACAAAACTATCTTTTTAAGGCGACCCTCCCGTTTCACTGCTTAACAGTGGCTTTAAGCAGTTTCATTACTCAATGCCACCGTCTAAAAATCAGGAAAAACTGTCAAAACTGAATAGCTCAGCTTCAAGTATTGCTTACCATCAGACCAAAACGGGCCAATACCAACCGAAGCGTCAAATATATACAGTTCAATATAAAATTCATTCAGTTTAATGTTGCCCATCAAAAGCTATGAGCCTGAGAAAATTCAAAGATAGAATATTAAAGAAACAAAGGGGCCTATGGCCAGTAAAAGAAAACGAAGAGTATGTCACTTGGTTAATACCAAGTGCCATAAAAACGAACAAATAAATACGCACCCGTGATCTCCTTTCTAGCAAGAAATACAAAATTCCACATTTTTGTAGATAGGAGCTTGAAACATCTATACTAAGGTTCTCTGATACGCTGAATCTGATGCCATGATTTTAGTTAAGATTCTATGACTTTTAGGGGATGTTTTCCCATACTTTCTACAAGAATGCAAATTTTCTCAGGCTCGTAGCTTTTGATGGGTAAGAATAAACTTGATGAAGCTTATATGAGGACGGTGCGGGGGGCGCGGCCCTTGGCGGGCGCGATGAAGTCGGCGTTGATGCCGATCAGCGGGCGTTCCTTCGTCATGGCGTCCCTTCCTCTTCGTGGGTGACAGCGAAGTCCATTCGATGTCCGGCCCGACGCCCGGATCCGATCCGGGCGCACGGCCCCGGCGGCCCCGACTTCGGGGCGCCGCTCACACTGCCGACGAATCGAGAATCCTCGAGTCGATCCGGTCGTGACTGGCCGATGGAGCTCCGTCTCGCCCTCGGCCTTTGTTTCGTTTTACGATTTTTTTTTTCGTAATTGGTATCAAATGTTCAGTAGCCATTTCATGTACGTTTTTTAGTTTCCTTTTTTACTCTGGTTATAAACTCCCGTGTTTGTATGCGTTATCTTTTGTTGGAGTAGTGTAAGTGAGAACACGGTGTTAATTACGTCTACTCACTTCGATCTACCATCTGTCGTATTTTTTCTAAAACTTACCTTGCGTTCGACAGAGCTTATTGCAATAATGGCAATAACTTCCTAAATCATCATAATTATTTGGCTTTTTTGAAAAAGAATTGACTTTTTTTGTTGATTTATAAAATAAAAGTTTCATTAAATTTCGTATCACCCAGTATAGGTTACGAGCCGGAGAAAATCAGCCTGAATTTCGGAAAAAGGGGAAAACACCCCACAAAAGTCATAGAATCTT